>BSBN01000328.1:0-1260000 GCA_027924645.1 Cunninghamia lanceolata | reverse complement strand
ACCATGGTTGAGTCAAAGTGACGAAAATTGGTGAGAGGGAAGATGAGGGATGGGCCTTGCCTTGGGAAGAACCCATCTCCCATCCCTATGTTTTGGGAAGCATTCCCAAGGAGGACTAGGGAGGTCTCCAAGAGTCCTCCCAAACTCCCAAGTGAGTGGGAGCACCACTCAAGGCCATTGTCTTCTTGAGGTTTGAGTGGGAATCCAACTCACCACTTGTCCCCCTCCCACTTGTGTGGAAGCACAAGTGGATGAGGTGGAGATGGAGGTGGAGGGAGAGGAGGACATTTGTCATCCTCTTACGCTCTCACTCTTACAAGTGGCTTAGAAGGAGGGAAGAGATGGTGACAAATGTCACCTTCTCATGCCCTCAAGGCCAAGTGGATGGCCTATAATAACTCCTCTTGTAGAGGAGTGGGGGTTCTGCCATTCTATTCTTTTCCTTGCATTTTTAGAGACTTCTTGCAAATTTAGATCCCTGAGTAGTTTGGAGGAGTTAGAGAAGGTTGGGGAGAAAATTTGAAAGGTTGGAAGGCTTGGGAAGGCTTGGGTCTCTTCACCAATTCCACTTCCACTACCAAGGTCTTGAAGGTAGGCCTCTTATCTTGTTTCTTGCTTTGCTATATGATGTCCCATGTTTGAATTTTGATTGTAAGGTTGTTTGCATTGTGATTCTTTCTTTTGCATTTGATGTTGGGTTGGGTGTCATGGTGAGAGCACCTCCAATGGAGGAAATGCTCAACTAGTATGGGTAGGGAGAGGAACAATCCTTGGGGGCTCTCCCACAGTTTGTGTTTATGTGTTTATGCCTTGAGGGCCTATTATCATTTGAGGAGGAGTTATCTATATGGCAAGAGTGCCAAGCAAATTGGTGTGAGATTCTTGTGGATTGTGTTGTTCAGGGATTTTGGCTTGAGGCCATGTGTTGAGATCTTCTTTATCATTGGGAGCCCCTTTAAGTTGAGAGATCTATTCCCTACCCTCACCAAACTCATTTTTATGAGTTGATGTAATGTGTTAAGCCTATGGGTTGCTTGTGTTTAGTGTTTGTTTTGCTGTGGAATGGAACCCTGTGTGAATTCCCTACCTCCCTAGCTCGGGGGTGACCCACTTGTGGGTCTATGGCAGGGAGGAGAGCTTTCCTTTCTTGGTGGTTGTATTTTGTTACTTCATGGCTGTGTTTAGTTGCAGGTTGTTATGTGAAGAGGTGGAGCTGTTTGGAAGCTCATTATGGTGTTCAAATGGTTCCCCATGTAGCATTGAAGTGGCTGAATTAGCCTTGATCCTTCTGGTCTTGTTGCCCTGTAAATTCTTGTAAATGTTGTTATGAAGTTGCCATAGAGATGGATGTGTTAGTTATTGGAGTAAGAACATTCAGATATTGTATGTAATCTTCCTTAATGAATTATGTTTCAAAACAAAACACAGAGTTGATGTTTTAGTTGCTATTTAGATTTGAAAGCCAAAGTATACAAAAAAAAAGGAATTAAAGTTAAGTTTCTGATGTTGCAAAAAAAAAAGAAAAAAAAAAGAAATATGTTTTGAAAAAAAAAAATACATTTCTGTTATTTCATCTTAAAGAAAAATTAGTATGTATGGATGTTGTAAATATTTAGGTAAATTTTATAAGTTTATGCACAAATTCTTCTTGAATATTTTCAAATTGCAATTAATTTCCTTTCTAGCTTGTACTGTGTGGATGAGCTTTGAAGTTCATTGTAGTGACAAAAAAAAAAATATAGCATCCTGATGCCTTTTCCCATTTAGTTATGTGCCTATTTGGAGATAATATCTGACGACAAATGGTGCAACCTCATGTAATTTTTGGCCCATTTACAAATGGTGTGGGGAGGTTTCTGATAATAGCTTACAAGATGGAGCTGTCAAGAACATAAGGTTGCAAGCCTTTCACCCAAATATTTTATAGAATGGTGTTTATCTCGATTTGCTTCCACCTGGTACCAGTCTCATACACAATCAGAAGAACTCCAAATCAATAAGACATGTAAGCCAAGTTTCTCCAAGTTTCATGCAATTAAGAGATGGAGAAAGTCTCATGAGAAAAAGAAAAATAAATAAATCTCATGTTCATTATCATTACAAGATCTGAAATTCCAATAACAGTGAAATCTTTAACATCATGCAGTCAAAATTCAATATTAACCTTGAAAAATGATACCCAGATCGACTGACACACTGGAATACAAATTTGAAACTATAAATATGAATATATGGTTTCTACATCATCAATGGTCTTGCAAAATGATATGCTCGCCTAAGCTATTTGCTCTCAACTGTTTTCCTTTCCTTTTTCCTTTAAAACAAAAATATTTATTCAAAATATAAATCATGGTATACGCTTGAAATGAATAGCGAGTGAGCAAGGGGACATATTCTGTTAGACACTGCCAAAGCTTCATAGTCGAAGTAAAGATTTAAATGGAAATAAATAAATAAATAAAAATTTAAATTAAATTAATGGGCTTGTGGGCGGCAGCGCCACCCACAATATTCAGAGAACATACGGGTGTGGGGGAGGAGGCTTAGCCTCCACCCACACCTGTGGGTGTGGGTGGAGGCTAAGCCTAATCCCCCACACCCGATGCACATTCACTGTGCACCATACTCCCCGTAGCCCTGCGCACATACACCGTGCCTTCCAACTCTTGGCCCCCTCCTATGCGGCGGCTACCTCACACCGCTCCTCCCTCACCCTACCCTCTATACCTCGCCATCTCCTTCCACCGTTAACACTTCTGTGGCCCCTCACTCCCCTGCTACCTTTGCAAGGCGCCCCAACACTGGTTTACCCTCGCCCTCCTCCTCCGACGGCTCTGCCATCACAACACCTACAGGCCATAAGTTTTATTCAATAGGGTTTACAACAACACAACAAAAAAGAATATGCTTACTCTTCAAATTTAAACAGAAAAAAATATATGGATGCTCTAAAACTTGAAACTTCTAAGCTCATCCTCCGTGGAAACCATTCATGGATGCCCAAAAAACCCTAGACCTGCATACTACAGAGAAGGAAGAAACAAAAGGATTAGGGCATAATATGGAAGGAATAGAATAGGGAAAATAGAGCATTTTGTTTGAGATAACACTTTTAAAATAAGATTAGGGTTTCCTTCCTAAAATTTAGAGATTTTAAAATTAGGGCTCTATCTGAATTTCTTTTGAGAGGAGTTGTTATTCAGGAGGATTTTGTTATGAGTTTTATTTTTATTTATTCACTTCAAAAAAAAACTCTTTCTATCTTTGTTTATTATCAATTTTTAGGTAATATGGTGTTTATTGAATGGTTTTTAAAAAAAAATTGTTGCCTTTTAACTGAGTTAATAATTTTGCTTTTGAATATAGGCCTTGTGAATTAATTAGCGAAATTGAATATAAACATTACTTCTACTTTTTCTGAAATTGTAAATA
This sequence comes from Cunninghamia lanceolata, assembly GCA_027924645.1. Classification (NCBI taxonomy): domain Eukaryota; kingdom Viridiplantae; phylum Streptophyta; class Pinopsida; order Cupressales; family Cupressaceae; genus Cunninghamia; species Cunninghamia lanceolata. The sequence continues at coordinate 1,256,568 of BSBN01000328.1, read as the reverse complement.
CACATTACTGTCGAAATTATGTATACTAACGAACTCGAATGTTTTAATCATCTTGAACTTGAACCTAGGATTTAATTTATTTATTTAATTATTTATTTGTTTTATTATATTTTATAATATTTTATTTTGTTTTACTTTATTATAAAGTTCACAATTTTTGATCTTAACCTTTCTTGATGAATACATTACAACTTAACTTGCGTTATCGAAGGACGATACGCTGCCGCAATTGCACTAGATTTTTAGGGTTTGTTTATGCGTCGTATTATCTAAATTTTAATCCACCAACCCAACTTAAGAACGAGTCATCTAGTCATCATAATTAATCTCTTGTTCGTTCCAAGTTTAAATAGGGATCGTTGCAGGCAAATTCCTCATCACCTAGGATGCTTAGGGTTCAGATTTAACCAGTTTAACCCTGGGAGTGACACACCTCATGACACTTGACCCTAGGTGACCTCCACCGCATCGATTATGTTGTCATGTTTATGCCTCAAGCGTAATGCCACCGAGCACGCAAGCACGTGCGAGGTGGTTTCTAGGGTAGGGAGAAAAGTTTTTTTCACGGTTCATGTCATGTCCACATGGCAAATGTGGGCATGACATGCATGTTTGTGTGTCGTGACCACATGGGATATGCAGGCATGACAAGTAGAAGAAAAAGAGATGATGTCACTTTCTATAAATGCGGTAAGCGGGGACACTTTTCTAATGAGTGTTGGTCAGATAAGAAGAAATAATGTTGATTCTGTGGAGACCCAGAACATGACTTGTTTACATGTAAGAGAGCACAACAATACTTTAAGAATGCTCCACCACATTCAAAGAGTGATGAGCTATCTGGATCTAATGAAACTAGAGGGGCAAAGATAATGCTAAAAGTTCCTAAGAACTTACCACAAGGAGCACGAAGATGTCACAAAGAAGAAAAAGATAAAATTATGACATTTTAAATGAAGAAGAAGCATTAGAAAAAGGGTACCAGGAGAAAAAGCAAAGGTTAAAATAAAAATCCTTGGTGGAATATAAAGGGAAAAATAAGGCTACAGTAATTACAAGGAAAGGAACAGACACAGCCAAAACAAGATAGCCAATAAATTAATCAAATGATGATAATAATGATAAAGAAGAAGAGGAGGAAGAATTATTCCCAACCAAACATAAACATGACAAAATTATGGAAGAAGCCAAGAATAATATCAATAAGAAACAACAAAATGAACTATACTACAAAGCTTGCTTCTTAGAAAAAGAAGCTTCAACATTAAAACAATTAGCATCAATTGTGGAACAAAATAACCTCATTAAGAAACTAAAATAATTTTCCAAGTACTAGATAAGCAAGCAATCCAAAAACATCAGATCTAGAAGATGACAAAAACATATAGATTTTCGAAAACCAAAACATTGATGATTAACACACATAAATCATAGGAAGATCAAACAAGTAATGGTTGATTTGGGGGCAGATGTCAACATGCTTCTTATAAGGATATAGGAACAATTAGGACACCCTAAACTATATGAAATCCCCTACAACATCACCCTAGTAGATGGGTCATCAATAGGGACCATAGGAACTTGTAAAAATGTAGAAGTCAACATACTAGGAGTAAAACAAGTAGTTGACTTCAAAATTATAGAAATGAAAGAACCATTCGATACCTTTAATGCACTACTTGGATTGAAATGGTTTGTACATTCCCATGGCACCATAGACTCTAGGAAAGAGGAATTGCATTTTGCGGATGAAGATAAGATAGTTCACATACCTTTAGGTGTAGACATAAGCAATGCATATATAGAGGAAATAGCACAAGAAGGATATAATGATGATGAATCCAAAATGCCATATTCATTGGAAAAATTATCCAAACTAGAACCAATTGAAGAACCAACCTCCGAAGGGGGAATATACATTGAAAGTAGAAATGAAAGCACAAATAGTGAAGATGTCCTAAATGCTCGGTTAAGGCATGAACCCAAATTGCAATCTTGGAAGGTAAGAAGGGCCAAAATTTATTTTTTACTACACAGTGCCCTGAAAAATCACACCGTATTCCACCGTAGTTAATATTGCCACATTGTAATTAACACTACATCCATATAAAACATATCACTCCTCTACCATCCAAAAATCATGACAAATAAACCACATTTCATGAGGTGACCTAAACACATACTTAGAAGAAATGGAAAGAACAATTGATAGGGAAGACTTAAGACTAGATGTCCTACAACATAAACTATTTTTTAGCATCATGAGGGGTTGGAACACTCATAAAAATTGTTGTGAATTGAGGTGTCTCAACCTTTGCAAGTTCCTAATGTTGTATTTATTTATTTTTTCCTACTATTGTAATTTTATGTGCAAATCTCATTTCGTCACTTTGTGGGAGTTGGCACGGTGATGTGTCATCCTACATGGAAGGTGACTAGATGTATTTTTGTCCTCATATGAGGAGGTAGGTGTTCCATTTTGTGGTAGAGTTATTTTTCCATGTGTTGGCATCTTTTGGGTGTTGTAAGAGGTTTATGATGCGGAAAAACTATGACAGATCCTATGACATTGTAAGAGCCAAAAATAGAAGGGATGAGACAAGTGTCATTTGCATGTGTGACACTATAAGAGGCATCTTAGACGTAGCCTATGTTAGGATTAAGGTGCCATCAACCTTGTAAATCTTATGTAATTTATTATTCCTATTATTGTTTGTAAATCACCCATAAGGGATGAAAGGTTTCACCAGTAGCGATCTTGTTTCAACTGCATGTTTATATCCGGTACCTGATGCTAATTTGTCTGTGATGGGAGGTCACAGGGGGGTTTCCCCCCTGTGAGGGGTCTGGGGGGATGGGTCTAGGGGCCATGTTCCCCGACAGGGGTTTGGGGGCAACACCCCCAAAACAACATTTTATTTATATTTTATCATTGTAAATCTAGATCCTTCGTCATTAGGTCACAAATCTAACGTTTGATATTTGTCAATTTTCTTGCCCTATAAGGCAAACCCATTTTATAAGGATATTTGTACTATATATTTAGAAGAGTTGAGAGTAATAGGCATCGTTAGATTGAAGACTAAAGAAGAAGAGGAAGTGCATGTATTGTAATTTCATATTTTGAAGATAATACAACTCGGAGCCTCTTTTCTTGGTGGAGTTTTTTACCTGAAAGGGTTTTCTCTAGGTTACATACTGTGTTATGTGTTTATTTATTAGTGCATGTTATTTTGTGTAGTGGGTTTTATTTCTGTTACAATCTCCATTGATTCTACATTATTTAGAGTACATCAATAAGGTTTGAATTAGATTTCCGTTGTGTGGTTTGCACCTTCATTTCCAACAGCCTATTTTTGGGGTGCTGAAGTTTTGGATATGAAAATTTGTAAGAGAATCATTTATTAATAGTCAGTTATGACATATTCTCTTACAGTTGTAAGTGTTGTCATATATGACATATTTTATGACAATGTAAGAGCATTTGTCATACCTATTTTGGGCAAATTTGGGGTGCCCAAGTATGGAGGGTTCTAAGAGGTGTAAGGGAATATTGTACAAGTGCCACAAGAGTCAAACATGTGTTTGAAAAGTGTACCACATGGATTTGGATGCCTATCTCTTGTTGCTTGCTCTAGAAGCTTCTTTCACACTTGTATCCCACTATAAATACAGGAGCTTGGAGTTGGAGTGTTATGGTTCATTTGCAAGTACTGTTATGCTACCAAAGTTACTCTAGTATTTGACATTTGTGTACTCCTGGAAGAACTTGCATTGCAAGTGTGTTGTAATCATCCTTTGATTTGATAATACATTGTGCAGGTTTTGGAGTGTGGGGTTTTTCACCTGAAAGGGTTTTCCCCACATATATCTTGTGTTGTGAGCTTTGTATTTACATTTGGATGTTGTTATTTCCTCTCTGTTAATGTGCATTTTAATCTGTAACTATAAGAGATAAAATTTGCATAAACCTTTCCTTATTAGATCAGTGTAAGTTGTTTTCACATACCTTGCTTCCTTTCACAAATAACATAACTAGGTGGTATATGCTCAAAATTCTCATAAAAACAAGATATCTATTGGAAGAAGGAGAATGCAAACAAATCCCCAAGTATGATGGCATAATATCACCACAAGAACATGTTTGAACATATGTATTCAACTACATGAAATGAAAGGAGAGAGTATGATACAAGGCTACACATCCAAATGTTCTATTGGACCCTTACACCCATAGTACAAACTTGGTACATCAACCAAGAAAAGAGGGCAGAAACAAAAAGTTGGGAGCATCTTCAGAGGGACTTCTAAAATACATTCTCTTTCACCAACCATAACAAGAATATTCACATTGTGATTCAAAAGGTTAAGGAAATAATATTTCTCCCTATAGAGGAAGGACAACAATAAATACACATAAACCAACACCACAAAGACATGAAGGCATCTGGAAGTTGATAGAGTCAATGGATAAATAGGAACAAGACTCTAAGAAGAGATGCTACATCACACAACAAAATGAAAATGAGGGCAAACTAGAGCTAGACATAAAAATTCAACAAGGAGAAAGGGACATAACATATATTACTAAACCCAAGGATAAGTACTATAACCAATCACTAAAGTTGAGAGAGGAGAATATAGAAACATAAAGGAGTCCCAGGTTTGCTAAAATAGGAGATTATTGGGAAGAGACAAAAGTAATGCAGATTGTCGAGATCTTAACAAAATATGATGACCTATTCCCACACACATTCATAGACCTCAAAGAAATTAAGGAAGAGGTAGGAATTATGAAAATTCAATTAATGGAAGGAGAAAAACTAATAAAGAAAAGGCCATATAGACAAAACCCCAACATGAAAAAGAAAGTCAAGACAAAACTAGACAAAATGCTTGTAGTAGGAATCATAAAGCCAGTAGAGGAAATGGATGGATTAGCCCCATGGTGGTGCAAAATAAGAAAATGAGAGACATAAGAATATGTGTAGATTTTAGAGAATTGAATAAAGCATGCATCCATGATCCATTCCCCACACCATTTATAGAAGAGGTCTTGGAATCAATTGTCAGAAGGGAAACCTATTCTTTTACTGATGGATTTTTTAGTTATCATCAAGTTAAAATTTGAAGAGGCCTAGTCAAAAACAATATTTACAACTAAATGGGGGTCCTTTATGTACACAGTCATGCCTTTTGGACTAAAGAATGCACTAGCAGTTTTTAGCTGGATTAAGGTTAATGCATTTAAGGTTTTCATTTATGACTTTCTAGAGGTTTATTTAGGTGATTGGATAGTCTATGGATTATTAAAAGACCATGTCCAAGTGCTCCACATGATGCTGGAAAGATTCAAGAGCCTACAAACTTCACTAAACTTGAATAAATGCATCTTTGCAGTACCATTTGGTACACTTCTAGGACACATAATCTACAAATAAGGTGTCATGGTAGATCTAATGGAAGTGGCATTGATCATGAGCTTTCCACCACTGAAAATAACATCAGAGGTGCAAACCTTCTTAGGCTATACTAAATATCACCACAAATTCATCAAAGGATATGTCACTATAGCAGCACCAATTGAGGAACTTTTTAAATAAGAAATCAAATAAAATAATTAAATTGAATGACCAATGTCAACAATCATTTGACACATTGGAACACAAGACAGTGGAGGCTCCCATACTAGCTTTCTAGATTGGACAATACCATTTCATGTTTATGTGGATTCTTTTGACACAATAATTGATGCAGTACTAACACAAACTAGAGGGAATAAGGACCATCCAATAGAATTTTCAAGCCGCAAACTTTCCCAAGACAAGAAAAATTACACCACTACAAAAAGGGAAGTAATGGTAATGGTGTATGCACTACACAAATTCAGACATTATTTACTATCTACACCATTCACATTTTATATAGACCATGAACCATTGAAGTATCTACTAAATAGACTGGTGATGTAAGGGATAATATGTGTTAGAAAATGAAGGCAACAACTACCTAAACGAAAATTTGATTACAATATGTTCAGGATCTTAAACAGTGTATTATCAATAGAGATTGCATATGAAAATCAAATCACAACACAAGAACAAACACCATAGAAGAATGACACAAGATATAACGTGGCGAAAACCCTTTCGGGTAAAAAACTCCACCAAGAAAAGAGGTTCAAGTTGTATTATCTTCAAAAATTGAATAACATAATACATGCACTTTCTTCTTCTCTCCAACCTTCACTCTGGCAGCACCTGTGTACAAAAATCTATCATACTACAACACATACATGGCATTGTACTTATAAAAGTATTTTCCCTCCAAACCAAGCGTCTACTTTCTCTCACCTAGGAATCTTCAACATGTAAACAATAAATGACTTCTTACAAGCTCATGACACTTGTCAAGAGTCAACCATGCAAAGTTGGGCGCCCAAGCACAAAAATAGTCTCTTCCAGCATCTTATGATGCATCATAACTATCATAGATTCTCCCAGAAAGCATCTTCCCAATATGGGCGCCTAGATCCAAGAATAGAAAATTACAACTAATAATTATCCATCATTATTTGCCATACTGTCACAGAATCTTATGACAATTTGCAGTTGTCATAGATTCTCTTACATGCACTCACCAACTTTATGACGTGTGTCATACATGATAAAAATAGATGATTCCTCCAATGTGGCACCTACACTCATTTACTCGTGATTTTTACAATTGCCAATTGTAAATGTCACTCCATAATAACCTCCAGTAAATCTAAAATTACCACTGCTAGTGAAACTACCTCAATCCCTTATGGGTAATTACAAATTACAAATAATAAAATAAAATAAATACAATATTGTGATTTACAAGGTTAATGGCACCTTATCCCAAAATTCTCCCACATGACATTATACATTTTAAATCAACCCATAGGAAATCAAATGAAAATAATCAGGCACTAGAAACAAGGCCCATGGCCTCTCTGCACCAACCAAATTTCTTTATGCTCACAGGCTTGGTCAATGAATCTGTAACACTCTACTGAGTGTCTACATTCTTTAGCTTAATCTATCCACTTGTAACCATTTCTTGAACAAAGTGTTACTAAACATCGACATGCTTAGTCTGAGCATGATACGTAGGATTTTTGGCCAAACAGATAGCACTCTGGCCATCACAACCAATCTAAATAACCTTGCAATCAAAACCAATACATGTACACAGTCTTCTCAACCAAACTACCTCCTTAGAGACATGAGTAGCAGCCATATATTCTTCTTCAGTGGTGGACAAAGCAACTGTGATCGGCCTCTTACTCATCCAACTCATTGCTCCTCCAAACAGAGTAAACACATAGCCACTAGTGGACCTTCTGTTAGTTGCCGTTGCACCAAAAGATCGACCTATTAATGTCTGATACAACCACTTGACTTAACAAGCATGGGAGGCAGTTAAGCCCTTGTCACAAACCACCGCAACGCAGTGCTAAACAAGAAGACCAAGGGTCACACCTTGCAACAATCCCCCACCCCAGTGCAAGCGTGGGGTTTGAACCCGTGACCTCGGCTCTGAAACCAACTGTTAGTTGTCGTTGCACCAAAAGATCGACCTATTAATGCCCAACACAACCACTTGACTTAACAACCACAGGAGGCAATTAAGCCCTTGTCACAAACCATCGCAGCACAGTGCTGAACAAGAAGACCAAGGGTCACACCTTGCAACACCTTCAACTATCCAAGTCACCTGCCCAATCCGCATCAACAAATCCCTGTATGTCCAAAGTTTTATCAGCACCATCAGTACTAGAATAAACCAAACAATAATCAAGAGTACCTGCAAGATATTTAAACACCCTCTTCACATAATTCCAATGTTGTCTACCAGGATTAGACATAAATCTGCTCAAAACTCCCACTACTTAGGCAATATCTAGCCTAGTGCAAACCATTGCATACATCAAACTCCCTACATCACTGGCATATGGCACATTAGACATATCCTCAAAATAATACTCATTCTTTAGACACATATCTAATGAAATTTTAATACTAATGGGTAAAGGAATGCTAACTGGGTTATAGTCCTACATACTAAATCTCTGCAAAATGGTATTCACATACTTACTCTGAGACAACCAAAGCTTTATGTTACCTTTGTCCCTCATGATCTCCATACCCATAATATACATGTCTACTCCAAGATCCTTCATATTGAATGCACCTAAAAGTTGGGCTTTCAACTCACTGATCATACCCTTAATATTGTTGAAAAATAACATGTCATCAACATACAATGCAATGATCAATATAGAATCATCAATACAATCAATGTAAACACAGTGATCCTCCTCACTCCTAACAAAACCCAAATTCAATACAAATGAGTCAAACTTTTGATACCACATTCTAGGGGATTGTTTCAAACCATAAAGAGACCTCTTTAACCTGTAAACCCAAAGTTCTTTTCTTTTTACCTCAAAACCTGTAGGTTGTTGCATATAAATTTCTTCCTCAAGATCTCCATGCAAGAACACAGTCTTTACATCCATTTTCTCTATTTCCTAATTGAAATCTATAGCAATGGATAAAAGAAATCTAATAGAAGTTAACTTAGCAATAGGTGAGAAAATTTCACTAAAATCAACTCCCTCTCTCTGGGAGTAGCCCTTGGCTACTAGTCTAGCCTTATACTTCTCCAATGAACCATCTAGTCCAAAATTCTTCTTGAAGACCCATTTTCAACATATGGCCTTTCTTCCTTTGGGCAAACGAACAAGATCCCAGGTGTTACAAGAGTCTAAATCCATCATATCCTCCTACATGACTAACTGCCAAGACTCACTATCATTTACATGAATAGCTTGTTGGCAAGAGACACTGCTAGGCATGTCAGGTGTTGTCATTGATGGCAACTAAATGTATCTTACACATCCACATTGCATCATTTGATCACACCATAAGTCAGATTGCAGATTTCACTACAGGTAATCATATTGTTCTATTGATCTGAGGGAATGTTAAGGGATGTTAGGGCTACCTAAATCCAGAGATTTAGCCTCCGCTAATGAAGGGATTGAAAGTTACAAGCATATGAGTATCAGATTTTGGTTAGACAGTCCAGTCCTGTGAAGAATAGGCTGACTTGGTGTTTGATCATTGTGCGGATTAAGAGAAGTGGTTGGTTGAGTAATTTATGAGATCCAATGGTATTGGCCAACATGTGTGCTGACTTGAATTCATAATTTGTGGTCCGCATTGATGTTTGTGAATGGATTCAACTGACAGAATAGTGATCTTGAAAAAGCTTCTAAGTTTTCTTGAGGCTGACTGCAGTTGATGAAATTTCATAGAGAGGATATATATAATCGATGGGTGCGAGCATTTTATGAGATAGTTATGCAAATATGAGATGAGAGGTGTGAAGTGTGGCAATATCAAGTGTGAAGCAGAGATCTGAGGCTTAGATTATGGAAAAACAGTAAAATAGGGCAGTAAGAAATGAAGTGTGTGAAATCGGTATATTGATCCTAACTGGAACTGTAATCTTGCATTGTTAGATGCTATTCTTCAGTTCAAGTATTCCTGTAAACTTTTTGTAATCAATTTTGTAGGCAGTGAGCCTCCTTTGAGTAGTGAGATCTAGCTAGTGTGCCCGAAGGCATGTGCCTTCCCATTTGTAATACTTTTAATAGAGTATAAAATCTTGTGGGTTAACCCCCACCATGGTTTTTCCCTTAACCAGGTTTCCACGTAAAAATCCTGGTGTTCATGTGTAATGATCTTGTCATTGTTGTTCTTGAGTTCATGTTTCTTTCTTTTGAATGTATGTGGTAAATTAATAAAGGAACAAAATAATAAGTTTTGTAGAACACTGATTCACCCCCCACTCTCAGTGTTCCTTAATTTCAACAATCGGTATCTTGGAAGAAGTCTAACAGCTTGAGGAAGATCTGGGAAGGTGTTTCAATGGGTTCATCCAAGTATTCTGATGGCATCAATGAACAACTTCAAGTTGCTTTAAAGATGATCTTGATCAGTCTAGAGTAGAAGTCAAAGAACTACAAGAGAACCTTAAAGATGCTGAGGATTTCATTGAGACTTTAAAAGGGAAACTGAGCAAATCCATGGAAAAGAGGAAGGAGCTACTTCTGCAGTTAGTAAATCAGTAGGAAGATAATGGCATGAATCGGGCTCTAAAGGAGAAGACAAAGGAATGTGAGAAGCTGACAAAAGAAGTTGTTCTAAAACATGAGATGGAATCCAATGTGATGAGGCTAACCAAGGAAATTAAGGAAAGGAAGAAGACTGAAGAAAACCTGAATCAGTCTCTAAAAGAAAGAATAGAAGAGTGTTGTAGATTGGACAGAATAATCGGCCATCTAGAGTCTGATCTTCAAGAAACCAGGTATAATGAGGAACAACTTGAAAGGCAAATTGTTATTCTCAAACATGACCTAGAAGCTGCAAATGAATACAAAGAGAAGTTCAAGATAAGCTTAGCTAAACTTGAAGTGTTGCTTGATAGTTAGAAGATGGTAGATGATAAGCATGGTCTGGGATATGAGAAAGGTGAAAGCTCTGGATCCGGTCAAAGAAATCCTAAATCAAGGAATCAGAGAAACAGACCTAGAAGACCTCCAGTAAGACAACCTAATGCCCAAAGGTATCCATCTTTCAATGGAAATTGTTTCAATTGCAATAAATTTGGTTATAGAGCTACTTAGTGCAGAAATAGAGTTAATCAGCATGGTCCATATTTCTCCGGTCAAGGCTTCAATTGTAAAAAGCATGGTCATAGATCTAATGAATGCAGAAGGATGATAATGAACTACTCTAACAATAGAAGAAATGTCAATTCTTTCAATGGGAACTATTTTGCATGCAATAGATTTTGACACATGGCTAATCAGTGCAGATCAAGAGGAAATCAAGTAAATGAGCAAATAAATTTTGTGTGCTTCAATTGCAATAGATCCGGTCATATTGCAAGATTCTGCAGAAGCAGGAATGATGATAGAAAAGGTCTGGTAAATAGAAACTGAAATGTGCAGAGATAAGATAAAGGCAAGGGAAAAGTAGATGTGAATGAGATCCAGAATGAAATGAACAAAACATGGGTGAAGAAAGGTGCAATGAATGTTGGTGATGGGTCCGCACCGGAATTTGGTGCTGATAATTCCTCTAGGAATTGAAATAGGAGCTCTAGCTCAGGGGGGCTGCATTGAAAATCTAATTCCCCCTACTAGTAAGTGGGTGCCTAAATCTAGCATGATAAATAAAGATAAAGAAGCCTATTGCAGATCTGTTGAAGCAAATTCTGGAAGAAAAGAAGCTAATGTGATTGATTGCAGAGCAATTGAAGATTGACTATATGCAGAAACAGTGTAACCGGATATATTAGGGAAAAGCATTTATTACAATGGTGAATTAGGTTTTGTGGAGCATAAAAGCTCATTTACTCAACATTTGAATCACTTTGCATTTGAAGAGAACAAGAAGAAGAGTGCCTGAGATAAGATTTTAAAGATTTGAAGTGCAAAAAGTGAATTCGATAGCTAACCCTAACCGGTGAAACAAGGTATTCTCTGTGAAACTCTCTGAATTTGCAATCTGTAGGTATGGCTACTCCATTGGTTGTTGACATCACCGAAAGGACTCGACCTAAATTCAAAAAGAATTCACACAAATTTGTAGAGGTTGATCCGTTAGGTGCCTTTTCAAATGTTTCATATGGTGTGTTGCACATTGAAGATATTAGGGCTTATATTCATGCTAGCATAGATGAGTTTGTGGATTTGAACTTAGTAGATTTGTTTAAGAATCATTTGAGGGATGAGATTCATGGTCTTAAACCTAAGTATAAGGCGCTGCAAGTCAAACATTTCATTTAGGTTATTGGGTTCCTGTCCTTCAGTGAAGATGAGTGAGTCCAGTATGTACTGAGTCAGATCCATGCTAAATTCATATGGTTGATGAAACCCTTTAAGATCACCAAGGATGCTATCAAGGTCGTAACTAGATTAAACTCATCCAGTGGACTGTCAATGCTAAAATCAGTGAAGAATCAGACTGTAACTGAAGCTACCAAATCAAAATTTGATAAGAGGGCAATGAAGATAAATGATATAATTGATCCAGATGTCAAATTTTCATCTATGGTGATTGGATATAAGATATATCACTCCAGCAGGGAAAACTCTGTATCTAGTATTGCCATTTATGCTACCTATCAAATGTTAAGAGAAAATGCTGACTATGACCTATGTGAGCTGCTGCAAAACTAGTTAATGAAGAATTTGAACAAGATCAAGAAGGACATGAAGAATACATTCAAGTATGGTATGTTGGTCTTGTGTTTATTTTTCTATTTCATGAATGAGTTACCCAGGAAGAAGAGCCTATGTTGAACCAGTGATAAGCCCATTGCCATACAAATCAGAGAGCACTTGCAGAGTATTAGTGACTCCAATGCCCAAAGGACTACTCTTTGGGGATATTTCAAGAATTTTTAGAACATGATGCAATCAAGGGAAAGAATCCCTACTTCTGTGGTAGAAAAATACAAGGATATAATTTATTTCGTGGTGGAAACAGATCAGTGCTTGATGGAAGTAGTTAAACCAAGGACTGTATGGATCATGCCCATGGGGTATGAAGTTGATGGACAAATACTAGAGATGTATGCTAAGCACCTTTTGAGCAAACCAAAAGATACTTCAGTTGGGAGATTCGGTACATATAGAGAGCTTAGTTTGAAACTTTATGTTGAGCTCCAGAAACAAGAAATCAATAGAAATGTCCAAAGGCAAATTGAAAGGTATGCTAAAAGTATTGCAATAACAAAGGAAGTTGTGAAATAAAATAGGGAAAGGATAGAGAAAGTTGAGAAGGAGAAGCAGGACAGGGAACAAGAAAGTGTTCCGGTAGAATCTTCTTCTAAGCCAAGGACTACTAGGAGTTCTAGTACAACCTCTAGTGTATCACCTTCTCCTATTGCAGAGAAATCCAAAGAAAAATCTATCGGTAAGGAAGGAAAGAGGACAAAATTAATGGCCAAAAGGTCATATATCAGTGTGGGGAAGGAAGATGAAGAAGAGACTGAGTCAGATGGTGAGGTTAAAGAGTTGAAGGCCTCAGGCACTAAGGTAGCTAAAGTGTCTAAGGAGAAGCCCTCTGAAAGCTTAAAGTCAGAGAAAGTAGAAGCATCAAGGGTTGCCAAAGACAAACCCTCCAGAAGTATAAGGGTAAGCAAAAGACAAAAGACTAAGACCCATGTTGAAAGATCAACCCTGTCAGTTGAATACATTGTGAATGCAGTAACTATCAATGGGAATTTGAAGCCCATAACAAAATATTATGATAGATTTGATAAATCCAACAAGAGAATTTTAGAGGATGCTACTGTTAAGTACTTGAATACATTCAACAGAGCACTTGTGGAAATTTTGTCAGAACTTCCTAAAAGTCTAAGTGACATTTTGGAGATGAGAAAAGAGGTTGTCAAAGCAAAGGATTTGGAGCTAAGAGAACATGTATTGACCAGTTTGTGTCTGGTAATCTCTAAGAAGGAAGCAAATAAAATCTTCAAATAAGTTAAAAATGAATTCAGAAGCAAAATTAGGATGAATAAGCTAATGATTGGAGACATTGATGAAGTTGTCAAAGAAACAGAACAAATTCTGAGGAAAGCCCTGGACAAGAACAAGTTCTATGTTATCATGCTGAAGAATCTATTGATGACACATCCATTCCAAATGATGATGAGTTGAAGGAAGATGAGCAACAACCTGAGGCAAATGTTTTCTCTACTCTAGAAGAGGAAATATTGAATAAAGAAGATGAAGAGATGGTGAAGGAAGATAATGATGATGGTATAGAGGATACTCAGATTCCTCCAGACTAGTCTGGTGAAGAAAATATAGAAATGAATATAAATACTCCTACTAAAGGTGATTCAGAGAAGATTAAGGAGTAGAAAGTAGAAGAGGTTGAGGACAAGGAAGGTCAAGAAGAAGAAACAAATGATGGAATTGATTCCTCCATTCCGGACGTTGAGGAATTTGATAAAAATGACAATAATGTTGTTGTTGAGGATACACAAAATCCTCTGGAAAAGAATGCAGAAGGCATTACTGATGATGTAGAGAGAGTAGAAGTAGAGAAAAAGAATGGAAATGATAAGCAAGACAATGTGGTTGACTCCAGAAAGGGAGTAGATGCAAGACCTAATGAGCAAAAACTAAAACATCATATTGGGCAAGAGACACTGCAGAAGCAGTGAAAGAAATTTTGGAGAAAGATAAACAAGTTGCAGAAGATCTAGACATAATAAAAGGTCCAATCAATTTTGATTCTCTATCACCAGTATAGAAGATGAAGTTGGCCTCTTTTGCACAAGCTAAGGTCAGAGAGGAAATTTTAAAATTCCATATAGAAGACAGTGAGCTACTTGGTCTTGCATCCACGATTTTGGAGAAAATCATGCCTACATTTTAGAAGGATTCATCGGCATCCCCCTCTGGTCAATTGAAGAGTCTAATAAACTTTGTAAGTACTCACTTTGAGTCTTTTGAAAAGTCAGTAGAAGTCAAAGTCTGAAATGAATTTAATGATAAAAGATTTAGTGAACTAAAATGAATAATTGCCAATGATAGAATTATGTTGGATACTAGTGTAAAGAGTATTCAAAATGCCCTCACTAAAGGAGGAGATGTGTACAAATTTTGTCTATCTTGGTCAAAATTTGTAGAGGACATTAAGAAGAAAATAAAGGAGTCTAAGCAAAAATTGTCAAATATATCTCAATCCTTTAATCCTTTGACAGTATCTGCAACAAGTCAAGAATGTCAAGTAGCTAACTTGATTGGTGAAATAAAGAAATTTGTGAAAGAAATAGAAAACATTATGGAAAGGATGTGTGAACTCTGGGGACTGATTCTCCCTAAGTTAGAAACAATGTTCAATGTATTGATAGAAGCTCAAGTTGTTGCTCTGACAAGTGATCCTAATGATCTGCAAAAGACAAAGTCACAGGCATTCTTATTCAGTGGTCATATTTCAATTTTGGATGGCATGAAGAAAAGTTGGGATAGTGAGTTGGCACTATTGAAAAACATTTTTGGTGATGTGTTTAAGTTTATGTAGATAAGACATAAGGATTATTTGTACATATGCGGATGTATGTATAGAGTTTTGTGTGAACTTTTGGATCCGGACCTCAACCTTTGCCATTGATGTCAAAGGGGGAGAGAAAAGTAGTAAAAAATGAGGAATTCATCAAAGAGGGAGCATTGGAAATCACAAGTGTACATAGTAAGGGGGAGTTATTCTAACACTTAGTCATTTTTCACTAAGTGTTGCCATCAATGCCAAAGAGGGAGATTGTTGGCAAGAGACACTACTAGGCATGTCAGGTGTTGTCATTGATGGCAACGTAATCTATCTTACACATTTGCATTGCATCATTTGATCATACCGGAAGTCAAATTACAGATTTGTCTAAGTCCGGATAGACAGGAACAGAGCACATGATAGGGTCCAGCATTTTGGTCTGCATTTCTCTATAGGTAATCATATTATGCTACAGATCTGAGGGAATGTTAAGGTATGTTAGGGCTACCTAAATCTAGAGATTTAGCCTCCGCTGATGAAGGGATTGAAAGTTACAAGCATATGAGTATCAAGTTTTGGTTAGACAGTCCAGTCCAGTGAAGAACAGGCTGACTTGGTGTTTGATCATTGTGCGGATTAAGAGAAGTGGTTGGTTGAGTAATTTATGAGATCTAATGGTATTGGATGACATGTGTGGTGACTTGAATCATAAGTTGTGGTCTGCATTGATGTTTGTACATGGATTCAGCCGATAGAACAGTGATCTTGAAAAAGCTTCTAAGTTTTCTTGAGGTTGACTGCAGTTGATGAAATTTCATAGAGCAGATATATATAATCGATGGGTGTGATAATTTTATGAGATAGTTGTGTGAATATGAGATGAGAGGTGCGAAGTGTGGTAGTATCAAGTGTGAAGCAGAGATCTAAGGCTCAGATTATGGCAGAACAATAAAATAGGGTAGTAAGAAATGAAGTGTGTGAAGTCGGTATATTAATCCTAACTAGAACTGTAATCTTGCATTGTTAGATGTTATTCTTCAATTCAAGTATTCCTGTAAACTTTTTGTAATCAATTTTGTAGGCAGTGAGCCTCCTTTGAGCAGTGAGCTCTAGGTAGTGTGCCTGAAGGCATGTTCCTTCCCATTTGTAATACTTTTAACAGAGTATAAAATCTTGTGGGTTAACCCCTACCATCATTTTTCCCTTAACCAGGTTTCCACGTAAAAATCTAGTGTTCATGTGTAATGATCTTGTTGTTGTTGTTCTTGAGTTCATGTTTCTTTCTTTTGAATGTATATGGTAAATTAATAAAGGAAAAAAATAAAAAATTTTACAAAACACTAATTCATCCCCCCTCTCAATGTTCCTTAATTTCAACATAGCTTCCATGTAGGATCTAGGTTCATCGTCAGTACTCACTCAACAAATCAATTACACAATAGAAATCTAGTGAGCTATACTTGTCAACTGGGTTCTATTATGTTGTGGATCTTCTCAAGGGTGGAGTAAGAGACTCAACTTGTTCTTCTGCATGATCATCTGCACCAACTTCTTTTATTACAATAGATTCATCCTCATCAGAACTACTTGAATCTTCTTCTTCTTCTTCACCCTCCAATCCATCAGTCTATTCTTCTTGAGGTGCATTTTCATGCTCTATGTCAAAATGCACTCTCTTCACCTTTTCTTTCTCTTTTGACTATTCAAGTTCAGAAATAGCTCTAAGTTCCCTAAAAATAACATCTCTAGAGAAAATAATTTTTTTGGTTAAAGGATCCCAAATCTTATAACCTTTAACATTCTCACCATATCTAATGAAGATGCATTTCTACGCTTTTGGATCAAACTTAGTTCACTTTTCCTTGGGCACATGAACAAAAGCCTCATAGCCAAAAACCCTTAAATGTGAAATAAAAGGTTTCTTACCTCTCCACACTTCATAAGGTGTTGAGTCAAGAGCCTTACAAGGAATTCTATTAATCAAGTAATAAGCGATACACACAGCCTCTGCCCAAAAGCATTTCTCCAACTATGAATCACTCAACATACTTTTGGCTCTTTCTATGATTGTTTGGTTCATCCTTTCTACAACAACATTCTATTGTGGTGTATACAGAGTTGTCTTTTGTCTGATTATACCTACATGCTTACAAAACTCATCAAATTCCTTAGAGCATTATTCCCCTCCATTGTCAAATCCTAATATTTTTATCTTGAATCCTGATTGGTTTTCAACTAAGACTTTAAAATCTTTAAACTTTGTGAAAACTTCATATTTGTGTTTCACAAAATAAATCCATGTAAATCTAGATACATCATCAATGAAGGTGACAAAATAACAAAAATTTTCGATAGAGTCAATATCCACAGGTCCAAATACATTTGAATGAATAATCTCTAACTTCTCTTTTGCTCTATTACTTCCTAAAGGAAATGATGTTTTATTTTATTTTCCTAACACACAATGCTCACAAAAATCAAAGTGCTCATCAGAATAAGACAAACTGTCCAACAAATCTTTATTCTTATTTTTTTTTAAATATTATTACTTGTGTGGCCCAATCTATGGTGCCACAACATACAAGTGTTTTTAGAAGCCTCAAAAACATAAGAGGAATTAAAGACTGTAGTGGCATCTAGCCTAAACAAGGTTCCCAATCTTTTCCCCTTCGCTACCACCAAGTTTCCTCTCACCAATCTACAACCATGCTTATCAAATGTTACATGTATTCCCAAATCATTCAACTTTGAAACTAAAATCAGATTTCTAGCTAATCTAGGAACATGCAAAACACCAGGGAGGGTTTTAATCCTCCCATCACTAAAACACAACAATACCTTTCCTTTCCCAACTATCAGATATGTAGAGTTATCCTCAAGGTACACTTTAGCTCCATCATAATCTCCGTATGTGGAAAACCATTCTTTATGCGGGGTCATATGATACGAGCATCCTGAGTCAACCAACCAATGTTCATTAGAAAAAACATTGCATGCAGAAAGTAAAACATCTTCACCTGCATTCGAGGACTTATCAGAAGTAGCCTCCCACTGTTTCTTTGGGTTTCTACACTCCTTTTTCACATGTCCTCTCTTTCTACAATTCCAACACTTAACTCTATTCTTCTTTCTAGGAGTCTTAGATCAGCCCTTAGACTTGTCTTTAGCCCCTTTTTGATCTCCTTTCGATCCTCTTTCCTTGGACCTTCCCCTCACATTAAGAGCCTCAATGTTAACTTCTGAAGTCTTCTTCCTCATCTCCTATGCCAACAAGGTTACAACAAGACATTCCAACTTTAGATCTTCAAGGTTAGCAATAATAGCAAGGATAACATTCTCCCAAGATCTAGGTAAAGAACAAAGTAAAAGTATACATTTATCTTCCTCTGCAACTATAGCATCTATAGAATCAAGTTGACTTAAAAGTAAATTAAAATTGTTCAAATGCTCTACAATGGAATCACCCTCTTTCATTTTAAACAAAAACAATTTCCACATTAAATAAAGCTTGTTTACCATGCTCTTGACTTGATAAATCTCACCCAATATCTTCCAAAGTTTGCATGCAGTATCTTCCTTTGAGACATTCAACAGGACGGAATCTGCAAGACACAATCAGATAGTTCCCTGTGCCTTCTTATCTAACCTTTCCCATTCATTTGGACTCACATAATCAGGCTTCTTCTCTTTCTGAATAGCCAACCATTGGTTTCTTTCTTCCAGCAAATCCTCCATTTTCAACTTCCACAACTCATACCCCGTACCGTTGAACTTCTCAATGTCCAAATGAGAGGTTGAAGCAGCGGTGGATGCAATCATAATATCTACACAAGATCTGCAACCAAACAACAACCAAATCTCCCACTACAAGTAAACAACCTTCACACTACCACCCAAGAGTCAGAAGTGGCCAAGCTCTGAAGGGCCAAATGTTAGAAAATGAAGGCAACAACTACTTAAACAGAAATCTGATTACAATATGTTTAGGATCTTAAACAGTGTATTATCAATAGAGATTGCATACAAAAATCAAATCACAACATAGGAACAAACACCATAGAAGAATGAAACAAGATATAACATGGAGAAAACCCTTTCAAGTAAAAAAACTCCACCAAGAAAAGAGGTTCAAGTTGTATTATCTTCAAAAACTGAATAACATAATACATGCACTTCCGTCTTCTCTCCAACCTTCACTCCAACAACATCTGTGTACAAAAATCTGTCATACTACAACACATACATGGCATTGTACTTATAGAAGTATTTCCCTCCAAACTAGGCGTCCACTTTCTCTCACCTAGGAATCTTCAACATGCAAACAATAAATGACTTCTTACAAGCTCATGACACTTGTCAAGATTCAAGCATGCAAAGTTAGGCGCCCAAGAACAAAAATAGTCTCTTACAGCATCTTATGACGTGTCATAACCATCATAAACTCTCCCAAAAAGCATCTTCATGATATGGGCGTCTAGAGCCAAGAATAGAAAATTACAACTAATAATTATCTATCATAAGTTGTCATATTGTCATAGAATCTTATGACAACTTGCAGTTGTCATAGAATCTTATGACAACTTGCAGTTGTCATAGATTCTCTTACATGCACTCACCAACTTTATGACATGTGTCATACATGCTAAAAATAGTTGATTCCTCCAAGGTGGTGCCTACACTCATTTAATCATGATTTTTACAATTGTCAACCATAAATGTCACTCCATAATTACCTCTGGTAAATCTGGAATTACCATTGCTGGTGAAACTACCTCATTTCCTTATGGTTAATTACAAATTACAAATAATAAAATGGAATAAATACAGTATTGGGATTTTCAAGATTAATGGCACCTTATCCCAACAATATGTAGATGGCTCTTACTATTTCAAGAGTTTGATTTCAACATCATGCTGAAACCAAGAAAGAATAATCAAGGTCGTGACTATTTATCCAGAATTGAAACTAGAGAGAACTAGACAATCTAGAAGAAGATTTGCCCAATGCAAATCTATTTAGGGTCACTATGGTATCAAAAGACTTACATGATGTAGAAAGCTTGTTATCAACAGGGAACTTTGGGATAATATTTTACAAACTGAAAAAAATAATGTTAATAAAGTCAACACCATACACATTAATTGAAGGTGAATTATGTATATAATTGGGAGAGATGGCATCATAAGAAGAGTGGTATTTGAACATGAAAGGAGAGATATCCTCAAGGAAGAACATGAGGGCGTTTCCAAAGGACACAATTCAGGAGACACCATTGCAAAGAAGGTTATGATCTCTAGTTTGTGGTGGCCAATAATGTTTAAGGATGCAAATAAGTATGCTAAGCAATGCAATATATGTCAAAGAGTAGGTAGACCCAGTGCAAGGGATGAGATGCCATTATAGCTAGTCCTAGCCCAAATACCATTTGATAAATGTGTTATAGACTTTATTTGACCCATTGATCCACCAACTAAGCACACAAAATCTAAGTTTATAATCACTGGGGTGGAGTATCTTACAAAGTGGATAGAAGCAGAACCAACCAAAGAATGCACAACTAAAACTAACACAAAATTTATATTTGAAATTATAATAACAAGGTTTGGTTGCCCTTTGAGTATTACAAGTGACCAAGGTAAACATTTTGTGAATAAATTAATTGCGGAGATCTTGAGTAGTTTCATGATCACACACAATAAAAGTTCTCCATATCATCCACACGCCAATGGAGCAAGTGAGGCATTGAATAAGATTATAGGCACAACATTGACTAAGATGTGCAATGGGAACAAAATAGATTGGGATGTCAAGATTTCAGCTATATTATCATGGGCCTACAAAACAACTTACAAAGGGTAAACCAAGTTTACCCATTCAAATTAGCATATGGGATGGATGCTACATTACCTATGAATTGTATTGTTCCAAATTTCTGCATCGCACTTATGCTATGATTGAGTGAAGAAGATTCACTAAAGCAAAGACTAGAAGACCTTGAAAAATTGGATGAAAACATAATACTTGCGGTTTATCTTCATAATTTACATAGTAAAAGACAAAAAGCCTAGCATGATAGAAACTCGAGACATAAAACATTATGGAAAGATGATTTAGTATTGTTCTATGATAGCAAGTTTAGGAAACAAGTGAATTAAAGGTTAGATGGCTAGGGCCATACTACATTGATGTAATTTTTGAATCCAGAGCAATAAGGTTAAAAACACTTGATCAAAAATCACTAACGAGATATGTAAATGGTGCAAGATTAAAACACTATCATCAACCTATGAGATAAAGTGGAAACTGGGAAAATCAAAATTTGTTTTATATGTATGATATGTATTATATGTACCATAAAGTATAAACCATTAGGAGGAAATAATCCGCGAGAAAGTAATGGCTAGAAAAGCCCATGAAATCATGAATGGATAAATGCATTTAATGCAAATATCACTGTTAAGGTTATAAACATAGCCCTAAACCATCACTCAAAACCATTTACATACTAAGTATACTAACGAGTTGAAAGATACTCTCTGAAAGAAAACCAAATCTTAGCAAAATACATAGTAAATATGTCAACTCCTACATTGGTTGATGTCTTCTACAAGCCATGACCAAAGTATAAGAAGTTACCATATAAGGCGATGGAGGTCAACCTATATGGGGCATTTTTTGTTGTCCCATCCAAGGTAATCTATACAAAGGATGTGGGGAAATATATCCACACACCTCTTAAGGAGATAGATCACACCAAATTTGAACAACTCCAAAGAACCCTACTGCAGATCAAATCCAATACATGTCACAATACTAGGAGATCGAGGAGAAGATGCTAGATGTGTGGAAAGACTTCCCTAACTTCTCTATAGAATAGGGATGGATCAAGATCATTTTGAGCAGGATCTATGATGAATATATTTACATTGACAAACCCTAACACATAACCAAAAAAGCTATATAGGTAGTAACGGGTCTGTGCTACAAGAGTGCTACCTTCCAAAATGGTAACGAAGCTAACCAGAACCACATATTACAAAAGGAGCTTGAATGTAACAAAAATGACAAATTCATCTGTGTGGTTTGCCACCATGGGTATTGCATATAAAATTTACTACATAAATAGAAAGGATTTGGCGACAGGAATCACAATCAACACAACATACTAGATGGTAGTAGATGGAAAAGAATTTGACTTATGTGAGGTCCTCTGTGAGCAGCTCTTAGAGAATCTTCGAAGGACAAAGAACACAAATTACCAGTTCCGGTATGGTACTCTCATTATATGCCTTACATTCTATTTCATGAATGCATTACCATCATTTTTTAGAAAAGCATGACAAATGAACATACCAGTGCCAGCACAAATAAGTTACCATGTCTAGCAGTTTAAAGACACCACAAAATATATTTTCACATATTGGGGGTTCTTCAAATCCCTTCAACAACATATGCATAATAGAGAGAATATCATATGATAAGGTAAGAAAGTATGCCAATGATATAGTCTTTTTAGAAGATAAAGACTACACTTTAATAGAAGCAGTAGAACCTAGGGTTTCCTAGATCCCTATGTTACCAGATGAAATAAGTGATGAGTGTCAAGTAGCACTCATCTAAACATGCCTTTTTACTTCCTTTTTCCCATCTTTTCATGTTGCCTATCCTAGTAATTGCACTATAGGAACTATGAAGTCTTGTTTTAATTATTCTAATAAAAGATGAAATACCGAAGATTGTTGTTATGATGAAAAGACTTATGTTGTAGTGAAACTAACAAAATTGTGCAGAATTATCTCTTTTTGGTTTCACAGGTATCCATTGCATAGGTGAAAGGTAGTTTTGAAGAACTCTAGAGGCAATCCTAATTATCTCTAGATCCAAGCATGCAGGACACCGCATGATACTCCAATGTTTTCTAGCTTGTTGGAGGATCTCTGGAGTGATGCAGTAGAGCAAATAAGATGGTGATCTCTAGAGGTGTGTCTTATTAAGTTTTTGAAGAATCTCCGGAGCTACTAGCAATAGCACAGAGTCTCTGACGCCGTTGATTACTAGGATTTCCAAGACGTCTGAAGAGCTACAAAGTTTGCCTTTTCAAGCCTGAGTGTCCCAACAGATGACTCCAGTTGTCCACAGGGACATAGTACACTTTCAGTTGTTTTTGCATGAGATCAGAGGATTTCTCATAGTTTGCTATTTTAGGAAATTAAATTCCTTTTATCAGGGCTTTGCAACCTATTATTATTATAAGTTAAACTCTAGATTTAGTGACACCTTCAGTGTCACTAAAGTCCCTTTTAAGAATTTCCATGATTATACTCTAGATAGATAGTTGCATGTTTTAGTTTTAAGAATAAGAGATTTTTATATCTCAAGATGAACTATAAGGTGAAATAGTTAACTCCAGTAATATTATGTCACTCAGAATTATATATATTTGGATGTGAGCAGTAGAATAAGTATTTAGAATTTGGTAGCAGCTGGTTATGTAATTTCATTTCAGAGAATAAATATATACTTTTGAATGTGATATACCTTAGATAGACTAGATTGAGAAAGGTAATACTATTATACTTTTGTTCTAATTTTCTTGTTTAGCCTTCAGTTCTAAAGGTGTGAAGCAAGGGCCCACTCCCACCAATAGATAGGAGGCTAGTATATTTGCTTTATTAGTTTATTACAGTTTTCATTGAGTATAGTTTTCCTATTTTCATAAGATAGATCAATTATTGTTCAAGCAGTCTTGTTTCCATTTAATGCATGTTTCAACTTTTGTATGAATTAGATAGATCCTTTCAGCAATTTACTATTCCAGTCTTTAGATTAGGTTTTCCTTTCAAGCAGATAAATAGAAGCTTTAGTTTGATTAATTAAGGGAAATTCAATTCAGTAGATTAGTTAATGGTTGATTATCAGGTTTCTTATTGCAAATAGCCGAGGACACTGCCCTAGATTTGACACAAAAAATATGATTAAATGCCAAGGTACAATGACCCTTGTCATTTTTGACAATGTTGCCAGGGATATGTGTTAATAAGTAAACCCTAGTTAACAGTCCCTTTTATATTAGATTAATTTTGTATGGTTAGACCTAGGGATCCAAAATGTAGATACATTAAACAAACACCCAAGAAGCAAACTATAGGTGAAAGTAGTAGGGTAAGACAAGACCTTGTTGAAAATGAAGAACATTTAGAACCTACGTTGGAAATTGCACCATAATTAGATATTCCCACAAGTCCTCAAAATCTTTCACTCTCTGAGTATATTCAAGAACTGTAAAAGAAACACTAGGCAGATCTGTTAAAAGAATCTATTTTACCAAAAACTCAAACTAAATTTTGGAAGGAAGAAGCATCACAAAAAGAATCATCAGACATGGGGGATAATCATAATGACACAAATCTTCTGTAGGAGCCTGTAAGAACCTTTACATACCCCATTTTCTTTGCTCCTGGGGAAAATGTCCCTATGAAGAACATTTCACCTTCAACCCTGTCAACATTTAGGGGTCTTGCTTCTGAGGATCCAAATCAATTTATTTTCGAGTTTAAGGTCTTATGTAAAACATATGACTATGGATTTGATAACTAAAAACTCAAACTTTTTCCATCTACAAATGGAAACTAAGTTCTTGGACAAATATTAGGATTATTGTAGAATTAGTGATAGAAAGGAAGAGTTGTTTAGGACTAAATAGAAGGAGGATGAAAGTTTGGAAGACTGCCTAGATAGATTCAACTTTGCCCTAAGAAGATATGGCAACCCTATAGCCCATGGTTTGGCCAAAACTTTGTTTATAAAAGGGTTAGATAAAGAGTCAAAGAAAGCATTGGATCTAATGGGAAGGTGGAATATCAACAAAATGGACATGCCTGAAATAGAGGAAATCTGTAGAAATTACTCCAGAACACAAGATGGAGTAAGAACACCAAGGTCTCTAAAAGGTAAAAATGATATAGGATAGTTAATGGAGTTTGCAAAGCTAAAAAATAGATATCTTAGTTCAACTAAATAGCACCTTAGATGGGATTCAAGCAAAAATAAAAACAACTAAACCCCTTTCAATTTACTATCCTAGATGTAGAAACAAACACCTTTTGAGAGAGTTCCCATTGGAAAAATTAGCGATATGCCAGATTTGTGACAAATAACACCCTACCAGACACTGTGATCAACTCCCAGCCCTGAAGAGGATGACTAAAAAGAATGCCATAATAGAAGAGGAGTTGAATTATGTAGGGCAAAAAGAAATTGGCCATTTCCCATACAACCAGTACCCAAATTAGACTTCTTATAGGGGCCCTTAAAACTAGGGAAATAACCAATGGAATCCAACCTGGCAGGAACCTCAAAACATTCCTCCATGGGTACCACAAAACTAGTCAAGCCAGCAATATAAAAACTAGCAATGGAAAAACTAGCCTTGGAGAAATCAACAATGGCCACAGCAATTCCCATCACAATATGGACCACAAAACATGCAGCCTTAGTGGGGTCCTCAGTAGGCACACAATCAACACTTCCAAGGACAACCTAGATGTTTCCAATATCAACAACAAGCTCTCTTAACTAGACCCCCAAACACATAGGGATAGTCTATAAATGAGCTAGTTAGTCAACCACCCTTTCCAGCTCAACCTATAGCAAACCCACAAAATAAATAAGGAGCAGCTGTTTAAATGACAGAGCAAGAAACCATGGTTGGTGTAAATGTTATTTATCTAAATAACCTCTAGCTACGTTATGGGAAAGCACTACCAAGACCATCTCCCACACTTATAGTTCAAGTAACTAATGATATGGAACCTAAAAATCTATCCACTCAACCCTAGGAGGAGATTACTATAGAAAAAGTACCAAAAAAAAAACCTCGGGTAACTCAAAAATTCCTCCTAAAGGAACAGCTCTGGAGATCATCTCCGGAGCTGCTCTGGAGACTGAAAAGTAGGCACCATACCTAGAACAGCTTAAACAGCATGTCCCTCAGAAAAAAAATCCTACAAAAACAAGTCCAACCAACCATTGAATCAAAACTGTGCAAGAAATTAGGCAGCTAAACATTGAAATTCCACTCCTCCAAGCAATCAGGGATGTTCCTGAATCGAATCAATTCATCAAGCAACATTGTGTTAAGACCCAGGACAGGAAGAAAATATTTCCTACCACCATTTAGGTGGAAGAAAAAGTAGTGGATCGTTTAGTGGGGGAAATGCTCCTCCCAAAATATGGGGATCCTGGGAACCCTATTATAACAGTTCACATTTCAGGAGTAGAAACATCCAATGTTCTAGTTGACCTAGGAGCTGCAATAAACCTTGGATAAATTGTCCCTTACAGGTGTCCAGGCCACATCCATAATTCTACAATTGGTTGATCAATCAATAGCCATTCTGAAAGGGGTGTTGACTAAAATCTCAGTTATGGTGGAATCATGGGAATTCCCAGTGGATGATGCAGAGCGAAACACAACGGAAGCTAACAACAGGAAGGAGGAGCCAAGTATACAAACAGCATGATAAAAATCCCTATCGGCTCAGCATCATCATCATGTTTCCTAAAAACACCAACAGCATCATCATATTTCGGACAACCGCAGTTATCCTCCTGCCGACTACTGTTCACCTCCTCCGCCTGTCACCTATCACCATCATCATGATATTCAACGGGCGCAAACATCCTCTGGTTGCACTGTTCATCGGGCGCCAAACACTAGCGGCATCATCATGATATGCGACACCACCTTCGTCAGCAGGATATCCAAATATCCGGTTGCTCCAAATATCCTGATGACGACCTCCTTCAACTGCTTCCCTTCGATGCTCCGCTAACCGACGATACAAGCAACAGCATCATGATATGATTCATCCAGTTGTCTTGGAACCTCCTGATGATGTTTCACAACTTTCTGCCTACGCCGATACACCTCCTGATGATGTTTCACAACTTCCTGCCGAGAGCCTTCGCCGATACCTAAACCCTTAGCGACGACAGGATCAACATGCATAGGGGGATATCTCAATATCCTGATGACGATGACGTCATATGAGGATGACGATGACGTCACACGATATCCTGATGACCTCTTCAACACTTAGTCAAAAAAACTGAACTTTCACTCCTGCATCTGTTAGCGATATGCGGATGATGGGCACTCACAGAAGATGATCCTAACGGTGATATATACATTGAGTATATATCTGACTTACAACATCCTGATGTACTTGCAACATGTAAACTTCAACGATTTCATAACCCGATCTTCACCTTAAGCCGATGCACTCCTCTTCGGCAACTCCTGATGATGATGATCACCCCGACGAACTCGCACTTCATGCACTCAACTGCATCATGTTCATCTTCACTTATCCGGATGACGACGTCCAAAGTGACTGCAGGATATAAACTGAAATATCTTGATGAACCCGTTCTGACGAACTCCCAACCTTAGCGAAATCTCACTTCGCCGATCCTCCAGGGATGACCCGATCCACTCTCAGGGTGATCTTCCAACTCCAAACTTATCAACTCGACCTAGCACATGAGGATGCTAGGCTTCTCAACATCTGTCGACCGTGATCCTGCACACCTGCATGCGAACAAACAGAAAACACAAACTACCTCCTAATCTACTGTACACAACCATTCCACCGATTCGACGAATCAACCGGTGGAATGGATCAGCATGTCCATGAAACCACCAGATCAGCCAAACGATTAAACAATCCAACAGATAAAGAACACAAACAGGATCTCTTTATTGCTTTCAAAGATGTAATTACAATGATCAGTCTCTCTCTGCAATCTGACTTCTCAATGCGATACAATACTATGATCGATGATATCTCTATCTGTATATGCAATATTGACCGATCCCCATGCTTAAATAGATTTCCCTACGAGTACTACTGACCCGACTCCAAGCAGCTGGGAACTCTCCAGGCGGCTGGGAGATCCAACCGGACCCTACAGCATAACAGCTGTTCTAACAAACTTAACTAAAAATAGTAAAAGCCTGGTCAGCATGATCTTATCATGATCAGCGTGACCTTATTACATGCAATTGGTCTTAACAGACCTTCTTGGAAACATAAACAAGACCTATAACAAACTAACTGCCTCATGGAGGCCAGCTGTTAGGTAGGTGCCTCTGCACCATACTCCCCAAAAGAAAATAACTCATGTCCCATGAGTTAGGATATGGAAGTCCTCCACCTTTACACTTTGCTTTGTCAGTCTTCTGACCTGTTCCAGCTTTATCCTCTGCTGGCTCTGGGCTGCTCCAAGACTTCTGAACTGTAATTTGCTTTCTGGCAAGTAAATCCTCATGCCTGTCAATGTAGGCTTTTCTCTCACATACCTTGTGTTTGTCAGGTTGCCTGACCAGAACTTCTTTCTGAACTGCCTCTTGAACTGCTGCAATGTTCAACTCTGTCTTTCTTTCAACTCTTATAGGACAAACAATAGTCCCAACTATGACAACATCCTTGTCATTCTTCTGAACTGGTTGTTGTTTACCATCCTGTTTCTGAACCTGCTGCTGACCTCTGTCAGTCACAACTGAAACTTTCTTCAGCTTGTTGTCTTGAACAACTTCTTTCCTTGCAGTGTCCTGAACTGCCCTTATACCTGCTCCTCTAGGCATCTGCACAAATTCCTTCTTTCCCATTAAAATGACTTTGGCTGTCTTCTGTGCTGCAGCTGCTTCCTGTAATGGCATCAACTTAATAGTCTTTCCATCTTTCTGGATGGTGTAGGTATTAACATACCCATCATACAGTACTCTTCTGTCAAATTGCCATGGTCTTCCCAACAGTAGGTGACAACATTCCATGGGCAAAATATCACATAAAATTCTATCCTGATATGCTCCAATCTGGAAATCAACATATGCCTGTTCAGAGACAAAAAGTGAATGACTATCACTCACCCAAGATGCCTTGTAAGGGTGTGGATGTGGAATCCTTTCCAAATGCAGTTTATCCACCATCTCCTGAGATACCATGTTGTCTGTTGAACCAGTATCAATGACAACCTTACATACTTTACCTTTGCTTTTACATGTGGTTTTGAAAAGAGCTCTTCTGCGTGGGGATTCTTTGTCAAGTACCTTCATGGTAATCATTGTTTTTCTCATCAGCAGAGATTCTCCACTTTCTGGGTATCCACAATTATCAGCCTCCTGATCCTTTTGATAAGTATTTGGACTCTGCACACTTTTCTCTTCTTTCTCTTCTTGCACAAGTTGTACTCTCTTGTCACTAGTTCTATCATTTCTGGATGATGAACCTTTGTTTTCTGGACATTTGAAAGATGGATGACCAAACTCACCACAGATGTAACATTTCCCTGAAAATGTAGTAGAACCTCTACCACCTCCAAATCTGCCTTTATTACCTTTCCATCCACCTCTGAAATCAGACTGTCCCTGTCCTTTACCAGTGTCTTCTTGACTCTCATTGGTTTGCTTTGTTCTATGGGCTGATCCTCTTCCTCTATTGTTTTGTTCTTGTTTTCTCTTCAACTTCTCTTCCACTTTCAATGCCAACTGGAAACATTTCTGCACTGTATCTGGGTTATGCAGACTTAGATCATCCTGAATATTAAACCTCAATCCATTAAGGTATCTGGCTACCTTCTCTTCTTCACTTTCTTTCACCTTTGTCTTCATACAGAGTTTCATGAACTCTTCTGTATATGAGCTGACATCTAGCTCCTTCTGCTTCAGGTTTTGCTTCCTCTTGTGTAACTGGATACTGTAATCCAATGGAATATAAGCTTCCTTTACTAATGCCATCATCTTCTTCCATGTGGCAACTCTACGTTTTCCTTCCTGTACTCTGTCATCCTGGACAAAATTCCACCATGTCAAGGCAGCTTCTTTCATCTTTGACTGTGCTATCTTCACTCTCTGTTGTTCTGGTATCTCCTCTGTTACAAAGAAATTGTTCAAACAGTCTATCCACTCCATCACTGAATCAGGGTCCATCTTACCTGTAAACACTGGCAAATCCAGTTTCACATCCATGGTTCTCCTCTCCATGGCCTTGAGGGCGTTCAACAGTGGTCTCTGGTCTGCAGGAATGACCTCCTCGCTCCAATTAGGGATCTCTTCTTCTTCCCTATCATCTTCTTTACCAGAACCTACTCTGCTCCTCAACTTTGCTAACTCATCTTTCAACTCCTGATTCTGAGCCTTCACGGCCTTGCTTTCTGCAATCTGTTTCTTCACCAGAACTGCCAACTCAGCGTTGGTCATCCTTGCTGGAACCTCAGATGTTCCTTCTTCGTCTGACATCCTGCTTATCTTTTCCAGAAGATCCTAACCTTTGCTCTGATACCACTATGATGCAGAGCGAAACACAACGGAAGCTAACAACAGGAAGGAGGAGCCAAGTATACAAACAGCATGATAAAAATCCCTATCGGCTCAGCATCATCATCATGTTTCCTAAAAACACCAACAGCATCATCATATTTCGGACGACCGCAGTTATCCTCCTGCCGACTACTGTTCACCTCCTCCGCCTGTCGCCTATCACCATCATCATGATATTCAACGGGCGCAAACATCCTCCGGTTGCACTGTTCATCGGGCGCCAAACACTAGCGGCATCATCATGATATGCGACACCACCTTCGTCAGCAGGATATCCAAATATCCGGTTGCTCCAAATATCCTGATGACGACCTCCTTCAACTGCTTCCCTTCGATGCTCCGCTAGCCGATGATACAAGCAACAGCATCATGATATGATTCATCCGGTTGTCTTGGAACCTCCTGATGATGTTTCACAACTTTCTGCCTACGCCGATACACCTCCTGATGATGTTTCACAACTTCCTGCCGAGAGCCTTCGCCGATACCTAAACCCTTAGCGACGATAGGATCAACATGCATAGGGGGATATCTCAATATCCTGATGACGATGATGTCATATGCGGATGACGATGACGTCACACGATATCCTGATGACCTCTTCAACACTTAGTCAAAAAAACTAAACTTTCACTCCCGCATCTGTTAGCGATATGCGGATGATGGGCACTCACAGAAGATGATCCTGACGGTGATATATACACTGAGTATATATCTGACTTACAACATCCTGATGTACTTGCAACATGTAAACTTCAACGGTTTCATAACCCGATCTTCACCTTAAGCCGATGCACTCCTCTTCGGCAACTCCTGATGATGATGATCACCCCGACGAACTCGCACTTCATGCACTCAACTGCATCATGTTCATCTTCACTTATCCGGATGACGACGTCCAAAGTGACTGCAGGATATAAACTGAAATATCCTGATGAACCCGTTCTGACGAACTCCCAACCTTAGCGAAATCTCACTTCGCCGATCCTCCAGGGATGACCCGATCCACTCTCAGGGTGATCTTCCAACTCCAAACTTATCAACTCGACCTAGCACATGAGGATGCTAGGCTTCTCAACATCTGTCGACCGCGATCCTGCACACCTGCATGCGAACAAACAGAAAACACAAACTACCTCCTAATCTACTGTACACAACCATTCCACCGATTCGACGAATCAACCGGTGAAATGGATCAGCATGTCCATGAAACCACCAGATCAGCCAAACGATTAAACAATGGAATCCAACAGATAAAGAACACAAACAGGATCTCTTTATTGCTTTCAAAGATGCAATTACAATGATCAGTCTCTCTCTGCAATCTGACTTCTCAATGCGATACAATACTATGATCGATGATATCTCTATCTGTATATGCAATATCGACCGATCCCCATGCTTAAATAGATTTCCCTACGAGTACTACTGACCCGACTCCAAGCGGCTGGGAACTCTCCAGGCGGCTGGGAGATCCAACCGGACCCTACAGCATAACAGCTGTTCTAACAAACTTAACTAAAAATAGTAAAAGCCTGGTCAGCATGATCTTATCATGATCAGCGTGACCTTATTACATGCAATTGGTCTTAACAGACCTTCTTGGAAACATAAACAAGACCTATAACAAACTAACTGCCTCATAGAGGCCAGCTGTTAGGTAGGTGCCTCTGCACCAGTGGATTTTTTGATATTGGAGCCTAGAAATAAAAGGAATGCTTATCCTCTAATTTTAGAGAGGCCATGGTTGGCTATTGCAGCAGCATCCATTGATTGCAAAACTAGATACATGGTCATTTCATATGGTTTGGACATGAATAAAATCTCCTTGTACCCTCCAGCTAAACCGTCTATACATTATTTAGAAAAAGTGTGGGTAGATGAGCCTAACACTATGGAAAATAGTGCCTCTATAAATATGGTTACCATCAAGGAACACTTAGGTGAGTTGGACAAAGAAATAGACTATGGATGAAGAAATAGACATTCTCATTAGAAAAGAAACAATGGACTTAGCCCAAGACTTAAGGAAAGAATTTCTGACTGTTGCCAATTGTACCCTTGCTAATATCATTCCTTGTGGGGAAACTTTCTACAGAGACGTAGCAAATTTTCATATGTTGCTTCCACATTCTTGTCCTCTTAACACTATGACTCTAGAATATGGGCTAGGAACATCTATGGAATAGATTATAAAATAGGTCACGATCTTACCTGGGAAAACATTGAACATCAACACTCAGCTGACAAAACAACAGGAAGAGGTACTTCTTGATCTTCTTACCTCCCATTCAGTAGATTTTGCTTGGGAATATCAAGATATGAAGGACATCCCTCCTAAGATCTATACCCATCACATATACATGGAAGATGTCAAACATTTTAGACAACCCCAGAGAAGATTAAACCCTACACTTAAAGACATTATCAAAACTGAGATAGAGAAATTGCTATAGGCAGGATTCATTTATCCTATCTTAGACAACCAGTGGGTTTCACCCTTGGTTATAGTGCCTAAGAAGAATGGGAAATGGAGAGTATACATTGATTATAGAGAGCTAAACAAAGCCACAAAGAAGGATTATTTTCCCTTGTCATTCATTGATCAAGTGTTAGATAACCTAGTAGGGAAAAAGTGCTTTTCATTCCTAGATGGATTTAGTGGGTACAGCTAGATTCAAGTAGCACCAGAAGACCAAGATAAAACTACCTTCACATGTTCATGGGGAACCTTTTCATATAGAGTCCTTCCCTTTGGCCTACGTAATTCTCCAGCTACCTTTCAGAGGGTTGTTTTAGCCATTTCTGCTGAAAGCCAATGAGTGTATGGAGGTCTATATGGATGACTTTACTGTGTATGGGGACACCTTTGAAGAAGCCCTCAAAAACCTAGATAAAGTGCTACAATATTGTGATAAAAATCAATTGTCCTTAATCCATGAGAAATGTTTTATGATGGCAGAAGAAGGAATTGTTCTTTGTCATCACATATCAACCAAAGAAATCAAAGTGGATCAAAACAAAGTAGAAGTGATAAAACAATTTCCTCTACCTAAGAACCAAACTGATGTTAGAAGTTTCTTAGGTCATGTGGGATACTATAGGAGATTCATAGGAAATTTTAGTAAGATAGCTACCCCTATGTTTTCCCTGTTGACCAAGGATACTAAATTTCAGTGGACAAAAGACTGCCAAACAACATTTGAAACCATTAAATAAAAACTTGTAGTCACACCTATTTTGAGGGGACCTAATTGGAATCTTCCCTTTCACATCCAAATGGATGCTCCAAATGAATCAATAGGGGCAGTCATAGGATAGAAAGAGGAAGGGAAAGGTATGCATGCAATCTACTACATATGTAAGAACCTTACCCCTACTAAAAAAAACTATACAACTGAAAAGGAATTCCTAGCAGTCATCTATGCTATTAACAAATTTAGACATTATATCACAAGATATAAAATATTTGTGCACACGGATCATGCAGCCATTAAATACTTAATGAATAAACCTGCAATAGGTGCAAGGATAATTAGATGGTTGTTACTATTGCAAGAATTTGACATTACTATCATAGATAATCCATGGAAATTCAATTTGGTTGCTAACTTTTTGTCAAGGTTGCATATAGGTGGAGAAAACTAGCCAATGGAACATAGGTTTCCAGATAAACATCTCTTTGTTGTTTCTTCCATTACACCTCGGTTTGTTGATATAGCAAATTTCTTGGCTACAGGCTCGGTTCCTTCTCATTTCACTTATAAACAAAAAAAGAGATTGGCAAAAGAAAGTTTATCTTACAAATGGTTGAATGGTTTGTTGTTTAAATGTGGTCCTAATTTTGTGCTATGCAGGTGCTTGAGAGCTAATGAGATCTTTGATGTATTGAGAGCATGTCATGATGAACCCTCAGGTGGACATTACTCCTTACAAAGGACAATCCACAAAATCCTTGGAGCTAGTTATTATTAGTCATCTCTCCACAAGGATGCCAAGAGATATGTGAAATAGTGTGATTAATGCCAAAGGATGGGTCAACCAACTTTCATCCAAGAAATGTCACTTCAACCCCAAGTGATTTTAGAACCATTTGAGCAATGGGGCCTGGATTTTGTGGGGCCTATTTCTCTAGCATCTTCAAGAAAGGAATATATCTTAGTATACACAGATTATGTAACCAAATAGGCAAAAGTTCAAGCACTACAATTCACAAGAGAAGAAAATGTTGTTGATTTCCTATATAACAAAATATTCTTAAGGTTTGGAGCCCCAAGATCAATAGTTTCAAATAGAGTTCTACAGTTTACTTCTCAGGTGATACAATCTTTTACGAATCTATACCAGATTAAGCATAGGAAGTCTTCACCTTACCACCCCCAAGAAAATGGGTAGGTAGAGGTGACAAATAGAGAGCTAGAAAATATCTTGACAAGGATAGTAGCCATGAATAGGAAAGATTGGGCCAGCAGGTTACCTAAAGCAATTTGAGCTTACAACATGACATGGAAGTCAACAACCAAAGTTCTCACCTTATGAACTTGTCTATGGGAACAAACCTATACTATCCATGGAGTTGGAATTGCAAATGCTCAGTTTTTCATTCTACATTTGACTACCATTATCTATAGCATAGCAAGATAGGATCCTTCAACTCAATGAGTTGGATGAAATTAGGATGGAAGCCATATAGCAAACATAACTTATTCAGCACCAAAGAAAACAATGGCATGACCAACACATCAAGAAGATGGCATTTCAGTAAGGGGACTGGGTTATCTTATATGATTCTAAGTTCAAAGAGTTCAAGGGAAATGATGAGGGTCAGAGTAGATTTGTTAATGCATCATCATTTAATTTTATCAATCTAGAGGTGTCTGGAGTGATCTGTGATAAGACTATTGGATATGGGCAGATTTGGTTGGATTGTTCATGGATGGGACTTGGTTGGTCAATCTTATGGAAGTGAAAGGTCATACAGAAATGAAAATCTATTTATTTGCAAAAAAGTAAACACACTTGCGCTTAAAGAAACTATATTATCTTGTTGGAAAAGAAACACACTTTGTTGGAAATAAACACACTTGTAGTAAAGGAAACTATTCTAGCTTGCTGAAGAATAAACACACTTGCAAGGAAGGAAATTGTTCTATCTTGTTGAAGAGTAAACACACTTGCAATGAAGGAAACTATTCTAACTTGCTGGAAAAGTAAATAATGAGAAACTATTTTTACTTGTTAAGCTACAACAATGAAACACTCAGAATATAATAATGTTGCGGAATAACAAATCTATTTTAGAACTTATAAAACAATCCTGGAGGAAATGACTTAACTCGCAATTACACAAAAGTGGAACACACATCACATGAACACAAGTACAAAGCTAACTAAACATAAGATATAACATAACTGAACAAACATAAAAATACCAAGAGATCTCCTCCAAAATGAGGAAGTGGGCCCAACTTTCCCAACTAGAGACGATCCTCTTTGCTCAACTAAATCTTTTAGAAGAATTCCCCCTTCATTTGCATTCAATCATAGTCTAAAGGATGGATGAAAGTACATGTCTCAAAACAAGGAGTTTTCCTCCTGCTGAAAACACAATCTGGAAAACAACTATCTAAGAAAAACTAGAACTAAATTACAGAGATCCTATGCTCCTATTTATACATTCAATCTTTATTGAAAGGAAATAAATAATAGTGATTCTAGCTACAGGGAACTAGACTTGAAACCAGTTGCTAATTTATTACATTAATTATTCCTCTGAGGTTTACTAAAGATCAAGGATTTGCATTGGCTTGGCTGTTTGGTGAACTTGAGCAATTTACTGAAATGGTGTGGCATTTGGTGGCGGTGACTTCAGTTAGAACTGATGTCAATTTAGTAGCTACTTCAGTTAGTCACTAAAATGGTGTGACGTGGAGATTTAGATATAAAAGCTACTTTATTTGGGGCATGGATCATGTTTGCATTGTTGGACCTTTTGGGTAGCCCTAGGATCAGCTAGTAACAGTCATCGACTCGAGGGGAGGATGACTCTATTGGAGGGTAACGACATCTGGAGTCGTCTAGAATTCAGGTTCTTCGCAGAAAGAGGGGGCTCCGAAGGGATCTAGAGACCACTGGAAGTCTTACTAGCATAATCCTCATGCAAACACAAAGCACTTTACCACAATTCATAAGATGTGCATTTTGAAAGTATAATTCAAGTAAATAAGTTAAGAGATTTCATCAAAGGAAATGAAAGCCAAACATGTGCATAATCTATCCAAAAGACAAACATAATTATAATAATATGTAAATATATGTCATAATGTTTTGTTAAAGTCTTTTAGGACAGGAAATAGCATGAAATAAATGAGTCATATATTTGACTCATCAGGAAAACTACAAACTCATTGGATGAGACCTTACCAAATCAGGGAAGTCTATGAAAATGGGACAATTTTGCTAGCACCCATTGATGGAGGAGAAAACACATTCTTAGTAAATGGTCAGAATTCATCTCTATCAGAGACCGACTACAAAAGAAGAGTTTACTAGGGAATTGTGCTTGATGACAGAGGTCAGATCCTCTACCACAAATTGAAAAGATTCAAAGGACAATAAATTATTTTTAAATAAAAATAGGGTTAAAACTAGTAAATGGCAACACTTCTCAAAAAAAAGAAAAAAAAGGGAAAGATTAAAAACTAGTCAAATGGTAGTCTTTCCTGCTAAGGGAATGGAAAACCAGCAAATGGCAGTTCTCTTTTTCATGTAGGAATTCATCAGAAGACCCTCTGGAGAAAAACCAAGAGCACCTCTGGTGCTTCAATAGACAAAGGAGATTCTAACCTCCGGAGGCCCACCCTTCCAAACATCAAAGTGGGAACATTAAAAAGGTGATGAGGTCACCATGACTCACACCCCACTTTCAAAAAGGGAAACCACGCGGAGCATTCGTTATACCTTGCCACCGACTAAGCATCATTTCCACATCATTTGATGATGTCATCCACTGGCGCATAACAGTCACATCCATCATCAGAGAAACCTGCCAGATCTCATATTGCTAACATCATGGAAAGTAACAGAAAGGGTGCATGAATGTGGAATCACATCATACCTAATGGAGGTGGTGGCGCAGCAACCCAAACATATTGTCTAATCATTATGAATGGTAATCCAGGTATTTCTCTTGCTTTAGTTAATTATGACAAGTCTTTTCGTTTCTATTTTCATGCAATCTACCTAGACACGTGGACTCTGCCATTATTGCCATCTCTATCTAAAGCATGTCACCTTAACTTTCCAGCTGACACATCCACTCCAGAGTGTCATATCCCTCCTACATTCATGATTAACCCTTAGTTTCAAAATATTCAAGCAAACAAAACTTTCTCCT
Source organism: Cunninghamia lanceolata (assembly GCA_027924645.1). Classification (NCBI taxonomy): domain Eukaryota; kingdom Viridiplantae; phylum Streptophyta; class Pinopsida; order Cupressales; family Cupressaceae; genus Cunninghamia; species Cunninghamia lanceolata. Next base: position 1,218,679 of record BSBN01000328.1, on the reverse strand, counting down.
AAGCCGAGCAGTTGTTATCAGCCATAACCAAATAGAGAGTTTCCAAATCCAAGAGTAGAACAAAGCAAATAGAAGTAAATTCTTTTTGCAGAAATAGGTGAGCTCCGGAGTTAAGGTTATTCTGTAATAGTAGAGAAAGGGCTCTAGAGGGATGATCATCCTAGTGGAAGCTACTCAAAGAAAGTAGATAAAAGTGAGGGTTTTCAAATGAAACAAGCAAAAGGAGGGTAAAATATTGTCACGTGTAGAATGGGAATCAAAAAGAAGTCTGAGCCTAAGACATTAGAAGGGTTACTTAAGGATCAGGCATCAACCGATGTTTTGAGAGCTACCAAGTGGTTGGAGTTTTTAGAAATATTTGAAGGCTTCCAGGAGGACATCATGGATGAGTTCCTCTCCAATCTAAAGAACAACCAGGTGCGGGTATGAGGAGTGACAATTTCTATCTCAACCACCATCATCAGTAACATATCAAGCCTCCTAGAAGAAGGTGAGAGGTTTTACCATCTCAAAACCCTCTACTCTAAATTGATAAAAATTGTCTCAGTAGATAATGATCCTAAAGTTTAATTACATTTAAATAAGGGAGAAGTAAAGGGGATTATTAGGACCTCACTTCCTCATCCATGAAAATCTTTGGCCATGTGGCTGATGAAGTACTTTACCTATAATGGGAAATTTCACTGGTACTAGGGCCCATCATGAAAATGTTGATCTTCCTAAGGCATGGGCATGAACATCCTGAATATAGCATAAACTTGCCAAATTTCCTATATTCGGCAATGTAGCCTCAACAGAAAAATACCAATAGGGGAAGGGTCATATGAAACATCATGGCCTCATTTAATTGATTGTTAAATACCACTTTATCTCTAAATGAGGGGGAGAGGCCTTATGGTAGTCCTTTTTAGATAATACATATAGGCCGAAAAAGAAGGGCAAGAAAATAGTAGAAAGGGCACCCTCATCCACTTAGGAGAAAGAAGAAGAGAGGCCAGGACCCTCTACTTCTTCCCTAGCTACTGAGAAGAGCAAAAAGGGGAAAGAGATTTTGGGAGAATCCTCTACTGCACTTGAGCATGCAGAAGAAACAGCTGAAGAACAACCCTTTAGAACAACTCGCTTAGCAAAATAGAAAATAACCTTGGTTGAGGAATCCACCCCAGTAGGGAAAATGAAGGGTGTTGTAACTATATATAGGAAATAGTATAGGAGTCTTCCAAAACTCCAAAGCCTAAGAAATACAAAAAGAAGGTGAATGAGAAAGATACAGTAGAGAGGCCTCCAAAAACTGCTAAATCTAATAAGCATAAAATGAAAGAGGAGGACTTGAACAGTTCAAATGATATTCCTTTGGTGAGAAGAAGTACAAGAAGGAGAGTGACCAAAGGAAGCGCTCTAGAGACCACTGCTCCTCCAACTACCCAGGCTCTAGAGCTCCCTGATCCATAAGATACCTAAGCTCTGAAGATGGCACATAGTACAAGCCCCAAGCCATCTCCTCGAATTCTGAAGGATCTACACCAGCGTCAGAGTCACAGTCAAAACCAATGCTCCAGAGAAGCAAGAGAAAGAGGCAACCCATTCAGGAAGAAAGGGATACTACACTTCTAGCTGAGGTTATTTTGGGATTCAAAACCTCCATGACCCCTCCCCAAGAGTAGGATAGGCCATCACATGCCCCAGACCCTATGGCAGGCCAAGAAATAGAGAAATAGGAAGAGGCAAAAATGGAGAGGAAAGAAGAGCAAGGAGAATAGGGTGATGTAGGAGGACAACAAGACACTGGGGTCCCAGATGTAGATTTGGCAAAAGGCTTAGAGATAGGGAGATATTCACATCCTTCTAACCAAGAAGACATTGAAATCCAAAGAAAGTAGCAATTAATGGAAGAAATAGAAAATCTGAAAAGATTGTTCTGGGGTAAGCAGTTGATCATCACTGACCTTAAAAAAGTCATGAATGAAAAGGAATCATCTAAGAATCAACAAATCATTGACTTGAACAAGCAGGTAGAGGAAAAACAAATAGTCATTGAAACAAGGGAAGCTAAGATCAAGAGGAAGAATGCAGAGGTGACACAGAACATTTCTGCAGTTATCAAGGCAAGGGATAATAGCATTACTCTAATTTCAACTACGATTGAGAAATTGTAGAGCTAGGCCTCAGAACTAACAAAGGCCAATAATAAAATAGATGATCAGGTAGAGCTAATTCAGGAATTAGTTGTTCCAATTACTACTGCTGAATAGGGTACACATATAGATGCCTATTTGGGGATACTACAGATAGATATTCCCAGAGCCATGTTTCATTTGGAAAGAAGATGCAAGGAGCTAGAAGGAACCACTGTGATGTTGCAATTGCAGAGGGTAGTCACTGCCATGACTGAAAAAGTAAAAATTCTAGAAGAAAAAGTCATGACAGTGGCTACCCTCTCATCAGAAATCCTTGCATGCAGACCCCCCAGTGGCAACTATGCTATGTTCCTACAAGAAAGGGTCCTCCAAAGGAAGTTGTCATTAGTTCTCTCTGATTTGACTGAGGATATGTTGCAAGGTGTGCACCCTTGGTCTCCTTGTGTTGTGCAATGCAATGCTTGGGTTCATGAAAATGCTTAACCACCTCACATGGATTCATTAACTCTAGTGGTTGTATCGGGCATTAACAGGTTGATCTTTTGGTGCAATGGCAACCGTCTTTCTAACAATTGGTATTAGAGCTGGGGTCACAGGTTCAAACCCCTCACTTGCACTGGGGGGATTGTTGCAAGGTGTGCACCCTTGGTCACCTTGTGCTATGCAGTGTAGCACTTGGGTTCGTGACAAGGCTTAACCACCTCCCGTGGATTCATTAACTTTGACAGTTGTATCAGGCATTAATAGGTTGATCTTTTGGTGCAATGGAAAATGCCTTTCTAATAGGATATACAATATGGAAATGACTTCCTCCAAGTATATATGAGGAGTACAAATGAAGACAAAAAAATTCTGTGAACTATATTTACATAACTTCTTCATTGAAGACCACACCTTCTTCATCCACTTCTTTGTAGGAGAATGCCAGCTAAGGGCATTTATGTCACTAATGATGAATCATCAAATTTAGAATTAAAGGATGGAAGCTTACACAAAGGACACATGTACAAACCTGTTCCTTAGGAGAGACTATCCAAATCCCATGGCTTTTGAAATCCACTTTAGAGTAGCAATCAATTCACCAACGGGTAAAACAAAAATTCTACCCCTGTACCAACATCTATAGGAATGTACCATTGAATTTGGTTTATTCATGCATAAGTCATCTAATCAGATGATGGCCATTTGTAAAAAGAGGTGGAATATCCTCACCTAGGACCAGAAAATGAGAGATATAGCATCTCCAACCAACCTTAAGTGTTTTGTGAGAAAGGCAAGGGCAATATCAAAGTTAATGGACAAATATCAGAAAAATTGGGTAGGGGGATACTTCATGCCACCCCTCATCATTGAGCCCTTGCCCATATGGTCTGAGTAGATGGAGGATGCTAGATTCCAAGAATTGGTGAAACAGGTTGAATAGTTTAGTGGGAATGGCAACACAAACTTCACAACTTGTCTACCTTTGAAAAGGAGTACAATCTCACAGATAAATTATACAACCTCAAAAAATCAAGGTTATGAAAGTGAAAACCCTTTAGCTTGGGGGGAATGATGAGTGTTAGGTAGCACTCATATAAACATGTCTTTTTACTTCCTTTTTCCCATCTTTTCATGATGTCTGTCCTAGTAATTGCACTATAGGAACTGTGAAGTCTTGTTTTAATTATGCTAATAAGAGAGGAAATGCTAAAGATTATTGTTATGATGAAAAGACTTATGTTGCAGTGAAACTAATGAAATTGTGTAGAATTGTCTCTTTTTGGTTTCATAGGTATCCATTGCGCAAGTGAAAAGTAGTTTTGAGGAACTCTGGAGGTAATCCTAATTATCTCCAGAGCCAAGCACGAAGGACACCGCATGATACTCCAACGGTTTCCATCTTGTTGGAGGATCTCTAGAGTGATGCAGTAGAGAAAAGAAGATGGTGAACTCTGGAGCTATGTCTTATCAAATTTTTGAAGAATCTCCAGAGTTGGTGGCAATAGCACAAGGTCTCCGGTGCCATTGATTACTAGGATCTCCAGGAGGTCGAAGGAGATATGGAGTCCACCTATTCAAGCTTGAGTGTCCAAGTAGATGAATCCAGTTGTCCATGGGGACATAATACACTTTCAGTTGTTTTCGCATGAGATCAGAGGATTTCTTATAGTCTACTATTTTAGAAAATCAAGTTCCTTTTTATCAGGGCCTTGTAGCCTGTTAGTGTTATAAGTTAAACTCTGGATTTAGTGATACCTTCAGTGTCACTAAAGTCTCTTTTAAGATGTTACATGATTATACTCTAGATAGATAGTTGCATGTTTTAGATTTATGAATAAGAGACTGGTTATATCTTAAGATGAACTATTAGGTGAAATAGTTAACTCCAGTAATATTATGTCACTCATATTGATATATATTTGGATGTGAATAGCAGAATAAGTAATTAGATTTTGATAGAAGTTGATTATGTAATTTCATTTTAGAGCAGAAATATATACTTTTACATGCAATATACCTCAGGTAGACTGGATTGAGAACGGTAGCACTATTATACTTCTGTTCTAAGTTTCTTGTTTAGCCTTCAGTTCTGAAGGTGTGGAGCAAGGGCCCACTCCCACCAATAGATAGGAGGCTAGTATCTTTTCTTTATTAGTTTATTATAGTTTTCATTAAGTATAGTTTTCCTATTTTCATAAGATAGATCAATTATTATTCAAGCAGTCTTGTTTCCATTTAATGCATGTTTCAACTTTTGTGTGAATTAGATAGATCCTTTCAGCAATTTATTATTTTAGTCTTTAGATTAGGTTTTCCTTTCAAGTAATTAATTAGAATCATTAGTTTGATTAATTAAGGGAAATTCAATTTAGTAGATTAGTTAAGGATTGTTGATTATCAGGTTTCTTTTTGCAAATAGTTGAGGATACAGTCCTGGATTTGACACATAAAATATGATTAAATGCCAAGGTACAACGACCCTTTTTAATAAGCAATGATTTAGTAGATTCATATGCAAAGAACCTCTTGAAGAAACCTAAGGACCAAAATATGTGGAGGTTTGGAACTTATAAAGCATTTATGAACAGACATAATAAGAAAATTGTGGAGGAGCAACTGGAGAAAAGCAAAGTAAAACTACATGAAAAATGGGGGATTCCACACAAGGAACCACCGCAAACAAGCACCTCTACACCACAAGTGCGAAGGTTAGAGAGGTTGAATTTAGGGTCCCCAAGGTCATAGGCTAAAACAAAGCAAGGGACCTCATCACAAGAAACATCTTTGACCACTCCACAAGCATCGCAAGTGGACCCCTCTATAGAAAAAGTATTAAAAATATTACTATAGATGAGAACATAAAAGAAGAAGTCTAGACAAAAATAGGGAGTAAAAAGAAAGATAATATCAAGTAAAGAGATAGAGGAGGAGGAGGTATAATAAATACAACCACCACAACAAAAATGAACAATAAGGAGGAGTAAACAAACAATGGTGGAGATAGATGTACAGGAAGAAAATGAGGATGTAATGAATGTTGACTTCCTAACCAATGCCATAAATAGTAAAGGCGTGCTCAAACAAACCATAAAAATATATAATAAAGTTGGTCTAGAGAATAAAGTGGTTATTGAAGAAGCCATAATCTAACATCTAAGGGTGTCTAAAGACACCTTAGAAAATATCATTGAGAATTTCCTAGATAACTTGGCCTCTACCATCCAGAAGAAGAGAGAAAAGGTAGTGGAAATGGAAGAGGAAATTAGGAAGCAAGCCTTGGAGAAAATAGACCCCAACCTCTCCACCACACAGAAAGAAAAGTTGGTGCAAATGCAGGCTAGAGAGCTTAGATACAAAAAAAGAGTTGATACACTAATGGCCATGACATAAGAGGTAAAAGGGAACATCTAGCAAGAAACAATTATGGTAATAAGAAAAGCATATATGATGATGTTGGAAGAAGAAAATAAAATATAGTAAGAACAAAACATACCATTCAGAGGTACACAACAAGAGACAGACCAATCATAGGGGCAAGGACCATAGCAAGAACCACCCCTCTTTGAAAAGGTCATCTTCATCCACTATAGCCTCTAAAATGCAATTTATTAAGGACTTTTTGGCACAACAAAAGCATAATCAACCGATGGCTACACCACAACTCTTGTAGTTTCCACTCATAAGTTCACAGGTAGACTTATCCAACATCTCTCCCCTAGAAAAGTTCCAATTAGGGGATATCTTCCATAATACATCTAGGGAGGAAATATTAAAACAATATGTGGAAAGTACAGAGCAACTAGAGGATGCCATTGCTACTATTTAAAATAAAATACTATAACTACAAAGATAAAAAACTACCATTGGGGCAACAACTAAGCATCTAATGGATGGGTTCGGGACATAAATGGACAACCAAGTTGCTACAATCAGAAATAAAATTATAGCAGAGATAGAGAAAAATAAAATGGACGAGGCTAAAAGAAAATGCACTACAATGCATACACAATGGAAGAGGAAATTATGAAGCAAGCCTTGAAGGAAATAGACCCCAACATCTCCACTACACATAAATAAAAGCTGGTGCAAATGCAAGCTAGAGAGCTCAGATCCAAACAAAGAGTTGATACACTAATAGACATGACTAATGAGTGTCAGGTAGCACTCATCTAAACATGCCTTTTTGCTTCCTTTTTCCCATCTTTTCACACTACCTGTCCTAGTAATTGCAATATAGGAACTGTGAAGTCTTTTTTTAATTATGCTAATAATAGATGAAATGTTGAAGATTATTGTTATGATGAAAATACTTATGTTGTAGTGAAACTGATGAAATTGTGCAGAATTATCTCTTTTTGGTTTCACAGGTATCCATTGCGAAGGGGAAAGGCAATTTTGAGGAACTTCGAAGGTAATCCTAATTACCTCCAGAGCCAAGCATGAAGGACACTGCATGATACTCCAACATTTTATAGCTTGTTGGAGGATCTATGGAGTGATGCAACAGAGCAGAGAAGATGGTGATCTCCGAAGCTATGTCTTAGCAGGTTTTGGAAGTGTCTATGGAACTGCTAGCAACATCATAGAGTTTCCAAAGCTACACAGAGTCTCCAGCACCATTGATTACCAGGATCTCTAGGGCATCTATGGAGCTATGGAGTCCACTTATTCAAGCTTGAGTGTCCCAACAAATGACTCCAGTTGTCCACGGGAACATAATACACTTTCATTTGTTTTTGCATGAGATTAGAAGATTTCTTATAGTCTGCTATTTTAGGAAATCAAGTTCCTTTTTATCATGCCCTTGCAGCCTGTTATTGTTATAAGTCAAACTCTAGATTTAGTGATACATTCAGTATCACTAAAGTCCTTTTTAATAATTTGCATGATTATACTCTAGATAGACAGTTGCATGTTTTAGTTTTAAGAATAAGAGATTCTTTATATCTCAAGTTGAACTATTAGGTAAAGTGGTTAACTCTAGTAATATTATGTCACTCAAACTGATATATATTTAGATGTAATCAACAAAATAATTAATTAGGATTTTGTAGCAGTTGTTTATGTAATTTCATTTCAGAGCAGAAACATATACTTTTGAATACAATATACTTCAGATAGACTAGATTAAAGAAAGCAATGATGTTATACTTTTGTTCTGAGTTTCTTGTTTATGTTGGGAATTAAGGTGTCTCAACCTTTGCAAGTTTCTAGCATTTATTATTTAATTGTATTTATTTTTTGCCTATTATTGTAATTTGGATGCAAATCCTATTTCATCACTTTGTGGGAGTCGGCACGGTGATGTGTCATCCTACATGCAAGCTGACCACATGTATTTTTGTCCTCATATGAGGAGATAGGTGTTCCACCTTGTGGTAGAAGAGTTTTGCCATGTGTCAGCATCTTTTGGGTGTTGTGAGAGGGTTATGACACATAAGAGCTATGACAGAATCTATGACATGTAAGGGCCAGAAATGGAAGATTATATGACAAGTGAAGACAAGTGTCCGAAAGCATCTTGCATGGGGAAGTAGGCACCCAAGTTTGACTATGACAAGGTTGTAAGAGAATCTGCTATTAATAGATAGTTATGACAGATTCTCTTACAACTGTGAGAGTTGTCATATATGACGGATTTTATGACATTGTAAGAGCATCTGTCATACCTTAATTGGGCAAATTTGGGGTGCCCAAGTTGGGGGGTTGTAAGGGATGAAAGAGAATCACTTACAAGTGTCATACGCATGTTTTATGGCCTTGGAAATTGGGCCACATGGATTTGGACGAGTTCCTTGTGTGACTTGCTCTAGAAGCTACCTCTATTCCTACTACTTCTTTATATACAGGTGCTTGGAGATGGAGTTTGGATCACAGGTTTACAGGTACTATTATGCTGTCAGATTGACTCCAGACATGAGTGTTGAAGACCATTGAAGCTTGCATTGCAAGTGTATTGTAAACAACTTTCAGATTTGTTAATACATTGTGCAGGTTTCTGAGTGTGGGGTTTTTCACCCAATAAGGGTTTTCCCCACTGTAAATCTTTGTCTCTCTTCTTTTGTCTACTTTCTGGTTCTTGTGTTTTGCTACAATATCTCATGTTAATGGTTTAACATTGTTGTAATAGTTAGGATAAATTTGAATTTGCATAGCCCTTTCCTCATTAGATTAGTGTAGGAAGCATTTTCTGCACACCTAGCTTCCTTTCAGTTGGTATTAGAGCTTGATCACTTTTGGTCCTAGTTGTTGGGTAGGGGTTTTTTGAACTAATCTTAGGTTGAGTGGGAGTCTGTGCAGAGCATTATGTATCTTATTGCAGTAAGGAGATGGTAGGCACATTATGAAGGTTTGAAGTAGAGAAGTTCAATGGTAGTAATTTCGAGTTGTGGAAGCTCAAGATGGAAGACATGTTAGTTGACCGAGACCTTTGGGATAGTGTGAACGGAACTAAACCAGCTGCAATGTCACAAGCTGACTGGGATCTCAAGGATCAGAAGGCTAAGGGTCTCATAAGAATTAGTCTTATCAATTCTGTGTTGTTAAATACCCATGTAGGGACCACTGCAAAACTCCTTTGGAAGAAGTTAGGGGATGTGTATCAAGCCAAATCCCTTGTCAATAAACATTTTCTGAGAAAGAAGTTGCATTCTCTTCGAATGGAGGACGGAGGATCCGTTGCTGAACATATGAATGTCTTCAACATGCTAGTTGCACAATTAACATCTATTGGTGTAAAGATGGAGGAGGAGGATCGGTGTATGACCCTGCTTTGTTCTCTACCAGACTCATGGGATCATCTTGTCATGGCAATCGGAAGCACCACATCCACATTCAAAATGGAAGAAGTGGTTTCTTCGCTATTGTTTGAAGAGATGCAGAGAAAGTCTTCTAAGGCAACCAAAGAGGCCCTTGCAGTTCGTGGAAGACCCAAGGAGAAAGTGAAGAAGGACAAGAAATCTGAGAAGGGTAGATCCAAATCCCGTGGGAGATCCAAATCTCCTGGAAAGTCCAAGGTACTTTGTTGGAACTATGGCAAGACCAGGCATTTATGAAAGGAATGCAAAGAGGAGAAGAAGAAAAAGAAGAAAGCTCCTGATTCAGATTCCAACAAGTCACAAGATGACGGTGATGATTTCATCGCATCCCTGGAAACCCATGCATCTGATGATGTGTGGCTAATCGACTCTAGTGCATCATTCCACATGACCTCACATTGAGACTGGTTCACTAAGTATGAGGAGTTCGATGGTGGAAAGGTGTATCTGGGTGACGACTCTCATCTGAAGATCCTTGGTCGTGGAAGAGTCTCTATCCGATTCCCTGATGGTCAAGTGAAGGGGATCTCTGGGGTTATGCACATCCCAAGCTTAGCACGGAACCTACTTTCTGAAAGTAGTTTGAATGATGCAAGTGTGCAAGTTGTCTTTTCGAAAGAAGGATGCAAGATGACTAGAGGATCTATGGTGCTTGCTAAGGGTACTCGAAGAGGTACTCTATTTCATCTGGAAGCATGCATTGCACAATGCAATAGTTCTTCTAACTCAAGGAAGAGGGCAGCAATCACTTCATCCCCACCATCTGAACAAGCAGTAAAGAAATCTGTTGTTTCTAATCTTGATGGTTGTAATCATGCATTGGAAGTTAAACTTCCTGCAGAAAAGACAATGTTATGGCATAAGAGATTTGGCCACATTGGTGAGAAAGGTCTGCGTACCCTGAAAAATAAGAACCTCCTTGAGGGGTTAGATGATTGTAATCTTGATTTCAACTTTTGCGAACATTGCATTTATGGAAAACAAAACCGTGTTCAGTTTTACTCGAGTTCTCATAAGTCTTTTGGTGTGTTGGACCTTATTCAATTTGATGTGTTTGGTCCTGTTAATGTTCCTTTGTTATCAAAATATGTATACTTTGTATCTTTTATAGATGATTATAATAGAAGGACATGGATTTATTTTCTCAAAAGCAAATCTAAAGTCTATAGCAAGTTTAAGGAGTTTAAAGCCTTTGCTAAAAATTAGACTGGTAAAAAGATTAAATGTTTGAGAACTGACAATGGTGGTGAGTTCTGTTCTACAGAATTTGATAAGTATTGCAAGGAACTTGGGATTGAAAGGCATAAGACAACTCCATACACACCACAACAAAATGGAGTTGTAGAGAGGATGAATAGGACACTGATGGAGAAGGCTAGGAGTATGCTTAGTGGAGCTGGTCTAGAACAAAAGTTTTGCGCTGAAGCTATTGCCACTGCTTGCTATCTGGTAAATAGATCTCCTATATCATCTCTTGTTGGAAAGACACCCATGGAGGTGTGGTCTGGTAGAAAGCCTTCAGTAAGGCATCTTCATGTTTTTGGTTGTGAGGCATATGCACATGTGCCTAGGGAGAAGCGGTCAAAGTTGGAGAATAAAGTTGTTAAGTGTATCTTCATTAGCTATGGTGTTGGTGTGAAAGGATACAAGCTTTGGGACCCTGTGGCTGAAAAAGTGTTGTATAGCAGAAGTGTCATCTTCAGAGAGCTTACACCTTCTTCCACTATTTTGTAGCCAGAAGAAAAAGAAAAGAAAGAGGATGTTGTTCAGTTTCCTCTCACCTATGAGAAGACTAAGCAAAAAGACAATGTTGGACTTGATGATGAGGAGAGCTCCAGCAACTCTGAAAGCTCAAATGAAGAAGCTGAACCTCAACCTCAGCGCTTAAGGAGGTCTACACAGATAAGAAAGCAACCTGAAAGGTTTGGTTTTACATTGCTTGATTCTGTAAGAGTCAATGTGACTCAGCAAGCCAGGATCCCCTACAATCAAGACAACCTTCCACACAAAGATGACAAGAGAAGATGCTAAAACAATGGAGCAACTATATTAGACTGTCATATGAAATACAATGAGAGATCCTTGCTTATAAAGGCAAGGTGAGAGCTAGAAGGGTGGAGTGAAAGGAGGAGTTATTCCAACAACATGTGCCAATTAGAAGATGATAATTAATTGCACATGTGGAGGATAAGACAACTAACTCCAACTATCAACAACTCAACACACAACTAGAAACACCTAGACATCTAGAAGACTCACTAAGTCAACTTAACATGTGTGAATTATATGTTCACACCAACACCCCCCCTTAAGTGCAACTTAGGGAGTAGTTGACTAAAACAAGATGCAATGATGGATGGGTCCTGGCTACTAGGCCATGTTAGGTACCCATGTACAACAAATCTCAAGTGGAGAAAAGGAGAAAACCTCATGGGACAAAACTCCTCTCCAAATGTGAGAATGCAAAAAACAAATGAAATGAAAGATGTGATGGAAGGAGGACTCAAGACCCCCCAAGAACTACATCCAACACATATATACAATCAAGTACCCCCCCATAGGAGAGAAAATGTGAGACTGTAGGTCCCCCCCACAATGAAGTAGCTCCTATGCCGATGGTGAACGCCCGAAGAAGAATGCTGAAGAGAATCCAAAGCCTGCAAACAACATTCTTCCCCTTGGGAAGAAACAAGTCCAAAGGCTGATGTCAAAGAAACTCCATCTCAAGGAATGAGGGAAAAAGCCTCATGATGTATGCTGTCTCTGAAAACTACTCAAGTGTCCATATGTCACAACCAAAAGATGCCACATAATCAGGTGCTGCATGCGACAATCCAAGACAAAATGAAAACTCAAGATCATCAATCTCCAAAGATAAAGAATCCTCCGAATGATGCTCAAGATACTCAAATGAGGGAAGGGAATTGCAGATTAGACTCTGATACCATGTAAGAGTCAATGTGACTCAGCAAGCCAGGATCCCCTGCAATCAAGACAACCTTCCACACAAAGATGACAAGAGAAGATGCTAAAACAATGGAGCAACTGTATTAGACTGTCATATGAAATACAATGAGAGAGCCTTTCTTATAAAGGCAAGGTGAGAGCTAGAAGGGTGGAGTGAAAGGTGGAGTTATTCCAACAACATGTGCCAATTAGAAGATGATAACTAATTGCACATGTGGAGGATAAGACAACTAACTCCAACTATCAACAACTCAACACACAACTAGAAACACCTTGACATCTAGAAGACTCACTAAGTCAACTTAACATGTGTGAATTATATGTTCACACCAACAGATTCTAGTTGTGCTTATGCTTTAATCACTAACAGTGGTGAACCTAGAACTGTATCAGAGGCTTTGGATATGAAGGATGTAGGTTCCTGGAAGGAGGCCATGGAGGAAGAAATGGCTTCTTTGGAAAGAATAAAACTTGGGACTTGGTGCCTTTGCCTCCTGGACGTAAACTTGTTGGATGCAAATGGGTGCTCAAGAAGAAAATTGGTGCAGATGGCAGTGTTGAGAAGTATAAGGCTAGATTGGTTGTGAAGAGGTATTCACAAGTGGAGGGTATAGATTATGGTGAGATCTTCTCTCCCATTTCAAAGCTGACATCCATTCAATTCTTGTTGTCACTCGCAGCAGCTTATGACTTGGAGGTAGAACAGATGGATGTGAAGACAGCTTTCCTTCATGGTGATTTGGAGGAAGAAATCTACATGTCATAGCCAGAGCATTACATGGTAAAAGATAAAGAAAATTTGGTATGCAAACTTAAGAAGTCTTTGTATGGTTTGAAGCAATCCCCTAGGAGATGGTACTTGAAGTTTGATGCCTGTGTGTTGTCAATTGGATTTGTGAGATTGAAATTGGATCATTGTGTGTATTATAAATTTGATGGTGATCGTATTCTCATTGTTGCACTGTATGTTGATGATATGTTGCTCATTGGGAAGGGTAAGAATATGATTTTTTTATTTTAAAGCTCAGTTGTTAGCTCAGTTTGAAATCAAAAGAGACAAAACCAATAGAAAACTTTGGTTAAGCCAGAGTACGTATGTGAAGACCATGTTGGACAAATTCAGCATGGCAGATTGTAGACCATTGTGTGTTCCTATTTCTTTGGGGAAAAAGTTGTCTGTTGAGGATTGTCCAAAATCTTCTAGTGAGGTGGAGGACATAAGAAGAGTACCTTATGCTAGTGTTGTTGGCAGTTTGATGTATGCTATGGTCTGCACAAGACTAGACATTGCCCAAGCAGTGGGAGTCTTTAGTTGATTTATGGCTAATCCTAGACGGGTTCATTGGGATGCAGTTAAGTGAGTGTTCAGATATTTGAGGGGTATTTCTGAGTATTCCATTTGCTATCATGGTAATGTTTCAGGACCTCTGCATTCTGTTGATATTCATAGATTTGTGGATTTAGATTGGGCAGGTGACATTAATAGCAGGAGATCCACCAGCGCTTATGTGTTTACACTATTTGGTGGTGCTATTAGTTGGATGAGTAAGCGACAACCTGTTATTGCTTTGTCCACGAAAAAAGCTAAGTATATGGCAGCAACTCATGCTTGTAAGGAAGCTATTTGGCTTAAGAGATTGTGTTCAAATATTGGTGTTGATGCAGGTCAGATCACGATTAGTTGTGACAGTCAAAGTGTAATTTGCCTTGCAAAGAATCCAACTTTCCATGCTAGAACCAAGCACATTGATGTTCAGTTTCACTTCATGAGAGACATGGTTGAGGATGGAAAGGTAAATTTGGAGAAGGTAGATACTTTGAAGAATGTTGCAGATGCATTGACGAAACCAGTGAGCACAGAGAAGTTCAGATGGTGTTCGGAGTCTATGGGCCTCTCGGCCTATAGAAGTTAAACCTTATTATTTCCATTGGCTCTTGAAAGGTGTTCGACAAGTGGGAGAATGTTGGGAATTAAGGTGTCTCAACCTTTGCAAGTTTCTAGCATTTATTATTTAATTGTATTTATTTTTTGCCTATTATTGTAATTTGGATGCAAATCCTATTTCGTCACTTTGTGGGAGTTGGCACGGTGATGTTTCATCCTACATGGAAGCTGACCACATGTATTTTTGTCCTTATATGAGGAGATAGGCATTCCACCTTGTGGTAGAAGAGTTTTGCCATGTGTCGGCATCTTTCGGGTGTTGTAAGAGGTTTATGATACATAAGAGCTATGACAAAATCTATGACATGTAAGGGCCAAAAATGGAAGATTATATGACAGGTGAAGACAAGTGTCTGAAAGCATCTTGCATGGTCAAGTAGGCACCCAAGTTTGACTATGACAAGGTTGTAAGAGAATCTGCTATTAATAGATAGTTATGACAGATTCTCTTACAACTGTAAGAGTTGTCATATATGACGGATTTTATGACATTGTAAGAGCATCTGTCATACCTTAATTGGGTAAATTTGGGGTGCCCAAGTTGGGGGGTTGTAAGGGATGAAAGCGAATCACTTACAAGTGTCATACGCATGTTTTATGGCCTCAGAAATTGGGCCACATGGATTTGGACAAGTTCCTTGTGTGACTTGCTTTGGAAGCTACCTCCATTCGTACTACTTCTCTTTATATATAGGTGCTTGGAGATGGAGTTTGGATCACAGGTTTATGGGTATGGTTATGCTGCCAGATTGACTCTAGACATGAGTTTCGAAGACCATTGAAGCTTGCATTGAAAGTGTATTGTAAACAACTTTCAGATTTGTTAATACATTTTGCAGGTTTCTGAGTGTGGGGTTTTTCACCTGATAAGGGTTTTCCCCACCGTAAATCTGTCTCTCTTCTTCTGTCTACTTTTTGGTTCTTGTGTTTTGCTGCAATATCTCATGTTAATGGTTTAACATTGTTGTAATAGTTAGGATAAATTTGAATTTGCATAGCCCTCTCCTCATTAGATTAGTGTAGGAAGCATTTTCTGCACGCCTAGCTTCCTTTCAGTTTAGCCCTTAGTTCTGAAGGTGTGGAGCAAGGGCCCACTCCCACCAATAGATAGGTGCTTTATTGTCTTATTGTAGTTTTTTCATTAAGTATAGTTTTCCTATTTTCATAAGATAGATTAATTATTATTAAAGCATTCATGTTTCCATTTAATGCATGTTTTAGCTTTTGTGTGATTTAGATAGATCCTTTCAACAATTTACTATTTCAGTCCTTAGATCAGGTTTTCCTTTCAAGCAGATAATTAGAAGCATTAGTTTGATTAATTAGGGAAGTTTAATTCAGTAGATTAGTTAAGGACTATTGATTATTAGGATTCTTATTGCAAATAGTCAAGGACACGGCCTTGGATTTGACACATAAAATATGATTAAATGCCAAGGTACAATGACCCTTGTCATTATTGGTGTCGTTGTCAAGGATATGTGTTAATAAGTAAACCCTAGTTAACAGTCCCTCTTAGATTAGATTATTTTTTATAGTTAGACCTAGGAATCCAAAAGGTAGATACATTAAACAAACATCCAAGCAGCAAACTACAGGTGAAAGTAGTAGGGTAAGACAATATCTTGTTGAAAATAAAGAAGAACATTTAGAACCTACCTTGGAAATTACACCATAATTAGATATTCCCACAAGTCCTCAAAACCTTTCACTCTTTAAGTGTATTCAAGAACTGCAAGAGAAACACCAAGCAGATCTGTTAAGAGGATCCATTTTACCAGAAACTCACATTGAATCTTGGAAGGAAGAAGCATCACAAGAAGAACCATCAAACATGAGGGATAATCATGATAATCTAGCATATCCTCTATAGGAGACTACAAGAACCTTTTCATACCCCCATTGTTCTTGCTCCTGGGGACAATGCCCCAATGAAGAACATCTCACCTTCAAACCTATCAACATTTAGGGGTCTTTCTTATGAGGATCTAGATCAATTTCTTTTTGAGTTTAAGGTCTTATGCTGGACATATGACTACGGATCTGATAACCAAAAACTCAAACTTTTTCCATCTACCTTGAAAGATTCTACCATGAGGTGGTTCATGGGTTTATCCCCAGATTCCATCCACTCATGGGATCAAATGGAAACTGGGTTCCTAGACAAATACCAAGACTATTGTAGAATCAGTGATAGAAAGGAAGAGTTGTTTAGAACTAAATAGAAGGAGGATAAAAATTTAAAAGACTACCTAGATAGATTCAACTTTGCCCTTATAAGATATAGCAACCCTATAGCTCATAGTTTAACCAAAACTTTGTTTATAAAAGGGTTGGACAGAGAGTCAAAGCAAACACTGGATCTAATGGGAAGAGGGAATATCAACAAAATGGGCATGCCTACTATAGAGGAAATGTGTAGAAACTACTCCAGAACATAAGATAGAGTAAGAACACCAAGGTCTCTAAAAGGAATAAATGATATAGGATAGTTAATGGAGGAGTTGCCAAACCTAAAAATAGACATCTTAGTTCAGTTGAATACCACTTTAGATGGGATTCAGGCAAAAACTAGAATGACGGAACATAATAAAACAACTGAACCCCTTTCAATTTACTATCCTAGATGCAGAAACAAACACCTTTTGAGAGAGTGCCCATTGGATAAATTGGAGATCTGCCAAATCTATGACAAAGAACACCCTACAAGTCACTGTGATCAACTCTTAGCCCTGAAAAGGCTCACTAAAAAGAATGCCATAATAGAAGAGGAATTAAACTATGTAGGGTATAAACAAATTGGCCATTTCCCATACAACCAGTACCCAAATCAAGCTTCTTATAGGGGCCCTTCAAACTAGGGAAATAATCAATGGAATCCAACCTAGCAGAGACCTCAAAACATTCCTCCATGGGTACCACAAGACTGGTCAAGCCAGCAATGGAAAAACCAGTAGTGGAAAACCTAACCTTAGGGCAACCAATAGTGGCCACAATAATTCCCATCACAATATGGACCACAAAACATGCAACCTCATGGGGTCCTCAACAAGTTACAATCAACAATTCAAGGACAACCTAGATATTTCCAACCTCAACAACAAGCACTCCTAGCTGGACCCACAAACACACAGGTGCAGTCTCAAAATGAGCCAATTAGTCAACCACCCTTACCAGCTCAACCTATAGCAAACCCACGAAATAAATAGGGAGCAGTTGTTTACATGACAGAGAAAGAAAACATGGCTGGTGTAAACACTATTTACCTAAATAACCTACAACTATATTCTGGGAAAGCACTACCAAGACCATCTCCTCCACTCATAGTTGAAGTAACAGATGACATGGAACTTGAAAATCCATCCACTCAACCCAGAAGGAGATTACTATAGAAATTGTGCCACAAGAATAACCCTCATGTAAATCTGGAGTTCGTCCTAAAGGAACAGCTCCGGAGATCACCTCTCAAGCTACTTCCAAGATGCACTATGGAGCTGCTCCAGAGACTGAAAAGTAGGCACCATACCTAGAATGTCTCAAACAACATGTCCCTCAAAAAATAGTCCTACAAAAACAAGTGCAACCTACCATTGAATCAGAACTACTGCAAGAAATCAGGTAGCTAAACATTGAAATTCCACTCCTCCAAGCAATCAGGAATGTTCCTGAACTGAATCAATTCATCAAGCAGCATTGCGTTAAGACTTAGGGCAAGAAGAAAAACTTTCATACCACCACTCAGGTGGAAGGAAAAGTAGTGGATCTTCTAGTAGGGGAAATGCTCCTCCCAAAATATGGCAATCCTGGGAACCCTGTCATAATAGTCCACATTTCAGGAATAGAAATATTCAATGTTCTAGTTGACCTAAGAGGAACAATAAATGTAATGACAATTCACACCCTAGATAAATTGTCCCTTATAGGTGTATAAGCCACATCCACAATTCTATAATTAGCTGATCAATCAGTAGCCATTCTAAAAGGGGTGTTGACTAATGTCCCAATTATTGTGGAATCTTGGGAATTCCCAGTGGACTTTCTGATATTAGAGCCTAGAAATCAAAGGAATGCTTATCCTCTAATTTTAGGGAGGCCATGGTTGGCTATTGTAGCAGCATCCATTGATTGTAGTACTAGAGACATGGTCATTTCAAATGGCTTGGACATGAAGAAAATATCCTTGTACCCTCCAGCTAAACAGTCTATAAATTATTCAGGAAAAGTGTGGGTAGATGAGCCTAACAACATGGAAAACATTGCCTCTATATCTATGGTTACTATCAAGGAACACTTAGGTGAGTTGGAAGAAGAAATAGACTATGACACATTAGAAGATATAACTCACATTCTCATTAGAAAAGATATAATGGACGTAACCCAAGACTAAAGGAAAGAACTTCTAATTGTTGCCCATTGTACCCTTGCTAATATCATTGCTTGTGGGAAAACCTTCTACAAAGACCTAGCAACTTTTCATATGTTGCTTCCACATTCTTGCCCTCTTAACACTATGACTCCAGAATATGGGTTAGGAACATCTATGGAATAGATTATAGAACAGGTCATGATCTTACCTAGGAAAACATTGAACATCAACACTCAGCTAACAAAACAGCAGGAAGGGGCACTTCTTGATCTTCTTACCTCCCATTCAATAGCTTTTTCTTGGTAATATCAAGATATGAAGGGAATCCCTCCCAAGATCTCCACCAATCACATATACAAAGAAGATGTCAAACCTATTAGACAACCCGAGAGAAGATTAAACCCTGCACTTAAAGATATTGTCAAAACTAAGATAGAGAAATCACTACAAGCAGGATTCATCTATCCTATCTTAGACAACCAATGGGTTTCACCCTTAGTTATAGTGCCTAAGAAGAATGGGAAATGGAGAGTATGCATTGATTATAAAGAGATAAACAAAGCCACAAAGAAGGATTATTTTCCCTTGCCATTCATTGATCAAGTGTTAGATAACCTAGCAGGGAAATTTTACTTTTCATTCCTAGATGGGTTTAGTGGGTACAACCAGATTCAAGTAGCACTAGAAGACCAAGATAAAACTACCTTCACATGTTCATGGGTAACCTTTGTATATAGAGTCCTTCCATTTGGCCTATGTAATGCTCTAGCTATCTTTTAGAGGGTTGTTTTAGCCATTTTTGTTGAATTAGCCAATGAGTTTATGGAGGTCTATATGGATGACTTTACTGTGTATGAGGACACCTTTGAAGAAGCCCTCAAGAACCTAGATAAAGTGTTGCAATGTCTTGAAGTGATAAAACAATTGCCCCTAACCAAGAACCAAATTGATGTTAGAATTTTCTTAGGTCATGCAGGATACTATAGGTGATTCATAGAAAATTTTAGAAAGATAGTTGCCCCTATGTTTTCCCTGCTGACCAAGGATACTGAATTTAAGTGGATAGAAGACTATCAAATAGCATTTGAAATTATTAAAGAAAAACTTACAGTCACACATGTTTTGAGGTGACCTAATTGGAATCTCCCCTTTCACATCCAAACATATGCTTCAAATGAGTCAATAGGGGCAGTCTTAGGACAAAAAGAAGAAGAGGAAGGCATGCATGCAATCTAATACATAAGTAAAAACCTTACCCCTTGATGAAGGGGGTAAATCATAAAACACACAACAATAGAAATAGAACACAAAAAATAGAATATTTATTTATTGATTTGGGCAACTCATTACATTATAGAAGCTCAATTACAATCAGAGGAATCAATCCTCTATAGACTGCAACACACTACAGCTACACATCACCAAGCTCTGGAATCTTCTACCTTCTGTAACTCTAAATCAGCTAGGGTTTCTATTTTCTTGCCTATTCGTGACTCCACACTTGCCCCCTTAACTCTACTACCGCCCAGGGTTCCCAAAAATGGTTATTAATAGCCTTCTTGGTGGCCAACAACCTAATTCTAAAATTTGAATCTCCCTCCAAAAATAGGTCAACTTCCGGGAGCCATAACTTTTGATCTGGGTGTCCGATCGACGAACCATTTTATGCGTCAGAAAGCTCGCGACGTTCTCTATGTGCTAAGAACTAGATCTACTAGTTCTAGCCATTTTTGGGCACGTACAGGCCATTTAGTGCCTCAAACCTAAGTTTGAATAATTTTCAGGTATTTTTCAGGAAACGGAAACTAAATATCTTTCAACTCGCAAATGATCTTTGCGTGATTCCTTCGCCAAAGGTCTTATTTTTCAGTTATGTAGCTTCCTATAAATTTTCACTTCATTCCGTGTCCAAATGCAAAATTTCTAAAAATAGCAGGTTGCTATTTTTAGCAGTTTAGAAAACTAAAAGTTCTACATCATTATTCAAGCGATTATGGAACCAGAACCACAAATTTTGAAAAGAAATGGAAAGAACATCAACAATTTTGAAACACATCTTTTTTTGGGTGATGCAAGATTTCCCTTACACCACTAGATGCTCCTGCATCAGACACCCAAGGTAATTTGAGAAGTGACCCTATCACGTCTCAGGTGTTTGTGCGAGGAAAACCCAAATGGTCAACCTCTGCCTTAGACAACTAAGAAGAATCTTCAATAGGCCTTCCTTTCTATTTCACCAGATATTCTTCATATTGCCTATTTTGAGTACTTCTTCCCACATGGCTATCCAAGATCTCTTCTATCTCCTCTGTTGAAGTAGATGTCAGAATACTCCATTGTTCTATTGGTCCGTCCTTTGTTCCACCTTCATGATATTCTGATAAATCAGTAATGTTGAAAATAGGGGAAATGTTGATCCCACTTGGCAGCTCTACCTCATATGCATTTCCTGAATCATGTTTCTTCAAAATTCTGCATGGTCCAAATTTCTTCATTTTCAGCTTATTGTATGTTCCAATTGGGAATCTTTCTTTTCTCAAGTGAACCATGACTTCATCTCCTACCTAGAATTCCTTATATCTTCTCTTCTGATCTACCTTAGCCTTGTACTGAATATTCATCTTATTAATGTGTTTTCTCACCTCTACATGCAAATTCTTCAGATGTTCTGTAAAGTCTTCAGCTTCAGCATTTATCTTTTCTCCTTTGTCCAGCTTTTTTAACTCAGAAGTAGTTCTTGGGCTATTGCCATATACAATCTGGAATGGTGATTTACCAGTACTCCTATTGACAGAATTGTTATAAGCAAATTTAGCCTATGGTAAAATCAAATCCCATCCCTTGGGCTTATCTCCTACTAAGCATTGTAGTAGGTTACCCAAACTCCTATTCACCACTTCGGTCTGTCCATCAATCTGTGGATGGTGTACAAAATTGAACTTCAAATTTGTCTTCAACTTCTTCCACAATGTCCTCCAGAAATAACTAAAAAACTTGGTATCTCGATCTGAAACTATGCTCTTTGGTAGACTGTGTAATCTCACCACCTCCCTGAAAAATAACTATGCAATATGAACCGCATCATTAGTCTTCTTGCAGGGAATAAAATGTGCCATCTTCTAGAATCTGTCCACCACCACAAAAATGGTATCATGTCCTCTCTGTGTCCTTGGTAAACCAAGAACAAAATCCATACTAATATCATCCCATGGCTTCTCTGGTATGGGTAATGGCTGGTATAGACCTATGTTCTGACTTGCTCCTTTTGCCATCTGACATACTCTACAACTCTGCACAAATTTCCTCACATCCTGCTACAACTGTGGCCATTAATAATTTTTACCAACAATAGCAATGGTCTTATCTCGACCAAAGTGTTCAGTCAATCCTCCACTATGCTTCACCTTAATCAGGTTCTCTCTCATGGAACTCCTCAGAATGCACAACGGCTTCCTCTAAACAACATGACATCTTGGATTATAAAATCCAACCATTTTGTTTTGTCCAAAATAACAGGTTCCAAACAAGCTTTCTAGGCCTCTGCAAAATCTAGATCTTTAGGATACAAAATTTTGAGCTCATCAAACCTAACAACCTCTATCTTCATTTCTGTCAGCAAATTTTGCCTTCTGCTCAAGGCATCTGCAACTCTGTTGGACTTCCCACTCCTATGCTTCAAAACAAAAGTATAGCTCTACAAAAACTCCACCCATTTTAAGTGCCTTTGATTTAACTTTCCGTGACTATTAAGATATTGTAAAGCCTGATGATGAGTATATAAAACAAACTCCTTTGGCAACAAATAAGGTCTCCATTTCTTTAAAACCTAAACTATTGCATAAAACTCCTGATCATAAACAGAATATTTTTTCTTAGCATCATTAATCTTCTCACTAAAATAGGTAATGGGCTTACCTTCTTGACTCAAAATAGCTCCTATAGCACTGCCACTAGCATCACAATCTACCTAAAATACCTTATTAAAATCTAGAAGTGCCAAAACAGGTTGCTCTGTGACTTTCTGCTTCAATGTATCAAAGTTTTTATCTGCTCCTTTAGTCCATCTAAACTCTTTTCTATCCCATCTTATTGTCTCAGTTAGGGGTGCACAAATGCTACTAAAATTTATGATAAACTTTTTGTAAAAACTTGCCAAACCATGAAAATATCTTACCTCGGAAGCACTCCTTAGCGTAGGCCATTCAATGATAGCCTTCACCTTCTCTGGATCCATCTTAAGACCTTCCTCTGAGACAAAAAATCCTAGTTGTACCAACTCTTTCTTTGTAAAACTACATTTCTTCAGATTAATTAGTAACTTCTCTTCCCTCAACTTCTCTAAAACTCTTCTGATATGCATCATATGCTCATCCCAAGTCTTACTGAAAATTAAAATATCATCCAAATAAACAATAACAAAACTTCCCAAAAATTCTTTCAATTCCTCGTTCATGAGCCGCATGAATGTGCTCAATGCATTGGTTAGCCCAAATGGCATGACTAAGCACTCATACAAACCTTCTTTGGTTTTGAAGGTTGTCTTCCACTCGTCTCCTTCTCTGATATGGATCTGGTGATACCCACTCTTCAGGTCAATCTTCGTGAAGTACTTGGCTCCACTCAAACAGTCCATTATGTCATCCATTCTGGGTAATAGAAATTTGTACTTGATCATGATCTTATTGATGGCTCGAGAGTCTATACACATTCTACACTCTCCATCTTTCTTTGGTGCTAGTACTGCAGGTACCATATAAGGACTTAGGCTCTCTCTTTTCAATCCCTTCCTCAACAACTCCTGAACTTGTCTATTCAACTCTTCACTCTCAGTTGGAGACATTCTATGGGATGCCTTATTCAGCAAGCTGGCTTCTGATATCAAATCTATTTGATGACTTGTCTTCCTTACTGGTGGTAAACCTTCTGGTACATTATCTGAGATAATGTCCTGAAACTCTTCCAACATATCTAAAACTTCTATTGGTACATCTTCACATTTCTCTTGACTAATCTTAGGAATCAATGCAAAGCAATGATGCTCATGCTTCATACCCTCCAAAAATTTTCTACCATCTATTCTGGCAGTACTACATACCTTTTCTTCCACCTCCTTCAAGGGCCTCAATTTATGATGAACTCCATTTTTTGTTAGGGAATATGTGTTTGCACGGCCATCATGGATAGCCCTCCTATCATACTACCATGGCCTCCCCAACAACATATGACATGCATCCATTGGTATGATATCACACAGCACCTCATCATGGTAGTCCCCAATCTTGAACTTCACAAACACTGCTCATTGACCAAAGCTCTATGGTCCTTCTGCAACCATGCAATCTGATATGGATGTGGATGCTTTCTTCTTGTCAACTTCAACTTGTCAACCATCTCCTCTGAAAAAAGATTATCAGTGCTCCCACTATCAATAATAATATCACAACACTTACCTTCACATTTGCACCTTGTGCGAAATAAACTCTTCCTCTGATTAGGTTCTTTTTCCTCATTCAACAAAGTTCTTCTGACAACTAGGGTTTCTCCCCTTTCAGCATCTTTAGAATGCTCAGACTGTGCATCTTCATCTACATGTGCAACTTGTGCATTACCTTCAGGTCTTCTATTTGTCCTTCCTTGATGTTGCGGACACTAGTATGCTCGATGCCCTTCTTCTCCACATTAGAAATAGGTTCCTCTAAAACCTCCTCTTCTGGGTCCTTGCCTATGTCTGCCTCTTCCTCTTCCTCTTTGCTCACCATTGTTCTGGTCATGAGGGCAGTAGGCATTATCCCCTCTTTGATTTCAACTTGTGCCAGCTTCTTCACTTTTCTTTTGATTTTCATTATGGCCTCCATAGGGTCTTCCACCAGTCCTTCCGCCTTGACCTCTTTCTCTTTGCTTGCTATCAAATCTTTTATTCAGCTTTACTTCCACCTTTAGGGAAAACTGGTATGCATCTTTTATGGTGGTCATTCTAACTAGGCTCAGCTCCTCTTGAATACTCAGCTTCAACCCATTAATGCAACAAGCTACCTTCTCCTTGTTGGGCTCTGCATGACCGGTTCTGATAGTAATCTTATAAAATTCTTTTGTATACTCCTTAACAGACTTGTTTCCTTGCTTCAATCCTTGTAGCTTCTTCAACAACTCCATCTCATAGTCCATAGGAATGAACTACTTCTTTAGTTTCTCCACCATCTGATCCCATCTGGTGATCTTTCCTTTTCCTCTTCTATTCCTCTCTAACTAGACCTCCTTCCACCAAATATTTGCATGGCCCTTCAACTTTGTTTTTGCAAACTTGACCCGATCTGGGTCCTCCATGTCTTCATACTCGAAATACTCCTCCATGTCATTGATCCAATCAATGAGCTGTTCCGGATTCAAATCTCTGGAATATGTAGAAACTTCAATCTTAGGCCTCTTTCCGATCTTAGAAATGGCTCTCAACAACGTAACTTCTGCAGGATCTCCTACAGCTTATTGTTCTTTCTCAGATAGCTCTTCTTCAGCTTCATCCTCGCTTTCTTCTCTTATTCTCAGATCAAACCCTCTTCGCAGCTTCTCTTGCAATGCATCCATTTGCCTTTGCAGGGCTCTAAAACCCTCTTCAATCAAAGCATTCCTCCCAATATGATTTCTTCGTGGAGGCATCTTGATCTCCACAGCAAACACACAACCTCAAGTCCTGGTGCAAACTGCCTCACGGTCAGCGATATGTCTACACACTCAGGAACCCTCACTCTGATACCACTTGATGAAGGGGGTAAATCATAAAACACACAACAATAGAAATAGAACACAGAAAATAGAATATTTCTTTATTGATCTGGACAACTCATTACATTATAGAAGCTCAATTACAATCAGAGGAATTAGTCCTTCGTAGGCTGCAACAAACTACAGCTACACATCACCAGGCTCTGGAATCTTCTACCTTCTGTAACTCCAAATCAGCTAGGGTTTCTATTTTCCCACCTATTTGTGACTCCACACTTGCCCCCTTAACTCTACTACTGCCCAGGGTTCCCAAAAATGGTTATTAATAGCCCTCTTGGCGGCCAACAACCTAATTTCAAAATTTGCATCTCCCTCCAAAAATAGGTCAACTTTCAGGAACCATAACTTTTGATCCGGGTGTCTGATTGACGAACTTTTTTTTGTGTCAGAAGCTTGCGGAGTTCTCTACGTGCTGAGAACCTGCTCTGCTAATTTTGGCCATTTTTGGGCCTGTACGGCCTGTTTAGTGCGTCAAACCTGAGTTTGAATAATTTTCAAATATTTTTCAAGAAACAGAAACTTTAATATCTTTCAGATCGCAAATGATCTTTGCGTGATTCCTTCACCAAAGGTCTTATTTTTTAGTTATGTAGCTTCCTGTAATTTTTCACTTTATTCCGTGCCCAAATGCAAACTTTCTAAAAATAGCAGGTTGCTATTTTTAGCAGTTTGGAAAAACTGAAAGTTCTACATCATTATTCAAGCGATTATGGAACCAGAACCACAAATTTTGAAAAGAAATGGAAAAAACATCTACAATTTTGAAACACATCTTTTTTGGGTGATACAAGATTGCCCTTACACCACTGGATGCTCCTACATCACCCCTACTGAAAAGAACTACACAACTAAAAAGGAATTTATGGAAGTCATCTATGCTATTAACAAATTCAAATATTATATCATAGGATATAAAATATTTGTGCACACTAATCATATAGCCATTAAATACTTAATGAACAAACATGTAGTAGGTACAAGGATAATCATATGGTTGTTACTATTGCAAGAATTTGACATTATTATGATAAATAACCCAAGAAAATTAAATTTGGTTGTTGACTTTTTGTCAAGGTTGCATTTAGGTGGAGAAAACCAGCCAGTGGAAGATAGGTTTCCAGATGAACATCTCTTTGTTGTTTCATCCATTACACCTTGGTTTGCTGATATAGAAAATTTCTTGGCTACAGGCTTGTTTTCTTCTCATTTCACTTCTAAACAGAAAAAGAGATTGGTAAAAGAAAGTTTATCTTTCACATGGTTGAATGGTTTGTTGTTTAAATGTGGTCATGACTTTGTGCTATGCATGTGCTTGAGAGCTAATGAAATCTTTGATGTATTAAGGGCATGTCATGATGAACCCTCAAGTGGACATTACTCCTCACAAAGGTTGATCCACAAAATCCTTGGAGCTGGTTATTATTGGCCATCTCTCCAAAAGTATGTGAAGAGGTATGTGAAGCAGTGTGATCAATGCCAAAGGATGGGTCAACCAACTTTCACCTAAGAAATGTCACTTCAACCCCAAGTTGTTTTAGAACCATTTAAGCAATGGGGCTTGGATTTTGTGGGGCCTATTTCTCGAGCATCTTCAAGAAAGGAATATATCTTGGTATGCATAGATTATGTAACCAAATGGGCAGAAGTTCAAGCACTAAAATTTGTGAGAGAAGAAAAAGTTATTGATTTCTGATATAACAAAATATTCTTAAGGTTTGGAGCCCCAAGATCAATAGTTTCATATAGAGGTCCATAATTTACTTCTTAGGTGATACAATATTTCACAAATCCTAGATTAAGCACAAGAAGTCTTCACCCTACCACCCCCAAGAAAATAGGTAGGTAGAGGTGACAAATAGAGAGATGGAAAATATCTTTACAAAGACAGTGGCCATGAATAGGAAAGAATGGGCCAACAAGTTACCTGAAGTAGTTTGGGCTTACAACACCACATGGAAGTCAACAACCAAGTTCTCACCTTATGAACTTGTATATGGAAAGAAACCTATATTGTCAGTAGAGTTTAAATTGCAAATGCTCAGTTTGTCATTCTATGTTGGACTACCATTATCTATAGCACAACAAAATAGGATTCTTCAACTCAACAAATTGGATGAAACCAGAATGGAGGCCATACAGTAGACAAAACTCATTCAGCATCAGAGAAAACAATGGCATGACCATCACATCAAGAAGAGGACATTTCAACAAGGAGACTGGGTTCTCTTATATGATTCTAAGTTTAAGGAGTTTAAGGGAAAACTACAAACTCATTGGATGGGACCTTACCAAATCAAGGAAGTCTATGAAAATGGGACAGTTTTGCTGGCACTCATTGATGGAGGAGAAAACACATTCTTAGTAAATGGTCACAAAATTTGTCTATATCAGAGACCAGCTACAAAAGAGGAGTTTACCAAGGACTTGTTCTTGGTGACAGGGGTCACATCCTTTGCCACAAATTGAAAAGATTCAAAGGATAATATTTAAAAAGAAAAAAATAAAATAAAAGAAGGGTTGAAAATTAGTAAATGGTAGCCCAAGGTTCTCAAAAAAAGAAAAAGAGAGATTAAAAACTAGTCAAATGGCAGTCTTCTCGCCTAGGGAACTGAAAACCAACAAATGGCAGTTCTCTTTTTCATGTAGAAATCGATCAGAAGTCTCTCCAGAGCCAACCAGGTGCTTCTCTAGAACCAGCCAAGTACATCTTCAGAGCCAACCAGGAGCACCTCCGGTGCTTCAGCAAACAAAGGAAATTCCAACCTCCAGGTGCCACCCTTCCAAACATCAAAGTGGGAACATCAAAAAGGTGATGATGTCATCATGAATCACACCCCACTTTCAAAAGGGGAAGCCACACAAAGAATTCATTATATCCAGCTGTCGATTAAGAATTATTTCCACATCATTTGATGATGTCATCCACTAGTGCACAATAGTTACATCTATCATCAAAGAAACCTACCAAATTGCACACTACTGACATCATGGGAAGTGACGAGAAGGTTTCATGAAGGTGAAATCACATCATACCTAATGAAGGCAGTGGCACAACAATCCAAACATATTGTCTAATCATTACAAACTGTAATCTAGGTATTTCTCTTGCATTAGTTAATTATGACAAGTCTTTTCATTTTCTATTTTCATGTAATCTACCTGGACATGTGGAATTTTCCATTATTCCTATCTCCATCCAATACATGATGCCTTAACAGCCCAACCAACACATCTGCTCTAGAGTGTCATATCCCTCGTACATTAATAATTAACCCCCAGTTTAGAAAAATTCAAGCAAATACTTCATCTTGAACCAAACAATCATTTTCAACCATAGCCAAACGAAAAGATTTCAACTCCAGAGTGTAGAACAAAGAAAACAATTAAATTCTTTCTACAGAAATAGTGGAGATCTAGAGTTAGGGTTATTCTGTAATAGCAGAGGAAGAGCTCTGGAGGGAAGATCATTTTGGTGGAAGCTACTCAGAGAAAGTAGTTAAAAGTGAGGGTTTTGAAATCAAAATGGGCAAAAGGAGGGTAAAATATTGTCAAGTGTAGAATGGGAATCAAAAAATAAATCTAATCCTAAGACATTAGAGAAGTTACTTCAAGATTAGGCCTTAGCTGATGTTTTGAGAACTGTCAAGTGGTTGGAGTTTCTAGAAAAATTTGAAGGCTACTAGGAGGACATCGTGAATGAATTCCTCTCCAATCTGAAGATCAACTAGATGCAAATACGAGGGGTGACAATTTATGTCTCAACCACCATCATCAGCAATATATTAGGCCTCCCAAAAGAAGGTGATAGGTTTTACCATCTCAAAACCCTCTACTCTGAATTGATAAAAAAATTCTCAGTAGATAATGACCCTGAAGTTCAATTACATTTAAATAAGGGAGAAGTAAAGGGGATTATTAGGACCTCACTTCCTTAGCCATGGCAATCTTTGGCCATGTGGCTGATGAATTACTTTACCTATGATGGGCAATTTTCACTGGTACTAGGGCCCATCATGAAAATGTTAATCTTCCTGACCCATGGGCATGAACATCCTAAATACAGCATAAACCTGCCAAATTTCCAATATTTTGCAATAGTAACCTCGACAGATAAATATCGGCAAGGGAAGGGTCCTATGAAATACCATGGCCTCATTCAGTTGATTGTTAAACACCACTTTATATGTAAACGAGGGGGAGAGGCCTTATGGAAGTCATTCTTGGATAATACACATAGGCCCAAGAAAAAGGGCAAGAAAACCACAGAAGAGGCATCCTCCTCCAATTAGGAGACAGAAGAAGAGAGGCCAGCACCCTCTACCTCATCCCCAGCTACTGAGAAGAGAAAGAAAAAGAAGAAGACAACAGATGAAACACCCTCTTCCACTCAATAGATAGAAGAAGAGAGGCCAGCACCCTCCACCTCTTCCCCAGCTACTGAGAAGAGGAAAAAGGGGAAAGAGATTAAATGCCAAGGTACAACAACCCTTGCCAATGACAGAAGAGGTAAAAGGGAAAATCTAGCAAGAAATAATTGCAGTAACAACAAAAGCATATACGATGATGTTGGAAGAAGAAAATAAAATACAACAAGAACAAAACACACCATTTAGAGGCACACAATAGGAGACAAACCAATAATAGGGGCAAAGACCATAGCAAGAACCACTCCTCTCTGAAAAGGCCATCTTCATCCACCACAACCTCTAAAATGCAATATATTAAGGACTTTTTAGCACAATAAAGCAACTTCAACTAATGGCTACACCACAACTCTTGTCATTGCCACTCATAGGCTCACAGGTAGACTTATCTAGCATCTCTCCCTAACAAAAGTTCCAATCAAGGGATATCTTCTATAGTACAACTAGGGAGGAAATACTAAAACAAGATATGGAAAGTGCAGAGCAACTAGAGGACACCATTGCTACTATTCAAAATAAAATATCGCAGCTACAAAGGGATAAACATTACCATTGGGACAACAACTCAAGTAGCTAATGGATGGGGTCAAGACGGAAATGGACAACCAATTGTTGGTATGTGGCAACTGATCATGCAAGTACTGTACACTCGTAACGTATCCTCGCCAGGGTTCAGGGGCACAGCCCCTGGAAAAAAAAATTTCCCTCTTTTTGCCCATTCAGAGTCGGTTGTTAAGTTTTATTAACCGACAAAAGAAAAATGACATTGTAAAACCCTAATTCTAGAAGCTTCTAAAAAGCTTGTTATAAGTGGTTGGGATGTATGTTGCAAGTATGGAATTCGCGAGATAGTAATTTGTTTTGCACTAGATAATAAAATCATTGGATGGCTGAGTTTTTATGGATGTAGCCCATATTGGGTGAACCACGTTAAATTTCTGTGTTGATCTTCTTTTTGTTGTTCTTCATTGTTATAGTTGGGTTATTTAATTTGCATATAATTGTTAGTGTTTATTGCTTTGATATGCCTGAACCCTAACACCAAGTTGCTACAGTCAAAAAATAAAGTTATAGCAAAGAGAAAAATAAAATGGATGAGGCTAGAAGAAAATGTGCTACAGCGCATACACAATTAGAAACACATATCAACACTCTACAGTAGATGACCAATGATATTACTACACTGTATCAATTTTGCCTCCAATGGCCTATGCTAACTAAAGGCCTCAAGAACCAAATAGACCATATGGACATATAAATCTTATAGGTGGTTGGTACTTATGACCAAATACAAGATACAAATGGAACAGTAAGAGCACAAGTAGAAATAATGCATACTCAGCTCCAACAATTGCAAGATTAAAGAGAGATGATTAAAGCCCAATCCAAATAGATGTGAGAAGTTGTAAGCATTAGATTGGCACATATGACTAGGCTACTTGGGAACGCAAAGAAGACTATCCAACAAATCCATATCATAACCAGTAGTATAGGGGTAGAGACAATATTGATTCAAATGCATAGTCAAATTCAAGTACTCAAATAAGCTAAGAATCAATGGGATACTACATTTGCACAACTCAAGATGATATATAAGAACATACTACCTACAAATTAAACATTTTTACATGTCTTGAGGACAAGACATGGTTCCAAAGGGGGGATGATGTTGGCGATAGCTAGTATAGGGACCAAAAGACATTGCGCTAGGCCACAAATGGATTGTGGAGCATAAGGTTGAGTAGGCGTAGTAGGAATAGTCATATTTTGTAAAGGACATGTCCCCATTGTAATCTCAAATATATAGTAACATAGGAGTGTTAGGATCAAGGTGCCATTACTCCTAATATTGTTTGTAAATTACCCATAAGGAATGAAAGGTTTCACCAACAGCGATCTTGTTTCAGCCACATGTTTATATCCAGTCCCCAACACTAATGCATCCACAATGAGGGGTAGCAGGGGGTTTTTGTTAGATCTAGGGCACACAACTGAGAGGGGGGTGAATTAGTTGTGCAAAGACTTGCTTCTATTTTGAACACTTGATTCTTCTTTGTTAGTTAATAGCATATCAGTTAATCATTCATGAAAGCATAATGCATAAACACAAGAGCAGATAATCATCAACACATTGGACACCAAGATTTTGACGTGGAAAACCTGGTTAAGGGAAAAACCACGAGGTGATTAACCCAAGGATTATTCTCTATTAAAAGAATAAGAAAAAAGAATGGCACATGCCAATTAGGGCTCACTGCCCGAGCACACTGCTCACAAAGAGGCACACTGCCTACAAGAGACACACTGTCTACAAAGTGATAAGAATCACAAACTTGAACTGGAGATTGACATCTTTACCATGTCTGGATCAGTTCCATTTAAGCCCGAGATACTTCTGCTCTACCCTTCGCTCTTTCACTATACCACTCTCATCCGCTGCTCAACACACTTTGAAATGAACTCACAAACCTTTATTTATACAAGACATTGACTTAGGAACAATCATCTAAGTCAGCAATCAACCATAAGGACATCCGCAAGATGATTAATACATCCGGTCGGCCACCACAAGAACATTCGCAAGATGAAGAACTTCATCTAGAAGAATATCTTCAATTCTGAGCTCTACCACCAATGCGGACCGACAACATAACCTCAACATGATCCAAGAACCTTCACGAGCTTGCCTGATTAACCAGGTACACCCGCACTTCCTCTACTCACTAGAATCTCTTCTCCTCTTCATCTGAAACTTCAAGAACACAGTCTGTCGCCACTGTCATACTGAAGAAGGTGCTTCCGAACCTCCAAACTTTGTACAAACTAAGATGACACATCACAAGGACATCCCAAACACTCCTTCCAATCTGCAGAGTCTGACAATGCTCCTCCGGATCTCACCGGACCTTTTTGTAACACTCTGTCACTCCGGAACAACTCCCGGAACCGGTTCTACTTGACCGATCACAACTTTTTCATATCTTCATGCGGACCTCTGAAATCTTAACTGGATCATCTCAAGACTCATATCTACAAACCCTTTAATCCACATCCTCTAATTCTCAACCTATTGAGTACATTTGCCTTCTTCTTATCACTGTTCTTCACTGTTCTTGATTGAGACTACTTTTCTTAATATCCTCAACACACAGCTCATCCAAACCTTCTTACCAATGCAATATGAGTATGTTGACATCAATGACAACACTGGTTAACCTCATACTTGCAACAATCTCCCCCTTTGTCATTGATGGCAACATATAATGTGAAAAACCATCAAGACAAGAACTTCTCTTTTCTGTCACAGCTCCCCCTATCAGCAACAACTCTTCACATGTCTTCTCTTCCTTTACTGCTCCCCCTTTGATCATCAACCACTTGTTTTTCACATGTCTTCTCTCCCCCTTTGACATCAATGGCAAAGAGCTCATACTTGCACTTGTAACATATTAGAATCATACCAGCTGCTCCCCCTTAGTAGCAGCTCCCCATCATCAATCCGGATCACAAGATGTGACTGTGATATCCACCAGACTGATGCACATCAGTGCATCCTAGTTCATCACCGGAGGGGCCATGACCCCTAACTTCTCCCGGAGATACTCAAAAGAGTCCTTGGGGAGAGGTTTAGTAAAAATATCTACAATCTGATCCTTGGAGGGTACATACTCCAATCTGACGTCATCCTTGTTCACTTGTTCTCTTAGAAAGTGAAACTTGATAGATATGTGCTTGGTCTTAGAATGCAATACCAGATTCTTAGAAATATTAATTGCACTTGAATTATCACAGAAAATTGTGATAGGCTCCTCATATTCAACTTTAATGTCTCTTAGCATCTGCTTCATCCATAAGATTTGAGTGTAACTACCTGCTACTGCAATGTATTCTGCTTCAGTTGTAGACAGAGATATTGCATCTTGTTTCTTGCTTAGCCAAGAAACCAATCTCTTTCCCAAAAAGAATGCTCCACCACTGGTGCTCTTTCGGTCATCCACATCTCCTGCCCAATCTGCATCTGTATATGCATGGAGAGAGAAATCTGGATCTCTAGGATACCATAGACCATACTCAACTATTCCTTTCAAGTACCTAAAAATTCTTTTGATTGCCATAACATGAGATTCTCTAGGATCAGCCTGAAATCTTGCCACAAGACCAATAGCCTGCATTATATCTGGTCTAGTCTGAGTGAGATACAACAATCCACCAATCATTGATCTATATTTTATCTGATCTGCCTTTAGAGAGTCATCATCTTTGCTCAACTTACATCCGGTTGCCATAGGAGTGTTCATTGGCTTTGAATCTTCCATACCAAATTTCCTCAACAATTCTTTCACATATTTGGTCTGAGAAATGAAGATCCCTTTCTTTGTTTGAGTAATTTGCAGACCCAAGAAGAAATTTATTTCACCAAGCATAGACATTTCAAACTCACTTTTCATCTGATTTGCAAAAGTTTTGCACATACTATCTCTTCCTCCAAAAATGATATCATCCACAAACACTTCAACAATCAAAATGTTTTCATGATCAATTTTGAAATATAAGTTACTGTCAACAGTACCTTTGTTGAATCCAATCTGCACAAGATGCTTATCCAACCTTTCATACCATGCTCTTGGGGCTTGCTTCAATCCATACAATGCTTTCTTCAACTTGTAGACCATATCATCATTATCAGACAACTGAAATCCATCCGGTTGTTCAATGTATACTTCTTCTTCCAAATCACCATTTAGGAAGGCAGACTTGACATCCATCTGATATACCTTGAAGTCTTTGAAGGCAGCATATGCAAGAAATAATCTGACTACTTCAATTCTTGCTACCGGAGCAAAGGTTTCTTCAAAATCAATTCCTTCTATTTGAGAGTAGCTTTTGCAAA
The DNA here is from genome assembly GCA_027924645.1 of Cunninghamia lanceolata. Lineage (NCBI taxonomy): Eukaryota > Viridiplantae > Streptophyta > Pinopsida > Cupressales > Cupressaceae > Cunninghamia > Cunninghamia lanceolata. Next base: position 1,183,867 of record BSBN01000328.1, on the reverse strand, counting down.
CCAATCTGGCTTTGTTTCTGATAACTTCACCAACCTCATTTAGTTTGTTCCGGAAGACCCATTTGGTTCCAATCACATTCTTGTTTCTAGGTCTAGGAACAAGATCCCAAGTGTGATTTTTTTCAATTTGCATCAACTCTTCTTCCATTGCTTTTGTCCAATTTTCATCATTGCATGCTTCATTTATTGTCTTAGGTTCAATCTTTGAAATCAAACAACATTCATCTAAATTTTGAGCAATTTTCCTCCTTGTTTGTACCCCTTTGCTTTTGTCACCTATGATCTGATCTTCAGAGTGATTTAAAGTTACATACCTTGGAACTTTGGGAGTCTCTGGCACTGTCGTTTCGTGATCAGGTTCATTCAGACAAACCTCTTCTTCCTGATTTACCGGATCAGTCTGAATCTGACTTTCAGGAAGGGATTGAGTTTCTTGAATCAGAGCACCATCCTGATCATCTTCATCATATTCATAAAACCTTGAGGGCTTCTCAATTCCTTCATCAACCTTCACATTTGTACTTTCTATCATCTTTTTCAGTCTCTTATTATAACACCAGTATGCTTTGCTTTGAGTGGAGTAACCCAAGAAAATTCCTTCATCACTTCTGGCATCAAACTTTCCTAGATCTTCATCTCTTTTGATGTAACACTTGCTACCAAATACTCTGAAATATCTCACAGTAGGAGTTATACCAAACCAAAGTTCATAAGGAGTCTTACCGGTATTGTTTCTGATTTGAACTCGGTTAAGAGTGTAGACTACAGTGCTAACAGCTTCTCTCCAAAACATCTGAGGAACATTTGCTTCCATCATCATTGTCTTGGAAGCTTCCTGGATGGTCCGGTTCTTTCTCTCAACTACTCCATTCTGCTGTGGAGTCCTAGGAGCAGACAACTGTCTCTTTATGCCATGCTTCTCACAAAAGTCTATGAATTCACTGGATGTGAATTCACCACCTCTATCAGACCTTAGACACTTTAGTTTCAATCCAGTTTGATTCTCTACCATAGCTTTGAAGATTTTGAACTTCTCAAGGGCTTCTAATTTCTCTTTTAGGAAGGTAACCCACATCATCCGGGAATGGTCATCAATTAGCAACATGAAATATCTATCACCTTGCATACTCTTGATTCTTGCCAGACCACAGAGATTAGTATGTACTAATTCCAACAATCCGATAGTGGACTGATCCTTGCTTTTGAAAGAGACTCTGCTCTGTTTACCTAGCTGACATTCTTTGCACAAACTATTTGTAGGTTTCACCAATTTTGGAAGATCTCTTACAGCCTGAATGTTGCTTATCTTGATGATGTTATCAAAATTTACATGACACATCCTTCTATGCCACAGCCAACTCTGATCAACTTGAACAAATAGACAACTTTTATTTAAACCAACCAGATGGAAGATATTACCTTTAGTTTGAGTATCGGATGCAATCTTAGTTCCGGAGCTTGTAAAGATTCTGCATCTTCCATTCTTGAACCGGAGATCATAGCCTTTATCCACTAACTGACCAACACTGAGAAGATTGTGCTTCAATCCTTCAACATATAGTACATTACCAGTTTTGCTCTTTCCATCAAAAGAAATAGTTCCCCTACCTCTGATTCTGCCAGCAGAATTGTCACCAAACTTTACCATTCCTCCTTCATACTTTTCCAAATCTAAGAACTTGTTCTTGTCACCAGTCATATGGTGAGAGCATCCACTGTCAATAACCCAATCATCATTTTCTTCAATTTGGGCAGCCAAAGCTCTTTCTATAACCTTATGATTGACAGATTCAGAGGATATTGAATCTTCTTCCTTGATGGCAATAAACACCCATTCATTTCTAGATTTGCTTCCTATTTCTGATTCATCATCTGTTACTCCTTCATTGTCATCTTCTTCATGAACATAATAGCAGTTCTCTTGAAACCTTTGTCTATTGGTAGTAGACCTTGCAAATCTTTCCAGACATCTTGAAGCAAAATGACCAATCTTATTGCAGTTGAAGCACTTAAATGGTAGTTTTCCTTCATACTTACTGGATCCTCTTAGTAGTCTTTTTGCAATGAGGGCTTCAAGTTGAGCTATTTCTGCTTCTTCCTCTTCCATATCTTTCCTTGCTTGTTCATACCATGACAGCTTCCTTGAAGAGTTCTCTCCCAGATCAAATCTTTATTTGCCTTTCACATAGGCACTGGCTTTGAATGCAGATTCAGTCTTGGGGGGATCATCTCCAAACTCAATCATTTCAAATACAGCTAGTTTGCCAGCCAGTTGCTCTCTTGTGACAGTTGTATGGGCTCTGAATTCATCAATGGCAGCAACCTTGATTTTGTAGGTAGCAGGAAGGGATCTGAGAATTTTGCAAACAATTTCATTTTCATCCAGAACTCCACTAGCATTCCTGATTCCACACACTAGCTCATTCACTCTTGGCATAAAGGTAGTGATATTTTCATCATCTCTTATCTTCAATCTTTCAAATTTCCCTTTCAGACTTTGCAACCTTGCACTCTTGACAAACTCATCTCCTTCATACAGAAGTTCCAGTTTAGTCAAGATCTCATATGCAGTTAGTAGGTCAATAACATTTGAGAGATCTGAGTCATTCAATGCACTTAGAAGAGCTTCCTTGGTCCGTAAATTGTTTTCAGCATCCGTGATTTTATTCAGAGTTGTCAGACCACCCTGTGGAGGTACATATGGTTTTGAGACCATGGCCAAGTATGCTTTTCCCATACACTCCAAGTGACATTTCATGCGACCTTTCCAAAGAGTGAAGTTGGTTCCATCAAACTTCAAACTATCCTTCTTGTATGACGACATCCTGGATCTCCTCAAGCGGTTAAGCTCCTTTCAGAGGAACTTGGCTCTAATACCAATTGTTAGATCTAGGGCACACAACTAAGAGGGGGGGTGAATCAGTTGTGCAAAGACTTGCTTCTATTTTGAACACTTGATTCTTCTTTGTTAGTTAATAGCATATCAGTTAATCATTCATGAAAGCATAATGCATAAACACAAGAGCATATAATCATCAACACATTGGACACCAAGATTTTGATGTGGAAAACCCAGTTAAGGGAAAAACCACGGGATGATTAACCTAAGGATTATTCTCTATTAGAAGAATAAGAAAAAAGAATGGCACATGCCAATTAGGGCTCACTGCCCGAGCACACTGCTCACAAAGAGGCACACTGCCTACAAGAGACACATAGTCTACAAAGTGATAAGAATCACAAGCTTGAACTGGAGATTGACATCTTTACCATGTCTGGATCAGTTCCATTTAAGCCTGAGATACTTCTACTCTGCCCTTCGCTCTTTCACTATACCACTCTCATCCGCTGCTCAACACACTTTGAAATGAACTCACAAACCTTTATTTATACAAGACATCGACTTAGGAACAATCATCTAAGTCAGCAATCAACCTTAAGGATATTCGCAAGATGATTAATACATCCGGTCGGCCACCACAAGAACATTCGCAAGATGAAGAACTTCATCCAAAAGAATATCTTCAATTCCAGGCTCTACCACCAATGCGGACTGACAACATAACCTCAACATGATCCAAGAACCTTCACGAGCTTGCCTGATTAACTAGGTACACCCGCACTTCCTCTACTCACTGGAATCTCTTCTCCTCTTCATCCGGAACCTCAAGAACACAGTCTATCACCACTGTCATACGGAAGAAGGTGCTTCCAGACCTCCAAACTTTGTACAAACCGAGATGACACATCACAAGGACATCCCAAACACTCCTTCCAATCTATAGAGTCTGACAATGCTCCTCCGGATCTCACCGGACCTTTTTGTAACACTCTATCACCTCGAAACAGCTCCCGGAACCGGTTCTACTTGACCAATCACAACTTTTTCATATCTTCATGCGGACCTCTGAAATCTTAACTGGATCATCTCAAGACTCATATCTACAAACCCTTTAATCCGCATCCTCTGATTCTCAACCTATTGAGTACATTTGCCTTCTTCTTATCACTGTTCTTCACTGTTCCTGATTGAGACTGCTTTTCTTAATATCCTCAACACACAGCTCATCCAAACCTTCTTACCAATGCAATATGAGTATGTTGACATCAATGACAACACTGGTTAACCTCATACTTGCAACAGTTTCCCCCCTGTGAGGGGTCTGGGGGGATCATCCCCCTGGCAAGGGCTCAGGGGCAGTGTCCCCAGAGCTAAATTTTATCATTGTAAATCTGGATCGTTCGTCATTAGGTCGCAGATCTAATAGTTGATATTATGTTGGTTTTCTTTCCCTAGAAGGCAACCCCCTTTTATAAGGATATTTGTACTATGTTTTTAGCAGAGTCAAGAGTAACAGGCACCGCTGGATTGAAGACTAAAGACAAAGAGGAAGTGCATGTATTATAATCTCGTATTTGAAAATAATACAACTTGGAGCCTCTTTTCTTGGTGGAGTTTTTTACCTGAAAGGGTTTTCTCCACGTTACATACTGTGTTATGTGTTTAGTTCTTAATGCATGTTATTTTTGTGTAGTGTGTTTTATTTATGTTGCAATCTCCATTAATTCTACATTGTTTAAAGGACATAAATAAGGTTTGAATCAGATTTCGGTTGTGTGGTTTGCACCTTCATTTCTAACATTTGGTATCAGAGCCTAGCCAGTTTTGATTCTTAGATGGTAGTGTGAAGGTTTTTTAGTTGCAATGGGAGATTTGGTTGTTGTTTGTTTGCAGATCTTGTGTAGATATCATGGTTGCATCTGTTATTGCTTCTACCTCTTGGTTGGACATTGAAAAGTTCAATGGCACAGAGTACGAATTGTGGAAGCTAAAAATGGAGGATCTTCTAGAGGAAAGAAACATGTGGTTGGATGTAACTAAGGAGAAGAAACTCGATGATATCACTCCAGAGGAATGGGAAAGACTAGATAAGAAGGCACAGGGAACCATCCGGCTGTGTCTTGTAGATTCTACTCTACTGAATGTTGCAAGTGAGAAGTTTGCACATAGCTTGTGGAAGTGCCTAGGTGAGATCTACCAAGCCAAGAGTATGGTAAATAAGCTTTATTTAAATCGTAAGTTATTTTCCATGAAAATGAAAGAGGGTGAATCGGTTGCAGAGCATTTGAATTTGTTTAATTTGTTATTGAGTCAACTAGCATCTATAGATGTTGAGGTGAATGAGGAAGATAAATGTATATTGCTTCTCTATTCTTTACCTGAGTTATGGGAGAAGGTTATTTTGGCTATCACTGCTAACCTCATAGATCTGAAGTTGGATGCTCTTGTTTTAGTTCTGCTATCACATGAATTGAGGATGAAAAGTTTAGATAGTTCAGGGGATGCTCTTAGTGTCAGGGGAAGGTCTATGAAAAGAGGACCAAAAGGAGATCAAAAGGGGTCTAAAGACAAGTCTAAGGCTTGTTCTAAGACTCTTGGAAAGAAGAATAGAGTCAAGTGTTGGAACTACAGAAAGAAAGCACATGTCGAAAAGAAATGTAGAAACTTGAAGAAACAATGGGATTTTTCTACTGATAAGTCTTTGAATGCAGCTGATGAGGTTTTACTTTCTGCATGTAATTTTGTTTCTCACGATCATTGGTTGGTTGACTCAGGATGCTCATACCACATCACCCCACATAAAGAATGGTTTTCCACATATGAAGAGTATGATGGAGGAAATGTGTACCTCAAGGACAACTTTACATACCCTATTGTTGGACAAGGGAAGGTAATGTTGTGTTTCTGTGATGGGAGAATTAAAACTCTCCCTAGTGTTTTGCATGTTCCTGGATTGGCTAGAAATTTTATTTTTGTTTCAAAGTTGAATGATTTGGGAATGCATGTGACATTTGATAAGCATGGTTGTAGATTGGTGAGAGGAATCTTGGTGGTAGCAAAAGGGAAAAGATTGGGAACTTTGTTTAAGATAGAATCCAATACTGTTTATAATTCCTCTTATGCATTTGAGGCTAATACTAAAAATACATGTATGTTGTGGCATCGTAGATTGGGCCACATAAGTCATTCTAGTTTAAAGACTATTTTGAATAAGAAAATTGTTAAACAGTTTATCCTATTCTGATGAGAGTTTCAAATTCTGTGAACATTGTGTGTTTGGAAAACAAAATAGATCTCCATTTCCTTCAAGTAGTAATAAATCTAATGATAAATTGGAACTTATTCATTTGGATGTTTTTGGTCCATTGGATTTTGAATCAATTGGAAAATCTAGATATTTTGTTTCCTTCGTTTATAATGTCTCAAGGTTTACCTGGATTTATTTTAGGCGTCACAAATATGAAGTTTTTACTAAGTTTAAGGAATTTAAAGCTTTAGTTGAAAAGCAATTAAATCATAAGATAAAGGTTTTAAGATCTAACAATGGAGGGGAATACTATTCTAAGGAATTTGATGGATTCTATAATCATGCAAGTATCGTTAGACAAAAGACAACTCCATATAAACCACAACAGGATGGAGTGGTAAAAAGGATGAATCAGACAATAATGGAAAGAGCCATAAGTATGTTGAGTGAATCACAGTTGAACAAATGCTTTTGGGCAGAAGTTGTGTGTACTGTGAACTACTTGGTTAATAGATCTCCATGTAAGTCTCTTGTTTCAACTCCTTATGAAATGTGGACATGTAAGAAACCTTCTATCTCACATTTAAGGGTATTTGGCTATGAGGCTTATGTTCATGTGCCTAAAGAAAAATGAACTAAGTTGGATCCAAAAGTTGAAAAGTGTACTTTGATTGGATATGGTGATAATGTAAAAGGTTATAAGATTTGGAATCCACTAACTTGAAAGATTATCTATTCTAGAGATGTTATTTTTAGGGAACTTAGTGTTATTTCAGAACCTGAATAGCCAAAGGAAAAAGAAGAAAAGGTGAAGAAAGTGCATTTTGAATTAGAGCATGAAGATGCACCTCAGGAAGAACATAATGATGGATTGGGGGGTGAAGAAGCATAAGAAGACTTGAGTGAAAGTTTTGATGAGGAAGAATCTATTGTGACAGAAGAATTTGGTACAGATGAGCATGTAGAAGAACCTGACAATTCTATTACTCCACCTTTGAGAAGATCCACAAGACAATGAAACCTAGTTGACAGGTATAGCCCACCAGATTTCTATTGTGTATTTGCCTTACTGAGTACTAACGATGAACCTAGATCCTATAGGGAAGCTATTCATGCAGATGATAGTGAATCTTGGTAGTTAGCCATGTAGGCGGAGATGATGGATTTAGACTCTTACAACACCTGGGATCTTGTTTGTTTGCCCAAAGGAAGAAAGTCCATAGGTTGCAAGTGGGTCTTCAAGAAGAAGTTTGGAGCAGACAATTCATTGGAGAAGTACAAGGCTAGATTGGTAACCAAGGGCCACTCCTAGAGAGAGGGAGTTGATTTCAATGAAATATTCTCTCCTATTGCTAAATTAACTTCTATTAGATTTCTCTTATCCTTTGTTGCATCTTTTGATTGGGAAATAGAGCAAATGGATGTTAGGAATGCGTTTTGCATGCAGATCTTGAGGAAGAAATTTACATGCAATAGCCTACAAGTTTTGAGGTAAAAGGGAAAGAACATTGGGTTTACAGATTGAAGAGGTCTCTTTATGGTTTGAAACAGTCCCCCAGAATGTGGTACCAGAAATTTGATTCATTTGTGTTGAAATTGGATTTTGATAGAAGTGAGGAGGATCACTGTGTTTACATTCATTGTATTGATGCTTCTATTCTGATCATTGCATTATATGTTAATATGTTATTTTTCAGCAATACTAAGGGTATGATCAGTGAGTTGAAAGCCCAAATTTCAGGTGCATTCGAAATGAAGGATCTTGGAGCTGCCAGGTATATTTTGGGGATGGAGATCCAAAGGGAGAGAGATAACAAAAAACTTTGGTTATCTCAAAGTAAGTATGTGAATAACATTTTGCAGAGATTTAGTATGCAGGATTGTATCCCAATTAGAGTTCCTTTGCCCATTGGTACTAAGCTTTCATTAGATATGTGTCCAAAGAATGAGGATGATTTAGAGAATATGTCTAATGTGTCATATGCTAGTGCTATAGGGAGTTGTATGTATGCAATGGTTTGCACTAGACCAAATATTGCCCAAGCAGTGGGAGTTTTGAGTAGATTTATGTCTAACCCTGGTAGACAGCATTGGAATTATGCGAAGAGGATGTTTAGATATCCAGTAGGCACTCTTGATTACTGTTTGGTTTATTCTAGTACTAACAGTGTTGATAAGACTTTGAACATACAGGGATTTGTTGATGCAAATTGAGCAGGTGACTTGGATAGTCGAAGGTCCACTAGTGGCTATGTGTTTACTTTATTTGGCAAAGCAATGAGTTGGATGAGCAAAAGGCAGACCACGATTGCTTTGTCCACCACCAAAGTAGAGTATATGGTTGCTACCCATGTCTCTAAGGAGGCAATTTGGTTGAGGAGATTTTGTATAGGTATTAGTTTTGATTGTAGGATCATTCAGATTGGTTGTGATAGCTAGAGTGCTATTTGTTTGGCCAAGAATCCTATGTATCATGCTCAGACTAAGCATGTTGATGTACATTATCACTTTGTTCAAGAAATGGTTGCAAGCAGATAGATTGAGCTGAAGAAGGTAGACACTCAAGAGAATGTTGCACATGCTTGACCAAGCCTGTGAGCACAAAAGAAATTTGTTTGGTGCAGAGAGGCCATGTGCCTTGCTTCTAGTGCTTGATTATTTTATGGTTTTCCTATGGGTATTTACAATGTATGATGTCAAGTGGGAGAATGTTAGGATTAAGGTACCATCAACCTTGTAAATCCTATGTATTTAATTACTCCTAATATTGTTTGTAATTCACCCATAAGGGATGAAAGGTTTCATCGACAACGATCTTGTTTCAGCTGCATGTTTATATCCGGTCCCCATGCTAATTTTTCTGCGACGGGGGGTCGCAAGGGAGATTCCCCCCTTCGAGGGGTTTGGGAGGATCATCCCCCTAGCAAGAGCTCGGGGGTTGTGCCCTCGGAGCAAAATTTTATCATTGCAAATCTGGACCGTTCATCATTAGGTCACATATCTGACGGTCGATATTATGTTGGTTTTCTTGCCCTAGAAGGCAACCCCCTTTTATAAAGAAATTTGTACTACATTTTTAATAGAGTTGATAGTAACAAGCACCACTAGATTGAATGTTGAAGAAGAAGAGGAAGTGCATGTTTTATACTCTCATATTTGAAGATAATACAACTTGGAGCCTCTTTTCTTGGTGGAGTTTTTTACCCAAAAGAGTTTTCTCCACGTTACATATTGTGTTACATGTTCAGTTCTTAATGCATGTTATTTCTATGTAGTGAGTTTTATTTTTGTTGCAATCTCCATTGATTCTACATTGTTTAGAGGACATAAATAAGGTTTGAATCAGATTTTCATTGTGTGGTTTGCACCTTCATTTCTAACAAGGAGTAGAAGTAAGAAGTAAGAGATGATAGGAAAAGATAACATAGATAGGATAGAATGAGAAGAACCAAGATTACATATCTGATAAGATAATACTTGATTATATATAAAGGAGGATATAAGCTTTAGAAGACTAAAATATATGTTTAAATTTTGTATGATGAATTATCTACTATATTAAGCTTCTGCATTATGTTATTTTTTACTGCAAAGACTCTGATCCTTCTATCATTGTCATAACTGTTAGAAATGAAAGCACAACTACTCAATGGAAATCTGATTCAAATATGTGTTTAATGATCTTTAACAATGTATTATCAACGGAGATTATAACATAGAAAAGAAACTATGCATCACAGAAATACCAAACTAGAAAAATGAACACACAACATAGTGTTTAACGTGGAGAAAAGCCTTTCGGGTAAAAAACTCCACACAGAAAAGAGGCCCAAGTCTATCTTAATCTAAAAATGATTGTACAATACAACAACTTTGCAACTCTCTCCACTAGCCTTCAATCTGACAGCATTCCTGTAGCACCGAAGTACCTAAAATTTGTATTGCAACAAAAAATACAATGGAAAATACATATAGAAGTGTTTTCCCTCCAATCTAGGCATCCACGTTCTCTCTCCTAAGAATCCCCCACATGCAAACATTAAATGTCATCATACATACAACCACCACTTGTCAAAAGATGCCCATGCAAAGTTGGGTGCCCAAGGTCAAGAATAGCATCTTACAACATCTTATGATGTGTCATAACCATCATAGATACCACCAAAGTGGATCTTCCCAAGATGGGTGCCTAGGGCTAAACATAGGAACTTACAACTAATAAATATGCATCATAGTGTCATAGAATCTTATGACAACTTGCAGTTGTCATAAATTCTTTACATGCACCCACCAAACATTATTACGTGTGTCATATATGCTAAAAATAGCTGATTCTCCCAAGGTGGTGCCTACACTCATTTACTTATGAGTTTTACAATTGCCAACTGTAAATGTCACTTATTAATTACCTTCGGTGACTCTGGAATTACCACTACCAGTGAAACTACCTCATTCCCTTATGGGTAATTACAAATTACAAATAATAAATGGAATAAATACAATATTGGAATTTACAAGGTTAATGGCACCTTATTCCAACAATAATTGGGGTATAAATACAACAAGCAAGACACTTGGGTTTGGAACTTCGGTTTATGATCCCCCTTTATCTTGCCAACACTACCTTTCAAAGGGTAATGGGTCTTTCATTTGGTGACTTAAAGAATAAAATTATTGTCATATATCTGGATGATTTGATAATGTTCTCTAAAAAGAGGGAAGATCATTTTCACCATTTGGAGCTTGTGTTACAACATTGCCCCTAACAAGGGATCTCATTGAACCCAAAGAATTTTATCTTTGGAGTTATAGAAGGCAAGATGCTTGGACATATTGTATCTAAAGAAGGAATCCAAATTGATCTAGAATGGGTTAAGGCTATACAACAACTATCCTTACCATCAAGCAAGCCAGGTGTGAGGTCTTTCTTTGGCCAAGTCAACTTTTTAAGAAGGTTCGTACCAATTTTTTTTTAACTGACTAAGTCTAATGTTGATATGATGAAGGATAAAACCATATTTAAATGGACAAATTAGGGGAAAAAATATTTTAGCTTGAGATTGAAGTAGCTATAGCAAATGCTCCAATTCTTAGTCACCCTAATTTTTTAAAAGATTTTACTATTTATTGTTATGCTTGTAAACATACATTGTCTACTATATTAACACACTGTAATGAAGAAGATATTGAAGCACCCATAGCTTTTATGAGTGTACCATTGAAGAAACATGAGTTGAATTACTCCATGATTGAAAACACATGTATGTTGTGGTAAAGGCGGTAAAACAACTCAAGTTTTATATTCTAAACTCATTCAATAATTTATGTGTCAGATACTTTCATAAAAACTATTCTCACACAACAAGAAATAGGCCTAAATAAAAGAGCTTCATGAATTGCTAAATTATAAGAGTATGATTTGGACATAAAGCCTACTAAATTAGTAAGGGGGAAAGGCTTGTGCAAATTTATAGCAAAGAATGGTTCAACTAATCAAACCAAAGAAACTACTGAGTTACCTCCCACACTTTTTGTTGGATTAACATATGAGTGGTTTTCAAACATCACCTATTTCCTTACATATGGTGAATGTCCAAAACACTTATCTCCCAAGGAAAAGAGAATAGTTAAGTTAAAGGCAACTAAATATATTATTTGGGGTGATTCTTTGTACAAGAAAGGTATAGATGGGACATTCCTAAGATGTCCCCCAGTCTTCTCAGGCTGAGGAGGATCAGATTTCTAGGAAAAGGAAGAGAAGCGGGGGGAAGGGTATACCTAAGAAATACAATTTGGAGGAGATAAGCTCTTGGTCTACTGGGTCTCACTTGGGTAATGGGAATTATAAAGAGAATAAGAAAGTAATGGACTCCCAGATAAGAAATGTAAAAGATAAGAGGGGTACCTTTAGCCAGAAGGCTAGTGGAGATTCTGAAGGGGAGCTTGCTCCTGTGAAGAAGAAAGGGAAGGGTAAGGTGAGTGGCCAGGAGGGGCTGGAAGGAGATCCCAAAGGTAAGCTTAAGAAGACTAAAGGCTTTTTCATTGAAGAGTCAAGCATTAGTGTACCTTTCCCTTCAATTCCCAATCCCTCCTGTAACTTACCTGAGGATTTCTCTTTCTTATTGTCTAAGACTACTAATAGAGAGGAACTGTCTGAGGTTCTTGGTCTGGTTAGGCATGTTGTGGCCAATCAGCATCGCATGACAAAATGGCTTTTCATTGAAATCAACAAAATTAATATCAGGTTGAGTGCTTTATAGGAGAAAATGGTAGTAGGGTGGATATTGATGATAGGCTTGACTCAAAGATCCAGCTCAGTTGGGATGCCATCCCGAAGCTGGGTCAGAAGGAAAAGGATTTGGAGAAGTTCAACCAAGAATTTGAAACCTACATTGTTGGGTTGGAGAATGAACTAAAAGAGATGTTATCCTCAAATTTAGCTACGCTCAATTTGTGGGATAACCCCTACAAAACTTGTCCATTGCATAACCCACATACTCTAAGCATGCAAAATGAGGTGAATCACATTTTCCCTCGTGCACGGTTCCTTAGCCTCATATCGTCTTTCTAAGTGTTTACCTTTGTCAGTTTGTCAAAATTTGCAAAATAAACCAAGTTACAGATTTCACTTTTTAAAGTTAGAAATTTTTCTACTGATGTAGGAGTGTTAAATTTTTCCACCTTTGCAGTTGAAAGAAAAATAAAGTTGCAAAATCGGCAAATTTCGCTGACCTTGCATGTCATTCTACTTAGTTGCACCGTCGGCAAATTTCGCTGACCTCGCAACTCTTAGTTCACACGAGTGTCATTAATGCACAATTTTTAATGGTGTTTTGAGGGTTTTTAAGTTGGTTTTTGTTTTCATTTTATTTTGTTTTCTTCTCTCTTGCCCTCATAATCCCTCTATGCCTTCAAGGAGATCGTGTGTTTGCTAGTGTGTGTCCTATGAGTGGATTGATCAACCATTTCTAGCTAGGGTTTTGTTGTTTTTGCCTTTAGTGCCAGGTATGTTCTTCCTTTCCTTTTCTTCATTTATCTATGTTGCTAACGTTAGGGTTTTGTTATTCTCCATATTTCTCTAGTTATTGTTTCGATATGTTTGTGTTTCTTTTTCAGAACTAGATCTTCATTTAAATTTGTGTTTTGTTCCCGCTATCTAAAAAGACCTAAACCCTAATTCCATATCCCTAACCCCTGCTTCATTGATCACTATTTGTCGTGCATTAAACTCTAAGGGACTTTTGATATTTTTTACCAGTATCCTGTTCATGGATTAATTGGTGGTTTTCACCAATTAATCGCCATTGAATCAACCAAATCGATTGGCAATTTTCACCGCCGATTTGATAATTTAAGTACATCTCCATACAATGGTGGTAAATTTTACCACCTTTACATAGGAAATAAGAATGTGTTTTTTCCAAATACCACAAACTTCATGTGTTATCACATCAGTGTAGCGTCGGGATTTTTCACCAACCATGCACCCCATTTCGAATGGTCAAGGCAGAGGTCTTTAACGCTTTCACTTGAATTTTTTTCCCTCCTTGCAATGTTGGGGGTTTTTACTGACCTTATAGTACTTAGTGAATTCTCTCCCATGTAAGGGCAAAGAAAATTTCTGACCTTACATCACTTTGCAAATCACTTACATGAAAGGGCTACAAAATTTGTTGACCTTGTGTTCTTTTTCAAGTGTTTTACCTTGATTGCAAAGTCAGCAAATTTTGTCAATCTTGTAATCCCTTGCAAATTTTACCAACTTGCAAAGTTGGCAAAAATTACTGACTTTGCAAAATCTTGCATTACCTCAAAACCTAAAAAGGTGCTAGATTTCAGCGCAACTACACAATACCCCTTCCACATGCAAGGTTGTTAAATTTCAGCACTATTGCACCTACCTTGCAAAATTTCACTAACACTGGGAAATTTTCTCACTTTTGCCCAATTGCCCGCTTTCGCTCCATTTTTTGCCTCCATCATGCTTAAGCCCCCAAAAGCTCATGCAATTGCTCAGAATTTCCTCACCATTACAATTTCCAATCAATCAAGTTTTCATAACACTGTAAAACCCTAAACTTTGTATTGCAGTTTCTTGTGCACACATTGCGAGATCTACATTTCAACAAGGATAAGCTTTTCTTCATATGTATGATCCCTCCCTGAGAAAATCAAAAGCCATGAAGTACAAATATCAAGGAGTCTTTCCGATGACCTCAGTAACCTCCAATATTGATAAAATAAAGGATATTGAAATTGGACATGTTGACATGGCCGAGTTTGTGGAAAGGACTAAACAACAATCACTTAGTTATGGTATGAAGTGTATAGTGGAAAGTAACATTCAATTAGTAGTTGCATTTCCTATGGCTACACACAATCCTGATTTTGTTCTCCAGGTGGTAGCACATTACAATAGGGATGACCGGAGTGTCAGGGATTCCAATAGAAATGTGGTTATGAGGTTAGATGCCGAATTCTTTGACAAAGCTTTCATGTGTTATAGAATTGATGCATATGTAGATATCACTTTTGATTATGCACAAGTGGAATATGATAAAGATCCTGAGACTACTAAGAAGGTAATTAATAGTAGGTGGTTGAAGACTGCAAGGCCAAATCTTTCAAGATGGCCTAAGAACTTTCCACGCAGTGATTTCATTAAAGAAGTTAGTGATTTGATCACCCTTCTTAGTAGAGTGAGAGGTCTACCTACATCATATACTTTTCATGAATGGCTGTATTTATACATCAGGATCATAATGAGAAGGAAACAACAGATCTTTTGGGGAGTCCACATCAGTGATGCAATTCATGATCAATTGACAAAGATGCACAATTCATTTAGGTTCTATATGACATCATACCTTGTATATGTTGTTACTTCAATGAGGAATTTTCCTAGGTTAACATCAGGAGACAGGAGATTAATTCCAGTCTACCAATATTATCCTCAGATAACTCTTGATGGAGGTATTCATCATTTTAGAAGAGTTAATGATGCTTTCTTTGCTACTTTCTTGTGTTTATTTGATTCTCAATTGGAAAAGAAAAGGGTTTCTAATGAAGCATGGTCAGTGGTGAATAAATATGGTTGCTTGTATCTTTAATTTCCTATATTTACCTATTTGAGAGTTGGTTTCTTCATGGGATACCCATACATGCTTCCAAGGTATCCCAGTGATAAAATTGTGTTAATGGAACTATGTAGACAAATAATGGTAGTGCATAGAAAACAAATGGAGTCTAAAAAGTCAGGTTTCAAGTTTCCTATCACAATTGGTAGGTATTCTAATTCAACAGCCCCAAAGGCTAAAGCTGTAGAGTCTGAAATGCAATAGGTCACTATGAAATCCTACAAGAAAAGATCTAATTTTGATTACAAAGGATTAAAGGATAAAATCAAGAGATCTTTAACCCATGTGCACAGAGTTGAGGATGTGTGGGAAGATTGTAGGACAGAGGAAGAGATAAGGAAAATGGATTACTGTTGATTGACTTTGAGTCAGATTGAAGAACTTGACTTGGTAGATATCCCTGAGGGTATGGAAGATGATGGTGATATCTTGGATCTTACCAATGTGAGGAATAATGTTGTAGACTCTCCTCTATTTACAATTCAATGGTCCAAGAAAGAGGTAACTTCTATTAGACAAAGGTTTCAACTAATTCTAGCTAACACAAATGTATGGTTAGAAGAGAAAGGGATTTATTTGAAAAACTTTGTAACTGGATCAGAAGAGGAGACTCAAGATCCTACAGGAAAGAAATATGAGCTGAGAACAAAGAACAAGAGTGATGTGCCTAGTTCCAGTAACAGTGCAAAGCCTAAGATCAAGTTTGTTTCAAAAGGTGGTAAGCCTAAGATAGCTACAAAAGAGCCATCTATTAAAGAACCATCTTTGGAAGAGCAAGAAGAAATTGTTCAAGATGAAGGGCAAGAACAACATGAAGAACCAGAAATGTCTCCTCATGAGAACATTTCAGAGGAGCCACATGTTTCTTCTTTGCTAAATACTTTGCCAGTTTCTACTGCCATTCCTACTACCACAGTCATTCCTGTTACTCCAATTAATATTCCATCGTCTGGGTCAATTCAGTCTGTTCATTCATCTCCTTCTTCTAGGACAATTTTTGATAGTCCTAAGCAAGGTTTGGAAACTATTTCTGGTTCTTCTTCATCTTTGCCAAGTTTGTCTTCACCTTCATTTGACATAAACACTCAATCTAATTTAGAGCAACTTATGATTAGGTTTGGGCAAATTCCAAGTGTAGATATTCTTGGTACTATTTTTACTAATTCTTCACCCATTGTGACATCAACGTTTGTGAGTGCAGTCTCTGCTACACAAACTATGGTTGCTGGTCTAGATGGAGGTTTGTCTACACTTCCCCCTTGGCTTTCATCTCAGACACCTAAGAGGAAGAAGCAAGCCATCTCTCCAGATGACTTCGATTTTGAGCAGTTGACACTTGTAAAAGCAAAGACTAAGAAAAAGCCAAAGACTCTTTCCAGATTGTTTGATGACAAAGTTTATAGATATGCAGAAGTAGCCTAGCCTCCTCCCGATAAAACTATTGAAGAAGTGGACATCAATGATTATTCCATCTCAAGAGTTGATTTAGGGAAGATAACTCATGAAAGTGCTAAGGCAGATGCTCAAGCTACATTGAATTCTCTCATTCAAAAATTTGATGAAGTTAAAAAGGTGAAGGATCAGTATAAAGCCAAAGCAGAATAGTTAACTTTAGTGCTCTAGAAGATTACTCTATCTTCAGAGTCAGTTGAGCTAGTGTCTATAACCATTGAAGATTTAGTTATTCAGAAGGTGGAAAAAGTGCATACAAGAGACAGGGTAGTTGGTGAGTTCCTAGACCGAATGATTGCTCAAGGATCACAACTGTTAAGAACCTCAATGGAGAAAATGGAAAAGATGGAAAGCATAAGATCTGAGTTAGATAAAGTTGTTGATATTTTATCTCAAGAGCAGCAAGATATTGAAGACATTTTGTCAGCTTAGACCAAAATGAAGAAGCTCAAATTGGGCACATTGATGGAAATTGGGATCATTCCCAATAGAGAAAAGTTTGTAGAGGTCAAAGAGACCATGATACATAGAGTCAGTGTCATCAAGGAATTGATTAAAGACTTGAAAAGTGCTCAGGAAGTCAATGAAGATAATGATGTGAATCTTGTCAACAAGATTGAAGAGTTTCTTTTTAAGTTACTTGATGACAACCACAAGTTTCTTTCCTTAGATGTAGTGATTCAACAACATGATCCAAAAGGAGTTTGAAGATCAAGCCTTTTTAGTGGCTTCAATGGACAAGTTGTTGGATATTCAATTAACTTTGGACAACCTCAAAGTGTTCTTGGGAAGGCACGAGAAAGCTTGCAACACCGTTAAGGATTCAATAACAAGGGCCCTTTCTATCTCCAACATACTTTCAGGACCGGATATTGATGAAGTGCAAGCAATCATGAAGAAGTATGAAAATTTCATGGAGAAGGATGGTGGAGAAAATTAAATGTGCCTTGGTTTATTTTTCAATATTTTCGTGCTTTGTGTATTTTGTTTCGAACATATTTACATGTTATTTTCAAATATGTAATTACATGTAAAAATAGAGAAGTCCTAAATCAATTTGGACTCTTTTGTTGAATAAGTCAAATTAGGTTTACTTTTCCTAGATTAGCTCTCATTTCTCCTCTATATATATGAGGGAGTTCTTTTGTAAATAAGAATCTTTTGTCTATTGAAGTGAAGTGCTGCCATTTTGAAGAGCAATTTGAGACTTTGAGCTTATTTTGTAAATTAGTTTTCAATCAATATAAAGAAAGCAAGTTGGCATCCAATATTTGTCTTGGGTCAAGTTTGTGATGTTATAGAATTTTTCTTATGTCCTTTCTATTGCATTATCTTGTATGCGTGGTTGAATTGTAAGTGTGGAATCAAGTGTTTAGAAGGTGATTCAAATCTAATTTTGTAGAACTTGTGTTGTGATATCATCTTTGGGACTTGTGTTTATGTTTGTGAATGAGAAGTATCTTGAAGACTTTGGGCTTTAAGTTATTATCTACAATCGTGTTATCTTATCTCATCATATAGTGAAGACTTTGGGCTGCACTCTATTCTGAACTCTTTCATTTTCAATTGGCATAAGGAGAAATGAAAAACTATGTGTTTTCGTGGGTTTCTTGTTGATTAACACACGCTAGTATCATTTAGTTATTCTTTTGTGTAACTTAATTGGATATTGTCCATTATTTCTCCAAACTAGTAATTTGTAGTTCTTTGCATATTATAAGCTTCATGGGATTGTTATCTTGAATTGTAAACATTTGTTCTGAAATAAGAGAATAGGATGATGTGGAACCACCCCAAGGATAGTTTTTAGTCTAAGTAAATCTAGTTAATTACTGGTTGATATTAGTTAGCAATAAGAAGGGACCCTCCCCTTTCTCAGAGGAGAGATTTAATCTCATTATACTATGGTTGATATAACCATTTTGTTCTCAGTTAGCTGATAACAAAATATTCACCCAACAAGAGATTAAGTAAAACCTAGAGAGGGTGGTTGAAATCAATAAATGCACTATTCATAATAGTGTTGAAGGAATTAGGATCTTTACCAATAAGCTGAAGGAGCTTAGAGAGGAGCAAATTATGGGCAAGGCTGGTCAAAAAGATGCAAGGGATAAAGAGCAACTATGTGTTGGCAAAGATTAATAGGGCAAGAACATTGAGCAGGGTGGGTTGAGTTCCCATACACAGGGAAGCAAGAAGAATATGTTTGAAGCTGAGAAAGATGAGCTCCTGGGCTTCATAAAGTTGCATGAGGATTTTTATAAACAAGAACTGGAGGCCACTGAGACTTTAAAGAAATTGTGATTGTGCTGGTGGTTTGTTGTTGTTTTTGTGTTTATTTTTTGCTTTCTATTTACTAGTTTCTGGGTTGTAATTTTTAGTCTATTGGGCAACATTTTGTTGTAGGGTTTCGAGGCCCCTTCAAAAACCATTTTACCCCTTTAATCAAAAACATTCCTAAGATGTGTAGATAAGGAGAAACAAAAGAAGTTACTTTAGTTCTTTCATAACTAATCTATGGAGGTCACTTTTCTTCTTTAGTTATAGATCTCAAAATTCTTAGAAATTATTTTTACTGGCTTGGAATGTTCAAGGATGCTAATGAGTGGGTTAAGAAGTGTGAGACAATTTGTGGGTAAAGTAAAACTTGTAGCATTACCATTAAAGCCAGTGGTTATTGAAGAACCTTTTCAGTAGTGGGGTTTAGACTTCATTGGTCCACTTAACCCTTCATCAAGTGCAAGGCATACACATATTCTGATGGTGACATATTACTTCACTAAATGGGTAGAGACAATCCCAGTGAGACAAACATATTTAGATGTGGTATGCAATTTTATCAAAGAAAATATTCTAGTCAAGTTTGATGTCCCCCATAAAACTATAACTAATAATTCTTAGAATTTTTCTTCCTATGAGTTATCTATATTTTGTTATAAATATGGCATCATTTTAGCACATGCATCTAATTATTACCCTCATGGGAATGGTCGGGTTGAACCCAACAATAAAAATCTTACAACTATAATTCACAAATTAGTTGATGACAACCAACGAAGTTGACATAAAAAGATGTATGATATACTATGGACAAATAAAACAAATAAGAAAAGGGTGATTGGGATGACTAATTTTGAAATAGTCTATGTGGAATAGATACCAAGCTACCTATTCCCTTGGAGATTTTGGTACTCCACCTTCAAAGTGTACTTGAAGATAATTAGTTCAAAGACTCATTAGAAAAAGGATTACATATTTGACTAAGGTAAAGGAACAAAGGGATCAAGTAATAGACAGGATCAGAGAGCATCAAGCCTAGGTGAAATAGTTGTTTGATAATAAGGCAAGACCAAGGCATTTTGTTGTAGGTGATCTGGTACTATTGTGGAACGAAAGGAAGGAGCCCAAAGGGAGTCATGGAAAATTTGATTCTTTATGGAACGGACCTTTTTAGTTTTAAAAAATTGTGGAAATAATTATTCTACTATGGTATGCATCTTCCCCTTCCTTATAGTGGGCAACATTTAAAAATTTATAATTAGTAAACGAGTTGTCCCCCGTATATGTATTTAGGTTAACTAGGAGTTTTTGTCTCTATATTTTTCATTTCATGTTTGTGTGTTGGTTTTATTGTCTTTCCTTCCCCTGCTTCTAAGATGTATATATTTATGTGTCCTTGCCTCTATTTGTGCCCAATGGATGTAGCATTGGTCTTACTAAGAAGTCTCTAGGTTATACTATGTCCACAAGGTCCTTGCCCCTAATTAGAGCCAGTTGTTACCCTAAAATTTTGATTAAGTCTCAAAAATTTTGTTTCCCACACTCTATGTCATGTAATCATTCCTTTCACTATCATTATGTGTTTGAATCCTCAAGTTTTAAGTCTTCCCCATGAAGTTCTAAGTGATTTCCCAAGTATCATTCCTTTTGTCAGAGCTTTGACCCTGGGTAAGAACTTGTTGGAGCTTTCACCTACACTAGGAAATTTATCAAAGGTTCCTAAGGTACCAGTCACCTTCCTTATCTCCAAACTAAACATGTTATATGATTATGTCAGCACTTTATAATGTATCAAGAATATTAATGGTACCTCAAACCTAAGGAACCCCTAATAAGTTTCCCAATCACCACCAAGCTCATGACAGCACTTAATACTCCAAAAGATGTTGCAAGGTTCATATCTACTTCAAGGTTCCTAATATTTGTGATGTGAAGGTTCATCAGCCTGAAGAACATTTATATATCATTATTAACATAAATATGAAGGTAGTAAAAGAGAATTTCAAAGAGTTCTTAGGTTCCAAGAACCTAAAGAACCTACGACAAGGTTCCATGTTGCCACCAAGTTCCTGAGATGCTTAGGATTATGAGGAGGAGGTTGATGCTAGGAAAGAAGAGAGAGATCAGAAGGTGTCTGCATAGGAGGATGCTCAAGAACAGATTTGAGTTGGGAAACACACTCTTGAGCTATGAAATAATGATGATGCTTACAATCTCTTGCAAGTTGATTTCGTCGGGTGTGATCCAAAGCCTCTACTGAAGGAGTAAGAGAGTTTGCCAACATGGGTTCCTTTTCTTCCCTTGCCTAAGAAATAAGGGTAGGAATAGAAGGGACTGCTAAAGGCTAGGAAACAATAGGGTGAGCAGGAGGGTCTCACAACATGGTTTGCTTTCTTCTTGTTGCTGAAGAGGTAGGAGGAATAGAAGCAACCATTGAAGGTTGAGAAACTACATGGGGATTAGGGGGTTTATGCAATATTAGCTATTTTCCTCTAGTTACTAAATAAGTAGTGGGAGGAGGAACCATCAAATATTAGTGAACCAAATAGGAATAGGGAGGGTCAACCAATATGGGTTGCCTTCCTCTTACTGTCGAAGGGGTAGGGGGAGGAATAGGAGTAACCACTAGAGATTGAGAGGCATCCGACAGAATAGCCATAGAAGAAGAAGAAAAAAAGGACCACCAAACAAGAGTACAATCTAGCTAGCTTTAATTTTTTAATAAGATTTACATAAAAATTATTGTGGGCCCAAAGAGGTTCAATCAAGGCCAAGTACAAATAATCCAAGGAGAAGTTACCATTTATTGAGAGAGGCTAAAATCCACAGTGGTGGGTTGTATGCATTATTCTATTGTGTGAGAACTTCAGGCACTTATGAACCACCAAGGGGACTTCTCTCATAGAAGTGAGTCAGGGATGACCCAGTTTAGTTAAAAGTGATCTAAGGTGAGGATCACAAAGAACAAGACATCTAAGGTTTTTGGTCCCTCTAGACAAAAAGGGTGATCGAACACAGGGTTGGTCTAGAAAGGTTGTTGTGCATCCATATAAAGACTTCCATTTTTTCATATTGATCTTTATACAGCTCATGAACCTATAAGAATTTCTATTTTATTACATTTATCATGCTAACAGGGTCAATTAGAACACCCCTAATGATTTTTTATTGACCTGAGCTATAATGTATAGACACCCATCATATATGTTCATGAGCACATTAGTAGAGGAGAAACAAATCATAGGTTTGAGAACAAGACACTCCCAAGGGACTCAAGGGTAGGTGTCCACCATTCCTATCATTTTGAGAAGGGAGAAAAGGACTGATTAGTGTCAGTTTCTAGCACTAGTGAAGAAAAAACAAGATCAATGAAATTTGAATCATAGCGTGGAAGTGGATTTGTGTAAATCTACAAGGTTTGGTTAGGTGGAGTAACTAATTTGTTTCCTCTATCATTAATTCTAGAGACATGTATCACATTTGAATCGATGAGGTCTTGCACAATGTGCTTAAGACACAGGCATCTCTCGGTGTCATGTCTGGGAACTATGTGAAATTGACAGGACGTCAAGTCATACATAGGCATCAAAGGTTTGGTGGTATCCAAAGGATGAATAGGTGACAACTACACTAAATTATTGTTTAAGAGTTGCTACAAGATGGAATAAAGACATTTAGATAAAGGAATAAATTGCTCATTTGTTGTTTGGATGAAGAGAGGGCCATAGCAGCAGATGAGGGTGATGTGGTCACTATATTATTAACAATTGTTGAATTGTTTCTTTTAGAAAAATTTGTATTCTTATAGTAATTCGTGAAGGAAGAAGTTGAAGGCCTAGACTAGATAGCAGGAGCCTACGAGGTTGGTACCTCAAACTAGATAATCATCTTTTTATAGTCACATAATGCAGTGCAAAGATGAGCAAAAGAAGGATATTTTATTAATAGAATCTTATCATGAATCATTAGTTGTAGGTTTCCAATAAAGAACTACTACACATCTGAACTGGGTAAAACATATAGGATTTGTGAAAATAAAGATTGATAATGAAATATAAAAATAGTTACGTTCTCCTTAGCAACTTGGTGACAATGCACTGGGTTTGTGAATGTGACCTAGGGTCTAATGTTTTCTTGAAAATGTTGAAGGAACTAATTTACCATATTCAAAAGAAGAAATAGAATGGTCAAGAAGAGAACAAAACCAATCCAGTGCAGTGTCTTTCAATGACTATGGACAGAGTTTGGCTAATTGATGATCTTAGAAAATGAAATTGCTTCATAAAGTGGTAAAGGTCAACACATGGGTTTGTGGGTCTCCTTTACCAAAATATTTTTTAAATTGGGATGCCTTAAAACCAAAAAGGAACTATACAGCTAGAATGGTAAGTGATAAGCCCACTGACAAAAGTAAATCGTAAAGGTGCAAAAGGGAATAAACCCATATTGATTAATGGGGTTCCTCTCTGATCTAAACGAACCAAGGTCTATTTGAGTGTGTTGCACAACACTAGTAACCATATGAGAAAATGTGTATGTCTAAGTGGCGATGCATCGTCAAACCTTGTATTTTAATTCATTAAATAGTTTGTCGACTAGGGTGGTGTCCGATGGCTATTTGAAAAAAAAAATTTAAATACCTCAACTCAATGATAACTTTTAGGTTTTTTAGAATAAAAGATGCTTATGCAAAAGTAAAGTCTTAATCTATAAAATCATTTAAAATCTAATCTATGAAAACTTGTTGAAAACTTAACTATGAAAGCATTTAAAACCTAATTATGAAAACATTTAACATTTAGAGACAAATGCAAATATATTGTTAACCTTCAAAACTACTGTAATGAACAAGCTTTCAAGAGTGAATTGAAAATATGATTTTCTAGCACAACATAAATCCACTGAATAGTAGAACAATACACATCATTAAATAGAACAACAGAACCTACAAGCTAAAGACTGGATCAACTTGTCTCATTTGTTAACACACAGCAGAAATAGATAATTTCCTAAACATCATCATTATAACACAAAATTTATAGTACACTAAAAATAAATACTTATCTACAGATTTAGTTTCTCCTATCCAAATGAGTGGCCAACTCTCTGAAAGTTTAAATCTCTCAGAACTTCGAAAATACCATTGCACAGAATTCTCAAATTAAAAACAAATGCAAAGCTAGTTATTTTTTATATATATCACTAGAAATCATCTATCTTTCTACATATATATCAAATGAAGAAAATATAATGTTGTATATCCTTGATATTGAATCTAATATTATGCCTATAATCTAGTCTAGTGTGGTACATGCATTACTGCTACTTTAAAGTCTTTCAACTAAAAATCATAAATAACATAGAGTTCAATTTGTAAACAACAGTAGAGAAATTAAAAGAATTGCTAAAGTTAACTCCCAACAAGAGTCTTCCCATGTAAGATACTTCTAAAACATTTATGGACCCTATCCATCACTATAAATTTGGGGGGAACAAATATGCTAAATTCAAGGAATAAGCGTTCAAAACAGGAAATCTCTTTTTGCCATCGAGACTCTTCTGGAGTTGTTTCTAAAACATGACTTTCAATTCCATTAGTGTTCTAGAGCACTTTGTTTTTTGGCATCTCTTCTTTCTTTCTTTCCAAAGTCCATCCTTCCGACGTTGTAGAATCTTGTTTGACAAATATAGATCTTTGCCACCACAAAACATTAGCACTTAAGTTCTTTTTTAACTTAAGATAGAAAACAAAGGTATGTACATCATTTCTAACTAGGTAAACAATAATTATCATAAAATCAATCAAATGCTAGCATGACAGGTTCATAAGGTTGCAAAGTGGTAGTACCCCTTAGGGTTTAGGGTTTTCGGTCCATAATGATATGAGTGTTTGCCTTTAAAATCTTTCTCACCCTATTTCCCTAGGTCATGTGCTTTAATTTCTAAATTTGTGTTGACCATCTGTAGTAAGTTTCTGGTCCCTTAAGTTATAACCTTAAGTCTTTGCACTTGTCAGGTGACCAGCCTTGTGTTCTAGGTATTACCTTCTATGGCCTGTAAAAATTAAATTGAATGTCCTAAGTCTTCCCGTAAGTCTTCAGGCTTTTTAAAGTGAATATCACAGTGTTGTAGTGCATCATCAGTGATGTCATCACCCCGCTACGCGGTCGGGATAGGATGACACATGTCCAGGAATCTATGTTTACGTCCTATTCCACTAGGAATCCTACACCAACCAACCACATGTTGCCAAGTGTCAGTATAAAGGTAGTCCGTAGGGAAGGTCTTAATCCAACGAATGTACTCCATCGCAAGGGTATCTCGCAGGATGGAACCTTCGTTGCGCGATCGCAAGATGGCAACACGTGGCATTCTCTTATTAAAGAAGTGAAAATCAAATGAAAGGAAGACATGTGGGGGATTAATCGCACCTGCACACGATAGGTAAGTGGTGAGCCATCTCTGGCTACGAGGCCGCAAGATGGTGCCACATGTCTGATCCAAACAAAAAGTAAAGTGATCCACAGAGAAAGTACAGCTGAGGTGGCCTATCCTAATTAGTCAAAGACTTTTCAAACATGATGACTGAGATTTTCAAATCTCGCAGGTAAATGGTGGCCATAGATCTTGCAGAAAAGAATTCTAATCAATAGCGCAGTTTTAAATTTTTGTAGTGAACATTGGAGGTGCACTGTAGCACGAATGAAGAGTAAAGCTAAGGCTACCTCCATTAATGCATCAAAAGCTAGGCTATGATTCTTAAAAGAAAGAAAAGTTAGGGCTTTATGTGCCATTTTTTCAAGCACATACAACTTCAGGTGCACAGAGGATTCTCAAGCAAGCAAGAAGCAATAATTCAGAACTCTACAAGTCAAACCAGTAAGTTCATTCTACCCCTTGTATCCAGTATATTTTGAGTTGGTCGCTTGATAGAAGAAGTAGTTAATTGCCTGTAAGAGAAGCCCTAGCCCATTAGATAAGCCAGAAAAAATGAGTCAAGCTAGCCAACCCTCCACCTCTAAGCATAGCTTAGATGAGGATCTCATGATTCAGCGCCTTGGTTCTGCTAGGACGGCTTTGAAACTATACAGACCAAGCGGGCCTGAGGATAAATTCCTTGATTATTACTATAATTATTGAGATGCCATATTGCATGTTCTCGGTTGGATCCTATTCGAACATTGGCATAGAAGAATGGACTATAAGGTTCCTATTTTTCATGCCTAGAAATATGATCTGGCCAAGTTTATTTGTTCCAATGTCTTCCCTAACTCTGACTTAGTTAGGGCAATAACATTGAGGTATGATCCTGCTACAAGGACAGTCGTAGCTGGAAATGGTTCAAAAATTATCAAACTCACCAAAGGATTCATTGCTATAGTATTCAATTTAGACCCTGCAGCTAGCAAGCCAGTTGACCTTGCTGCTTTGAAGAGGAAATATAAGATTGTGAAACGTGCTTATAGAGATTACAACCTAGCCAAGCACAACCCGAGGGGTATTGATGGTAAACTGGTGAAGATTTCAGATACTGAGCAGAAGCCCTTTCAATGCAGGATGTTCATGGACTACTTTGTCAGGACTTATCATAGCTTATGCCAAGTATTGGGCAGGGATGCTTCAGACAGAATGTCTATTTATTTAATAATGTTAGCAGTTGATATTCAAAATCAAGAAGTCAAAGAACCTTATGATTATACAACTTACATTGTTGATCAGATGCACAAATAGATGACAAAGATCAAGAACAATATGTCTAAGCCAGATGTCCATGTTGAATTCACATGGTATTCCATGATGTATCACATGCTTTTATTTGCTTTATCTAGAATGTGGCACCAAAATCTACATGTTAAGAGTACAGATGCTGAAGGAAATATGATGTCGGTACAGGTATGGACATACATGTTGGATATGCATTGCACTACAACATATTATATCATTTTTGAAGAGTATTTTGTGAGGAGAATTCTTGGGTTTTTGGAACCTGAAGGTGAAAGGCTGCATCCTAATGTGCTAGATTTCTTGAGACCTCTGGACAGGAATCCTCACCTTGGAATTGATCACAATTGGGGTGATTGGTTCTTTCATTGGAACACTACTTGCATTAGGGTCTATGGATGTGAGACCCCACCTCATATCTTGCCAAAATATGTGCCTAAAAGGGTGGCATTTTTAGAAATCATTAGGCACTTATATGATTTTGACAAGGAGCATCTGAGGAATCGCAAGAAGGGTTCATTATTTCCTTCTTCCCTCAGATTCTATGATTTTTTGATAGTTGATAAGAGTGGACTGGATCAAATTTATTTAGTCATGCAGTGTTTTGGGATGTACTTGGAGCATCCAAGGAATTTTGACCCTGAGGGCTTCATCAATAGGGTAAGGGTCAGCAAGGGAAGGCCTAGATATTCTCACTAGGTGGACTATAGTGATGATATTGCCAAGAATTGTTTTACAATGGATGATGTCCATCACTTAAGGATTAAGTGGGACACTATTATGACTAGTGAGAAGATGAAGAAAAGCATAAATCCTGTAGATCAGGGTGCATTTGCTAAAGTGTAAGACCCAATTCAAAGAATTAAGAAGATGTTGGATAATGCAGAGCAGCTAATTGGTTTTGCCCCTGCAAGAGAGGAAGTACCCACATTTGAGCTTGGTAGTTCAAGCAGAGGACATGCTGTCAAAAGGGAATCAATTGGCCCCTCCCCTGCTAAAAAGGCTAAAATTATTGATTTGGAAAACCCTGAGGAGATTGAGGTAGTTGATTTAGAAGGGGAGGAGAGCATGTACAAGAAATTGCCCCTCAAGTGAATTCACCTGATAGAATAAGACCTTATTCATCCCCTAAAAATAGGGCAATGAGAATAATGAGGAGCCCAGCTATGGACATTGAAGATGTCAGGGTGATGGCTTGCAACAAATTCCTAGAGGATGATGAATTTGTCAATATTCTTGAATTTAGGAGTTATGTTTTGAAGGTAAGAAATGAAGAGTTTCAAAAGAAGATTGAAGATGCTAAAGTAGGAGCAGACCCTACAGAATATGATGCCATTACTCAAAGGGTCTTAAAATAAGTAAATCAATCCATAAGTACAATGACTCCAGAGGAGGGGAGAGCACTGGTTGCAAAAAGTAATATTTTACTTCTTCCTCACTGGCCTCTATCAGATGCCATTGCATTTGATACAATTACCAAAGAAGACTTAGACATAACATGTGAACAGATTGAAAAGGCTCTCTCTGGTGTAGCTTTCAACCCTAGATTTGAAACACTGGCAATATGGGCTCTAGCCCTAAACAATAATAAGCCTAAGGTTGAACTGGGGGAATTGGTAGTGGATGTAATAATAAAAGAAGTATTTGACACCCCTGTTCCCCAAGCTGCAAGCTTAAATGTTCAGACTGCACAATTTGTAGAGGCAGTCACAAATAAATTGTAAAAGGATCACAATGAGCTACAGCTCAATTATGCTTAGGTAGTTGTAGAGATAAATAGGCTGAAGCAGCAACTGTCACTAGGAGCCAGTAGTTTAGCTTCCCCACCAATGATTCCAACAGCAGAATCTTTCCCAATTGACACAGAGCCACTCCTTTTAGAGATCAGAGAATTAAAGGAGGATAACAAAAAATTGAAAGAAGAAAAGGAGAATAAAGTGAAAGACATGGTCACCAACTTGATAAAAAAATAGGGTGACCAAGCTCTTGGCTAGGGTGGATGAGACCTGGAGGTCTTACTCACAATTGAAGATAGCTTGTGAGAAGCATGAATCAGATAAACAAAGGCTATCAGTTGTGAAAGCTAAGTGGCTACCAATAACTTCAGAGGTCAGAGATCTTCTCAGATGTTCAAGATTTGACATGCAGGCACCCCCTAAGCTAAAAATGATAATGGATATGTTGAAACATTTTGAGGACGTGGCCAATTTTTAGTTGAGATTGGATATAGTTTTGGTGGAGAAGATGCAGGCCATAGAAAAGATGGACACAAATTGGTTGCCACACATTTTGGAAGGTGATGGGAAAACTAAGGACTTGGACAAGTGGAGAATAGAAATAAAAGAAAATGGTTACCAATTAATGTTGGCAAGAGACACTACTTTGCATTGATAGGTGTTGTCATTGATGGCAATTAGGATCATCCCAATCATTTGCATAACACAACTTGTTCATACCGGAAGTTAGATTCAGAATTTGTCTAAGTCTAGGCAGCTAAGAACAGAGCAGTAACAGGGTCCAGTATTTTGGTCTGGATCTCTCCGGTGGGAAGTCATGATTAGCTACGGATCTAGGGGAGTCATTTACATTACCAAGATAGTCTAACTCCAAATTTTTGTCCTCCAGTGATGAAGGATTCAAAAGTTATTAGCCTCTGAGTACCAGTTTCCAATTTGTCAGAGCAGACAGAAGAAGAACAAGCTGACCTTGCAGAAGATCTCAATTTCAGATGTATGGAAGTTGTTTGTTGGACATATAGTGATGATCAATGAGTGTGGATGACATGAGTAATAATTTTCAAGAGCACCTTTTGGTCCGCACCTTAAGTTATGCATAGATCTAGCCGACAAAGCAGATCATTCATTAAAGTTCTAAGTGTTGTTAAAGCCGACTGATAAGAATGATTGTAGATCATGTTGCAGATATATATAGCCGATCAAATTGGATGATTCAGAGGATGTGGTGTATGTGAATAAGGTGTATGTGAGAAGAGCAGAAATCCAAAGTGTGAATGAAGGCAGAATAGTAAGAAGAGCAAAGCAAAGATGAAATGTGTAAGATTAGTTTTTGTACTTAACCGGAACTGAATTTCTTGCATAGATAGATGCTATTAATCAATTCAAATCTTTGTCATTCTCTTGTAATATTTCCATAGGCAGTGAGCCTCCAGTTCAGTAGTGAGCTTTGGGCAGTGAACCCAAATGCATGTGCATTCCCATTTGTAAAAATACTTTTAACAAGGTATTAATTTTTTTTGTGGGTTAACTCCCACCATGGTTTTTCCCTTAACCGGGTTTCCACGTCAAAAATCTTGGTGTCAAGTGTACTATTTTCATTTCTACTCATGAGATGTTGAGTAATGCTGAAATGTTTTGATATTAAGAGAAAGAAATAGTTAAAAGTGTGTGACAACTGATTCACCCCCCTCTCAGTTGTCCGAGCCTAATTCAACAATTGGTATCAAAGCAAGGTTCCTTAAAATAAGCTTAACAACTTGAGGAAAGATCTTGGAAGAATTTTTTCAATGGGTTCACTTAAGGAACAACTTTAGTTGGCTCTAAAAGATCTTGATCAGTCCAAAGTAGAAATATATAATTTGAAAGATGAAATCAAGGATGCTGATGATACCATTGAGATATTAAAAGATAAATTGAAGAAATCTTTGGAAAGGAATAAGAAGCTGCTTCTGAAATTATCAAATTTATCTGCAGAAAATAGCATGAATGAAGCCATGGAAGAAAAAACAAAGGAGTGTGATAAGCTTTCAAAAGAAGTTGTTGTTCTAAGAGTTGAGATGGAATCTGGGGTAATGAGGCTTACCAAATAAATTAAGCAAAGGAAGAAGACTGAAGAAGATTTAAATCAAACTCTAAGAGAGAGAACTGATGAATGCTACAGATTGGACAGCATTGCTGGTCATCTAAAGTTTGATCTACAAGAAAGCAAAGACAATGAAAGAGATCTTGAAAGACAAATTGTCATTCTCAGACATGATCTAGAAGTTGCAAATGAATACAAGGAAAAGTTCAAGATAAGCTCAGCCAAACTTGAAGCAATACTTGAGGGTCAGAAAAGGGTTGAAGACAAGCACGGTCTTGGATATGAAAAAGGTGAAAGCTCCAGATCTGGTCAAAGAAACTTTAAACCAAGGAATGAAAGAAACAGACCTAGAAGACCTCTGATAAGATAGCCTAATGCTCAAAGGTATATGTCTTTCAATGGAAATTGTTTCAAGTGAAATAAATTTGGTCATAAATCCACTCAATGCAGAAGTAGAGTAAATCAAAATAATCCATCCTTCTTCAGACAATGCTTCAATTGTAAGAGGTATGGTCATAAATCCAATGAATGTAGAAGTATGATAATGAATGACTCTTCAAATAGAGGAAATAGGAAATCTTTCAATGGCAAGTGTTTTGCATGCAATAGTTTTAGACATATGGCATATCAGTGTAGATCAAGAGGAAATCAATCAAATGGGCAAAGAAATGTTGTGTGCTTCCATTGTAACCAATCCGATAATTTTGCAAGATTTTACAGAAGTAGGACCAATGAAGGAAGAGGTCCAGTAAACAAAAAACCAGATGAGCAGAGACAAGATAAAGGCAAAAGAAAATTTGAAGAGAATGAGATCTAGAATGAAACAAGTGAGACATGGGTAAAGAAAGCAACTGTGAACCATAGTGATGGGTCAACACTAGAATCTGGTGCAGATAATTCCTCAGGGAATTAAATTAGGAGCTTTAGCTTAGGGGGAGTAGCATTGTAAATCAAATTCCCCCAGCCAGTAGTTAAGTTCCTGGTTCTGGCACAATGAGAAAAGGTATCTTGAATTGTTTCAGATCATTTGGAAGGATTTCCAGAAGAAAAAAGGTGGACATGACAAATTGCGGAGTAATTTATGTGAAACTGTTCAACAAACAAAGAAATTGAATGTATTAGGGTAGAGCATTTATTACAAAGACAAATTAGGTGATGAGGAACATAAAAGATCATTCATTACCTCACTTAGATCACTTTGCATCAGAAGAAAGCAAGAAGAGGAGAAGTGAATGAGTTCAGAGCTAAGAATTCCCAAAAATTGAAGCACGAAGAGGATCTCCAAGCAAAACCCTAATCTGCGGAACAAGGTATTTCTGTTTTCTATGAAACTTCTTGAATTCTCAATCTCTGTAAATGGCTACACCTTTACTTGTTGATGTCACTGAAAGGCCTCATCCTAAATTCAAGAAGCATCCCTATAAATCTGTTGAAGTTGAGCCGCTTGGTGCCTTCTCAAGTGTTCCATATGGGGTTTTACATGTTGAAGACATTAGGGCATACATTCATTGCAGTATAGAAGAATTTGGAAATCTAAAACTGATGGAGTTGTTTAAGAACCATCTGAAAGATGACAATTATCAACTAAGACTTGAATTTGAAGCCCTTGAAAGAAAACATTTTCTGCAAATGATTGAAATTTCGTCTTTTGATGAAAATGAATGGGTTTGATACATCTTAAGCCCAATACACAATGAATTCATATGGCTAATGAAACCATTTAAGATTACAAAAGATGTTATCAAAATTGTAACTGGGTTAAACTCTT
The DNA here is from genome assembly GCA_027924645.1 of Cunninghamia lanceolata. Classification (NCBI taxonomy): domain Eukaryota; kingdom Viridiplantae; phylum Streptophyta; class Pinopsida; order Cupressales; family Cupressaceae; genus Cunninghamia; species Cunninghamia lanceolata. The sequence goes on along the minus strand of BSBN01000328.1, from coordinate 1,151,600 downwards.
CCAGTGGATTACCCATGTTGAAAGCCGTGAAAAACCAGACAGTAACTGATGCTACCGGTGCCAAGTTTGACAAAAGGGCAATGACCATCAATGATATCATAGAACTGGATGTTAAGTTTGTTAGATTCAGGATAGACAACTGAGAGAGGGGGTGAATCAATTGTCCAAAACTTTCTTCCAACTAACCATTTAATTGCACTTTGTAATTCAGTAGCATAATGATAAATTAATCATGGAAACACAATGCATTAAATCAAGAGTAGAAACACATTAACACATAAGACACCAAGATTTGACATGGAAAACCCGGTTAAGGGAAAAACCATGGGGTGACTAACCCAAGATTGTATTCTCTGTTAAAAGAATAGAAAGAGCAAAATGGCACATGCCAATTAGGGCACACTGCTCACAAGAGGTCCATTACCTACAAGAGACACACTGTCTACAGAATGATAAGTGTTGCATACTTGAACTGAAGAATAGCATCTTCACCATGCTTGAGTCAGTTCCATTTAAGCCCAATACTTCTGCATTGCTTTTCACTCCTCTGCTCTTTACCACACTCTCATCTCCTCAAGATGCCTTTGAAAAGACTTTACAACTTCTTATTTATACAAGACATCAACTTAGGAATAACCATCCAAGTCGGCATACATTACAAAGCAAATACATAAATGCAACATGACTAATTACAAAAAGGCTTCATGCGGATCAGCACACTGTCGGCCACAAAGATCTGAGACTTCAATCTTCCTTTAAGAACACACCATTCTCCATAGAACATCTTCAAGATCATCCACAGAATGTGTAACTCATCCGGTCGGCTAGACTTAGGAAGAACATCATCATCTGGAAGTAATTCTTCAATTACGAGCTTAATCTTCAATGCAGACCACCAACATGAACTGGACAGAATCTAAAGACCTCCACAAGCTTTCCTAAATCACCAAGAACATCCACACTACTTATGCTTACTGAAATCATTCTCTCCCTCATCTAGAACCTCAAGAACATAATTTGTCATCACTGTCATATTAGAAAAGATGCTTGCGGATCTCCAGACCACGAACCAATTGAGTTGTCAATTCACATTGACTTCCTAAACACTCCATCAAATCCGCAGAACAAGATATTGCATTTCTGGAGCTTAACGGACCTATCTATGTCACTCTGTCACCTCTGAACATCTGCCAAAACTAGTTTTACTTAAGTGGCCATAACTTCTTCATATTTTCATGCGGACCTTAGAAATCTCTACTAGATCATCTTAAGACACATATCTATAAACCCTTTGAAGCGCATCCTCTGATCTTCATCTTAACTGGGATCTTTACCTTACTGTCTTCATTATTCTTCTCTATTCCTGATAGGACTAATTTTCTCAATATCCTCAGCATACAGCTCATCCAATCCTTAACATCAATGCAACAAGAGTATGTTGACATCAATGACAACACCGGTTAGGCCCATACTTGCAACAAAGTTTGCCTCTATGGTAATTGGGTATAAGATTTATCACTCCAGCAGGGAAAATTCAATTTTTGAAACTACAATATATGTAGCTTATAAAATGTTAAAGGAGAATGCAACTATGATCTGTGTGAACCGCTATAGAATCAGCTAATAGAGAATGTGAACAAAATCAAAAGAGATAAGAAAAACTCTTTCAAATATGGTTCCTTGATCATATGTCTATTTTTCTATTTCATGAATGAAATGCCTAGAGTGCAAGGTGTGCACTGGACAAATGACAAGCCAGTGGCAATCCAGATAAGAGACCACTTATATAGTCTTGGAGATTTAGGTGCACAAAAGACTGCAAGCTGGGGCTATTTCAAAAACTTTCAAAGTCTAATGCATGCAAGGGAAAGAATCCCTAATTCAGTTGTAGAAAAGTATGAAAATGAAATATGTCTTATGGTCAACACAGATCAATGTTTGATGGAAGCTATAGAACCAAGAACTGTATGGATAATGCCAATGGGTTATGAGGTGGATGAGGAAATTCTAGACATGTATGCTCAACATCTTTTGAGCAAACCTAAAGACACCTCTGTTGAAAGGTTTGGAACCTACAAGGAACTAAGCTTAAAGTTGCATGTGGAACTAAGACAACCGAAAACAAAAAGGAAAGTGCACAAGCAAGTGGAGATATATGCAGAAAGCATTGGGATTACAAAAGAAGCAGTGAGAGAGAATAGAGAAAGGATTGAAAATTGAAGAAGAGCATTGAGCAAACTTCAAAAGAAAAAGTAGAAAGTGAGCCAGCAGTCACTCTGGAAGTCCCTCCAAGTTCCTCAAGAAAGACAAAGAGTTCTGCAAATCTCACTGAGCAACCTAAGTCCACTTCCACCAAGAAATCAGAAGCCACTTCATCTGGTGAAGGGGGAAAAAGAAAGAAAACCAAGGCCACAAGAGTCCACAAAATATCAAAAGATGATGAGGAGACAGAAACAGATGAAGAAATAAAAGAGATAAGATTCAAGAAAGCCAGAGCTTCAAAGACTTCTGAAGACCAACATTCTTCAAGCAATAAAGCTAGTAAAAAGCAAGCAACTGGTAAGGTCGCTATGTCTATTGATGAAATTGTAAAAACAATCATTGTTTATGGAAATTTAAAGCCTATCAGAGTTTACTATGATAATCTTGATCAAGCAAATAAGAAAATTTTGGAAGATGCCATTATCATATATTTGAACAAATTCAATAGAGCTCTATTGGAAATTTTACAAGAACTTCCTAAAAGCTTAAGGTACTGGAAATGAGGAAAGAAGAAGCCAAGGATAAAGACATGGAACTTAGAGAGTATGTTCTCTCCACTTTGTGCCCTGTGATGACTAAAAGAGAAGTAGATAAAATCCTCAGAGAAGTCAAAGATAAATTCAGAAGCAAAGTCTAGATGAACAAACTTATGCTTGGTGAAACTGAGGAAATTGTAAAAGAGACAGAGGAAATTTTGAGAAAGGCCGTAGACAAGAATAAGTATTTTATTATTTCAGAGAAACAAGTTGAAGAAGAGAATTCTCAAGTTCCAGAACTGGAAGCTTCAGATGAAGAGATTAACAAGATAATTGATGACCAAGGTTTTAATTTAGATCCTCTAGAGTTAATCCATGAAGAAACTAATGTTGGATTTGACTCATCAAATCTAAATATTGGAGAAGTTCAGGAAGAGGAACAAGTCAATCAGGAGGACATAGAAATGGTAGACAGAATAGTTGATGCATGGGTAACCCCTTCACCTGATCACTCTGGAAAAGAAGAGGATATTGCTACCACACAAAGCCCTCCAGATCAGGTAGCAAGTGGTAAGCAAACACGAAAGAGTTCCTCTGAAGAAAACATAGAGAAGAGTAAAACAAAGAAAGAGGAAGAAAAAGGGAAGAAGGACAAGGCAGAAGAAGATGGTGCAAATGTTGAAGCACCTAAAGCAAATACCAAGAAATCAAGAGAACAAAAGGATGGTTTTGAATTGGTTGCAAGAGACACTGCAGATCCAGTAAAAGGTCTTCTTGAAAAAGAAATGATTGAACTTGATGAGACTGAACTACTCCAAGGCTTAGCCAATCCAGATGCTCTCTCTCCAATTCAATTGATGAAAATAGCATCATTCACCCAAGTAAAGGCTAGAGAAAATATGTTAAAGTCCCACATGGAGGACAATGAGCTACTGGGGATTGCAACCAGAAATTTGGAGAAATTAATGCCAACCTATCAGAAGAATCAAAATGATTCCCCCTCTGGACATCTAAAAAATCTTGTAGGTTCAATAAACTCACACTTTGAGTCTTTTGAAAAGTTTGCGGAGGAAAAAGTTCAGAAAGAGTTCCTGAATAAGAAATTCAGTCAAGTTAAGAATCTAATAAGAAGTGATAGGTTGATTCTAGGCATTAGCATAAAGAGCATTCAGAATGCCCTAAGTGATGGAGGAGATATATATAAGTTTCTCCTATCATGGTCTAAAGTCAATGAAGATATTGAAAAGAAGATAAAGGAACAAGAACAGAAAATATCAGTTCTATCTCAAAATTTTGATTCTCTAACCGTCTCTCCTATAAGCCAGGAATGTCAGGTTATTAGCTTGATAGATGAAATAAAGGGACTTGAAAAAGAGAAAGGCAATAGTATGAAGAGGATGTGTGAACTCTGGGGATTGATTGCCCCCAAATTGGAATCCATGCATAATGCCTTATTTGAAGCCCAGAATGCACTTTAGATAAGTGATCCTCTGGATCTAGCAAAGACAGAAGCATATGCATTTTTGTTAAGTGGGAACATCTCCATTTTGGATGGAATGAAGAGCACTTGGGCCTCTGAACTTGTGCAAATAAAAACCAGCTTTGCAGACATTCTCAAGTTCATGTAAATAAGACTCAATGATTATTTGTACATATGCAATAGTATATACATAATTTTTGGAGAATTTTGGCTTGCAGACCCCACCCTTTTCCATTGATGTCAAAGGGGGAGTGAAGGGTAGTAAAAAATGAGGTATTCAGAAAAGAGGGAGCACCAGAATAAGTGAAATACATGAGTGTACAATCAAAGGGGGAGTTGCACTAGACACTTAGTCATTTTTCACTAAGTGTTGCCATCAATGCCAAAGGGGGAGATTGTTGGCAAGAAACACTACTTTGCATTGATAGGTATTGTCATTGATGGCAACTAGGATCATCCCAATCATCCGCATAATACAACTTGTTCATAGCGGAAGTCATATTCAGAATTTGTCTAAGTTTGGGCAGCTAAGAACAAAGTAGTAACAGGGTCTGGTATTTTGGTCCAGATCTCTCCAATGGGAAGTCATGATTAGCTACAGATCTAGGGGAGTCATGTGCATTGTCAAGATAGTCTAACTCCAGATTTTTGTCCTCTGGTGATGAAGGATTCAAAAGTTATTAGCCTCTAAGTATCAAGTTTTAGTTTGTCAGAGCAGACAAAAGAAGAACAGGCCAACCTTGCAGAAGATCTTGATTCTAGATGTATGGAGGTTGTTTGTTGGACAAATAGTGATGATCAATGAGTGTGGCCGACATGAGGAATGATTTTCAAGAGCAAGTTTTGGTCTGATCGATAAGAATGATTGTAGATCATGTTGCAGATATATATAGCTTATGAAATTGGACGATTCAGAGGATGTGGTGTATGTGAATAAGGCGTATGTGAGAAGAGCAGAAATCCAAAGTGTGAATGAAGGTAGAATAGTAAGAAGAGCAGACCAAAGATGAAATGTGTAAGATCAGTTTTTGTACTTAATCGGAATTGAATTTCTTGCATAGATAGATGCTATTAATCAGTTCAAATCTTTATCATTCTCTTGTAATATTTCCATAGGCAATGAGCCTCCAATTGAGTAGTGAGCTCTGGGTAGTGAGACCGAATGCATGTGCATTCCCATTTGTAAAAATACTTTTAACAGAGTATTAATTTTTTTTGTGGGTTAACTTCCACCGTGGTTTTTCCCTTAATCAGGTTTCCACATCAAAAATCTTGGTGTCAAGTGTACTATTTTCATTTCTGCTCATGAGATGTTGATTAATTCTAAAATGTTTTGATATTAAGAGAAAGAAATAGTTAAAATTGTGTGACAATTGATTCACCCCCCCTCTCAGTTGTCCAGACCTAATTCAACAATTAATTCCCACTTGTTGTGATGATAGTGATCCAACTATGCAGATGCTAAGCTTATCACTTGACAAGTTGCACATAGTTGAAATAAATTTTGAAATATTTTGTAAGAATGTAAAGACTATATTGGATGCCAGGTACATTAGTCATAATGGTAGAATTACAGATGTTGTCTCATTCCCCTGGCCATCTGAAAAGACATACACAGAGTGGATAGACAAGTATGGGTCACATGATTGAAAGGCCAACCACCACTTTCCCAGCATTAATGAAGCAGATCTTCTTTAGGCAGCTACACATCTCCCAAGTCCATCTACCCTTTCTCTTCTTCTCTCCAATGTAATGAATGATCTTAGCACCATATTGGTGACGCATTGTATCAAGAACTGTTTGAAATGACAATGTAATCAATGTTGAGTATACATTCTTGGTCTATAAGAGAACTGTGTCACTCATTCTTTTGTGGTTGTTGATTTTGGAATTTTGAGGAGTGAATGAAATAAAGTTATGCTAGGTTGTCTCATCTCTTGTCTTGTAAGTTAATGAGTTATATGTTGAATGTATTTTCCATAAGATCTTATCAGTTTCATGTTGATTTAAATGAGTAATGCTTTATGCATGTATTATGTTATCTGCCTCCAAGTTGTGTGTATTCTTCTTCTACATCAAATCTAGATAACTAAGGGTTGTTTAAGGTTATGGAATATAGGTTTACTGTGTTGCATGCTTAATCTTCTACTTTTGTTCAAGGAATAGATTAAATGTTTTGGGTTAAGTGTGGGGAAGAACATATTGCAATAAGGATGTTTGTAAGTAGAGTTGATTGAATACTCTATCTTGGGTAGTGTTTGTAAGGCAAATACTAGCAAAACCCCTTGAAACTTGGTTAATGTTTACAGTTTATGAGAATCATTCACATATATATGTCTATTTGACTCCATGCCCTGAGATAAGCACCGGTCTGACCTTGTGTTGAGTTTATGATTCAAAACCCTAATCTTTCAGCCAAACATAAAACAAAATCAAATATTATTCACAACCCTTTAGGATTTAGGAGTAGTTCTAGGTTTCAAATCCTCTGGTCCACACCTGAAATATAGACCAAAGATAGCCCCTTTGCATATATCTTACAGCTTTGGCCTGAATAAGAGAGGATTTATCTACTTTGTGTTAATATCCCAACAAACTCAAAGATTTATCTCATGGATATTGAGTAGGGAATACCCCCCTAGGTTTTGTAGAGCCTGAAGAAGGAGAGGAGACATTTATAGTCTATCTCCTGTACTATTGGTCCCTAACCTAAGTGTCCTGTTGATAAGTGATGGCTACCTTGTAGGGAGACTTAGGACTTATCAGTGGAAAAATCCAACACAAAAGAAGGTAATTTAGTTAGAATATGATGAGGTTTGTTTTCAACTCATCATTTTCCCCCACCCTTAAGACTGACCAGGTCCTCCTACTCTCTATTGTCTCTTTGTTTCCCTCCTACTAAGTATGTTGTGGGATCCAATTCTCTTAGAGAAACAACAAGCCCTTTGCCAACTATTATGCTAGTTTTTCATCTTTGAAACTCTTCTACAAATTCTTCATTGTTCACATGTACAGGAGTGACTAGTTGAAGTAGCAATGGTGGTCTAAATCTTATACAAATCTAATTCTCTCTCATTTCATGGATTATGTTTGCCACTACCTTAGCTCATCTGAATGAACACATCAAATTCCCTGGAGAAATGATTTCTCTCCTTTTCAAATGCACCAACAAAGAATTGTACCTTTCTTCACATGATGTGAAGGTATTTTTGTGCAGCTCAAGAATGACATTTTGCAAGGCTTCATAGCATAATTTTAGACTATTTTTATATTTTTCTATTAGTATAGAAATTGGACTAGCCTTTCAAATTCTATCCTGAATGCTATAGGCTTATGGTACTGGTGTCTCATTAACTGTCCAACAATGTTTTTTGCCTGATAATACTATTTGGTTTTGTCTTGCCAAACTATTTGGTTCTATATGGTGGAGATAAAGGATCTCAACTGTACCTCCCTAAAAAATAGATTACTATTGAATTATTTATGTTTTTTAGCCAATAAATTATGTGTAAAAAATTCACACAAAAAGTTCTTCTATTCTAGGGAAGATATTTTATATGCTTCCATAAATTCCTTATCATCTGGGTCATGTGGTAAGTTGCAGTTGATCCTTAACAATTTCCATCATAGCACCTGCTCACTCAAAAACATGTTGTACATTCTTGAGGGTTCTCTACAAGAAAGAAGGAGTTCTCCAATTTTGTAGGCTTCTATTTTTGCTTCATATAACTGCTCATACTTATGCTACAATATCACCAATTGTGCCTTTAGTCTGTTATTTTCAAACCCTACATGCCTAAAAAGTGACATTGGGCTATCCATGTTTGGAGCAGTATAAGAATGTGCACCTAGAACCACTCCATGGAGGTAGGTTTAGTCTAGATTTCTTTATCCTCTATTGGTGGTTTTGCCTTACATTCTTGGAATTCTTCTAATTCAACAAATTGGCTAATTATTGTTGTTGGTTTTGCTTGATTTTCCTTCTCTTTTTCTAAAAATGTTGCCAAAGCACTTGTCAAGTTCTTCATAAGATATTTAATTTGTTTGTCATTTTTTGACAAACATTCTTGCAACTCTATATTCTGCGTTGTTTATGCTTCCTTTTTAGGTGACCTGTTCACCTTCTCTTGCAAATATGGAATTTCTTCATCCTTTTCTATTAGTAGAGTTTTTAATTTCTCAATTTCTTGGTTTTGTTGCAAAATTGCTTGCTTTTGTTGCAGAACTATCTGCTTTAGTTGCAAAATTATTTTCTTTTCTTTAGAGAGTTCAATTGTTTGGTGCATTTGTTGAATTTCTTGTTGATTTTCACTTCCACTAGCTTCTGTAATTATTTTTGGAGTTTTCTCTTTTATTGGGCTCCCTTGGAGAGTAATATCTTCTTCATCCATGTTTCTAATTATAGTTTTTTCCAAAACTGTATCATCTTTTTGTCCTAGAGGTTTGCTGTCAAGAGATTTGTGTACTTCTGGAGGAGGCTTAGTGATAGAAGATTCATGCAACTCCAGAAAAATAGAAGTATCTTACAGAATTGCCCTTATAACTTTTGGAGGAGCTTTCTTTGTTTATAATGAGACATAAGTCTCTTTTGGAGCTATTTTCTTTTCTTCTATAGGAACAAAAGTCTCTTCTAGAGCTATTGTTTCCACAAGGTTTTCTTGCAATTCCATTGTGACATCATTGGAAAGAGTGTCCCCCTAAAAAATAAAAGTATCTTAAGGAGGAACTTGCTTTTAGTCTACAAGAGTTTCATGAAATTCTATTGCAATATTTTCAATAGAAGTATCCTCCAAAAGTATCTGTTCAGTTCCTACAAGGTTTTCCTAGAGTTCCATTCTATCTTTCAGAGAAGATGTCAGCACCTGTGATAGTTTTTTCGCTAGAACTTCTAGAACTATGGAAGGTTCCATTATTTAAGGGTGTGTACTTTTCTCCTGTAAACTTTCCTGCTCTATTTGTGCATGGGTAAAAACATCATTAGAGGTAGCTTCCATAGCCAATTTTTTACTCTTTTGAAGATGAGTGGGCATCTGTAATTTCTATTTTGATCTTTGTTTCCTTGAAATTAGTGGCCCTGTTTCTATTTCTTCATTAGAAATAATGACTTCTACTTTATCCTGTAAGCATAGTGTCTTCCTTGAGGTTTACAAGGTTTTCAATGGCAATTCTGGAGATCCAGTTGTCAGTTGGGTTGAATGCTTCAATATTTCATGTTCCTTTGGGGAAATTTGGGGATCCTCCAAGATCCCCTATTCTTGTTGGGACTCTAGAACTCCACGTTCTAGTTGGGGTTTTAGAGTTCCTTATTCTTTTTGGGCTTCTAGAGTTCCCTATTCTTTTTTGGGTTCCAAAGTTTCTCATTCTTTTGAAGCTAGAGTTGATGTTCCTGAGGCTTCCCCCCTTTCTAGGTTTTGCTCCTGCCTTTTATCTTCAATCTTTTGTAGGAGTTTTATCCATTTTCTATCAGTTTTGTGGCATTTTAAATTTTGATATTTATATATCATTATGATCAGGCTGTGATGTTTTAAAGGGTCAGTCCCCTTTTTATACTTTTCTATCATAATTTTTAGAGACTGAAACAGGTAGGTAGGTAGGTTAATTTTCATCTCAGGATTCCCTACCCCATGGTGCAAGTGAGTTAGCATTCGGAATGTTGAACCCATAATTATTCCATACTATCCCTCACAAGTAATAAATCTCATTACCCAAGACACTATAGATTTCCAGGGTTCAGCAATAGTTTCTCTATTAATTCCTTTATTTGACCCTTTCTTTCCTATTATAATATGGGGGAGGGGTTCTCCCTCCTAAACAAACTTATTAATCATCTCTTGATAAGTAAGATGTTTTTCATGCAACAAATCAATACTTTTACCAAGAATTTTAGTTAATTGAGAGAGAACTTTGATACTAACCTTTATTTTCTTTCTGTAGATCATGGAGTGGCTGTTGGTGAAATTTTGAATGAGCTCCACTAAATCTGTATGATGCCCTTCAATTTTTTGTAGAAATCCTAGCCACCCTGTTGTTTCAAATACATCCACCATTGACCGGTCAACTAATAATTTCTTAGCTGAGTCAAACTTTGCCTTTCTTTTAACATCCATAATGTTCCACTTGATGTGTTAAGGAAAATGGGAATGCTGGTATACTAGTATGGAGAAATGTTGTTTGTAGTTCGAAGGAGTTGCAAGTATTTTTGTTATGCAATAAAGAAATTGAATCAAGAAATTTAAACATAGAAAATACTAATGGCATTTTAGTCAAGCTGCATTAATTGCTCCGTACACATTTCGTAATAGTTTTTTGTGTAGTTTGTTATTTTAGAGAAAGATAATGTCACGGTTTATGATTAGTAGGAGGGGAAGTCATGTTGATTTTCTTGATTGTACAACAAAATTATTAATTTTCCTAAATTTAGAAATAATCATACATACCTATCCTCTTCACTGACATTAATTAGAACTCTGATGCTACTGAAGATGTGGCATGTGTGCATTATGATGGTGTGTATTGTTGTACTTGGTGTAATAAATGTAGACAAGATAACTTATTTGATGATGGTGGCACAAAGTTTTGAAAATATTCTTGAAAATGTCCTTTCAGGGGGGTTGCATTTATTATGGATGGATTCAAATATGCTAATCCTTATCGGAGCAAACATGAGTGAAGTTTTGGAGCATTATTGCAAGGATGCTTTCTTTGGATAGGAACAAAAGTTCCGGAGCATCATTGCAAGTATGCTTTTGGAGAAATGTGAATGAAGTTATGGAGCATCATTGAAAGGATGCTTCCGAAGAATAATGAACAAGGTTCTAGAGCATCATTAAAAGGATGCTTCTGAAGAATGACGAACAAAGTTCTAAAGCATTTTTAAAATGATGCTTCTAGAGAAACATGAATAAGGCTTCAGAGCATCGTTGAAAGGATGCTTTTAGAGAGATGTGAACAAAGTTTTGGAGCATCATTGAAAGGATGCTTATGAAGAACAATGAACAAATGTTTGGAGCATTGTTGAAACGATATTTTAGGAGAACAACAAAGAAAGTTTTGGAGCATCGTTAAAAGGATGATTTTAGAGACAACGAACACAGTTCTGAAGAATTGTTGAAAGGATGTTTTCGGATACAGCGAACATAGTTCTGGAGCATCATTGAAAGGATGCTTCTAAAGAACAACAAACAAGGTTCTAAAGTATTATTGAAAGGATGTGTCTGAAGAATGATGAACAAATTTCCAAAGCATTGTTGAAGGTGAAGAAACATGAAAAAGGTTCTAGAGCATTATTGAAAGGATGTGCCTGAATAACAATGAACAAAATTTTGAAGCATTATTGAAAGGCTGCTTTCGGAGATAGCGAATAAAGTTTCAAAACATCATTGAAAGGATGCTTCTGGAGACACAATGCAACAATACAAACAACTTTCAAAGCATTGTTAGCAAGATGCTTCTGGAGGGAAACAATAAACATACAAACAACTTCTAGAGCATTGTTAGAAGGATGCATCCAAAGAAAAATAGTAAACATGCAAATAACTTCCAAAGAATTGTTAGAAGGATGCTTTTAGAGGAAAATAGTAAACATACAAACAACTTCCAGAGTATTGTTAGAAGGATGCATCCAGAGGAAAATTGTAACAATACAAAACAACTTTTGAAGCAAACATGAAAACTTTCGAAGGTAATTGAAAATAAATGAAGCTCTATTTTTAATGTAAACAAAAGCACTTACCTCAATCTGTTGTAGGAGGAAAGATTTCCTTCACAAAGTAAATGTCCACCTACTCTTCAATCATTTTGATGAATTCATCCTTGTTTACTAGCTTCTTGTACAAGCGTAATCTATGACCATTTACTAGAAGTGTCCTTGTGTCTCCATCAATTAGCTTTAGTTGCACAAGTCCATTACTAAATTTTTCTTCCACTTCATAAGGTCCCAACCATCATGTCCTAAATTTTCCTTTTAGGTCATTATATATGGAATCAAATAGCAATGCCCAATCTCCATTATGAAATTTTCTTTCTTTTATATGTCTATCATTCCATGCTTTCTTCTACTAATACATCAATTCAGTCTATTGTATAACTTCTAGATAAAGTTTATCCAACTCATTGAGTTGAAGAACTCATTCTATCTGAGCACTATTCAAATCTAAACCTACTTTCATAATTGTCCTCAATGTTTGAAGTTTAAATTCAATAGGTAGGATGAGTTTCTTTCCAAATATTAGTTCATAGGGTGTGAAGCTCGTAGCTAATTTCCAAGTAGTATTATTGTTGCATATATGTTATCATTGATGTCAACTAAGCAGTGGTGTGGAAGGAATATTGTTGCATGTGATGTAAAAGGAGAAGATCTAAGGAGAGATGATGATCAATATAATCTGTACATAGTTGTACCAATAGATCAGAGGAGCAGTGATGGTGGAAGATAAGAGATCACTATCATTTGTACACAGTCATACCTTATCTTCTAAAGTTCATGTGTAAGTTCATGATAAGTGTATGCTATTAATATATTTGATGTGTTGTGTTATGACTTTGTTGTATTTGGATGATATGAAGTCATATTGTTTGGCACTGGGTGAAGAAAGTTGCAGAAAGTTAGAAAATTTATCTAAGTGTTTGTTCAATAAAGAAAGGTGTCATAGGATCATCAGAATGTACTGGATATCTCTACAAATGAAGATATGGGCTTATAGATTAAAATGATAGCTGGTAAATTCTCTCAAGTATCTCTGGTTCAAATTTGAGATCATGAAGTTCACTGCAAAGTGTTTTAGAGTTAGCAGAGTGAAGGTAGTGTTGAAACAGAGTAGTTCCAATCACAAAGGTTTAGGAGATTGCTCTGCACTTCTCCGCAGATGAAGATATGACATTGCAGTTTGGAGGATAGCTAGATATGAGTAAAAGGTATGCATGTTTCAAATTTCAAATGATAAAGTGTACCACAGAAGCTTCTCTAGAGTCAGTTGTGTGAAGACAAGTCTTGTTGCTAGTTAAGGAAATTAGAGGGAGATAGCAGAAGCCATCGCATTTCACCACACATTGGAATTTGGCTTTACTAATGGAAAGACAAGCTCACGTAGTTGTTAGATTTCTTAGTTCAAGTTTCAAATGTCTTTGTTTACTACAAGTATGATTTTCAATGTTTTACATCAAGATTGTGTAAGCAAAGTGTGTTAAGGATACCGACATAAGTGTTCAAGTGTTTGCGCTAGCATGAAATAGCTTGAAATGGTAAAAGGAGTGTACAGAGATGGTTTGAAAGTCATATAATGTTTATTATGTGGCCTGCATGATGTATTCTTGTCTCCTCTAATACTGCTTTAGGTCTGGAGCTAATGAATAGAAGGTTAAGTGTTTGCTGGGCCAACTTGGTGTTTGTTGATGACTATGCTATGTGTTTGGAAGTGTGCACCAGTGTTGAAGGGTGTGCTAAGGTGAATTAGGTCCTGATTATCTCTTGCTTTTCAATTGCATTAGATTTCTACTTATCACAATTGATTTGGGAGGCGACTAGTTATGGTTGTTGCATGTTTCATAATACACGTTTTATCTTGGTCGACAAAGGAGAAAGTGTTTGAAGCTTGCGGAGGATATAAATGTAAGATAAAAGTTGTTGAAGGACTTATGGTATGTATGTTGTGTGATAGTGTTGATTATTTGTGAATAAATTAACCGCAGAAGCAGTTTTGATAATGAAATGAGGAAAGGACCAATTCATGTAATGTGATGTTGTTGTGGAGGTAATTCAGAGAGTTGTGATGACAGAGAAGAGTATCTGAAGGTATTGCGAAGCTTGGTATTGTGATTATGTAGAGATGAGATAGTTGTGCAGAGTTTGGAAAGATTAGCAGAAGGTTGAAGTGGTATGTTTTTATGGAAGAGACATCTGAGTCAGATAAGTATTTTGGTGCAGAGGTTGAAGCCTCTTTTGTAAAAGTTGTAAGTGTTGTAGCACTTTAGGGAATTGCAGTTTCCTTTGGGTTGTAGCCCATAAATGTTAATGTAATCCTATTTTTATTTGTGAGGCTAGATTTGGGTAGTAGATCCAAGCAACTTGCTCACCACAGTTTTTCCTTTCTAGGGTTTTACACATAAATCTAGTGTTATGGTTGTGTGCTTATGTGTTCTTTCTATTTGTCATGGTTTAAATGTTTACATTTGATTGAATGTTGTTGAAAGAAAAGAATTTGATTAAGTATTGATTCACCCCCACTTAGTACTTCTATGTGTTCAACAATTATATGCCCATACTACTTCATGTAATTTTTTGGCCCAATCCTTCCTTCCTATTGAAACTATTTTTGTGAGTATATTTTCCAACTCTCTATTGGTTACTTCGACCGGACCATTCGCTTAAGGCTGATATGGTGATGACTTTTTATGACTCACTTGGAAATGGTCAATGAAGGTCAAATGAACTTTTGACATAAATTGGGGTCCTTGGTCTGTCATAATGGATCTGGGTCCTCCAAACTTGAGGAATATTCTATTGTAGAGGAAATTTGCAACTTGTTCCTCTTTAGCTAATTTAAATGCTTGCACTTCTACCCATTTTGTAAGGTAATCAATACACACAAGGATGTACTCTTTTCCTTGAAATGGTGGATCTATAGGCCCTATGAAGTCCAGACCCCATTTTTCAAATGGTTCCAAGACTATGTGAGGTTGAAGTGGCATTTCACTAGATGTCATTGGTCTGCCCATTCTTTGACACTCATCACAATGTTAGACGTATCTCTTAATGTCCTTATGCATAGAAGGCCAATAATATCTTACGCCTAAAATTTTATGGGAGGCTCTTTTTGTTAAATAGTGTCCTCTTGAAGGATCACCGTGATAGGCACACATGATACTGTAGGTCTCATATACTCTCACACATCTGCACAAAACCAAATTAAGTCCACATCTAAAAAGTAGACCATTAACCTAGTTAAAGTGCACACTTTCTCAGACCAATATCATTTTCTATTTTGCAGTAAATTCTGGTGGGAATTATGTTGTAGCCATATATTTGGCTACATCTATGAACTAAGGCATTTGAGAAGATATAGCAAACAGTTATTCATCTGGAAACTCATCTCTAACCAATTCTTTTTCTACATGGTCATGATGTATCCTAGATAGAAAGTTAGCAACTACATTAAATTTCCTAGGTTTATTAGTGATGGTTATTTTGAATTCTTAGAGTAGTAACAACCACCTAATTATTCATCCACTTATAATAGGTTTATTCATTAAGTATTTGTTGGCCAAGTGGTATGTATACAAAATCACTTTATAACCTATAATATAATGGCAAAATTTATTGATAACATACACGACGGCTAGGAACTCTCTTTCGGTAGTAGTGTAGTTTCTTTCTATAGGAGTTAAATTTTTGCGAGTAAAACAAATAGTATATTTCCCTCCATTTTCATCCTCTTTCCCTAGAACTACACCAATGGCATCATTTGAGGCATTGATATAAATGTAGAAAGGCAAGTTCTAGTTAGGTTCATATAATAGAGGAGCAGTCGTCAGTTTTTCTTTAATAGTTTTGAATGAATTTTGGCACTATAGTGTCCAAAAAAACTCGAGTAGAGAAAACATGGAAGCCACAATTTTACTAAAGTTTTCAATTAACCTGAACCGAGAGTAACTAGCATGTCCCAGAAAACTTTTCACATTAGTCTGAGTTTTGGGGGCTTCTAGTTTTTATATCACTTCAATCTTTTTGGAGTCAACTTTAATACCTTCAACAAAGATATGATGGCCCAGAACAATCCCTTATTCAACCATTATCAAACATTTTTCATGACTCAGGGATAATTGGTGTTCCTCACATCATTTAAAAACTTTGTCCAAATTTTGGAGTGCTTCCTCATAAGTGGTTCCATAAACTGTGAAGTCATCCATATAGACTTCCACATAATCATTTACAAGTTCAGTAAAAATAGCTAAAACTACCCTTTGGAAAGTGGCAGGGCATTGCATAACCCAAAGAGAAGGACTCGATGTGTGAAGGTTCCCCATGGACATGTGAAGGTAGTTTTATCTTCATCTTCTGAAGCTACTTATATCTGATTATAATCACTAAACATGTCTAAGAATGAGAAATAAGTTTTTCTGGCCAGGTTATCAAGGACTTGGTCAATGAATGGTAAAGGAAAATAAACTCTATAAGTTACCTTATCGAGTTCTTGATAATCCACACATACCCTCCATTTCCCTCCTTTCTTAGGTACAACCACGAGAGGTGAAACCCACTTGTTGTCAGATACGGGATAGATAAATCTTACTTTTAGGAGTTTTTCAATTTCACTTTTAACCACATCTCTAAGTATAGGGTTAAGTCTATGTTTTGGTTGACAAACTAGTTAGACATCCTTAGTATAAATATGATGAGTTCAAATTTTTGGATGTATTCCCTTCATGTCCTTGTAGTCCCAAGCAAAATCCCTAGATCATTTCACAAGAATATCAAACAATTGTTGTTCTATGAGCCAGCTATTAATATTGAGTGTTTTCCAGGTAATACCATTATTGATTTAGTTCCTAGGTGACTAGAGGAGACCGTATAAGTTTCACTCATTAATACTCTATGAGGTTGCATCATAGGAAAAGTTACATCCTTGAAGAAGCTCTCATTTCTTGGAATTAAATGAGCTAAAGGACAATGAAAAGTTGTGACTAAGTCCTCCTTTTTGTTATGGGCAAATTCTACTATCCTTGTTTGAATAAGACTCTGAAGAGCTTCAAGCATTTTAAAGTTATCATCCATTTCAAAATTATCTCCCATTTCAAAGTTACCTTCATTGTTTGTATCTAGATTGCTATTGTACTCCAACTCATTTTGTAATTCCTCACCATGTTGTTTAATCACAACCATTGCTAGCAAAGCCAGATTTTCCTATTTACTAGGTTGATTTGATTCATCTACCCATATCCTATTACACTTGTTTGTAGATGGTTGAGAAGGAAGGTATAATGATCATTGTTTATTGTTGATACCATTTGAAATGGTCTTTCCTCTAGATCTACAATCTAATCAAGATGAAATTGTAGCTAGAAAGGGTCTTCCCAGTATCAATGGATGGAGCTATCTTTAGGGGTACATGATTGAATAAACTGAAAGTCTACAGAATATTTTGAGTTTTTAACCATAACTAGTACATTTTCTAATACCTCTTTTGGAATAGAAATAGATTGATCTACCATTTGAAGAATAATAATTGTGGGTTGCAGATCTATTAATGACAACATCTCCATGACTTCTACAGTCATGACATTAATAGCATCTCCTAAATCCACAAGTGCATTCAGAATTTTAACTCCACCAATAGATACAGTAATCATTGGACTACCATGATCACCATACTTAGGTGAGAGAAATTCCCCAGAAAGGAGGTTAGCTAGATATCCATCAATCTAGACAATGTTAATTTATTTATTTTTCCTCCCCGATGTCCTTATGCACAATTATTTAACCAATTGATTTAATTCAGGAAATTCTTTGATGGCTTGTAATAATGTAATTTCAATGTTAAGTCATTTAATTTCCTAAATAAGGTGAGTTGTATTTAAAGAGAATGTTTTTGGAGAACTTTTTGGGGTTACTTCTATAAGTCTCTCCAGAGAGGGGGTTTGTTTCAATATATGAAATTTTACCCTAGTCTTGAGGTCATCTTTTGGAGAAGATTCAGAGCATGGTTTAGCAATGTTCTTAGAAAAAGGCTCCAAAAGGTTACTAAAAGACTTTTCTGGAGAATCTCCATAAAACAACTTTGGAACTTCAGAAGATAGCTCCAAAAGGTTATTGAAAAGTTTTTTTGAACTCTAGAAGACAACTTTGGAAGAGTGCCAAAAGTTTTTCCATTGATTAATATGTCATGAGGTTCCTCTATAGACTTCTTATTATTTTTCTCACTATGACTAGCCTTTTCTTCTGAAAGTGTTTCTTCCACACTACTTGTTATTTCAACTATGGTAGGTTGATGAGGTTGGTGGAGAGTTTTTCCTTATCTAAGTTGCACACTTCCATAGTGTATGGCATTAATTCCAACCATATTTTCTTGTTCAATTGAGTACACAGGGGCACACTGTCTATTATTCTTTGGACTTGCAATGGGTTGGGATGGAAGTTGAGGTTGGGAAACCTGGTTAGACTATTGTTGATTATGTGGAGGTAGTAGGAGGGAGTTTTGTTGATTTTGCATGTGACAGAGTCCTTGGTAGAACTAGTTAAAGGGTTGATTCCATTGTGGTCTAGGGTTTGGAGGGTACCAAGGTTGTTGAGGTTAGTTAGGCCATTGTGAATTCATCCATGGTTGATTTACCCATTTAGGGGGTTCCCAAGAGTAAGGTCCCCAGTTAGGCGATCCTTGGGGCCAAGGTGCTACCCATTGATTATTATTCTAGTTGGGTTGTGGTCACCAATATGGATTTGAGTTTTATCTATAGGAGAAATTTCCTCTGGATCTTTGTTCCATATAATTAACTTCTTCTTGGATTTTTTAATCACATGAAGTAATTCACATTGGTCAGTAGGATGGTTTTTGTCACAAATTTGACAAACATCAACCTTATCCAAGGGACATTCTCGCAATAGATGTTTGTTCTTACATCTTGGATAATAGATAGAAAGTGTCTCCATGTTGCGTGTTTTAGATTGTATTCCATCGAGGGTGGTATTTAGTTGGACAAGGATGTCAGTATTCAAATTTGATATTTCCTCCCTTAATTGACCTATTTCATTTGTCCCTCTCATCAGACTAGATTTTCTAATTCCTCCTCAGGTTCGTGAATAGTTTGTATGGAGAACAAAAATCTTCGGGAGACTTAGTTTATCTTTATCTCCTTTTCCCATCAAATCAAGGGCTCGATGTGCATCCTCATCAAGTCCTTTTAAGAATATTGTTTTAACCAATTCATGAGTCATGATTGTTAGAACACATACAATCTACTGAGAGGGGGGGTGAATTAGTAGATCAAAAATACTTAAAAATTTCTAATCTCTAGAAAGCAAACCCAAAATAACTTTCAATGCTTAAGCAAGAACAATAAGATATCATATAGACATGAACACCACATATACATGGAAAACCCAAAGATGGGAAAAATCATGGTGAGAAAATGCTGCTAGGATCTACCGTCCTAATCTAACCTCATAGAATAAACCATTGATTACAGTGTTTTAAGGGCACCCACCTTAAGGAGTTACCGAACACCTGCTTTAAGAGCTCCAACTCTAAGGAGAATACAATCCCCTAAACTGAGCACCCACTCAGTCCACAAGAGGCACCAACCTCTGAATCTTTACAAATTCAAATATGCAAACATTTGGTTATTCACAAACCTCAAATGCACCTATTCAATTCATACATTGTCTTCTCTTCTCACTCAACCCACCTAGACTCTCTATGTTCTCATTAACACACTTATTCAACACACACTCAAAGCATTATTACATCCTCTATTCTCATTAACATGATGGCATCCCATACACATGAAGAATAGCTCGAAGAACAACTCACGGAACTACTGCAAAATACAACATAGCCCACCATATTTAACGTTTTCTTGAGAAGAAACTATCCAACAAATCCACAACAACCCCTTTGCTCTACAAAAGAACCGAATGTATGGAAATCCAACATGTGTCCCATACAGTTTGAATAGAAGATCATCTAAATCACAAGCAATTACATAACCGTAACACGTTGGGGAAAACTGAAAGTCGTCAACATCACTGATGAGTCAAATCCATGACTCATTTATTTCTTTATATTTCCTATTTCAAAAGAGTTTTATAAAACATTATGGCATATACATATATATTATTATAATTATATTTGTCTCTTGGATGGATTATGCACATATTTAGTATTCATTTCCTTTTGATGCAATCTCTTAACTTATTTACTTGAATTACATTTCAAAGTGCATATGTCATGAATTGTAGTATAAGTGGTTTGTGTTTGCATGAGGACTATGGTGGTAAGACTTCCAGTGGTCTCTAGATCCCTTTGGAGCCCCTTTTCCTATGAAGATCCTGAACTTCAAATGGCTCCAAATGTCATTACCCTCCAATAGAGCCATCCTCCCCTCGAGTCGATGACTATTACCGACTGATCCTAGGGCTACCTAAAAGGTCTAGCAATGCAAACATGACCCACGCCTCAATTAATACAGATGTTATAATCTAAATCTTCAGTTCACTTCATTTTAGTGACTAACCAAAATAGTTGTTAATTAGCATCAGTTACAACTGAAGTCACTGCCACCAAGCACCACACCATTCTAGGAAATCACTCAAGTTCGCCAACAGCCAAGTTGATACAAATCTTTGATCTCCAGTAACCTGCAGTGGAATCATCAATGTAATAAATAAGCAACTGGCTTTAGTTCTAGTTCATTGTAGTTAGGTTTGTTGATAGTTATCACCTTTTAATAAAGCTCAACTATATAAATAGGAGTAGGTCGTCTCTTTAAGTTAGTTCCAGATTTTGATAGCAAGTTGTAATCTATTTATATTTCCAGTTAGAGGAAACTCCTTGTTTTTCCAGTTTTGTATCCATGTCCATTTATGGACTTTGATTTAATGCAAATGAAGGGGAAATTCTTCTGAAAGTTTGTTCAAGCTCAAAGGATCGTCTCCAGCTGGGATAGTAGGGCCCGCTTCCCCAAACTAGAGGAAATCACTTGGTATTTTATGCAATTCTATTTTGTCTTTTTATTTAGTGAAATTATCTGTGTATGTTAACTTTGTGATATGTTCTCTCTTTTCTGTATAACTGTTTAGCTAGTTGCCACCTGCAGGTTTGTTTTATCAATTCTAAAAATACCAAAAATAGGATTGTGATTTCAACAACACTGATATATTCAGAGTGTGTCTTTGCTATGATTTGACAATGGATTTAATTACCTTGAAGTTTTGTTTCAACATTTAAGATAGTTTCCTTTTGGCAATTAGACTAGTTTCCTTTCAAGCAAGTATGTTTATTTTTAAAAGCAATTAGACTAGTTTCCTTTCAAGCAAGTGTGTTTATTTCCAAAGCAATTAGAATAGTTTATTTCCAAGTATGTGTGTTTCCTTTCAAGCAAATAGATAGTTTCATTTCCTTGCATGTGTGTTTCTTTCCACAAGATAAGTAAACTAGACTTTGTCCACCAACCACCAATTCAGATTCACTCCAAAATCCCCCACACTAAGAGTCTTATCACAGATCGCTCCAGACACCTCCGAATTGATAATTAAATGATGTTGAATTAATGAACACTACTACGACCTCATCATTTTTGGTGTCGTTGCCGGGGAATAATCTACAAATCATTGTAGGTTTAAGGTGTTGATAAGACTTCTTGAACGAGCGCATTCTGGATTCAATAGTTTATGAGAAGGCCTAGGGACACCTTAGGTCGATTCATCAAGCAAACCATAGCTAGTGCATCTTTGGAACTTAATCATCTAAGTGATCAGGGATCTCCTATAACATCAGAATCTCCCATTCTCTCTTATATACCTTCTACAATGGGTGATATTGGTGACCATGAGGAGGCAACTAATAATAGAACATTCTCTTATCCAATCTCCATCACTCCTAAGAGAAATGAACCCCCCATGAAAAATATATCTCCTGCATTCCTACCCACCTTTCAAGGCAAGACTTCTAAAGACCCAGACCAGTTCCTGTTTGAATTTAAGGTCCTCTGCTAGACCTATGATTATGCCACAGACAACCATAAATTAAAACTTTTTCCTTCCACTCTCAAGGAGTCAGCGCTCCGATGGTTCATGGGCCTAAGAGAAGACTCTATCTCTACTTGGGATGAAATGGAAACCGCATTCCTTGACAAATATTAAGACTATTATAGAGTCAGGAATAGGAAAGATGAACTTTTTCGCATGAAGCAGATGGAAGATGAAAATTTGGAAGATTATGTGGATAGATTTCTATTTGTCCATAGGAGATGTGGAAATAATTTAGATCATGAATTAAGTAAGACCATTTTTCTGAGAGGAATTGATGATGAAATCAGGGAAGCCTTAAACCTAATGGGAAAATGAGATATTAATAAACAAGATTTTGTAGAAATTGTGGAAGTTTGTAGGAATTACTCTCGTACTCGTGTAGGTAAGAGAATACTAAAGAAAGGCAGTTCCAGTGATGTTACAAAAGTCATGGAAGAGCTAGCAAATTTAAAAACTAATATCTTGCTTCATCTGAATACCACTTTGGATGGTATGCAAGCTAATAAAAGGAACACTTAACCCTTAGCCATTTATTTCCCTCATTGTAGAGAAAAACATCCGCTTAGGGAGTGTCCTTTGAATCAAACTGAGTTATGCAAAATCTGTGAGAAAAGTCATCCAACAAATGAGTGTAGCCTGCTCCCTGAAATCAAAAATAGATTAAAGAAGGTACCAACAGACAAGGAAGAACTAAATTTTATTGTCCAAAAACAATCAAATTATGGATTCAATTAGTTTTCAAACCAATATGCTCCAAGGGGCCCAACCTCTTGGAATGGACCTTAGGGAAGTCCACTTCCTCTGATGTAAATGCCACCCCAGTGGGGACCAGCATGGCCTCAGCCAAACTAGACAAATCAATCTTGGACCAACCCTTAGTGGCCAAATCAACAACAATATCAACAGCAGTGGGCACCTTAATATAACCAAGGAATGAGGCGATTTGGGAATCAACCTCAAGCCTTACTTCCTGGACCCTCACAACCTGCAAACCCAAATCTAAGTGATCAGTTAAATCAACCTCCAATGCCTGCTCAACTAGTTCCCAATCCTAAAAATAATAGGTGACAACAACTGGTGTATAACACAGATCCAAATACAACCACCCTAAATGTTGTGGAAATAAATGACATCCAGCCTTGATCTCGAAGCATTCTTGTAAATATTCTTGTAGAGGAAGTCACTGAGGAAGAGGAAGTAATGCACAATGTTGATAAACAACAAAAAGATGAGAAGACTAATACAAGAAATTCAAAAGAAATTCCAAAAGAAACATTTGTTCCATTCCCAGATTGATTTAAACAGAATCCTCCAAAATCTAGGGAAAACTAGCTTGCACATGATGACTCACAGTTAATCAAGGAACTTAGAAAGATACATATTGAAGTTCCATTGCTACAAGCAATAAAAGATATCCCAGAGATAAATCAGACCAATAAGAGCTTATGCCTAAAACTTCCAGGCAGAAAATGAAAAATTACCCAACACCATCCAAGTAGAAGGGAAACTTGCCGATGTTCTATCAGGCAAGTTAATTCCTCAAAAATATGGGGACCCTGGAAGTCTTGTTATTTCAGTAGAAATAAAAGGAGTGTCAATCTCAAATCTACTAATTGACCTAGGAGCTGCTATCAATGTGATGACTTCAGAAACCACAGAAGCTCTAGTATTAACACATATTCAACCAACATCAACTGTGTTATAGCTAGTAGATTTATCTATCACAAAACCAGAGGGAATTTTGGAGGATATCATAGTCACAATCGATACCTAGGATTACTCAGTTGATTTCCTCATCCTTTAGACCAGAAAGAAACGTTTGGGGTACCCAATAATACTTGATAGACCTTGGTTGGCTACCGCAACAACCCTTATTAAATGTAGGTCAGGAAACATGACTATTTCAAATGGGAAAAATTGAAGGAACTTTCCATCTATCCCCCTGCCAAACCATTCTTACAATATGAGAATAAACCATGGATAGATTATCTGATGGATTCGGATGAAGAAGATGCCTCCTCATTGGCAATGGTAACAATTGCAGAAAATTTTGAAGAATGCAATGAGGAGTATAAAGAATTGGAATCAAATAGTGAAACCTCCTTGTACAATGTTGCCCAGCAAGAGGTCTCTGGATGGCTCTGAAGAGATCCGAAGGGATCTTTCAAGGCATTCCACTATCCATATCTGAACAAATTGCTTCCCACTTAAGTTATCAACAAGCAAAAATGTTACACCAGATTGTGCCTCACCTTTGTTTGTTAAATACTTTGCTAATTCCTTACAAAGACCTTCTTTCTGTTAATGGCACAAAGCAGATCACTGTCCAAACCAACAAACAACTCTATATCAGTAGTTCATTAACAGAAGCAGACGAAATTCAATTGACAAAAACTGTTACAAAATCATACCCAAGATTTCGCATGGGAATACAAAGACATGAGAGGAGTCCACCCCAATGTATGCACACATCATATCTACACTGAAGATTGTTGGCAAGAGACACATTGGAGATTCATGATTGTTGTCATTGATGGCAACAAAGATCATCCCACACATCCGCAGGATATGGTGTGTCTCTACCGGAAGTCAGATTGAAGAGCTTACAGGTCCGGTAAGCAAGAACAGAGAATGCAGAAGGTCTAATAGTCAGGTCCAGATCTATTAGAGGAAGTATCCTTGGAAAGTGCAGACTTGGGAAAGTCAAGAGGAGTATCTTGACTGATAGATTCCAGGGTTTGAGCCTCCGATGTTGAAAGAGTGAAGAGATATAAGCTTCTAAGTACTGGAGTCCGGTTTGGTAGAACTAACAGAGGAAGAACTGATAGTCAGAGCATCATAAGTTATTCTGGATGAGATGTTGATGATGATAAAGATTCCTAAGGTATCATTCATGATTGGCCGACTTATTAGACAACTTATATAAGTTTCTTTTTGATCTGCATCACTTGGGAAGCAAGGATTCAGCTGACAGACTAAAGTTTAGGAAATATTGACTATTCTGGATGCCGACTAGAAAGAGGATGAAATCCTTTGTGTGGATATATATACCAGATGGATTTTGATAAGGAAAAATAGTTGAAAAGCGTGGTGTGTGAAGAAAAGGAGATGAGCAGAGTGAAAGCAGTAAGGAAGGTCTGGTATGTGAAAGGACAACAGAACAAAAGAAGAGGAAGGATGAAGTACAGCAGATCAGTTTACTAAGCCTAACTAGAACTGAACTCTAGCATGTGTGGATGTTTCACATCAATTCAAGTATCTTATTATTTCTTGTTACAACTTGTAGATAGTGAGTCTCTTGTGAGCAGTGTGCTCAAGCAGTGAGCCCTAATTGGCAAGTGCCATTTTTTATTTCTATTCTTCTAACAAAGAATACAATCTTGGGTTAATCACCCCATGGTTTTCTCCCTTAATAGGGTTTCCACGTCAAAAATATTATGTCATGTGTATTTCCATTTCATGGTTATGTTTGCTTATTTGAATTGATGCAGCATTAATTATTAAGAAAGTTTAGAAAGCTGAAATAATTAAGATAACTGATTCACCCCCCTCTCAGTTATCAACAATTGGTATCAGAGCCAATTTCCTCTCAACAGAGCCTAACAGCTTGAGGAAGACCTGTGAATTCAAATGGATGCCTATGGTATGAAGGAGCAACTTAAGTCTGCCCTAGATGATCTTGAGCAGTCAAATTCTGAAATCAATAAATTGAAGGAAAGACTCAAACACACTGATGATTTCATAAATGAATTAAAAGAGAAACTGAGTCTCTTTATGAAAAAGAGAAAGCAGCTACTTCAGCAACTGGCAAGACAAGGTGAAGCCAATGATACAAATGGAGATCTGAAGGAGAAAACCAAGTTATGTGAAAAGTTATCAAAAGAAATCATTATGGTAAGACATGAAATAGAATTAGGAGTTATAAATTTTACCCAAGAGATTGAAGAGAAGCAAAACTGAAGATGATCTAAGACAATCTCTCAAGGAAAAATCAGAAGATTGCCACAAGATGGTTAGAATTATCAGACATCTTGAATTTGATCTTGAAGATGCTAAAGATAATGAAGAAAAACTTGAGGATCAAATTGTCTCTCTTAAAAGGGATCTTCAAACAGCAAATGAATATAAAGAAAAATTCAAGATAAGTTCTGCTCAACTTGAAGTTCTTCTTCAAAGTCAAAAAAGGGTAGATAACAAGTGTGGTTTGGGATATGAAAAAGGAGAAAGCTCCGGATCCAGTCAGAAGAATTATGGATTAGAAAATCCAAGGAACAGGCCTAGAAGACCTCTAGTAAGGCAGCCTAATGCTCAAAGATATCCATCCTTCAATGGATATTGACACAACTGCAATAAATTTGGTCATAGAGCTAATCAATGCAGAAAGAGAATGAATCAGACTAACACATCCTTCTCTGAACAGTGTTTCAACTGTAAAAGGTATGGCCACAAATCTCATGAATGCAGAAATATGCAAATAAACAATTCATTCAATGGTAGATGCTTTGCATGCAATAGAATGGGTCACATGGCTAATCAATGCAGATCAAGGGGATATCAATCAAATATGGAAAGGAATGTTTTTTGCCAAATTTACAATAGATCCGGTCATATTTCCAAATTCTGTAGAAGCAAGAATCAGGACAAAAGAGGTCTGGCACATCATAATCAGAATCAAGACAAGGGAAAACAAAAAGTGAATGCGGATGAAGTTCAAAGTGAAATGAACAAGATTTGGGTGAAGAAAAGTACAGAGAATGTAGGGGATGGATCCGCACCAGACTCTGGTGCTGATATTCCTTTCGAAAACTAAAAAGTGAGCTCTAGCTCAGGGGGAGTCTGAAGGAAAAATATTATCCCCCAACCAGTCAATTGGTGCCGGAATTGGCACAAGGAAAATTACGGATTAAAGGGCTCTCAGAGAAACTTCCAAGTAAATTGTGATTAAGATATGAAAGATCCGCAAGAAGTTTTAAACAGGTAGAGGACTAATCTGGTTCCTCAGTCATCCGATGAGAAGTAGATTTCTCATAGTTAAACCCGACATGATTCAAACTATGGAATCTTGATCTGCGGATAGATCAAATGATTAGTGAAAGGAAGATAGATTATCATTATTCTCCAAGAATAACTCTAAAGTCTGTCTCAATGATCCGGAAAGGTTATGTCTCTGAATAAGATAAACAAGGCAAACCAGAATGAATTAGGTTGTACATTTATTGCAGGGTGAAAATTAGGGCTTTCCCAGAAATAAAAGAGTTCATTCGTTCGTCATTTGCACATTTGCATGCAAGAAGAAAAGAAAAAGGAGCTCTGCATCAAATTGTCTCAACTCTCAAAGATCAGCCATTGAAATCATTTCATCCAGCTAATCAAATCTGGCTCTTTCAGCGAACCCTAGAAATGAAAAAGGTATTTTTCATTGCTAAATATCTCTTTGTAAAATCTTTTAGGAAATGGCTACTCCGAATGTTGTGAAGATCTCTAATAGACCTCATCCTAAATTTAAGAAGCATCCATATAAATCACTAGAAGTTGATCCCCTAGGCGCCTTTTCAAGCATTCCGCATGGGGTTCTGCATGTAGAAGATGTTAGGGTTTACATTCATGCAAGCATTGAAGAATTTGGGGAATCAAAGTTAATGGATATCTATCACAAGCAGTTAATAGATGATTCTTTTGAGATCAAACCTCAGTATAAAGCCATCCAGGAGAAGCATTTTGCACAGTGCATTCATTCCCCTGTTTTGAAGAAGATGAATGGGTCCGGTATGTGTTGAACAAAGTGTATGACAATTTCTTATGGTTGAATAGACCATTTAAAATCACCAAAGATGCAATTAGGGCAGTAACCAGTCTGCACTCATCCGATGGGATACCTGTTCTCAAATCTATCAAGAATCAGACAGTAAGTGATGCAACCAGATCAAAATTTGACAAGAGAGCTATAACAATTGAAGATATCACTGATCCAGATGTCAATTTGCATCCATGATAATTGGTTACAGGATTTATCACTCCAGTAGGGAAAATTTAGTACCCGGAACTACAGTTTATACAGCCTATCAGATGCTAAAAGAAAATGTTGACTATGATCTATGTGAACTTCTTCTAACCCAACTTTTGGAAAATCTGCAAAAGATAAAGAAGGACAAGAAGAACTCCTTCAAGTATGGTGGCTTGATACTCTGCCTATTCTTTTATTACATGAATGAGCTTCTCGGATCGAGTGGCTGGGTATGGCAGAATGATAGATCAGTAGCTATTCAAATAAGAGATTATATACATGGGCTTGGTGATGCCAAGGCACAGAATACAACTCTCTGGGGCTATTTCAAGAATTTTCAGAGCATGATGCAAGCAAGAGAGAGAATCCCCAAATCTTTAGTTGAAAAATATAAAGATACAATATGCTTTATGGTAGAAACTGATCAGTGCCTAATGGAGGCAGTGGAGCCAAGAACAGTGTGGATCATGCCAATGGGGTATGAAGTGGATGAGAAAATTGTTGAGCTACATGTTCAACATATGGTTAGTCAACCCAAGGATCCCAAGGCAGAAAGGTTTGGAACCTTTGAAGAATTGAGTGTAAAGATTCATGTGGAACTTAGACAACTGAAGAAAAAAAGGAAAGTGAGAAGGGAAGTTGAAGAAGTTGCTAAGAGATTTGGAATATCCAAGGAGGCACTTGATGCAAATAGAGAAAAGATGGAAAGGGTAGAGAAAGAGAAGAAAGAAGCAGAAAAGGAAAGTGATCCGATAAAAGCTCCCTCTCGGACCAGATCCTCTAAAAGGGCTGCACCTACCTCTGATAAAAGCTCAAAGGCATCAAAACTGGAAGTCCAGACATCCGGAAAAGAAGAAAAGAGAACAAAGAAAAAGGCAACAAGGTCCTATGTTAGCCTGAAGGATGATGAAGAAATTGAATCAGATGAGGAGGTAAAGAAACTAAAGAAGAAGAAGAAATCTTCTGGTGAACCGTCTACCGATGAAGACAAGGAAGAGATGGCAGAAGAATTCGTTGAAAGGCCCACTCTGTCCTTAGATGACGTAGTTAAAGAAGTCACTATGTATGGGAACCTACAACCAATAACAGAATTCTATGATGCATATAATGAAGCAGATAAAAAGATTCTGGAGGAAGCCACAGTTAAGTATTTGAATGTATATAATAAAGCTTTTATTGAAATCATATCTCTCATTCCCAAAAGCCTAGAGAAGGAATTAGAGATAAGAAAGAATAATGCTAGGGCAAAGGATCTTGAGATCCGGGAACATATAGCAATTTAGCTCTTTCCTTCAATCACTCTGAAGCAAATGAATATGATCTTCAAAGATTGCAAGGATGAGTTCCGGAGCAAAGCTAGAATGAATCAGCTTATGCTCGGCGAAACTGACAAAATAGCCAAAGAGACAGAAGAGATCCTCCAGAATGCATACAAAAAATTCAACATTCCAATTGTAGAGGACATAAGTGATAAGCCCTTTTCCATGGGCGACAAGGAAGAAACCACTAAGACGGTAGTAGAAGAGGTTAAGGAGACAGGTGAAGAAAAAGGTAAGGACTTAGATTCCTCTTCTCCAGGAGAGGAAGTCCAAGGAGAAGTAAACCCAGATTCTCCTATAGTCTCTGGATCTAAAGGAGAAGTAAGAACAGAGGAGAAGGGAGAAAAAGTGAAGGGAAAGGAAGAAGGTCAAACAGAAAAGACCACAGATGACAGTACTAAGGCTGCAGAAGGGGAGAAAGTTCCGTCTCCGGCAAGAGACACAGCAGAAGCAGTCAAGGACTTCTTGACCAAAGAGATGATGGAATTTGATGAACCGGAGTTGCTTCAAGGTCCATTCAATTTTGATTCCCTCTCTCTGATGCAAACCATGAAGCTAGCATCCTTCACCCAAGCAAAGGCAAAAGAAAAAATTCTGAAGTCTCACCTGGTAGACTGTGAGCTCATAGAAGCTACATCTGGTGTCTTAGAGAAGATTATGCCTTCCTTCCAAGAGGACTCTTCAGCCTCCACATCTGGTAATCTCAAAACTCTTGTTAATTCTGTTAACACTCACTTTGAGTCATTAGAAAAGTCAGCTGAGGCAAAGGTTCGGAAAGAGTTTTTGGATAAGAGATTCTCGGAGTTACAAGGCGTAATAGCAAATGATAAGAGAGTTTTGGATATTGGAATAAAGAGCTTGGAAAATGCTCTCAAGGATGGCGGAGATTTCTACAAATTTTGTTTATCCTGGCCTAAAGTGACCAAGGATATTGAGAAGAAAGTAAAGGAACAAGAAGATAAACTGTTAAACCTCTCATAGAATTTTGATCCTCTCACTCTATCCATAGTAAATCAGGAATGTCAAATTATTGTAGTCATGAATGAGATTAAGAAACTTGAAAAGGAGAGGAAAAACATAATAAACAAGATGAGTGAGCTTAGAGGGGTGATTATTCCCAAATTAGAAGCCATGCATGAGGCCCTAACAGATGCCCAGACCATAGCCTGGACCAGTGATCCGATAGATCTCAAGAGGGCAGAAGCTTTTGCATTCCTATTGAGTGGTCATATCTCAATTTTGGACAGGATGAAGCAGAGTTGGGCGACACAAGTTGTACAGCTGAAGACAACCTTTGCAGACATATTACAGTATATGTAAGTAAAACCTGTCTATATACTTATGCGGCTAAGTATAGTGGAATTTTTGGGCAATTTTGGTATGCGGACCCTACCCTTTGCCATTGATGTCAAAGGGGGAGTGAGGAACAGTGAAAAATGTGGAATCCAGCTAAGGGGGAGCTCCGGTAAAGTGTACATTTGAAGAAAGCATCAACAAAGGGGGATTATAGTATAACACTTAGTCATTTTTCACTAAGTGTTGCCATCAATGTCAAAGGGGGAGATTGTTGGCAAGAGACACATTGGAGCTTCATGATTGTTGTCATTGATGGCAACAAAGATCATCCCACACATCCACAGGAAATGGTGTGTCTCTACCAGAAGTCAGATTGAAGAGCTTACAGGTCCAGTAAGCAAGAACAGAGAATGCAGAAGGTCTGATAGTCAGGTCCAGATCTATTAGAGGAAGTATCCTTGGAAAGTGCAGACTTGGGAAAGTCAAGAGGAGTATCTTGACTGATAGATTCCAGGGTTTGAGCCTCCGATGTTGAAAGAGTGAAGAGATATAAGCTTCTAAGTACTAGGGTCTGGTTTGGTAGAACAAACAGAGGAAGAACTGACAGTCAGAGCATCATAAGTTATTCCGGATGAGATGTTGATGATGATAAAGATTCCTAAGGTATAATTCATGATTGGCCAACTTATTAGACAACTTATATAAGTTTCTTTTTGATCTGCATCACTTGGGAAGCAAGGATTCAGCCGACAGACTAAAGTTTAGGAAATATTGACTATTCTGGATGCCGACTAGAAAGAGGATGAAATCCTTTGTGTGGATATATATACTAGATGGATTTTGATAAGGAAAAATAGTTGAATAGCATGGAGTGTGAAGAAAAGGAGAAGAGCAGAGTGAAAGCAGTAAGGAAGGTCTGGTATGTGAAAGGACAGCAGAACAAAAGAAGAGGAAGGATGAAGTACAGCAGATCAGTTTACTAAGCCTAACTAGAACTGAACTCTAGCATGTGTGGATGCTTCACATCAATTCAAGTATCTTATTATTTCTTGTTACAACTTGTAGATAGTGAGTCTCTTGTGAGCAGTGTGCTCGAGCAGTGAGCCCTAATTGGCAAGTGTCATTTTGTATTTCTATTCTTCTAACAAAGAATACAATCTTGGGTTAATCACCCCGTGGTTTTCTCCCTTAACAGGGTTTCCATGTCAAAAATATTATGTCATGTGTATTTCCATTTCATGGTTATGTTTGCTTATTTGAATTGATGCAGCATTAATTATTAAGAAAGTTTAGAAAGTTGAAATAATTAAGATAACTGATTCACCCCCCCTCTCAGTTATCAACAATTGGTATCAGAGCCAAGTTCCTCTCAACAGAGCCTAACAGCTTGAGGAAGACCTGTGAATTCAAATGGATGCCTATGGTATGAAGGAGCAACTTAAGTCTGCCCTAGATGATCTTGAGCAGTCAAATTCTGAAATCAATGAATTGAAGGAAAGACTCAAACACGCTGATGATTTCATAAATGAATTAAAAGAGAAACTAAGTCTCTTTACGAAAAAGAGAAAGGAGCTACTTCAGCAACTGGCAAGACAAGGTGAAGCCAATGATACAAATGGAGATCTGAAGGAGAAAACCAAGTTACGTGAAAAGTTATCAAAAGAAATCATTATGGTAAGACATGAAATGGAATCAGGTTTTATAAATTTTACCCAAGAGATTGAAGAGAAAAGAAAAACTGAAGATGATCTAAGACAATCTCTCAAGGAAAAATCAGAAGATTGCCACAAGATGGATAGAATTATCAGACATCTCGAATTTGATCTTGAAGATGCTAAAGATAATGAAGAAAAACTTGAGGATCAAATTGTCTCTCTTAAAAGGGATTTCAAACAGCAAATGAATATAAAGAGAAATTCAAGATAAGTTCTGCTCAACTTGAAGTTCTTCTTCAAAGTCAAAAAAGGGTAGATAACAAGTGTGGTTTGGGATATGAAAAAGGAGAAAGTTTCGGATCCAGTCAGAAGAATTTTGGATCAGAAAATCCAAGGAACAGGCCTAGAAGACCTCTAGTAAGGCAGCCTAATGCTCAAAGATATCCATCCTTCAATGGATATTGCTACAACTGCAATAACTTTGGTCATAGAGCTAATCAATGCAGAAAGAGAATGAATCAGACTAACACATCCTTCTCTGAACAGTGTTTCAACTGTAAAAGGTATGGCCACAAATCTCATGAATGCAGAAATATGCAAATAAACAATTCATTCAATGGTAGATGCTTTGCATGCAATAGAATGGGTCACATGGCTAATCAATGCAGATCAAGGGGATATCAGTCAAATATGGAAAGAAATGTTGTTTGCCAAATTTGCAATAGATCTAGTCATATTGCCAAATTCTGTAGAAGCAAGAATCAGGACAAAAGAGGTCCGGCACATCATAATCAGAATCAAGACAAGGGAAAACAAAAAGTGAATGCGGATGAAGTTCAAAGTGAAATGAACAAGATTTGGGTGAAGAAAAGTACAGAGAATGTAGGGGATGGATCCGCACCAGACTCTGGTGCTGATATTGCTTCCGAAAACTAAAAAGTGAGCTCTGGCTCAGGGGGAGTCTCAAGGAAAAATATTATCCCCCAACCAGTCAATTGGTGCCGGAATTGGCACAAGGAAAATTACGGATTAAAGGGCTCTCAGAGAAACATCCAAGTAAATTGTGATTAAGATATGAAAGATCTGCAAGAAGTTTTAAATAGGTAGAGGACTAATCTGGTTCCTCAGTCATCCGGTGAGAAGTAGATTTCTCACAGTTAAACCCGACGTGATTCAAACTATGGAATCTTGATCTGCGGATAGATCAAATGATTAGTGAAAGGAAGATAGATTATCATTATTCTCCAAGAATAACTCTAAAGTCTGTCTCAGTGATCCGAAAAGGTTATGTCTCTGAATAAGATAAACAAGGCAAACCAGAATGAATTAGGTCGTACATTTATTACAGGGTGAAAATTAGGGTTTTCCCAGAAATAAAAGAGTTCATTCGTTTGTCATTTGCACATTTGCACACAAAAAGAAAAGAAAAAGGAGCTCTGCATCAAATTGTCTCAACTCTCAAAGATCAGCCATTGAAATTGTTTCATCCAACTAATCAAATATGGCTCTTTCAGCGAACCCTAGAAATGAAAAAGGTATTTTTTATTGCTAAATATCTCTCTGTAAAATCTTTTTGGAAATGGCTACTCTGAATGTTGTGAAGATCTCTGATAGACCTCGCCCTAAATTTAAGAAGCATCCATATAAATCACTAGAAGTTGATCCCCTAGGCGCCTTTTCAAGCATTCCGCATGGGGTTCTGCATGTAGAAGATGTTAGGGTTTACATTCATGCAAGCATTGAAGAATTTGGGGAATCAAAGTTAATGGATATCTATCACAAGCAGTTAATAGATGATTCTTTTGAGATCAAACCTCAGTATAAAGCCATCCAGGAGAAGCATTTTGCACAGTGCATTCATTCCCCTGTTTTGAAGAAGATGAATGGGTCCGGTATGTGTTGAACAGAGTGTATGACAATTTCTTATGGTTGAATAGACCATTTAAAATCACCAAAGATGCAATTAGGGTAGTAACCAGTCTGCACTCATCCGGTGGGATACCTGTTCTCAAATCTGTCAAGAATCAGACAGTAAGTGATGCAACTGGATCAAAATTTGACAAGAGAGCTATGACAATTGAAGATATCACTGATCCAGATGTCAAATTTGCATCCATGATAATTGGTTACAAGATTTATCACTCCAATAGGGAAAATTTAGTACCGGGAACTGCAGTTTATACAGCGTATCAGATGCTAAAAGAAAATGTTGACTATGATCTGTGTGAACTTCTTCTAACCCAACTTTTAGAAAATCTGCAAAAGATAAAGAAGGACAAGAAGAACTCCTTCAAGTATGGTGGCTTGATACTCTGCCTATTCTTTTATTACATGAATGAGCTTCTCGGATCGAGTGGCTGGGTATGGCAGAATGATAGACTAGTAGCTATTCAAATCAGAGATCATATACATGGGCTTGGTGATGCCAAGGCACAGAATACAACTCTCTGGGGCTATTTCAAGAATTTTTAGACCATGATGCAAGCAAGAGAGAGAATCCCCAAATCTTTAGTTGAAAAATATAAAGATACAATATGCTTTATGGTAGAAACTGATCAGTGCCTAATGGAGGCAGTGGAGCCAAGAACAGTGTGGATCATGCCAATGGGGTATGAAGTGGATGAGAAAATTGTTGAGCTACATGTTCAACATATGGTTAGTCAACCTAAGGATCCCAAGGCAGAAAGGTTTGGAACCTTTGAAGAATTGAGTGTAAAGATTCATGTGGAACTTAGACAACTGGAGAAAAAAAGGAAAGTGAGAAGGGAAGTTGAAGAAGTTGCTAAGAGATTTGGAATATCCAAGGAGGCACTTGATGCAAATAGAGAAAAGATGGAAAGGGTAGAGAAAGAGAAGAAAGAAGCATAAAAGGAAAGTGATCCGGTAAAAGCTCCCTCCTGGACCAGATCCTCTAAAAGGGCTGCACCTACCTTTGATAAAAGCTCAAAGGCATCAAAACTGGAAGTCCAGACATCCGGAAAAGAAGAAAAGAGAACAAAGAAAAAGGCAACAAGGTCCTATGTTAGCCTGAAGGATGATGAAGAAACTGAATCAGATGAGGAGGTAAGAGGTAAAGAAACTGAAGAAGAAGAAGAAATCTTCTGGTGAACCCTCTACCGGTGAAGACAAGGAAGAGATGGTAGAAGAATTCGTTCAAAGGCCCACTCTGTCCTTAGATGACGTAGTTAAAGAAGTCACTATGTATGGGAACCTGCAACCAATAATAGAATTCTATGATGCATATAATGAAGCAGATAAAAAGTTTCTGGAGGAAGCCACAGTTAAGTATTTGAATGTATATAATAAAGCTTTTATTGAAATCATATCTCTCATTCCCAAAAGCCTAGAGAAGGAATTAGAGATAAGAAAGAATAATGCTAGGGCAAAGGATCTTGAGATCCGGGAACAGATAGCAATTCAGCTCTTTCCTTCAATCACTCTGAAGCAAATGAATATGATCTTCAAAGATTGCAAGGATGAGTTCCGGAGCAAAGCTAGAATGAATCAGCTTATGCTCGGCAAAACTGACAAAATAGCCAAAGAGACAGAAGAGATCCTCCAGAATGCATACAAAAAATTCAACATTCCAATTGTAGAGGACATAATTGATAAGCCCTTTGCCATGGGCGACAAGGAAGAAACCACTAAGACGGTAGTAGAAGAGGTTAAGGAGACAGGTGAAGAAAAAGGTAAGGACTTAGATTCCTCTGCTCTGGGAGAGGAAGTCCAAGGAGAAGTAAACCCGGATTGTCTTGTAGTCTCCGGATCTAAAGGAGAAGTAAGAACAGAGGAGAAGGGAGAAAAAGTGAAGGGAAAGGAAGAAGGTCAAACAGAAAAGACCATAGATGACAGTACTAAGGCTGCAGAAGGGGAGAAAGTTCTATCTCCAGCAAGAGACACAGCAGAAGCAGTCAAGGACTTCTTGAGCAAAGAGATGATGGAATTTGATGAACCGGAGTTGCTTCAAGGTCCATTCAATTTTGATTCCCTCTCTCTGATGCAAACCATGAAGCTAGCATCCTTCACCAAGCAAAGGCAAAAGAAAAAATTCTGAAGTCTCACCTGGTAGATTGTGAGCTCATAGAAGCTGCATCCGGTGTCTTAGAGAAGATTATGCCTTCCTTCCAAGAGGACTCTTCAGCCTCCACATCTGGTAATCTCAAAACTCTTGTTAATTCTGTTAACACTCACTTTGAGTCATTAGAAAAGTCAGCTGAGGCAAAGGTTCAGAAAGAGTTTTTGGATAAGAGATTCTCGGAGTTACAAGGCATAATAGCAAATGATAAGAGAGTTTTGGATATTGGAATAAAGAGCTTGGAAAATGCTCTCATGGATGGCGGAGATTTCTACAAATTTTGTTTATCCTGGCCTAAAGTGACCAAGGATATTGAGAAAAAAGTAAAGGAACAAGAGGATAAACTGTTAAACCTCTCATAGAATTTTGATCCTCTCACTCTATCCATAGTAAATCAGGAATGTCAAATTATTGTAGTCATGAATGAGATTAAGAAACTTGAAAAGGAGAGGAAAAACATAATAAACAGGATGAGTGAGCTTAGAGGGGTGATTATTCCCAAATTAGAAGCCATGCATGAGGCCCTAACAGATGCCCAGACCACAGCCTGGACCAGTGATCCGATAGATCTCAAGAGGGCAGAAGCTTTTGCATTCCTATTGAGTGGTCATATCTCAATTTTAGACAGGATGAAGCAGAGTTGGGCGACACAAATTGTATAGCTGAAGACAACCTTTGCAGACATATT
The DNA here is from genome assembly GCA_027924645.1 of Cunninghamia lanceolata. Lineage (NCBI taxonomy): Eukaryota > Viridiplantae > Streptophyta > Pinopsida > Cupressales > Cupressaceae > Cunninghamia > Cunninghamia lanceolata. Next base: position 1,114,605 of record BSBN01000328.1, on the reverse strand, counting down.
ACAGTATATGTAAGTAAAACCTGTCTATATACTTATGCGGCTAAGTATAGTGGAATTTTTGGGCAATTTTGGTATGCGGACCCTACCCTTTGCCATTGATGTCAAAGGGGGAGTGAGGAACAGTGAAAAATGTGGAATCCAGCTAAGGGGGAGCTCCGGTAAAGTGTACATTTGAAGAAAGCATCAACAAAGGGGGAGTATAGTATAACACTTAGTCATTTTTCACTAAGTGTTGCCATCAATGTCAAAGGGGGAGATTGTTGGCAAGAGACACATTGGAGCTTCATGATTATTGTCATTGATGGCAACAAAGATCATCCCACACATCCGCAGGATATGGTGTGTCTCTACCGGAAGTCAGATTGAAGAGCTTACAGGTCTAGTAAGCAAGAATAGAGCATGCAGAAGGTCTGACAGTCAGGTCTGGATCTGTTAGAGGAAGTATCCTTGGAAAGTACAGACTTGGGAAAGTCAATAGGAGTATCTTGACTGATAGATTCTAGGGTTTGAGCCTTCGGTGTTGAAAGAGTGAAGAGATATAAGCTTCTAAGTACTGGGGTCCGATTTGGTAGAACAGACAGAGGAAGAACTGATAGTCAGAGCATCAGAAGTTATTCCAGATGAGATGTTGATGATGATAAAGATTCCTAAGGTATCATTCATGATTGGCCAAATTATTAGACAACTTATATAAGTTTCTTTTTGATCCGTATCACTTGGGAAGCAAGGATTCAACCGACAGACTAAAGTTTAGGAAATATTGACTATTCTGGATACCGACTAGAAAGAGGATGAAATCCTTTGTGTGGATATATATACCAGATGGATTTCGATAAGGAAAAATAGTTGAATAGCGTGGTGTGTGAAGAAAAGGAGAAGAGTAGAGTGAAAGCAGTAAGGAAGGTCTGGTATGTGAAAGGACAGCAGAACAAAAGAAGAGGAAGGATGAAGTGCAGCAGATCAGTTTACTGAGCCTAACTGGAACTGAACTCTAGCATGTGTGGATGCTTCACATCAGTTCGAGTATCTTATTATTTCTTGTTACAACTTGTAGACAGTGAGTCTCTTATGAGCAGTGTGCTCGAGCAGTGAGCCCTAATTGGCAAGTGCCATTTTTTATTTCTATTATTCTAACAGAGAATACAATCTTGGATTAATCACCCCATGGTTTTCTCCCTTAATAGGGTTTCCACGTCAAAAATATTATGTCATGTGTATTTCCATTTCATGGTAATGTTTGCTTATTTGAATTGATGCAGCATTAATTATTAAGAAAGTTCAGAAAGCTAAAATAATTAAGATAACTGATTCACCCCCCCTCTCAGTTATCAACAAAGATGTCCATCCTGTTAGACAACCACATAGGGGAATTAATCCAGCCTTGAGGGACATAGTGAAGGAAGAAATAGAGATATTGTTACAAGTAGGATTCATCTACCTCATTTTTGACAGTTAGTGGGTATCACCATTGGTTATAGTACCAAAGAAAAATGGCAAGTGGCGAGTCTACATTGACTATAGACAATTGAACAAAGCCACTAAAAAAGATTATTTCCCACTTCCCTTTATTGACCAAGTGCTGGATAATCTGGTTGGTAGTCACTATTTCTCCTTTCTAGATGGATTCAACAGCTACAATCAGATCTAGATGGCTCCAAAAGATCAGGATAAGACTACCTTCATGTGTCCATGGGGGACATTTGCTTACAGAGTTCTATCATTCAGATTATGCAATGCACCAGCCACATTTCAACGGGCTATGTTGGCATTTTTTGTTGATTTAGCCAATACATGTGTGGAGGTTTATATGGATGATTTTATGGTGCATGGAAAAAAAATTTATGAAGCCTTGAATAGTTTGAATAAAGTGCTTGAAAGGTGCAAAGTGTTAGTGTAGGTTTTTATTTCCTAGTGGGTTATTTATTTATTTTTCCCTATATTCCTATGTTTTTCCTACACTTCTATTAATCTCGCTTAGGTTAGTAAAGCATGTCTTATTAGGTGAGTGGTTGCGAGGTGTCACCTTCCTACATGTGAGCATCCATTAGCTATCTTGGGAAGATACTTTGCTATCTTTAGTCCGATAGATGGTTGCTCCTGATTGGTCGGTGTTGCCACCTCCTCCCTCTTCCTATTCTATATAAGCATGCTACCTGGCTTGTATTTTGTATATTTTGCTTTTGTATCCTCTTAATGCTATTTTACTTCTAGCATTTGCATTACTCTCTTGGAGACTAACTCTGTGTCGCTATTTTGATTTCGTATCATTTGCATTCATAGTTTAAATATCTATCCATTTGCACTAGTTTTCTGGGTTAATAATCTTTTCAGATTCTAACATGGTATCAGAGCATTTCTATGTGCAAGAGTAGATTTTATTTTCCATATTTGAGAGATTCAGGGGGGCTAATAAATCTTATTTTAGTTTTTTGAAAAACCCAGTATGCTCTTCTCTTGCATCTTCGGATGATCTTGAGAATCAGAAAAGTTTGACGGAAACTTTTTTAATCTCTAGGGTTTGCACATGTGTTTTATGAAATCTGGGTGATTGCAGCATTTTTAGTTATGCTGGCAGCATTTCTAGCTGTTCCAACATGTCCAGGAGGCTTGAGAAAGTTAGATTTGGCTTTCGTTTCACCGAAATTGGAGATCGTCATACACAGTTGCGGAACCGGGAATTTGACAACCAACTTGCATATTTGGTGTTTTAAATCAATATTGCAGGTTCCAACATGCCCTTTCTTGACTTTGGTAGCTGATACAGCCTTTGCATGTTATTTTTTGGTTGCTGGGGTTATTTTTTTGTAGCTAAAAGTGTTTTGTTTACACTAGATCAACATCTTCTGTACATTAAGAAGAAAAACGCCTTCTGGGTTTTGTTCACAGCATAGAAAAACCATCTAGGTATGTTTTAGTTTTTGTATGCAGTCTATATATTTTGTAGAAACATGCTCAAAAAGCTACAGCAGGACCCCTCTCCGTTGGCAGTTGCAATTTTGAAGGCAGTTTTTAAATGCTCCGTTCTTGCTCATACGGACTCCTTTTCCCACGATTTTTTTTTATTATTATTTTCACTATTTTTTCGTGCTCTATGCACTAGTGTAGAAGTTTTTTGGTTTTAATGCTGAGATTTTTTAGAAATTGCAGATTCTCAGTCGTGACATTGCACAGTTCTCGTTTTGGGAACTTCAGAGGATCATAACTTTCACATACGACCTCGTATCGAGGTGATTCTTTTTTTGAAAGTGCATGATTTTTTGAGTAGATTTCAGTGGTGCTGTTTATTTCTCTAGATATTGTGCCAAAGTTGTATTTTCAGCATATGCTCTTCATTAGGGTTTTGTAATGCATTTAAATCAAGACCACTTAGTATTTCTTGCTAGTGGCAGTTGTAAACGCACTAATATAAAGTGCCAAATCATATTTTCTTGGGGGGTTCTTTGATTGAGTGAAAAGGGGGGTTGTCTTGGTTGGGTTCTCTTCTTTTCGACATTTTTTCTCTGCATTTCTTCATCATGGATCAAACAAATCAGCCCATCCTAACTCCATACAATTACTGAGTGGAAATAATGCATGACAATTCACTTAAGGAAAGCTAGATTAAATAAGATAACTATGGGACTTGAAACTAAACCTGCTAAAGATGAAGATAAGCCTAAGTGGTTTAACAAATGTGATGAAGCATATGAAACATTGTGTTTGTCTGTTTCTCCTTATTTGCTCTTTCACATTGAGTCTTTGAATAAACCAAATAAAATCTTGACAAAGCTAGAAAATCTATTTGGCACACAAGATTCAATGAGGGGTCATATGTTGCAAAATGAACTAATTAGTTTAAGTCCAGGCAATTTCAACACAATCTAGGATTTCTTCACTAAATTAAAATCACTAAGGCTATAGTTAAAACAATGTGGAATTAAAAAGAAAGATGAACAACTGATTCTTAGTATTCTCTCTAAGCTAAGTTCAGAATATTTTGTGTTTGTTTCTACTTTCTATGCTACTAAGGGTGCACTTGGTACTCAATTCACCATGCCATCTTTAGATGATTTTGCTGTCAATCTCACTCGGGAACAGAACAAGCTAATCTAGATGGGCACTCTTAAGTCCTCTAAGTCACATGCCTTGGCTACCAACCAAGGCACAAAGGAATAGAAAGGACAAAGTAGTAACAACAATAGTAAGGATAAGAAACAGAAGAATAGCAAGGAGAAAAGGGATCAGATAACGGTTGCTTCAAAAGTAACTAATGAGACCTAATCTTCCAAGGGTGACAAGTCTAAGAAAGAGAGGGTCCAATGTGCCTATTGTAAAAGACCTGGTCATGATGAACATAAATGTCTGAAGAAATAAATTGATCACTTGACACACATTCTTGAGAAGAATAATATCAGTGTTCCTGAGTCTATCAAACAGAGTTCTAATGAGGGGTCTAATAAGGCAAAAGAAAACAGCAAGGGGAAATAAAAGGGCAAGGCCCTTGTTGCAGTTGCTTCTTCACCATCCACTTGGGTTCTTGATTCGGGTGCTTCACACCACATGGCTTCATCAAAGGAAGAACTTGCATCTTTGGAGCCGTGTACTGTGCCTTCTATTTTGATGGGTGATGACACTCTTGTTGAGGTGTGTGGGAGAGGGTCTATTGATGTGGGGGATGGCACATTCTATGATGTTCTTTGTGTGCCCTCATTATCAACTAATCTCCTATCAGTATACCAGATCACTCACACAGGTTCAGGCAAGCGGGTTGAGTTCACTCTTGATTCAGTGGAGATTCGTGAGTTGCACAGTGGTTCTACAGTTGCAGTTGGGAGAGCAGATCATCAGTCACGGCTCTATCTATTTTATCACTTTGTTCCTGATCCTCCTTTGACTATTTTGCTTACTCATTCTAATGATGTGAGTAGATTATGGCATGAGAGGTTTGGCCATCTTAACTTCTGCTACTTGCAGCAGCTCAACCAGCAGAGCATGGTCACAGGGTTGCCTTCAGTTCAGTTTTCAGGTGGTGTTTGCCAAGGTTGCATTCTTGGTAAGCATCCTAAGGAAAATTTTGACAAAGGTAAGGCATGGAGAGCTTCACAGATACTGGAGTTAGTTCATAGTGATTTGGCTGGTCCATTTCAGCATCCTTCTTTCAACAAGGCTAGATATGTCCTCACATTCATTGATGACTTTTCTCGATATACTTGGGTGTACTTTCTCAAACATAAGTCAAAGGTATTTGATCATTTTCAGGACTTCAAAACTTTTGTAGAGAAGCAATCTGGGAAAGCCATCAAAGTTTTGCACACTGACAATGGTGGTGAGTATGTCAACCATCGGTTTGAGAGGTTTTGCACTTCAAAGGGGATTGATTTGCAGCATTCAGTTCTATATAATCCTCAGCAGAATGGTGTTGCAGAATGAAAGAATAGGTCCTTGAAGGAAATGGTGAACTACATGATTCACTCCAAATCTCTTGCACCACAGTATTGGGCAGAGGCCATTAACTGTGCTTGTTATATCCAGAACCGTGTTCCTCAAAGGGAGTCACTCCTTTTGAAGCTTGGAGCGGTCGGAAACCATCAGTTAAGCACTTTCAAGTTTTTGGTTCTCTTGCATGGGCCCACATTCCTGCAAAGAAACGTAGGGCCTTGGATCCATAGAGCAGACCTTGCATATTTGTAGGTTATCCTGATAGTGTGAAGGGTTATCGGTTGCTCCACCCTACTACACATGAGTTGTTCACTGAGAGGAGTGTTCAGTTTGAGGAGGGCTCTTCAAGCTCACTTTCTATCACTTCTCCAACTCCTTCTACTTTGACATTGGAGTCACTTGGGATACATGACAGATCTTCTGATGAGTCAAATTCACCTGAGTAGTCTTCTACCTCCACTTCTGATGCAGAGAGTGATTTAGAGGACTCACCTCCTTCCTCTCCTAGTCATCATTCAGAGGTTGATGATTCTTTTCTAGATTCTCCATCTTCTGGTCCACTTTGGGCTAGACAGACCTTGCAGTCTGCAGTGATTGGTTTGGGGATCCATCAAACACGAGGCGGACTCGTTCATAGTTTTAGGATGCTCCACATGTCTTCATTGCTAGTGCCTCAGATCCACAGTCTTTTCATGAGGCTTCTGGTATTCCTGAGTGGGATACAGCTATGCAGGAGGAGTATAGTTCCTTGATGAGGAACCACACTTGGGATCTTGTCCCTCTTCCTAAGGGAAGAAAACTTGTTTGATGTAAGTGGATCTATCCGACAAAATTTGCAGCAGATGGGTCGGTTGACAAGCATAAGGCTCACTTGGTCATCAAAGGATTCTCCCAGGTTTTTAGGATTGACTACTCTAAGACTTTTGCGCTAGTTGCCTGAATGAATTCTATCTGACTTGTTCTTGCCATTGATGCAGCTAATCATTGGGAAGTACACCAGATGGATGTGAAGAGTGCCTTTCTTCACGGTGACCTTCAAGAGGAGATCTACATGGAGCAGCCACAAGGGTTCCTTCAGGATTCTTCACTTGTGTGTCATCTTCAGAAGTCTCTCTTTGGCCTCAAACAGGCTCCTTAGGCCTGGTATGCCAAGATGGACTCCTTGCTTCTATCAGTTGGGTTCACTTGGTGCCATTCTAATCCCAATGTCTACATTCTGCAGCAGGATGATTCACTCCTATTTCTGGTTATGTATGTTGATGACTTGTTGATCACAGCGAGTTCTTCATCCACCATTGGGGCTGTCAAAACTACCCTTCATGATAGGTTTTTGATGACTGACTTGGGCTTGTTGCATTACTTTCTTGGGATTGAGATCTTTCAGTCTTCTTCCGGGATCACCATCACACAGTCCAAGTATGCTATAGATTTGCTCTCGAGGTTTCATATGGCTGACTATAAGCTTGCTCCGACTCCCTTTCTTTCTGGAGTCAAACTTGAGGCTCAGTGTTCTTCTCCACTTGTTGATGGCACTTTGTACTGATAGCTTGTTGGAAGTCTCATTTATCTGACTCATACGAGACCTGACATTTCATATGCTGTAGGCATGGTCTCTCAATTCATGCAGGAGCCTCATGAGCTGCACTGGAAAGCAGCCAAGCGGATCCTTCACTACATTCAGGGTACTCATAGTTTTGGGATTCACTACGTAGCGAGTGTTAAGCTTGACTTGGTGGGCTACACAGATTCAAATTGGGTGGGTGATTCTCAGGATCGCAAGTCTACTTCAGGTTACAGCTTCTCACTTGGTTTAAGTTCTGTTTGTTGGTCGAGCAAGAAGCAGTCTGCTATTGCTCTATCTTCTACTAAGGCCGAGTATCGGGTGGCTGTGAATACTGCCACTGAGGCCATTTGGCTTTAAAATCTTCTCACTGAGTTTAGTATCCAAATCAGATGGCCATCAGTCATATTTTGTGACAACCAGAGTGCCATTCAGATCTCATGAAATCTGGTCCATCATCAGTGGACCAAACACATAGAGGTCCATATGCACTACATTTGGGAGCTTATCCATGGCCACGTCATCGACCTTCGCTACTATCCGACTTCCAAGTAGGTTGCTGATATCTTCACCAAACCCTTCACTGAGAGCAAGTTCCTTCATTTGCGAGCTTTGCTGGGGGTGCAGGATGCTTCATCTTCTGGGGGGCCTTCTTCCTCTCACTCAGAGTCCTGACTCTCTCTATTTGGGGGGGTCTCTTCTCTCTCTATTTGGGGGGGGGGTGGGGGGGGGGGCTTTTCCCTCTCTTTAGGGGGGAATTTTATGTACATGGGTACCTCATTAGGCTTGATTTGCTGGGACCCATTTCTACATCCACCTAAGTTTTGCTTATGGGGGGTGTTAGTGTAGGTTTTTATTTCCTAGTGGGTTATTTATTTATTTTTCCCTATATTCCTAGGTTTTTCCTACACTTCTATTTATCTCGCTTAGGTTAATAAAGCATGTCTTATTAGGTGAGTGGTTGCAAGGTGTCACCTTCCTACATGTGAGCATCCATTAGCTATCTTGGGAAGATACTTTGCTATCTTTAGTCCGATAGATGGTTGCTCCTGATTGGTCGGTGTTGCCACCTCCTCCCTCTTCCTAGTCTATATAAGCATGCTACCTAGATTGTATTTTGTATCTTTTGCTTTTGCATCCTCTTAATGCTATTTTGCTTCTAGCATTTGCATTACTCTCTTGGAGACTAACTCTATGTTGCTATTTTGATTTCGTATCATTTGCATTCATAGTTTAAATATCTATTCGTTTGCACTAGTTTTCTAGGTTAATAATCTTTTCAGATTCTAACACAAAGAACATCAGTTATCCCTAAATCATGAGAAGTGTCATCTTATGATGACTGAAGGGATAGTCCTAGGTCACCACATCTCACAAGAGAGAATGAAAGTGGACCCCAAAAAGGTTGAAATTATAGTTCAAATTCTCCCTCAAACTCAAACAGAAGTGAGAAGTTTCCTAGGACATGCTGGGTATTATTGAAGGTTTATTAAAAACTTTAGTAGAAAAGTTGATCCTTTGTTTACCTTGCTTAAAAAGGATTCTAAATTTAATTGGACACCGCAATGTCAAGAATCCTTTGAAGCCATCAAAAGCACCCTCATGACAGCACCAGTCATCAAAGGACTGAATTGGAGTGAACCATTCCATATTCTCACGGATGCCTCCAATCAGGCTATTAGAGCAGTGTTAGGACAGGCTAACGAATCTAGAGGGATGCATGCAATTTATTATGTTAGCAAAAACCTAAACCTTGCAGAGAAAAACTATACCACTCTAGAAAAGGAATTCTTAGCAGTAGTTTATGCAATCAATAAGTTTCGTCACTACATCACAGGCTACAAAGTTTTTATACATACCAATCATACAACTATTAGGTATCTGATGACTAAAGTTGTGGTAGGTGGTAGAATTATTAGGCGGTTGTTATTGCTGCAAGAATTTGACATAACCATTGTTGATAAACTTGGAAAAGATAATGTTGTCGTGGATTTCTTATCTAGATTGACTATGCAGGGAAGTAATGAACCAACAGACAACATATTTCTAGATGAACATCTCTTTACCATTTTCATACAATCGCCATGGTTTGTAAATTTAGCTAACTATTTAGTTTCAAGACGATGCCCACTGCATTTCAATCAAAAAGAAATCAGGCGACTGGTTCGAGACAGCTCTAGATACAAATGGGTAAATGGTATCTTGTTTAAGAATTGTCCTGACCATGTTTTGCGAAGGTGTGTGCAAGAAACTGAAGTTTATGACATAATCTGCTTATGTCATGATGAACTTTCTGGTGGACATTTTTTAGCCCTCCGAACGGGACATACAATTCTGGGAGCAGGGTATTTTTGGCCAAAAATGACCAAGGATATCCAACATTATGTCAAACATTGTGACCAATGCCAGCGAATGAGACGTCCAACTCCTACTATAGAGATGCCACTCCATCCTCAAGTGGTCCTTGAACCATTTGAACAATGGGGAATAGATTTTATGGGGCTGATAGATCCACCTTCTAGAGGAAATCACTACATTCTGGTCTACACTTACTATGCCACTAAATGGGTCAAAGCAAAAGCACTCCCAGTAGCAAAGGAGGAGAAGGTTGCAGATTTTCTGTATAAGCACATTTTGCAAAGGTTTGGAGCACCTAGAGTCCTTGTTTCTGATCAAGGATCACATTTCATGTCTACTATGATCAAAGCATTCCTGGAAAGATATCAAATCTGTCACAGGAAGTCATCTCTATATCATCCTCAGAGCAATGGTCAAGTAGAAGTAACGAATAGAAAATTCGAGAACATCCTCACAAAAACCATTTCAAGTAAAAGAACAAATTAGGCTGAAAGACTGATAGAAGTTGTTTGGGCCTACAACACCACATGGAGGACCACCACTAATTTCACACCATACAAATTAGTCTATGGGAAACACCCAGTGTTGCCCATAGAATATAAGGTAAAAACATTGAGAACAACACAAGTGAAGTTGGTATTGAATTAACTAAAGCACAGCAACATAGGATGGTACAACTAAACAGATTGGAAGAGATGCAGATGGAAGCATTACAGCATACAGAGTTAATTCAACAACAGAGAAAAGAATGGCATGATAAGCACATTATCAATAAGCAGTTCAAACAAGGAGATTGGGCCCTATTGTACGATTCCAAGTATAAAGATCTAAAAGGGAAACTGCACACCAGATGGTTGGGGCCCTATGAAATTCAAGAAACCTTCAGCAATGGGGCTATTCAGCTAGTTCCCATTGATGGAGATCACAAAGTTCTTCTAGTAAATGGATATAGATTGAAGCTGTATCACATACCAGCTTCCAAAGAGCAGTTCTCTACAGAAATTCAGTCTCGGATAGGGCATTTGACCCTGGAGGATCTCTCTTCCATTGGACTCATGTTCTAAATGATGACTTTGGAATAAATAAAGTATTAAAGGTTGAAAACCAGAAATGGCAGCCTTTTCTGTCAGAAAACATTAAAACAAATCAGGCAAAGTTGAAAACTAGAAATGGTGGCTTTGTCTAGAGAGAAGATTGAAAACCAGTAATGGCAGTCTTTCCTTTAAATTCCCCATTTCCTTCAATAAAATTCCTTTTTGTAGTTCTGCAAGTCTTTGTGTTGAAATTTTTTTAAGAGCTCCAAATAGCTATCGATAGCTCCAGATGGTTACAGAAGGCTCTAGACCAATTTTGATGGATGCTTGCTTTCCAAAGTATCATTGGGTGCTAGGTGATGTTGCATCGTGAAAAAGTGATTCGGTAAAAGTTAAGGTGAACTCATCTTTGGTATGCATACTGTACAAATGTATATTCCTACCTTGAAACTTGTATAATTGTTTTAATATATGTATATATGCCACGTGTTTCCCCAAATGACCTGCATGCAGTCCTTATTTTTTCACATGCACCAAGGCAGTTGCATGAATGATGGCAGTTAGACAGGTGGCAGCAGCAAGATCATCTACAGATCTTGTGTACCTTGCAATAAGATGCAAGTACTTAATCATAATGATAACGACATTTTCAATAAATGCCATAAAAAGAAATAAGTACCCACTTGGGAAATAATGATGTCCGGTAATTATGACCATAAAAGGGAAATACATTTGAAAAGATGTGAGAGATACTATTGTTGGCATCAGCTCCAGATGTGCATGGAAAAAATTAAGGTGGCGGCTGTGAATTTCCACTTTGCACGCTGCCACTCTGGTTTGAACCTCCAAAGTATGTGCCCATGAATGCTGAAAGAATGGGCAGGATAATTGTCAACCTATCCATTTTGCATGCGATTATTTCCTCACTTAAACCTGCCATCAACAACTCAAAATTCACATTACTTCCTTTTCTAAAAAACTAGAGTTCCATTACGACATTTCTCTGCAAATTCATCCAAAATTAGTTGAGCAAATGGGTAACAAAAGGAAAGCTAAGCTAGAGAATGTCACTTTTGATGATGCCAGTGTGCAAATTTTCTAGCAGGTTGGATCGTTGGATTTCCTACAGAAGTTTGAGGGGTATGAAGTAGAATTTGTTGACGAGTTTGTCACAAACTTCCATAGGTCTTTCACCATAGTTAAAGGGGTAAGAATACAAATAAACCCTACTATAATTAGTCAACTTTCTGGCATACCTGCAATAGGTGTTGATTTCTTTTCAAATAAACCATCATATGAGGAGCTAGTTCAAAATTTTCATGTTGCTCTGGAGCCCTTCCCTTGATATGTTGTAAGGGAGCAACAAACGGAATTTAGAGGACCAGTCTTCTGAACCCATGGAAGATTGTTGTCCTATGGATCATGAAATTATTTGCATGTGATGGTCAGTATGGCATGGTTTTAGGGCTAGGAATGAGATTAATTACTCATCTAAGGCATGGGGCCAATGACCACAGACATTTGATAAATTTGCCTGCTTTCTTGCATACAAACTTAGTTAACATGATGACAAAAAGGAAGAGCAAAGAAGGGCAGATTAGCCACCCTGACTTAATACATTTGATCATGAAGCATCACTTCCTACATAAGGAAGATGGCCAACAGAAATGGGAAGACTTTCTTTCTTTGTAGCCTAGAAGGAAGAGGGAGAGACACCATACTTCCACTATCTCTATTTCAGGAGACCTTATTACAGTGTCTTCCAAATCCCATGAAGTTCAATTCAGAGGACTCCGAAGGGGGACGAAACAACCCAATCAAGCAAATGAAGCAGTAGGTTCCAACCCAGCTAGGATATGCCACTCCCGTCTGATTATTTCTTCAGATGAGGAGGACAGAGAAGAAACAGAGCAAGGCCATACCATAGGACAACATTCATCCCCTACAACACAACAAAGAGAAGAAACTCCTGAAGACATGGGGACTGAAGAGACTAGCGGTGGTGAAACTCCTGAAGAAGTTGGTGAAGAGGACACCCCTGAAGAAGCAGAAGAGGATATCTTGCAATGCAGCCACAAGAGAGGGAAAGAGCCCCTCATGGAGAGATCTGAGAGTACAACATCCTAGGCAACTTGACATGACCTGGCTTTATCAAAAGTTGAGTTTGAATTGAGGCAATGTAGGGCATAATTAGATGTCACGACTTAGCAATTAAAGGCCAAGGAGGAAGAACTTGAGCAGTAGAAGGCAAAGGTTGCAATGGAGAGAGAAGAAAAAGAAAAAGAAAATTCTATTTTTAAGAAGGAAGTAGATAATCACAAGGTCATGATGGCCCAAAAAGACACTCAAATCATGCAGCTTTGGCAAAAGGCTGCTCAACAGACCCCTGTGCTGACATCACTGAATGTCTATGCATAAAATTTACATCTAACACTGGATAACAGACAGCTCAGAGGTGAGATCATAAAGCTTCAAAAAGATCTAGAGACCCTTACAGAAGAGGTGATGGTGGAGAAGAACTTGGCCTTAGCTTGTGAAATATGGGAGACCCTATTAGCTCAGTGCCTGCCATCAGGTGTGTATGCTCTATTCCTTTGAGAAATTTTTTTGAGATGAAAATTACTCAAGATCAGTTGCAATCTTCCATTTGACTTTGATAATGATAGAGATTTTGTTGAGTGTTATTTACAAAATCCAAAGGACCAACAAAATCTCTTGTGTGAGTTCTTCCAACATGGTCACATTATGGGACATGTCAATATTTCAATGCTTAATTTATATGTGGGAGAACTCCAAATCCGGAGCTATCTATCTCTTCTTAGAAATAACAAGCTATGGGAGGAAAAGATGGAAGAATATGATGCTGCAACAAGATCCATATGGCTATTAATGAGACATGAGTGCCCTAAGACTACATGGTTCTCCAACACCTTCAAAGCAAATGCTTACATGCAGGGCATCACATATCAATATGTGAGAAATTTAAATTCTTGTATTGCTAATTTCTTTGCAATTGCAAATTATCTTCCAAATGCAGCAGTCTCAAGATGCATATCCAGATTTGAGGACTTGCCTAATATTTTCAAGAGAAGGGAACATGTGTCCCCTCCAAACATCATGCGGATGACTGACAAAGTAAGGAAAATGATACCCCTAATTTGACAGAGACAACAAAACTGGATTGGAATGAGGTTCAGGCCACCATTGATTATGATGCCAACTCTTCATCTCGGTCACCCTCTAGGGAACCCAATGAGAGAAGGCAAATTAAATAAATGGTTTAATAAGTTGTAGGAAAATGATGGATTCCAACCAAAGGGCAGAAAATGGTTTCAGTATGAGGATGAGGAATACAATTGCAATACTATCATTGAAGGATAGAATATACTTGATGAAGCAGATGGTGCAGGGCAACCATGAGGACATGGTATAGTTTCAGTTGGGGGGAGATGATGAGTCAAATCCATGACTCATTTATTTCTTTATATTTCCTATTTCAAAGGACTTTATAAAACATTATGGCATATACATATATATTATTATAATTATATTTGTCTCTTGGATGGATTATCCAAATGTTTAGTATTCATTTCCTTTTGATGAAATCTCTTTAATTATTTACTTGAATTACATTTCAAAGTGCATATCTCATGAATTGTGGTATAAGTGGTTTGTGTTTGCATGAGGATTACGGTGGTAAGACTTCCAGTGGTCTCCGGATCCCTTCGAAGCCCCTTTTCTTGTGAAGAGCCTGAATTCTAGACGGCTCCAGATACCGTTACCCTCCAATAGAGCCATCCTCCCCTCAAGTCGATGACTATTACCAGTCAATCCTAGGGCTACCCAAAAGGTCCAGCAACACAAACATGACCCACGCCTCAATTAAGATTACTGTTATGATCTAAATCTCCATGTCACTCCATTTTAGTGACTAACTGAAATAGATGTTAATTGGTGTCAGTTCCAACTAAAGTCACTACCACCAAGCACCATGCCACTCTAGGAAATCACTCAAGTTCGCCAACATCCAAGTTGATACAAATCTCTAATCTTCAGTAACCTGCAATGGAATCATCAATGTAATAAATAAGCAACTGGCTTTAATTCCAATTCGTTGTAGTTAGGTTCACTGATAGTTATCTCCTTTTAATAAAGCTCGATTGTATAAATAGGAGCAGGTCATCTCTTTAAGTTAGTTCTAGATTTTGATAGCAAGTTGTAATCCGTTTATATTTCCAGTTAGAGGAAAACTCCTTATTTTTCTAGTTTTGTATCCATGTCCATTTCTAGACTTTGATTTAATGCAAATGAAGGGGGAATTCTTCTGAAAGTTTGTTCAAGCTTAGAGGATCATCTCCAGCTGGGAAAGTAGGGCCCGCTTCCTGAAACTGGAGGAGATCACTCGGTATTTTATGCAATTCTATTTTATATTTCTATTTAGTGAAATTATCTGTGTATGTTAACTTTGTGATATGTTCTCTCTTTTCTATGTAACTGTTAAGCTAGTTGTCACTTGTAGGTTTGTTTTATCAATACTAAAAATACCCAAAATAGGATTGTGATTTCAATAACACTGATATATTCTGAGTGTGTCTTTTCTATGATTTGGTAATGGATTCAATTACCTTGAAGTTTTGTTTCAGCATTTAAGATAGTTTCTTTTTGGCAATTAGACTAGTTTCCTTTCAAGCAAGTGTGTTTATTTTCAAAAGCAATTAGACTAGTTTCCTTTCAAGCAAGTATGTTTTTTTCCAAATCAATTAGAATAGTTTCTTTTCAAGAAAATAGATAGTTTCATTTCCTTGCATGTGTGTTTCTTTCCACAAGATAAGTAAACCAGACTCTGTCCACCAACCACCAATTCGGATTCACTCCAAAATCCCCCACACTAAGAGTCTTATTATAGATCGCTCTAGACACCTTCAAATTGATAATTAAATGATGTTGAATTAATGAACACTACTACAACCTCATCAATCACAAGATCAGTTATCCAACAAATCTTCAATAGTTCTAGCCGTTCACTTAACTAATCAACTCGATCTTAGAGCATTAAATCCAAAAAATCCACACTCTAGTGCTTCTTCCGTTATAAAAATTGAATCTGTGAAGTTTCAGAGATCGGGCTTCCGAGCTACCGCCTTCCTTCATGGAAGTGCTATAAGCTTACCTCTAATCATATTATATTCTTCCTTTGTAACTTTATTGAGCGTCAGGCTTCTTGTTTTTCCTCTTATTTATTGAGCATCAGACTTTATGCCTTTTTCCTTTGTGGAATATCCATGTGGCCCCTTTCTGCAGTTCTGTGGGAGGGTTTGCCCCTTTCAAAATGTGTTCCGCAGAATGGCAGAAAACACCAGAACAGGCCACATAAGCTCAATGGGACCCATACATCGCATCCTAGGCACATAGTAGTCCATGTGTCACCTTTTCATAGTTCTGCGAGTATGCTTTACTCCTTTGTATGTTCATTAGGCCATCAAATGTATTTCCTTAGCTTTTTCAGACTTCACTCGTCAGGCATTCTTCCTTTCGACTTCCACTTTGAGAATAGAACAATGAGATCCTCTAAACTCTGATCTCTAATTTTTTTAAACAAAATTAGAGCTTTCCTTATTGGGCCTTCCTTATTTCCTCGACAAAGAGAAGGAGTAAGGCCGAAACTCCAAACTCTGATTTCCTTACACTTTTTTAGAGCTTTGCAATCGTGTCTTCCTTTTCAAGCCCTTCTTATCTCTTTGACACAGAGAATGAGTAGGGCCGAAACCCTGAACTCTGACGAACTCCAGAAGGAGTAAGGCCAAAACTCTGAACTCTGAAAAACTACAAAAAACACATCTGTCACTTAGTCTAAATAAAATTTTGGTCCTAGACTCATCAATGACAACACTTGAACAAGTTCCTTTGACATCAATGACAATAATTCAACAATGATTTCTTCATCACCTCATTTTTTAAAAAATGATAAATCTATCTAGGAAATCCTTCAGAATCTCATCTTCTTTTTGTTTCAGATGGAACAACTCTTCCTTCCATCACTCACCCTACAATACTCATGATATTTGTCTAGAAATATAGTTTCCATTTCTTGCCAGGAGTTGATTGATCCCACTGATAAACCCATAAACCATCACATAACTGATTCCCTTAGTGTGGAAGGGAACAATTTCAATTTTTGATTAACAGTTTTATAATCATATGTTTGATAAAGGACCTTAAATTCAAAAAGGAATTGGTCTGGGTCCTCTAAATCCATACCTCTAAAGGTGGGTATGATGGAAGGAGAGATATTTTTCATTAGATCATCTTCATCAGGGTTTAAATTGATAGGATGGGTAAATGTTCTTTCTACCCTTCTTTCTTCCCCATTCTAACCATTGTTGTTTTCCATGGTTTCTACTAAAAATTTTTCCACTGTTTGGTCGCTCTCAAGAGTAATTTGTGAAGCCTTAGGTGGGTCATGATTGACTAGTTGGTAATGAAAATTTTCTTCAACCAAGACTTCTATCCCCTCAAGTTCAATGATTGATGTTTTAGGTTGGGGGTTTTTGCAACAAATCTTTTGTGAGGGCCCCTTTTTCTAACTATGTAGGACTTAACAATATTTTTGGACCACTATTTTGAGTTATCTAACTATATTCCTAATAACACATTGAATAAAGAACAACTTTCTCTAGCAACAGTGCCAAAAAGTGATGAGGCATCATCAAACCTGGTACTTTAATTCGTTAAACAATTTGTAGACCAGGTTGGTGTCCACTGGCTATTTGCAAAAGGAAGTTAAATACCTCAACTCAATGATAATTTTTAGGCTTTTTAGAATAAGAGATGCTTATGCAAAAGTAAAGTCTTAATCTATAAAATCATTTAAAATCTAATCTATGAAAGCATTGAAAACTTAACTATGAAAGCATTCGAAATCTAAATATGAAAAAAATTAACATTTAGAGACAAAAGCAAATATATTGTTAACCTTCAAAACTATTGTAATGAACACACTTTCAAGAGTGATTTGAAAATATAATTTCCTGACACAACATAAATCCATTCAATAGTAGAACAATACACATCATTAAATAGTGTTGGTTTTTTCCCAGACTGGATGCTTACTCCCAGATTTCCCTACAAGGTAGCCATCAATGATCAACAGGATCTCTGGGCCAGCGACCAACAGTATAGGAGATAGACTCTATTTTTATCTCCTCTTCTTCTTCAGGCTCTACAAAACCTAGGGGGGTATTCCCTACTCAACATCCATGAGAATATGCATACAAAGGCTGGGATGCTGACATGAAGCAGATAAGTCCTGTAAGTAGACCAAAACTGCAAGATAAGAGCAAAGGGGCTAGCTTTGGGCCTATTTTCAGTTGTAGACAAAGGACTTGGGATCCTAAAACTAATTCTACTGTCCTAATGGTTGTTTTGGAGTTTAATTTTGATTTTTTGTTTGGATGCAGAGCTGGACCTGGTGTATAACCTCAACACAGAGCTAGATTGGTGCCTATCCAGGGCTTGGAGTCAGTAGCCATACACCTGTGAATGGTTAGGATGAACAACTAAAATTGGATTTCAAGGGGATTTATGTGATATCTGCCTTACAAATATCTCCCAATACATAGTGTTAAGCTATCTATGCTTATGGCATCCCTATTGCAGTATACCCTGCCCAATATTCAATCTGAAAACAATTTAATCTACCCCTTGAGTAGAAGTTAAAAGATCAAACATTCAATACAGGAATTCTATATCCTAGAAAACTAGACACCTCTTAGATATCTAGACTCAGAAGGACACATGCAACACTGGAGACAGAATTAACAAAACACATGCAAAACAGCATTACTCATATAAGATTAATCATGAAATCAGTAGATTCATGCAAGAAACATACAAAAGGAGATGCATAAACTCACAAGGATTCCTGCACAGAGCAAACCAAAACTAGTCGTATTGTATTACAAAGCCAAAAATGTCCAACTTTCAACAACCCTCAATTGAGTAGCATCATCTACTCTTTAAAACAAAACTATGTACTGGACGAATTAATTACAAGGGAGGCCAAAAATCCTGCCAGATACACATAATCAGAAAAATGGCACTCAAAATAGTTAATGCAATAGAGGGACAAGAAGGAGAGAATAGGTGAACTCGGGAGATGCGCCGCCGCTCAGGGACATCCCTCATCAATCAGGTGGTTGAATCTATCAACTCGACCCATACCTTCTGCAAAATCTGCCATTAATGTTTCAACTACTCATAGCCTCTGGAAATGCAGCCACAGCAAGTCTCTCCCGCCAAAAATAGTCGCAAATACTCGAGAAAAAACCTGTCGCTGCAAGCTTTAAACATGGTCGTCAATCCAAAACTAACCGCTGAGATCAAACGGCCCTAAAAATGTCAAAAAGTCCCCAGCCAATGAAAACGTGCCACGCAAGCACTTCAGGTTTCCATCGCTGACCATCACCTTATCCTTTTTATTTTTTAAAAAGGGACACATGGCGGCATCCGCTATATCGACCATCAGGACAAGTGGCAACTTCCGCAGTCTCCTTTGAAACACTAGGGCCCTCCCGAGACACTCCCGTGGAAGCCGCCACGTGGCACCGCCCACAACACTCAAGAAACAAACTGTGTCACAATACCAAAGTGGCTTCCACAGGCGACACATGTCACAACCCGCGGCCTTGAAACCTAGAGACACAAAAAGAAACGGGGCCCACAACCCCCCGCTCACCATCGCAAAAGGAAAACAGGGGCAAGCCTGTGGAAGCCGCCACGTGGCGCCTTCCGCGGCCACTTCTTGAAACATAGAAACTTTTGAAACCTCGCAGACCGCGACACTTGGCAGCATCCGCAATATCCTTGAAACATTAGAGACCCTTGGGACCCTCCGCCACGCGTCACCTTTTGACACATTTGATACATACGCCGGGGCCCATAACAATGTTCGGTTTACCGTTGAAACAAAATGGAAACTAGCCTGCAGAAACTGACACTTGTCACGCTCTACAACAATCATTGAAACTTTATAAAAGGGGTATCTGAAACTTCAAGTGGAGACTGCCACTTGGCAGCATCCGCAGTAGCAACTGCATTTACTGGGACCCACTTCGCTCCACCTGCCAAGCTTTGAAACACGATAGAAACTTTAAGGCCCCTCTTTGAAACTTTTTAGAAACTCTAACAGAGAGCGACATGTGGCGCCATCCGCAGCAGCAAGTGCTAACTAAAGGAAACACTTGGGACTCCCACGAAGACTGACATTTGGCAGGATCTGCAGCCACCAAAGATACTGAAACACTTTTGAAAATCCTGCTGAGGCAACCACTTGGCATCATCTGCTGCAGCTTAGAAACTTTTTGGGACCCACCATGCCTTTGCCACATATTGAAACATGTAGAAACTACTACGGAGGTTGACACTTGTCAGCTTCCGCGGCAACCTCAAGGGGCACGTGGCATCTTCCGCCCCAACTTAGAAACTCAAAAGAAACTTTTTAAAACATGGGCGCAGCCTAACACTTGGCACTGTCCGCGGGGCTTTGAGTAACTTTTTCTATGTCCCTCAGGTGCCTCCACATGGTGTCTTCCGCGTCCAAGCTGAAACATAAAAGAAACTCTATTAAAACTTCGGCGGAAGCCAACATGTGGCGCCTTCCGTGCATTCAACTTGAAACACAAAGGAAACGCTTAAAGGGTCTTTGAGACTCAAGCGAAAACTGACACATGTCAAGTTCTGCGCCTAGCAACTTAAAGCAACACTAGAAACAGCTTCTGCCACGTGGCACGCTCTGCGCTACGGTTATCAGTTAGAAAGAAAAGTGCGGCATGAATCAAGGCTCGACACTTAGCGGAAGCCGTGATACTAGCAAAGGGAAACGCTCATAGCCATACTTAGAAACAATTTTAGACACAGGAAACTGAGACCTGATACGCATCTAAAATGCATCTAACTCAAATTTTTATCACTTTCAGGGGCCAATAGTAATTTTAGCAACAGAACAAGATCCCGCAGCTCAGAAATTTCAGGGTTTGAAGGAGAAAATTAGCAAACATTCAAGTTTAGAACCCTAGACATAAATAATTACCAACATAGGCTCCGATTGGGGATGTGCAGGCGCAAGACTGCAGCGAGGACCAGACAACTCCGGGTAGACCAGACAAAACCCAAAACTCAAAACACGATCGGCCACACAAGGTATGTACAAAATATTTACAACTATTTTACATTGTGCACACAAGTTACTCATTTATGTGAAAAAGGCTTTAAGGAATTTGCTATGCACCGGCAATTCCATTAATTCACCACTTAGGGTTTGGAGAAAGTAGGAGTCTCCTCCATAGATATTGCTAATTTGGTATGGGCCTATCCACAAGGGTTCAAATTTGCCATGTTTACCCTTATCCTGGCTCCTTGCATTCCACATAAGGACCATATCACCTATCTAAAAACCTCTCTCTGTAACCCTTTTATCAAACAGGTACTTCACCTTTTGTTATTTCTTGATGTTTATTTTTTGTGCCTCTGCTCTGATTTCATCTAGCTCAACCAGCTGATTGATCCTTTCAGTCATTGAATCATTAACCTCCCCATCATTCTCTTGTATGAACTTGTAAACTAGCAGGAGGTTATTCACAGGCAATCTAGCTGCTGTACCATACACTAATTCATAAGGTGACCTTCCAGTGGCTTTTTTTACTGTCACCCTATCAGCCCATAATGCCAACTTCAGTTTTGAATCCCAGGAATTCTTATTTTTATCCATTATCATCTTGATGATTTTCATTAGGCTTTTGTTGCTTGACTCTGCTTGACCATTTCCTTGTGGGTGGTATGGTGATGTGTGAGACAAGTCAATTCCATATTTATTGCAAAAATCAACAAATTCACCTGATATAAAGCACATTGCATTATCTGTGATTAACTTGACTGGTACCCCAAACCTGATAATAATATTCTCCAAGATAAAATCCATCACCACCTTACTTGTAGCCTTTTTAGTAGGGATAGCCTCAATCCATTTAGTGAAGTAATCAGTGGCAACCAGAATCCAACTATGTCCTCCACTAGTTTCTCTGAAATCTCCCCTATAAAATCAATTCCCCATTGCTGAAATGGAGCATCCACAGTTACAGTTCTAAGGGGCAATGCTCCTTCATATCTTAACTTTCCTGAGAATCTTTGGCAAGGGTCACATTTCCCTACCAACCTTTGTGCATCTAAAAAGAGAGTGGGCCACCAATATCCTGCCCTAAGGATCTTATGAGTTATTGTTTGGGCAGTATAATGTCCACCACACAATCCTTTATGCATGTCAATCAAAACATTGTTAGCTTCAACTTCATCCAAACATCTCAGCAACACACCATCAGGGTTCTTCCAATACAGCTCACCCTGAACAATAACATACCTGATTGCATGTAGTTTTAAGGTCCTCTTTTGACTGTCACTGAAATGGGAAGGACAATTCAGATTTTGCAAGTAATATATGATATCCTTATACCATTCAGATTTTGATACATTGACATTCTCATTCTGGACTGCATTGACTTGGCATGCCTCTAGATTTGACAGTGTCATTAGCTTTGCTAACCCTTGTCCTCTTACCAATTTTGTGATCTGTATCTCTATGTTGAACTCTTGCAACTTATTTATCCATCTGCATCTCCTTCCAGTTACCTCTTGCTGAGTGAAGATATCTTTTATCGCTGCATGAGGTACATATGCAATTACTTGTGAGCCTACCAAATAAGGCCTGAAGCTCTTGACTGCTCTAACCAGTGCATATGCCTGTTTCTCCATAATGTCATACTTTAATTCAGCAGCCTGCAATGACCTACTAAAGAAAGCAATGGGCTGCTCAAAACCATCCTCATTTTTCTGAAGTAAACATGCAGCAATAGTATGGAAAGAAGCAAATGAAAACAATTGAAATGGGTTGGAAAAATTAAGAGATTTCAGCACAGGAGCCATCTTGATTGCTTCCTTGATGTTCTGAAATGATTCAATTGCTTCATTCTCCCAATTAACAGTTGCACCTTTCTTCAACATCTTGAAAATTTCTTTTGTGGTCTTTGCAAAGTTAGGAACAAATCTCCTAACAAAGTTTATTTGTCCAAAGAAAGACTGCACACCTTTTATTGTTTTAGGGATCTGAATTTTGTCAATTGCAGCCACCCTTTTAGGATCAATCCTAACTCCATCCTTGGAAATAATGTGTCCAAGCAATTTTCCTTCCACAACCCCAAAAGCACATTTTTTTTGGGTTGAGAGAAATGCCATATTCTAGTGCTCTAATGAAAATCTGCTCCAAGTGCATACAATGCTGCTCTTCTTTCTTTGAAAAGGCAGTCAAATCATCCTAATAAACAGTCAAGATTGAATCAATCAACCCTGCAAAAGCAACATCCATTGCTCTTTGAAATGTAGCACCTGCATTTGTTAGTCCAAATGGCATCCTTACATATACATAGGTTCTCCATGGAGTAGTGAAAGCAGTCTTAAATTATTTTGATTCTTTTACTTTCACTTGATTGTACCCTGAAAAACCATCCATCATAGATAAAAGTTCACAACCAGTCACTCTTTGCAACATGGCCTCCATATTTGGCAATGGATAGTTATCCTTCAAAGAAGATACATTTAGGTTTCTAAAGTCCACACACAACCTTATATCACCATTCTTTTTTCTGACTGGGACAAGGTTAGACACCCAAGTTGAATGTCTGATAGGCATGATTATTCCAGCCTCCCTAAGTTTCATAAGTTCTTCTTGCATTTTGGAGCTAAGGTTGGGTTGATAGGCCTCTGTTTTTGTCTAAATGGTTTAGCTCCAGGCTTCAAAGGGATTTCATGATGAAA
This sequence comes from Cunninghamia lanceolata, assembly GCA_027924645.1. Taxonomy (NCBI): domain Eukaryota; kingdom Viridiplantae; phylum Streptophyta; class Pinopsida; order Cupressales; family Cupressaceae; genus Cunninghamia; species Cunninghamia lanceolata. Next base: position 1,091,373 of record BSBN01000328.1, on the reverse strand, counting down.
TAAATCCTCTCTATAGGCTTTCAAGTCCTCATATGACCAAGCAAAAACATGCTTATACCTTTTCAGCAATGCAATCAACATGCTCCTGATGTGTGGTTTGAGCTGTTTGCCAATGTATACCTTTTTGGGAGCATGAGATGTTCCCAAGTTTATCTCCTCCAAATCATTCTTGTTTGTTGGAGATGCTTTTGTAACAAATTGGTCCCTATTGTCAAAAGCTCTCTCTAAGGCTACCAGCCCTCTAGGGATTTTGTTAGTCTTCAGCTGAATTACTTCTTTCCCTAAAAGGGTTTCTTTTCCATCTACAACTTCCACAAAGTTCTGAAAATCCATTTCTTGGTTCTCATATTCATCAATACAATGCAGAAATCTTAGTAAATCCTTATCATCATCAAACACTTGCCAGTTGCATACATTATCTGGCACTGCAGGCCTAAGCTTGATTTCAACATTTGTAACATATGACAAAGTTATATCATCTGGCCTTATGGCTACATTGGCTAGAAAATCTGCTCTGACATTTTTTGATCTTTCTATCCAATTTATTGAAAAAGCATCAAACAATTCAATTGTATCCCAAACAACATGCTTGTATTGTTTCAACCTTTTATTTTTTGATACATACTTATCTCTAATTTGGGACACAATAAGCTCTGAATCACCAAACACTTTGAGCATTTTAATTCCATGCTTCAAAGCAACATTTAACCCTAATAATAGAGCCTCATACTCTGCAATATTGTTTGTACAGGAAAACCTCAACAAGAAGGAAAATTGGAGAAGCTTACCAGTTGGAGACAGAAGAACAATTCCAGCACCAGAGCCTTCTTTTGAACAAGCTCCATCAAAATACATGGTCCAACGACCTTGCTGATCCAATTCTTGAATGCAATTTTTTTCTCTTTTATCTTCCTTATCATCTGAGACAACTCTGAAATTTTCACAGTCAGTGTCCACAAAACATATATGCTCCTCTGATTCTTGATCCTCCACTGTCTCTGATGATCATTCTTCTCTGATCAGCTTGACATCCTTGCCATTTATTGGGATCATGGCACATGACAAGTCCAATTGCATACTTCCACCAATCACTGCTGCCCATCTTCTTGACAGCAACATGCCATATTGTGGCTTGATATCAACAACTGTTATGTTCATTTTGTAGGTTTTTCAGGATATGCTGCCAATCTAAAATCAACATCCTTCATGATTCCAATGACAGGTACCTCCCTAGCATCCATTGCATAGCATTTCCCACATGCCTTATCTATTTTTAATCTTGCTTGTTGCATAATGGCCAAAGGCATGATATTCGTTGATGCTCCTGAGTCAAGCATACAATTTCTAATTACTTTCCCATTGATAACAAGGGGAACATAGAATGGTTCAACCTGTGAAGGGCATTTTGTCATGGTCATCCCTAGATATACCTTAGGAATCTCATCCTCTTCAATACACATAGCTTGTTTCTTATCCTGAGTCTCAATATTCTGCTTGGCTTGACATGGTACTCCTCTAATCAAGGATACAGTCTTATTTATGAATTCTTCAACTTTCATCAGCTCCATTAGTGGAACAGAGACTTTTATTTGAGACAAGACCTGAGTGATGTCAAATGGAGCATAATTTTGAATAACAGTTGGAGCCTGATCCACAGTTTTACCTCTATCCTGAGATGATCCAGCTTTAGTTTTTATGGCTTTCTGACTGTCATCCTTGTTCTGAAAATTCTTATTTTGATCCTCAACCTGGGAACTCTATTTTTTGGTCCTTGGGGATCATAACCTATTTTTTGCCTAAAATTTTGCCTATTATTGTTCCATTGCTTCTTTTGTGTCTCAGTTCCTTTATGACTGTGTACTAGCTGATTTGTAAAATTATCCTCTGGTTGGTGTGAGTTACTAACCTAAGCTTTACCTCTTAGGTTGTAGTTGCTTTTGACTTGAGCAACTGCTGCAGCTGTGAAGGCCCTAATTTCTTCATCAGAAGGCCTCCTCAAGTTATTCATAAAACTGTGTGAATCCTGATCATAGGCATAGTTGTCTTCATCATCTTCATCATATGGGAACTGTTGGCAGACCTGAGTTTCACCATTTGCATTTGCATCAGCATAAAGAGTATTCTCTATTTGTAGACAACATGTTGACATTATCATCTTCCATGCAATGAGGCTCATTGCACTCATCACAGGCCACGGCATTGTTATATAGAGACTGAGCAATCATACATTGTGACTGTGAATGAGGCATCTGGCATATTATACACCAAGGGGTGTCATTAACAATATTAACAGCCTTCTTCAAAGGATCAGGTGTTTCCTTTGGATTCTGAGCTCTTTGATTTGTGTTGTTATGTGGCAATACAGGTCTACCATTATGCCAATTGGTATTATATGGCATATCATGCAATGATAGTCTCTTTTCCTGTCTTTGGTAAGCTTGCCTATCAGGACCTATTCCTTTTTCACTCCTAGCCAGCCTATAGCTTAGATCCTTAACAACATTTGCCAATTTGTCTATTTTATCTTAAGGGGCAGATGTACTACCTTGAGTGTTTTGAGGTTTGTTTGGATTATGCAGAATTTTCACATCATCCCTTCTATTTGTCTTGCCTGATGCTTTCCTGTTATTCTCAATATTTATTGCTATCTTGAAAGCATCCCTGAGAGTAGCAGGACCCTTATCTCTTAACCCATATACTGTTTTGGCATCAAAAGCATTAATATATAATATTATGCACATTGGTTCATTTGGCCTCATGTGATGTGGCAATTTGTTCAACACTTTAGTAAATCTTGCATTAAAATCTGCAACCTGCTCATTTGACCCTTTAGTGATACTAGTGAACTCATTTACAAAAAAGCTAGGGTCAGTTTTGTCACCATATTGCTCCTTAAACATCCTTTTGAAATCATCCCATGATGAAATGCTTCTGTCAAGTAGACCTTTATACCATTCCTTGGCTTCATCAACTAAGGATTGCATAAATGATTTCATGAAAACATCCTCATGCTCAACCTCAAAGTTGTCCATGGTATTCTAAAAAGCTTTTAAATGGTCTTCTCCTGAGACAGTATTGTTTCCTAAAAATTTAGGCACTTGCAGCCTCACATGTTTGTCAACAGGGTTTGGATAACCAAGAACGCCATCAAAAACAAGTTGTCTGAATCTATCCAACTGCATTGGGTGCCTTTCAAACTGATTAGCATTTGCATTTTTATCAGCATTATGCTGTCTCACATTATTTAATGGTACTCTGGCATTGTCTACATTTTGTCTTTGATCATTATTCTGATGATACTGTACCTCATTTCTTTGTTGATTTCTCTGCACATTTGCATTTTGGAGGGTAGGAATTGAATCATTTTGAGCAACTCTCAAAGCCTGCACTTTCTGTCTCATATCATCTATGATTTTTACTGCTTGCAGATATTCTAACTCAGCCCTTAAGCTCTTAATTTCATCAGCTAGTTCTTCCTCTCTAGGCATAGAAAAGGATGGTTTTATCATATTCTGATCATCATTATCATCATCCCTTAGGGATTCAGCCTCTTCAAATCTATCAGGAGAATCATGAAAAGGACATTCTTGAAACACCTCTGACCTTATTCTCAAACCATTAGCTTGTTGTCTTTCATACACATTCTGGATTTCAGCCTCAGTGTTTGAAAAATAAGGTACTGTCTTCTCTGAGGATCCTGGATTATCCTGAATAAAATCATTTTTCTTGGGGCTAGGAGAACCACTTTGACTGGCTCGAACAATCCCCTTTTTCTATACATCATTTTTATGGGTAACTCTTCAAATAGAGTATTACGCTGGGATCTTCTCCCTTGCATACAAATTTTTACTTTACTGGTTGGGAGGTTGGTTCGGAGTCGCCACCTATTACTAGGAACTGTTTTCTTTTAAAAATCAGGGTTCTTTCACAAGCTCCCCAGTAGAGTCGCCAATATCTGTTGGTTTTTTCCTAGACTGGATGCTTACTCCTAGATTTCCCTACAAGGTAGCCATCAATGATCAACAGGATCTCTGGGCCAGGGGCCAACAGTATAGGAGATAGACTCTATTTTTATCTCCTCTTCTTCTTCAGGCTCTGCAAAACCTAGGGGGGTATTCCCTACTCAACATCCATGAGAATATGCATACAAAGGCTGGGATGCTGACATGAAGCAGATAAGTCCTCCTATAAGTAGACCAAAACTGCAAGATAAGAGCAAAGGGGCTAGCTTTGGGCCTATTTTCAGTTGTAGACAGAGGACTTGGGATCCTAAAACTAATTCTACTATCCTAATGGTTGTTTTGGAGTTTGATTTTGATTTTGTGTTTGGATGCAAAGCTGGACCTGGTGTATAACCTCAACACAGAGCTAGATTGGTGCCTATCCAGGGCTTGGAGTCAGTAGCCATACACCTGTGAATGGTCAGGATGAACAACTAAAACTGGATTTCAAGGGGATTTATGTGATATCTGCCTTACAAATATCTCCCAATACAGAGTGTTAAGCTATCTATGCTTATGGCATCCCTATTGCAGTATACCCTTCCCAATATTTAATCTGAAAACAATTTAATCTACCCCTTGAGCAGAAGTTAAAAGATCAAACATTCAATACAGGAATTCTGTATCTTAGAAAACCAGACACCTCTTAGATATCTAGACTCAAAAGAAGGACACATGCAACATTGGAGACAAAATTAACAAAACACATGCAAAACAACATTACTCATATAAGATTAATCATGAAATCAGTAGATTCATGCAAGAAACATACAACAGGAGATGCATAAACTCACAAGGATTCCTACACAAAGCAAACCAAAACTAGTCGTATTGTATTACAGAGCCAAAAATGTCCAACTTTCAACAACCCTCAATTGAGTAACATCATCTGCTCTTTATAGCAAAACTATGTACTGGACGAATTAATTACAAAGGAGGCCAAAAATCCTACTAGATACATAGTATCAGAAAAATGGCGCTTAAAACAGTTAATGCAGCAGAGGGACAAGAAGGAGGGAACAGGTGAACTCGGGAGATGCGCCGCCGCTCAGGGGCATCCCTCATCAATCAGGTGGTTGAATCTGTCAACTTGACCCATACCTTCTGCAAAATCTGCCATTAATGTTTCAACTACTCACAGCCTCTGGAAACGAGCCGTAGCAAGCCTCTTCCACCAAAAATAGTCGCAGATACTTGAGAAAAAACCTGTCGCTGCAAGCTTTAAACATGGCCGTCAATCCAAAACTAACTGCTGAGATCAAACGGCCCTAAAAACATTGAAAAGTCACCAGCCAATGAAAACGTGCCACGCAGGCACTTCAGGTTTCCATTGCTAACCATCGCCTTATCCTTTTTATTTTTTAAAAAGGGACATGTGGCGGCATCCACTGTATCGACCATCGGGACAAGTGGCAACTTCCGCAATCTCCTTTGAAACACTAGGGCCCTCCCGAGACACTCCCGCGGAAGCCACCTCGTGGCACCGCCTGCAACACTCAAGAAACAAACTGTGTCACAATACCAAAGTGGCTTATGCAGGCGACACATGTCACAACCCGCGGCCTTGAAACCTAGAGACACAAAAAGAAATGGAGCCCACAACCCCCGCTCACCATCGCAAAAGGAAAACAGGGGCAAGCCCGTGGAAGCCGCCACATGGCACCTTTCGCGGCCACTTCTTGAAACACAAAGAAACTTTTGAAACCTCATGGACCGCGACACTTGGCAGCATCCGCAATATCCTTGAAACATTAGAGACCCTTGGGACCCTCCGCCACGCGTCACCTTCTAACACATTTGATACATACACCGGTGCCCACATCAATGTTTCGTTTACCATTGAAACAAAATGGAAACTAGCCTACATAATCTGACACTTGTCATGCTCTGCAGCAATCATTGAAATTTTATAAAAGGGGAATCTGAAACTTCAAGCGGAGACTACCACTTGGCAGCATCCACAGTAGCAACTACATTTACTGGGACCCACTTCACTCTGCCTACCAAGCTTTGAAACACGATAGAAACTTTAAGGCCCCTCTTTGAAACTTTTTAGAAACTCTAACGGAGAGCGACATGTGGCGCCATCCGCAGCAGCAACTGCTAACTAAAGGAAACACTTGGGACTCCCATGGAGACTGACATTTGGCAGGATCCACGGCCACTAAAGAAGCTGAAACACTTTTGAAACTCCTACTGAGGCAACCACTTGGCATCATCCGCTATAGCTTAGAAACTTTTTGGGACCCACCATGCCTTCGCCACATATTGAAACATGTAGAAACTACTACAGAGGCCGACACTTGTTGGCTTCCGCGGCAACCTCAAGGGGCACGTGGCATCTTTTGCCCCAACTTAGAAACTCAAAAGAAACTTTTTAAAACATGGGCGGAGCCCGACACTTGGCACTGTTCGCGGGGCTTTGAGTAACTTTTTCTGTGTCCCTCGAGTGCCTCCACGTGGTGCCTTCCGCGTCCAAGCTAAAACATAAAAGAAACTCTATTGAAACTTCGGCGGAAGCCGACACGTGGCACCTTCCGCGCATTCAACTTGAAACACAAAGGAAACGCTTAAAGGGTCTTGGAGACTCAAGCGAAAACTGATACATGTCAAGTTCTGCGGCTAGCAACTTAAAGCAACACTAGAAACAGCTTTTGCCACATGGCACGCTCCGCGCTATGGTTATCGGTTAGAAAGAAAAGTGCGGCATGAATCAAGGCTCGACACTTGGCGGAAGCCGTGATACTAGCAAAGGGAAACACTCATAGCCATACTCAGAAACAATTTTAGACACAAGAAACTGAGACCTGATACGCATCTAAAATGCATCTGACTCAAATTTTTATCATTTTCAGGGGCCGATAGTAATTTTAGCAACAGAACAAGATCCCGCAACTCAGAAATTTTAGGGTTTGAAGGAGAAAATTAGCAAACATTCAAGTTTAAAACCCTAGACATAAATAATTACCAACAAACAGAACAACAAAACATGCAGGGTAAAGACTGGATCAACTTATCTCATTTGCTAAGACACAAAAGAAACATAAAATTTTCTAAACATCATCATTATAACACAAAATTCATAGTATACTAAAAATAAATACTTATCTACAGACTTAGTTTCTCTTGGCTGAATGAGTGGTCAACTCTCTTGAAGTTTAAAACTCTCAGAACTTCAAAAATACCATTGCACAAAATTCTCAGATTAAAAACAAATGCAAAGCTAGTTATATTTTTATATATATCACCAGGAATCATCTATCTTTTCTATATATATCAAATGAAGAAAATACAATGCTATATATCCTTGATATTAAATCTAGGATTATGCCTATAATCTAGTCTAGTGTGGTACATTCATTATTGTTGCTTTAAAATCTTTTAACTAAAAATCATAAATAACATAGAGTTCAGTTTGTAAACAATAATAGATAAATTAAAAGAACTACTAAAGTTAACTCCCAACAAGTGTCTTCCCACGCAGGACACTTCCAAAACATTTAAGGACCCTATCCATTACTTCAAATCAAAGGAAACAGGTATGCTAAATTCAAGGGACAAGTGTTCAAAATAGGAAATCCTTTTTCTACCATCGAGACTCTTTCGGAGTTGTTTCTGAAACATGAATTCTAGTGCCACTAGTATTTCGGAGCACTTTCCTTTTCGGCTTCTCTTCTTTCTTTCTTTCTGGAGTCCATCCTTTCAGCACTGTAGAATCCTATTTGACAAAAATAGATCTTTGTCACCACAAAACATTAGCACTTAAGTTCTTTTTAACTCAGGATAGAAAACAAAGGTATGTACATCATTTCTAACCAGGTAAATAATAATTTATCATAAAATCAATCAAATGCTAGCATGACAGGTTCATTGGGTTGCAAAGGAAGGTGATTTAGTTAGAATATGATATGGTTAGTTTTCACCTCGTCACTGAGCATTAGAAGTAGCCATTAGAAGAGAAAGTTGATGACTAGTGATATTAGAATGTGAGTCCTGAGTACCCTCATGATAGCTTGCTAACATAGGAAAATCATTGTGAATGATGTGAGCAATGTCGCAAAGGAAGTTAAGACTTGTTAGGATTAAGGTGCCATCAACCTTGTAAATCTTATGTAATTAATTACTCCTAATATTGTTTGTAAATCACCCATAAGGGATGAAAGGTTTCACCAGCATCGGTCTTGTTTCAGCTACATGTTTATATCCGGTCCTCGACGGGGGGTCGTAGGGGGGTTTCTGCAAGGGGTCTGGGGGAATCATCCCCCCGGCGGGGGGGTCCGGGGGCTACACGCCCCAACGGGGGTTCAGGGGCAGCGCCCCTGAAACCACATTTTATCTGATATTTTATTATTGTGAATCTGGATCGTTCGTCATTAGGTCACAGATCTGACGGTCGATATTTTGTTGGTTATCTTGCCCTAGAAGGCAACCCCCTTTTATAAGGACATTTGTACTACATTTTTATAAGAGTTGAGAGTAACAGGGGCCGCTAGATTAAAGATTGAAGGAGAGAGGAAGTGCATGTATTGTAATCTCATATATTTGAAGATAATACAATTTGGAGCCTCTTTTCTTGGTGGAGTTTTTTACCCAAAAGGGTTTTCTCCACGTTACATACTATATTATGTGTTCTGTTCTTAATGCTTGTTATTTCTGTGTAGTGGGTTTTAATTTCTGCTGCAATCTCCATTGATTCTACAATGTTTAGAGGATAATAAGGTTTGAATCAGATTTTCATTGTGTGGTTTGCACCTTAATTTCTAACAAGACCATCAGAGTTATTAATTAGCATTGCATAGAGGGCCTCAACAAGAGGATTAGGTGCATTAGTCATGCTCTCATTTGTCAGGAATTCTTGATAGTTAGCTAGGTGTTGATCTAATTCATGCACCTGTGTTTGAGAAGCACTACCTGATGTGCCCTCATGATCAAAGATCACTTCCACATCATGGAAGCTTGTCACCAGAGGAGTTGAGAATGTTGTTAAATAAGGGAGAGTTGTAGCAGTATAGTCATAGGAGAAGTTTAAGAAATTTGGTGCCAATCTAATTGGAGTTGTAGAGGCACAAGATTGAGCCGTTCTAGTGTTTCTCAAACTCCTTCTAACAATGTTATTAGAATAAAGGGATTAGGTTGTGAATCTCATAAACTAAAGCATGATTCACAACACACAATTGAGAGTGATGAAAAGAATGAGAGATTGTTGTTTAAATTTTTAAATATTTTTAGTGTCAGGTTCACCAAAATGTAGTGTATGAAATTCAATTCAGTAAAGAAAAGCATGTTTTTCCTTATCAAATGATCTTAATGACTACACTAGGAATAATTATCTCACCTAGAATGAATTTAATCTAGTATTATCTCAACAGAAGATCATATTTGACTAGCTATGCATATGTGCTTCACCCTTTAGAAAATCTAAGTTTTATAATTAAGCTAAAATGCTAGGCAAATGGGAATAAACTAAAATTTATTAGATTTCTAGTTATAGATTTGATAAACTGGAAATAGAAATGTAAATACAGAATAAAAATGGACTTGTCACAAAAATATAAATCTTTTCTAAACTATTCCTTAAAGATGTTAGAGCCTCTAAAGTTTGCAGAAGCTAGGGTTTCTGCGACGCTTCTGGAGAATAGCGTTTCACCGATCGGTGGCCTGGGAGATTCTTCATGGTAGATCATGGGAGTGGGAGAGCTTCTAGAGGCTTGTAGCCTCATTCCTACTCATGAACGTCCATTGAATCAGGGCTATAAATCACAGGCGGGCAAGAATGGTTTCAGAGTCATTGAAACAAAGGAGAAACGTGCTTCAAAACCTAGCACTTGTGGAACAAAGTCCAACAAAAAACACTTCTAACATCCGTGAAAATCTTGACATCATAAGGAACATTTTAGGTGAATTGGCACAGGCAAAGAATGGGGTGAAGGAGCGGTCAAAGGAAGAGCTGGTGCAGAGCGAGGGTAGAGGACCTAGCAAGTGTGATGGCGCGTGGTCTCAGATTGGTGATCGAAGGCTAGCGCAGGGTGCATAAAACAAGGAAAAGCCCCTCTGTGGTGCATCTCGGGAAGGGGCAGAGGCTCAAGGGCTTGATCCCCTTATGATGGACATGGCTAGAAATAGAGGCCTCTCTGATCTGGGCGGCCGCTATATTGATTCGCCCTCCTTGGATAGAGTGGAGCAGGCTAACATTAACTTCTAATAATGCAAAAATACCTCCAATCCGTTCCATGCGTGCAGTATTTTTTGCAAAGAGTAGATCTTGAAGGAAAATCCTACTACATATTTAGGGTTGGTCACTCAAGGGGTAATTCCTTCTGTGGGGTTTGGGGAATCTATCCCCCTTGCCCCTGATCCCTCACCCCGTCTGACTTTTTTTTATTCTACCCCCTATGTTTATGGGAGACATTAAGGTGGATCTGGCTTCTGAGCCAGTGGATTTCCACATTTCAAATGATTTCTTAGCGGAGGTCTCTTCCAATATCAGGTCACAGGCTTTGGTTTTCATAGCATTGGGGAAGAGGCCATCAGTGGATGAGTTTTTAGCCTGGAGCAAGAGGGTTTGGGTCAGTTTGGCTGCTCCCACAGTGGAGCTGCTGGACCATGGCTTCTTCTTAGTAGCTTTTCTTAATACAAAGGACTGCAGGTATGTTATGGATAATGGGCCTTGGTTTTATGGCAGATCTGGCTTTTTTGTGACCTCATGGTCTCCTTTTTTAGATCTTGTAAATGTTTGCATCACTTCCATTCTAGTTTGGCTACGAATCTACAACTTACCTCTGGTTTTGCTTAATTTGGGGCTTATAGAGTCTCTGATCAACTATGTTAGCACTTTCATTAAGGTGGAGGCTACTGCCACTAGGACTCCGAGACATTTTACCAGAGTTTGTGCCCTGGTGGATATTTCTAGACCTCTACCTCACATGGTCTGCATTAATTCTTCTTTGGGCTCATGGCTGCAATATTTAAACTATGAGGGGCTTCCAAAGCGTTGTTTCAGGTGCAACCAACTTGGACATAAGATTGTTGGTTGCCATGGTAAATTTGTAAATGGCCTTCGTGCTCTTAATCTTAAGAGATGGGTCTGCAAGGAGGGTAGTCCTGATGTTGATTTCATTTGGAAAAATCATGGGGCCTTCATGGAACATCGCTCTCTTACATTCCTAGATTGTGGGGTTGTTGGGCAAGGCTTTGAGTGCTCAGTCCCTCCCAGTGTTGAGGTTGAGGTTGTTGAAGTGGTCAAACAACAGGATCATTTTGGCATAGACCAACATGATTTTTTTACCCCAGATGATGAGAAGATTCAGCCGACTCTTGCTAAAGATTGTGATTATCTTTTGGAGCAGACAAAGGTTTTGGCTTTGTTTGATTATCGTGCCTTATCCCAGAATGCAAGCAAGATTACAAAACCACTCATTTCCAAGGGCAGCAAACGTAGGGGTAGGAAATCTGAAGTAGAAAAACTTAGGTTAGAAGCTTTGGATTTGATAGATGATGTTACTCAATGGACAATGGATGCACTCCTCATGAGGAGCATGTAGAAGCAAAAGAAATGTTGATCTATGTTGCATTGGAGATGAAATCCTATTCAATTAAGTCAGTTTTCTATATATGTCTCTCTTAGTCTTTCTTTCTTTCTCTCTCTTTGTTGCTCCCTAGTCTTGGGTCTGAAGCTTTCTTCTTTTATTTGGTTTCTATGCTATATGGGAGTGGGCCCTCTCCCCACATCTTACGGATTAAAAAAAAGGGACTCATCATAGAAGTTTGGAGTTAGTTGTCTAGGATGACAGTGTGTTGCGTTGTAGTTTATAGGATGAGAAAAAACTAGATTCCAATATTTTATCCTTGAAAAACTTGCCCAACCCACATGAAAATATGTAACAGAAAATGAGATAGATGTCCAGGTAGTAACAAAAACTAAAATGAAAATATTTTAATTTATCTACTTGAAGGAAATGAAGAAATGGAAAGATAAAGGAGAAATTCACAAAACCAGTGTGTGGTTGGAACTCTTCTCAAAACTTGTAAGCTACATGAGACAAAGAAAATGTTGGGGTTGTTTGGGAGCTTGCCTTCAGGTCAAGCCCCTATGTAGGTTTTCCAACCTCCATAGATAACCAATATGATAATAATGGAGAAAAAAAGTGTGTGCTCTCCATCTTAAATGTATCTAAGACAAAGGACAATAATTGTGCAATGACAAAACTATGAATACTCAAGCTATAGTGTAATCAAGCTAAGCAAACTAGTGTACGAAGGAATGAAGGGAAATGGAGAAAAACTCACAAAGCCTTTCTACACAAAAGTGGATTAACACCAAAAGAATGACAAAGAGAGGGAGAATGGAACTCAATCACCCACACAAAGCAAGATGAATTCTACCCAACCAAGAACAAGGCCCAAGGAAGAGCCCAACAATAGATAGTGGTTCCACAAACCCTATGAAGATGGTAAGAGCTTGAAGATTGATCACATGAAGCTTGCAAAAATAACTCAATGTCATTGTATGCCAAGAAAGCTGCAAAAAGAATGTTGTAGAATGCCCAAAATGTGAGAGAGATGCTAATAGAGAATAATGGAGATGCCCATAGACTTATAGGATTAGTAAGCAAATCACAATAGTTTCCAAGAAGATTAAAATTTCAAGAGATGGAGGGAAGAAAAATGAAAGACAAGTTAGCACAAGTCATTCGTACTTGATAGAGACATTACACAAAATTAAGAGTGCAATGGAAGGTGGCAAGAAACACTTAGAAATGGTTGTTGAGCCATAGACGGTCATGGTATGCTAGCATGTCACTTAGACATTTATGTGTTGCACTTGTGCCCAGGCGACTTTGGTTCCTGAACCTTCAAAATACCTTAGAACAACAATAAAAATGAGACACTAAAACAAAATTACATAAAAACAAGCACAAAGCACAAAACATAACATGAACATGGCACTTGTGGGTGGGGAAAAAGTTGAGGCAATGCTAAAAATGAACCTAAAACATGATAAGGGAATGGACACTAAAATGAGTAAAAAAAGTAGCATGAAATTACAAGGGTATGCAATTTTTGACATCACAATGACTAACCCAAGGATATATCTAAAAAAATGTATTTAAGAATGGGACAACATAAGAGAATATGATGAGAGATTGTAGATATGTAAAAGTTTATTAGACACTATCTCCAATCATGAAAACTTGGTACATTAACCAAGAGAAGATGGCTAAGATGAGAGATTGGACCTGTAGACACCTAAAAATGTCTTCATTGTCAAACTGACTCCCGACATCCCTAAACATACCAATTTCCCTTCTAATCAATTAATTAAATTTTTATTTAATTAATTATCCCTTGATCACCTAATTTTTCATTATTTTATCCCCAACAATTGGATTAATTCTATTAATTCAATAGTTCAACTTTAGCCAATTGATTAAATAAATATGCAATATTTATTTGATCAATTTCTCCCTCCTCACTAAATCTAATTAATTAGTTAAATCATGTTTAACTAATTAATTCAGCCTATTAATTAACTTATCCCTACTCTAGGTAATTAAATAGCCATTATTTAATTGCCTACCCTAGCCTATCCCATCCTAGCCTTAGGATTAATTAAATAAAACCTTATTTAATTAATCTTAACCTCTCATTAAAGTGGTCAAACCTAGCTTAACACCCTTCCCCACATCCTCCAAATAAAAAATTGAAATATATCCCACATAAACCATTTTTTTATAAAAATATGTCCAACATCACATTTAATACCTCTTACATCCCTTACCCATGCCATACCTCATTTATCTCCACTCATCCCCAAATAAATTTTTAATTCATTTTACCTTTGCCCATGTGAATTTTTAATTCACAAATAATCTATCTCACCCAACCTCATTTAATTCACCCCTTTCCCAAAAATGAATATAAAATTCATCTTTATTCCTAGCCCTCCATCCTCTAAAATGAAATCTAGGCTCTCCACATTATCTTCATCTTCCACCATTGATCTCCCAAATCAATCTCAACCCTTAGATCAAAATCTCTCCAAAAGGTCTATAAATACAACATCCTCCAACCCATTTTGGGATCCAATTTCAAAGTAATGCTACCATGCTCAAAAATCTCTTGAGCTAGTTTGTGAGTTGCATTTGAGAGAGCATTTCACATTGAATTCATTATCTAGGGTGCATCTTAGGAGCTCTTGGATGCAAGCTCCTTCCCCTTTTATGAGATTGGGTCTTCATATCAAGGTATAACTTCATGTTTTGTATACATTTAGTTTTTGTTTTTTACCTCGATTTGGATTTCCTAATCACATTTGGCACACCCGGTGGGACCCGCAAGGTCTATATCTAATCTTTTTTTTTTGTGAGTTTTGTTTTTGAGACATGTTTTGTAGGAGTGGCGCTATCTATCTGCACAGTGGCGCCATTTGTGGCACATTTTAGCGCTATATGTTGTTTTAGCGCTATTTAACATAACACTTTTGTCTTAGATTATACTCACACATATCTCCTGCTTTTTGGTCTTCCTGCCATTTTTTGAGGTTATTCACTCTCTGTTTTTGCAGACATCTTGTACGAAGAGGGAGAGGTCATGCTGAAATTTTATTAAGAACCAAACATATATTTTGGCTTTCATCATGTCTTGCTTTCCATTCATTAGGCTAACAAGACTAATAAGACCCTTTCCTTTGCAGTCTAACCCTCTGTTTTGGTTAGGAAGACCTTTGTTTTGCAGGCCTGACAAGTTTAACCTTGTATTAGTGCTATCGGCACCCAGAGCGGTGCTATTTTCAACTGTTGACCAGACCAATTAGTCACACGCGTAGTGGCGCTTTGTTACCTACATATTAGCGCTATTGTCTATTTTAGCACCTTCTATAATCTATTTTAGTGCTATCTTCTATTTTGGTATATTATGTGTCTAATTTTAGCGCTATCTTTTATTCTGGCACATTCTATATCTTGTTTTAGCGCTAGTTGTAAATCAACGTTATCTATATGTATATCAGTGCTATTGTCCAGGGCGGTTAGGATTTAGGTCAGTTTTTGTCAATAGTGCCATTACAGTCTGTAGTGGCACCATTTGGTCTTTGTTTTAGTGCTATTTTTACAGGCTGACTTTGGGTTCTGTGTAGGGGCTGGTAAGTTGTTTGCAAGTCATTGCCATCATTCTACAGCCACTAATAAGTTCTTGTAGGGTTTTTCATCTTTAGTTTAAACGAACACTTCAATTGGTGCTTAAAAGAAACTTTTTTATGTTAGCATAAATAAACATTTCAATTTGGTGCACTAAAATTGATCAACAACAACAAACAACAAACAAATCTTTGTGTACCTTAGCTTAAAAAATATTTGAATTTGGTGCTCTAAAATTTCCAAGTGCTTGCCAACAACTCTACAAACATTTCGATTTTGGGCTTAAAAAGAACCACAAAGTGCATCATAACTCATTGGATTAAAAAGAACAACAATCTACATTTTTCACTCATCTAAACAATTAAACAAATCAAATTTGTGTGAAGTGTTTTCATGATGATGTTTGTGTGGTGAAAAGTGTATGCTCTTCCCTCTCACCATTAGTGATCTTGGGAATCAAAATCTTCTCACAACACTTGCATAGATCACCCCCAACATAATCCAAAGAACTAAAATGAACCTTGTTTAGTGTGACCCAAGCACAAAATATAAGTATGCTCTCCCCTTGCATCCTTGTATGAACTTGGGGATCAAAAGTATTTTTGTGGTTGTGTTGCTGTTGTTAATCCTTTAGAGGGCCTACCACCCCGCTTCGAAAGGTGGGAATGACCCAAGTGGCAACAAGCTAAAACCAAGCTCTTTCGAGCTGCTATATAAATAATGTGTTTGTGACGAAAGTCACAAGCAACATGTGTTGTTGTGTCATACCGACAGCCAACCTCCCCCAAAACACTCCAAGGCGTAACCCTTGGAGGCTGGGAGACTCCATAACGGAGAGTAGCGTTGCCGCACGTATGGCCACCTAAATGAATGCACTTACTATGAACCTTTGTTTTAGCAAGCCAAAAACCTTCTATTTGTTGACGCGGAAGGGTAACCTTTGAAGTAGCCCTGATTCATGCAGTTCTTACCTGAGGTAGCAGGGACAATCCTAAGGTTTGGTGAGGGACAAGCCTTCGTGGAAACCTAGATCTTGGTATGCGTGAAAAGTGAGTGCACTATAAGGGGGAGCCAGTGCTACCAAGATCCTGGAGCTACCCGCTTTGAATAGGCGCAGCTAGGGGATTCAACAAATACTGTCCTATCTTCACCTTAGGTTGTATAAAGTGCTTGTTTAAGAAAATCACGTCTTCTCACAAAAAAAATCTTGGTTATTGTGTGTTTTTGTGCTTAAAGTGCTTTCAAGAAACTTGCCAAGAGACAATAAAAATCATTTGATCAAACTTCATATCAAAACAAATCCAAATTTGACATCAAAATCCACCTTTTTCAGAGCCTCGACCAACACTGACCTATTTCAGCACCATCTCTATCTACTTTTGGCGCTATTTCACCTGTGTATTGGTGCTATTTGCAAACTGACCTGCCTAAAACTAAGACCAATTCCATTGTGATATTTATGACCTGCTTCGCCATAATCCATAATCACCTTCCAAAAATCTGTCAAATACCCCACTCATTTTATCCTAATTTTTCCAATCATACCTTCATTTTGACCTTAGAGAATCAATCATTATCATTATCGGACCCCTTGCTATACCATAATCCACTCAATTTCATATCCATATCCATTCATCCTCATTAATCTTTGCATACCTTTTGGACCAAAAAAACATCCTTGTCACAAGAAATCATTCCAAAATCCTTTCACTTCTATCACCAAAAACATATCCAAAATCTTCCAAATCCAAACACCTGTCAAAAAAATCATCAACCAAAAACTCATCATCCCTTTGAGCTAAAGTAAGATCTAATTTCATCTTTTACATCATATTTTGCTTGGAGTCATTAGTCAACCTTTCAAGTAATCACCCTTCTTTGTGTAAGGTCATTAGTCTACCCCAAACAAAGAAAAACATCCATTTGTGCGACACAAAACTAGATCTTACTTGAGCTCATCCGTTGACCTTCAAAAACCTTTGTCAAAAACATCATCCTAATCTTTCATGCCAAACATCTAGTTCATCTAAAAAAACTTCACCCTCCAAAAATCAACATCAAATCCCCTTCCATCAAATCATTCTTAAGCAAGCATCATCTATCACCTACCTTTTGGTCCAAATTTGTGCAAAAAGTCAATACCGTCCACTCTTATCATCCTTAGATTAACATTTTTTTGAAGACTTATCATCCTTCATCACACTACAATCACCCCTTCATCCTACCACATCCATATTTGGGTCCAACAAATTAATCTGAATTCTCTAAGGTCTCCATCCCCATTTCACTCCACCTCAAAATCAAATCCATAACTTGCATGCCCATAACTAGATCACAACACAAGAAGAATCAAGAAATGGCATACTCTGGACAATATATGGGCATAGGAAAGCCTAATACCAACGACAACAACCTACCAATCAACCAAACATACAACCTACCTTCGATCTTTCAAATCCCAACATACAACCCCAATGAAAACCCCTTCCATTTCTTGCAACCACCACCACCACCCATCCTTAGCCAAGATGACCAAGATGTCTTGAACTTTACACAAGACGTCGATAACATGGACTTGCTTGACAAAATCCTAAGGTCAGATCCAAATAGATATCTTGACTACCTCCTCAAAATTGGTGCCCAAGCACCCCACAACATGATATCATCTCAACCATCCACCTCTAAGATCAATCCTACCACATGCTCCCAACCATCTACATCAAACACCCAACCTATCGTCTCTCAAACCTCAACACCCACCGTATCTACCACCCCCACAAGCTCTAATGCTGCCACATCTACAATTCCCACAAGTGTCTCCAATCCTACCACCTCCCAACCCATCACCACATCCACAACCACAACTAATGTAAACTCTTCCAGTCTGCAAATCACCTTAGGCATCCAAGGGAACCTCACACATACAAGTGCTTCCACAAGTGTACCTTCACTCAACCCTCACACCATAGCTTACATGAGACAATTATTTTCACAACCACCTTACAACACAACCAACCCATCTAATGTCAATGCATCTCATGTCAATCCATCCAATGTCAACCCATCCAATGTCAATTCGTCTCATCTCACGTATCTACAAAACCCCGTAGCATCATCAACACATCATAATCCCAATCCTCAAATACCTCCCCATATTCTCCAACAAATCCACGCTTACAAACAACATCTCTCACAACTCAACCAAAACACCACCCCACAGTACCAAAACACGATCTCCTAAAACCTCCAACATCAAACCCCACCCAATCTCCAACACCTCATCCATCAGCAAACCTACACACCTCAACCACCACCAACCCCGGATCTCACAAGCGTTGTACAAGCCTTGATTCAACAAGTAGACGATATACAAACTGGGGGCAAATGCAAGCATTATTCTTTTGAGGATATTTGTCCCTATCCATTTGATCGAACATTGCACATGCCCCCTTTCCCCAAAAATTATGAAACGCCCAAATTTGACAAATACAAGGGAAAGGGAGACCCTAGGGATCATCTTAGGGAGTTCTACCTCACTTGCTTAGAAGTCTCAAACAATGATACATATCTAATGAGACTATTTCCAAGAAGCCTCGGTGGTCAAGCCATTAAATGGTTCGCACATCTTCCCCCGGGCATTAGGTCTTTTCCTGAGCTCGCGAAAAAAATTGTCAATCATTTCTCCTATAATTTTGAACACAAAATATCTATGACAGACCTTTGCAATACAAAACAAAAGAGTGGAGAATCCTTCGCTTCCTTCTTGCAGAGGTGGAGAAGCTTAGCAAGCAAACTCCCTTGTCCAATTCCTGAGAAACAATTGGTCACCATGTTTGTGACTAACCTAAATCAAGAAATAGGGTTCCATCTACAGATCCTTTGTGCGTCTACCTTCGGAGAAGTCATTGACAAAGGTACTACCATAGAAAGGGCCCTTATTGCCAAAGGCTCAATCAAATTATATGACAAGTCCTACAATAACAACAACAACAACAACAAAGTCAATATCAACGTCCCCAATGCAAACAACAACACCAACACGCAATCAAACGACAAGCCACGCTATTGGGGAAATAACAAAAACACCTTGAACGATGGCGTCACTGATGTGAAGGTCGTCCAACATGTACAAAATCAAACACCCTCAAATACATATGTTGCCAATGTAAATATCCCAAAGGGGCAATCTAAACAAAACAAACCTAGAAGGTAATTTACACCTTTAGGGGAACCAATCGAGGATATCCTCGACAGATGTCTAAAGAAAGGTTTGATAACTCTCCCACCTATTAAACCCCGTCAAGAGAATGAGTTCAAAGCTGCGTGGTACAACGAAAATGATTATTACAACTACCACTGCATTGTGGACCATAAAACCACTAATTGCATGAAATTAAAGCATTGTGTGCAAGACCTCATAGATTATAATCAAGTCAGCCTTGACCAAAACACCCAACCATCGCCCGATGCTAATCTAGGAGCTTACAAGGATCCACTTCCCAATCATAACAAGGCCTCATCATCTAATCAAGCCTACAACATCACCCCACCACCCGCATCCTATGACTCTATTGTGGGGTGGATAGAACCATCATTTAACCATGTTAACACAATCATCATTTAGGCTCAAGCACCTGATTGCACCGTCATAACTCGTAATGGCCATGTATCCATCCACACAACCCCTACCACTGATCAAATGCCTGCATCCACGTCAAACTCCCTACCCCCTCATCCAACAACATGTCCATCACCTACCAATCAGTACAACCTCCTAGAACATCTAGGAAAGACCCCTGCGCAAATCTCCATACTTGAGCTACTCCGCACGTCACCTCTCCATAAAGAAGTCCTTGATAAAGCACTCTTGGAAACCCAAGTTCCCGCCAACCTGAATGTGAATCAATTCCAAGCCATGGTAGGCCATATCGTCGCACCTCATCATCTCACATTTTCTGAAAAGGATCTTCCCGCTTCAGAACACTCACATAACGACGCCTTACACATCAAAGTCCACATCCACAAGCATATCATCAAGAGAGTCTTAATAGATGGTGGCTCTGGCCTAAACACATGCACTCTTAAATTCCTAAAACACTTAAAATACTCGGATGTGGTTGTAGACACCAGTGAATGCATAACAATCAAAGGGTATGATGACACTGAACGACTATCTAAAGGTACTATCAAACTCCCTATTCAAGTGGGACAAAAGATAATGGAAACAAAATGTTAGGTCCTTGATCTTGATCTCCCTTACAACATTCTTCTCGGCTGCCCATGGATCCATGCCATGCAAGCGGTCCCCTCTACATTCCATCAATGTCTAAAGTTCCCTCACAATGGCACACAAGTAACTATCTATGCCAATCCCTGCCCCTTCCAATACTGTAGTTTCTTGGAAGGCCATGACCATACCTTTTGTTCGTATAACAAAGCCATCACAAAAGCCAATCCCACAACATCCACCTCATACATCAACCCCACCAACATTGCCACTTCATCCCAAACACCTCCACTGCCCGAGGTCAAGATCAAGCTTAGTGACATGGGATGTGGGGAATACAACCTGCACAGTACCTTTTGTGTGGGCACATTACCCAACCCTAAAATGGTCGGCATCCCAAAGAAAGAAGCAGCAAATACAATCATCATCAAATGTAAACCATCACCTACCTTTGAGAAGAAACATCTCCTTGATCAAGACGTGCTCAAAGACATATCATCCTGGCTATATAAAGACAAATAAACTGAGCAAGAAGCTCCTGCAATACCAATAGAGATCTATGGTAAAGGATCAAAGATTATCAAAAACACGGGCTATAAAGGACAAGGTGGCATCAGCCTTCATGAACAAGGGATCGTGGAACCAATCCAAGTGACAAGAAATCCTTATACTCAAGGGTTAGGATATGGTCAATGACAATGTATCCTCACTACCGGTGAATGTATCCTATCCGAGGTCGCTACGGTCTCCCTTGAAGTCGATAATGTCAACGAAATGGGCCATCAAGACTCCTTTAGTGACTTCGCCGATTTCTTTGACTCATCCATATGCACCATAGACATAGTCACCATCCTAACCTCTTCATCCAATGACTTACCTCTTGTATACCTAGACCTCATAGACTGGGAGCAACAGGGACCTCCTGTCTTCGACGTAGCACCTAACAATGAAGCCATCAATGAAATGATGGGGATTAGAGATCACTTCCCCCTGGGAGATCATAGAGCAAGATACATCATGGAACTTAATACGGCTACCTATTTCAGGGAGACAACCCCTACTTCCAGTCACAAAAATATAAAAATCAAACATGGATATGATGGTGAAATCCACTTCGCGGTAGTGTTAGATCCCAAAAAAAGTAAAAATAAAGGACATATCTCTTGGTGAAAACCTCCACGAGGCACTAGGAGATGGAAGCATGGGCCTTCCTGAGATAGATAAGGTATATCCCGACAGATCACCCATCCTAGTGGAGCCAGCTCAAGAGACGAATCTCGAAACGGAAGAAGAGCCAAAAATCACCTTTAGGGCAGAATCTCTCAGCACAATAGAGCAGGAAAACTTCTTAGCCTTCTTCAAATGTAGAAATTGTAATTTTATGTGGACTTATGCAGACATGCCAGGGCTAGATCCCGCTTTGGTCGTCCATCACCTTGCAGTGCAACCTGATGCAAAACCAATGAAACAGAAGCTTAGAAAAATGAACCCTCAGGTGGCCTTCATAGTCAAAGTAGAATTAAAGAAACTACTAGATGTTGGGTTCATCCACCCAATTGATTATCCTGAATGGGTTTCCAACCTAGTACCAGCAGCCAAACCTGATGGCCGAATCCGTTACTGCATCGACTTCCAAGATCTTAACAAAGCCTGCCTGAAGGATGACTTCCCCTTACCAAACATTGACATGATAGTGGATCTTATGGCAGGACACGAAATGTTATCCCTAATGGATGGTTTTTTAAGGTATAATCAAATTGGGAACGCAGAAGAGGACCAACATAAGACAACCTTCATATGTCCATGGGGGACATACTGTTGGGTGGTAATGCCGTTTGGCCTAAAGAATGTTGGAGCCACATATCAATGAGCCATGATTGTCACCTTCCATGATCTTTTCCACCACATCATGGAAGACTATGTGAATGACTTGCTAGGAAAATCAAAAACACGGGAAGAACACTTGGATGTATTAGCAAAGTTCTTCGACCGACTGGAGCAATACAATGTTCGCTTGAATCCAAAAAAATGTGTCTTTGGGGTCACCTCCGGAAAATTTTTGGGATACATAGTCTCCAGAAGGGGAATCGAGGTAGACCCCACAAAAGTCAAAGCCATCATTGAAATGCCTCCTCCGAAAACACTAAAACAACTAAGAAGTCTGCAAGGGAAACTCCAATCCATTCGTTAGTTTATTACTCAACTTGTCGACAAATGTTAACCGTTCCAACATCTACTCAGTAAGGATACAACTTTTGTCTGGAACAATCAGTGTTAGGCTACCTTCGATCAGCTAAAAGAATACCTAGCTAATCCCCCTATTCTAACTCCACCAAGGCAAGGAGAACCCCTCCTATTATATATCTTAGCAACATAAACAGTTATTGGAGCCTTATTAGCACAACACGATGAGCAAGGGAAGGAAAGAGCCATATATTACATCAGTCGGACCCTGATATCCTATGAGCTAAACTATACACCAATTGAATGAGCATGTCTAGCCCTGGTCTTTCTTTCACAAAAACTAAGACACTACATGCTCAATAACAAAACTAAGCTCATTGCCAAGATCGATCCACTAAAATATCTGCTAAACAGAGCTGCTCTTACTGGGAGAATGGCAAAATGGGTCATGATCCTCACTAAATTTGACATTGAATACACTAAGAGAAAAGCTATCAAAGGACAGGTTATCGCTGATCTGCTGGCTGAAGCATCCATTCCTACAGAATATCCTACACTGGCAGAGTTCCCTAACAAAGCTATCTTGACAATAGCACCGGCAACAGAAACATGGAAAATGTACTTTGATGGATCATACACACATAGAAGCTCGGGGGCAGGCATCTTGTTTGTTACCCCTCAAGGTGACACCATCCCCAAGTCATTCAAAATTATATTCCCATGTACCAACAATGTGGTAGAGTATGAGGCCCTTGTCACAGGTCTCTGAATGGCAATCAAATGGCGAATTGAGAAGCTGACTGTGTATGGAGACTCTCAACTCGTCATCTGGCAAGTAAACAATGAGTACAAGACCAAGGATGATAAACTCCTGCCTTATAAAAAGATGGTCAATGACTTTAAAGACTATTTCGATGACATCCACTTCGAACAAATCCCAAGGCTAAACAACAAAGCTGTAGACACCATGGCCACCATGTGATCCCTAGTTGACATGAAGAAAGACAACAAGAAGTGCAAATTCCTCATAGAAGAACTCCCTATTCCAGCATATGATGTTCCCCAATCGGAGCTAGTGTGCGAAGTCATTGGTCCACTATCCTCGTGGTATCAAGAAACCTATTTATATCTCCATGATAACATCATTCCTCCTAACCTATCCACCTCACAATGAAAATCTTTCATCCACCGAGCCTCCCGCTTCACCCTTGTAGGAGATACCCTATATAAAAGGAGTCTTGATGGCATGCTTTTACGATGTTTAGACTCTAGGGATGCTGAAGTGGCCTTGCAAGAGGTACATGCAGGCATCTGTGGGGCACATTCAAGTGGACCCACTCTTGCTAAAAGATCCTGAGGACCGGATACTATTGGCCAACCATGGAATGAGATGCCTACCGATTTATAAAAAAATGCCTACCATGTCAACAGCATGGAGATCTCATTCACGCACCAGCACAGGAATTGCAACCAATCACGACACCGTGGCCTTTTTCACAATGGAGACTCGACCTCGTAGGTAAAATACATCCACCATCATCCAATGGCCATAAGTTCATCATCACAGGTACCAAATACTTCACTAAGTGGGTGGAAGCAATACCACTCACCTTCAACACTGGAACCCAGATATCCAAGTTTATCATCCATTATATCATATGTCATTATGGTATCCCTCATTCCATCATCACCGACAATGGAAAACCATTTAAGAACCAAGAAGTCCGCACTTTGTGCAAAAAATTCTAAATCCAACACCACTTCTCCACTCCATATTACCCTCAAGGAAACGGTCAAGCAGAAGCTTCAAATAAAACCATCCTCCGCATTCTAAAGAAAACGGTTAATGAAGCTAGCTGTGACTGGCACCTCCAACTCAACCCCGCCCTATGGGCCTATTGCACAAGCATCCGCACCCCCACAGGAGCCACTCCATACTCCCTTGTATTTGGATCCGAAGCCATTTTACCTATTGAGGTCAAGCTCCCATCCCTAAGAGTATCTCTACAAAATATAATCAATGATGAGGAATACCGAGTCGCAAGGTTGCATCAACTAGAATTACTAGATGAGAAATGTCTGGATGTGTTGAACCACCTGTAGGCCTATCAAAATCGCCTCAGAAGAAGCTACCACAAGAAAATCAAAAACTAAAAATTTGAAGTAGGTGACCTTGTCCTTATGGAAAACTAGAAAAACTTGCAGGAGCGCCCTAAGAAAGGAAAGTTTGAGCCCAATTGGCTAGGGCCTTATGTCATCACAACCAAGTATGGATCAGGAGCATACCAGCTTGCAACACTTGAGGGACAGCCTCTGGATGAGCCTATGAACATTCTACACCTGAAGAAATTCTACGCATAACCCATCGAGTACCCCAATCAAAAAATAAAAAATAAAAAATAAAAAAAATAAAAAAATAAAAAAAAATCAAGAAAAACCCGAGTGCAATAAAGACTTCCAATGGTGAAAATCACTTCGGTGACACCTTGGATTGGTACCATGGTGAAAACCTGTTTCAGGCGCCATGTGTAGTGGCCAGTTCTACCATCTAATAAGTCCTCTTTCTGTCACAACACTCCATATTGCACTCATCCCATGGATTGGAATTCTAAAATATCAAGTCATATGGACCACGCTACAATATCCCACCCAAGGCTAACTCATGGAACGAGGATCCTTGTAAGCTTCCTTCTGTACAGCTGAAAATCAAAAAATCCAAAAACAATAGAACATCACCAAAATCCAAAAAAATCCTTACTAACAATTCACTGCAAATCACCCCCATACATTGATCTCGCTATAACTCGTGACCATCAACATCCATCAACTCTCAGCATCACACCCATCCTAAAACCATTCCCACATCATCAAGTCATGCCAGAACTACATATTCATCTCGCCCGCATCTTGAAAGTACCTTGATCTCGTGGAAACAAGGTATGCAGGCAGTCTGGAATACGAAGGAAGTATCCAGTACTTAGGTGCATAAGATGCACCCATCCAACCCGTTTGGATGGTCCCCATTCACTGAGCTTGTTGGACCCAATAAATGGTACACACGCTAAGTATACGGTTGAAGCATGGTCCCTAACGCAAAAATCATCAATCAACATACCAACTATAATCCCACGCATGGCTTGACTATCCTTTTGCCCACCTTTCAAAAATTATCCAACAAAATCCAACCAATTCACATCCTAGGATATATCATTCCTACAATGGACAAGAATTTGTCATCATGTATCTTGGCAAGAGCACACAAAGGCTATTTGTATCTTTTTGTTGGTCTTTTTTATTATTGATTTTTATCTTTTTTATCTCACTCTAGGTAATTTCCAAAGCTACCTTGATTTTGTTATATCATGGTAAGTGGCGGAAAACACCTGGAGTAGACATGGTCATTATTTCTGTATGCTATGCTTGTGGGTCAGTTTCATTACTCCAAGAATAGTATTCATATCTTGAAGCCTGGGTTGATTCTAGCATGATGTGCCTCATTTGCATATACATGCATCAATACCTTATATGTACTATTAGCACTCATCGCTATGAGTCCCCTTCCTAGGCCATGCAAGGTTATACTACCTTGGGCACACATGAAATCAACCTATTGTTTGCGGGTCTAGTCCATGCAATCATGGGATATATATCATCACCTAGTCATCTCATACCTTTGTGAACTGTATTCTACATTGCTATAATAAACTAATAAATGCTCTCCATTAACATTATGTAACTACTATTACTAGCTCAAATCATCCTGCTAATCATTTATTCAACTATACCATCTGGGCCTAGACGTTGTAATCACCTAGCCTATTCCCCCTCTTCAAAATCCCCTCACTAATCCCACTCCTCCAACTTATTCTCACTCAACACATCCCGAGCCAAAGTAAATCCCCCCTCAATGACGTGGTGTTTCATGATCTAACAACTCCCTCATTAATCATCCCACCGCCCGCCCCCCCCCCCCCCCCCCCAATCTAGCCGCAGCCAATCATATTCATACCCTATCCATTCACCCTTTATCCTCTCCCCACCTATTCCCCTATCACACAGCCCCACCACCCAGGATCCAACAAAGAACATCATGTGTATCAAGACTTAATCATCTCACATATCACCTACTTTGCATATCATATATCATTTGCATTTCATATCATTTAGTTGCATATCATATATCATTGACATTTCATTAGGTGCATTTTGTATCCTTTAGTTTGCATATCATATCATTTAGTTGCATATCATATATCATTGACATTTCATTAGGTGCATTTTAGAATCCTTTAGTTTGCATATCATATATCATTTGCATTTCATATCATTTAGTTGCATATCATATATCATTGACATTTCATTAGGTGCATTTTAAAATCCTTTAGTTTGCATATCATATATCATTTGCATTTCATATCATTTAGTTGCATATCATATATCATTGACATTTCATTAGGTGCATTTTAGAATCCTTTAGTTTGCATATCATATATCATTTGCATTTTATATCATTTAGTTGCATATCATATATCATTGGCATTTCATTTAAGTACATTTTAGAATCACTTAGTTTCGATCCCACATATCATTTAGTTTGCATATCATATATCATTTAGGTTGTAAACACTTAGGTGCATTTTATAATCCTTAAATTGCATTCCATAATCAGTTAAATTGCATATAATCATTTAGTTTGCATTCCGTAATCCTTAATTGCATTCCATATTTCATTCCATAATCATTTAGTTACATTTGCTTACATAGCATAATCATTTAGTTACATTGCATAATCACAATCATAATCAGTTAGCTGTATTTTATAATCATCTAGTTGCATATCCATATTTCCATACCTAACATGTGTTTATTAAGATAAACATACATTTCTATTGCATTACATTTTACATCCATAATAACTATTTATTAATCTGAACATTTATTTACATTATACATCATAGTCCATAGATCACAAACATGCATATATCAAAACAAGTAAACCATCATTACATCCATCATATTACATCAATAGGTACATCCATAACATCAACATAATATATACAACACATCCATAGCATATAATCCATTAAGCATATTGCATCCATCAACATAAGCATCATCATAATTCATATAAAAACATCATAAACAAACAAATAGGCCATCATCTCATCTATCATCATCGCAAAAATATACATCGCTCATATATATACATAAAAAAATATAGTAACATGTCATGATACAATGCCTCCAAGGGCTAAAATGATACAACTGTCACATAGAGGACCCTCTTTTTGACGCAGCAGGGGATCCTGGTCCTGGTGGTAGCTGTGGTCCTGCTTATGGCTGTGGCTAAACCTGTACATATGTAACCTGCTGGGGCACATGCGATGAGGGACCCATCGGCTGCTGAACAAACTAAACTGATCTAGATCTATGTGACCTAGACACCTTGGATCCACTGACCTAACTATAGCTCGGTGCACGCTGCTCTGCGGGCACTGCCGCATGATAGAGGCCCCGACAATAATCCGTCCGTCCTCTGGCCTCTAACAACTGTCCCTGTACCTGATACAATTGTGCCTGTGCCTGGGACAACTATGTCTACATCAGTGTCAACACTGGGGCCATACCAGCACCTGAAGCCTGTAAACTACCCGCTGTAGCCTCTGCCTACTGAGCCCTCGCAAGTGCCACATCTCGCTCTCCTGTTAGAACCACTATCTTACCCTGAGCCTAGGCTAACTGTGCCCACAATGCAGCCACCTATCCATCTATACCATCTAATAATGCAATTGTCCCCCGCAATTGCACTAACTTTGCCTCGTGGCTCTCTAAAGCCTCCTGCAGGCTGGCTACCTGTGTCCGCAGAGTCTCAACCTCCTCCTCTCCACTATGAGGCCGCTGACGAGATGAGGTCCCTCGAAGCCCTGACTCTCCACTTGCCCCTGAGGTGCCCGCCTCTGCCTGCTGTCCTACTACAACAACCTGTTGCTGCTACGATACCTGTGGTGGGGGTAGAACACCCCTACCTACCCTTGGTAGTCCCCCATGCTGTTGCAGCCCTCCCTGCCTCCGCACCACTCCGATCTGCACCTGCTGTACAGGTACCCCCTATCCAACCTGCTGCTAGGGCACTTCTGAACCACCACCCGCCTGCCCCTCTCCCCTGAGCCCAACCTGTCCAGCTGTTGTCGCTGCTAGCACATCCATCAGCTCCCCATCTCTTCCAATCTCTCTCTCCTCCCCATCCCCTCCAACCTCCACGATGTATTCTGCAATAATCTCCTCACCCTCCTCCAGGAAATCATCTCCATCAGAATCATCATCTCCATCCTCCTCAGACTCCTCATCCCCTGACCTCGCCGCCTCCTCCGCAAGGACTACCTCATCTGACAGGTCAGTGAACCGAGTCAGTCGCCACATCCGCCACCATGTCTCATATGCAGGAGTAGTGCCTGCATCCATGACCACACTATGTCAATCCCACCGCAACAATTGCAAAGCCGCAAAATCCTCCAGGGCAACCCAAGGCTATATGGTTGCAGGCCAATAACGGACATCCTGACGGGTATGTGCAAAAATCACCATCTGTTGTGGGGCATCCTGCCGTAACCCAAATTGTCGCATAACTCGCGACAGTAGATACATGTCAATCATATGGTCTCCTCAACCTATCAAGTAGCGCTGCTGGAAAGTGAAAGGCATGTGCACATCATCATCTGGCCACGACTCCACTCCGATGTAGGGTCGCTAGGTCACTCGAATGACGTCATCCAACTTTGTCTTCAATACCAAACCTGACCAGTGTATGTATACTCAATATCTCGATACAGGAACACAATTACCTCAAACAGACGCTGATAGTACCCACATCTCAGTCGAGTGACCGCAATATGCTCCCAGATCCACACATGCAACAAAGTAACCTCAGCTGATAAAGTTGAATCATAATGATAGACAACTGTATGCATCTCATGATGGAGCTGCACCAACATCACCGGTCCCCAGGCATACACGGTCTCATGTCTGACCATACCCTCAATCATCTCTCCCCATCCAACTGGAAATCCCCTGCCCCTCCTATCGGGCATCACTACGCCACCAATCAATGTACACAGGAATAAAGCAAAGTGGTCTGCACCCGCCGCCAGTGTCCCCTCATAGCTCATCTCCCTACCGTTTGCTGACAAAGCCATGTGATCGCGGCCAAACAATCTGATTAGGGCCCTCCGTCCCCTCCTCGTGTCGTATGTCACCCGATGACCATGAATCGGTAGCTTGAGGATGAGATAAACATCCTCAAGAGTGATAGTAATCTCACCAGTAGGAAGCAAAAATGTACAAGTCTTTGGTTGATACCACTCTACAACTATTGTAATCAGAGCTCTATGAGCTCGCAACACTGGCATCGATGCAGCTATCAAAAGCCCCAACCTCGCTAGTCAAGCCCGGGTGACATCATCAAATTGATCAAACAACACCATCACAGACGGCACGCGTCGCTCCCGCGAGGACACTATAAATGACCTCATTTCCTGCATCCACAATTTTCTAGCAAAAAATCTACCTATCCCTTTCTGAATCAACCCTTTTCTTCTAATGTTGAAAGCCAAAAACATTTTGGCACCACAACAGACCATATTTTGGCACCATTTTAACGATGGCGCTACCACATTTCCCCATGGCGCTAATTCAGATTATAGCACCATTGTACAGCCTCTTCGTGCCATTTTCACAAATGGCGCCACCCCTCCACTTGGCACCAATCTAACGAATGGCGCTAGTTCTCCCGATAGCGCATATATCCCATATAGCGCTACTTCTTCACATGGCGCTAATCCTAAATATAGTGCCACTATAGAACGTGTGTGTGTGTGTGTGTGTGTGTGTGTGTGTGTGTGTGTGTGTGTGTGTATTTATATCTTTATAAATAAATTAAGCCATCATATGCATTTCATATGTGGCCATTGTAACTCAACCTGCAGATTGAGTAGACGTCTAATTGAGAAAAATGAGAGAAAAAGAGAAAGAAAGATAAAAGTGAAAACAAAGAGGAGAAAATGCATGACCTTTCCGGAATAGGGTTAAGAGTACTAATTAAGATTGAACATTCCGTTAAACCTGATTGGGGACAAATTAATTAACAAAATTAATTCAAACATTGAATGAAACCTAGAGCGGAATCCTAGTGAACTTCATCAAACGAAGTTAGTAAGTCTTGTTTACGTGATCTGGTCTACCAAGAAATTAAGAATAATGAAAGGGATGCAGAGATAACTCTGATCGATAGAGAACTGATCTACCAAGAAATTAGGAATAATGTAAAGGATGCAGTGATAACTCTGATTGATAGAGAACGTGAAAGGGAGTAAAATAAAATTAAATTTTAGAGAAACGGGAAGGAGAACAAATGAACAGGCTTTGTTGAAAATGCTAAAATTAGAAGGAGAACAAATTAATATAAAATTTTAGAAAACGTGAAGGAGAACGGATGATCGGGCTTTGTTGAAAAATGTTCCATTAATGTAATCAACTGTAATTTCATTATAATTAGGGAGTTGTAAGAAATTTGTTAACCTTATCAGGAAACCTTGTGATCAAGATTAGTGTTTGTGTAATAAACCCCACTCACGCCCGTGAGGCATTATGCTGTCGAATTTTCCCATAATTTAGGGTTTAGTAGTTTAGCAAGTTTAACCCTTGTAGCGACGTTAACCGCGTCGTGATGACCCCCTTGTTGGCCTTCTTGCATTTGGGTATGCGCACGTGTGCGTATTACCTCGCTGACAACTGTATTATTTACGCCTCAAGCGTATGCCACCGAGCACGTTTATGTGTGCAAGGTGGTTTCTAGGGAAGCATGGGAAATTTTTTGATATTTCATCTCATGACCACATGGCAAATGTGGACATGACACATGTGATGTGTGTTGTGACTGCATGGGAAATGTGGGCATGACATAGCGCTCATCTAGAAGATAGTACTACCCTGATACCTAATTGGTGCCAAAACGCCAGAATTCAAAACCCTGCGCACATTGCGCCAATACAAAGGATGTCACCATAACATTAAACATTTGGCGCCAATCCACCTCTACTCTACCCAAGCGGATAGTGCCAATCCAGAGGATTGCGCTAATTTGCTTCTTTTTAGCGTTGCGCGATAGCGCCACAGTGCCAATTCCCAATTTCTGAGGCCCAAAAAAAGTGACAAAATCAAAAAAATCACAAAGCTAGGGTTAGGCCCTACCTGGGGTCCAGCCTCTAGTGCCCAGCCATATGATCGAAAATGCTAAAAAATGTGAGTGAGTCAGGGGAATTTGGGATTGCGCTCTGCCATCTCTCCTTTGCTTCTTCTTCTCACGCGGTCAATGTGTGCAAATGTGGCACCCTTAGGGCCCACTTGTGGCCTACTTGTCTAAATATAGTAAGCCATGTCATCCTTTCACCCACTCTTTTTCCCCTCCAGGGTGTAGATCACAACCTTTTTCCTTCATTTTTCTTCCTATCATCTTCTTTTTCCATCCCCTATCCGCGTCCTTTCGAGAGCTCACCCGAAATTTTTTTATTTTTTCATTGACCTCTCGAGGGGGCATCCCTCACCCATTCCTTCCCGGTAGCTGGGGCATATTTTTCTTTGACCTAACACTACTTCCCTGCTAGGTCTTGACACCATGTCAAAGAGGAGCAAATGTAGACACCTAAAAATATCTTTATCGTCAAACTGACTCCCGACATCCCTAAACATACCAATTTCCCTTCTAATCAATTAAGTAAATTTTTATTTAATTAATTTTCCCTTCATCACCTAATTTTTCATTATTCTATCCCCAACAATTGGATTAATTCTATTAATTCAATAGTTCAACTATAGCCAATTGATTAAATAAATATGCAATATTTATTTGGTCAATTTCTCCCTCCTCACTAAATCTAATTAATTAGATAAATCATGTTTAACTAATTAATTCAGCCTATTAATTAACCTATCCCTACCCTAGGTAATTAAATAGCCATTATTTAGTTGCCTACCCTAACCTATCCCATCATAGCCTTAGGATTAATTAAATAAAACCTTATTTAATTAATCTTAACCTCTCATTAAAGTGGTCAAACCTAGCTTAACACCTTTCCCCACATCCTCTAAATAAAAAATTGAAATATATCCCACATAAACCAATTTTTTATAAAAATATGTCTAACATCACATTTAATATCTCTTACATCCCTTACCCATGCCATGCCTCATTTATCTCCACTTATCCCCAAATGAATCATTTTACCTTTGCCCATGTGAATTTTTAATTCACAAATAATCCATCTCACCCAACCTCGTTTAATTCACCCCTTTCCCAAAAATAAATATAAAATTCATCTTTATTCCTAGCCCTCCATCCTCTAAGATGAAATCTAGGCCCTCCACATCATCTTCATCCTCCACCATTGATCTCCCAAATCAATTTCAACCCTTGGATCAAAATCTCTCCAAAAGGTTTATAAATACAACATCCTCCAACCCATTTTGGGATCCAATTTTAAAGTAATGCTACCATGCCCAAAAAATCTCTTGAGCTAGTTTGTGAGTTGCATTTGAGAGAGCATTTCACATTGAATTCATTATCTAGGGTACATCCTAGGAGCTCTTGGGTGGAAGCTCCTTCCCCTTTTATGAGATTGGGTCTTCATATCAAGGCATAACTTCATGTTTTGTATACATTTAGTTTGTGTTTTTTACCTCGATTTGGATTTCCTAATCACAGGACCCTAGTGAAGGAAGATTTTTGTAGTACATTTTTATTTTATGACCCTAACAAACAGCTAAATAATGTATTACAAAAAATTAAGGAGGTGATAGTGTTACCAACAAAAGAATTTAGGGAGAGATTTAGGGAAAGAAGGAAAATGATAGCCCCGTAGAAAGAACAAGGTATATGGAAGCTAATTAAGGGGATGGATAAATTAAATATGGTACCCCATAAAGTCTATTATAGAGCTAAGAAAAGGGAGGAGAAAGAATATGATGATGAGGACTCAAAAACTTAGAAGTTGAAATGGAAGGAGAGAGGGAGTTAGTACTACAAAATGATGAAAAATCTAAATATTTCTATCAACCTTTGAGGATAAATGAAGAGAATATAGCATTGGAAGGAACTCCTAAAGTGGCTAGAATTGGTTATTATTGGGAAGAGAAGGAGGTCATGTAGGTGGTAGAAGTCTTGAAGGATTATGAGGATCTATTTCCCAGAACATTCATAGATTTTAAAGGGATAAGAAGGAAGCATGCATGATGAAAATTTAATAAAAGTAAGGGCTCAAAACATAGAAAAAGGTACATTATTGGTTGAACCCTAATTTAAAAGTCAAGGTAAAACAAGAATTAGACAAAATGTTAGGAAGAGGGATAATCAAACTGGTAGAAGACACAAACTAGATCGACCCAATGGTGATTCAACATAAAAAAAAATAGGTGAAATAAGGATTTGTATTGACTTTAGGGAACTTAACAAAGCCTATGTACATGATCCCTTCCCTACCCCTTTATAGAAGAAGTATTAGAGTTTGTAGTTGGTAGGGATTTCTATTCTTTCACAAATGGATTCTTTGGCTACCATCGAGTTAGAATATAGGAGGACCATCCAAATACCATATTAGGGTACCTTAGGGATCCAAATAAGAGTTGCCTTTGTAGAATAATGGCCAATACCTTTGGAGAGTTCATACTTGATTTTCTAGAAGTTTATTTGGATAACTAGATGATACACGGGTTAATAAAGGATCATGTTCAACTTTTATGGTTGATTCTAGAAAGATGTAGAAGCTCTCATTTGCGATACCTTTTGGTACCCTGTTAGGCCATATTATCTACAAAGAGGGTATGATGGTAGATCCTGTAAAAGTGGTTATAATCTTAAATCTCCCACCTTTGAAGATAATATCTAAAGTAAAAACATTCTTGGGTTATATGGGTTATCACTGCAAGTTTATTAGAGGGTATGCAACAATAGTAGGACCTATTCAAGAATTGTCAAAGAAGAACAATCCAAGTTTTGTGTGACTAGGCAATGTCAAGAAGCATTTGATATATTAAAGAATAAAGTTGCAGAAGCACCAATCTTGATATTCCTGGATGAAAATCTCTCATTTAACATCCATGTGGATGCCTGAAGCACCACAACAAGAGTGGTATTAGTGCAACTTGGAGGGAACAAAGATCATCCCATCACATTTGCTAGTTAGAAACTAGCACAAGTGGATAAAAACTATACAACTACAGAAAGGGAAGCTCTTGCGATGGTATATGCTTTACATAAATTTAGACATTACCTCCTATCCACTCCCTTTTTATCTTCTTTACAAACCATGAATCCCTTAAATATTTGATGAACTGACCAGTAATTCGAGGGAGAATATGTTGATGGTTGATACTATTTTAGGAATTTGAGTTCAAAATTATGGTAAGGCTAGGGAAAGCCAACCAAGGTCTTGACTATTTGTCAAGAGTTGATACCACAAAAGATCAAGGCCTTATTGATGATGAATTATAGACACAAACTTATTCAGAGTGAATATGGTACCCTAAGAGTTACATGACGTGGCACAATTACTATCAACAAGGGAATTCCCAGAAGGAAGCTCAAAATAGGAGAGGAATAAACTTATGTGGAGATCACTATCGTATACCCTAATTAAAGGAGAGTTAAATATTGTAGGGAATAATGAAATAATAAGAAGAGTAGTGTGGGATCATAAGAAGAGAAGATACACACACACACACATACATATATCTTCTATATATATATATATATCTTCCATATATATAGGTGTATATATATACCTATGTATATATAGTCAAGCCCACCAAAGTCATGAAGGAGACAACAAATTTCCTAGACTACTCTATGAAATTATTTTCCTTGGTTAGAGTGTTGACAAGAAAGCATAAATCAAAGATTTGAGCTATTTCTACGTGAGTGTTGTATTTTACCCTAGTGTGATGGATAAGTAAGAGAATCAGAACATGTGTGATGGATTATAGATCGGTGTGGTAGATTATAGAAAACACAAAACAAAACATATATATATTTATAGTATATTTATATATTATAAATATACTATAAACATGTGTGATAACCCATAAATTTATACTATACATATATGTATGTTTTGTTTTGTGTTTTCTATAATCTACCACACTGATCTATAATTCATCACACATGTTCTGATTCTCTTCCTTATCCATCACACTAGGGTAAAATACAACACTCACGTAGAAATTGCTCAGATCTTCAATTTATGCTTTCTTGTCAACACTCTGACCAAGGCAAATAATTTCATATAGTAGTCTGGGAGTTTTGTTGTCTCATTCATGAATTTGGTGGGATTGGCTTGATTTCTATCCAATGACAAGGTATAAATCTATATGCTAAATGGACTATTTGAGCCCTGGAAGAGAATGAAGCATGGAAACTCTTGATTAAACATTATATTTTTGTAGGGGTACCCAATGGGTGTCAAGCTTTGAAGGGGCTTGGTTTTCATAATCTTCTCATAAGGAAAGATCCTATCTAGATACAGGGCACATTTGTCATCAAAAGCATATGGAAAGCTTGGGAAGCCATCAAACCATGGCTTCTATGGGATGACAATGACTTTTGTAAGGGTCTTTCTATTAATCAACATTCTATTTGGTTGTCTCCTAATATTTCTTGCTAGGATTAATCCCTTGCTAAGACACCTTGGGTGTGTGCCTTTAAATTCTACCATAGAGGAATCAAGACCTTGCCTAACCTTTTCTCTAAGTCTTCTAGGAGTCTTTTGACTTGACTAGATGCCAAATTGAAGTACAGACTTTTTAATCAAGATTTCAAGTCATTCTAGACTCTTCTTGAGTCTATTCCTTCTAATATGATTCACAAAATTAGGGCGAGAAGCGTCAAGACTTGGTGGAAAGATTGAAAATGGTATCTAGATTAACCATTTCATAATTATAGACCTTGCAAAGGATAACTTGGCTTTCTCCTCACCTTCATATCGTTTCAAAATTGAATCACAAATGGTTAATACAGTCTATTATGGGCTCTCAACACTGTACATTTCAAACTATTTGGTTGGCTATCCTTGAGTTGAAACTTGCCCATTTTGCCTAGTGTATTCTCTACTAAGGCCTTTTTGTTGGTACCAAGTTAACTTGGTTGGGCATTTTCAATAGTCACTGTCCATTACGTGGCCAACAAGAGACTCTCAAGTACCTATTCTAGTTATGGCCTAGGCTGCTTGGAATTAGATTCATGATTTCTTTAGGCTTTTTAGGCCTATTTTTTTTTCATGGCATATGATTTTTTGGGAGATTGGCCTAGAATTCCTGCTAGGTTCACTTAGATTTGGCATGTTTTTGGGGTGGAAGTTCTTTTTGACATTTGTAAACACATAAATTCTGGTATTTTGTTTGGTTGTTCTATTGATATTTACTTCTCATTTTAGGTTAACGCTATGATTTGTTATAATGTTCTCATGTAGATTTAGGTGCAAGGAAATGCACTTAAATTTGAAGTGGCTTATTTATAGGTTCTTTTGGATTGGGACAATGCCCCATGTAGGATTGCTAAAGTGCCACCGACTTTGCCCTCTAGCATGGGTCACCCCCTCCCCATGGACAATGACGTGGAAGTAGTTAGAATCCCTGTGGCAGATATGACTTTTAGTCACATGCTTCCTTGCCCCCTTCCAAGAAGAACAAGGGACTAGGTTGCTCGTGGTTGGTCTCAATCATCCTGCTCGCTTTTGGCCTCTTTTGAGCCTTATGATCGCGGGGCCTCTAGATGGTCGGACTCTGGAAAATCTTCTCGTCTTGCTTTGGCTATTTCTCCTATTCATGACACTCAACCCCATGCTAAAGAAGAAAATGAAGGGGGTGTGATTATTGGTTGGAAGCTTGTTCTTGATAATCCAAACCCTGCTAACACGTAGGTAAGTCAGATGGGCATGATCCACCCCTTGCTAGTGGCTTGACTCTTGCTACTTAATGGTCTTGTCTCTTGTCTTTTTAGATTTGTCGATTAAGACTATACCTTGTATGGACTTTGGGATGTGACTTTTTCCACCCATCTTTTTTAATAAATATGTGTAATATTAATCTTTTTATTTAAAATAATATAAGACACTTATTCATCATTTTTTTGATTGACTACAAATTAATAACTAATTCGCCGATAGGCTTTTATATGTGAGCACTATAGTGCTCAGAATTGTCTCACACTGTAAAAAACATTCACACCAGAAAATATTCTAAACTCGTCGATTGTTCCTATCGGCGTATTCCTTGAACCTCCTATCACCGGTGAACTAACACTTGCATACGCCAATTGAGTTTAGAAAATTTTCAGGCGTGGGACAATTCCAAGCTCTATAATGCTCACATATAAAAGCCTATTGGCTAATAAATAATTACCCTCCTAAAACAAAGACCAATAAAATATTAAGTCCTTGGTAGATAAGAAAACCAAAAGAAACAAATGTCTTAAGAATAATCTTTAATTCTAAATACAAATAGAAAAAAGAAACAAATGTCTTAAGAATA
This sequence comes from Cunninghamia lanceolata, assembly GCA_027924645.1. Taxonomy (NCBI): domain Eukaryota; kingdom Viridiplantae; phylum Streptophyta; class Pinopsida; order Cupressales; family Cupressaceae; genus Cunninghamia; species Cunninghamia lanceolata. The sequence goes on along the minus strand of BSBN01000328.1, from coordinate 1,053,253 downwards.
ATCTTTAATTCTAAATACAAATAGAAATAATCCCGTACTTATCAAGAATGTGGGGTGAAGCCTTATCTAGAAATTTGCGTTAATTCACTACCTAAACCTTACCTACCACCGAGCTTCTAAACCTAGCGTTTATCCCTTAAATTTCAGATATTTTGTTGATGCTGTCGGTTTACGAGGACATACATATAGATAATTTGCAGCAAAGTTTTAAAAAAGCCCAACTGAATCTCCATATCGTTTCTTGTTTCTTACATTGATCCATAAACGTTATGGAGGTTCAGTCGTTAGTAACACAAAACCTGGTCTCCAAGTTCATTCCATATTTACCCTCACATAAATCTTATGCCCAATTCAAATATTCTGTCTCTTCCAAAATCCATAGATCCTACAAGTTTGAATGCAATATTGGGTACTGTAGAAGTGTCTATCATGGAAATGCCAGAGATCTGAAATCTTCTTCTGTAAGAGACCGGAGAATGAAGCCCACTAGGAGGACGTGCATTTCCTTGGCTAGCAGTAAGTAACTGAATTATTGAAAAATCTGGTTTTACTGAAATCATTAGCTATTTTTTTTCTCTCCCTAGATAAGTGATGGCATATTTGGTTTGAAATTAGGGTTTAGAATTCAGGCTTTTTAGTTAACTAATTAATTTATTTCAGGATAACTCTTGGGTGAAGCTAATGGACAACGTTATTAAGGTTTATAAACATGGGTTGCGTTTGAATGAAGATGAGACTATTTCAGTGTCCCTTAAATCAAACTGATCTTTAGGAAGCTCATATGCAAATTAACCGAACTCTACTCATGCTAATCAAGTTATTCTTGGTATTTGCTATTATCAAATTGATTTAATTTTGACTTTGCTTCTTATGTCATTCTTGGTGTTAAAACTGAAAGGAAATAGAACTGATAATTTAAATAAGAGGAGTTATGCTAACTAAATTTGAATCCACAAAACAACAGAATAGAGCAAAGCATTAACCCATGAAATATCAGATATTTCGTAGGAAACTCTTTCGTTAAAAAACTAGCAAAAAGGCACTCGCTTACTGTATTAACTCAACTGTTGACAATACAATAAGATTTCCATGTCTATTTTAACCCTAAACCATGTGCATTTATAAAAAGGCACTCGCTTACTGTATTAACTCAACTTTTCACAATACAATAAGATTTCCATGTCTATTTTAACCCTAAACCATGTGCATTTATTGATAAGCACATCAACATAGGAAATCACTAAACGGTATTACGAAACAGTGGATATAAAACCATGGTCTAAAAAACTACCTTGAAAAAGGGCTCCAATATTGTAAACGAGTATATGGGCCATAAAAAGTCTAGAACATGCAAAATATACAACACATTCCTAACAAAAACAGCGTTTTTCAGCCTTGTCCTTCTTATCCTTGAACTACTATACCCCATAAGTGATATGCAATACGTTGTGTGTAAGCTTGACTATAATAGTTAGCACGCATGGTGTGGAATAAGCATGGATTATAGTCTTAAAACTTTGTAAACATAGTTTATCTTAAACAAACGTATCCCATTATCATCAAGCCATATGGTATGGGCCCTGGGGGTAAGCTGGGACTATGTACTCCTAAGATTTGTAAACACAGGTCATTGCTTAAATGTTACCTATAATCGTTGCACCACAACCTTGCTACATTTTGGGTATAATTACCAGCTACTTTTTTTTTTGAATTAATTAGTTGGGGAATTCTATTGGGTGCCCACCCTTAAAAAAAACATAACAGACTATATAAAGAGCTTGTACAGAAATGACTATAACTGTCTTGAAGGACAGAGCTACAGTATCCTATACAAAACATACAAAATATGACCATCCACGACCATCCAATATCAACAAGAATGGAGCTCAAAAAGAACTCAGCTCCCTGATAACAAAAACACAGCAGCAGATAACTAAATTTTCATACCCAAGGGTTTTCAACAAATACCCTATTGCTCAATTGGAATTGGGTAGGGGTATGGGTACATGGCTATGGTATGCTGATATGGCAATTTTTTTGGTCTGGGTACACATGAGGTACATCCACCATACATAGAACATATAAAAATCATAAATATATACATATTTTCAGCCAAAATAATCCAGAATACCACATATTATGCATATGCTAAACAAAACTACCATAAATATTACAAATACAGTATACTAATTCAATATCATTTTGTCAAACTGGAATGTCATGACAGATATTCATTGTTCAATATTAAAATAATACAATCACTAATCAATGTCATACTTTAACAAATACAAAATTGCAATTGTAAATTACTATCGAACAAAATATTTGAAAATGGGCCATGGTAGATACCTATATAGCAGGCATGGAAGCAGCAAGCTTGAATTCAAGAATGGATATAAAAGCTTGAGGAGCCAAAAATACATTTTTATTTGTTTGTATTAGTTATGAATGTCAGATTAGGGTTTAGGGCAACATTTTGAAGGACAATAAGTCAAAGAAAATCAGTCAAATTGTATTGAAAATGATGCCTCCCACCTGTATATGCCTTGGAATTGCTTTGGAATTGCCCCGACGCAGCTGGAAGTGCCCAGGTATGCTTGGGTATGATTCCAAATGATTCTAGCTTAAAAACATTGTGCTCAAATCCACAAACAAATCAGTTCAGATTCTGGTACATTTCGTACCTGGAATCATTGAGGTTTCAAGCTGATTTGGTAACTTAGCAAATACCCCATCAATTCATTCCAGAGTTTACATCAACCCCCCAACCAGCTACCTCTTCAACTTGTACAACACTTGCCTGCTCTCCAACATCCTCATTTAGTGCCTGAGGTGTCATGTCTAGGGAAGGGAACCTAATGCCATGAAACAACTCCTGTCTATGCTGCACACTATGAATTTTGTCTCCACAGAATATAGTGATGGTAACGTTGCTCAAAACCTCAAGGTGACTCTAGTTATGGGTCAACATGAGGCCCTTTAAAACTTTCTTCACTTTAAGCAGCTGCAACTTGTCATGTCCCCTTTCGGATTAAAATAATTAATAATATTATTTAAGTTTGGCCCGAAAATGTCTAATTTTAAAGAGCAACTTAATAATATTATTATAATTAAAATAAAAAGGTGTTTTTGAACACTAGTATTAAAATAAATTAAAAAAATAAAAATAAAAATTTAAAAAAAAAAAAAAAGTTTTTCTAAATACTTAAAATAAAAATAAAATAAAATTTAAAAGTATTTTTAAATACTTGGATGGAAATTTAGGACCCAAGGGCCCAATTCGAAAAGGTATATTAAGGAGGTGCCTATCTTAATTTGAGGAATCATTCAAGTTATCCTTTTGCATTCTACTTTCAGATTTGAGCAAATTGTTCAATAATGGGCATCCAAAGACGAAAACCCTTGGTGTGTTTGAACCCTAGAGGACGAAAACCCTCTCAGGATCTGTCATATTGGATCAAGGACGAAAACCCTTGTTTCCAATCTGGGTTGTTGCAGATTTCCAGGGTTTCAATTATATTCCAGCAGTGACCTAGTGTGAGTTGCAAGCAAAATTCCATCCTTTGTTTTGTCAAGGTATTATTGAGGACTTAAAGGGAAATTTCCAAGATTTTGGTGGATTTTGGGCATTGTTGGGAGCAAATCAATCATCATTCATCCAAGCGCCATAAGGAGGAAGACAACAACATTCAACAACAGGCAGATTATGGGGTTGCCATTTGATTTGGTGGTTGATCCACAATCATACATTGCTGGTCTGACTTGGCACCTAGTGTAACATGCCATCTCATATTACTTGGAATTACGCACACAATTTACTAAGAAAGTAAATGAACATGATAAACATTAATTTTTTTTTTAACATTTACATAATTATAAAGAAATAAAAGCATATCTTTTATGAATATTTTTCAACCTTGAAATCCAATATATTCAAAGATAAATCACAGTGAAAACATTTCACTTTACATTTACAAATAAATTGCCCCTGGCAATATGAATAAGTTTATATTAGTTTGACAATCATAAGTTATAAAGAATACTGTCTCTAGAATCTTGATATCTGTCACTCAAGTCTCGGCGAGTCTTTTGCTACAGAGGGAGAGCATTATCTGAGTGCTTTACTTCCAACCACAGATTAGCAGTCCCCCACACACCTTCCTTCATGAAGGTGGCCCTATCCTTCACGAAGAGTATAGACATAGAGAACCAACAGGTTGCCATCTGAGTCCTAGTGTTGTGTCTTACGTAACTCAATTGACCATACAACTCTAGACAATTTTCTAGCTAAGTATGATCATTCTGACAGGTCATGCCATCTAGACACGGCGAACCGATTAATGCATGCAGAGACAAATGCACTTTGGCCAAAGTTTCTATATAAATAGACGTTTGCAATAAATGTAGTCGTGTGTTCACACACCTAAATTGACTTGGAAACTATCTCATCCTACAGTTTGATTTGTTTGACTAGTAAATCTAGACTTAATTTGTTTTGACTAACTCAAATCCTAGTCAATCTGACTTAGAATTTAATCCTTAATCTAGGATATACATGCAATATATAGGTTTAGGTAATTTTAACCTTTCAGAGAGTCCCTCTTTGCATACTTGCAAATTCTAGGGTCTATGACTTCATGTCACTCTACTCATTGAATCAAAACAATTTAAACAATCTAGTGATATAAAACAAGTTTCGACACTAACAAGAAATCATTTAAATTAATCAAAGTACTATTTAGACTCTTTTCTAATTTGTACTGTCTAGATGAATGGTTCTCGACTATTAACTGTTGACCATAAAATACAATAAACTAAATAATGTCATAACTGACTAGAAAGTTTAAGTATTCTAAACCTTTTTGGGTTGATTCTAGGGTTTGACTTCTTAATCCTGTACTCATTACATCTCAAATAATCTTGCTTTCCCAAAAGTAAAAGTTTATAATAATATAACTTGATAACAAAACCTCTAGTCTTCTCTTGACTACTTAGGCATTGTTAGAATTCATATTTCTTATAACATGTAAGAATATAGCACGTGAGGTATAACCTCTTGATATAAAGTACTATGGTTTTCATAACTAATCTCTTGACTAAGTTAATTTTTTAAACCTAGATCAATTTTATTCTACAATCATACTATTATCGACTTCATGGTCTTCTCAAGTCCACCAACTTTCTATAAAGGATAAGTTTTGAACTCATACATATCATCTTTTGAATTTTACAGTAAGGTTATCTACATCAGAGTCTTCAAAAAGTTATATCTTTGCATGATGTAAATAAAACTAGCAGTTGCTAAAAGACTATGCTCCTACAAATCTCGGCCTTATTTTGGCTTTATGTAGAGATAACATCTCATACATTGACTTGGCCGTCATACAGTTGAATCATTGATTGACTGCATAGAAACATAAGACTATAAACCTTCAACAGTTTAAGCTCTATTACACTGTCGGCCTACCATGGTTAGAATCTTACCAGACTGTCGGCCTTTGTAATATACCCTACTTATGATGACTGAAATTTTTGCCTTAGTTTGCTTCAAACAATCAATTCAAATTGCAAAACAATAGCCATAAACACAAGAACAATATAAAGCCGAATCTTCAATGCTTGATTAACATTCAAAGATGATGATCACAAATGTTCATTGGCTGTCTTATTATGACAGTCTGGTACTGTTGCAAATCAGACATTAATACATATATCAAAAGTGCATCAAATTACATCCAAACCTTAACCTATCAATATCAAACTCATGTAGAATGATCAATACAAAAGCCCAGCTCAGTTATGACTTATAAGAACATCAAATTATGACTGATATCTCTGTATGATCTGCTGATATGAACGCTGAACTGACTATTACAACCCAGCAATGAGGTTAACAACAAATTGCCTTCAAAAACCTCCTCATATGCTAAGTGATTGGCTCATAGAATTGAGCGATAGGGCTGGAATGATCTCTCAAGGCTTCAATGCCACAAAAGTCTTCAAATATGAATGTTATTTCTGCTGGATCAGACCTGTAACTGTCATGAATTCGCCCAGATTTCACAGTATGCCAAATGTAGCACCAAATTGTCCTTTCCAAGGCTAGCGATCACTCCCAAAGGCTAGCGAACTGCTCTTATGCTGCTTGAATGTCTTCTAAACTTCAAATTCTCCAATATAACCAAATCTAATAACCCTGAAAATACATTATCATATCGCTGTTATAAAATGAGAACTCCATATATCATCAATTCCACAAAATATAGTTCTCTAATGGAAGTCGACTACCTTGGTAGTCTTTTAATATGATCAGTAGCTTCAATTACAATAGCAATTTTCCTCAAACTCCTCAAATTAACCTGCAATTTAAACAACATGATGAATTCCTTCATGAAATCATCTCACACAAGGATATGGGATCATCTCCATATCAATCAAGGGATCATCTCCTTGACAATAAACTGAAAACATGCAATTTTCCAGCCAAATACAAACAACAAGAAACTTACCAAGGGTTCAAAGATACCATTTTGATGTTGAAGAGTTCTATTTATCCTTGTCCTTGGCTAGGCGATCCTCTAGGCTCTAATTTGATGATTGTTTGGAATTCACCAATGGAATGTTTTGGCTTTGAACAATTTTAAATGCTTGTGCACATTGAAGTATAGCATTTAAAAACAATCCTTGATTTTATTAAATGATTCTTCATACCAATTTCAACGCCTAGAGCCAATAACCAATTTCCTTGTATTTTTAAATGCTTTACTCTCCTTGAGCGCCGATCCTCATTAGCAAATAAAAATATTATTTTATTAAATAAAATCCTTCCCTTGAGCAGCAGCCAGCAAATAGCATTAAAAAATATTATTTTTCCCTCCTCATGGTATGGCGCACCTATCACAAAATTAGTATTTTATTAAATAAAATACCTTTTCCTTCTTGGCATATGCACATGATCCAAGGCTGTCAACTTTTATCAATTTTCCGATTGGTCTTCATTTCAAACAGTTGGCACATGATCCCATATCAAATAGCACCAAGACCTATCCAATTCAAATGCAATCCACATAATCCAATGTAGAATAGCACCTAGGCCTATTCAAAGCACATAATCCAATGTTATTTTCTCCACCGTGTACACTTTTACTTTGACCGATTTAGCTTGGACCTATCCTCATGCTTAGCTTGGACCTATTTCATAACCGCTAGGCATAGACCCATCTTCAAGGCTGATTGGTGAGGACCTATTCTAGGTCGGTGCATATCATTTCCCAAGCAACATTAACTCAAAACTAATCCTCATGTGGTCAGTGGAATAGTTAGATGAAAATGCAATTAAAGATTGTCATTTTCCTTTAGCCGACATATCCTTCATGTCACCAATCAAGAAAACAATGAAAATACAATTTTAATATTGTATTTTCCATCAAGCCACCAACTCCATATTTTGGCTAAATAATTAATATTGCCAAATAAAACAGCCAAAAATAAAAATCATGTCTAGCTCCAAAATGGGACATTACAGCCTTCTAAAGTTTGAATCCTTATCATATTGTCGGCCTCTAAGGCGTAGAATAAACAGTATCATTTACACTGGTTAGAAACAGGTTAAACAATGATATTACTAGTTTCTATATATGTATACGAAAGATACGACTCATACAGATACTATGAGGATACTCCAAATGCAAGAGACTATTTGGCCTTAAACCAAACATAGAGGTTTACTAGACCTTTTGACCTAATATAAAACACAGAGGTTTACTATACTTGTCGGCCTCATACAAAACACAAAGGTATACTATACTTGTCGGCCTCATATAAAACACAGAGGTTTACTATACTTGTTAGCCTCAAAGAAATAGAACCGATTGAATAAAACTATCAATCTGCTATTTAACTTATGCTAGACTCTCATTACTACAGTTTATCCCCGTTGAAAACTGAACCATACAATGGTTTAAGTTTTAAAAACCGTAGATCTTATATGCAGAGAAGAGAAAATCATAACAAATAGAACAAATATGCTCAAAGAAGAGTATATATATAACCACTAAACATTTCCAAATGGTTACATATGTATATAGATACAGTCGGCTCAAACACACTGTTTAATAAAACATAATTGAAAAGAACCAATATGATACGAACCAGTGTCCATAGTATTCGTACCTGTAAACTCTCCTATATCTATTAGTTCTTCTCACTCACCACCTCTTCTTGAGCGATATGCCCTCCCCAAAACTATGCTTTCCTTGGAGAAGAATAAAGAGACTTCAGATGCAAAGCTTTTGCAAGCACAAAAACTAGAGTCCTTATCCAACACTAGTGACTGTTCTCTTATGAATGTCCTGCGGTAATTAATGGAGCTTACTCTCCAACCTCCTGACTTTCCTCCTAGAACATTGCCTATTAAAACTCGACGAAGGTATGCAGAGTTGATGGGGATAATGTCATAAAAACCACTCCCAAAAACTGGTTAAAGAGCTCCTCCTTACTCTCCAAAATAGTTATGGAGAAAAGGAGTCGAGCCACATAAACATAAAATTGGTTTGATGTAAATTGAAATCTTTACCACGTAGTCTCAAACTCAACAAACACATAGCATGAGTTTGAACTTTAAACCATACTTAAATAGATAAAATATATATATATATATATATATATATATATATATATATATATATATATATATATATATAACAACATATTATTTGCATATGCAACGTAAACTCACATTGTTTCTAGCATTCAACAAGATACGAGAATGGGGTCAAGGTATTCTCCCTCTCTCTATTTTGTGAAAATGCCAACATAGACAAAATAACAAGATAGAATCCCAATCGGGAATTTTCGATAATAAAATAATTTATCAACTATTGACCATTTCTCGTCGATGGTGACATACCAACTTGACTTAATTTTTCTTGACAAAAACTATGCTTAATGATTCTTGACAACAAATCAATGACTGTCGACTCGAAACCTAGCTTAGACTAATTGGTCAAACACACTCACCAATCTTGACGAAAATTCACTAAACTGTGCAAGCACGAGACTTAGATGGCAACAACTTGCTCTTATCCATACGTCTATTCACTGCTCTCCGATGATGCGCTCCCTCTCTTTCTCGGAGGGCGAAAACCTGTTTCCTAGTTACAACTTACAATCACCAAACTGGGAATAGTGTATCGTTAGTCAATCCATAAATCTTATGAATAAAAAATCATGACATCATATAATCACATGTCTAAATTCTAAACATATAAACGTAAACTCATGAAATCATTGATTTATCCTGACATTTCTACAAACATCAAATCATTAATCCATGCAAAAATTATCTACTAATCACATACAAGTAAAAAGTAAAACATAGTCAAAATTTGGGGTGTGACACCTAGGGTTTTCTACAGGGCCGAAGACAAAATTTCAATATCAACAAGGCGCAATAGATTGTGTCAAGGATCCAATACCATATCCAAGGGAGAAAGATTGATGGTCCAGATCAGATTAGACCTCATTTAGGCCAGTCGTACGGTCCACAACTTAGCATCCGTACAATTGGAAGGAACAAAATTCCATAACTCAGAAAAATTGCATTGTGAAGGGTTTTTCGGTTTACAGGCAGCAATCAGATCTGAAACAAAACTGGAAGCAGTCATACAACATAAAATAGCCCCTAGGTCATTTGTACCTCTGTTCCAACACAGGTTGTACATCTGTACCTAGTCGTACGGATTCATATTGTGAGTGAATTTTTTTGTAAAAATCATTTTTAGCTTTGCGACAGCTGTACTGAATTTTTTGAAATTAAATAATATTTTTTTGGTGAGTTTGCTGTCAATTTCGCCATCCTAGGGTTTTGCTATAAACTCTAATTTTTGGCAGCAGATTTATAGCTTGATATTTGAATTTAAATCTATTATCAGAATCAATCATTGGCTGTACACTTCGTTTATTTCTTTGAAATCAGAAACTAACCCTAGGGTTAAGCATAGATCTTGTTTGGGACATTACAGTGGTATCAGAGCAAGAAGTCTTGCTAGCTTGTGGATCAATTTTGTGATGCAAATATAAATTCATGCAAGGAAGTGACAGAGAAATTAGATATCAGCAAAGAGAGAAAAGGAAAGAAGGAATCATGAGTGACCGAGGTGAAGAGGAAAACCTTCAAGATGTCATTAATTGTGGAAATAGGGAATTGGCTAGAGAGTTTCAATCCTCCATGAGAGACTCCATGGTAGAAATAGCTCGGATCTTGAGGGAGATGAATCAACAATGGAATGCCTCTAGACCCAATCTGAATGTGGCAGAAGGGAGCAATTTAACCAATGATAGGGTTTCAGTTAACCCTCTTACATTCTGGTCTACTTTTTAACAAAGGGAAGAGCCATTTCAACATCATGATGTGGACATGTACCACAAGAAATATGAGGCTCTAATTCAGGCAGTCCATAATGATTTGTCTTTTGATGAGTTCTATAATTACTGACGGGGCCAAGGAGAGGAAGAAGAAAGAAAGAGGAAATATTAGAATCAAAACTGCAAGAAGAGGCTAAGGAAGTAATTAGGAAGCAAGAAGAACAATCAAATTCAGAGTCACAAGACATCATTGAGCAAGAACAAGAGGGACCCAACATGCAAGAAGGTAAAGATTCTTTGGTAGGAGAAGGTGTTCTATTGGTTTCTAATGATTGTCAGCAAAATATTGATGAAGTCAAGATAGAAAGGGTTTCACTTATTGGATGTGAAGAGTTCAAGTTGAAGGAAGATGCACCAAGTCATGAACTATCCTTCAATCCTCCGAATGGTGAGCCATTGTTGCATGTGATTGACTTTTAGAGTAGCATTGTGGATGAGCATGCATTCAAGGAAAATATTTTGAGGGACTCTATTTGGGAGTTTTGAGTCACAAGGATGGAGGTGTTGAGGGTATCTCAACAATTCCTATTTCGGCAAAGAAAGATCACTCCTGGGAGCTAAGTACCACACTTGAGGACAAGATTATAGGTGATGGCCAAATGGAGACAGTTATTGCGAGATGCTTGATGTGGAAAGATGGTAAGCAAAATAGATGTCAATTGAATGTTCAAGATTTGATGACTAAGCATGGTATGGTGTTGTTGGAGTCAAGCTACGTACAGGGTTGCCCCTTTTGGATGGGTGAAGGAGAATTCAAGAAGGATGAGATACCATGAAACGGCTTCATCGTTCCTAGCATCATGAAGGCAAAACAAAGTGTCATCACTTTATGCAAAGACTGCTATATCATGGGTCTAGGAGGAATTGGTAAAATATTGGGTTTGCAATGGTTGCATCCTCTTGGAGAACTCACTATGGAGCTGAAATTCAAGGATGAAGAGAAAGAAGTAATACTTCAAGGTATAGTGAATGGAGTCCCAAGTATGGCTACAATGAAAAGAAAGGAGGTATATTTTCAGAGAGGCCAAGTAGCTTGAACCACTCAATGCATAGAGACAATTGAGGGTCTATCCTTAGGTAAGATACTTCATTATGATAATGTTTGGTTTATATTGGATATACTCAATATCACTCTCCTAAGGTGGTCGCCAAATGAGATACTTACGAGATGGAGCCTTCTTGTTGGAAGTCACCAACTATATATGGTAGGGATAAGTGTTGGCTGCAAGAAACATGAACCAAGGACCACTATGAAAATGGTTTCCAACTTTAGATCCGCTCTTCTCAATATATTCAACCTCTTCCATACTTTCTCTGCAGTCATAACAGGGCTTTCAGTCACATGGTGGAGGAATTCTCAGTTTATTACTGCTGTTAGAGCATTTTCAGTCATTACAGGATGGCTTCCAGCATCTACATTCTTGATTTTGGCCAAAGAAATTCAGTGTTGCAGCTGTTGTACTATGTCCCTATCGCTTATTTTGATAATCTCATGTGTTGGACTGATGTTATCTTCCATGAGCAGCTATAGACCTGCAGACTTTGGGAAGATCTCTTTGCTTAATGTTGTGTGTAAAAGGCTTCGGCTATTGGGTTTACTAAGTACCATTATTCCAGCCTACATATTGTTGTTTTGGAAGAAATTTCAAGTGATATATGACTGTTGCAGCCACTTTACAGCCTACATACATTCTGATCCATGCCATTTTTTGAAAGGTACAGCTGGTGGAATCACAGTAAGATTCATTGGAACATGAGGTAGCTATTATGTGATAAATCTAGGAGAGATGATACAGTTTTGGGCATGCATTGTTCACTTTTTATTGGAAAGTTTATTATAGAAATGATGTCTAGGGGAAAGGAGGTAGTGTTTCAAGGCATCAAGGATGGGGTTCCGAAATTGTCAAGGCTAAGTGGCATGTACATCAAGGTGTGACACCCACGATTTCATCTTTAGGAAGGTCATCAATTAAGGGGTCTCACCAAGAAATGGAGAAGAGGCATGAGGGAGGTCTCTGTCATATGAGGGAAGCTATTGGCACAATACAAAGGTACCTCAAGGATGTTTGTGAGATTAAGGGAAGAAGCCCAAATTCCGATTTGATTGTACAAAACTACAAACCGGGCATAAGGGGAGGAAGTGATGCTCACATATTGCACCCAAGCTGCAAAGGAAACATGACAAAAACTGCTGTCCACATGATTTCTAGTTTGGGGGTTGCTATTTTCATCATTTCCAGCTATTACATTTCATCATTTGTAGCCACACAGGTGTTCTCAGCTACAGGATTAAGTAATTTTCAGTTTGGTGTTGTTATTGGATTGTTACCAGCTTTTACATGGGTGTTCCCAACCTCTATACTTCTGATTTTTGTAGGAAATTTTCAGTATGCCCATGGTACAGTGATAAGAGAAGTTTACATGAATGCTAGGGTAGCACAACATGAGCATGATGGGATGGCTCCAAATTGGGATATTTGTGCAAAAGATCACCCACAAGGCATGAGGGGGATGAATAGTGATGAGGGGTTATCATCATCTGATAACGGAAGCACACCTAGGACAGCTATGGACCTAATTTCCAGCTCTAATGCTGATGTCATCATTGTTATCAGCCACCCCATTACTTCAGTGGCACTCACACAAGTTGTTTTGCAAGGATTCCCAGTCATGGGAAAGAGTATTTCCAGTTGGTGACGGCTAATGGAGAGTTTTCAGTCCTTGTATGGCTACCCCACTGCTTCTACATTGATCACATTGCTGAATTTTGCATGGGTTTGTCATATTTGCAGCTGTTACATTATTTCTATAATGCTGGTCTTAATGTTTTCAGTCCTGAACAGCTGTACATTTGTGCAATTTGAGAGGTTTTCCTTGCATGGTAATGTTAGTGGAGGGTTTCCATTATTGAAGACAATCATTCCATCCATCCGAGTGCTGATTTGGATGGAATTCCGAGTGACTTGTGGTTGTTATGACTTATTTCCAGCTTACGTGCAAGCTGATTTGCATCACACTTTGGAGGGACCAGCCCACAATGACATTATGGGACTCATTGTAACCTAGGGATATAGTCTTGGAGCAAGTGTTTGGGACATTACACAACTCTTGACCAACCATTTTCAGTTCTAGAGACACACCATCCTTGCAATTATAGCCTGTGTAGCATTCCTTGGAGGTCTCTCCACAATCTTAGCCTTCTCAACGCTCCCCATAGCTTTTGCACCATCCTCAGAAGACACAATTGTCATGTCGCCAAAGTGATTAAGTAAGAAGAGATGAAGAATCCAAAACCAAAGCCTTGCATTGGGAACAACTACTGCCAATTTCACCACAAAATCTTTATGAATGATGGCCTTTGACCTCAAAGACCCTACAATTGCCATTCCTCGTTCATCTAATACTTCCTTTACAAACCCTAGTGTTGCTAGACTATTACAGGGGAAAATAGCTTTCAATCTAGGGTTTGACACTCGACCTTTCCGCAAGGGAGCATGGGCTTTGAAAGAACACCTTTGACGAGCCATTGCACTAAATAGATGCTTAAAAATCCAAAGCTAGAACATCCAGATCTTACCTAGGTGTCAAAGCGATAGCAAATGCTGCAACCACAAAGCAATAAAAATAATACATTGCTTGTCTTAAAATAACCCCTCACACTCTTTGACCTACAAGCTTGGATTGGAATTAAAACACACGAGCAAAGGATATAATCAAAAGCTCTTCCTATCAATATAAATGCCACTACAATACTTTTTGTTGGAATTTGCACTATAGCCAAACAGTCCCATTGTGGTATATTTAAGGAGGCTTGAAATTCAAAAATTTCTCAATTTCACCCTATGAGGAAAGGTAACCACTATACAAGGCTGTAATTGGGTCCTGATTAATGCCGCAATTTGCCAAATAATCCACTATGTAATTTGTGTACCTGCGGCAGTGAGAGAAAATGACCTCCTTGAACTAGGAGCAAAGGAAGAGAGCTTCCTTGAAAGGTCTCCCTAGCTTCCATTTAGGACAAGCACCCTTCTTTAAAGCATTGATCGCTACAAGTGAATCCCTTTTTACTTCAAGATTCTACACCCCATTAGAAGAAATTAACACCACAATAACATTATACTTACATGGGAATGACATGGCAAACTGAAAGTGTTAAGGGAATTTATTACATGGGTTTAAAATGGGAAAAACATAGCAAATTAAAAGATGCTAAAATACTTGTAAAATCATGGAAAAAAATGACAAAAAAAATCAATTTTGAGGGGTTTATGGGCAAAAAACCCACGGCCTGTTTGACAAAATTGCCAGTTTTTTCAATTACACATGTTTTACATGCAGGTTTTTTTTTTCGTATTCTTATAAATCTGTTTTTTTGTTAGTTTGAACAATTTTGACCAGTTTATTGAAAATATTGGGCAACCTGGGTCAGAATGGCATGGCATAGGGGTCGGGTATGTTTTAGATGCAGGTGACTGTGTGTAATTGACGTTTTCTGTTACTATGGCTAACATCAACCCTACAACTACACCTTCTGATTCGCCACATTGTTAGTCTTGTGATCCAGAAAAAATGAGCCACCGTGGAGGAAACTGCCATCCTCCTTACGAAGAACAATCCTTGCCACCACAACACCATGATTACTCTGCAAGGCACCATCAAAATTCAGCTTGATGAAGCCTGGGGGAGGGGGCTTCCGAATCACATTTTTATTTTCTGCTAGATTGCTCTTCTTGTTCTTTCTCAGTTTTAAATTAGTCATATGAATAATTACCTCTTAACTCTTTAATGGGTTGTAATTGGCTATATTATTGCTGCAGCTGGATTTTAATATGGTTGACACTCTTACAGATGTCCTTGTTACTAATAGATCATAACTCCTTTGAGTTTTTATATTTGTTTTCTTTTTTAAAATTATCTTTACTTTTATTTCTTAATATTCTTTGCCTCACTAAATCTTGGATGAAGTTCTGGGCTGCCTATGGGCAAGCATGGACTGGGGTTCGTGAGATTCCTATACATAGATTTGCAAATATGGGCTATCATCTAAGTGCACATTCATAATTGTTACATTAGAAACCTTTGTCACATGTTTACTGGAGTTATATGCTGCTTTATGCTATTATGAGTTTCCCCATTGACACTATGCTACAATCCCTTGGATAATTCATACTTTTATTTTTTTTACTTTTAATTATCTTTATTTTCTTTTAGTTTTCAAAATATTCTTTACCCTGGTAAATCTTGGTTGAGGTTATGGGTTGCCTATAGGCTAAGGGTAGACCTTATTTTTAAGACCTCTAAGCATAGATCTATAAATAAAGGTTATGGTTGAATGTGCAACCATAGTCATTACAGTACATCCTCCTCACACCTTATTGCAGTGTGGATTTGAACTTGGGTTACTCTGTTAGGAGTTTCTTTTTAACATTACACTACAACTCCTTGGCGATTCATGCCTTCATGGTTTAGGAATGAGACAATTTCTGTTTTAAATAATTTTTCATATAATTAAAAATTGAAATTAAGAAATTGTAATTGGTGGTCTAGGATTCAGATCATCTCAATGTCAAAAACCAACCATTACAATTGTCCACAGGAGGAAATCTAACAAATAAGAAAATTTCCCTTAAGATTAACATAACCTTCTCACAGGCCTACCATTGGCTTCTGCAAAGTCCAAACATCCTAAGATCACTAGAAGATCATTCCAAAGTCATTGCAACAAAAACTTCTATTTTACATTGGAACAATATATTGTGAGTTAAAGTAAAAAAAGTCCTACTGTTACCATAAAAGGAAGTCTCATATGCTAGGATCTAAAAGATCACATTTGTTTAGATTGTAAACTATTGTCAACCCTACTCATATTCACATTAGGCATGCAATAGACAAAAAGTGTAGGGAAAATATAAGCTGATCTCGAGTAAGATCAGAGATATTTCAGGAGCTTTGATTGCCCTACTCACCAACAGAATCTTGGAGTGATTTTGAACCAAGATGGTTACTCTTCACAAAGAATCATCTGCAATGCACCAGCATTTGAATTTTCCCCCTTCTTTGTGAGCTCAATAGGGTTCTTTGGCATTTTCGGTAAAGCATCACGGATCTTTCACTCCAAAGAGATAAAATCTGTCTCCATGTTATGCGGCTGATGGGAGGTCATATAAGGGTCCAGCGGCCCACCAATTCATTTGAAGACGTGGTTAGGTGCTCTAGAGCATAGTTTGAAGACTCGGATTCGGAGAGCACTCAACAAGCCCAAAGTTTCCGACTCAGCAAAAACTCGACAACTTAAAAAAATACTTAAATTTCTTAAAAAACACAATGTTTTTGCAAATTTCAATTACAAAATGTATCAAATGAGTATAAGAAACCATGAGGAACTGTTTTCTATTAGATATGATATGATTCTTGAATACATATGGAGTGCAAAATCACATCATCATGCGAAGTCGGATACAATAGCTAGCTGGTAACTAATAACTATTATGGATTTATGATGATTGTCTCTGAAAATCATCATCATAAATTTATATATCTAGGCAAGTAAAAAATTACAAGTTTTTACAATTTCCTCTTCCCCGTTCTAGTGAAATATTGGGTGGTAGAGGGTATGATCTCACACTCAGTTGTGGCTCCTTGCTTGGCCTAGAAGATTGTGCCTGTTCTGGATCCATCTTGCTGCTAGATGGCAATGACTACCACTCTGCCATATCAATGTCATCTAATGACAATCCAATCTCCCCTGCTTCTGCTGCAGCGACATCCTCCATAGCTTGCCTCTCGAAATCGGCAATGTCATCCTCTGTAAACAAGGAGGGCTCATCATCCTGCACGATCTAGTCATTGTAAGGATCAATCTCATCCAAATCAATAGGCTGCTCTGATTTGTCTTCCAACTTTCTTGTGCGAAGCCGAAGGTTGTATTGCACAGAGACTAGATCATTGAGGCGTTGTTGAGTCAATTTATTATGCTTCTTTGTGTGAATGGCGTCAAACAAACTCTAGTTGTGTTCACAACCAGAAGCACTACAAGGTTGAGACAAAATTCAAAGGGTAAGCCTTTGCAAATTTGGGGTATTTCCACCCCAATCTTTCCACCAAGAACCTGCAAATAAGATATTCAAGAGTTTGTAATTAAACAATATTCTATTAATAATTGTATTTTGTAAATTGCAAGATATAAGACTTCACTTTTTGTTACTTGGTGTCTGAGTGGATCTTCCTTGTGAAGCTAATGGTGAAGAAAAGAGCTTCCCCCTAGTTTGCTTATAATTCTGTAATTCAGACATGATGAGGTCTCTCTCCTCAATCTCAGGTACCATCCTCGCAATGCATGTGGATAGGCCCTCCATAACCTCCCCATTAACATCAGTGAAGCTATCGGAGAAGAAAAATTTGGGGTTGAGATAGTAGCCCGTTGCGTGAATGGGTTGGCGGAGTTGATTGTTCCACCTTCAATCAATGATCTCCCAAATAAGAGCAAATCTACTTGCATCCCCCCTATAGTAGTTTTGGATGGCCTATTTGCCCCTATCCATGGCCTCATAAATATATCCCATTGGGTTTTGTTCCCCATCCACCAAGCGCAAAACCCTCACTAGCGGCTCCGATACCTACAATTTACAAAGTACAAAGTACAAACAAATTTAAGTTACAACTTATTACTTACAATGAAACTAAATATTTTTAAAGTTTAAAAAGAAAGGATTCAATTGAAAGTTTGAAGTTACCTCGACAATCTTTGGAGCTCTCTTTGCAAAAACATCATAAAAAAATATTTCTGCAATCCTCTCTCCATTGACCTTCTTTGAATAAGTTGAGTCTAGCCATGCTTGACTCACAAACATCTGCTTCAAGGCAGTCAATAAACTAGAAATACTTTACGACGTTAGAAAATTAGTTGCAAACCTTGTAGCACCTGATCGCACAAGCTCTTTCCCCTTGGTGTGATCTCTTATCAAGCTAAGAACCCACGGGTGACTATAAATATATTTTGTTATATTTCTAGCATCTTCTACAATCGGTTCTCACCCAATCAATTTTGCCTATGCCCTCCAAAAGAAGGTCAAGGCAATGAGCTGCACAAGGGGTCCAAAAAAGTGTTGGATGCCTCTCTGGGAAACAATCTTCCAGCCGCCACATATGCCGTTGCATTGTCAATAACAACTTGGACACCATTTGGTATGGCCACCTCTAAAACAACCTCCTCCAACATCAAGCTCAAAATTTCTACATTCTTTTTTTTGTTGGAGGCATCAATTGACTTTAAAAAATTAACTCTGTAATGTCCCCATTTTCAGCTAGACATGATTTTGGTTTGAGCTTGGTTTTAGAGGATGGAAATCTATAACGGTGGCTCAACAAGTGATTTTCTAGCCAAGGATTGGAGAAATGACTGTTGGTCAAATGGAAAATGCAATATTCAATTGTATTTTCAATATTTTATTAATTTTTCAAGGGAATTGACGCCTAGAGGGAAAAGAGGTAAAAATAAAATAATTATTATTTTATTGGATCATGTGCCAACGCCCAAGGAGAAATTCAATAAAATAATAAAATATTGCTTTGCCATGAGGAGCGCCGCCCAAGGAGGAGAAAATATTTAAAAATGTTATTTTTATTTGCCCAAGACAAGTTCGCCGTCCAGGATGAAGGAAGAAGAAAATAATTAAAAATTAATATTTGTGTGTCCAAGGGAAAATCGACAACCTAGGAGAAAGAGGAAAAATTCAATAAAAAATATATAGTTTTTAAATGTGGGCGACTTGGGTGGGAGTGAAAAAATAATAAAAAAAATGTTGTTCATCTGCCCAAGGAGATTGGCGCTTGAGGAGGAGACATTTAATAAAATTTTGGATATTTTTTAATATCAGCGTCCCTGGGAAAATATTGTTATTTTATCATTTTAAATGATTGTGAGATCATGAGTAGAATGCATTTAAAATTGTCAAGAGGAAAATTGCATTTTCATTGGTGGATTTGAAAATTGGCAAAATTGAGCTAATTGGGACACCTAGGTGAAGGGATGGATAAATAGAGGCTCTTGGTTTCAATTTGTAACTATTGATTCCTTGGTAAATTTTGCATTTGATGTGTTCTCTTGTCTGGAATTGCATTTTTAGTGGTATCAAGGAGATGATCCTTTGATTTTGGTGGTTTGGAGATGATCCCATTCCACATTGTAAGGTGATTTCGTATGGATTTCATCATGGAGTTTAAATTGCAGGTTTTCATGGAGGTTATGAAGCATATTTGGCTTGTGTATGGAGCCATGTTCATCCATTGTTGACATTTGATGCATTTTGGGTTAATTGCTTGGCAAAGAGAGGGGTTGTTGGCTATTTTCAGTCATCTTCATATTCAGATTTCTGTGACAGCAGGGTACAGCAGGGTGTAATTGGCAGATTTGAGTGTTTGTTGGCATTGATTGAAGGGTTTGAACATCAAAGAATCATCTAAACCTCAATCGTTCTCTCCCTAGTGCCTAGCGCTAGCTTTTGGAGCTTGTTTTAGGGCATTTGTTTGACATTGTTTGCAAATCTGGGCAATCAGCAGTCATAACAGCAGGGTCATCAGAGATATCAGACTTTCATTGAGCTTCTACAGGGGCTGTAACAGTGTTTCTACATTAGCTTTATCATTATACATTGCCTTGGCATCATTGATTATCATTTGGCTAGGGTTTTGAGCTACATTGTTCACTCTTTGCATTTGTTTGAAGTCTGATTTGTAAATCAGTCCAGTCTGATGTAAATGGCAGCCAATGACATTTGTAACCAGCTCTTGAATGAAATAAAGAAGTGAAGTGTTGTTTCCGGGTATGTTATTCTTGTGTTATTGTAACTTGATCATTTGATGTTTGTTTCATGTGATATTTGAACCTTTCCATGTTCATGATATTCTAAAAGCATTGAAGACAGTAGGTATTGAATATATTGAGTATTTTGCAAGAAATCTAAGTCAGAAAATTCAGTACAGTTTGGAAAAAATTTACATAGAACTAGTAGGGTTCTTTACAATGGTATCAGGGCCTAGATCTTGCCAGCCTTTGGGTTATGCAGCCACACGAAGTTGGTCCTCACAGGTATTACTTCAAGAGAAGACGAAGACAGTGAGAAGAAGTTAATATAGGTATAGGTACACAACCACACATGGAGAGAGGTGGTGGTAATGGCAGCCCTAGAGGTCATGGAGAACATGGAGAATGTGAGGATTTTAGTTTGGATGATTTTATGAGAGCCTTTGGACAACAGTTTCATCTTTTTTAGGATCGTATAATTAGTACCATTGGTGAATTGAAAAATAATCGCACACATTCTAGGAGATCCAGGAGCGTGAGTAGGCCTAGTGTCGCAGGTAGAGTGGCTTCGGATGTAGGTAGAGATACAGGGAGAAATACTACACAGCGAGAGCCTACTCCTACACTCACAGGTAGAGCAACCGCAACAATTGATGATAGACCTCTTTGTCCATGATTTGAGCCAGTGAGAGAGGAGTTATCTTCTGAGGATGAGGAAGCAAATACTAACCTCATCGATGATATCATGGTTGCCTATGATGAGTATCACATGCTTCCAACAGAAGTTAGGACAGCTCTAAATTTTAATGCATTCATGACACAAAGAAGAGATAAGAGCAAAAGCAAAAAGGAACGAAGACCTAAAAAGAAAGAACATGAGGAGTACAAAGAAGCATTGAATAAGGTTCCTTTACTTAACTTTGATGGCAGCGGTAAGATGAGTGCTAGAGCATGGATACATAAGCTGGATACTTTTATTACGCTCAAGCCAATGAGTGAAGAGAAGGCCATTTAGTTTGCTACTATGCATTTGGAGGGATTGGCCTATGATTGGTGGCATCATGGACTTGTCTCACAACGGCATAATATGATCACTTCATATGATGAGTTTACTTGTAAGCTCATTAACAAGTTTGATAGGAAAGATGTAGGAGTCTACTACAAAGAATTGACACAATTGAAATAGGTTGGTAGAGTGGACTCTCATATCAATGAGTTCCAAAAAGTTGCGATTATGGTTCCAAAGATGCCAGAGAAGAGAGCGACAATGTTGTTTGTTGAAGGATTGAATGATAGGATGAGAGGATTAGTGAAGGTACATAAGCCTAAGACATTGGATGATGCTATAGAGCTTGCACTTGATTTGGACACCTATCCCACATCATTTCAAAATCAAAAGAAGAGCTTCAAAGATGAGAATGCAAATCAAAAATCTCGTGAGCAGCCCACTCCAAAGAAAGATGAAGGTACATCTAAGATGAATTATGAGGAGAGAAATGAACTTCGTAAGAAGAAGTTGTGCTCAACTTGCAAACAACCTTGGGAGATTGGTCATAGGTGCCTTGGCAAAGGCAAGGTGCACTACATAGAGGTACTTGATGACACTAGTTCGGAACATGATCACGGACAGCGAACACTAGAACTAATAAATGATGGTAACAAAAGTTTTAGGATTTCTTATCTTTCAGGGGCTTCAAGATATAATCCATTATCTTTGAGGGCACATTGTTTGGTTGCAAAGTCATGGCACTTGATAGTGGAGCTACACATAACTACATTGATGAGGGTTTGGTAAAGAAAAGAGGTTTGCATTGCGATGACTTTGAGGGTTTTGATGTGACTATAGCAGGTGGACTTACTATTCTTTGCAAGAAGAAAGTGAGTAAGCTTAGCATTATTTTTGGTGAGTATACACTTTGTGATGACTTCTATGTTCTTGATTTGAAGGATCAAGAAATTGTGCTTGGCATGCAATGGTTACATTCTTTACAATGGGTCATCCAAGATTTACAAACTATGGAATTGAGTTTCCTACATGATGGGAAACAAATTATTATGAGAGCCCTCAAGTACACTTTGCCTCATCAAATAACAGCCAAATCTATGATAGCTATGGGCCATGAATTGTCTCATGAAGACATAGGTGATGCACATAGAGAGACACATTTTGGATCAGCCTGTGATGGAGAGGATTTGAGGTTTGATATAGATAACAACACTATAGAATGTCATGAGATTATTCCTGATTTGTTTGAGAACAACAACAATTTATCCCATCTTTCTCATGAGATAGCAGCCCCTATTCATGAGGAAGTGAGTGTTGTTACATCTCCTATTGAAGGTCTTCAAGTGAAACATGAAGATGTTATGGAGGTTGCAAATAATGTTATGGACACATGAATAGTTGAGGATGAAGACAAATCAGATTTGCATGATCCATTAGTCCTCATTGGAGAGATAGATCAACCTACTCATGATTTGACATAGCATATGGATTGGTCTAATGATGATTTCCTATCTTCATGCATTGAGGATGGCACTTTTTATATCATTTTGGATGATATTTTCAGATTGCATACCAATGTTCTGATTTATGACAATGAGACAATAGGGATGGATACACTTGTGTTTGCATTTATGTTTGGCATCCATCATTTGTTCATGTTACTATTCAGTGACAGACGAACTTCCAACTTGGTAGGCATCTTGTTTGGCATCTACATCTTCATGATGGGCATCTACATTATGGTATGGATTGGTCACTACAGCTATTTGAGGATTGGTATAGATGTGTTTACATCATTGTACGACAGCGAAAGCGGTCCTAGGATCTTCTACATCAACAAATTTGAGGTGGTTTGTCTAAATATGTATGGAGAGATTAGATGGATATGGGATCGTGGTATTCATTGATTCTAATTTGACACTAGCGATTGCTTGGGGCAAGCAATCTTGGGGTGGGAGGACTTGTAATGTCCCCATTTTCAGCTAGACATGATTTTGGTTTGAGCTTGGTTTTAGAGGATGGAAATCTATAATGTTGGCTCAATAAGTGATTTTCTAGCAAAGGATTGGAGAAATGAATGTTGGTCAAATGGAAAATGCAATATTCAATTGTATTTTCAATATTTTATTAATTTTCCAAGGAAATTGATGCCTAGAGGGAAAAGAGGTAAAAATAAAATAATTATTATTTTATTGGATCATGTGCCAACGCCCAAGGAGAAATTCAATAAAATAATAAAATATTGCTTTGCCATGAGGAGCGCCGCCCAAGGAGGAGAAAATATTTAAAAATGTTATTTTTATTTGCCCAAGACAAGTTCGCCGTCCAAGATGAAGGAAGAAGAAAATAATTAAAAATTAATATTTGTGTGTCCAAGGGAAAATCGACAACCTAGGAGAAAGAGGAAAAATTCAATAAAAAAATATATAGTTTTTAAATGTGGGCGACTTGGGTGGGAGTGAAAAAATAATAAAAAAAATGTTGTTCATCTGCCCAAGGAGATTGGCGCTTGAGGAGGAGACATTTAATAAAATTTTGGATATTTTTTAATATCGGCGTCCCTGGGAAAATATTGTTATTTTATCATTTTAAATGATTGTGAGATCATGAGTAGAATGCATTTAAAATTGTCAAGAGGAAAATTGCATTTTCATTGGTGGATTTGAAAATTGGCAAAATTGAGCTAATTGGGACACCTAGGTGAAGGGATGGATAAATAGAGGCTCTTGGTTTCAATTTGTAACTATTGATTCCTTGGTAAATTTTGCATTTGATGTGTTCTCTTGTCTGGAATTGCATTTTTAGTGGTATCAAGGAGATGATCCTTTGATTTTGGTGGTTTGGAGATGATCCCATTCCACATTGTGAGGTGATTTCGTATGGATTTCATCATGGAGTTTAAATTGCAGGTTTTCATGGAGGTTATGAAGCATATTTGGCTTGTGTATGGAGCCATGTTCATCCATTGTTGACATTTGATGCATTTTGGGTTAATCGCTTGGCAAAGAGAGGGGTTGTTGGCTATTTTCAGTCATCTTCATAGTCAGATTTCTGTGACAGCAGGGTACAAGTGGGTGTAATTGGCAGATCTGAGTGTTTGTTGGCATTGATTGAAGGGTTTGAACATCAAAGAATCATCTAAATCTCAATCGCTCTCTCCCTAGTGCCTAGCGCTAACTTTTGGAGCTTGTTTTAGGGCATTTGTTTGACATTGTTTGTAAATCTGGGCAATCAGCAGTCATAACAACGGGTTATCAGAGATATCAGACTTTCATTGAGCTTCTACAAGGGCTGTAACAGTGTTTCTACATCAGCTTTATCATTATACATTGCCTTGGCATCATTGATTATCATTTGGCTAGGGTTTTGAGCTACATTGTTCACTCTTTGCATTTGTTTGAAGTCTGATTTGTAAATCAGTCCAGTCTGATGTAAATGGCAGCCAATGACATTTGTAACCAGCTCTTGAAATTTGAATGAAATAAAGAAGTGAAGTGTTGTTTCCGGGTATGTCTTGTGTTTTGTTTGATAAGGTTTGATTGTAACTTGATCATTTGATGCTTGTTTCATGTGATATTTGAACCTTCCATGTTCATGATATTCTAAAAGCATTGAAGAAAGTAGGTATTGAATATATTGAGTTTTTTGCGAGAAATCTAAGTTAGAAAATTCAGTACAGTTTGGAAAAAATTTGCATAGAACT
The DNA here is from genome assembly GCA_027924645.1 of Cunninghamia lanceolata. Taxonomy (NCBI): domain Eukaryota; kingdom Viridiplantae; phylum Streptophyta; class Pinopsida; order Cupressales; family Cupressaceae; genus Cunninghamia; species Cunninghamia lanceolata. The sequence goes on along the minus strand of BSBN01000328.1, from coordinate 1,028,317 downwards.
AGTAGGGTTCTTTACAAACTCACCATTTGAAGCCACTAAAAAGTTGATGATGGTACGATTCCTTCCATCTGTCCACCCATTTGAAAGAATTGTGCATCCAAACTTCCGTTATTGCTTCTTTTGATCTTCCATAATTTGTTTTGCATCTACAATAGCCTCTTGGAGTACCCTGCCACTTAACTGATTTGGAGAGGGAGCCTTGTACCTTTTCCCTACAATTGTCAATGCTGTCACCAAACACTCCCAATATGGACTCCTTGCCACGTTGAAGGGAAGGTTGAAATTTAACAAAATTGCACATGCCTTATCTGCTTCTTTGCGCACCTCCCTATTCCACCCTGTAGCTTCCAATGAAGGTTGTGCTCTTGGTACATTTCTAGGCACAAAAAATCCCTGTGTCTGAGCTCGACTTGAGCTACCTGAGGCTGAGATGGATGAGCTATGTATGTATGGACTGCGACTAGAGCCCACAATGCCTTGTGTATCCACATCAGTTGCTCTTGACAAATTAGGAGCAATGGCTTCTTGTATGGCTGCTTGTGCCTTCGCCCTCTCTAATTTCTTTTCATTTAGTGGTTCAAGAAGGGCCATCATCTCTCATTTCAACTCTTCTGGGGCTTCTCCAGACGGCTTGGCATCGTGGTAAGGAATCCCTATGAGATGGTATTTGAGGCGACTGAAGCCTCCACTAAGCCTCTTCTGGCACTAGGTACAAATCACAGACCTTGCTACTGGTGCCATTACACCATGTTTCCAAGCGGGGTCACGGCTTCCAGTGGGTCTAGTTCCAACGGGACGACTTGCACTTGCTAAGTCAGAACCAAATGTAGAGTCGGAAGCCATTGTGGTTATATATTAACCTGCAATATCGATAAGAATGACAAAATAGTGATTAAGAAAAATTTAGCAATTTGAAGTTGAACATGAATTTTTAAAAAAAAAATGTCAAATTTAGATGCATTTAAAAACTTTAAGTGTAATCATTTAACCCTAAATCATTTACATTTAAATTGAAAACTGGAAAAAATATGATAAAAACATCATCTTTTAACTCTAAATTTGATAAAATTGAAAAAAATCACTATAAATCATTCACATTTAAATCAATCCACAATTTAGACGAATTGAATCAATTCAATCCAATAAAATATGTGAATGTGACATGCTAAAACAATTATAAATGATTTACAAATTTTAGTGGAAAAAAGAAAACTAAACTCACTCGATGCAAATACGAAATTGCAGAAATTTCTTCTTCAATTCCCCTAAAGATTCTTCCCAATTTGGTGTAGAATGCTTGCTTGCTATTGTGTGTGGTGAGGAGGGGCGAATGGACCTTTTAAAGACCCTAAACCATGTTTTTTCCTTGTTTTTACCGTGTTTTTCCAGCGTTTTGGGCATGTATAGACAGGTGGCGAGTTTTTTGCACGGACTCGCTGAGTTTTGGCAAGTTCCGGCAAGTACTTGCCGTTTTTGTCAAAAACTCGGCGAGTTAAACTTGAAAGTACTCGCTTGGCCAGAAAACTTGTGAGTACTCGGCAACTTGCTGAGTACTCACCAAGTCTGTGATCTATGCTCTAGAGTTTGAAGGAGTATAAGCAGGTGAATGGCCAATAACCATCTTTCCAAGGATACTTGACTCCGTGATGTGCTTCTGCCTTCCATTCATCCTCCCTTTCATACAAGTAAGAGTATTTTTAGAATCTGAATGATGAGATTTTGCAGAATATTGAGATTTTACAGAATCCAGCATGGCTCATGGCATGTTGAGAGATAAATGGCTAGTAGGCAAAGTTAATTCTAGAGACAATGGTGAATATGACTTTTCTTCATCTAAATATGTGATTTGAGATAAGCTGATAATTAAGTTGACAATACAATAGTTGAGGAACTTAATGTATTATAATCAGCGATTGAACAAAACTCAAACAAAACAAGATTGACAATTGCCAAAAAGATGAACAAAATAGATTTTAAGATTTTTATTTCAATAGGGAGCTTATATGACACGGGCAAACTTTGTAAGAGAGATGTCTGTCTTTTACTTTGATTAGATGCTTTGAATTTAGCTATTATGTAGTTTCATAGTTCAACTACTTTACGAGTTGCTGAGTACTTGCTGGTAGGAAAATCTTGGGGCTGAGTTACTCTAATAGTAACCCGTGACTCGACACTGCCAAAAACTCTCAAGTTTCACTGCCGAACTTGTGAGTACTTGGTGTTTCCAACAGTGAAACTTGTTTGAATGTGGAAAGGATGCAGAAATGCGGATTGGATGTGGGTTTTATGCTGCAAAAACACTGTTTTTCCTTCAATTTAAGCCCACACAGCCACACATCTTCCTGGTATAGCATTTGCAGCATTCCTTGAGCAAGTTCAAGTGTGAGTTTAGAACAGATTTGAGGAACTCCAAGTTTATAGGTTAGGTTGTTATTTTTTGTTTTATGTTGTTATTTCTTCTAAGCATGTAAATTCTTTCTAAAATGTCAATATTAGTTTTGTAAACATGATTTACAATTTTACATGCATGGAATTCAATTTCCATAATTTTTATTGCTGATTTATGCAAGTCTTTAATATTTTATGAACAAAATTGTTTTTTTTTTTAAAATTCTTCTATACATAGGGTTTACGGTTTAGGGACAAAAATTTGTTATTTTGGTTAAATTATTTAATGTTATTGCTATTCAATCACATTTGAAATACATTTTATGTGAATTTTATTTTATTTTTCGTGTTCAAATTGCTGTTTTTTTGTATTTAAATATGCTGCAGGTTAGCATACAATGACATCCAACTCTACATTAGGCTTAGCGGTAGCCCATGGAAGCCATTCCACTAGAAGTTGTGATGCCACTTGGAAATATGCCACAATTGGACTGGTCTAGGGTGTTTACCGCAATATGGTGGGTTTCACAGAATATGAAGTAAACAGAAATAAAGTAGTAGTATAGTGCATTATACGAATTACTCAGAATGGACCATTGTATTCATTCATTGATTCACAGAAAACATTACAATGTTCATGACAGCAACATACATACTTCATTATGACTCCAATGTCTGCATATCAACTCTTGTCAAATCACACATCTGACTACAATGCATTGACGATTTAAATACTCATGGCCATGGTTGGTTGTGATGCCAATTGTTGGTACCGATTCCAAACTACCCGACCCGTCGGTTGGCACCGACAACTAATTACATTATTTGTTTACTTCAACTATTTTGTTGTCTACATCTATCCCCCCCTCAAAATTGGTCATCTTCCAGACGACATTCACATCAAAATGACAAAATTATGACAAAAAACATCCTACTGAGAGTGGGGAGGTTGGGAAGACGTCCCTGGGTGTACTGACGAGGTTGGAGTGGCTGATCGCTGTTGTGCTTGCAGCTTCCTTGCTTCTTCGGTCCTTTGTCGCAGTTGGTGTTGGGCTACTAGCTCCCGTTCTCTTGCTGCCTTCACCATATGACCTGCTTCCATTACTTGTGCTTTGGCCTTCACCACTTCTGCCTCCTTTGCCTCAAGCTGTACTCCCATGTCCTTCATCTTGGCCTCCATCTCCATCAACTTGGCCTCTACGCCTGATGCTCTGGCCTTCTCTGCTTTAGTGGCCTTTGTCTGCTGTGCTAACTGTTCGTGAGATCTTTGAATATGCTCAACCAATTCTTTCTTCTTCGTCTGTAGGGCTGCCTCACTCTCCTCCTTTTTCTCCAACATCACATCCTTTTTCTTCATCTCATAGAATACTTGCCTATATGCCTTCTCTATGGTAAACAGGGACTTTATGACCTCTGTGTCTCTTCCCCCCTACCACTGGTTGTGACCCTCTCCATCGGTCATGCATGTCTCTGGTGTCTACCTTTGGCCATCCTCTCACTGTGAAATGCCGAGCAAACTCCTCACAGCCTAGCTGTACAAAGTTCTTGATTCTCCTTGCCTCTTGGGCCACTACCTGTGATCGTCCCAATCTCAGCTGTTTGGAGATCTTAGCTATCTCCCCCATGTAATCTGCCACATTCTCTAAGTCCTCCATGTACCTTTGAATGGTACCTATTGGGTCTAAGGGGTCGGGTCTGGAAAGTGTGAGGGTCAACCCCTCTGGAAATCCCTCCTCCTCTGGTGGAGTGGCCATTGGAGTGGTCACTGGGGAGCTCATAATGTCCATGGGAGACCCCTGTGAAGTCCCCCTGCCTCCTGTGTAGCTGGTACTGGCTGTGGTAGAGTACTCTGCTGAGTGATCTGGCCAGTAACACTGAGCTGCTCTACACTCTCTGTCCCCCTTGGTGTGTTGCCCTCCTCCTGACCCTTTGTCACCATGTGTAGTGGGCAAAGCAAGGGTACTTTAGGCATGTCTACTGTTAGGCCAATGTTACTTAACCAACTATCTATTTTGTCCTGGGGACCTCCTGTCGATGCTGATGGTAACTCTACCTGAGATGTGACCAATTCCCCTATTGTGGAGGGCTCCACTGGTGAGGTCGGGCTAACTGTGCTGGTTGTCACCAAAGGTATAGCTGGTGATGGTGTGACTCCTGCTGACAATCTTATCCTGATTGGTAGTGTGGCTGTGCCCTGTGCCTCTGTACTATGTGAGGGTGCCGGTAATGTGAATGATGCTGATTTGAGTTTTGGAAGTAGAAAACTCCTTTAGGCTGCCCCCCTTTTTCTGCTGTTTTCTCTATCTCCATGGGTTGTCCCATTTTTGCCGCAGTTGTATTTTCCCTCTCCTCAGCATCCTTCATGGTGGCCTCTATCACCACACTCCGTGTCATTCTTTGTGCAGGTATTTCATCTATGGATGAATCACTTTCTAGTATTGGTGATTGCCCCCTGTCTTCCTTTTCTTCCTCCTCTTCCTCTTCTTCTTCTTCTTCCTCTTCTTCACTTTCCGTGGATGTTTCCCTTTGCTTCCTTTTCCTCTTTGGCCGTCGTGATGGCTCTTCCCTGTGAGCTGTATCGAGGCCTTTCTAGTAGAAGGTTGTAGGCCACCCCGGCTCTCTGTGATATCGGTTGTAGCCCACCCCACTTGTCGACTGGAACCTGGGTATGGACAGCATCGAGAAAGAGGGCAATGGCGTGCTGTGTCATGTAGAATACCTTGTGCCGCTGAGATAAAAATTCCCTGATCCTCTGCCAAATACCTCGCCCAATTGTAGACCTTGCCAACACTCAGTCCAATCATATAGTCAACCATCCGCAGGGCGATGTTCGATGCCCTACTGGAACCTGTCAATCTGCATTTCATTACATCCATGATACATTTCCATTCTTCATTTGCTAATAAATTTTTCCTCAAACTCTGATTACCTGAATTCCAAATAGTATCTTTTTCTTTGTCTGTGAGGTCACTTCGACATACCCTCTGGATTAGGGTCTCTTTGTGCTGTTGTGTCATTCGGCCCGGTTTCACCACACTTGTGCCGATGGCTGGAACTCCCATCACTCTGGGGAAATCTTGTGGCCAGAATGATACTGTGATTGTATGGCCTCGATACTCAACAATAGACCTGTTGGAGTGCTGGCAAAAGTTGTCGACCATGGCCTTCAAGTACGGCTCGAACTCCCTGGCATTGACGTAGGGCATCAGTATTGCTTTGTCGACCTGGGCGTGTTTTAATGCCATCTTCAGCACATTGTTTTCTGGTGCATTTTTCCACCATTGCTTGCACTCATTCCTCGTCAGGCTTTCCTAGGTGATGGCCTTCATTCCTGTATCAGCACTTGGTTTTTCCTTCTCCAATGCAATATTTGGCCTGTAGGATGCAATCTTCTTTCCCTTGTCCATTTTTCCACCTCACTGGACAATCTTCATAGCAATCAATAGTGTATGACAGCCTCCTTGACGGCCTTATGCAATCCCTGAATTCCTGTGTACGGCTCCTCCCTTGTATGGCCGATGTACGACACAAGGCTCCTCTCTTGTACGGCCGATGTACGACCTTTTCTTATGCAGAGCAAGAGCGGAGAGACAAAATTGAGTGGCCGGTTTTGTTCTGTTGTTTTGTTTTTATATTGCAGGGTAATGTGGGGTCGTACGACGTACGACTTAGCCGTATGTTGTACGACTAGATCGTATGGTCTGGTCGTACGCCGTACGACCATTTTTTTCCTAATCTGATTTTTCCTTGCCTTCACGCTGCTGCGTCGTCCCGATTGCCTCGGTCTCTGTCTTCCATGACCTCGATTTCTGTCATGTGGCGAAATATACATTGTATATACCCTTTCTATCGGAGGCAATCGTTGGAGCAGCATTGATCAACTTCTTCAAGTTCCCATATCCGATCAACTACTGTATTTTCATCTTGCATCATCCTCAGGTTCCACCCCATCAGTTCTTGGGCCCACTGGAATGTTCTTCCAATACTGTTCATCTTCATAGTCTTGGCCCTGAACTTTGCTTTCCAAATCTGGCTTTTCGGAATCTGGATAGGTGGGGTTCCCTGGTTCTTCATTCTTAGTTGTAGAATCTCATCGTCATAAGGTGACCTTTCAATTATGAACATGCTCTCCGCTACATGCCTTCTCACTAGAGTTTTTATTTCTCATGGTAATAAGAATTCAAATTTATCTCTTACCTTGTTGCATTCTGCTATCCACCGGGTCCACGCCTGTTCTTCCTCATTTTGGGTGTCATCGCCATTTTCAATGATGTCGCTATCGACCATTCCTTCTCGAATGCCGGTTTGCATTGTTCTTGATCCAAAGAACCCTGTTACAGGTTCATATGGTGCACTCGGGAAGCATATTCCATCAGTCCCCTTTGTTTTGTCTTCCATCACTGCGTATCCCAATATGTTGATTTCTATTGTTTCTTCCCTTTTCTGCTTATACTTCTTCAGTTTTGACCCGTTCACTGTGTCATTGATTGGGGTTCCATCAAGGTTATCAAGTCTTATAGCCCCATTGTCCAGTATTTCACGTACCCTGAACGGTCCCAACCAACGAACCTTGAGCTTACTGGGTTTGATCTCGTTACGACCGTTACACTTGAGGACCAACTGTCCCAGTCGGAAGTTCATTCGTTGGATGTGTTTGTCATGCCAGAATTTCCTCCTCTTCTGCATCACTTCTATGGACCACTGAGCCATGATCCGTTTTTTGTCGAGTTTGTTCAATTGGAGTAGTCGTTCTTGCAGACTCTGTGTCCCCCAGTCTATTTTCTATTGCCATTCTTAGGCTTGGGACTAGGTATTTTGCTGGTACCACTGCTTCTTGACCATACATGAGTTGGAATGGTGTGTGTCCAGTGGTTACCTTGTACGTCGTCCGATAAGCCCATAGTACGGCTGGTAGTCTTTCTTCCCAGTCTGCCCCTTCTATCCCACAGGACTTGTGGATCACCGAAATTAACACTTTATTTGTTGATTTTGCTTGCCCATTCGCTCTTGGGTAGTACGGACTCGATAGTGTATGAAAGATCTTAAGCTCTGTTGTCATCAGTCGGATCACGTGGTTGACGAAGTGTCCCCCACGATCATTCGTCAGCTGTATGGGTATGCCGTACCTTGTTACTATCTGTTCATAGATGAATCTTGTAGTGCTTAAGGCAGTGTTGTCCTCCAGTGCTCTTGCCTCTGCCCATTTTGTCAAATACTCGGTGGCTACCACTATGTATCGACACCGATGCAGTTGGCTGACCTTCAATGGTCCCACAAAATCTAGTCCCCACCTATCGAAAAGTTCTTGAGGCTGGGTTGGCCACAGGGGCATGTAGTCCCTCAATGGTTTCCCTACTCTTTGGCATGTGTCGCACTCCAATACCCATTCTTTCGCATCTGCATACAATGTTGGCCACCATAGTTCGGCTAGCAAAATTTTTCTGGCTGTGGCATCCGGATCCATGTGCCCTCCTGCCAATTCTTCATGTGCCTCTTCTAGTACACTCTTTATTTCTTCTTCCATGACACATCTCAAGATATGATCTGGTCCCATCTTATAGAGCAACCCATTTATGAGCTGGAATGTCTTGCTTTTCAGTGCAATCCTTCTCTCATTTGAAGGCATTCCCTGAGGGAATGTTGACGTCGACAAGTATTCACCGATCTTCTCGTACCATGATGGCAGTGCTGCAATCTGGAAGAGATAAGCATCGGGGAAGTCTTCATTTACTCCTTTGGCCGGTTCCCCCGACCTAATGCATGACAACTAATTTGCTATTATATGACTCTTTCCAGGTCACACTATGATCGTGAAAGTAAATTCCTGCAAGAGGAGTAGCCATCTATTGATTCTCCCTTGAATGATCGGTTTATTCACCCAAGTACATGAGTGCTTGATGGTCGACATAGAATGTAAATGGTGTTGCCAGCAGTGAGTGCCGAAATTTTTGCACTGAATACACCATTCCGAGAGCCTCCCTCTCGGTTGTGCTATAGTTTTTTTCTGCCTTTGAAAGTAATTTGCTGGCGAAATACATCGGGTGGTCCAGACCATGGGGTCCCACCTGTGCTAATGTGGCCCCGATTGCAAAGTTTGAGGCATCGACGTGTACATGGAACTCTTTATCCTAGTTCGGGTATGCCAGTATGGGTGCACTTATCAATCTGGTTTTTAACTCCTCGAATGCCTTCTGGTGTTCATCAGACCATACGAATTGAACTCCCTTCCTTGTCAACATGTCGAGTGGGCAAGAGATCTGGGCAAAATTCTTTATGAACTGTCTGTAATATTCGACATGACCAAGGAATGATTTTATTCCTGTGATGTCACTCGGGGCTTTCCATCTCCACTATCACCCGTATCTTATTCGGATCTGCTTTCAATCCCGCTTTGCATACAATGTGACCCAACAACTTCCCTTGTGGCACCATGAATCGACACTTTTTCGGATTTAGTGCCAACTGTGCGGCTTTGCAACGCTCCATACATTCAGCAAGTGCCTTCAGATGTGTTTGTTGATCGTTATAGATTGACCAATCATCCAAAAATGCCTTAAAATTTCCAACTGACATTTTATCAAAAATATGCAAAATGATTCTTTGAAAGGTTGCCGGTGCATTACAGAGACTGAACGGCATCCGATTGTATGCATAGACACCACCCTCGACCACAAATGTTGTCTTCAATTTATCCTCAACAATACTAATTTGGTTATACCCCGAGAATCCATCCATGAACGAATACATTTTGTGACCAGCTACTTCTTTCAAAATTGAGTTTGTAAACATAATGGGAAATGGATCCTTGATAGTAACTGCATTCAAGCATCTGAAATCTACACATATTCTAATCTGCCCACCCTCTTTTTTGAGTGATATGACGATGGGGGAGACCCATTCGCTAGTTTTTACTTTGAATATGATTGCGGCCTCCAACATCTTCTCTATCTCCTCCTGGACTTTGGCCGCATAATTCTTATTCATTCTGTATGGCCATTTCTCACAGGACATGCTGCAGGTATTAGTGGATCCTATGAACACATAGTTCTGGAGGGATTCCTTTCAAGTCCTTGTATGTCCAAGCAAACACCTCCTTATACTCCATGAAGATCCTGAATGCCGCTGCTTTGAGGACGAGATTCCAATCATCCCCTACTAGCATTACTCGAGGGTTACTATCTTCACCCAGATTTAGCTTCTTCATGGATGGTTCCTCGTACTTTATCTTTCCCTCGGCTTCAAAGTTGTGAGCAGGTGTACTGTCTATCTCGGCTATCCCTTCTATGTATTCCCCGAAGGCAATCGGGAAGGTGTGCTGGTCGTCATTTCCTTCCAATTTGTCACCTTCTGTATCTGCATTCACCCGAGAGTTCTCGCCGATTTCCTTTATCGAGATCATGTTACATTCCGGCTTGAAGAACTCATAGTCCTCCATCTGCCAGTGGAAAAGCCCACTAATTGAATTAGTTTCGTCCTCAGAACACTCTTGCAGTTTTAATACTCCTTCCTCATCAGGTTCCATTGGTCCTCTGCCAACTGACTCCCCTCCGTCTGAGTCAGAATCTAATGCTAATTCTTCACTTACAGCCTGTGTTCTCAGATCTATGACGATCTTCTTGCCTTTGTTCTCTATTGACAATGTGTTCTTTTTCCAGTTGTGGTTGGCCTTGGCGGCTATCAGCCACCCTCAACCGAGTAATGCATCGTACGACGCATTTTGTGCTGTTATGACTACAAAGTTTAACCGAAAGAGTTGGGTGCCAATCTTCATTTTCTGAGCCATTAGCACTCCCAATGCTTTAATTCCGTGCTGGTCTGCTCCCAGTAACTGGAAATTTTGTGGCCATAATGTAGGTTTTCCCAAGCACTTCCACGTATCTTCTGTCAACACATTCACCCCCGATCCACCGTCGATTATTGTGTTCGTCAGGTAACATCCACCGATTGCCATGTGTACGACGGCTGGATTCTTGCCATTGTTAATTGCTAACAGTTTCGGGTCGATGACTTGTTCTCCTTCCAGCGGTGGCTCCACTATGACATCTTCATCCTTTGTTTGCCCGTCTGGGTTCCCTTCCATCGCCTTCGAGATTGCCATCCTCAGTTGCGGCATGCTCTGGAGAAGATCCGCTATTCTAACCGATATAGTGGTTTGTAACACCTGATTCACAATACTCTTGTTTGACTCTAGTTGTACGGTAGTTATTTTTCTGTTCTTCCCCTCCGTTTCCATTGCCATCTCTACTTCTTTTCTAGCCTCCCGAAGTCTCTCCTTCTTAGTTCTGGGATCTGGATACGTCGCTTTTTTCCGTTGTGCTCGGGTGACCGCAAGGATTTCTTCATCATTTTCCTTGAAACTGATGAGGTTCACCCCTTTTTGCTTCGGGCAATCTTTTTCTTCGTGATCCCCAGGCCCACACCACTTGCATAATGCATTTATTTTGTTTTGATTATTGTTCGAGCATTCTCTTGCAAAGTGTCCCCATTCGTTGCATTGTCGGCACTATATCATAGGTCGCCCCTTGCTGTCGTACTACAATCTGTTTCTGGGGCTATTATTATTAATCCTTCTGTTATTCCGGTAACCTCTAGGGGATTCATTCGGACTATTCTGTGGCTTCGGGGGTATCGTCGGCGGAGTTGACGATTCTCCTTGTGTAAAAAGCACCTGGGCACTTCTTGCTTTTAGATTAAATGGGCATTCTTTGATTGAATGTCCCATTACTTGACAGATATCACAGAATAACTTTTTTGGACAATTTGCTTTTACGTTACCTTCCCCGTTGCAATCGGTGCACCATAATTCTCGGCCTTCTTTAGTTGTTTCTTTATTAGCCTTCAGTTCTTTCATCATACGAATCATATCTCTCCTCAATGCTTGGATGGTTTTTGACTCGCCCTCATTGCTGTCATCACCCGTACTTTCATCGTCTTCGGTCCTTCTCTTACTCCGGAAGATGTTTTGTTCTCGCTTTCTGTATCCATTGCTCGATTGTACGCTTCAGCGTACGATGACGATGGTACAACTTTCATCTTTTTCCTTAACGATGGAAGCAACCCTTCGATGAACCATCTCTTTTTCAGTCCATCGGCTGGCTGAGTTTCCAGTTTCTCGAGCAGTTCTTTGAGCCTCCTATTATATGCTCTTACATTTTCATTTTTCCCTTGTCTGGTGTTGTAGATTTCCGCTACAATCTCATTGTCATCCCTTAGAAGTTTAAACTCATTTTCAAAGGCTTTCCTCAATCCATCCAATGAGGTCTTCTGTCTTGCCTCTAGATCTATATACCAGTCAATAGATATACCTCTTAGCGTTGCTGGGAATGCTTTTACCTAGTAGTCTTCGTCTTCTTGTCCATTTGCCACCCATATGGTTTCACAAGTTTTACAGTGTCAGACAGGATCCTCTGACCTGTTCCCCATGAACTTCGGCAACTTCGGCCTTTCACTTGTGGGTGGAGTCACCATCTTTTTCCCGGGGTACCCTCTCTGTGTCTTTGACCCGATTGGACTGGTTCTACTGTGTCGTTCCGATGTCCTCCTGACACTGTCGGCCACGTACGGTTCCTTCCCACTTCCGTTCTTGGCGTTCTCTACACTTCGAGTCACCTTTGGTTCTCTTTGGTTCTCCCTCTGCGCAGTGGTCTTGGGCTTAGGTCCTTTGATCCTCGGCCTTTCGTCTGAAATGGACAATGCCACAATACGACGTATGCTATCCTCTAGTTCTTCTGTTAGTTTCTTCCCATTTTCTTTTTCTCTATTTGTTATTGGTGTTCTAAAGTTCTATTCATCAACCCTTTCCCTATAGATCTCGCCAAGATTTATTTCTTCATGTTGTTCATTTTCTTTTTCAATAATCTGTTTCAATCTTTTTCTGCGTTCTTCTTGTTCCCTTAGTCTTAGTGATCTTCTCAATATTTCTTCCGGTGTTTCTTGCCCAACTGGTATTTTATTCTTGTCCTTATTAAGCTGTATGGGCATTAATTATGCTTACCCTTGTCAGTTGTACGGCGTGCGACGGCGATTGGTGTCGCGTTCTTCCTCCTCTTGTTTCATACGCTCCTCATACCTCCTGAGTACTTGTTGCCATTGCAATTCCCTCTCTCTTTCTTCTTGAAGGTCTTGGAAGGTTATCAGGTTCCTTGCTAGGAGTCGAGGAATGCGGTTCAGAAGGTTGTCCACTTCGCTATTGACACGCAGGTTTTCTCCAATAACCTCCTTTGGAACCTCCCTGCGGATGGATTCGTTTCTCACGTATTGCCCGACTGACAGTAGCCACAGTTTTACCAGTTCCTGCGTTAAATCATCTTCTCGGCTTCTTGGTTCATTCTCTTCTCTGTTGCTTCCCTCACGTTCTTGAATTTCTTGTGCTATTTCTTCTACTTGCCTTCTATTTTGTAATTCCTCTTCGGTGTGGATCGATTGCCCCATTATGTTGCCATCTTCATCGTGTTTTTCTCGACCCTGGTTACACCCGACGGTTTGCTTGTTTTTGACAATGCCACTTGTCCGATGGTTTCCGACGACTCAACTTGTCATCGACAGCGAACTTGTCATCCGATGGTCTCCGACGACTCAACTTGTCATCAACTTGTCATCCGATGGTCTCCAACGACTCAACTTGTCATCGACTTGTCACCCTCGACCTGTTTTCGAACAGGCATCGGCGCCAAATGTTTACCGCAATATGGTGGGTTTCACAGAATATGAAGTAAACAGAAATAAAGTAGTAGTATAGTGCATTATACGAATTACTCAGAATGGACCGTTGTATTCATTCATTGATTCACATAAAACATTACAATGTTCATGACAGCAACATACATACTTCATTATGACTCCAATGTCTGCATATCAACTCTTGTCAAATCACACATATCTGACTACAATGCATTGACGATTTAAATACTCATGGCCAAGGTTGGTTGTGATGCCAACCGTTGGTACCGACTTCAAACTACCCTACCCGTCAGTTGGTACCGACAACTAATTACATCATTTGTTTACTTAAACTATTTTGCTGTCTACATAGGGAAGTGTGATTTGCATCTTTTGTACGAAAAAGGTTTATGTAGGCATCAATTACCTCAAGTATCATATCGCATGCATTCCTTGTTGCGATGTCAAGCCGTGTGAAAAACCACGGAAGAGGCAAAATGAGAGATGTAAACAACTCTTGCATTGTTGGATCATAAGAAACTACAGAGGACAAAGTCATTCACAACCATAGTAGTAGCTATTAATCCCAACTTGGTAGTGGAAACAAGGGTAGATATGATGGATATTGTATACTTTAGTCATGGTCCATATATAGGTGGCACATCCATCTCATCTAGCTTGAGCAAAGGCCGGTTACAAGGCTTTTTTGTACCTAGAAACATACTTGGAGCACAACCTTCACTGCAAGGTATAAGGTGGAACAAGGAGGTGTATTAGGACAGAGATAAGGGGTGTGTGAAGTTTTGGTATTACAACCACCTTCCCTTCAATGTAGCGAAGAGCTTATATTAGTAGTATTTGGTCATGGCATAACAGTTGCAGGGAAAAGGTACAAGGTACCCTCTCTAGAAGACTTAAGTGGGTAGTTGTTCCAGAATGTTGTTACAAATGCAAAGTCAATTCTGAAAGAACAAAAGTAGTAGTGGCAAAAGTTGGGTTATACCCTTCTTTCAGATGGGTGGATAGATGGAAGGAACTACACCCTCATCAACTTTTTGGTAGTTTCAAATGGTGAGATGGTTTTCTTAAAGTCAATTGACACCTCTAACAAAGTAAAGAATGTAAAAATTCTGAGTTTAATGTTGGAGGAGGTCTTAAAGGTGGGAGTCGAGAATATGGTGCAAATTGTCATTGACAATGTAATAGCATATGTGGTGGCTAGGAGACTATTTTAGAAGAGGCATCTATCACTCTTTTAGACTCTTTTGTGGCCCGTTGCCTTGACCTTTTTTTGGTGGACATAGGCAAAATTAATTGGGTGAGACCAGTTGTAGAAGATGTTCAAAAACATCATAAAATACATTTATAATCAACCTTGGGTTCTCAACTTGATGATAGAGCACACCAAAGGAAAAGAGCTTGTGTGAATGGGGGTGGGAGTCGAGAATATGGTGCAAATTGTTATTGACAATATAATAGCATATGTGGTGGCTAGGAGACTATTTCAGAAGAGGCATCTATCACTCTTTTAGACTCTGTGTGGCCCATTGCCTTGACCTTTCTTTGGAGGACATAGGCAAAATTGATTGGGTGAGACCGGTTGTAGAAGATGTTCAAAAACATCATAAAATACATATATAATCAACCTTGGGTTCTCAACTTGATGATAGAGCACACCAAGGGAAAAGAGATTGTATGAATGGGTGTCACAAAACTTGCAACTAACTTCCTAACGTTGCAAAGCATTTGTAGTTTGTTGACACCATTGAAGCAGATGTTTGTGAGTCAAACATGATTAGAATCAACATACTGCAAAGACAATTTTTGATGATGCCTTTGTGAAGAGAGTTGTAGAGATCAAGGTAATTTCAAACTTCAATTTTAAATTTCAAGTTGAATAATTTATTTTCAAATTTTATAAGTATTTAATTCAATTGTAAGTTTATAACTTTGCTTTGTTTGTAGGTGTTGAAGCCTTTGGTACGAGTTTTGCGCTTGGTGGGCAGGGAGCAAAACCCAATGGGATACATTTATCAGGCCATGGATAGGGCTAAATAGGCCATCCAAAACTATTATAGAGGGGATAGGGATAGATTTGATCCCATTTGGGAGATCATCGATCAGAGGTAGAACAATTAACTCCACCAGTCCTTTCATGCAATCGAGTACTATCTCAACCCCAAGTTTTTCTTCTTCGATGGTTTCACAAACGTTATATGAGAGCTTATGAGGGCCTCTTCACATGCATTGAGAGGATGACACCTAAGGTTGAGGTGAGGGACTTAAATCATTTTAGAGTTGTAGAATTACAAGCAAGCTAGGGGAGACTCTTTTTTGTCGCCATTAGCTATTTGAGGGAGATCCACCCGGACTTTAGGTAAAAAATATTGGAATCTTTCTAATATTAATATTGCTTGCTTACAAATTTTTGAATATCTTATATGTAGGTTCTTGGTGGAAAGATTGGGGTGGAAATAGCCCAAATATTCAAAAGCTAGCCTTTGAGGTTTGTCTCAACCTTGTAGTGCTTCTGAATGTGAGTGCAACTGGAGTTTATTTGAGTCCATTCACATGAAGAAGCACAATAAGTTGACTGTTTTTTGTGCAATACAACTTTCAGCTTTGCACAAGAAAGGTGGACACATGCATACGAGCTTATAGATTTGGATGAGATTGATCCCTATAGAGTTTGGATTGTGTAGGATGAGGAGAATTCCTTTTTTATAGAGGATGAGATTGCTGATTTCGAGAGGAAAGCTATAGAGGCTATAGGTAGAACAAAAGTAGGAGAGATTGGTTTGGATGACACCATTGTAGATGATGTCGAACATGAGGCAAAACAGTCGTCCTTGCCATTTAGCATTAGATTGGAGTCACAGGCGCAACCTTCTAGGTTGAGTGAGGAGTCACAACTAAGTAGGAGGACTAGATCCTCTCCCTATCTTTCACCAGAATGAGGAAGAGGAAATTGTAAACTATATTGTAATTTGTAACTTGCATGGATATGCAATTTATGAGGATGACTTTCAATGATAACCATCAGAAATTCATAATATTTATTAGTTGGTTGTTGTATTCACATGATGATGCAATTTTGTACTCTATTTGTGTTCTATTCTAATAGGAAACACTTCGCCAACGTTTTACAAACTCGTTTGATACATTTTGTAACTGTATTTTGCATAATGTTTGCAAAAGAAATTTAAGTTGAATTTTTTTGATCTGCCAAGTCCAACTATGCAAACTACATATAGCGCACAATACAAGAAATAAAAAAGCTCATTAAAATGATTAAATTAGGGTTCTTGGTGAGAACTGAAGATTCACCACACCTACTAGTGACTGAAACCCTTCTTGGAAGTTGAAATCGATAGTAGGATAAGGACAAACTTATGAGAAAATTAAAAACGTTTTTATTTAATTTTGACACCCCTACTTGTTGGGGTTGTAACTTCTAGCCCATTACATGAAGTTCAAAGTTCATATAAGTATATGTTGGAAAGCTTGGGTCAGAAAGTAATCAATCTTGGTTGTAGGGTAGCATAAGAATGTTCTAAATGCTGCCAAATTACACTCTGGAGGGCCCTGAAAGTGTGAAATATGAAAACGTAGAAAATATTGAAGGAAATAGATTTATGGGAATTTTCAAAATTCTGTCCAAAACTGCCACTTAGATTTTCTGAGATGTTCTCTGATAATTTTGCCCATGTTTTCCCATTCCTCCAGATCATTTTGCTGGGCATTACTTGAACACAGCTATTGCTACCGCTTGGCCAAACTGCCTGGCATTCTCAATTTCATAGAACCAGAGCTAGAGGCTCTGCTATGGTCAGTCCCATTTTCTACAGCGAAGTAGTTATGTAACTGAAAACATTAAGGTGCTATCCATAAAGACCTATGTTACCCCAAGTTTTCTAGACGGGGATGGCAAGGAGGCCATTTTTTAGGGGACGTGTTATGACCAAATCACACATCACCCCATTAGGAATAGGGACCCCCCTTTTTTTGGGAGCTCTGCATGAAGTCTTGATGATGTCCTGGGTTCTTTTCCTCTGCCAATCCAATAATGAGTTCTTCTCCTAAAAGATTTTTGTCATAACTGGAGGTCTCATCTGGAAAATGAAGAATCTTGATTAAATTCTATCCAAGTAATGAACAATGAGACCCTTCCTGATGTATGTTTGAGATCCTGAAAAGACTAAGTCTGGGAGCCTGGAATCCTGAAATCTTGAAAAATTGATTAAGTCTGAAATCTGGTGAATCTTCCAAATTCTATATTCTGCATGTTAAATCCGGTGGATTCGAGACCTATCTCAAACATCCTGAAAGGTATATTGAAAAATATTTAAAGTATAATCTCTCAACTTATACTTAAATATATTTTTCAATATACCTTTACCCTCAAGAACCCTGAAAACGACTAAGTGTTTTAGAAGATCTCAAAAGTGTGATCCAGTGCGCAAATTTCTAGACGATTTCAAAACCTCAATCCAATGCGCCAAAGGGAAAGAAGAAGATGAGGATCCTTGACCCTTGATCCAATGTGCCAAGGATAGCAAAGATGATGATTCCAACTTCCCCATCCAAACCGCCAACTTGAAGAGGATTTCAAACCCCCTATCTATTGCGCCATATTCTAGAGGATTTGAAATGCCTATCTAATGCGAAAATCAAGAAGAATTCACCTTCTTGATCCATTGCGCCAACATCTAGAAGATTTTCAACTCTCAAACCAATGCGCTAATGAAGGGAGAAGGTAGGGGGATTCCAAAAAATGGATCAAGTGCGCCAATGCTAGAAGATTTTAAAACCTTGATCCATTCCGCAAGCTCTAGAAGATTTCAAAAGTGCTATCTAATGCGTCAACAGGAGTGATAGAAGAGGATTTCGGATCCCTCATCTAATGCGCCACTTCTAGAATATCCTAGTACCTTCAACCAATGCGACCACTTCAAGAAGAATCCAAAGTCAAGTCTTAAAGCGAAATTCTAGAAGAAATCAAAATCTTGATCTCTTGCGCTAAGGGGAGGGATGATTTGAAGAAGATGTCAAAGGTCTCATCTAATGTGACAAAAACAAGAGGATTTTCGATCCTTGATCTAATGTGCCAATATCGAAAGGATGTGAGGACTTATCAAGAGGAAACCAAAATGTCAAACCAATACGCCACTTCTAAGAGGATTCAACATTAAAGTCTAATGCGATTGGAGGAGGGTTTTATCATAAATTTAGGTAAAATTTTAGAGGATTCTCAATACTCCTATCCCATGCGCTAATCAAGAGGATCTCTTGCACCCCGTCCATTGCGCCAAGAAGGAAGGGAAAAT
Organism: Cunninghamia lanceolata; assembly: GCA_027924645.1. Taxonomy (NCBI): domain Eukaryota; kingdom Viridiplantae; phylum Streptophyta; class Pinopsida; order Cupressales; family Cupressaceae; genus Cunninghamia; species Cunninghamia lanceolata. The sequence continues at coordinate 1,009,943 of BSBN01000328.1, read as the reverse complement.
TCTGAGTGTCAAAGTGTAAGGTTTTTGATGTTGCCAGAGGATTTCAAATCCTTATCTAATGCGAAAATTTAGAGGATCTTAAGAAGCTCAACCAGTGCAACCTAAAGGAGGAGAGGATAAAGTTTTTTTTTAGAGATTCGAAGACCCTAATACCATCCGCTTGATGGAAGGTAAGTAAGAAGAGGAGGAAAATTTCAGAGGAAATCAATACCTTGATCCAATGCGCCACTAAGTGGAGGGTGGTCTAGTTCAAGTTTGCAAAATCCAGAGACTTTCAAGGAGAATCCAAAATATCTATCCAATGCGTCACCTTATGAAGGGGAGTAAAGTCAAGTGTTAGAGGCACGTTTCAGAGGATTTTCGATCCTTGATCTAATGCGCCGCTTTGAGGACAAGGCAAAGTTTAGAGGTTTATCAAGGCGGAATCCAGGAAGAATTAACTTACCTCAATCACCAATCCAACAACAAGAGGATCTCCAAACACATATCCAAAGCGCCAATCCTAGAGGATTCTTGAATCCTCATCCAATATGCGTGAAGAAAAAATTAAGACATTCAATTACTCCGCCTTATAATTTTCTAAAAAAAAAAAAGCAAGTCTTGCATTGAAATTCGCACCACATTTAATAAGGAGAAGAGATTAAATTAAATGATTTGCACCTCATTTAATAGGGTCGGCCTAGGTAATTGGGCAGTTTCTAAAGCAAATTTTGTATTTATAGCTGCTGTTGCTTTCATTTTCATCATTGCTAAGGAGCAGATTTGTCTTCAAGGAGCAGAAATAAGGTGATTTTATAAAGTGCAGATCTGATTTTATCAATCTAAGCAAGAATTTGATCAAATTTTGAAGGTATCAACCTAAGGCAGCCTATCAAGTAAGTCTGATCTGAACATTTCTCATCTAATTTCTTCTTTTATTTTCATTAGATGCATTGAAAATTGTCCAAGTGTTGGTAAAAATGAAGAAGATAAGTGGATTTTTGATAAATTCTTTGAGTCTAGATGATAATATTTTCTTGCAAAATTTCATATTATAAAGATGAAATCAGAATTTCAGAGCATTAAGGAAGCTGAAGTAGGTTGTTTATATTCGAAGTGGCTCATTCATGTCAAGTTTGCAGGATCATGGCAATGACTTCGAAGGAGAGACAAGCAAGGATCAGGATGGATGCTAAGGGTAAAATTCCAGAATCGAAGCGTGTTTCAAGGTGGACAAACGTAGGAGACACGAATATGGGCAACAACAACTTAGAAGACATCAAGTCAGTTCTTGAGGAACCCACTGGAGGTAGTCTTGCTAGAGCCATCATGAGGAGTGGAGCTATTGAAGCTGCTTGTTTTCCGCCAGCTCTACCTTGTTCAGAAATGATCATTGAATGTGTTAAAAGGTATGACATGGGTAAAAGACAAATTGTAGCCAAGGATGAAACGATATTGGCTTATTTACAAAAAGAAGCAATTGGAGAGACCTTCAATATTCCAACTAGGGATAGGATGATCAATATTTCTATACAACAAGGTCAACAGGAATATGAGGTTGATTCAAAGACAAAGTTGCAGAAAATAAAGAGAGACTGGATGGCCAATCCATCCATGAAGTTCAATATGAATAATCCTCCACAGTTTCACAAGTCAGATTTTCATCCCGAAATTGGATACTTGATCATGTTCCTTAATAGAATGACAAGAATGCCACAATCTGCTACCTTTCAACCCTGGATGTACTCTTTCATCAAGTTGGTTCTCAAAGGGAAGATGATTGATTGGGCTGGGCTCATCAGTCAAAGCATATATGAACAACTCATCAATTTCTTTAAGACCAAGTCATTTTATATGAGTTCCTATGTGGTGTATCTTCTCGCAAGGAATGAAGTCTATTTAGGTTTAACCAAAAGAGGAGAAGTTGGAATTGGGCTTAATAAGTACTTATCGCATCAGTGTTACCCTCAGTTACACTTCAAGAATATCAATCATTATACAAGGTTCAATGATGCATTTGTTATGTTCATACTAAAGAAATTAAGAGGAGAGTTTCATAAAAGGTTGTCAAATGCAGCTAGAGAGTTCATTGCGGCATATGGACATTGGTATACTCAGCATGAAAGGTACATTTATATAAGGATCCAAGGTTTTACATCTTATCCATATAGGTTACCAAGATATCCAACCAACAGGATGGTGATGTTAGAAGTTACAAGGCAACTCCTGGAACTCGTCAGGTTCCAAAAGTTAAAAAAGAAAGTTGGGATTCAGTTTCCACTTTTTCTTGGACAAAATCTGGAGTGTCCATCATTAGCGGCAGCTGAGTATTCTGAGATATAACTTCAGGCGTATCATTTGCAAACTCATGGCACCAAGAGGGTTAATTTTGATCCTTTCCAAGTTTGCTGGAAGTATAACAGGGTGTACAAGCATGTCATGCAGTTGGAAGACCATTGGGCCAGTGTAAAAGATGAAGATGATCTTTGAACACTCCAGAGTTCAAGACTCACATGGGATTTAGTTAGAGCTTCCAAAGTATTCAGGATTCCAGATCAGTCCACAGAGGATGATACTATGTTGATAGATGAATTCGAAAAGATAAAGGATTTGCCTTATACAGTTGATTGGTCAAAAAGGGATGCATCTGAAGAAGAATTGATGGAGCCAATCCTAGCTATGACACAAGCATGTATAACTCAACTACTACAAGAGATGAGTGATGAACGGCGAGTTCTTACTTACAACAAGATGGATGACGGAGATCCAGGACAGCATAGTATACATAGTGGACCACAACACAGTGGAAATGATCAAGGTAATAATCCAGCTAGAAAAAGGAAAAGACCTAGTCAAGATCAAGGAGAATCAAGCCAAAAACCTCGAAAGAAGAATAATCCATCTACCTTATCTAATCTACAAGAAGGTGCCTCAAATACTCATAATCCAATACAAGAAATTGAAGTAGTGGAGAAAACTATGTTGATTCCATCCGAGGAAATTCATTCAAGTCCAACTATTGTAATAGAAGAATATGATGTTCTTGATCAAGATGAAGAAGGTCAAGTGGAATCTGATGAAGAAGTAGCTCGTGTACAAAATAATCAAGTACAAAGACAACAAGATCTTTCTGCTTTTCCATCTTGGTTGAGGCAAAGGATTGAAGAAAGTACAATTGTAGAAACTTATCAGCCTGCTCCAGTTGAGGAATTACTTGTAAATGCACAGAAGAATAATCAAAAGAAGAAAGCAATTGTCTTTTCAAAAATCACCCAAGATCCTTCTGGAAACAGAGGTACATGTAGCTGTTCCTAGAGTTGAAAAGGATTTAGAAGACATGGCACCCGAAGATTACAATGTGACTACTATTGGCATGGGTCCAATCACAGGGGAACAAATAGAGGAGGAACTTCAAGAGTCAGTGAATAGTGTAAGAATCATGTTAAAGCAAGAAAAAGAAGCTAAGCTAAAGATTGAACAGGATTTCAATACATTAAAGCACTATATTCAACAAGTCATGCAGCCTATCCAGCAGAAGGAAGCTACTCCAATACCTCCGTCCATTCTTCCACAAGAAACAGTGTCTCAAGTTGAAAATATGAGAACTTCATCTCAGATAATGAAGGGATGGATAGGAAAGATAGAAGAAAAGGCATATACTTACCTTGAAGAAATTGTGCAAGTTTATGACAGAGTCATTAATCTCAAGGATAGAGTTCAAGCTTTATTAAAAATATGTGCTGAGTTCAAACCTATCAAGGAGCAATACATGCCACAACTCAAGAATTTAATGGAAACTCCATTGGAAGATCTAGTTCATGATAAGGTGGTTGATCAAGATACTCCACATGACTTCACCACTTGGTATTTTTCCTTTCATAACAAGGGGCAACTGGTTGATAAAATTGAAGTAGACATGTCTAGAATTAGAAGTGTTCTTCTAAGGACAGAGAATCATATATTTACTGCATTGACAACAATATGTAATCCTTATGGGGATGTTACTATTGAAAACATGAAGCAACAAGTTAAGGCATTCTACTTTCAGGATGATGGAATTGATGAAGGACAACTAGATAGCATATTCACACTTGCATTTCATCTTGGAGCAAATAAATCTTGGATAAATGATTGGGAGAGGACACTTGGCGTCTATGAATCAGATGTGGCAGTAGCAGAAGGATCCATTAATGCGGCGACAAGTGTACCAATGGAGGATGTTGCTCAAGTTGTGTCTAGGTTCATTGCATCTAATAGTACTATCATATGAGAAGAGTATGATGTGGCATCCTCATCTTCTTGGGGAGCGTACCTTCATAGCCTCTTTCATTTAATAAAGTTAGCCTCTTTCATTTAATAAAGACATGAGTTTGTTACAACTACTTGTGATGTGGCTTGATCTGGCTCATTGGCTTGGCCGACCGATCCTGACCCTTCATTCATTTGAGGTCTATAAAAGAGCTCTTGTTGCTCTCATTTGTAAGGTTGAAAAACTCTGGAATTGTTGCAAAAGGCTCTTTGAAATAATATAAGATTCATTGCTTTGGTGACTCTATATATGTTTCGAAGTGTTGCATGGTTTGGATTTTCAAGCGAATATTAAGTTAAATTAAGTTTTCTTTAAGTTATGTTAGTTGGTGGAAGGTTTCTTTATTGTTTCGTGGTGAAATCTCTATAAGTTCACACCATTTGTAGTTTGTGGCATGCAAATTGCAGTGTATGGTTGGCCTGAACAAAATTGAACTTCGATTTGATCTTTATGTTTGTTGAATCTTTCATGAGCATAAGTGATTTAAACATCTTGTAAAACCTTAGAAGATTGCATCAGTCTTGTGTAGTTGTTTGTTTTGGCGAAGCAAGATGTGGTTTGATTTCACCTGAGCAGTAATTATCCTTACATCTAGGATTAGATTAGTGTTTATGAACCTTTTATCTTTTGTTCTTTTTTTATCTATTTGGTTAGAGTTAGGATCAAGAACATCATTGCCAAATCATACGCCATGAGTCGTAGTATTTAGATAGTCCAGTGTTTGCCTTCATAATCATTGAATCAACAACTTGTTCGAACAATTGCGTAAGTCCCTTTGTGTTTAATAGCAAAATCATACTTAGTCACTGAGCTATCTCTTACAAAATCACAAGAAAGGAACCTTGGAGTCATCTTGTTTGATCACTTCATTCAGCATTCGAGAGGCTTTGCTCAAGAGGGAGTCAGATACTTTGTATTTCACTCTAATTGTTGACTTGTCCAAAAACAAACATCAATAGGACGGTAGGGGATAACTATTAAAAAAATGGGAAAATTTAAAAATATAGGAAATTTAAAATATTCATATGATAACATTGATAAGGCATTAATCATATACATTATACAATCTTAATATATAACAAATTAACAAAATTCATTTGCTTTCATTGTCAATGTGCATATATATTGTATAAAAATTACAACAAAATGCCCAAACGCTGCAAGTTTCAACTACAAAATGACAAAAACATAGAAAATATGTTGCTGCCCCTAATCGACATCTACTAGCATTGCATCAAAGTCGAAGTCTAAGTCTAGGTCATTGCCACTATGAGGGACTGCCTCATCCAATGAAACCCCAACCAATCCCTTTTGTGTCTCTTTCATATCACGTTGTGTGGCATCTTTGGGATTAACATCCCAACATGTGGTTGGAGTTAGATTTTGTCGGTCTTGAAGTCACAAGGCACTATGCACAAGTTCTCCAATCATTGAGAGGTAAGCCTATTCCTCTTGATTGACTATATGAAATTGTAAGTAGGGTCAAGGGGTAGTGCCCTTCACAGGTTCCTACCTGTCCCTGCATCTCCGAAACATCCCCTATAGGGGACGTGTCCATTTTTGTAGGGGACATGTCCCCGAGTTACATAGATAAAAACACAACATAATGAGAAGCTAAATGAAGTGTACTGATAGAAGTAAAACTGAGACTTGCTTCATCTCATAGCCATATAGTCCAATTTCCTTAATGCCTATGTGCTGAACTGCGTCGGACAACTGAGAGGGGGGGGGTGAATCAGTTGTCCCAAAAACTCAAAACACTTCTGCACTTAAACATTAATCACTTGTCCACAGTTATTATGATTAAACAATGAATTCATGAAATCAGAAACTTAAACACAGATGCAACATTAAACACAAGAGACACCAGATTTTTACGTGGAAATCCCAAGGTGGGGAAAAACCACGGAGAGGATTAGCTCTCAAAATATATTGCAATCTTTGAAAAATGATGTTCAGGCTTGGTGACTCCACGGGCCTAGAACATGCTGGCTCACTGCCATGAGGTACAACTAGGTCTAGTAGGTTCACTGCCTCAACCCTAAACCTAGAAAGATTACAATAAGGGCTGTTAAACCCTACTGGTGGCTCACTGCCAAGATCGACATCTTCATGTATGAGATTAATACATTGAAGTACAATAGTTCCTCTGCTTTGCCTTTCCACCTCTTTCCCTATCTTACCATCTTCGCACAAAGACATCTTTTCCACAACTCAATTACAAGTATTTATACACTTCATCAACCTTGGAATGATCATCAAGGTCAGCATTACAATCATCAACCATTGGAACAATCTCCAAGGTCGGCATTACAAACATTTACAATCATCAACCATTGGTCCATTTTTGCAAGGGACGTGTCCCCGGGTTACATAGATAAAAACACAACATAATGAGAAGCTAAATGAAGTGTACTGATAGAAGTAAAACTGAGACTTGCTTCATATCATAACCATACTGTCCAATTTCCTTAATGCCTATGTACCTCCACACTGACTCATCAATAACAGAATTCCTCCTAACACTTGTTTTGTCACATGCTCAGAAGGTTGAGCCATGTTGCTGGCACCTTGCAGAATGATAGGGGATTAAATGCTCATGTAACTATTAATGATAACAGATTGAAAACCACATTCATGGTGCTGAGGCTTTCCTGTTTTAAATTGTTTTGTTTGTATGCTATTGTTGAGTTATTGTAAAAATCAACAGTTATTTTTGTTTGCCAATTCTATTACGTTATAGAATTTAGACAAAAATATGGATCACTTTTCAGGTTTTCCCAGTATAAGTTGCATACCCAGATGGTTATGGTGGGTGGTGCGTATCAATCTGTTATTGGAAGAAAAACTTCCCTTGTTTTGGATGTTCTTATTTAAATTATGTTATAAATTTCTGTAATTTTTCCCATCCCTTTCTTTGGCATACTTTATCTAAATGTTTTATTTCTTACTTTTTGTAGTCCTGCCAATTTCATCTTCTCACTCAAATGTCCACGGTGGCTTAGTTCAGAATATAATAATGACCAATCTCTTCTCGAAGAAGAACACCCTGAAGGAAAAAATGACTCAGATGGAACAGGTCCTTGCAAAACCTGTTTTCTAGAATAATTCCTCCAGTGTATTTTGTTTATAGTATCTTAATTTTGTGCATTTTTTCCCATTTTTATTTTCTCACTCAAATGAGTGTGTTGGTACAGAAAATAATAATGGCCATCTTGTTGTGCAGAAGAAAAACCTGAAGAGTTAAATACGAGTTAGACATTACAAGGCCTGTAAAAAATCTGTTTCTGGAATAATCCCTCTACCATTTTTAATATTTATATCTTAAACTTGTTTAATTTGCCTATTTTAATTTGCTTAGTCATGATCACGGTAGATTACTTCCGAAAATAACGTTGAAACACTTCCTGGAGCAGAAAATCATGAAGGAAAAAAATGGATCTATGCAAAATCTGTTTTCCGAATAAGGTTTCCAACTTTCCATGTTTTAAATATTTAACATATCTAAATATTTTATATCTTGCACATTTTCATGCACTCACCAAATGACCATGGTGGATTGGTTTGAAAAATATGACTAATCTCTACCTGGCAAAGAATTTCCTGAAGAAAATAAGAATCAAACGTTACATGCCCTGAACAAAATCTTTTTGCCAAATAACTCATCTATTATTTTAAATATTTCATCTTTATTTTGAATATTATAACTCTCTGGAGTTTTGCTTATTTTCATTTGCTCATTTCATTGACATGTGGGTTGGTTCAGAAAATAATAATGAACAACCTCTTCCCGAAGAAGAAAACCCTGAAGAAAAAGATGAGTCAGACATTACAGGGTCCGTGCAAAATCTAGACTGGCGAGCTTTTAGAGCCAAACTTTTCACAGCAGAGCAGATAGGTAAATCCTCAAAAAATGATTCTAGGTGTGGTTCAGAAGCAGAATCCTGTTCAGAAATTTCGGTTGGATCCAAGTGGGCTCATCCTTTATATGAACCTGAGCCTGGGTGTGTGCTCATTGCGACTGAAACACTAGATGGGACCCAAGATTTTGAAAGGACAGTAATTTTGCTTTTACATGTTGATGCCGAGTGCCCTTTTGGATTAATCCTTAATCGTCCCAAGCATAGCTCTCCTATACACAGCAGACCCACACACCCAGATATGGCTACAGTTTTTGCAGATTGCCCACTACGTTTTGGTGGACCTCTTGAGGAGAACATGTTTCTTTTAATTTCTGAAGACAAAAATGCTGCTAGTGATTCTTTTGAGGAAGTATTTCCTGGTTTGTATTATGGTGCAAGGGACAGCCTGCATCGTGCAGCAGAACTTGTGAGAAGTAAGGTTCTTTTGTCGCAGAACTTTCAGTTCTTTCAGGGTTACTCAAGTTGGGGTTATGATCAGCTGAAGGAGGAGATTGCTTCTTACAATTACTGGCACGTGGCTGCCTGCAGCCCCAATCTTATAATTTCTGCAATATCTACTTCAAGTTCAGATCTGTGGGAAGAGATTTTACAACTGATGGGAGACAAGTATGCAGAGCTCAGTAGAAAGCCAAAACAAGATAGCGTGTAATGTGTAAATTATGTTTGAGTAAAAGGCTTATTCTACTGTTTAAATCAAAGAATGTGCAAGCAACTGTTGAGTTATGCAGGAAAGTCTAGGTCTTGATGTACAAGGAAATGGATCAGACATGCTTAGTTCAATGAAAGTGCTAGCAAATGTTAAATTTTGTCAGCATGTCTATAATGTATGAGGAAATGGACCAGACAATGGGATTCCTGGGCCAATTTCAACGTCAAGAGCTCAAGGTGAACATAGTTCCAGTTTTCCTCCTTGTATGATATATGCTTTGTTCTTTTTCCCTTATGGAACAGTTGTTTTGTATCATTTTCTCAAGCCAATAAATTTGTTGATGAGAAGTGTTTGCTTAGAACATTATCGAATAGGATTGTGTGCACGATAACTCTTTTTGAAGCCAAAGGAGTGGTAGAATCATGTTGAAGCACTATTAGGATTGAATGCGAGGTGGTTATGTGAAGTCAAAAGTTTAATGTCCTTTGTCTTGCCCTCACAGATAAGGACCTTGTATTTAATTTCAGGGTTATGAGACTTTGCCCCCATTTAGTAGCCCTACTTGAGGTGCTAGCGATTGGTCTTCTTTGTCATAGATCTAATCAAATATTATTATCATTGTTTAAAATAATATTTTTGTGGATTATGCTTGAATTAATCATATTCAGTATATATTTTTCAAGGTCAATTCATTTTATTCACCAAGGCACCTCTTGGTGCCAGTGCGAGAATAACTTAACTACAAGATAAGTGAGATTTAGGTGTTGATCTTGAGAGTTAAATGGCAGTTGTGACATCTATAATACTTGTTTACAAAGATAGACATGTGTAACTTGTATTCTGCAGCTTCACTGGTTTGTCATTGAATTACGTGCTTATTTCTATCAATTTAAATATGTTCGAAAAGCAACCCTTCATATAAAAGGCTAAGTTGTATATTACTGTGCAATGCATGCTGAGGAGATCTTGTAGAAACCTTAAATAGCAAAATTGGTTGTGGAACTCGCCCCTTTGTCAGGGGCTTTTGGAGTTGTTTTTCTTGACAATGTACTTCACCAATCTAGCTCTATTCATCTGCTATGGTTATTTTAAGAATTATTATAATTTCAATTTCAACCCTTGCAAATGCAAGATTGAATTGGAAAATTTCTTCATTGAGTCCATGGGCAACAAACTAAATTGTGGCATTGAGTATGTCTAAGAAAGTGCCAATGATGGGAGACTTTGTGTAAGGTGAATGACAGCATAGTGAGCGAGAGCAACTCCTCGAAGTCTTCTTTTTTGCATAGGAAATTGTGCATGCTTTTCTTCTTCCACAAAGCTTGTTAACATTTGGATTACACTCGTCCAATTTTTTTTTTAAGAAAGGGGATGCATGAGGCCAATATTTGTGTTTATAACTTGTGTTCTATGGTTCCTTGCACCCTTATGTGAAAAGGGTTGTATTGGTTTGAGTTTCCAATAACAACCTTCAATCAAAAGTTTTAGTAATTTAACTACTTTTGATTTGCTTTCCTAAGTAAACTATAGGACACTCTCTGGTTATGCTCTATGAGCATTATCTTTGCACATATAAGTGCTATTGCTAAAACACAAATGCATGCAACCATAATCAAACAAACAATCCACTAGTTATTGTATTATAACCACACGGATTAATTTTGAAGGTGTAATCACATTTACAATAGAAGGAAGTTGTATTGAACAAGAATGGTCTTCATGCGTGATTCCTAAAGTCATTGTAATTTCTAAGTGATTTAAATTATAAGAGTCACTAGAGAATTAGTTTATCTTTCATATTTTTTATTCTAGATATCCTACGATTAGATTGTTGTATTAGTTTGCATTAGGATAAGCTTGCTTTAGTTTTTAGATTTTTCTCTTTAAGTATTGTTCTGCATTTTATAAATATGAGTTTTTAATATGAAATAGAAAAATAGTCTTGTTTGTAAAAGTATTTTTGATTTTTCTGTATGATTGCTGCAAATTAGTTTGGAGCTGATCTAATATTTAATTTTTAGTGCTATTATTTTTTGGTTTTAGGTTGATTGAAGTTTTTGTTTGAAGACTTTATTTTAATTTTGAGGCTTTTTTTTTTCGTGGACAAGACAATGATTTCCAAATGGCTAGGGTCATCAATAAAGCAAGAAGATAGAAAACCCTAAGGGTTTCCCACAATCCCATCTCTCAAAAAACCCAAAGAGCCCATCGAATAGTGAGACTATTTGAAGAGAGGAGTCTCCTTATGTAATGTCCCCTTCTTGCAAGCCAAAATTTTTGCAACCTTGCAAACAAGTTCAATAGTATTCCATTTTCCTTTAATACTTAACTGTAACCATATATCATTACTTTCATAACAATATGTTTTTCTTTTTATACTTAATGATTTATCTTTGATGAGATAACCTTAAGCCTATTATTAATCACTCCTTCCACCTCATGGGAGAAGATACTTTAGGATGTAATGTCACCCCAATCCTCATGGGTCCATTATTCCTTTGATTATTACATCAAAGGCCTAAGCCTTCGATTCTCCAATCGAAGGCCTATTATTCCTTGGTTCGTCAACCGTGGCCTATTATTCCTTGGTTCTCCAACCAAGACCTATCCCTTCAATACTAGATTGAAGGTTTATTGGCTTCCTTGATTCGTCAATCAAGGCCTATGATTTATCCCATGATTTGGTCAATTACATTTCTCGTTATCCATCCCATCTCTATGGTTAGGTTGATTAATACTAATGCCTACTATCTATCCCTTGGGTAATCACGCTTTTTACAAATCCATTTCATATTCATAACTATGAACTTATAACCTTCTTGTACTCCTATCATTCTTATATTTAATTGGTATTCATTGTTAAATCCTCATATAAAATCACCATATCATGTCATAATGCCAATTGTAAAGATCACATATGTAAACATCTGCAGTACCTTGCTATTGAATGCTCTTGATAGACTGCTACTTGTCTCAGACCCGATGCTTCCTAGCTTAATCGCTGCTGCCTTGTCTTATCACCGAACTTACTGCTCCGCTATTTATGCTGTCTGAATGATATTGTAAATTGATAAATTGAGTTCCTTCCATCATTCGATTATGATCCTCCATATATATATATATATATATATCCTTTACTTATAAGAGACACCCATTAGAAGAGTGATGACTCTTCAAGACATCCTTCTTATCACCTTAATTGCTGGCTATTATAATTTAACCTGATTATTATTTATTCTAAACTGTCCTTGTAAAATTCTAGTAACTATATTTGCTGTGCATATCGCAAATTATGAAATCGCAGCCTTTTTGAGTTGGATTTCAGATTTATTATAATATACCACCATCATATCTGATTGCTACCTTAATCCATATTTTATTGCTATGAATCTTGTCTTATTTCCATGTTATAAGGAGCGCTGCCTTTATTAATGGTTCTAAAGGTGGTCGCACCTCTTGGTGGACCGCTGGCTGCCATATGGTATGCTATAATATATATATGTTTAATTTAACATTCCACGTAACTCTTGTTTATGGAGCACATCATATAATATAAGGGGATCGGCCCTTTTAAGGTATATAAAGATGGTTTATTATATATACCATTTATAAATATTATTATTATTATCATTTATTAAATATATTATTTATTGTTATTAATACTATCATTATATTTATAAAGAATGATATATAATTTATATTATTATAATTTATATGTATTTATATATTGTATATTATATTTATATTTATTTTTTTATAAATATAATATATTCTTGTTAATAAATATATTATTAATATAATAATACTATTTAATATAATTTATTAAATATTATATATTAATAATATATATATCCAATTATTTTTATCGACCAAATATTGTATTTCACAAAAGTGATTTACTTTGTTATCATTCGAATTGATATTTTTACGAACGCAACCTCACCGTCTTATTACGATGTTTAAATCTTTAATCTAAACAATGTCTTAATATCGAGACATGACACCTTATTAGCAACATTGATATAAGCAAGATATCAAACATGCCAAGGAAACCAAGAAGGTCAAAGTTAAGGATAAAGAGGTAAGGAGATAAAGGATTGCCTTGTCACAACCCTCTAGAATAAGTGAAGAGGGGAGACAAAATACCGTTAATAAGATAGAAAATGAAGGAAAGCCCACAACTTGTCACCCAATCAAATCCATTTTGAACAAAAACCAAAAGCCTTGAAAGTGTTCCAAAGAAAAGACCATCTAACCCTATCATAGGCCTTGGACATATCTAGCTTGATAAACATTGTTTTATCTTTGGAATAATGCATAGAGTGAATGGCCTTAGTGGCTATAATGATACCATCAAGGATTTGACGACCATTCACAAACCCACCTTGCTTAGGAGAGATGAGGGAGTCCATAATTCACTTTATGCGATCCGCTATGAATTTAGTGATGATCTTATAGGTGAAATTACAAAGAGCAATAGTGCGGAATAGATCAAAAGAGTCGACACCCTCCTTTTTAGGAATCAAGGCCACAAAGGTGGTATTGAACACTTTGAACTTTTGCTTATTAGTTTGGAACTCTTGAACCATCTCCAAATCAAGCTTGAAGGTATCCTAGAATTCTTGGAAAAATTCAATAGGAAAACCATCTAGGCTAGGAGTTTTCCCTTTTTTCATTTGATGCACCACATGCTCAAGCTCTTTGAGGGAGATGTGACTCATAAGCTTCTTGTTCATATCCACAGAGACAAGAAGAGGAATGCAATCCAAAACAGCCTGCTCATCCTCCATATTCAGAGGATTACTTCAATGGAAGAGGGATGAGAAATGCTGATCCGCTTCCCTACCAATGTCTTCAAAGGAGGATAGAGGATTTCCTTGTGCAAAGATGCAATTGGAAATGATGTTCCCACTTTTCTTGTCTTTGACAAAATTACGGAAAAATGAAGTATTCCTATTTCCCTCTTACAATCAATCAATCCTCGATTTCTTTTCCAGAAGATTTCCTCTTGTAGGAGACATTTATTCAACTCTTTAGAAAAGGAGGATTCCCTTAGAAGGTGATCCCTAATCATACCATTCTCCTTGATTAGAAAAGTGATGTTATTCAACTCTTCTTGGACTTGTTTTTTTCTCAAAGATGTTTCCAAAGTATGATCTATTCCATTGTTTGAGCATAAACTTCACAAATTGAAGTCTTTTGAAGAAAGAGAACATAGAAGTGCCATAAGGGGTTTCCCCTCCAACCAGTAGAGAGTGATGTGATCATGAATCGTTTGATCTTTGAGCCACATCAATTGAAGCTTGAAGGAAACTTTTTCATGTGGGAGAAGAGTGAGGAGGAGAACTTTATAGTCCAATGATTTGATCCTTTCGAATGCAAAATATTCAAGGAAGAGACCAAGGAACCACCAGATGAACAATAGGAAACTAGGAATTTGTCAAGATGCTTAGAAATAGAATCTAGCCCACACCTTCTATTATCGCAAGTAAAAAGACCAGATCTAGGTTTAACATCAAGAAGATTGAGGAATAACAAATTTTGTCTTAGCAAGGAGGAAGAAGGATCTAATCGATTAGAGCCTCCTAACTTTTCATCGAGGCTGAAAATAACATTGAAGTCTTCTGCCATGATTAGGGAGAGGAAGGAACCAAAGAGTGGACAAATCTAATATGAGTCCAAAGGAGGTTCTTACCGTGAAAGTCCGTAGGAGCATAGACATTGGTTAGAAAAATGGATCCACCTGATTCAAAGCATAAGCCAACCAAGGAAATAGAGTGCTTGCCAGCTATCCAAAGGGAGGGAGTAAGGTGGTGAGGATCGTATAAACAAGCCAAAACTCTAGAAGATCCCTAAGCCCCAATACATTGGCATTGTCAACTACTCCAAAGCTTAGAGATGGAGGCCATTTCATCAACAAAGTTTCATTCCTTGAAGGAAAATGATATTAGGCTTATGCTCCTCAATAAGGTGTCAAACAACTTTTTGATGTGGGGAGTTGCCCAAACCCCTGGTATTCCATGAAATAACAATCATTTATGGGGAGTAAAGAAGTGAGAATTTAGTGTGCAGACAACACTAGATTCCACTAGTGATTCCCCAATCATCTTCACCTTTTCTTGATCTCATTTTCTCACAGTGTTGGAAGTCTTTTTGAGGCACTCTTTTTTAGATTCTTTTGCTAAAGGATTAAGAGAAGTGGACCTTTATTCTTAGAATCATCTTTTGATTTGTGGGGTAGAGATCCGTTTGGCAAGACAAAGTTAGAGGTGTCTTCAATGAGATCATTTGTAGTGAGAGGAGAGGCATTGATCATAGAGTATCCCCATTATCAACTTCTTTGTGAATGTCAGATTCTTCAATACAACTGGAAGAGATATGGATACTCATATTCAAGGGTAGCTGCATTCTAGTATTATCACGAGTTTCTGCTAGGATGGAGGAAGCAAAAGGATTACCTAGATTCAATCCTTGAATTGCTGGGGCCTGCTCACCCATAGGAGGACCTGGATCCTCAAAATTTTTCTAAAACCTCAAATCTATTATTAACCTTTCCTCTTGATATGTTTCCTTTTTGGTGAGTCAGTGGCTTTTCTTGATTGCGGGTTTCACAGACATGATGCCATCTGGGTCTAACCCATTTGCATGAACTGGGGCTTTGCCTTTGACTTTATCTCCTGTTACAGAAATGTTCAGAAGCATATGGGAGGGTGCTGTAACTCTTTGTAGGTAATCCCTTTGGAAGTGCCCATAAGCATATGGGAGGGTGCTGTAACTCTTTGCAGGTAATCCCTTTGGAAGTGCATGTTTTTCAATTTGATTTGTAAAGGCTTATTAAGGTCAAATTCAACACAAATACGAGCATAAGTGGTTACCTTCTTTTCTAGCATGAGATGTGAGAAACCCATAGGTTTCTTGAGAACCACAACAATGGATTGAAGAATGTCAGATCTCCAAAATCCCATGAGTAGTTGAAAGAGATAGATCTATATAGGTATTTGTGAGGTGAGCTCATCCACGAGATCAAAACCCACATGCGAGGTTTTAATGAAGAGACTCACTTGATTGCAAAAGTAAGGGCCTCCTTTGAAGGCCATATTTTGATTAACCATTCTAGAAAAGACCACAAAAACATATCCATTCACAGCTAGAAGTACCTCCATGTCCCCCTCAGGTTGCTAGGTTCAATTAACTCGATTCTCTAGGAAGAGCAACGAGACTTTAATACCCATAAAGTTGGAGATTAGAGCATGCTCAAAAAAATATAACACAATGTCTGCAATCAAATTTGGATTGATGACCAAGATGGGCCAATCTTCACTCTTCTACATGCAACCATTAGATTGGGGGCGATTTATACTTCTCTGGTCGGATTTGAAATCCTTCGCAACCTGCAATAGGAAATGGACAACATTGTCATGACTAAAGGTCTTGGGCTCATTGGCTCAAACAACATATTTAAAAGAAAAAAGGAGGGGGCCTATTGGGCTCTCTCCAAGTATAACAATGGGCACCAAAGATCAGAGTTGGCGAATGTACAAACTAGTAGAAAGCTAGGATGTAAAAAGCTCCTTGTCAACCTTTAAAACCACCTGATGCAACTGTAAAAATAGGTTAGCAGCTTTTACAGTGGCCATGTAGGGTAGCAGCCGCCCCTAAGGGAGCCTTGCAATAGTAGCTGCAGAGAACGCCCAAACCCTAACAGACACCGTTGAGCAACAACGCATCCATCCACCATTTCTATTATTGTATCAAGAAGAGTTTTACATTTAGACGAGGACTACATAGTAATTACATTATAGGCCAAAGCCATCATGTCATATACTAGGGTGAATCTCCAGTTTTGAGGACTTTTAAAGGCTAATATGAAAACTAAAACAATGAATTTGTAAGAACAATTTGTTTGCACGAAACTTTAGAGTGTTCAACATGGTACTAGAGCTTTTTTTTAAGGCTCTTATTCTATTAGATTGATATTGAGAATGTGTTTGATTGATTTTTTTATAGAATTTAATTATCTTAATTTTTTTTTGCTTTAATTATTATTTTTTGATAGTAACCGAGACTATAAATTTTCACCTGATTATCGTATCTAAACTTTCTACCCATCATTTTAAGGCTAACAAATTGATCTACATGCTTGCAAGCCTTGAAGGGTTTGTGTTTAAATTTTCAAGTCCTAAAAGTGTTGGGAAAGGGTCAAATCTTTTAGTTGAAGTTTTTACAACAATTTCAATCAACAAAACTTTGACGAGTTAGAAGGTACAGGAATACTTTGTTCAAATTGTTTGATTTTGACAAGTTAGAAGGTACATCTAACTATGCAAATTGGGTTTTCTTCATAGAGATGTTGCTAAAGGATAAATATGTTTGAGTAAGTTGATGGTTCAAATCCAAAGTCCACTACCTCTGCAAACATTCTTGCATGCGAAAAGGATAATCTTGCAAGAAGTATCATATCCATCAATCTCATATCTCATATTGTTATGCATGTTGACTAGTGGAAGACATTTGTGAGATAAACTTAAGAGCACATATCAATTAGCTAGTAACTAGGAAGATGTTATTGTAGTGTATTTTTAGTCACACTCCCTTGTTTAATTTTTGAGTTTTCCCTTCAATTTTGTTTGGATGGTCCATCTTTTCCTTAATTGGATTTCCTCTTCCAAGTTTCTTTCGATGGATACCTTCTTATTTGAATTTTTCCAACAATTTCAATCAACAAAATTTTGATGAGATAGAAAGTACACGAATACTTTGTTCAAATTGTTTGATTTTGACAAGTTAGAAGGTACATCTAACTATGCAAATTAGGTTATATTCATAGAGATGTTGCTGAAGGATAAATATGTTTGAGTGAGTTGATGGTTCAAATCCAAATTCCACTACCTTTGCAAACATTCTTCCATGCGAAAAGAATAATCTTGCAAGAAGTATCATATCCATCAATCTCATATCTCATATTGTTATGCATGTTGACTATTGTAAGACATTTGTGAGATAAACTTAATAGCATATATCAATTATCTAGTAACTAAGATGTTATTGTAGTGTATTTTTAGTCACACTCCCTTGTTTAATTTTTGAGTTTTCCCTTCAATTTTGTTTGGATGGTCCATCTTTTCCTTAATTGGATTTCCTCTTCCAAGTTTCTTTCAATGGATACCTTCTTGATGCTAATAGAAATCCTTGTTCATAGTGTGTTTGGGCGGAAGTTTACCTTTAATGAACACTGCCCTTTGCTAGTAGAAATTTTCTTAGCCTCCTTGACTTAACATGTTCTTTGATCACCACCTATTCATCGCTATATGTAACAACCACTCCAAATAGCCAGAATAAAATAATATTATTCTTATAAAATAGTGCAGAAAAAGGGAAGAATTAAAATTTTTCCCATAATTAACACAACTCATAAAAAACAAATGCTTTCATTAATATAATAAAATAATATTCATTACATCATCTAATCAAGTAGCTCAATAAAAGGACTATGCCTTCACAATATCTAGCCATAAAGGCTCATACAAAAGTATATCACATAAAACAATGTCTTCAATACTGAACTAGATCTTCGCCACTGAACCTGGCGGAGAGATAGAGCATCATCAAGGTGATTTTCTGCCCAACCGCCTCCCCGGTCTTCCTTCGAATGGGAGAAGCCCAACCCTTCACGAGGGGTCTAGCAAAATAAAGTAGGCATGCGTGACGGAATTTGGTGCAACATGATTTATCTATCATCCCTATAGCATGTGTCAAATGCATATACTGATCTAAATCATGATATGGCAGAAATAAAATGTCATACAGTAACTACTACTAAGTTTGACTGACGAGCTTTTTGTTTGGTTAGATAGGTTCAAGAAGGAACATACCCTTCTCTGTTGCTCTATATTCGACACCTGCCCATGCTCTTTCTCTTATTAATTCACACAAAAATGCAGAAATAGAAAATGCATTCTCAACATATCATCCATTGATGCATGCAGGAAAGTAACATACATATGCAGTAAAGCATGTAGCTATTAAATGAAATATTCGACATACTTACTTTTATCATTAGTTGATAATACATCATTTCTAACTACAAGTCGTATCGGCCAAAAAGGATAGTCTTCAATAAACTCTATAAGTCCAAAGATAATTAAGTTTCATTTAAGTAAAATTTCTACCTATTTAAGGATAATAAATCCATAATTTCACATGGAAAGTAAGCTATTCAATGAAGTGTTATGCTTGATCTATGTTTTATCTCTGATTAATCAAAACATATTCACCCTAAAGGGGAGAGTTATACAATGAGATTATAATAAAAGAAGGCCCAATCCTATTTTCATTATAAATGTAAAAGTAACAGGAAGATCAATCATTCACTTCATTAATCCTATCCTACTTTTATTTAGAATCATAACACTATAAGGATTTTACTACAATTTCCATTAGTCTCCAAGTCATAATCTCTTAAAGGCGTACCGTGATTTCTCTAGTTAATAGGGGCCCATGAGAGAAGTAATATCTATGTTCTTTAACCACTCAACTCCCCTCCCAAACTTACATATTTTTGCAAGATATATAATTTGGAATATAACGCAATATAAATAAATAAATTGAACAACTTATGTTTCTACATAAATGATAAAAAGAAACCTCCTATTCCTTACATGATCTATCATTTCACCAATCATCATAGTCGAGTGATAATTTCACTAAATCTCGAAAGTTCTGCAAAAAAAATAGCAACTTCTCTTTTAAGTAAAATAACTCCATACTAAGTATTCTAGATTTAACATTTTCAAACCCTACTAATCATATCAAGAGAGGTATCTGAGATGCTAACTAAATGTCTAAGAAATATCTATAACTTCTTTCTATTTAATGCCCAAAACACTTGAAATTCATTTCATAAGAACTAATAATATGTGCTTAGAATTTCAAGATGATTCAATTTTAACACTAGAACTAATATGATATAAGGGTGTCTAATATTGCCTTCTAATTAAAACGGATTGAAACTAGAGTAATATATAATCTTTAATTAAAACCATAACCTAAATCTTTTAAATAATGATAGTTCATAGCATAACTTAACTCTCTAATCTCGATCTTATAACTAAAATACAATAGAATAGATAGAGATAGAAGAGTACGGCCATTAAACCATTAATGAAATTAGATACTAAGATCTAAAAGTCCATTCTAATGATTAAGGAAAGGTTATTCAACGAATTAACTCCTTAATCCATGCGGCCTATGACTAAGGGATTAAATCTCTAATTCCTACTAGGATATATCATAGAAATGGATTAAATTTATTGGCAACACACATATATACTATTCCGGTCAGAGAAAAGATATATTATGGTGGGTCACTCATACCAAAATCGCGACTTATGAAGGTGCAAAACCTGATCTTAATAGCTCAGTAATAGTTTATAGGAATTAGATGCAAGGTTAGGGAAATTGGCTGACATAATGAAGGTGCCAAGATAGAACCAAGTAAGGCATCAGATTAGTTATACATGCATGCCCTTAGAACGGCTCGAGTATGTGATGATTGCCCACTGTAGTGAAACGTAACTTTAAGATTGTTTGCAAGGAAATTTTGTTAAGAGAAAAGCGAACTGTTTCTTTCATTTAAATAAGACACTCCTCTTGCAGAGTCGATTATCCATATAGAAGATAAATGGGGAACTAACGAAGTATGACCATAAAACATAATAATTTAGAATCCAAATCAGAAGTAGCATCTATTTAGTACGAAATTTAAAGGTTTCCCCATCAAAATAAATAAAAATGGCATTCCACCATTTCGCCCAAAATAGAGGATCGACTTAGGTTTAAACATAGACATAAATGGCGATTACCAAAAGCTGGCAATCATTGTTGGTGTTGGAAATAAGCCACACCTGGACCGACCATGGACTGGTCCAAGAGGGGCCAATAGCTCAGTGGTAGAGCACTCCAGCAGTGAATGGAAGGTCCTAGGTTCGAGTCCTAGCTGGTCCATGTGTCAACATGGTATCAAAGTTAGGGTCAAGGCTAGGAGCCCCGAGCACACGAGAGGTGTGGCTTAAGAGGGGGGGTGTTGGTGTTGGAAATAAGCCATACTCGGACTGATGATGGACCGGTCCAAGAGGGGCCAATAGCTCAGTGGTAGAGCACTCCAGCAGCGAATGGAAGGTCTTAGGTTCGAGTCCTCGCTGGTCCATGTCTCAACAATGTTCCCAGAAAGAAACTTAGGCCTCAGCCTCGACCTCGATGGATGGACCTCTGGAGGAAGTTGAGTTTGTGATTGACCCATATAATAGACTTATTCTTAGAAGGACCTGTTTATGCTCGCGTGCTAAAGTGCCATTTTTCCGGCTTATTATTGCCATGCGGCTAGACAATTCGGTTGATTGAGAGAACAAATGAACCGAATGAGACAACATGGTGTAAGATATTTACAAGTGTGGGGGAAATTTGCATACGTCCGGGAAATATGGAAGTATATGAATTGGTTAACAAAGAGTCTCAGAGAAGGCGTTTGCATGAAATGCAAAGATTGTAGGATATGAGCAGGAATAGATTATGTTCATGAAAAGAATAACAATGGGAAAATATGCAAATGGCAAATCATAGGCAGATATGAATTGGTTAACAAAGAGTCTCAGAGAAGGCGTTTGCATGATATGAGCAGGAATAGATTATGTTCATGAAAAGAATAACAATGGGAAAATATGCAAATGGCGAATCATAGGCAGATATGAATTGGTTAACAAAGAGTCTCAGAGAAGGCGTTTGCATGAAATGCAAAGATTGCAAGATATGAGTAGGAATAGATTATGTTTATGAAAAGAATAATAATGGGAAAATATGCAAATGGCGAATCATAGGCAGAGCGCAGTTGGTAGACATGCATGCAAATTGTGGGATCATATATATGATTTCTTAAGAGAAGTTGATTTTCTAAGATCACAATAATGTACTAAAATGGATCGTTGAAGAGGCTCATCCAACCTAAAGATAAGAAATCATGCAGATAAAGATTTGAAAACAATATCACATACCCGACAAAGGAAATCTTCCTCCTATGTCTCATCTTTTTAACCGAAGCTAAAAGCCCTTTTTCTTTAAACACAAAAATCAGGAGCCTTATCATACTTTCCACGCACACTGTTTCCTCTCGGCATGTTGCCTCCATTATAAAGTTGATGTCGAGATACGAGTCCTCCCTCCCTTTTTAATAACTTTTCTATCCCTATTAAGGGAGTATAAAGAGCATTTCCTTTTTGAAAATGCACGCTCATGCAAAATAGAATAGATAGAGGCAATAAATTCTCAATAAATCTCGCTACCCCACTTTCTCTATTGTCTTCTAAAATTAGCCCCCATTGAAAAAAAGTAAAGATTTATAGCTACTTATTCCATGTGGTAAAATAGAATAAATGCATTAAAAAGGATCTTTTTCAAAAAGATACTCAAATATCTAAAATAATTAATTCAAAACAATGTGATTAATATTTATTTCTACGAGTTATTTGACTTAGTCTATTTTCAAATAATAAATGAAATTATTTTTACACACACACACACACATTAATGCAATTTAGTCTATATGAAATTAGGTGGTGTGTGCATAGATTCACTTCAACACAGGTCGCCATCAGTCGGCTAGACGCCCTCTACCTTGATGATACTCTCTCTCCGTCAAGAGAGTGTGAGAGAGATCATGTCACTCACACGAGTCAAAATTAGTCGACGATCCATTAAATAATAATATTTAAATCCATAATTAGTTATTGAAATTAAGGGTTGTGACACTATATCTAGTGACATGGGAATCTTTTTTAAGTAGCATAGTGTTGATGTGGGCCTTGCCCCACTTTGTGCTTTCTTTGATTCCCTTCGGTGGTAGAAAGTCTTTGAAGACTTTCTAAGTTAGCAATTTCCTTTCTCACCAATGGCTAATCTCAAAAGATCCAATGAACCAAAGCTTTTTTTTCTATTGAAGTCCCATCAGCTTGGGCCCACCAATTGTTTTTTCATTTGCAACAGTTTCTTTGTTACCAAGAGTTTTTGGAGTCTTATCTATGTTAGCATTCTTTTCTACCCACTAGGCATTTTTTGTCTTCCTTATATTTGTGCTAACATGTCCGCATATTAGTGGTCCTAGAATATTCTCAACATGTGCCTCAACTACCTTAATGACCTATCATTGTAGTAAATACTTCATAAGCCTTCATGAAAGTCCTAGATTCATTGATCAACTAGATTCTATAGGCTCAACGACTCTTTCTTCAATAACAAGATCAACTAAAATTGTAGCTCCCATCATCAATCAAAGTGAGTCTGCTAATCCTCTAATTTTCTTGTGCACGCATCATCTCAACCATGGTTTCAACATGGTCATTTGACCACTAATTAGATGTCTAGTATTAACATTTATCATTTTTCTCTTCCCTTCCCTCTCTCTCTCTCATAATTCTTTTGGACTTTGGTTGTTGCAATTATACGATTGGGATTCCCTTTATATGTATAAATATGGGCAATGTGCTCTTGTAAATATTGTTTGGCTCTTGAATAAGTACAAGAGCTTCTTTTGACTTCTGTTCATAAAAAAAAAATCTTGGAGACTATACTCTTATCTTAATATTCTATGTACAATGGTTGTCTACTTATGGTCACTGAGTGGAAGTGAGCTAATGATGTGTATTTGAGAGCTGCAGGCCTTTTCAATTTTTGTTTGGAGTTCTAGACAATAATAACTTTGTGGAAGTAAGTTAAACTAGCCCTAGTCTCAATAAAAGTGTTCATCATTGATAAGTTGGTTGAATGCTATATGGAGGGTCAATTGGTCACTAGTCTTTGGTGCACTACCCTTTCCTTTTATTTGTCTAACCTACAACCTTTATTTTTAAGCATCCTTCTAACCCTTTCCTTCTTCAAGTTTATATTAAAGGTAGAGTAGCTTTAGACTAGCTTTTTTTCTACATTTTAAATTTTTAAATATCCCATGAGTAGTTTAGTAATAGAATTAAAAGAGGAGATTGACCTGCTCTAAATATTCCCTCACACTTAATGAAATATGTGAACATGCAAATTTCCATATTGTTGGGTTTTTTTAGAACCAGTAATTCCACAAGTTCAGACTTTTTGTTGGGTCTAGTGAATGGTGCTGCATATTTGTTCTAACAACTAGGAAAACATTTGCCTCCACTTGTCTATAAGCATGGGTTCTCAACCTTCCTTCTTGTAAGAACCGCCCCTACACTGCTCATTTTTGGCATGCCCAACGCTCCCAAGGGGTGCACTGATCTAAAGTAATAATGTTTTTTGGCACACTAGGTGGGACTGGACTTAGTCTTCCCATTGGTGTTCTTGCCTATTTTTGTGCATCTATTTATCTAAATTTTTAAATGATCATCCTTCTCGGTCCTAGTAAAACTAAAAGAATTTATACTTCTTGAAGCACTCTTGTATCACTTGGCGACTCCAATATCTTTGGTTAACTGGCAAATCAGACTTATTTATGAAAATAATCCAAACAAGATCATTACCGTGTGAGTATTTTTTAAACAATTTTGTTCTTAAGCAATTGCCTTCTCTATGAAGAAGTGCTAGACAAGTGTCTCCCCTGAAGTTCCTCTTTAGCCAGCCATGGGGAGATCAAAGACCAAGGAATGAGCCATTTGTTGCTTGGAACATTGGTAGTCTTCTCTAAATCACTAATTGAGATGAGCTACCTACTACTATATTAAGTACCCTTCCCCTCTTCAATGGGAATGAGTCTACCTCTCCAATAGAGCATCTATGAGAGATGATGAATGTCTACCTCTTGCACCACGTTATAGAGGTAGATTTAGATGGTTTGCAATTTCTTTAAAGGGAGAGCCTCAGAATGGTTTTGAATGCTTGCTCCTATAATTATCCCCAATTGGGATGGTTGGGTCATGCTTTTGGTCAACATTTTGTAGAATGAGGAGACTCAATGTCTCTTATAGAACACATTTCAAACATAAAGTGTGTTCTAATGGAAACCCTCTTCGACTTCAACTTACACTTCCTTTAGACATGGGAAAGAATTTCGATGGGAATTAAACTTTTGGAAGGAATAACTTTTCTACACTATTTCAGGGCCATCAATCCTGATATTGTGGTAGTGATTCAAGACATGGGTGGTTCAAATATAGTTGAGGCTTTTGAGCTTCCTCTTTGAGAAAAAAATAGTTTAATTCTTGTAGGAAAGATTGTTCATCAACCTGTTGTGCCTTTATACTTGGAAATCTTTCCCCTAGCCACCTCAAAACCAAGCCCCAGTTCCTACCCTTTGCCCCAATCCCTATTCCCCCTCAAAGAGAATACTTCCCCATCCCTCTCTACCTCCAAATCCATAAACTTTGAGAGAAATATAATGGAGATGCTGTGGTGGCTCTCAAATAAATTAAGGACCCTGAAATGAAGTTGTCCTACAACCTTGTGGAGATCGACCTGGAAATAATGTAGGGCACCAACTAACTCATCAATCATTCTCATGACCACAACTTTTCCTGTTTCCCCCCAATTCATCCATGCTTGACCACTCCTTTGTTGAGAAACAATGCCTATTCAAGGGCTATTGTTTTGGTTCCTCTGCAAAATTCGCCAATAGAGGAAGCTTCAATTCTTGCATATTGTTGTGTTCATTATAGTGCTAGACATCACTTAGTTACTTGTGCTGAATATTAAGAGCAACTTAATTATGCTTTAGGGGCCTTCTCTATGCATTGTTTAGTCTCCTTTGCTAGGGATCCTTCAAAGGAGGCCCCCAACACATTTGAAGCTACTTTGATGAAATTCATGGCTGATGAAATGCCCTTCAAATAAGAAAATGTACTTGTCAATAAGTAATGGTATGATCACTTCACCTGTTCTAAGAAAAGAACCCTAGACGAAGCAAGACAATTCTTTGTAGCTTAATCACAAACTCTAAGGATGAGACAAAATTTGCCCCTCGCCTTCTCTCATATAATGTGTGATGTTGTTGCCAAGTCAATGCTCTCCAAAGCTCACTTGACACTTGTAGTGCAACATTAGAAGTATGTACCTATCTCAAAGGCCACCACTTGCATTCTACTTCCTCTCCTAGAGAATATGCAAGGAACCTACACAAGTTCTGTACCCATGATACATGGCAATGCAGTCCAATACATGTCAAAATTTGCACAATTACAATTCAAAATGAGTCAAAATTTCTTATTCTTATGCAGACATCCCAAATAGTGCTCATTCGTAATGCCTCAATTATGCAAGTCAAAGAAAGATAAAATACTTATAAGCAAGCAAATAAGTGGGCCCATCAAGTATTATTTCAAGAAATTTGAACTCAAGGATTGTTTTAAATGCTAATCGTTTTGGATTTTGAAAAAAAAGAGGGGTACAACAACTTGGTGCAACACATTCCATTCTTGCCTCTAATATTACTTCTCACCGTGGCAAACTGAAATGTAAAATTAACAAACCTTATAACATTTTCTAGCACTATTGTATTCTTGTCGTTCATTCACATAATTTTTATAGTCTCCTCTACACAACCACTTTTCATGTGTATGAAATTAGTTTACCATTGCATAAATATATGGTTCATGTCATTGTTTTTCTACTCTCTTCTATATCAAACTCTTCATTAAAGTCTAATAGTATCATCAAAAAATTTCTGGGTTTTGTTCTCCTCTGAGTTATCTTTTCAAAACATCTTAAATAATTGAATTTCATTATAAAATAAAGAAAATATCAAAATTTTGGTGACATTGTATCAGTTTGTTAATAACAAGGTATTGGTGCCATAGCTACAATTAGATCTCTCTTCAACATAGCATGTGATGTGAAAGAATACCAATTTCTAGTGGAGCAACTCTTAATACCTTCCTATGATATCCCATAAGCAAAAATCCATGCACCATCACAAGCTCTCCATATGATTACCACATCATGGCCCTTTTCTACACGGGGCCTCAATCTTATTGGCAAGATAAACCCATCATCCTTTGGAAACCATAAATTCATTATTACTACCACTAAGTACTTTACTAAATGGGTTGAAGTCATCTCCCTCACCTATGATGTCAAGTATTACTATTATTGGCCCTAATTCCCCTTGGTACAATGACATCTACGCCTATCTTTACAACCACATCTTCCCACCCAATTTATTCTCTAACCAACACAAATCCCTCATTCGCCGAGCCTCACGTTTCACCCTCCTTGGTGGCATGCTCTAGCATCGGGGTTATGATGATACCCTACTTAGGTGTATCAACTCAGAAGAGGCTACTTTAGCGATCTAAGAGATGCACAATGGTATTTGTGGTGGTCATAGCAATGGCATGGCCTTGGCCAAGAACTTGCTTAGAATAGAATATTATTGGCCCACCATGGAAAATGATGCATGTGAGTATGTCAAAAAGTGTTTACCTTATTAGTAACATGGGGGATAAATCCATGCACCATCACAAGCTCTCCATATGATTACCACATCATGGCCCTTTTCTACATGGGGCCTCGATCTCATTGGCAAGATAAACCCATCATCCTCCGGAAAGCATAAATTCATTATTACTACCACTAAATACTTTACTAAATGGGTTGAAGTCATCTCCCTCACCTACACCACTGACCACCAAGTCTCCAAATTCATCTTCCACCACATAATTTGCCATTATGGTATACCCTCTGCCATCATCATAGACAATGATAAATATTTCAAAAACCACAAAGTGCAAGCCCTTTGCGATCAATTACATATCAAGCACGAATGATCCACCCCTTTACCCACAAGGCAACAGTCAAGCTGAGGCATCAAATAAAACCCAAGTATCAAAATTCTCAAAACAATCATCAATGACATCGGCCATGACTGACACCTCCACCTTAACCCCACCATATGGGCATACCGCACTAGTATCCGCACCACCATTAGTGCCACCCCTTACTCCCTTGTCTTCGACACAAAGGCCATCTTGCTAATCGAGGTTGAGCTACCATCCTTGTGCATTTTTTTGCGTGATCTCATCTCAGATGAAGAATATAGAGTGGCACGATTACAAGAGCTTGAACTTCTTGACAAGCACCAACTCAATGCATTGAATCACCTGGAAGCATACCAAAATTGGTTGTGTCATAGCTATAATAAGTGCACCTGAAATAGGAAAACCAAGGTTAGTGACCTAGTGCTCAAGGAAAACCAAAAGAATACTAACCAGAACAGAAATATGAAGGGAGCCAAATTGGTTGGGCCCTTATCTAACTATTGCTAAATATGGATTAGGAGCATACAAGATAGCAATGCTTGAAGGCCAAGAATTGGATGAACCCATGAATATTGTGCACCTCAAGCAGTTTCATGCCTAATCCAACTTACAGTTGACCCCAAAATTAAAAAAATCCAAAAAACTAAATTTCTTTAAAAAAGCAAACAAATAAAAAAAAATCAGAAAAAGCTAAAGAGAATTTTTTTTCATCCAATGGTGAAAACCATTTCTATCGCACCTTGGGAAAGTACCATGATGAAAACTTGGTAAATAAGCATAATGCATAATGTCAATTTCACCCTATCTATGAGCACTCACATCCCATCTTCTTTTCATCACCCTATCGTAACCCCTTTTTCCCAATCCCCTCCCCTTTAGGTTGTCCACTCAAGCCCATTTTGCTTTCATATCACATATCCCTACCATCTTTTTACACTCATCACTCCACATCCCTACTAAGCAAACCCACATGTTTCCATTCACCCCCTTTCATTGGGATTTCTCTAATAGTGTCATCCTTCCACTCCATTTATGCGTACACTCCATAAACCCATTCCACCTCATTACTCATAGTTTCCTTTACCCACCCATGCACGCCCCCTCTACCTTGATTTTGCTACAAATTGGGGGCATCCCTTCATTGACCCACGTGTAGGATGGCTTCTAGACATACACCCCATTTTGCCTATCGACAACTCATGGAATGACCCTAGATCCTCCCCAAATGACTAAATCATCATCTCTCTTTCCACACTAACTTTCCTAGGCATCCCTTCATCACCCCCAATGCTCCTACTTGCTGGGGAAAACACATTGTCACATCATCCACTTGTTCATAACCACCCTATCTCCCCAACCTTCCATCCAGATCACTCTCCTATTCCCCTAATCTTATCCCTACCTTATCTCCCATCCACCTACCCCTACCCACCACCCTATCCCCCCAACCCTAGCCCTAGCCCATCACCTCCCTAGTATCCCCCAAACCCCGTTGGCTTCAACATTACACTACTTCATGATTTTTCTTTCTTTTTCATGCTTGTTTATTTGTTTGTGTTTTTGTTGACATAGTTCTATTGCTCCAAACAACACATCATCATGGTCACCATTATTTACCCTATTATGGCGTACTTTGACAAAGTGTCCATTGAGGCATTGTGCTATCTATAATTTGTGTGTTTTGAGTCAGTCCTTCATGTACCTAGCACACAGCCATCATGATCCCTTATATCATGACGAGTAAGGCCAATGCTACAAAAAAATTAGGTTGCTCTTTGCATGGATATATCTCTATACCATGTTCCTATCATCACAAACATCATATCATACCTTATCTATCATATTCATCATATTCTATCTATTCAACACATCCATTTCTATTCTATCATATTCACATTCAACATTGTCTATTCTAACATAATCGTATCATCATTTTCACATTCTATTATATCCATATTCATCACATTTCTACTCTATCATATTCCATCACAATTTAATCCATTGTATCCATTATCCACAAGTTATGTACCATTATCCAATACGTAACCAATAAAGCATGCATCAAAGGAACAATCTTCTAATAAACATCATAATCAACATCACATCAAAAACTTCACAAGATATCCATAGTATGTCAAATCCCAATCCATCACACACACACACACACACACATAAAATGGTGTGTACAACATCTCAAAAATATCAATACATTATCACATGTGTTTCATAAATATACATCTACAAAATGGCATATGGACTCATCTCCAATTCTATCCCATCACTATGCCTAGTCACACCTAGCTCTTGCTATCCCCCTTGCCCTCTTTGTATCTTGTAGATAGCCATGGAGATGGTAGTGGTCTAGTTAATGGCCTTGGTAGAGGTAGCCTACTCACAGAGTGAGATCTCCTTGATGGTGGTCTTGCTACTAATTCCCCTAACCAACTTCTTGAAGCCTCTCCATATACAGGTTCTCTCTACTTTGTTGACACTTCCTATTCATATAGCCCTCTATAGTATGTTATCTCTCTATGTGTCTAATCTAGCCTCTTGTTCCAACTTGCTATTTCCACAAATGCCTATGATAGGCCCCACCCATCTAGTAATCTCCTCACTACATCTCTCTCCTGGCATAGCCTTTGTGACTCCACCACAACCCTCTCTTGCTCCACCACAACCCTCTCACTTCGCCCTTAGTGCCGTCACCTGCATTTACATACCATCCACACGAGTCTACCTATTGTCTCTCTGCTATATCTATGACGTCCCTCTACATCACATGTCACTATAGTTTGAACTCATCCCTCTCCTACTACATTAGTGCTATCTACCTCTGCAGAACATCCTGCTCTACCATAGATCTATCTTTCTCTGCAAGAACCTTATCCCACTCTATATGAGCCATATCACTCTACATGAGCTCTATCTAGCTTCATATGAGCCATGTCCCATTCTACCACAACCCTATATCGCTCTACTATAACTCTGTCTTGCTTTGCATGAGCCCTGTCCAACTCCATACAAGCCATGTCTTGCTTTGCATGAGCCCTATTCAACTCCATACAAGCCATGTCTTGCTCTGCATAAGCCTTGTCTCTATCCCTCTCTAGTCCTGCTATAGTGACATCTTGGTGCAGGTGCACCTCACCCACAATGGCCTCCTTAAGGCATTTAGTTGTTTTATGTTTATTTTTCTGTTTTCAATAAGGTCCTAAATGACCCTTCAATGTAATAAGGTCAGTTTGACCAATGCTTACTATTTTTAGGTTGTTAGTTAAGAGTTTTTTAGTCGGTTAGATCTCCCAGCCGATTGGAAGTGTCTCCCAGCTGTTGGGAACCAAGTCTGTACTACCGAGGGTAAGTAGATAAATACCCCCAGATGTCGAATAAAGTAGAGTATAGTGTGGTGGTCAGTTTACCCCCCAGATGATCGAATAAAGAAGTAGAGTACAGTGTGGTGGTCAGTTTACCCCCCAGATGATCGAATGAAGGAGTAAAGTACAGTGTGGTGGTAAGTTGTAGTTCAATTCAGTTGTGAAGTTGTAACAGAACATCTGTGTAGTTGCATTTCTGAAAACATCAATATAAGATCCTGTTGTGTTATTTTCTAACTATTGAATTTACTAAATAGATCATTTTGCTGAGGTCGGATGGATTCATTCGGTTGATTCTCTGAATCGGTGAAATGGTTGTGTACATATTAGTTAGGGTTTATGTTTGTTTTCTGTTTTCCATGTTCATGCATTGTAGGATCAGATACAGTGTTTGTTATAGGTTCCTAGCATGGGTTTATGCTAGATCGTCGAAGTGTAGAGGGCTACATGATTGAAGGTGAAATAGATCGATTTAATCACTAAGTGGAAAACGGCTCAAAAACAGTGAAAATTTGCGGGTTTGCAGAGACATACAACCCATGAGTATATCACTGGTGAGTATCAGATACATTTCCTGGGTATCCCACAGATGAATGTTGTGGGTATCCCGCAGATGCACATTCGATTATATGTATTGGGTTATATCTTGGAATATACAATGCATAGATGCAAGTGTTAGATGCAAAGGTCGACTGACAGCGAGGGTGGAGGTAACCGGCACCAACAAGTCATATTATGTATGTGCTAAGGGGTCATCGGAGTGGAAGCATTTTGTTAAGCCAATGGTATTGTATTTTTGCCGATAGGAAAGTAGAATGTGGATACAAGGGAAGTGTAGACTAAGAGGTTTGGCTCTACATCATAGTGGTATCAGAGCTCAGCAAAAGATTTGGGTAGAAAATTGAATTGAGATTCTACAGGAGTAGTGGCGTTTGGGTGTTGTCTGTGAATGTTTATGTCAGACAGAGAAAGTGATACAGAGGCAGAGAGGATGCCTCCCAAAAGCATGTCGCAGGATGCCATCAAGAAGCTAATCGAGGAGATGCTTGAATCCAAGTTGGGAGAGTTCAAGCAGACCAAAAGTAAAGATAAGGAAGTTGAAAGTGACAGCGATGAACACAATGTAGAAATTGCTGAAAGTGGTAAAAAGGCAGAGGAGATACCAGCAGAACAGAAGACATTTTTAAATGCATTGAAGTCAATTAATATGGACACCATATATGGGTTGCCTATGTATAGTGGAAGTATGGAAGCTGAAGAGGTGATTGATTGGATTGAGGCATTGAAAAATCATTTCGAATATAAAGACATCCCTGAGGATAAGAAGGTTAAGCTGGAAAAGGCAAAATTGTAGGGCTCTGCACTTGCATGGTGGAATTATGAACAAGGAGAGAGAGTCAAGGAGGGGAAGAATATGATAACCTCTTGGGAAAGGATGAAGACCAAACTTAAGGCACAGTTTTTACCCCTGGACTATGATGTGTAGATGTATAAGAAGTTATAGAACCTCAGGCAGCGAGACCTTGATGTGAATGCATACACACAAGAGTTTCATAAACTCAGTCTCAGATCAAAGAAATAGGACGAAGAGTCAGAGAAGGTGGCCAGGTACTTGAATGGCCTAAGGATGAACATCCAAGATGAGATCAGCATTTTAGCACCAGAAACAATAAACAAGTGTTTCCAAATGGCCTTAAGGCCTGAAGAGAAGCTGAAGAGAAAAGGCAAGCAACAGAATAGAGGAAGAGGTGGCAAAAATTTTAGATGCAGTTTTGGAGGAAGAAGTCCTAACCAGAGGCCTAGTGGTGAGTCTAACCAAGAAGAGGCTAGTAAAGGACAAGAGCAGTCTGATTTCAAGGGTGGATGGAGAGGCACAAGAGGTAGATTTGGCAGTGGAAGAGGTTCCAATACATTCTCAGGAAAGTGTTATACTTGTGGTGAATATGGTCATCCATCTTTCAAATGTCTAGAAAAAGCAACAAGTTCAATGGGAGAAAGGAGGACAAATATGATCCAAGAATCTGATTGTCAAAGTGCGACAAGCTCCAACACTTATCAGAGTGTGAATGATACTGTTAGATATGGGTATCCTGAGACAGGAGAAGCTTTGATAATTAGGAGAGCAATAGCCACTATGAAGGTGCCTAACAGAGAACCCCCACAAAGAAAGTCTCTTTTCAAAACTACTTGCAAAAGCAAAGGAAAAGTATGCAAGGTGGTGATAGATTCTGGTTCAATAGACAATATGGTATCTCAAGAAATGGTGGATAATTTGAAATTGGAAAGGATTCCACATCAAAATCCTTACAAAGCATCTTGGGTAAGTGATAGTCAATCACTTTTAGTATATGAACAAGCATATGTTGATTTTCAGATTGGAGAATATCAGGACAGAGTTTTGTGTGACATATTTCCCATGGAATGTTGTCACCTACTGTTGGGTAGGCCATGGCAATTTGATAGGAGAGCATTGTATGATGGGTATGCTAACACCTACACCATCAAGAAGGATGGGAGCACTATTCTGTTGGCACCTATGAGGCCTACCTTTTTTCACTTCTGTTCATGAGACTATTTGCAGTGCTATTGCTATTATTTTTATGTTGAGAGACTATTGATCCTAGAATCTTGTGTATTTAACCTAATTGATTTTTAAAAAAATAATTGTGCAAGGATAATTAGATGTTGCTTTCAAGAAAATGATGAATAGCTAATATTAGAAATGGAACTTTAATGTGATTTCAGTATGTTTATATGGTAGAATGTTTAGGTATGCATGTATTTAAATTGCTTCAGCTATGATATCTTTGTGTTATTAACTTCAAGTTTGAGTGTGCAGGTATTATTAACGAAACCACAAATACAGGAGATCATCTCATACCCTATGTTGTATCCCTTGTGAAGCTGATCTAAGTTCCACGAGGAACTAAGATCAACCTCATGTTTGGTGAAATGTTGTAATGTGTAATGTTGTAATGTTGCATGAGGTCAAGGGAATTGGGTCTATCTTCTGACTTACTTATATTGTGATATGTGTTGTAAGAAATGTTGTTTTAAATCTTGTTTTAACTTTATTTCTTTTAGACCCTCTTCTTGTGTTTTTATTTGACTCTAGGAGTCCAAACTAGGTAAAAATCAACCCTAGGTTATACCCCATGGGTCTAGGGACCCTTTTGACTAGGGTAACCTTAGGATAACCTCCATATGGTCACTCTAACTTCACAGTGAAGTTAAGTGACGAATTTGGAAGCATGGGGATAATGGGATGAGTGGAATCCACACTCAGGCCCACTTCCAAGTCATGGAATAACTCCATGATCCCCTAATAATGGAGTGCTTTGTCTCTTTGTGCTTCTCTTTTGGTGGGGTTCCCCTTAAAAAGGGTGGTGTGTCATCCACTCCCTTGTTATTGTTATTTTACTATTTATATTTTATTTAACCATTTGTTGTAAAAGGGCTATAGTGGGGGGCCTCTTGAGTGGGGTTAATTGTTTTAAGACCACTAGGATAATGGATGAGGAGTGGGTTTAGTTTTTTAATGCCACTTGAGAATAAGGGAAAATAGAGGGAATTGGTTTTAAAAGAAAGAGGAAGGAGAGGGTAAAGGGGTTGGATTATTGTGGAGAGAAGGAGAACTTGGAGGAGGAGACTAAGGGTGGAGCTCTTCTTCAACTATCATCCATAATAGGGCTTGTAAAGGTTGGTGAACAAGACTACTCACCTTGTATGATCTGTTACTTGTTATGTATGTTGTTTTGCAAAGATTGTCTGTTGATAATTGAGAGGGGGGGTGAATCAGTTATCCTAATTATTTCTTCTTTTGAACTTTCTTATTAATCAATGCAGCATTGAATCAAACAAACAAACATTACCATGAAGTGAAAAACACATGACACAGTATTTTTGACGTGGAAACCCTGTTAAGGGAGAAAACCACGGGGTGATTAACCCAAAGATTATTCTCTGTTAGAAGAATAAGGAATTACAAAATGGCACTTGCCAATTAGGGCTCACTGCCCGAGCACACTGCTCACAAAGAGGCCCACTGCCTACAAGGAGACACACTGTCTACAAAGTGATAAGAATCACAGTCTTGAACTGATTGGAAGCATCTACATATGCTGGAGTTCAGTTCCGGTTAGGCTCAGTACACTGATCTGCTGCACTTCATCTTTCCTCTGTTCTTTATTCTGCTATCCTTTCACATACCGGATCTTCTTTACTACTTCTGCTCTATTCTACACTTATTCGCATATGCCTTCACACCATACCTTTTTTCACAACTAAATCCATCCTCTATATATATCCGCACAAGTAATTTCATCACCTTTCTAGTCGGCATCCGGAACAGTCTAGTTTCTTACAAACTCTGTTCTGTCGGCTGAATCCTTGCTCACCAAGCAATGCGGATCAAGCATATACTTGTAGATATCATTAATCATGTCGGCCAAACATGATTCATGCCTTCACAACCTTTACTATCAACAGTAACACATCCAGAAAATAGTCTGATACTCTGTCAGTCAGTTCTTCCTCTGTTCTCACTGTCTCTCAGGAATCCGGTACTCAACTATTCATATCTTTTTCTTTGTTCATCATCGGAGGCTAAATCCTTGGAATATACTACTCAAGGTAGTCCTCTTGACTTCCCCAAATCCGCACTGTACCAAGACACTTCCTCTGAGAGATCCGGACCAATCTGTCGGACCTTGCCACATGCTCTGTTCTTGTTCACCGGACCACAACAATCTTCATTCTGACTTCCGGTAGAGACACACCATGACTTGCGGATATGTGGGATGACCTTTGTTGCCATCAATGACAACAACCATGAATCCATATAGTGTCTCTTGCCAACAATCTCCCCCTTTGGCATTGATGGCAACACTTAGTGAAAAATGACTAAGTGTTTACACTATGCTCCCCCTTTGCTGATGCTCTGTCTTTATATACAATTTCCGGAACTGCCCCTTAGTTGGATTCCTCATTTTTCACTGCTCCTCACTCCCCCTTTGACATCAATGGCAAAGGGTAGGGTCTGCACACCAAAATTTTCAAAAATTTTCTATACATAGCCGCATATTTACATACTCACATATACTGAAGAATGTCTGCAAAAGATGTCTTCAGTTGGATCAGTTTGTAGCCCAACTTTGCTTCATTCTATCCAAAATTGAAATGTGACCACTCAACAAAAATGCAAAAGCTTCTGCCCTCTTGAGATCTGTCAGATCATTTGTTTGGGCGGTGGTCTGAGCATCACTGATGGCCTCATGCATAGTTTCTAACTTAGGGATTATAATCCTTCTAAGTTCTCCCATCCGGTTAGTGATATTCTTCCTTTCCTTCTCAAGGTTCTTTATTTCACTCAAGACTGCAATAGTCTGACATTCTTGATTTGTTATAAAGGAAGAAAGAGGATCAAAACTTTGAGACAAGCTTAGTAGTGTGTCCTCTTGCGCTTTTATTTTCTTCTCAATGTCCACTGTTACCTTGGACCAGGAGATACAAAATTTGTATATTTCACCGCCATCCTTAAGAGCATTTTCTAAGCTCTTTATCCCAATGTTCATGTTTCTCCTATCATTAATGATCAAACCCTGAACCTCGGAGAACCTTTTATCCAAAAACTCCTTCTGGACCTTTTCTTCAGCTAATTTTTCTATAGATTCAAAATGTGTACTAACACTGCTGACTAAGGTTTTGAGATTACCGGAAGAGGAGGCTGCCGGATCTATCTGGACCGATGGCATAATCCTCTCAAGCACTCCGGAGGCAGCCTCTATCAACTCACAGTCTTCCATATGAGACTTTAGGAGCTTTTCATTTGCCTTAGCATTTGCAAATGAGGCTATCTTCATTGTCTGCACTGGAGAGAGGGAATCAAAGTTGAATGGGCCTTGTAGTAGCTCCGGTTCATCGATCTCTATTGTTTCTTTGCTAAAAAATTGTTGAACAGTTTGTGCAGTGTCTCTTGCCGGAGACAGATGTTTCTTTTCTTCTGCAGTCTTGGAACTGTCCTTTGGGATTTTCTCTCCTTCCACATTCTTACCACTATCAGTCATGGTCTTTTCTGATGGAGTCTTCTCTTTCTCTGCACCCTTGGTACTGTCAACCTCTTTATCTTTCACCACTGCTTCCTTCTCCTGTAATTTCTCTTCTTCTTTGGATCCAGAGACTGTAGGGGAAACCGGAGGAGAGATGCTAGCCTGTTCATAGGCCACTTCTTCTGGAGCAGAGGGTTCCAAGTCCACAGCTGTTTGTGCACCTAAGTCCTCTACAACAGGAAGATTGAACCTTTTGAAGGCCTTCCGGAGGATCTCTTCTGTCTCTTTGGCCACCTTGTCAGTCTCACCAAGCATGAGTTGATTCATCCTGGCTTTACTTCTGAACTCATCTTTGCAGTCTTTGAATATTATGTTCATTGTCTTGGGATCAATTTGAGGATATAGCTGAATAGCTATCTGCTCCTGGATCTCAAGATCTTTTGCATGAGCATTATTCTTTCTTATTTCTAATTCCTTTTCTAGGCTTTTAGGAATTAGAGATATAATCTCAATGAAAGCCTTATTGTATATGTTCAGATACTTGATTGTGGCTTCCTGCAGAATCTTTTGGTCAGCCTCATTGTAGTCATCATAAAATTCAGTCATTGGTTGAAGGTTTCCATCCACCGTAACCGACTTGATTACACTCTCTAGAGACAAAGTGGGCTTTCCAACAAATACCTCTGCCATTTCATCCTTGTCTTGGCCTGTGGAGGGTTTACCAGATCCTTTCTTCTTCTGCTTCTTTATTTCTCGGTTTACCAGATCCTTTCTTCTTCTGCTTCTTTATTTCTCTTACTCCCTCATCTGACTCAGTTTCCTCTTCATCCTTTTGGCTTTCATAAGCCCTTGTGGCTTTTGTCTTAGATCTTTTACCGGATGCCTGGACTTCCGGTTTTGAACTTTTGGTTGTGGGAGGTGCAGATCTTTTTGATGATCTGGTCCAGGTGGAAGTTTCAACCGGAACACTTTCTTTACTTTTCTTTTCTTCCTCAGCCTTTCTCCTCTTTTCCCGGCTGGCATCAAGTGCCTCTTTTGAGATGCCTAGGCCTTGAGCAATGTGCTCTACTTCTTTTCTCACCTTTCTCTTTATCTCAGGTTCCCTGAGTTCTACATGTATCTTTACACTCAGCTCCTCAAAGGTTCCAAACCTTTCTGCCTTTGGATCTTTGGGCTGACTTAGCATGTGTTGAACATGCAACTCCACTATCTGTTCATCCACTTCATACCCCATGGGCATGATCCAGACAGTCCTTGGCTCCACTGCCTCCATTAGGCACTGATCAGTGTCCACCATAAAGCACACTGAGTCTTTGTATTTTTCAACAAGAGACTGGGGAATTCTCTCTCTTGCTTGCATCATGCTTTGGAAGTTTTTGAAGTATCCCCATAGGGCTGTATTTCTTGCTTTGGCATCCCCAAGCCCATGTAAATAGTCTCTTATCTGGACTGCAACAGGTTTGTCATTCTGCCATGCACATCCAATTGATCTGGGCAGCTCATTCATGAAGTAGAAAAATAGACATAATATAAGAGTACCATACTTAAAGGAATTCTTCTTGTCCTTCTTAATTTTCTATATATTTTCCATTAATTGGCTTAAGAGCAGTTCACAGAGATCATAATCTGCATTCTTCCTTAGCATTTCATAGGCAGTATACACTGCAGTTCTGGATACAGAATTCTCCCTGCTGGAGTGATAGATCTTGTATCCTATTATCATGGACGCATACTTGATATCTGGATTAGAAATATCTTCAATGGTCATTGCCCTCTTATCAAATTTTGATCCGGTGGCCTCAGTTACAATGTTATTTTTGACAGATTTGAGGATAGGTATCCCTCCGGAAGAGTATAGACCAGTTACTGCTCTAATTGCCTCTTTTGTGATCTTGTAGGGTCTATCCAACCATAGGAAGTTGTCATGCATCCTGCTCAGTACATACCGGACCCATTCATCTTCTTCAAAGCAGGGGAAATGAATGAATTGATCAAATTGTTTCTTCTGGATACCCTTATACTCTGGTTTAAGCTCAAAAGCATTGTCTATCAGTTGTTTGTGATAGAGATCTCTCAATTTGAATTCCCCAAATTCCTCAATGCTTGCATGTATGTAAACCCTAATGTCTTCTGTGTGTAAAACTCCGTGAGGAACACTGGAAAATGCTCCTAAGGGATCTACCTCCAATGACTTGTATGGATGTTTCTTAAATTCAGGTCGGGGCCTATCTGAGATTTTTACTATATTTGGAGTAGCCATTTCTTCAAAAGATTTGTAGCAAGATATCGAAAGTGGAAAATACCTTTTGCGTCTTCGGTTGCACGGAGTAGTTGGATTGATTTCTGTATGTAATGACTTCGGCAGGAGATCTTCGGTGATCTTGATGAATTTTGTTTCAGAGCTCCGCTTTTCGCTTCTTCTTGGATGTGGAATGATCAAATGATTGTTGAGAAATCCCTTATATCATTTCGCAAACCCTAATATCTATTTGCAATAAATGCTTCACCTATATTATTCCGGTTTGCCTTGTCCGGATAGCTTGGAGTATCCCGGATCAGTCCTGATCTATGAACATCATGCGGATCTTTCAATCATGAATAAATCGAGATGACACATTACAAGAACATCCCAAACATTCTGTCCAGTCCGCAGAGTAAAATAATGTACTTCCAGATCTCTCCGGACCCTTTTGTAGTCCTCTGTCATTCCGGAGCATCTCCCGGAACAGGTCTTACTTGATCGATCACAGCTTCTTCACATCTCCATGCGGACCTCTGAAATCTTATCTGGATCATCTCAAGACTTATATCTTTAAACCCTTTACTCCGCATCTTGTGCCACATCCGGCACCACTTGATTGGCTGGGGGAACAGGATTTTCTTTGAGTCTCCCCCTGAGCCAGAGCTCACTTTTTAATTTCCGGAAGAAATATCAGCACCAGAGTCTGGTGCGGATCCAACCTCTACATTCTCTGAACTTTTCTTCACCCAAATCTTGCTCATCTGATTCCTAACTTCATCCGCATTCATCTTTTGTTTACCCTTGTCTTGATTCTGATTATACACCAGACCTCTTTTGTCCTGATTCTTGCTTCTGCAGACTTTAGCATTATGACCGGACCTATTACAGATTTGGCAAATAACATTTCTTTGTATATTTGACTGAT
Organism: Cunninghamia lanceolata; assembly: GCA_027924645.1. Lineage (NCBI taxonomy): Eukaryota > Viridiplantae > Streptophyta > Pinopsida > Cupressales > Cupressaceae > Cunninghamia > Cunninghamia lanceolata. The sequence goes on along the minus strand of BSBN01000328.1, from coordinate 969,731 downwards.
AACCTTTTGATCTGCATTGATTAGCCATATGACCTACTCTATTGCATGTAAAGCATCTACCTTTGAATGATTTGTTTACTTGCATATTTCTACATTCATGGGATTTGTGTCCATACCTTTTGCAGTTAAAGCACTGTCCGGAGAAGGATGAATTAATCTGATTCATTCTCTTTCTGCATTGATTAGCTTTGTGACCAAAGTGGTTGCAGCTGTGGCAGTATCCATTGAAAGATGGATATCTTTGAGCATTGGGCTGTCTTACCGGAGGTCTTCTGGGCCTATTCCTTGGATTTTCTGATCCAAAATTCTTTTGACCGGATCCGGAGCTTTCTCCTTTCTCATATCCCAAACCATACTTGTCATCTGTCCTCTTTTGACTTCCAAGAAGTACTTCAAGTTGGGTAGAACTTATCTTGAATTTTTCTTTATATTCATTTGCTGTTTGAAGATCTCTTTTGAGAGAGGCATTTTGATCCTCAAGTTTTTCTTCATTATCTTTGGCATCTTCAAGATCAGATTCAAGATGTCTAATAATCCTATCCATCTGGTGGCATTCTTCTGATTTTTCTTTAAGAGATTGTCTTAGATTGTCTTTAGCTTTTCTTTTTTCTTCAATCTCTTGAGTAAACTTTATAGTTCCTGATTCCATTTCATGTCTTAACATAATGACTTCTTTTGATAACTTTTCACATAACTTGGTTTGCTCAGTCAATTCTTCATTTGTATTGCTTTCTTCACTTTGTCTTGCCAATTGTTGGAGCAGCTCCTTTCTCTTTTTCATAGAGAGACTTAATTTGTCCTTTAATTCTCTCATGAATTCATCAGCCTGTTTGAGTCTTTCCTTTAATTCATTGACTTCAGAATTTGACTGTTCAAGATCCTCAAGGGCAGTCTTGAGTTGCTCCCTTAAACCATATGCATCCATTTGAACTCCCAGATCTTCCTCAAGCTGTTAGGCTCTATTAGGAGGAACCTTGCTCTGATACCAATTGTTGATAATTGAGAGGGGGGGTGAATCAGTTATCCTAATTATTTCTTCTTTTGAACTTTCTTATTAATCAATGCAGCATTGAATCAAACAAACAAACATTACCATGAAATGAAAAACACATGACACAGTATTTTTGACGTGGAAACCCTGTTAAGGGAGAAAACCACGGGGTGATTAACCCAAAGATTGTTCTCTGTTAGAAGAATAAGGAATTACAAAATGGCACTTGCCAATTAGGGCTCACTACCCGAGCACACTGCTCACAAAGAGGCCCACTGCCTACAAGGAGACACACTGTCTACAAAGTGATAAGAATCACAGTCTTGAACTGATTGGAAGCATCTACATATGCTGGAGTTCAGTTCCGGTTAGGCTTAGTACACTGATCTGCTGCACTTCATCTTTCCTCTGTTCTTTATTCTGCTATCCTTTCACATACCGGATCTTCCTTACTACTTCTGCTCTGTTCTGCACTTATTCGCATATGCCTTCACACCATACCTTTTTTCATAACTAAATCCATCCTCTATATATATCCGCACAAGTAATTTCATCACCTTTCTAGTCGGCATCCGGAATAGTCTAGTTTCTTACAAACTCTGTTTTGTCGGCTGAATCCTTGCTCACCAAGCAATGCGGATCAAGCATATACTTGTAGATATCATTAATCATGTCGGCCAAACATGATTCATGCCTTCACAACCTTTACTATCAACAGTAACACATCCAGAAAATAGTCTGATACTCTGTCAGTCAGTTCTTCCTCTGTTCTCACTGTCTCTTAGGAATCCGGTACTCAACTATTCATATCTTTTTCTTTGTTCATCACCGGAGGCTAAATCCTTGGAATATACTACTCAAGGTAGTCCTCTTGACTTCCCCAAATCCGCACTGTACCAAGACACTTCCTCTGACAGATCCAGACCAATCTGTCGGACCTTGCCACATGCTCTGTTCTTGTTCACCGGACCACAACAATCTTCATTCTGACTTCCGGTAGAGACACACCATGACTTGCGGATATGTGGGATGACCTTTGTTGCCATCAATGACAACAACCATGAATCCATATAGTGTCTCTTGCCAACATTGTCTTGGTGTTATTTCTGTTGTTTTGAGTTTGCGTTGGGTGTTTGAAAGAGCTCCTTCCAGTTGGAAGGCAATGCTCATCATGTATAGGGAAGGGAAGGTGTGAACCTCCTCGAGTGTATTCTTGTTCTTGGTATATGGAAGCCTTGAGGGCATGTTGGTAATTTTGAGCCAAGAGGGCTTTAAGGCTTGAGAGCCTATTTGGGATATCCTTGAAATTTTGATTATTTGGATGGCTTGAGGCCATGAGAAAGATAATATTTTGTTGGCTTGAGGCCATGTGAAAGTTGTGACAAAATGTGTAAAGAATGACACCTTGAGTTGAGTGAATCTACTTCCCTACCCTCTTTGAACTCACCTCAGCTGAGTCTTTGTATTGTGAGTAAAACCATGGGTGTGTGTGTTGTTGCTTTGATTGTTGTTATTCAATGTTGTGAAGTGTACTGGTCTATTCTACCTTGGGTGTGTGGATGATCTCTCTAGCTCGGGGGTGACCCTCTTGCGGGTCTATGGTAGGGAGGAGAGCTAGTTGGTTGTTGTTTTCTCCCTTGTTGTCATGCAGATTTCTTTTGGAGCACGTAGTAAAGATTGGAGGAGTTTTAGAGAAAATGTTCTATCTTCCTATTTGTAATGAGAGCTTGGTCTCTTTAAGTTTCTTCCTGGATAATTTTCTTTTAAAGAGAAGAGAATGCTCCCTATGAAAGTTGTAGAAAAATTGTATTGGGAGAAGAAAGTAATTCCTCCCTTGAATGTTTGTGAGTTGTGGGATCTTACAATTGTTTGTTCTTGTTTATCAAAATTGTAAGTTGTGAGATTGGTTGTTGATTTGGGTCAACTGTTAAACTTTATCTCTTGTATTATTTAGTGAGAAAGTTACATTTACAGAAGTATAAAGATGTAAATTTGCCTTTGAAAACAGATTAGAATTTGATTTAAGTATACAATGGAAAATAATCTAAATCGATTTACTTGTCTGTTGTTTGGTTATTGAAGTGAAAGATCTATTAGTTTTCTATATTTACTCTTAATCCTTAAATTTATTTAAAATGGAATGTTTACTTGATAGATTAAATTTTAGTTGATAAATACAGATTTTAATGGTTAGTGCTTTCTATTTCACTTAAGTAATTGTTATATTGAAATTTAAAATGTTAGAGATAGTGTGTAATGAATTTTGTTAAATTGAGAATTGAAAGGTTGTAGGAAATATGAAACTTCGTTATGAATTAAATATATATATATATATTTTTTCATTATTAAATGAAGTTGTGAAAATTTGATACACTTGTATATATATATACATTTATATATATATACATGTATATATATTTTTATTATTAAATGAAGTTGTGAAAATTTGGTATACTTGTAAATATAAATATATATAAATATATATATATATATATAAATAGTTTTAAATTAAATGAAATTGTGAAAATGAGCTATACATGTGTATATATAAATAAATAAATAAATATATATATATATATTTAATTAATATTAAATAGAAATTACGAAATTTGCAAATGTAATAAACTAAGGAAGATCGCTGTTTACAATTAACAAATTACATAATGCTTGGTGGGGGATTAAACCCCTACCGAAACCCTATATGCAGACGGGTGTGGGGAGGGGCAGAGCCCCACCCACACCCCATGGAGTGGGTTGTGGGTGGGGCTCCCTCCCTCCCCACACCCTTGCCGTGACTGTTAACCTACACCCCGCCTACCGCTGTCTACGCGGTCATCCCCACCGCGTCCGTCCATCGCCACCCTCTGCGGCCTATACACCGCCTCCACCGCCACCCTCTGCGGCCTATGCACCGCCCTCCACCGCAGCCCTCCGCTCACCACTACCATTGCGACACCACCACCTCCACTACACTCCATAACTCCCCTGCGACTACCCTCTCGCCATCTCCATTCGGCCCTGTGACCAACGCCGCACCATTGCCACCGCCGCTCCTCCATTACCCTGCAAGCAAACAATCACAAACTACAACAAAAGAATTAGGGTTATTTAACCCCATTACTATGAGTTGGAATTTCATAATAATATGGTTTTAAAATAAGAGTGGAGTTTCCACTAGTATGGTTTTAAATGTTTTTAAATAAAAATAAATGTATATATATATGTGTGTGAGTGCATATATATATACATTTATATATGATATTTGTTATATAAATGTGGGGTTTCAATTAATTTTTTTTAAAAAATTTTATTAGTGATATTTATATGAATGATTATATATATATGCGTGTATGTATATAAATAAATAATTGTAATGTAATTAAAAAGGTAATATATAATTAATCGTCTATTCATTATGAAAAGGGGGATTTTAAAAAAAATATATATATTAAAAGAAAAATAAAATATTTAAATATATGTATATTTAAATATTTATTTAAGAAATAATGAGACAATTAATTTAGACATTTAAAATTCAACAGATCAATCTGTAAAAGAAATTGCAATTTCAAAGTTAAATTATTACCATGTGGAAGACTATGAAAATGAGACAATTTATTGAAATGAATAGATAATTAAATAAATAAACGATGGAATGTAATAAAAGGAGAGATGCAAGCCTATATTGAAATAAATTGAGATAACCAACTAAAGGTCAACCACCTACCAAGGAAATCCTAAACGATGCAAATTAAACTGACATAAACATAGTGATCGACATCAACATGCACACGTGTGTAGAACATTCCATTAGCAACAGAACTTTGACAACTTAAACATACACAACCGAGCACGCTTACGCGTGCGAGGGGGAAAATTTCAAGTAGTAAAGAAATTTTTTTGACAGTTCGTATCATGACCACATGTTGCATGTGGACATGACACGCGTGTTTGCGTGTTGTGACCGCACGTGAAATGTGGGCATGACAGCACCATTGCAAGAGGATATTGAAGTAAAGAAGATAGCAAAGATTATTTTGGTCGGTAAGAAGAAGTTTGTGAAGATGCCTACAACAGAGTCAAAGGTAGTTGAGGATATCTCAAGGAGAGGAGATCATAGTTTGAAGAAGATTTCAGTTCTGACTGACAGCAATCAGGTGGATCAACAGAAGGTTAAGAGGCAAGTTTGTACACCGCCACAGGCTGATTGGAAAGACAAGGATGCAATCATCATAGGGACTATTGTTTGTCCCCTAAGAGTTGAAAAGCAAACCCATTCTACTATAGCAGTAAATGAGGTTTCCACTGTCCATGTTTAGATAGAGATGATGGTCAGAATGAATGACCAGCAAGATGTGAGAAGAGCCTACAATGCTAGGCATGAGTTTTTGCCTCTATGGCAACAAGTTGCAGTCCAGAGATCATGGGGCAGATATGCGACAGCAGAAGATATAGGTGGATTCAGTCAAAGACTTAACTCATGAGACATGAGTTCTTTTCAAATTGGGGAGTATGGTGTAGGTGCACATCACCCACAGTGGCCTCCTTAAGGCTTTAGTTGTTTTATGTTTATTTTTCTATTTTCAATAAGGTCCTAAATGACCCTTCAATGTAATAAGGTTAGTTTGACCATTGCTTACTATTTTTAGGTTGTTAGTTAAGAGTTTGTTAGTCAGTTAGATCTCCCAGCCAATTGGAAGTGTCTCCCAACTACTGGGAACCAAGTCTGTACTACCGAGGGTAAGTAGATAAATACCCCCCAGATGATCAAATAAAGAAGTAGAGTATAGTGTGGTGGTCAGTTTACCCCCCAGATGATCGAATAAAGAAGTAGAGTACAGTGTGGTGGTCAGTTTACCCCCCAGATGATCGAATAAAGAAGTAGAGTACAGTGTGGTGGTCAGTTTACCCCCCAGATGATCGAATAAAGGAGTAGAGTACAGTGTGGTGGTCAGTTGTAGTTCAATTCAGTTGTGAAGTTGTAACAGAACATTTGTGTAGTTGCATTTATGAAAACATCAATATAAGATCCTATTGTGTTATTTTCTTACTATTGAATTTACTAAATAGATCATTTTGCTGAGGTCGGATGGATTCGTTTATCCATTCGACCGGTTGATTCTCTAAATCAGTGGAATGGTTGTGTACATATTAGTTAGGGTTTATGTTTATTTTCTGTTTTCCATGTTCATGCATTGCAGGATCAGATACAGTGTTTGTTATAGGTTCCTAGCATGGGTTTATGCTAGATCGTCGAAGTGTAGAGGGTTGCATGATTGAAGGTGAAACAGATCGATTTAATCACTAAGTGGAAAACGGCCCAAAAACAGTGAAAATCTGCGGGTTTGCAAAGACATACAATCCATGAGTATATCATTGGTGAGTATCAGATACATTTCCTGGGTATCTCACAGATGAATGTTGTGGGTATCCTGCAAATGCACATTCAGTTGTATGTATCAGGTTATATCTTGGAATATACAATGCGTAGATGCAAGAGTTAGATGCAAAGGTCGATCGACAGTGAGGGTGGAGGTAACCGGCGCCAACAAGTCATATTATGTATGTGCTAAGGGGTCATCAGAGTGGAAGCATTTTGTTAAGCCGATGGTATTGTATTTTTGCCGATAGACAAGTAGAATGTGGATACAAGGGAAGTGCAGACTAAGAGGTTTGGCTCTGCATCACATCTCATGCCACTATCTCTATTGTTATGTACCTAAGGATATGGTATTATAATGTATTTAGGTGGATGGAGATGCTAACATGTGGCACACATCCCTTAAGTTAGCTATATTGGGTCATGTGGACAACTTGTATAATTAATTATATTAGGTGTTGAGTAGGCCTTCATTAGGATTACCCCTCCATTATGTTATTAGGAGGTATATATAAAGAGGTGATTTCATTGTAAGGATATGTGTTGAGTATGATATTGTATTGGAGATCTCTTGGAGATATAATTTTTTTGAGATATGTTCTTTACATGACCATGGTTCTCAGATCTGAGTTAGCCTCTAATTCAAAATTTAAGAGGAATAATGAAGAATATCCCACCCTTTAATTCAAGGGCATGCCTTTTTTGTGCCCTAGAAAAATGTTCAACACTACCCATGATTTTGATGCATGACATCTACAAATTGTTGCCTTCAAACTTTCTAGCAATTCATGATTTTTGCTAGGCATGTCTACTCATGGCCTCTACACAACTCTCTCCTATGACATCCTAGTTTTTACATGAACTTCTTTCTAGTCTTGATCCTCTTTTGTTTTGCAATACTTTGACTTCTACATGTGACATATTTGATTGTGACAGAGAGTAAAATAGTACATGATGCAAGACATATTTTAAACAAATACAAGAAATATGATTACACACTTCAACCATTCATTGAGCAATACCTTGAACCAACCATTCACTTTTGATAAATCTTTGTAATTCAGCAATTTGTAATGGTAAATATTACATACTGCTACAAATGGGAAAAAACTTATGTTGTAATTTTAACTGAAACAATTTCTCTAACAATTGTTCATTCAACTTCCTCCCATGCATGAAATAGACATCATTTATTTTGTATTCAAATATGTTGTATAATTAACACTGCAAGACAATCCTCTGCATCACCATGGCATAACTGTCGATCTTCTTCATGACCTCAAGAGTATACGACATTTCTAGTTCTTTTGGGCCCACATCACAGAGATTTTGATTCTTTTGCAAACTGCGTAAAACAAGTGGAAGGCACAACCATTCATTTCCATGGAGTCATCCTCTAAGGATTTGAACATGAGTGTCCCAACAATGAAAAATGCAACTGAAATATAAAATTAAATGTGCATTTTTTTAATTGTTTTAATTTTTGATATGAAAATGAACAAAATGAAGCAAAAATGATGAAAAGAATGAACAAAATGGAGAGAGGATAAAATGTCATAGATTTGCATGTGGTCTACACCATATCACTATCAACAAAAATGCATGAATGGTGGATAGGCAAAACAATGGTTGTTGCATGTGGGCTTCACTGCATCCTCATTGTATGAACCACTTTGGAGAGGTTCATGACGCCTTCTCTAATACCATATTGGAAACTTGACAGGACAAAGAGCTGGAGGCTCCAACACACCAATAAGTCAATCAATCCATCTTCGACACTCCATTACAATAACATGAGTTATAAATATATAGGATTTCTCCTATAACCACGTTTTTAACCACTCACTAACTAACCCAGAACATATAACTAATAACTAACACCTATTTAATAAATTAACATTATCATTTTAATTTATTATTTATTACATCACATAAATATTATTCTATGTCATGCACTAATAAATTCCTAACATTTCTATCTCAAGCACATCACAAAGAACAATGAAGGGATAATGCATTTTCTAGTTTGTGTTTGCATTGTTATTGTTTATTTCATTCTTTCTCAAATTGAAAGTGAGTGTTAGATTTAGGATTTGAGTTTTTTGTCTTTGTGTTTGCAACTAACTCTCCTTTATTTTTTGTCCAAATTTGACGTCCACACCAAATAATATGTAATATTATATTATTCATTGAGATAGATTACAATAGAATACAATGGATTTCATGAAGTCTTTTCACTTTTCAACTTCTTATGCAACTACCCGAACCAAATAACTCTCTATGGAAAACTATTCCTACACAACTAACTACTAACAAGTTTATTTATTTGCTAACATTTATTTTTTTATTTATCAACTATACTATTCATTATTTATTGTAAACTACTATCTATTATAGAAGTAATATAAAATCCCAACACCTACCCTAGTAGGGGCACATCTATCATCACTAAAATATCAATCATATAGCATACATCCTGTTGTGATGCTCACAACACGCCCCATTTTACTCCTTAGTAAAATGAGGACCCCTACTGTGGCTGTGGCCTTTTTCCTTTTGTGTGTGGGTCTGTTGGGTGGTAAAAGGGAAAAGGAAGTGAAAGTTACAAACCTTGTTGAAAATAAAGAAAAAATAGCATTAAGTACCAGAGCTGAATATGGGTGAATTCCTTGTCAAAAATGAGTGAGGGTTGCTTTTTGAACCATGTTAAAATTCACAATATTTTGCAAGATATGTATGTTTTTGATAAAATGTACAATAAAAGGGTTTGTATGTTGCATATACAAGGTCGTTTGTATACAAGGTCGCTCGTATACAAAGTCATTTGTATATCGGGTCGTGGTATGAGTCGCATGAGGGAGTTGTCGGGTTTTTTAAGTCATTATACTTGTATGCATTTCGGTAACATTTTATTCTTACATACAAGTCAGGCCCGAAAGGTTCAAAGTTTAAATGAATTGTCGGTTAAGTCCGTTGAATGCATTTTATGTTTGTATGTTTGGCAAAAGGAAAAACATACAAAGTGAATATACAAAGCTATATGCATGTCGCGGAACCGAAGGGATTATGAAATGAGATTTTATTGTTGTATGTTTCGCGCTTTGTATGTATGTTTCGGAGACATACATTTTAATATGCATACCAGGTAGAACTCAAGAAAGGTTAAAATCTGGTTAAAATGATGCATCACTACTTAACGTATATTAAAATATGCATTGCACTTTATATACATGTCGCGGAGCCGAAAAGTGAGTAAACTGTGGTTTATAAACGTTGAAGTCTGAAAGGACATACAAAGGATTTGGTATGTATCTTGGGCTTTGTATGTAAAGGTTTGATATAAGTGTTGTATTGCAGAGATACAAATGAAAAGTAGGGTGGATCCCACCGCTTGCATAATGGATTTGCATAATAACAATGTATGTCTTTGATATACAAGCCGATATGCAAAGCGAAAGATACAAGCCGAAAGATACAAGCCGGATGTCAAAAGAAAGTTAAATACTGAAAAGTCTTTGTATGTTTGGGGTACTTGTATGTTTATAATTTACATACCTGATATACAAAGAAATTAAAAGCATCAAAAGAGGTAAAGGGTAATGAAAGGAGGTTTGCATAGGGTTGTTTGTATATGCGCTCATACAAGAAAATATACAAGAGCGATATACAAAACGAAAGGTACAAGTACGAACAAAAGGGAAAGAACGTTAGTCATGGTTGTTTGCATATATGTTTGTATGTTAAAACATACAAAGGGAACATACAAAAGGAACATACAAAGAAAACGTGATGTATGTCGAAATTAAACTAATGGTAAAAAGTTTAAAACGCAAATACTGAAGTAGAAGGCCAAACTTTTGGCGCATTAATTACTGTATTTAATGCTAATCTAACATTCAGAAGAGGTATAAATTGATGAAGGTGACGTGAATTTTAAAATCCATTTTTATGTTTGTTGGCAGGTATGCAGGTATATGGAAGGTGGAGCTTTAATGGCGATGACATCACAAAGGGCAAAATGGATCACAAAAGAAGCGAAAGGAGTAAAGGATTTCAGTGAGAAAAGATATATAGGTGGAAAGAAGCATAATTAAAAGGGAAAAGCAACAAAAGATATTTGGATGGTTGTTAGGGTTCTAAAGGGCATCTTTACGCTCAGTATGGAATACGCTACTCAGAGATTTTTGGCAGGATTTATTTTCCACCATTGATGCTGCACTTGGGATATAGATTGTTGATTGACTAGGGTTTTGTAGCCATATTGGGGATAATCAAATCTATATATCGAGCCCCTTTACTTTGTAATGACTTACACAAGGATTTGTAGAACAGAGCTGGAAATTGTAATTTGTCTTACCATTTTGAATAGAAGAACATTTTAGTTTAGAATAGAAGGAGGTCACCTGTGTCTGCAATAAGGAATGAGTGGAACATCTAGCTTCCTTATTGTATCTGTAAGACATTTTGTAAGTTTTCTGCAAGTTGATTAATGAAGCAAGGAGTCATTCATACATTGTAAATCATATATGACTGTTTATTTTGAATACAAATATCTCTAGAATTCTACGTCTACCTTAAGAGTGTTTTCTGGCTCTTGTTTGTATTTGAAATATTATCTCTTTAAAAGCTTGCAATCTTGAATGTATGTTCGTGAAAATACTCAGGGCTTACATTTAAAGGTTTAGTCTGTGGATTTAATCAAGTTTGTTGTACTGCTTACAACGTGAATAACAGAGCATTTAGATCCTGTAGTAGAATGAAGTTTAATTTAGATTTCTCTAACTTTTTCCAAACATTTGAAATACTTAGCTTAAACGCAGAGATTTAAAGGAGATTGTCTGATATTTGAAGGAAACATGAACAATTGAGTTGATATTTGGCAATTTTCATAATATTTGAAAAGAGGCTTGTTTTAATATAAATAATATAAAGCTTTGTGATACAGTAGCAAATTTATGCAAAGAGACAGATAATATGTTGATATTTGTGATAATTTTTGCATAATTTGAGCCCAGTGAGTCATAAAACACCTTAAATCAAGGCCCCTTGCATAGTACAACTTCATATTAAGCTATTGAATTATCCACAAGGTCAAGACCTGACCATACAGAAACTTGGGATTAAGTAATCTTAATTGATTTCTTCATATCTTTCAAGACAGTTAGGCTCATTTTGTGAATTTTAACTTTTGTTATGAATGTGTAAAAACAATCATCAACAAGTTTTGGCACTAGAAGGAGGGCTGATTGGAGTTAAGGTTTGTTCTAAGTAAAGCAGCTAACAGTAACAGGGTGACTAGGTCTAGATCTAGTTCAGAAGATACATTTGTGCAATTACCTGATAAAAGGCAAAGTAAAGGTCCTTTGATTTGGAATCCTAGAATATCACACGTAGGAGGTTCATCTGGAACGCCTCCTGGATCACCTTTTAACATCCATAACATTGTGAGTCTTGACGGTTCTTCATTTAGATCTTTGAATCTTGGTTTAGGTCCTCCTAGAGGTCCCAGTCCTCCCAGGAATCCTAGTCCACCTAGAAATCTAGGTATTCCCCAAGGTCTAGGTCAAGTACAAGTACCTGCAATGGCTTACTTTAATGTTAATTCTCCCATAACATTCCCTGATTATCATGAGATGCCAAAGAATCCTGAAAAGATATGTCCTAAATACCAGTTGCATCATGATCTAGAAGATCACATTAGGATATTTAAGGAGGCATGCTTTAGGGCTAGGTTAGAATATGAGGATGTTGTGTGTAAGTTGTTTCCTTACACCTTCAATGAGCAGGCTTCTAACTGGTATGTTAACCTGCCTAACAGTTACATTTCTTCTTGGGCACTTATGGAAGAAAAGTTTGTCTAGATTTAGAGGTCCAATAGATCCTTCCACCTTATATCACAAATTGGCTGTAATTAAGAGAGGTGAAGGAGAGCTGATTGACAATTTTAATGACAGGTTTCAAAAGGCCTATTCTAGGTTGGTAGCTCCTTACATAGTAAATGTAGCTACATTGTTAGCCATGTATTATGTTGTCTTAGATCCACTAACTGCTATGTTTGTCAAAAGAAAAGTTGACATAGATACAATATCCAAGGCTTATAAGGAGGCAGCCTCTGTAAACCAGGAAATGAGGCAAACAACTTATAATCCATTTCTTAATGGAGGAAATCTTGGGATGCAAAGTCAGACACAATCATGGAATGGAGTCCCTACACATAACACCCCATTATTGAATCCAGTTCCTACATACATACCTGTGTATAATCCTGCCTCAATCTAGGCCATAGCCCCTTATACTGGTAACACTGCCAATAATAATCAAAGTAATGGTCAATATTTCTTCCAACCTCCTTAGGATACATTTGTGGAAAAGGCACAAGAGGAAAGAGAAGAAATCAAAGAAATTACTGCACACTTGAGAAGATTGACTACTGAAATGACACAATTGAGAAATGAAAATTTCTATGGTAGAAGCAACCAAGGATATAGTCAAAACCATAACCAAAGCTATAGTTAGAACTACAACCCAAACTATAACCAGAATTATAACCAGGGTCAAAGTTCAAATCAAAACCAAAATTACAATCAGAATCAAAATCATAATCCAAGACAACCGATGCAAAATAGAGGACCTGTGGTAGATAACAGGACCTGGGGTAACAACAATAGGAATCAAAATCAGCCAAGGCCACCTAAGACATGGAACACAGGGCCAAATAATGACACTCTAGCTTCTCCATTTGAGAGTTTAGATAATTAGGATACAAAACAAACAACTAGAATTCAAATGGCTAATATAACATTGAAGAACTGGTACAAAATTCATAATACCAGTGCCCATGCTGAACTAGATTGTCCTCAGTTCCATTTAGCAGCTAGTATTTTCAATATAGATGTACAGGCTCCCACTTCTGAGTTTCTCATTCCCAAAGGTAATGAAGTAGTGCCCTCAGGATATGAGACTGCTTTAGTCTTAGAGACTTTTACCTTTGCAACTGGAGAAGAGGATCAATTGTTAGAGGATGAACCTTATTTTTGTGAGAACCTATATCTTAAATCAGCCTTTGTACTAAACGCATTTCAGTTTCCCTTTGAAACTAAAAATGAAGTGTTATATGAAACAGAAGAGGTACAGGCTTTTCAACAGTCAAACAAAAATCACACCTACAGTTTGAGAAATAACACTAGGCCAGGAGGTCCTTTCACTACTTCCACTCCTCTTAATAATTTCAACACTCCCCCAGATCAGAACGCTAGTAATAATCCTGCTATACTGAAGGCTAATCATCATGGAAATAATGGAATAGTAGCACAAAAAGTCCAAACAGGTAAAAGAGAGACAGTAGAAACAATGGGGTTGATGAGTTACTTGTTAGAAGAGATAAAGAAAATCAAGGTTAGTATACCTTTATGTGAATTATTGAAAAGCCCAGGATTCAGAAATGCTTTCATAAAATCCTTGGATACATCTGTGACAAGTGAGGTTTTTGTTGATGTGAATGTTCCTAATAGAGATCCACAACCCAAAGAAAAGAGTAGGAAAACTGAACAACCTTCCAACACGAATGTGGTGATGTATGCAGATAAGAAGGAGGCCCCTCCTTTCTTGTTAACCATTAGGATGTGTGGAAAGAACATACATAATTGCATGGTAGATTCTGGTGCATCAGCTAATGTAACGCCTTTAGGAATATGCAAAACTTTAGGGATGACTCCTACCAAATCTGCTAAGGTTGTTACACAATTGGATAAAACTAAGGTTAATGTGATAGGAGAACTGATGCATATTCAAATGCAATTAGCCTCAGATCCTAGGGTAAGTCAGTTTATGGCCATTCAAATAGTAGATATACCTGTGAATTATGGGATGTTTTTTAGTAGAGACTGGTCTAAAACATTGAATGAATATATGGCCACTAATTTTTCACATATGTGGTTACCTTGGAGAGGTGCTCCATATCAAATCAGGATAGAATTAGAACCCAGGATGAAACACATGATTACATAACACAATAGGACTAATGAGATATTGTATGCTTCTGTTGAACCTGGTGTTTATAGAATCACTGACAAGGGAGTACAAATTGAAGAAATCCTGATGTTAAATTTTAGAGAAAAACATGTCAGTAAGGAAATAGTATTGTTCATTGAGTCTGATGGAAATTCTTCTAATGAAGAAAGCAATGCAATAAACAGTTTCGATTAGGTCATTAGACAAGAAATGGAAAAGTGCATGGAACAAAATATTCCAGTTCAATGCAAGTTGTATAAAAACATGTGTAGAGTCCATGATAGACCTCATTTTGAAGAAAATTGTGGAATGTGCAGAGATATTATTGAATATCAATACATAAAATGCACAAAAGGAAGGGAATTGAAAGAAGGAAAGGTTAATCCTAATCAACCAGAGAAATACTTTCAGAATAACATAGATGTGTTGATCCTAGATTTAAAAGAAGAAACAAAGGACAAGAGTATTTGTCATTCTAATTTACAAACTGAAAGTATAAATATGCAAGTAGGTCAAAATGAATTACCTATGAATGAATAAGTGAGCACCTCACATGTGATAGAAAAAGAAAAACATGCCAAAGTAAAGGGTCAAAAGAATAAAGATGGCATGTGGACACTGAAATGTGACGGATCTAAATCTAGATAGGGTGCAGGTGCGGGTGTGGAGCTTATAGATCCTCATGGTAAGTCATATTTAGTAGCATATAGGCTACAATTTTCTTGTACTAACAACGTTGCAGAATATGAAGCTTTGATTTATGGATTTGTTATGGCTATCAAGAAAAAGGTAAAAATGATTAGGGTATTTTCAGATTCTGAGCTAGTGGTTAGGCAAGTAAGGAAATTATATGCATGCAACTACAAAAAGATGGTTTGTTACAGGCATAGGGTGTGGGATTTGATAGATTCATTTGATGCTTTCAATATAGAACATATCCCTAGAGAATTGAACCATAGGCCAGATGCATTAGCAGTTGCTGCTAGCACGTTGGAACCCTTAACATTGTCAGGTTTAAAACGATTTGCTGTTGAATTAGTAAATGTTCCTAGTATACCAGATAATGTTACTCATTTCCAGGTATTTGAAGGGGGTCAACAAATTGTGGATTTCTAACTTGTAATGAGATCTTTGAAGCTCAAATTATTGATGAACAGGAAAGGCTTGATGTCTCTTGGGATGAAAAAGACATAATCAACCTGAAAAGCAATTTCTTACCTAAGGGGGTAATTGAGTTAGAACAGATTTTTGACTTTGACAGGGTAGTAAGACAGAAGGATTTGCCCAAAACTGAGGGAGGTAAGTGTGATCCATATAACCTTGGAGCAGAGCAGAGTCCACATAATGTACTGATTGGAAAGGCTTGCTCTGAGGAGTTAAGAAAGGAAATTGTGGATGTTCTGAAAGAGTACAAACATGTCATAGCGTGGACATATGAAGATTTGAAGACATATGATACATCCATCATAACTCATGTGATACCCTTGAAACCAGATGTTAAACCATTTAGGCAAGAAACAAAGGCCTGTGAATGCCGTTTTAGAGCCTTTGATCTTTGAAGAAGTGAAAAAATTGCTGTCTACCAGAATAATTTTCCCAGTCAGACATTCAACCTAGGTAGCTAATTTAATACCCGTGAGAAAGAAAAGTCAAAACATTAGGTTATGTGTAGATTTTAGAAATTTGAATGAGGCATTTGAAAAAGATAACTATCCCCTGCCTCCCATAGATGAAGTACTGCAAGCAGTAAATGGGGCTAAGATGTCTTTTCTAGATGGATTTTCAGGATATAACCAAGTCTTAGTTGATAAGGAAGATAGGTTGAAGACCACTTTTACTTGCAAATGGGGAAATTATGCATACAGAAGAATGCCTTTTGGTCTAATCAATGCATGTGCCACTTTTCAGCGAGCCATGGACACTGCATTCCGTGGATTGTCAGGTAAGTGCATTGTTATTTATATGGATGATTTAACTGTTTACTCTAAAGATGCATCCACTCATGCTGAAGATCTGAGAAGAGTACTTAAAAGATGTGAAAGGTACGAGATTTCCCTTAACCTAAAGAAATGTTCATTTGGCATAACTGAAGGAAAATTATTAGGACATGTCATTTTTGAAAATGGGATATCTATTGATCCTGATAGAATAGAAGGAATAAAGAAATTGCAATTACCAAACAGTAAGAAAGAACTAAAGTCATTTTTTGGTAAGATTAATTTTGTCAGGAAGTTTATTACAAGGTTTGCAGAATTTTTGCAACCATTGAATGCCATGCTGAAGAAGGATGCAAAGATAAAATGGACACTAGTAGCTAAAGATGCATTTGAAGATATTAAGGAAGCCATTTGTGATGCTCCTGTGTTGACAAGTCCAGATTATACAAAGCCATTTTACATTTATTATTTTGCATCTTCACATTCAGTTGCAGCTGCTTTGACACAAAAGGGAGAATACAACGAAGAAAAACCCATAGCCTTCATGAGTACACCTCTAAAAGATGCACAGCTAAAATATCTTGATACAAAAAGACAGACGTTTACACTAGTAAGAGTAGTGAAAAAGTTTAAACATTATATCTTACGAAGTTAAGTTAAGGCCATAGTACCAGATGCAACTGTTAAGATGCTGCTGATGCAAATGAGCATGGAGAGAAAAGAGCCAGATGGATTACAACATTGCAAGAATTTGATATGGAAATTATCCCAATGAAGTTGGTCAGAAGACAAGCATTAGTAAAGACCATAGCAAACACATATCCAAATTTGGTCAAACAACAGTATGTGTTGAATTCTAGTTATGCATCAGGGTGGTATGATGACTTGAATACCTTTCTGATATTAGGGAAATACCCAAATAAGATGAAATCTTCTCAGAGGAGAGCTTTAAGGATTAAAGCACAGAAATACATGGTACAAGGAGGTCTTCTATTCAAGAAGAACCATGAAGGAATATATTTAAGATGTTTAAACAGAGCTGAAGTAGATAAGATATTGTCAGAGTTACATGATAAGTATGGAACTGCTCATGGTTCCCATTTAGCTACTATGCATAAGATATTGAGAGCAAGATACTATTGGCCTACAATGTTTAAAGATACAAAGAGTCATATTCAAAGTTGTCACACCTGTCAAACTACAACAGATAAAGGAAGGAATCAGGCTAATCCATTATAGCCAGTGATTGAGTCTAAGCCATTTGCACAATGGGGCTTAGATTTCATTGGGGTCATAAATCCTCCATCATCTATAGGACATAAGTTTATACTGACAGGAACTGACTACTGTACAAGGTGGACTGAAGCCACATGTTGCAAGTTCTCTACTACTGAGGTAGTTATCAAGTTCCTTGAAGAAAACATCATAACCAGGTTTGGAACTCCCTATTCGCTGGTATGTGATAATGGCCCCGCATTTTCTTCTTTGAAATTTTCCAAATGGGCATTTGAGTATGGGATAGTTTTAAAGTTTTCTTCAAATTATTATCCTTAGGGGAATGGGTTAGCGGAGTCTACAAACAAAATTTTATTGGATATAATCAAGAAGCTAACTGAAAAGAATCCTAGAGAGTGGAACGCATTGTTGAAATATGCGCTGTGGGTAGAAAGGACTAAGGTTAAGTCAGCCTTAGACAATGCACCTTATCACTTAGTTTATGGGACTAATCCCATACTTCCAGTGAATTTAAGAATACCAATCTAGAAGTTTGCTAATGAATATTTAGGCTTTGATGATCATAGAGAGGCCAGAATAATACAAATGTTACAATTAGATGAGAAAAGAGATCAAGCCATTGAGAAATTTGCCAAACATCAAGTAGTAGTCAAAAGATGGTTTGATAAAAGAGCAAAAGTCAAAATGTTTAGAATATCAGACTTAGTGCTGTGCTAGGATAAAGCACATGAAAAGAAAGGAAATCATGAAAAATTTGACAAATTATGGTTAGGTCCATTACAAGTCACAGAAATAATTGGAGACAATACTTTCAAGCTCAAGACCTTGACTGGGGAAGATGTGCCATTACTAGTTAATGGCCAACACTTGAAACATTACTTTCAGGCTTGAGGTGAGGGCAGTTAGTTTTTGTGTATCATAATGTAAATAATGTACAGTTTTGGGTTTTTTTTTGTTTTGTTTTTCTTTGGTGGTGTTTTTGTCTTGTTCTTTTTGTTTTGTTGTGTTTGTTGGGTTGCTGGTTGTTGTGTTGCTTTAATATGGATGTTTGTTTTGTTTTGAAGTATGCAGGAGTAGACTGACAACCACTGAAAACAATAGAAAATTCAAAACATTTACGTTAATTATTTGAAATTTATGCATAACTTGTTGTGACTGTCATGAATGTAGAAAGTTGTTTAACTTGTGAAATTTTGTATTCAATAACTGTGGGTTGAGTATTCAAGGGAAGTTTCTCACAATGACACACCTAAAATCCTTGGGTTTGTTGAACCTACCAGTGTAGATATTAGGTGAAAAATCAGAGGTCACCCTTGCTACCATTGCAATTCTCAGCTTAATTTTAGCAAGTGATCATTTCTTGCATCATGAAGTTACAACTATAATGTCTTATGAAATCTCTATCAAATACAAAAAATATAAAATAATAAAATGGATTTTATTGAAAATCCAGATTAAGCCATCTAAGTAACTCTACCGGGGCTATAGACGCTTGCTAGTAGGGGGGTTCTACTTAGGAGAATTGTAACGATAACCTTGTCGGGGCTATGAACGCCTGCTGGCAGCAAGGCTCTATCCGGGTTGGCTATGAGGGAATGACATCAACTATGTAGTCTAATATCAGTCACTGGGTTGTTCAACTGATTTTCAAGATGAGGATTATTAATCACGTGCACCCACTTAAACTGAAAGGAAGATTCATGCACCTTATTGAATACATTAGGTCTCAAGTTAGATAATGATTTGTAGAAAGCATAGTTGGAAGTTATGAATTTATTTCATTTAGTTTTCTTTAATGGTTTTAATTTGATTGTTTTGTTTGGTTTCTAGTTGTTGTGATGCTCACAACACGCCCCATTTTACTCATTAGCAAAATGAGGACCCCTACTGTGGCTATGGCTTTTTTGCTTTTGTGTGTGGGTCTGTTGGGTGGTAAAAGGGAAAATGAAGTGAAAGTTACAAACCTTGTTGAAAAAAAAGAAAAAAAAGTATTAAGTACCAGAGCCGAATATGAGTGAATTCCTTGTCAAAAATGAGTGAGGGTTGCTTTTTGAACCATGTTAAAATTCACAATATTTTGCAAGATATGTATGTTTTTAGTAAAATGTACAATAAAAGGGTTTGTATGTTGCATATACAAGGTCATTTGTATACAAGGTCGCTCATATACAAAGTCGTTTGTATATCGGGTCGTGGTATGAGTCGCATGAGGGAGTTGTTAGGTTTTTTAAGTCATTATACTTGTATGCATTTCGGTAACATTTTATTCTTACATACAAGTCAGGTCTGAAAGGTTCAAAGTTTAAATGAATTGTCGGTTAAGTCCATTGAATGCATTTTATGTTTGTATGTTTGGCAAAAGGAAAAACATACAAAGTGAACATACAAAGCTATATGCATGTCGCGGAACCGAAGGGATTATGAAATGAGATTTTATTGTTATATGTTTTGCACTTTGTATGTATGTTTCAGAGACATACATTTTAATATACATATAATGCGGAACTCAAAAAAGGTTAAAATCTGGTTAAAATGATGCATCACTACTTAATGTATATTAAAAGATGTATTGCACTTTATATACATGTCGCGGAGCCGAAAAGTGAGTAAACTGTGGTTTATAAAAGTTGAAGTCTGAAAGGACATACAAAGGATTTGGTATGTATCTTGGGCTTTGTATGTAAAGGTTTGATACAAGTGTTGTTGTATCGCAGAGATACAAATGAAAAGTAGGGTGGATCCCACCGCTTGCATAACGGATTTGCATAATAACAATGTATGTCTTCGATATAGAAGCCGATATGCAAAGCGAAAGATACAAGTAAAAGATACAGGCCGGATGTCAAAAGAAAGTTAAATATTGAAAAGTCTTTGTATGTTCAGGGTACTTGTATGTTTATAATATACATACCCGATATACAAAGAAATTAAAAGCATCGAAAGAGGTAAAGGGTAATGAAAGGAGGTTTGCATAGGGTTGTTTGTATATGCGCTCATACAAGAAAATATACAAGAGCGATATACAAACGAAAGGTACAAGTACGGAGAAAAGGGAAAGAACGTTAGTCGTGGTTGTTTGCATATATGTTTGTATGTTAAAACATACAAAGGGAACATACAAAGAAAATGGGATGTATGTTGAAATTAAACTAACGGTAAAAAGTTTAAAATGCAAATATTGAAGTAGAAGGCCAAACTTTTGGCACATTAATTGTTGTAATTAATGCCAATCTAACATTCAGAAGAGTTATAAATTGAGGAAGGTGACGTGAATTTTAAAATCCATTTTTATGTCTGTTGGCAGGTATGCAGGTATATGGAAGGTGGAGCTTTAATGTCGATGACATCACAAAGGGCAAAATGGATCACAAAAGAAGCGAAATGAGTAAAGGATTTTAGTGAGAAAAGATATACAGGTGGAAAGAAGCATAATTAAAAGGGCAAAGCAACATAAGATATTTTGATGGTTGTTAGGGTTCCAAAGGGCATCTTTACGCTTAGTATGGAATATGCTACTCAGAGATTTTTGGCGGGATTTGTTTTCCATCGTTGATGCTGTACTTGGGATATAGACTATTGATTGACTAGGGTTTTGTAGCCGTATTGGGGATAATCAAACCTATATATCGAGCCCCTTTACTTTGTAATGAGTTACACAGGGATTTGTAGAACATAGATAGAAATTGTAATTTGTCTTACCATTTTGAATAGAAGAACATTTTAGTTTAGAATAGAAGGGTCACCTGTGTCTGCAATAAGGAATGCATGGAACATCTAGCTTCCTTACTGTATCTGTCAGACATTTTGTAAGTTTTCTGCAAGTTGATTAATGAAGCAAGGAGTCATTCATACATTGTAAATCATATATGACTGTTTATTTTGAATACAAATATCTCTGGAATTCTGCGTCTACCTAAGAGTGTTTTCTGGCTCTTGTTTGTATTTGAAATATTATCTCTTTAAAAGCTTGCAATCTTGAATGTATGTTTGTAAAAATACTCAAGGCTTACATTTAAAGGTTTAGTCTGTGGATTTAATCAAGTTTGTTGTACTGCTTACAACGTGAATAACAGAGCATTTAGATCCTGTAGTAGAATGAAATTTAATTTAGATTTCTCCAACTTTTCCCAAACATTTGAAATACTTAGCTTAAACGCAGAGATTTAAAGGAGATTGTCTAATATTTGAAGGAAACATGACAACTGAGTTGATATTTGGCAATTTTCATAATATTTGAAAAGAAAAGGCTTGTTTTAATATAAATAATATAAAGCTTTGTGATACAATAGCAAATTTATGCAAAGAGACAGATAATATGTTGATATTGTGATAATTTTTGCATAATTTGAGCCCAGTGAGTCATAAAACACCTTAAATCATGTAAGGTCCCCTTGCATATTACAGCTCCACATTAACCTACTGAATTATCCACAAGGTCAAGACCTGACCATATAGAAACTTGGGATTAAGTAATCTTAATTGATTTCTTCATATCTTTCAAGACAGTTAGATTCATTTTGTGAATTTTAACTTTTGTTATGAATGTGTAAAAACAATCATCAACACATCCTAACATCTATATAAGCCTTTTCACTATTTCACTTTTTATTTTGATTAAATCTAGGGTTTCAAATTCCCAAATTTTGCTCTCCTCTTTGCATACATTTCCTTTGGCCTTTTACACTAGGTTTTTATAGCTTCTTCCTAATTTATCTTTTGTTTCTATTACTTGCAAACACATAGCCTTAGTGGATCTAACATCTTTGGCATAATACTTGATAGATCTCCAAGTTTGAGCTGATTCTAAGGTAGGATAGTAAATCAACACCCCTAAACTAGCACCAACATTACTTCCATAGGATAGTTGCACCCCTACCCTAGTAGGGATGCAAGTGTCATGCCTATTTTTGACCTAGAAGCTTTCCGAGAGATTCTCATTATTAATCTAAGCATTTCTTGAAATGGGCCATATATCCCTAGGTTGATATGTATCCCCTAATTTTTAGTTTTTAATCCTCTAGTCCTAGTTTAAAATTGCTTATTTGTGACTCCAATTTTATGTTTTTAGTCATGTTGCCAGTCTTAGCTCCTTTGTGATTAGACTAGATTAGACTTAAGAACATTTATGTATATGTTAAATGTCTTTCATTTGATCTAATTTAACACACTTGAAGACAAATAACTTTATTTTTTAATCTTTTAGCTACATGTCTAATACATTATTCTTTCTTGGGAAAGCCCCCTTCTTTTTCAAAGTTCCTCTCCTTAAATTCTACTTCAATGTACATTTGATAACCTCATTAATGGGGATATTGAGAATTAGATTAATTAAATACATGCTTCAATATTTGTTGTGAAGAGTTAGATCCATCTCTTGTGCTACTAAATGTTCAAAACTATTCATGACTATAAGGAAAGTTACTGCCATGGGGCCCACCTTTATTCTCTTTGGTTTCATTTCCTTTTATACCTCATTTATTTATCACCATAATTTCTTCTCCTGACAAAAAAATTAATCCCTTCCATGGGGAGAGTGTGTTTATGCTCTAAGGTATGGTCTCTATTATGTCAAGATTTATATAGGGGAAAGTAGAAGGCCTCAATTAGTAGACACGCTTAAAAGACACCATATAGGAGGATAAGGAATATAATATGTGGAACAATATGTAGGGTAAAAAATAGAATGGATCCATCTCTAATCCTATGGAATTTGTGGAAGGAATAAAATAATAGGATTTTTAAGGATAAAACCAAATATTAGGATATTTTTGTAAATCAAGTTGAATGTGTGTTTAAGTGAAGTTTTTTTTCTTCCAAAAGATACCTCTTTTGAACTAGAATAAATGTGTGGGTGGGAGTTTCATACCTTGATCAAATGGAAGCTTTTGAGGAAGGATCTAATACTTGTTGATGTGTGTTTTGACATGCCAACAAGTTGGAACAACAATTGTTCGTCTACTTGAAAGTTTTTCAACCCCAAGAGTCTTCTAAATCTATAGGTTGAAAGGATGCTTGAAATAAAAAAGTTGGTGAGCTTCTTGGTTGTTTTGTTTAAGGGGCTCCAATAGAATATAAAAGGTCATTAAAAAAATCTAATAGTATACAATTATAAAATCAATCATATGTAGCCCAAACATATATTTAGTCATGGTTAACTTCATGTCAATGTGTGCATATCAAATTTAAATTAGAAATTTCAACACCAACACAATTAATTCAACACTAATTTGAGTGAGATTGTATCATTGAATTTTACAATAGCAAATTAATTTTGAAAACCATGATTACAATAGATGAACATTGTGTGAAAACACTTTAGTTTCTACCTTACAGGTAAAGAAATTCATGGTTATAATGTCCCCTTTTTGAGCTAGAACTTTGAAAGGCTTGGAAACTAGAAAGTTGGCTCAACACTTGATTTTATTTGTATTTTTGGATAGCATTATTATATAATATTTTTATAAAGCCAAAAATAATATGACAAGGTAAAAATTGAAGGATGGAAAAAATAAACATTGGACAACTTGAAGATTGAACTTGGGAAAATTTGATGGAGAAATAAAATAAAATATTATATTATATTTTATTATTTAAAACCCAAGAGAAAAGCGATTGCCAAGGAGAAAATAAAATAATAATAAATATTATTTTATTGCAAAATCGACGCCCAAGAGAAATGATAAAAAAATATTATTTTATTAGAGAAAATCGACACCTAAGGAAAGGATTAAAAAATAATAAAAAATATTATTTTTCCAATGGAAAATAGGCACTTGGGAGAGATAAGGAGAAATAATAAAATATTATTATTTTATCATTTTTAAATGATGGCGTCTAGAGGTCAAAATCATTTAAAAATATCAAATTAAAGATTTGATATTATTTGTGGATTTGAAATTGTTTATAATTTATCAAATTGGGACACCCTTGGAGAGAAATGTTAGAGTAATAGGTTCTTTACTTAATTAATTTAATCATATTGATTAATTAATTAAGTCACCTTTACTTTATTTCACTTAAGCTAAACTTAGGAATATCTCATTAGGGTTTTCTAACTTGCAAATATCAAAGCAAGTTCTCTCATGTAATTCATTTACCATATGGACACTCTTGCATTCCTTTTGTGGAGGCGACCTTCTATTTTCACTTGATCAGTTCTTCAGACTTTTGGTACATGTGACATTTGTATCTTTGAGTTCCAGATGTTTTGCCTTTGTTTGCCATCTGATTCGAGTAGTGTCGTTGGGGGCACTCATGCAGATTCTTGTCTTCTTGATTCTGATCTTCATCTTGTTTCAGAGGAGGTTCTTCTTTCAGCACTATAGCAGTCAGTCTTCGACAGTGTTTGCAGCTTCTTCATGCTTCAGTGGAGTTATTCATGTTCCTATTTTGTTGGGACATCTTTTGTGGAGCCTTCTTAGCCCTTCACTCTTTCTCTCTCTCTTGTAGGGAGGTTTGTTCTCTCTTTTGGGGAGGAGTTTTTCCCATGTGGTTTTCTCCTTTTCTCTATTTGTGAGAGACTCTTTTGTACATGGGTACCTCATTAGGCCTAGTTGCTGGGACCCATCTTTGCTTTCATGCATTTGTCCTTAGTTTTTTTGGCTTCTCCCTAAGTTCATACTAAGGCGGGGGGGTGTTAGAGTAATAGGTCCTTTACTTAATTAATTTAATCATATTGATTAATTAATTCACCTTTACTTTATTTCACTTAAGCTAAACTTAGGAATCTCTCATTAGGGTTTTCTAACTTGCAAATATAAAAGCAAGTTCTCTCATGTAACTCATTAATCCATTTCATTAATTGCATCCTTTTTGTGCAAATTGTTCTCTTTGATTTTTTTCTCTTGTGGAAGGTTTCTTAGGTTTTGCAGGTGTTCATTGGGATCTATGAGGTTGGTTTCACAACTTCTACAAGAAAAGGATAAATGGAGGGCATTGGCATCATTTTGTACCTTTTGTACATTGGAGAGTTTACTCTTGGCTAAAAAGTGAATTTCAGTTGTTCAAGGTGGTGTTCCCTTGGCATTTTATGGTTTGGAGATGATCCCAATCCACCATGAGAGGTGAATTCGAATGGAGTTCATCATAGAGCTTGATTGGAGTGTTTTCATGGAGTTTTATTTGCATATTTGGCTTTTGTTTAGATCTATTTTCATCAATAATTACTTATTGAGGGTTTTCAATTAGATCGCTTGGCAAAAGAGAGGGTTTTTGGCAATTTCCAGCCTATATGCATATTCTAATTTTTGTAACAACAATCATCAAAGTGGTTTCAGTTTTAAATCTGAGGGTTATTTGGCAACTACAATAGGGTTTCGTCATCAATAGAGCTTCCTAACCCTAATCACCTTCCTTTGGTGCATGGACGCTTGCATTTGGAGTGATATTTTGGCACTTTTGTTGGCATTTGACATCAGGGTTTCATATTAGTAGCAGATACAGATTTTTATCAGTCATATCAGACCTCTATAAGACTGTTACAGTTGCATTTTAGTCATACCCAACTTGGAATTTCATCATATTTTCATAGAGCCTCATCTTCCATTCATACAACTAGGGTTTGGGCATATAATTTGACATTTTTTGATGTAATTGAAGGTCTAAATTTCAAATCAAACTTGACTGATTTTACTTTCCAACCCTCTCCATTTGTAATCAGATTTCAAATTCAATATAGAAGATAAGCTATCTTTTCCAGGAATGTTCATTCATTATGTGATGTATTTGATTACCTAATATCTATGTTTCATGTTCATTACTTGTTATTTGGCCCTATGCTTGGAACCTTTCCATCTACATGATATTATAAACTCATTGTTGAAAATCATAATTGGATTGCAAGAAAACTAAATCAAAAAATTTAGATCAGCAAGGCAAAAAAATTTAGTTAGAACAAGTCAGGGTTCTTACAGTGGTATTAGAGCTCATTTCTGCATAGATAATTTAGTAAATATCCTATTTAGGATATTACAATGGTATCAGAGCTTAGATCTTGCCAGCATGTTGGGTTATGCAACCACTGGAAGTGGGTCCTCATAGGTATCACTATAGTAGAAGGACATGATAGCATAATAATCATCAAGGAGAGGATAATCTGGATGCAGGTACACATACAAAAATGGATAGAGGTAGAAATGGTACTCGTAGAGGACATGGACAGCCAAACATTGATGATTTCTTGATTACTTTTACCCAACATCAGCAAATGTTTTAGAAGTTTCAAGATAATATGATTACAACCATTGACCAATTGAGATTGGATCATTCACGCTCAAGGAGGTCAAGGAGTGTGAGTAGTGGGAGGCATAACATTGCAGGTAGAGAGGCTACACATGCTACACATACAGGTAGATCAGCTGCCACATATTCAAATAGACCACTTTGTCCTAAGTTTGTGCCCATAAGAGAAGAACAATCATCTGAAGAAGAGGAAGAAGTCACAAATATCACTAATGATATCATGGTTGCATATGATGAGTATCGCATACTTCCAGCTGATGTTAGGATAGCCCTTAATTTGAACCAATTCATGAGTCAAAGGAGTGAGTTGAAGAAGAGACAAAAGGAGAGAAAACCTAAAAAGGAACACAAAGAATTCAAAGATGCATTGAGCAAAGTTCATTTACCTAACTTTGATGGCAACAAGAAGATAAGTGCTAGGGCATGGATACATAAGCTTGATACTGTTCTTACACTTAAGCCAATGAGTGAAGAAAAGGCTATTTAGTTTGCTACTATGCATTTGGAGGGCTTGGCCTATGATTGGTGGCATCATGGACTTGTCTCACAGTGACATAATATGATCACTTCATATGATGAGTTTACACATAATCTCATTACCAAGTTTGATAGGAAGGATGTAGAAGTCTACTATAGGGATTTGGCTCAATTGAAACAGGTTGGTAGAGTGGACTCTTATATCAACGAGTTCCAAAAGATTGATGTCATGGTTCTAGAAATGCCTGAAAAGAGAGTCATAATGTTGTTTGTAGAGGGTTTGAATGATAGGATGAGAGGATTGGTGAAAGTACATAAGCCTAAGAATTTGGATGATGCTATAGAGCTTGCACTTGACTTGGATACCTATCCTACTTCATTTCAAAATCAAAAGAAGAACAAGAATGAAGACTCAAATCAACAATCCCATGAGCAACCCACTCCAAAAAGATTGAAAAAGGTACATCAAAGATGGATTTTGAAGAAAGGAATGAACTTCGAAGGAAAAAGTTATGTTTCAGTTCCAAAGAACCTTGGGAAGTTGGTCATAGATGTCTTGGAAAAGGCAAGGTGCATTATATAGAGGTAATTAATGAGAGGGATAATGATACTAGTTCATAAAATGATAATGGACAGCCAACACTAGAACTAGTAAATGATGGTAACAAAGGATCTAGGATTGCCTATTTTTTAGGAGCTTCAAAGTATAATCCATTCATCTTTGAAGACACATTGTCTGGTTGCAAGGTCATGGCACTTCTTGATAGTGGAGCTACACATAACTACATTGATGTTGGTTTGGTGAACAAAAGAGGTTTGCATTGTGTTGACTTTGAGGGCTTTGATGTGACTATAATAGGTGGACTCACTACTATTTGCAAGAAGAAAGTGAACAAACTTAGCATTCTATTTGGTGAGTATACACTTTGTGATGACTTCTATGTTCTTGACTTGAAGGATAATGAAATTGTGCTTGGTATGCAATGGCTACATTCACTACAAAGGTTCATCCAAGATCTACAAGCTATGGAGTTGAGTTTCCAACATGATGGGAAAAAAATTGTTACTCAAGTACACATTGCCACATTAAATAGCAGCCAAATCTATGATAGCTATGGGCCATGAATTATCTCATGAAGACATATGTGATGGTTGGGTTCAAAGAGCTAGGAAGGCAAAGTTGTTGGTTGCCCATGCAAAATAACATCTACAAGAGATCAAGGAGATTTTTAATCAATTAGATCAAGCAAGGAAGCAAAAGGAGACACACCTTAGATCTCTATTCCTTCCAAGAAAAGAATGCATAGAGGATGATGGAGGTATGAGTAATGCAGATTTGATTGAGCCTTCAATCATACATGGACTACTTGAGGAGTTTGCATCAGTTTATGACATTAGAAACGGTCCCAAGATGAGAGTTGTGGACAAGGAATCATTTCATGATGACATCTATGAGGATTTTTCACTACATATTAGCATGGGACAACAAGAACATGATGAAGAGTTTGGCAAATTGGGTGCATACTTGAGGAGAATGGTGGCACTTTTGGCTAGCAAGTTGCCTAAGATTCCTTTTACCAACATTGACTAGCTTGATATGATACATATGAGACCATTCAAATGGCCTAGATTGATTTGGGATCCAGGAATTGATTGACATGATAGATCCTAAGGGAGAATTAAAATTTGTGATTGCTTGGGGCAAGCAATCTTGGGGTGGGAGGACTTGTAATGTCCCCTTTTTTAGCTAGGAATGTTTAATGTTGAGCTAGAACCTTGAAAGGCCTGGAAACTAAAAAAGTTGGCTCAACACTTGATTTTATTTGTATTTTTGGCTAGTATTATTATATAATATTTTTATAAAGCCAAAAATAATATGCCAAGGCAAAAATTGAAGGATGAAAAAAATAAACATTGGACAACTTGAAGATTGAACTTGGGAAAATTTGATGGAGAAATAAAATATAATATAATATTATATTTTATTATTTAAAACCCAAGAGAAAAGTGATTGCCAAGGAGAAAATAAAATAATAATAAATATTATTTTATTGCAAAATCGATGCCCAATAGAAATGATAAAAAAATAATAAAAAAATATTATTAAATATTACAGAAAATTGACGCCCAAGGAAAGGATACAAAAATAATAAAAAATATTATTTTTCCAATGGAAAATAGGTGCTTGGGAGAGATGAGGAGAAATAATAAAATATTATTATTTTATTATTTTTTAAATGACGACGTCTAGAGGTGAAAATCATTTAAAAATATCAAATTAAAGATTTGATATTATTGGTGGATTTGAAATTGTTTATAATTTATCAAATTGGGATGCCCTTGGTGAGAAAAGGATAAATAGAGGGCATTGGCATCATTTTGTACCTTTTGATCATTTGGCAAATTTTACATTGGAATGTTTACTCTTGGTTGAAAAGTGAATTTTAGTTATTCAAGGTGGTGTTCCCTTGGCATTTTGTGGTTTGGAGATGATCCCAATCCACCATGAGAGGTGAATTCGAATGGAGTTCATCATAGAGCTTGATTGGAGTGTTTTCATGGAGTTTCATTTGCAGATTTGGCTTTTGTTTAGAGCTATTTTCATCAATAATTGCTTATAGAGGGTTTTCTATTGGATTGCTTGGCAAAAGAGAGGGTTTTTGGCAATTTCCAACCTATATGCATATTCTAATTTTTGTAACAACAGTCATCAAAGTGGTTTCAGTTTCAGATCTGAGGATTATTTGGCAACTATAGGAGGGTTTCATCATCAATAGAGCTTCCTAACCCTAATTGCCTTCATCTGGTGCATGACCGCTTGCATTTGGAGTGATATTTTAGCACTTTTGTTGGCATTTGACATTAGGGTTTCATATCAACAACAAATACAGGTTTTCATTAGTCATATTAGACCAAGCTATAAGGTTGTTACAATTGCATTTCAGTCATACCTAACTTGGCATTTCATCATATTTTTATAGAGCTTCATCTTCCATTCATACAACTAGGGTTTGGGCATATAATTTGGCATTTTTGGATGTAATTGAAGGTTTGAATTTCAAATTAGACTTGACTGATTTTACTTTCCAGCCCTCTCCATTTGTAATCAACTTTCAAATTCAATAAAGAAGATAAGCTATCTTTGCCAAGGATGTTCATTCATGTTTATGTGATGTATTTGATTGCCTAATATCTATGTTTCATGTTCATTACTTATTATTTGGCCCTATGCTTGGAACCTTTCCATCTACATGATTTTATAAACTCATTGTTGAAAATCATAAGTGGATTGAAGAAAACTAAATCAGAAAATTCAAATCAGCAAGGCAAAAAATTTTAGTTAGAACAAGTTAGGGTTCTTATAGTGGTATCAAAGCTCATTTTTGCATAGTTAATTTAGTAAATATCCTATTCGGGATATTACAATCACTTTGTTTATTGCAAAACCCTAACACTAAAATTAGAAAATTAAAACTAAAATTACACTTAACTAACCTAATCTAACCATGAGATAAAAATTACAAAAGAAAAGAGGGAAGAGAAAAGGGTTAAGAAATTTAGGCCTTCCAATCTTGAATTTTACACACCATCATATGAATAGATAAATCCTATATAAACCATTCTTCATTTGGCCTAAACATTGCAACCATTACTAAGACATTGTAATCTTCAAGGGACAAAATAAACTATGAAACTTGCAACAACAACCACCCTCTTCTAGGTGTAGGTTGAAGAGTTGACTCCCATAGTTGAAGTGCATGTTAGATGTTCAACTGTGAACTATACAAATTTGTTTAGGTGACCACACAAAGTATCTCACTATCAATAAGACACTAGTGATGTGAAACATATTCTTAGATTCATCGCATATTCATTAAATGCATAAAATACAAGATCACAAGTTTACCAATTGAAAACTTAAAAAGAGAGAGAAGTGGAGCAAAACTATCTTGTATTAATTTGAAATCAAGTTTTAAAATATTTAAAATGAATTTCCTTTACAAATTTATAGGTTTAGTGGGTAAAGAAATATGAAAAGTTTTCCCTCCCCAAACCATAATGAGACAAGACTACAAGAGAAGGCCAATTTAAGTCACATGACTTGTACTTTTGACTTCTAATTTTACATTACATTTGATCTAAAATTTGACATGCAAATGCATGTCATCCTCTGTTTGCAAGTCCTCTTTATAATTCTTCATTACCCTTGAGTTAAAATTTGACATGTAAATGCATGCCATCCTCCCTTTTACACTTGTCTCCTTTATAATTCTCCATTACCCTTGAGATGAAATATGACACGCATGGATCTCATCCTCCCTTTTGCAAGTCCCAATGTCTTCCTCAAATTCTTGATCATTTTCCAAATGTCATGTACTTTAACATTTCTACACATAGCTATAATCCTAGCATCTTGCAACATACAACATTCAAAGTATTATATTCTTCTAAGAAAAAACTTAAATTTAATGCATGTACTTACATCAAATTAAACTCCCTAAAGGGATGATGAATCTTTCTTGCATGTTTATAGGCTTCAGTTAGGGTTTTGAGGTTTGTTTTCATATTTGGGGAGAACCAAAAATTTTATGCACATTTACACATTTGGGAGAGAATAAGAACTTTCATGCACATTTACATATTGGGGGAGAATAGAGAATTTTATGCACATTTGTACATTTGGGGAAAACCACAACTTTCATGTGCATTTATACGTTTGGGGAGAATCAAAACTTTTGTGCACATTTGCACATTGTGGAAAAATCACTTTTCATGCACATTTGCACATTTGAGGAGAAACAAGACCGTTCATGCACATTTTCACACTTGAGGGGAAATTAGAGTTTTCATGCTCATTTGCACATGTGGAAGGCAAGGTGAAAATCCCCCTAGTATAGTTTGTCAGGGTTTTGTACCTTTTTAGCAAGTTTTCAATTGTTGAAGTTTTAGACCTTTTTTACATGTTTGTAACTATCAGGGTTTCAAACCTTTTTTACAAGTTTACAACTATCAGGGTTTCAAACCTTTTTTGCATGCTTGCAACCATCAAGGTTACAGACCTTTTTTGCAAGTTTGCAACTATTGGGATTTCAAACTTTTTTTGCAAGTTTGCAACTGTCAAGGTTTTAGTTTTTTTTTGCAAGTTTGCAACTGTCAAGGTTTTAGTTTTTTTTTGCAAGTTTGCAACTTGCAGAACTACAAGAAAACCTTACTTCTTTTCTAAAGGAAAATTAACTCTACAAAAGGAATGGCTTAATTTAACTTAGAATCTATGCTCCTTCCTGACCCAAATAATCATAAAAAGGTACAACTCAAGGTTTTTAACATACTTTTCTATGCATGGGGGAGAATGGAAACTTTGGTACAAGTTTGCATATATGTAGGCTAGGTGAAAAGTTCCTACAAAATAGGCAAACTTCTAGCGGCCATAACCTTTGATCGAGGAAGTCATTTAAGACTATCTTTTTAGAATGAAGGTATCGAAGAGGAATATGTCATGGTGACCCACTTGCATTAGTCTAAGACTATTTTGATATTTTTTGGGGCCAAATTCTACCATCTAGGGCCTCAAAACTACATTTTAATGATATTTTCAATTATTTTTAAATTTCTAACCCTTATAATTACATGTGTGAGCATGAAATTGGACTGCAAAAGGCTCTCCAGACTCATTTAGACACACAAAGGGTAGGGGATAATTATTAGGCCTTTTCATAAATTATAAACCCAGACTAAAGGTACATCCCTGACCCCCTAAAAAATGACAATCAAAATAGAGTAAAAATATAATTATACCCACAGAATGAGACTATCTAGAACCCAATGACAAAAGATAAAAATAAAATTGGATAAAAGGCTCCCCAATTCTAGAAGAATAGGGGCATGTTGTGAGGACACAACAAATACCCCCACCTTAAACAACAAAAATAAATTCAAGGACTCGATCATTAAGGACCTAATCAAGGACTTAAACATAAACACTTGATGGTACAAAGAATGTGTTGACCTTAAATTGGAATACATAATCCCTTAAGGATTAGCAAAATCATGATTTCTTTTGAGAACCATCTTTTAGTCTAACCCAAATAAGTATTCCTAGAAGAACCAACCTTGGATGCCTCTAAAATAAGAAGACTAATTGAGGGATCCATATCGAATAACCAATCCATCCAAGCACAAAGAAACACATTAATACTTAAGTTAGGATAGACAGAGTGTAGGGTTATATTAGCATAAATTCCACCAATGCATGTGCTCGTGTATCATTTTCCTTCTTTAATTTGAGGAATTTGTCTAACATGGCATGAATATCAAGTTATTTTAGTATATTTTCACTATATTAGGCAGAGGTCTTATTTAGATAAGCATGTGTACAAATTTGGCATGCCTTGATTACCTAGACATTACTTTGCTACCAATCAGGCATCCATAGCTCTGATAAAGTTATCTCTGATCCCACTCTAGGCATAACTCTACTGTTAATTGAGCATCCATAGCCTTGTTAGAGGTTATCTGAATTACCTAGATTGAATGTGATATTTTTATTTTCTCTTTACTTAGCTCAATCTATAGGTACTAAATCCTACCTCTAGGTTGGGGATCACTATGGTAATTAAATGTTAATTCTTTAGATTTTTTATTGATATTTTGACTATAGTTGCTTCATCTGGTAGACTTAAGAATCAATGTGAGTCGAGAAAGAGGCTAAAATTAATACATGTAATACACCTCAAATCTATTTAATCTTTTTTCAACCATGAATACACCCCTATACACAAGAGAGAGTTGATCCATGAAACTTCACTCTGGGCAATAGACACATTTTAAATGCAAAGAAGACATAATTTTTAAGAAAAAAATTAGAAGGTTTCCTTATGTAGGTCTACAATTCATGCATAATTTTAACTTTTCATGAAATATTGTAGGTTCCCTTACATTGATAGGTTAACACTTACAAAGTAGGAAATAAAAATGCAAAACACAATCCAACTAAATGCCCCAAAGAAAGCATCATTAAAACAAAACACTAAACCGAACACAAAGTGAAAGAAAACTAAAACTAATTGCTTTGTACAATCTCAAAGATTCAAGACAATGGATAAGGAAGATCCCTCTACTATGTTTTCTCATGGTACTAAGGAGAAAGAGATTTTTTGTCAGTGCTCTAAACCTAAAAAGTTTGTCCTTATACTCAGAAATGAAGAGTTTATGCAACTTGGGTTCATATTCCAAATGGTCATCATGTAAAATTAAGAGTTGAGGCAATTCATTGTTATTGTGCTCTATCCACAAGAAATGTCTTCTACTTGAATCTCCAGAGTCAAAATAATAAGGTCTATTTTTTGTGCATAACCCCTAGAGGAAGTTGTCATTTAAAATTCTGATGTCAACAAATAAACCTTCTTGATTTAGCTCTAACAAAATGTTCTTTGGCTCATTAAGATCCAAATTATCATTGTAAGGATTCATGTCATCTATTTGTGGATTATCAGTAACATTTTTGATAGGTAAAATAATACAACTTTCATCTCCCTTACCATCAAAATCCAAAAAATAAAATGAGTGACACATGGGAGTGGGTTTAGAGATATCCTGTATTGTGGTGCTATTCGTCAAAGACATACAGTTGTCACCAAAGACTCTGTCCTCATCAACAATCTTATTTTTTCCATCAAGTTCACCATGTTCCTTGGGTACATGCACATTACACATAACCATTAGTCAACAATGTATCTAACAAGTTTAGATAAACGAAACATTCTTTTCTATTTTCCTATTTTTCCATTAAACTTGATTGTTGACATTCAAAATGTATAAATAATTCATTCTTTTGAAACCTAGGTTAGGACTGTCATTGCAAGAACTAGTTTTAGCATGTGATCTACCAAGGTCCTACCCCACAAGCATGTCAATTTTAGTAGTTATATCAAAAATTTTAGAATTAACATCACTCTCTTTGTCTTTGAACATTGGATTATCATAGATTTCAAAGTCAAATAGAGAAAAATAATTCATCTCAACTTTAGTTTGCAACCTAAATAATTTATGAATTTCTTGTTCCAATTTATGATTTAGATCAGCTAATAGCTCAATTGGATTTTCAACCTTAAGGAACAACAAATCAATATCCTGGGTTTGAAAATTTGAACATATTTCATCATCGTATTGATTACTAATTTTTTTTAGTCATGTAAGTAAAATCTAAAAATTGCATAGATGTTTCCTTCATGTTATCAACAATATCCAAGTTCAATTAAATTCTAAAATGATAATATTTATGTGTATTGGGGTAAGCTATATAGATTGTATGCAAGAAGTTTTAAATTTTTCTCATAGAATCATCCTTATATTCAATCAAACAAGGTTCTTCAATAGTATCCCTAGAACAACCCATAGGTTCATTTGTAAAGTCACCCTTTCCTTTAATATCATTCAAACAATTATAGTCTTCTTTAGTCTCTTTGTCTTGGGTATTGTCAAATCCTTCACTTACCATACACAAGATTGGTGATGACTAGCTCATAGGATCTTCCAAACTTATTTTTAATTATTAGATCATATTTTTCATCTTTAGAAAAGCATGTTGATTCCAAATTTTCATGATTATAAGAAATCCCAATGTTAAATTCAATACTCCCAACATGACTCATTAATTTCAACACTAAACAAAGTGGATCCATTTGTCTCAACTCTATTTTTAAACCTAAAGAAAAGTCGGTTAGCATTATGAGTTGTTACTTTTTTGCATTTGAGCACCATTGAATTTTCTTCCCTACCAAAGGAACCTTGGTATTCATGATTTTCTTCTATTTTTTGAGTGGAGTATGTTCATGGGATTCTTCTCCAAGTGAAACAAAATCATGCTCTTGATTTTTGAGCTCTAAATTTGTTGATTTATCAATCATATAATTTACTATTTCCTTAAAATACATGCCTAGTTTCATAAGAAATTTGGGACAGAAAAGTTCTCCATGGTTGGTGGTATTATGAAGCCGACATCTATCAAGTAAACTAATGCCCTCTTTAAGGTGCTCATGAATCCTAAAATTTGTGCATAATGTTTTAGCTTCTCTATTTCTCTTGGTATATCAATTCAAAACTTGGCTTTGGGAGGTGACATGACTTGAGTATCATATTAGAATCATCACATCACAACATGTTTGCATATCAACATTTGTTTAAAAATTCATTCATTTTAGCATTAAGCATGGTGTCATAACTCTTATCATATGCATCTATTTGAATTGTACAATGTGTAGGCATATCCAATTTGTTGTCCTCTTTAGTTTTAGGTACATAAATCTTCATTGTTTCACTTTGTTCACCTTGAGTGTCCTTTCAACCACTCATATCAACTTTTATTCATTCATTTTTAGTCACTTTTGAACTAGTTTTAGTTATCTTTTCCAGTTTAATGACCTCACAATTCACGTTTCCATCAAGTTTGGATGAGTATACTTCTTTATGTTGATTGTGGATAGTTCAAACAACAACATAGGATCCATCAGGATTCACATTTGTTGCATAAAGAGATGAATATAGGTTTTGTTGGTAAGCTCATTGATTTGGTTGAGGCACAATCTTTGTTTGTCTTTGTTGAAACATGCAATAGTATATCTGATTTTGTTGAGGATAACAACCCACTTAGTGTTGTGGGATGCCATACAATACATGCACTGCATCAGTTGTCTTCTTACAAGGTATGAAATGTGCCATCTTTGAAAATCTGGCCACCACTACAAATATTGAATCATGTCCTCTTTGTGTCTTCAACAATCCCATCACAAAGTCCATACTTATGTCTTCCCAAGGTCTCTCTAGTACTGTCAAAGGTTTATACAATCCAATATTCTGACTACTCCCTTTTGCAATTTGACAAACTCTGCAACTTTGCACAAATTTCCTAACATCCTTATGTATCTAAGGCCAAAAGTAATTTTAATTCATCGAAGCCACTATTTTATCAATGCCAAAATGTCCTGCCAATCCACCACTGTGCTTCTCCTTGATCAAAATATCTCTCATTGAACTCATAGGTATGCATAACTAATTTCCTCTGAACAACATATCCTCCTGAATGAAATAATCCAACCACTTACTCCTATCTGTCGCAACAGGGTCCTTACATGCTTTCCAAGGTTCAGCAAAATCAAGATCTTCCTCATACATGTTCTTCAATTCATCGAATCTGTTGGGTGAATATTTTGTCTTCAACTAACTGAAGGCAAAATGGTTATATCAACCACAATATGATGGGATAATATCTCTCCTCTCAGCAAGGGGAGGCTCCCTTTTATTGCTACCTACTATAGACCGGTAACTGACTAGACTTATATACACTAAAAACTATTATTGAGGTGGTTCTATATCATCATATTCTCTCTTTTTAGAATAGATGTTTACAGTTTAAAATAACAATTCCACAATGCTTGGAGCAATTATAATCAATATCCAAATTGAATAAACACAAGAATACTCAAAGTGATACCAGAGTAAAATGACCAAGAAACCCACAAAAGCACAAAGTCTTTCATTGCTTCTTTTGTTGATTTGAAGTTAAGAACTAAATAGAATAAGGTGCAGCCCAAAGTCTTTACCAAATACTATGATGAAATCACACGAACATAAAAGATAGCAGTAACTCAAAGTCTTTGTGCTTTTGTGGGTTTCTTGGTCATTTTACTCTGGTATCACTTTGAGTATTCTTGTGTTTATTCAATTTGGATATTGATTATAATTGCTCAAAGCATTGTAGAATTGTTATTTTAAATTGTAAACATCTATTTTGAAAAAAGAGAATATGATAATATGGAACCACCTTAATAATAGTTTTTAGTGTATATAAGTCTAGTCAGTTACCGGTCTATAGTAGGTAGCAATAAAAGGGAGCCTCCCCTTGCTGAGAGGAGAGATATAATCTCATCATACTGTGGTTGATATAACCATTTTGCCTTCAGTTAGTTGAAGACAAAATATTCACCCAACAGTTTTTGGTGACTCCGCTGGGGACCGAAAGTGCAACCAAGAGCCTCTTGCCTTTGGTTGAAGTATACCAGCCTCATCTTTTGTAATATATTTTTGTTATATTTGTTCTATTGTTTGGTAAGAGTATGGATATCCCAGGTCCATGGGGAAATGCATTTGGTCCTATGAATTTGGCTCAGCCTCTACATGAATTACCATAGGGTTCGTCTAAGAATTTTCCCAAGTTCCACAGGGATGGTAAACAACATCCAGATGAGCACATTACAGAATTCTACATTGCATGTGGTGTTCTTGGAGTAGAGTATGAAGATGTTTCTGTGAGACTATTTGTAGAAATACTCCAAGGTGTTGCAGCTGATTGGTTCTATCACCTTGCACCAGGAACTGTTACTGGATGGAATACACTTTGAACCCAGTTCGAAGCTAGATTCAAGCTAGCAGAAGATGCTTACACCTTGTTGGCCCAACTTACTCAAATGAAAAAGGAACCACATTAGCCCATGTGTGAGTTCATGGCAAAGTTCAATAAGCTAAAGAACAGGATCCCAACTGTTGTTCAACCCACAACTGAGAACCTAAAATGCTTCTTCATTAATTTACAATTGTCAGAAGTAAGTTTTTTTTACGAAGAGTAGCACCAATTGATCTTCCAATTCCTCAAAGTTTTGCAACTAAAGTGGAGGATGATTTGATCCTGGTAGGCAAGTTGAGGAAGGATTCTATTAGGCCTAGTGGGTAACCCCCTTTGGCTTTATCTTCTACCAGCACCACGGATCCTACAGTGTAAAAGTTGGCTAATGAGCTGTCAGCTCTGAAAAAATAGATGTCTCAAAGTTTGTCCATTCCCCTCTACAAGGACATACCAAGGAGAACTTTTCCTAATGCTCTGAATTACCAAAGTAATGCTTCAAAGAATCAGTATCAAAACGGGCTTCCTTCACAAGGAATACTCACTTTGGAAGCACCTTCAGTTAATGTAGCAGTGGGCTATTACGATTCAGAACAAGATAATCTTCTTCAAACAAAACATGATCAAGAAGATGATGCTAACCTTTTCACGAAGGGTGAAGAGGAATTAGCTGGTGACTCTACCATTGGGTTCCTGAACTTCAAGGATGAAGTAGAACAAGAAGAAGATGCTTTTGGTGAATCTTATACTATTCTCACATGGTCATAGAATCAATTTAACCATCAACATGTGGCTGATAAAGGAAAGTCAACGGAAGATCCTTGTCCTGCAGTTACCATTATGAAGAGGGACACTCCTTTACCTTTTCAACTAAAAGATGTGGCTAGTGACAAACAAGTAAGTACATCAAATCCTCTTACTTCATCCCCTGTTCCTAAGACCAGTACCACCAATGTAAAACCTTAAGATGAGAATTTTTCGTCTTCTATAGCAAGTCCTAAGGGTATTATACAAAAACTTCATCCTGAAAGGGAGGCCAAGTACACAGTGACAAAATCTAAGGATCTAAAAGCTCTACTTATTTTTGAGTTTTTTGATAGGGGTACTTATTCCTTGACCACTAATGAAGATCCTGATTCATTGGATAATGCTTCAAATGAAGGTCTAGAAACAAATGAATCATCCTCTTCAAGCGAGGAGACTTTGCAACTGAAAGGAAATAAGATTTCTGAAAGATTGGTTTCTCTGAAGAAACTTTTTGATAAGCATGATTGCTTTGTCAAACAACGACGACAGTTGGGACCGAATTCATCAGTAGAAGTTGGGCAATTCAATCTTGGTATAGAAGAAGATCCCAGAATGGTAAACACTAGGAAATGTTACTCTTTCAATAGTGAAAAAAAGATGGGACATCTTGTCTTGCTACGACAAAGTGGACAACATATGAAGCTTTTCTCATAATGAAGCAACATATAAGTTTGTGAATATTGTACAGTTTTGAGTCTTTTTCTTTTTACTCTTTTGTGTCACCTGACTCTATAGCCCAATGGATGGATGAAGGCACTTAGAGACTAGAGTTCTTCTCCCTTCGATCATTTTAAAGGATAATCGAAGGATGCTCCCCAGTTAGAGCCAGCTGTTATCCTCAAATTTAGCTGCACTCAATTTGTGGGATGACCTCTATGAAACTTGTTCGTTTCGTAGCCCACAAATCTAAGCTCACAAAATGAGGAAATCACAATTGTCTTCATGTGCAGTTTCCTAGCCTCAGAGAAGTCCGCCTGAGTGTCGTCTTGTGTCAGTTTCTTAAAATTTGTGAAATGATTCAAGTTGCAAGTTTCAGTTTCTAGAGTTAGAAATTTTTCATCTACATATAGGAGCAACAAAATTTGCCCCCACCACATGTTAAGAGTTTTTGTATCATGGTTGGGTGGCAAAATTTGCCCACCCTACATGTCATTCCTCCAAGTGCATGATCAGTGATTTTCATCGACCCTGCAACTTTGTGTTCACTTGAAGTGTAATAAATGCACTTTGTTTTAGGCGATTTCATTAATTTGTTTTCATTGTTTACTCCTTTTTTGTCTCTTTGTTACCCTGTGTCAATGAGAAATTCTTGCTACTATTTTGTATGCAATCTACGAGTGAATCCAACAAGCGATCCTGCTACTTTTTATCACTTGTATCTTCTCGTTTGGGTATGTATTTTCCTTATTGTCATTTTTACTCTTTCATTTATGTTGCAACATTTTCATTTTGTACTTTTATGGTTAGTTACAGTCTAGATTTTATTGGTTTAAAGCTTATATAAGATTTGTATCTTATCACTTAAGTAGCTAAAACCCCGCAAAACTTAATTGTTTCTATCATCATGCATGGTCGACAAAAATTGCCGACCCTGCATATATTTGTGATTTTTACCCCCATGTAGGGGTGACATTATTTGCCACACATGCCAAATACTACAAGTCTTAACCATATGCACGGTCAGTGAAATTTGCCTCCCATGCAAGTCACTAATGTCCAAAGGCTTTACTATATGCGCAAATAGAAAAATTTGCCACCCGTGCCAAACACTTCAAAAGTTCTCTATGAAGGAGCAACAAATTTTACCGAATATGTATTTTCCTCCGAAGAAGCTGTCTCAAGAGATCACGGATAGTGATAATGAAATTTATGGTGAGGTGCAAGCAACTATTGAGGAATATAAATATCAAGAAAGGGATGGGTTTGGAGATGATCCAGGCTGGCTTGGATGCATTTTGGGTCCCCTCAATGATCACCATGGCATTACTGGAGTATGGGTTCACAAACAATGTGTTGTATGGAGCCCTGAGGTCTATTTCTCAAGTTTGGGTTGTCTCAAAAATATTTGTACAACACTTGCTAGAGGCCAAGCTCTCAAGTGTAGTCATTGCGATTGACCAGGAGTGACAATTGGATGTTGAGTTGAATGATGCCCACATACTTATCACCTTGCTTGTGGTAGAGTTGAAGGTTGTGTGTTTGACCATAAGAAATCATAAGGACTGAACACTAATAGGGGTTGTGCCATCAAGATCACACCCTTCCGTCAATATTTCCATTCCCAATAGGGGTGCCCTTCATAAGTGGCAGAAGTCATCACAATGAAAGGATGATTGGTTGTATCTAACACCATTCAATTCCATGGAACCAGAACAGAAATAGGCACTCTTGAGGCCGAACCGTTCTACCCACGACTAGGAGAGGATGACTTCATTAGTCTCTAGTGTTCATTTGACTGTGAGTTATGAAAGAGTTTGCAGGCTTCTAGAAATCATAGTGCGTTGAGGGCACATATTGCTATCTTGTCTGAAGATTCTACCTTTAGAGGATATTAAACATTTGGAGTTGCCTTTTGTGTAGGCACGTGATGGCTCTATTAGAAACATAAGGTATGAGGTCTTGGAGAGTACAATGCATGGAGACAATTCTACATATTTGAAACAATCATAGACACACTAGGTATCAAATTACACTCCAAGTAAGATAAGAAAGTTTTAAGGTTATAAGCTACCTCCACACTGAAAGGAAGCTAGGTGTGTGGAAATCACTTCCTACACTAATCTAATGAGGAGAGATGTGTGCAAATTCTTTTTAACCATTACAATTACAGTGTTATTAACCCAACAACAGAGATATTGCAGCAATACACATACACACAGAATGTAGACAGAAGAGAGAGACAAGATATACGTGGGAAAACCCTTATGGGTGAAAAACCCCACACTCCAAAACACAGCTCAAATGTATTCCAGTAAACAATCAAGGTTACAATACAGTTTCAGATCCAATGCTCTT
The DNA here is from genome assembly GCA_027924645.1 of Cunninghamia lanceolata. Taxonomy (NCBI): domain Eukaryota; kingdom Viridiplantae; phylum Streptophyta; class Pinopsida; order Cupressales; family Cupressaceae; genus Cunninghamia; species Cunninghamia lanceolata. Next base: position 927,243 of record BSBN01000328.1, on the reverse strand, counting down.
GCAGGAGTCTTTGACACTCGTATCTGGAGATATTTTGACAGCATAACAGTACCTGTCAATCACATAATACATCTCCTCTCCAAGCACCTGCTTAAAAAGAAGTTTACAAGGCAAAAATGAGCTTTTCTTGAGATGGGCATCCAACATGGCCTCATGGCCCAAAACCCACGCCTAAGGACACTTGTCCAACACTACAACATGTTCATAACACTTGTCATATCACCCCATCCTAAAATGGTTGCCTATTCCCAAGTTGGGCAATGACAGATGCTCTTATGGATTTGACAACTATCATAGAATCTGTCATAATTGACAGCTCTTACAACTGTAAGACAATCTGTCATACATTGACTAAAAATAGCATATTCTCTTAGAACATGTCATAACCTTCCTTGGGGGGTCCAAAGATGCCTTCTTCCAAGATGCCTTGTGACACATGTCTTCACCTGTCATAGAACATTCCATTTACGACTCTTACGCGTCATAGATTCTGTCATAGGAATCTGTCATAACCATTTTGGTCAAGATTCACTTACACACTAGTCAAAATGCTGACACATGGAAAAATACCTCTACCACTAACTGGGATGCCTATCTCCTCATGTGAGGACAAAATTACATGTGGTCACCTTCCACGCAGGATGACACATCACCGTGCCAACTCCCACAAGATGATGAAACAAGACTTGCATCCAAAATACATTAATAGGAAATAAATAATTAAATACAATTAATTAATACGAGGAATTACCAAGGTTGAGACACCTTAATTTCCAACATTCTCCCATTAATAGGATTTAACTGCTATAGGCCGAGAGGCCCATAGACTCTGAACACCATCTAAACTTCTTTGTGCCCACTGGTTTTGTCAATGCATGCGCAATATTCTTCAAAGTGTCTACCTTCTCCAAATTTACCTTCCCATCCTCTACCATGTCTCGTAGGAAGTGAAATTGTACATCAATATGCTTTATTCTGGCATGGAAAGTTGGATTCTTTGCTAGGCAAATCACACTCTGACTGTCACAACATATAGTAATCTATCCTACATCAACACCAACATTTGAACACAATCTCTTAAGCCAAATGGCTTCCTTACAAGCATGAGTTGCTTCCATATTCTCAACTTCTGTCATGGAGAAAGCAACCACAGGTTGTCACTTACTCATCCAACTAATTGCACCACCGAACATAGTAAACACGTAAGCACTGGTGGATCTCCTGCTGTCAATGTCACTCGCCCAATCAGAATCCATGAATCCACGAATACAAACAGAATGCGAAGATCATGTAGGATTACCATGATAGCATATGGAATACTCAGAAGTACCCCTCAAATATCTAAACACTCACTTTACTGCATCCCAATGTGCCCATCCAGGATTAGCCATAAATTGACTAAGGACTCCCACTACTTGGGCAATGTTTGGTCTTGTACAGACCATGTCATACATCAAACTACCAAAAACACTAGCATAAGGTACTCTGCTCATGTCTTCCACCTCAGAAGGAGATTTTGGACAATCATTAATAGATAACTTTGTCCCCAATGAAATAGGAACACACAATGGTCTACAATCTGCCATGCTGAACCTATCCAACACGGTCTTCACATACTTACTCTGGCTTAACCAAAGTTTTTTGTTAGCTCTCTCTTCTGATTTCCATTCCCAGAGTGTACCTGGCTGCCCCTAGATTTTTAATCTCAAACTGTGCTGACAACTGAGACTTCAAATCAGAAATCATATTCTTACCATTCCCAATTAACAACATATCGTCAACATACAATGCAATAATGAGAATGCGATCATTGTCAAATTTGTAATACACACAATGATCTGATTTTGATCTCAGAAATCTAATCGACAACACAAAGGCATCAAATTTCATATACCACATCCCAGGAGACTACTTCAAACCATACAAAGACTTCTTCGGTTTGCAAACAAAATTTTCTTTACCTTTCTCTATGTAATGCTCTGACTGTGACATGTAAATCTCTTCCTCCAAGTCACCATGAAGGAAAGCTATTTTCACATCCATCTGCTTGAACACCCATTTGCATCCAACAGGTTTCTGTCCTTCAGGAAAAGGCACCAAGTCCCAAGTTTTATTCTTCTCCAAAGAAGCCATCTCATCTTCCATGTCCTCCTTCCAGGAACCTGCATCTTTCATGCCCATAGCCTTTGTCACAGTTCTAGGCTCATCAATGTTAGTAAGCAAGGAAAAAGCACAACTAGAATCAAGCAAGGAATAACCAAACCTATCAGGTTGCTTCCTTATTCATGTAGACCTCCTCAAGGGCTGAGGTTGAGGTTCTGCTTCTTCTTCTAAGCTTTCAGAGCTGCTAGAGCTCTCCTCATCATCAGGTCTCACAAGGTCTGTCGGTTCAATCTTCTCAAGGGTAGAAGGAAACTGAACCACATCCTCTTTCTTTTCTATCTGTTCTAGTTGTAGAACAATAGAAGAAGGTGTTAGCTCTCTAAAGATAACACTTCTGCTATACAACACTTTTTCAACCACAGGATCCCAAAGCTTGTATCCTTTCACACCGACACCATAGCCAATGAAAATACACTTAATAACCTTGTTATCCAATTTTGACCTTTTCTCCCTAGGGTGCATATGCCTCACAAATGAAAACAAGAAGATGTCTAACTGAAGGCTTCTTACCAGACCACACCTCCATAGGTGTCTTACCAACAAGAGTTGATGTAGGAGACCTATTTACCAGGTAGCAAGTAGTGGCTACAACTTCAGCCCAAAACTTTTGTTTGAGGCTTTCTCCACTAAGCATACTCCTAGCCTTCTCCATCAGTGTCCTGTTCATCCTCTTTGCAACTCCATCTTGCTGCGGGGTGTGCGGAGTTGTCTTATATCTTTTAATCCCTTGCTCTTTATAGAACATATCGAACTCTGTCAAACAAAACTCACCACCGTTATCATTCCTCAAACACTTAATCCTTTTTACTAGTCTGATTCTCAACAAAATCATTAAACTCTTTGAACCGAATAAAGACTTCAGACTTGCTTCTGAGAAAATAAATCCATGTCCTTCTACTATAATCATCTATGAAAGATACAAAATATACATATTTGGAAATCGAAGGAACACTAATAGGACCAAACACATCAGAATGAATAAGGTCCAACACACCAAAAAACTTGTGAGAACTAGAGTAAAACTAAACACGATTTTGCTTTCCATATATACAATGTTCGCAAAAGTCAAACTCAAGATTACAATCATTTAACCCCTCAACGAGGTTTTTTATTTTGTAGGGTTCTAAGACCCTTCTCAACAATGTGGCCAAATCTCATATGCCATAAGATTGTCTTTTCAGTAGGAAGATTAACTTCCAAAGCATTAGCACCCTTGGGTACCCAAAATGCACTACCATCAGAATTTGTTACAACAGGCTTTTTCACTGCCGGTTCTAATGGTGGGGATGAAGTGACTGCAACTCTTTTCTTCAAGTCAGAAGAACTATTGCATTGTGAAGTGTATGCCTCTAACTGAAACAGAGTACCTCTCCGAGTACCCTTCGCAAGCACCATAGATCCTCTAGTCATCTTGTATCCATCCTTCGAAAAGACAACTTGCACACCTGCATCATTCCACTTACTTACAGAATGCAGGTTTTGTGCCAAGCCTGGGATGTGCATGACCCCAGTGATCGCCTTCACTTGTCCATCAGGGAATCAGATTGAGACTCTTCCATGACCAACAATCTTTAGATGAGAATAGTCACCCAGGCACACTCTTCCACCATCAAACTCTCCATACTTCGTAAACCAGCTTCGATGCGAGGTCATGTAGAATGATCCACCATAATCAATTAACCACACATCATCAGATGCATGGGTGGCCAGGGTTGCGATGAAGGCATCACCATCATCTTGTGACGTCAGAATCTGAGTCTGGGACATTCTTCTTCTTCTTTTTCATTTCCTCTTTGCATTCCTTTCAGAAATGCCTAGTTTTTCCATAGTTCCAACATAGAGCCTTGGAATTTCCAGGAGATTTGGATCTACCCTTCTCATCTTTTTTGTCATTTTTCCCTTTCTCTTTGTGTCTTTAACGAATCACAAGAGCCTCTTTGGCTGCTTCAGAAGACTTTCTCCACATTTCTTTAGATAACAACGAAGATACCACTTCATCCATTTTGAAGGTGGATGTGGTTCTCCCAATAGCCATAACAAGATGATCCCACAAGTTTGGAAAAGAACAAAGCAAGGTCATACAACGATCCTCCTCCATCTTCACACCAACGAAAGTCAATTATGCAACTAACATGTTGAAAGCATTCAAATGATTTGCAATAGATCCTCCATCCTCCATCCTCAGAGAATACATCTTGTTTCTTAGAAAAAGTTTGTTCACCAGGGATTTGGCCTGATAAACATCTCCCAGCTTCTTCCAAAGATGTTTCGTGGTCTTCTCCTCATGGACATTTAACAGGACAAAATCGGCTAGATGGAGTTTTATGAGACTATTAGCCTTCTGATCTTTGAGATCCCAATCAGCTTGTACCATTGCAGTTGGTTTCACACTGCAAATAGTTTCCCATAGGTCTCTATCAACAAGCATGTCTTCCATTTTAAGTTTCCATAACTCAAAATTTGTGCCGTTAAACTTCTCCACCTCTAATCTTCCAAATGTGCCTGCCATCTCTTTCCTACAACAAGATTGCAGAATACTCTACACAGACTCCCACTCAATCTAAGATCAGCTCAAAAAATCCCTACCCAACAACTAGGACCAAAGGTGATCAAGCTTTGATACCAACTGAAACCTGAAGCTAGGTGTGCAGAAATTGCTTCCTACACTAATCTAATAAGGAGAGATGTGTGCAAATTCTTTTTAACCTTTATAATTACAGTGTTATTAACCCAACAACAGAGATGTTGCAACAATACACATACACACAGAATATAGATAGAAGAGAGAGACAAGATATACGTGGGGAAAACCCTTACGGGTGAAAAACCCCACACTCCAAAACACAGCTCAAATGTATTCTAGTAAACAATCAAGGTTACAATACAATTTCTGAGCCAATGCTCTTGTAGGAGTCTTCAACACTCATATCTGGAGATATTCTGGTAGCATAACAATACCTATCAATCACATAATACATCTCCTCTCAAAGCACCTACTTAAATAGAAGTTTACAAGGCAAAAATGAGCTTTTCTTGAGATGGGCGTCCAACATGACCTCATGGCCCAAAACCCAAGCCTAAGGACACTTGTCCAACACTGCAGCATGGTCATAACACTTGTCATATCACCCCATCCCAAAATGGTCACCTATTCCCAAGTTGGGCAATGATAGATGCTCTTACACATCTTACAACTGTCATAGAATCTGTCATAACTGACGACTCTTACAACTGTAAGAGAATTTCTCATACACTGACTAAAAATAGCATATTCTCTTACAACATGTCATAACCCTCCTTGGGGTGCCCAAAGATGGCTTCTTCCAAGATGCCTTGTGACACATGTCTTCACCTGTCATAGAACATTCCATTTACGACTCTTACGCATCATAGATTCTGTCATAGGAATATGTCATAACTGTTTCGGTGAAGATTCACTTACACACTAGTCAAAGTGCCAACACATGGAAAAATACCTCTACCACTAAGTGGGATGCCTATCTCCTCATGTGAGGACAAAATTACATGTGGTCACCTTCCACGTAGGATGACACATCACTATGCCAACTCCCACAAGATGACGAAACATGACTTGCATCCAAAATACATTAATAGGCAATAAATAAATAAATACAATTAATTAATACAAGGAATTACCAAGGTTGAGACACCTTAATTCCCAACACAAACACTAGATATTACTGAGATTTTTGTGGGAGTTCAAATGTTTGGCCAGATATGACTTTTGATATAACAGTTAGTCAAATGAGCAATTTGTCCAACACTTAGATAGGTAAGAGAGCTAATGACTGTACACTGTGGTTTCTATAGTGAACATGGAGGTTTTGATATTGATTTTGAAGATAAAAGATTTATGAATAGTTGCAAAGCTATTGTGTCCACATATACTTTTGGTGGAGATGATGATCTATACCAACCTATTGGTGTCTCAGGCATCATTAAGAAAGGTCTGTTATGTGGCATTTTCAGAGGAAGTCACATATGGAGAAGATAGAGCCTCAGGCAATTCTAATAGGATTCAGCTAGAAAGACATTCTGTTTCCAGAAATGTGATTAAAAAATCCATCAGAGTTTATTCCAACAATAGGAGTGATAATTGTGCAAGACAAGGAACAGAGATTGATTGGAGATTATAGAAAGGATTTGAGGACACTAGAGTGGAATTTGATTTTACAACACAAATTTTAAAGTACAGGGTGATGTCCATGAAATAGGTGTGAATGCCCTAGAGCTTTCCCTAGAGGAAATAATTTTCCTCTTTGAGAGGATATAGAAAAACTAGAGGATCAGCTACAACATTTATCAAGGCAGAGAGGACTCAATTATCGTGCAGATGAGGAATGGGCATCAACAAATTGTGAGCTCCAAAAAAATAGTGTACACTTTGTGTGGCAGCTTGGCTTTTCAATCCATTTATACATTCACTATGGCACAAGGGAAAACTGTGAACCTGTCGTGTGTACTATCATTTTGTGGATTTTGATATGTCTGATGAGAGGTTTTATTGGAGGAGTTGTTTGCAATGGATTAGAATATGGAAGCAGTTCTTGATCAATGCAGAGTTAATTTGTCCCACTCATTGGTATTTCATGTCTTGAGAAAATTTTCCAATGCCAAAAAAACCTACTTTGAGGTTTTTCAATTGGGCAGTGCAGCAGGCAGGTTTTTCACACAATTGACTGATTTATAATATGATGATGAGTATCTTGGGAAGGACTAAACAATTTGAGGCTATGTGTGAGCTATTTGATGAGATGATTGGATGAAGGATTCAAATCAGACCTGGTCACCCACAACACCATGTTGGAAGGCCTTTTTACAGGAAGAAGGAAGGATGAGGCTCTCAAAGCGCTTTGATCTCATGAAAAGAAGCAACCTTGCTCCTAATACTAGGAGCTACACTATTATGATTTATGCCTTTTGTAAATTACACAAGATGGGGGAAGCCCTGAAATTCTTTGTTGAAATGCAAGAAAATGGCTACCCAATAGATGATGCTGTTTAAACTTGTTTGGTCATAGGCTATGGGAATGTGAAGAATTTGGATCAGTCCTATAAGTTGCTTCTAAAAATAAAGGAGAGAGGAATTCCTCATGACTGCCAGACTTACAATGCTTTGATCAAAGTCATGGCAGATCACTACAAACTAGGTGAAGTTGGATATGATAACAATACTGGAAGTATTGGTGGAAGTGAGAATGCAAGTAGTGGTTTGGATATCCGAGAAGATAGTGACAATGGAAGTGGCACACAAGGATACTGAGTCATCAAACCTGGCAAGTTACGCTTGAATTTGGTTCACAGACCAATCACCATGAAGATGTGTGCAGATTTCAAGTAAGAAAGATAGTTGATGAAAGTGATCATGGCTTAGTATATTTTTGTAGTTTTCATGCTTTTTGTTGTTAGTTTTGGACATATTTACATGTACTTTTTCAATGTGCAATTACATGTAAAAATAAGGAAAGTCCTAAATCAATAAGGACTCTTATTGTTGAATAAGTCATAGTTAGTTTTATTTTTCCTATTTTTTCTCATGGCCTCTCACTATAAATAAAGAGGGCCCCTTTTGTAATAGATATATTTTAATTATTGAAGCGAAACTCTACCGAATTGAAGAGCATTTTGGGAGTTTGTGTTTGAAAATTGTAAATCATATTTTATCAAATAAATAGAAAAGCAAGTGAGCATTCAATCTTTGCCTTGAAACAACTTGTGGTGTATTAGAAATTATTCTTATGTCTTTTTCCTTATGCTTTCTTATCTATTTGATCAAATTGTAGTGTGAGTTTGGATAATCTGGAAGATATTCTAAAGCTTATTTTGGAGACTTTGTGCTACAACAATTATCTTTGGGTTTATGGTTTTATGTTCTTAAGTAAAAGATATTGGAGACTTTGAGCTGCTGCTATCTTTTATGTTCATGTGATTTCATCATAGTATTTAGTGAAGACTTTGGGTTGCACCTTATTCTATTTAGTTCTCAACTTCAAATCAACAAAAGAAAAAACAAAATACTTTGTGCTTTCGTGGGTTTCTTGGTCATTTTACTCTGGTATCACTTTGAGTATTCTTGTGTTTATTCAATTTGGATATTGATTATAATTGCTCCAATTTAGTAATTTGCAGTTCTTGACGTACCACAAGCATTGTGGAATTGTTGTTTTAAATTGTAAACATCTATTCTGAAAAAAGAGAATATGATGATATGGAACCACCTCAATAATAGTTTTTAGTGTATATAAGTCTAGTCAGTTAGCGATCTACAGTAGGTACCAATAAAAGGGAGCCTACCCTTGCTGAGAGGAGAGATATAATATCATCATATTGTGGTTGATATAACCATTTTGCCTTCAGTTAGTTGAAGACAAAATATTCACCCAACATAATCCCAACACTTCAACTCTCATCTCTGTCAACAAGTTCCTTCTCCTACTCAATGCATCAACAACTTTGTTTGATTTTCCACTCCTATGCTTCAATACAAAAGTATAACTCTACATGAACTCTACTCATCTCATATGTCTCTGATTCAACTTTCCTTGACTATTCAAATATTGCAAAGCTTGATGGTCTGTATACAACACAAACTCTTTAGGCAACAAGTAATGTCTCCACTTCTTCAAAGCTTGAATTATGGCATAGAACTCTTGATCATAAAATGAATATCTTCTCCTTGCATCATTCAACTTCTCACTGAAATATGCTACAAGTCTACCTTCTTGACTTAATATTGCTCCTATTGCATTCCTACTTGCATCACAATCTACTTGAAATACCTTATTGAAATTTGGTAATGCCAAAACAGGTTGCTCTGTCACTTTTTTCTTCAACAATTCAAAACTTTTGTCAGCTCCTGATGTCCACTTAAAATCTTTTCTGTCTCCTCTCATTGTCTTTATCATAGGGTTACAAACTAAACTAAAATCTCTGATGAACTTCTATTAGAAACTAGCTAATCCATGAAATGATCTGACTTCTCCAATGCTCTCTGATGTAGGCCATTCAACAATTGCTCTCACTTTCTCAGGGTCCATCTTCAATCCTTCTACAAAAATCACAAATCCCAAGTATACCAATTCTTCTTTCATGAAACTACACTTCTTGATGTTTATCAACAATTTTTCTTCTCTCAGTCTCTGCAATACTCGTCTTTAGAAGGTGTTGCAAATGTTTTTCTTTTGTCTTATTGAAAATCATAATATCATCCAAATATACAATAACAAACTTACCCAAGAATTTCTTCAGAACTTTATTCATCAATCTCATGAAAGTACTTGGTGCATTTGTCAGTCCAAAAGGCATCACTAACCATTCATCTCTTTCTCTGATTCTAATTTGATGGTATCCACTCTTCAAATCTATATTTGTGAAATATTTTGCTCCACTCAAACAATCCATGATATCATCCATCCTAGGTAAAGGAAATCTATACTTAACTATTATCTTGTTTATTGCTCTAGAGTCTGTACACATTCTCCATTCTCCATCTTTCTTCGGTGCTAACACTGCAGGTACTGCACAAGGGCTCAAGCTTTCTCTGATCAAACCTTTCCTCAACAATTCTTGTATTTGCCTATTCAATTCTTCATTCTCTGCTAGTGTCATTCTGTGTGCTTCTTTGTTAGGCAAACTAGCTCTAGGTATAAGATCCATGTGATGGATGATACTTTTGATCGGTGGCAATCCTTCAGGTACATTGTCTGATATGATGTCTTCATACTCTGTCAGCAATTTAGTTATCTCTTCCGGTTGTGATTCTTCAATGCTTCAGGTTTCTTAGGAATCAAAGCATAACACATATTCTCATGTCTCAAACCATCTAGAAATCTCCTTCCATCTACCAAATAGATTCTAGCATTTCCACATACTCCACTCTTAGGATCATCTTACAAAGGAATCAAAGTAATTCTCTTTCTATTTGATGTTATAGTGTATGTATTATTTCTCCCATCATGTATAGCTTTCCTATCATACTGCCAAGGTCTACCCAACAAAATATGACAAACATCCATAGGCATAATATCACACAATACCTCGTCGTGATAGGATTCAATATGAAATTTCACCAAACATTGTTCACTCACCAGTACCTTATGATCATCTTGAATCCATGCTATCTGATAGGGCTTAGGGTGTTTCAATCTTTCCAACCTTAGTTTAGTCACCATCTCCTCTGAAACTAGGTTATCAGAACTACCACTATGAATTACAACTTTACAACATTACCTTCTGATTTACATTTGGTTCTAAACAAACTCTTCCTCTACAGTGGTACCTCATTTGTCTCTGCTTGAAATAGTGCTCTCCTCATGACAAGTGATTCTCCTTTCTCAAGTTTACCAACTAAACTAGGTGATCCAACAGGTTCTTCTTCCACATAGGCTGCTCTTCCATTGTTCTCAGTTCTCTTGCTTGTACTCCCCTAATTACATTCAAATACTCTATGTCCTTCACCTCCACACTTGAAACAAGTTCCTCTGAATGTTCTCCTATCAGGTCCTCTTCCTTCTCTTTTGTATCCTTCACTCTAGTATGGACTAAGGTTTCCTCTGCGGTAAATTTTTTTGTCATCTCTCTGGTATGCATTGTTATCTCTGTCATCCTTCTTAAATGTGTTCTCTTGTTTGTTTTGCTTCGTATATGATCTCTCTCCTCCGAGAAATGTTCTACCTCTTTGAAATTTACCTCCTCTACCTCTCTGTTTATGATCATGCCTCTTATTCAACTTCTCTTCAACTTTCAGAGCAAACTAATATGCTTCTTCCATTATTGTCATCCTCACCAAACTTAGTTCTTCTTGAATGTTTAATCTCAATCCATTGATGTATCTAGCCACTTTCTCTTTGTTTTCTTCGCTATGTCCTGTCCTTATTATCATCTTATGAAATTCTTCAGTGTACTCCATAGATTTCTCCTTTTGTCTCAGGTTCTGCAATCTCTTCAACAGTTCCAACTCATAGTTAGCAGGTATAAATTGATTCTTCAATTTTGTCACCATCCTATCCCATTTTGTAATCTTTCTTTTCCTCTTCTATTTCTATCCAATTGAACTTCTTTCCACCATATATTAGCATGTCCCTTCAACTTTGTCTTTGCAAATTTCACCTTCTCTGGATCTTCAACCTCTTCTTACTCAAAGTATTCTTCCATGTCATTTATCCAGTCAATCAACTCTTCACGGTTCAAATTGCCAGTGTAATTCAGTACATCAACTCTAGGTCTCTTTCCAATATTTGAAATAGCTCACAACATCTTGACTTGATCTGATTCTTCTTCTTCATCACCTCCTAGGGTTTCGCCATTCTAATCAGCGGATTGAAATTCTTCCTCATCATCACTTTCAACATTAGGTCTAGGTGTAAGTCCTCTTCGCCTATCTTCTTCAACAACATCCAAGTGAACTTGCATGGTTTTCATCATTTCCATCATCTCATCCATTCTACCAGCCATTGTTCCAACAACAGGGATTCTCCTTGATGACATTTTCCTAGGATCAAGTGCAAACTGCCTCAATTCGGCGATCGGGCTACAAGGTGACAACTGTCTCACAATCGGCAATTAGTTGCGACACAAGTAACCTACCTTAGATTCAGTGATCTATTCATAGTGAGATCTTATGGAATTCCTTTTCCAACTTCGCTTAATTCACTCCCAAAGATTCAAACTTTCGCTCTGATACCACTTGGTGCAGTCACAGTTAGGAGGGTCCACAAAGTAAACTATCCAGGCCATGCAACTAGAGTAAAAACAATGGAAACAACTCAAAGATATGAAGCAAATATAGATTCAGTCATTCAATACATCTTAGAATTCAAATACAGATTGGCCGGCAACATGCGAGCTTACATTAGGGCTCACATACCTGATTACACAATATGCACAAGATATGGCTTTGAAGCTCCTTTGCACAAAATCCAAACTATCAACTAGGTGCTAATGACCAATTATCGAATTCTACTTTCCTAGGCATCTATTACATCGATATATATCACCTCTGGAACATAAGATTCCTCTGCATCGGCCAAGGAAGATCACAAACTCCAATGAAGAGCTATAACGTGTGTACACAGATAGGTCAGACATATTTGAATAGTATTCCTCCGTGAATGAATAGAATGATGTACGGATCTCAGGGAAGGTCGACCATGAACCCTGTTAGGATTCAGGCAGATTGGAGAAATAAACACTAATAATTAAATGCAGATTAAATAACCCAAATATAACAATGAAGAATAACACAAAAGAGATCAACACAAAAATTTAACATGGTTCACGCAATATGGGCTACATCACATAAACTCAGCTATCTAATGATTTTATTATCTAGTGCAAAATAGATTATAATCTCATGAATTCCATACCCGCAACATACATCCCAGCGACTTATAACAAGCTTTTTGGAAGCTTCTAGAATTAGGGTTTTACAATGTTGTTTTTCTTTTGTCGGTTAACAAAAAATTAACAACCGACTCCGAACGGGCAAAAAAGAGTGAATTTTTTTTGGGGGCTGCGCCCCCAAACCCCTATGAGGATATGTTACAAGTGTACAATATTTGCATGATTAGTCGCCACATACCAACAATCTCCCACTTGGAGACTGATCCTGGATGACACCGCTGCACTTGTAGCTCCCACTGTATTACAAGCCTAGCTGGTTTCTTATATCCACAGTTATCAGTCATGAAGGCCAATGGAAATTGATGATGAAATTAGTTTCTCCCATGTAATTGCCTTTGTGAACATATCTGTAGGATTCTCACTTGTGTGAATTTTCTCCAGCTTCAACTGTCCATCATCCAAAACTAACCAGATGAAGTGGTATCTGAGCTGTATGTGCTTAGTTTTTGAATGCAAAGATGAATTCTTAGCAAGATGAATGGCACTCTGGCTATCAGTGTACAAATGACTATCTTCTTGTCATTGCCCCAATTCCTCCAGAAAATGTTGTAACCAAATCATCTCCTTGCTAGCTTCTGTAGCAGCAACATACTCAGCTTTAGGGGTTGAAAGTGCAACAACCTTTTGCAACCTTGAAATATTATTGATTGTAGTACCTCCTATAGTAAAAACATACCCTGTATTACTCCTCCTTCTATCAATATCACCTGCCAGATCAGAGTCAACATATCCTTTTAGAGAAGAATTTGTTCCTCCAAAATATAGTTTCTTTGAAGTAGTACCTCTCAAATATCAGAGAATCCATTTTACCACATTCCAATGTTCCATTCCTAGATTTCTCATATACCTGCTTACAACTCCCACTGCATGTGCAATATCTGGCCTTGTACATACCATTGCATACATCAAGCTGGCAACTGCTGATGCATATGGTATCTTAGACATTTTGTCTTCCTCCTCTTGTGTCTTTGGACACATCTCCTTAGTCAACTTAAAATGACTAGGCAAAGGTGTACTAACTCTTTTGCATTCTGCACGTTAAACCTTTTCAACACCTTCTCTACATACTTTGAGACAAAAATAATTTTCTGTTTGTCCTATCCCATGTGATCCTCATACCAAGGATTTATTTTACTACACCCAAATCCTTCATAGCAAATAAATTTGCTAATTTCTGCTTAAGTTCATTAATATGTTGCATGTTAGACCCGGCAACAAGCATGTCATCAACATAAAGCAATAGGATAATATAGTTTCCATTACTCAATTTCTTAAAATAAACATAATAATCAGAATGACATCTTTTGTAACCTTGTTCAACTATTAAACTATCAAATTTCAAATACCATTGTCGAGGTGCTTACTTCAGGCCATACAAACTCTTCTTTAACTTGCACACAAATTCCTCCTTACCCTTGACCTCATATCCCTGTGGTTGTATATTTCCTCTTCCAAATCCCCATAGAGAAATGTTGTTTTCACATCCAACTATTCAAGATGCAAGTCTTCTTCAGCCACAAGACTTAGAATAGTTCTAATAGAAGTCATCTTTACAACTGGAGAAAATATTTCATCAAAATCTATACCTTTTTTCTGTGAAAAACCTTTTACCACGAGTTTGGCCTTATATCTTTTCTTGTCTCCATCTTCTTCCTTCCACCTATAAACCCATTTATTTGGCAATGCTCTTTTACCTGCAGGCAATTGGACTAAGTCCCAAGTTTGATTCTGTAGCAAGGAATCCATTTCCTCTTTCATGCCTAGCTCCCACTGCTTTTTGGTATCTACCTGCATTGCTTCTTCATAACCTTCAAGTTCACTAGAATCAGTTAATAATATAAAATATAATGATGGAGAAAATCTTTCTGGAGGTCTAGTTATCCTTGTAGAACATCTAACACTTACAGGAGTCTATGGGATAACTTGTTGTTGCTGAGCATCATGTACCACTGGCATTTTATTTTCTGGAATCTCATCTAGCACCACATATTCCTTTTTGGCCTGTTCATGCTTCTTTTCCTACAACTGATCCTTATACATGACCTTCTCATTGAATATAACATCTCTGCTCCTAATGATTTTATGATTTTCATAATCCCATAACTGATAACCAAATTCATCTACTCCATATCCAATGAGGGTACATTTTTAGACTTAGCCTCAAGATTGGTTCTATTTTCAATATTAACATGGACAAAAGATTCACAACCAAAGGTTTTCATAAATGAATAGTTTACCTTTTTTTCCATCCATGCCTCCTCTAGAATGCCACCATCTAAAGGATTTGAAGGTCCCCTATTTATTAAATAAACAACGGTATGTACATCTACCCAAAAGTGTAAGGGTAGTCCAACATGTAATCTCATGCTTCTTAAATGCTCCATAATGGTCCTATTCATCCTCTCATATACACCATTTTCTTGTGGGGTTCCAAGAACTATTTTCTGCCTACAGATTCCATTGTATGAATAGTAATTTTCAAATTCTCTACTGCAATACTCACCTCCATTATCAGATCTGAGACACTTCAACTTTTTTCCTGTCTCATTCTCAACCAAAGCTTTCCACTTTTAAAAGTTTCAAATACTTCTAATTTTTGTTTTAGAAAATACACCCATGTTTTCCTAGTTGCATCATCAATAAACATAACATAATAGCAAGAGCCACCAAGAGAAGATACTTGAGCTGGTTCCCATACATCTGAATGCACAAGCTCTAATTTCTCACTCTTCTTCTCTTTTCCAACTTTGAGAAATCAGACTCTTTTATGTTTTCCATAAACACAAGTTTTGCAGAACTCCAAGTCAATCTTCTTCAGAACTGGTAGCAACTTTCTAGAGTGAAGGATCTTCATCCCTTTCTCACTCATGTGCCCAAGTCTATGGTGCCACAATTCTTTTTTTTTCCCTGTAGCAAGTGCTATAACTGTCTCAATACCAACTATTTCTGTAGCAGCTAAGGTAGAATAAGTATTACCAGTGCACAAATACAATGTGCCTACCTTTTCACCTTTAGCTACTACTAATACACCTTTAGTAACCTTCCAGACTTTATCTGAAAAGGTAACTATGCAACCTTCACTACCCAGTTGTCCTATAGAGATTAAATTCCTTCTCAAATTTGGAACATGCCTTACCTCCTGTAGCAACCATTCATTTCCATTCTGCAACTTAGATTTTATCTTTCCTTTTCCAACAATCTAACAGGGTTCATCATCACCCAAATATACTTGTCCAAAATCACTTTGAACATAATCTACAAAATATTTCCTATGGGGTGTGGCATGAAATGAAGCCCCTGAATTTATTACCCAGGAATCATTAGCATTATCTAAATACAAAATTAAAGCATCTTGTAATTTATTACTTGCAACATTAGCTTCCTTACTATCATCATATTGTCCGTCTCCTTGTTTGCCCTTTCGAGACCAATAATCCTTCTTCAAGTGTCCAAGCTTTCCACAGTGCCAACAATCCATTCTTCCTCTGGATGTAGATCTACCTTTCTTTGACTTCCCTTGTGACTTCCCATGATTTGTTGAGCTTTTTCCTCTCTCCTTTGTTCTTCCCCTATTCTCTACAGTCAAAGCATTACCCGATGTTGAACTCTCACCTGTGCTTTTTCTGTCGCATTTCCTCGCTAAGGATAACACCAACAACATCATCAAATTTCAAAGTATTTGAACCAGAGACAAAGTTAGTTACAACCATTACCAAACTATTTCAGCTTTCTGGCAAAGAGCATAAAACCAAGAGAGCCCTCACCTCTTCATCAAATTTCACTTTTACAGAAGTTAACTGACCAGTAATTGTATTAAACTCATTTAAATGATCTGACATAGATCCAACTTCAATCAATTTTAGATTAAATAAATGCTTCATGAGAAATACCTTATTTGAGGCTGAGGGTTTTTCATACAATTTAGCCAAATCTTTCATCAGTTCATCTATTGTCTTCGCTTCTGTTATATTGAATGCCACAGATGGTGCCAGGGATAACCGAATGGTTCCCAATGCCTTTCTATTCAGAAGTTCCCAATCCTTATCAGTCATTGCTTCTAGTTTCTTAGCTTTTCCTTCCAACGACCTCCATAAATCCTTCTGATAGAGATAATCCTCCATCTACATCTTTCATAACTAATAGTTCTTCCCATTGAATTTATCTACCTTCAATTTACCCTCGTCCACCATTGCTCCCACTTAACCGTGAGACTCCCACTCAACCGTGAGACCTTCCTACAGACAATAATCAAACACAACCCGCTCTGATACCAGTTGTTAGGATTCAGGCAGATCAGAGCAATAAACACTAACAATTATATGCAGATTAAATAACCCAAATATAACAATGAAGAATAACACAAAAGAGATCAACACAAAAATTTAACGTGGTTCACCCAATATAGGCTACATCCATAGAAACTTAGCCATCCAATGATTTTATTATCCAGTGTAAAATAGATTACAATCTCATGAATTCTATACCCGCAACATACATCCCAACCACTTATAACAAGCTTTTTAGAAGCTTCTAGAATTAGGGTTTTACAATGTTGTTTTTCTTTTGTCAGTTAACAAAAAATTAACAACCGACTCCGAACCCCGGCGAGGATACATTATGAGTGTACAGTATTTGCATGATCAGTTGCCACATACCAACAAACCCAAAGTACATTGAATGATGTAAAATTTAGCTCCGCGAGTTGTGAGTTGCTCCGCAGGTCTTCTCCTTTTGCTAATTGTCTGTGACTGTCAGGATGCTCTGTTATGAGAAAACAATCGATCTTATGATAGAGATATCTTACCGGTACCTGATCCAAATGATCTAAGATTTGGATATGTTGTACATGAATGTGTCTAGATGTTAAATCCAACTCCGCAAGATCTAAAATGCAACTGCGGTAGAATGCGGACCAAAATATAGAAACTGTAATTGACTGAACTGAAATGGGAAATGAAAAGAAACAAATTGAAATACAAACAAACTAAAATGCAAATGTTTTTTGGTTGATGCAAGATTGCTCTTGAACCAGGGATGCTCCTGTATCAATACCTAACTCCTAAAAATTGACAATCACAACACTAAGTAAAAATGGCATGAGACCCATACAATGAGAATGTCTGAAACCCAATGACAAAGATCAAAATAAATTTGGACAAAAGGGTCATGGGGTGTGGGTAGGGGTTCCGTCCCCCTCCCCACAATAGGGGCATGATGTGGATGCCATAATAATACCTAGGGCTATGTGCTCTCTTAGAGTGAACGTTAGGTGGCAGCATCCCATGATAGGTTTTATAATGAAGATGAACTTGGATGAGGCTTCAAAAAGTAACATGGGCCCAGGTAGTGTTGTGGAAAATCATTAGAGATGATAAAGGAAATATTGTTGATTCCATAGTAAAAAGCATTCCTATTGCTTCTAATTACATTACTAAGCATTGGACTTTGATTGAAGATCTTAAGCTCGCTAGGGATAATAATTATCAAAAAATCTAGGTGGAGGATGATTCTCAAATTATTATAAATTCCATGAAAAAGATATAATCCTAATTGAAATATCCAGTTCCTATTTAATGAGGCATTAAGCTTTCATGGTTCTTTTTAGGAAATAACACTTGATCACATCTATAGAGAAATAAATAAACTAATTGATTTCCTTGCTAATATTGGTGCTCTATAGCTTCATAATGGAGTATGTATTCAATCAAAGAATCAGAGGAGATGGGATGGACTAGGGGTCCTTATATAAAAAGTTATTAGAGATGGACTCTCATTGGCTCTTACCTAGCTTCTGGAGTGATGCTAGAACACATGTGAGGGAGCTTAATTTCTTTGACTGCTTAAGTTTCAAAATTGGAAGGAAAATTTATAGATTTGGAGGATGTATAATGTTGTAAATTTGTAAAGGTTCCTTTGGTGGTTCCTTGCCCCTTAGATTGTATTGAAGTGTTGGACAATCCTTTTTCATGGTTAGGTCTATTTTACTAAGGCCTAATGAAACATACTCAAATGATATTTTAATTGTTTTATCTAAACTTTTATAGAACTTGCATAATGTTGATATTCTCAAAAAAACTAAAAGAGTGGACTATCTTGCACTAAAATGGACTATCTTGGGCTAATTTTTTAAGGTTGGTGGAGGCACCTGAAATCATCTCACACCATTTCCATCATCACTAGTTCATCCCTCGGTCATTCTACTATAGCTAATTAAATAAATTCTATTTATTTAATTAATTATTCTCATTTTTCCTACTAATATTAATTAAATAGTTTTTAATTATTTAATTTAAAAACTACTATTCCTCTAGCATTAATTAAATAAATTAGGACTATTTATTTAATTAATCAATCTTTTCATCTTTCATCTATAGTCCAATCTTAAATAAATTCAATATTTATTTAACTAGGTTCACCATTCTCATTCCAAAAATTAGATAAATACATCCTATTTATTTAATTTTTATTTTCCCCTCCCAATCATTAGTTGACAAAAAGCAATCATTGACCTAGCTAATCATTTGCACATTCTAAAACATGTTTAATCAAGATAAATCTTGCAAAAGGCTTAAAATTGTACATGAGTATGGACAAGACTTGTACAACACTCCAAAATCTACTTTTTGGATCCCCACCATCCACTTTCTCCAAGGCAATCCTCTACCATTGATCTTCCTTAAACCTTGGACCTCCATTTGTGCACCTGCCACAAGGTGCCACTTGGAGGCCCCTCATGCATCCAATCCTCTTAAGCATCCTTAACCATTGATCTCTCCAATCAATTCTAGCCCTTGATCCTCCCATCTAAACATCTATAAATTGAACCCCTCACAAGCCATTTTCAACCAACTCTTGAATGCAAGGTTACAATATCATTTTGAGCACTTGACATATCTCCTCTCAACAATAATAATTCTTTTGAGCACATCCACTTAGGTGCAACAAGGATTGGTGTTAGTGAGAGCTCATTGTTTTCATTGATGTTTGTTGATTCTTATGATATATCTTGAGGTTGCATGTAGGTGTTGTTGTCAATTAAGATTCCACCCTAGCCAAGTTAAACTTAACTATAATGCTAAAACATGGAAACACTCTCAGGTTGTGGGTGACCTATAGTGAGAATGATTCTCCAGAGTGGGCTGGTTCCCCTGGTGGATCACCTAATCTAAATGACTTTATGAGGAAAGGGTTTAGAAAGATAACTGAAAATGAAATCCTAAAACCTAAGGATGATTCACCAGAAATTAAATTCATTTTTATAATTTTACTCAAACAATTTCTCAAAAAACTTTATCCCTCACAATCTCACTTGAAACATACAACTCAACAATAATTTGTATGAAGGCTCGAACTGAACACAATCACACAGCCTGAATCATATGAAATTTTGCACACAAACTTACAATAACAAGACATAAAATGATTCAGTATTTGGAATCACAATGAAATCAAATTGATACTGCAAACATGAGACAAAATAGGAGAAGGAAAGCTCTGTTATTTTATTAAAACTAAAGCAGTATGTCAGATCAAAATATGAGTACAAAAGTGTTTACAAAGCTCTCTACAAATGAACAAGAGAGGAAGAAACAATATTCTGAACTACCCAAAACTGAGTCCTTTTCCCCTATATATAGCGAAAAGGCTTTCTAAAAACCCAGCCAGCTATCTTACCCAAAAAAGAAACCAAAGTCACTGAAAATTAGAAATAGAAGTTTCAATTCACCCCTTTCTTTTTTTGCATAATGGGAACTTAAGCGAAAAGAAGGCAAGTGAACTGGACTTGCCTTATTGAGTGTTTTACACTTGCTATTTATTTTCTGCATTTATTTGACATCTATTAAAGTAATTTATAAAATATTACTTTAATAGTGCCTTACATTTGTTTGCAACTTCAAATTTGCAAAATAGAAAGAGGGCCCACCTTGGCTTTCACAACTTGCAAAATTCTAAATATATGCAAAGTTTACAAAATATATGCAAAGGTATTTAAAAATACCTTATACATATCGATGAGTATCTAAAAATAACCAGGTATTTGATTTATGTAAAAAATCAAAGGCAAAAAAATCATGAAATGGATACATTTTCCAACAATACCTAGACTTTTCTCCATGAAATGGGTACATTTTCCAACAACCATTCTAACAACTGCTTCATGAAATGGAGCATGATGAAGCTTTTCTCCATGAAATGGGTACATTTTCTAACATTTGTATAAGCTTGAAATTTATTGATAAATCAGATCTTATGCTAAAAACTTTGAAACATACCAGCACCTAGACTATTGAAACCAGTGGATCTTGATTCGGAGTCGCCAGATGTGTTTGAAGAACTTACCTCCAAAGGCTGAGATTGCTAGTGCACACACCAAGAACCAACAATGAAATGATGAGCTTTGAACTGTGAGAGTTCAAACTGTCCCATCGGGCGTGCCAAAAACTATTATCAATGAGGATTGCACCCTAGTTGAGTTAAACTCAACTATCCTGTGTAACATGGAAATATTCTCAAGCTGTGGGTGGCTTATAATGAGAATGAATCTCTAGAGAGGGATGGTTCATTGGCGGATCACCTAATCTAAATGACTTTCCGAGGAAAGGGTTTAGAAAGATAACTAAAAATAAAATCCTAAAACCTAAGGATGATTCACCAGAAATTAAATTGATTTTGATAATTTTACTCACAAACAATTTCTCAAAAAACTTTAACCCTCACAATCTCACTTGAAACATACAACTCAACAATAATTTGTATGAAGGCTCGAATTGAACATAATCACACAACCTGAATCATATGAAATTTTGCACACAAACTTACAATAACAAGACATACAAGGATTCAGTATTTTGAATCACAATGACATCAAATTGATACTGCAAACATGAGACAAAATAGAAGGAAAGCTCTGCTATTTTATTAAAACTAAAGGAGTATGCCAGATCAAAATCCGAGTACAAAAGTGTTTACAAAGCTCTTTGCAAATGAACAAGAGAGGAAGAAACAATATTCTGAACTGCCCAAAATTGAGTCCTTTTCCCCTATATATAGCCAAAAGGCTTTCTAAAAACCCAGCCAGCTGTCTTACCCAAAAAAGAAACCAAAGTCACTGAAAATTAGAAATAGAAGTTTCAGTTCACTCCTTTCTTTTTTTGCATAATGGGAACTTAAGCGAAAAGAAGGCAAGTGAACTGGACTTGCCTTATTGAGTGTTTTGCACTTGCTATTTATTTTCTGCATTTATTTGACATCTATTAAAGTAATTTATAAAATATTACTTTAATAGTGCCTTACATTTATTTGTAGCTTCAAATTTGCAAAATAGAAAGAGGACCCACCTTGGCTTTTACAACTTGCAAAATTCTAAATATATGCAAAGTTTACAAAATATATGCAAAGGTATTTAGAAATACCTTATACATATCAATAAGTATCTAAAAATAACCAAGGTATTTGATTTATGTAAAAAATCAAAGGCAAAAAAAGATGCCTTATAGCAAAAGCCACGACCTTTTTGCATTTTGTTTCTTTATTTGGCACTTAACATTTTTTACTCTAGTTTGGGCACCACCATTGTGAACATTCCTTAAAAACTACGAACTAGGTGGGTGAGGAATTTAAAGGGTTTTTTATTTTTATTGTCTTCTAATTTTTATCCTAAAATCTCAAAAACCCAGATCGTATGTTTTGAGATATGATTAAACCATGTGACTGCTATCTTTATTTTGTTGGGTCTTATGCCTCTGATTGTTCCTCGAAAACTACAAACTAGGTTGGTGAGAAATTTAAAGGGTTTTTTCGTTTATTGTCTTCTAATTTCTATCCAAAAATCTCAAACACCTAGATCATAGTTTTTGATATATGACTAAAATACATGATTGTTATCCTTATTTTGCAAGGTCTTTATGCAATACTACTGCTCTTTCAGACTATTTCCACATTCCTCTTAAGACTTGGGGGCAGCATGCTGAGCTCAACCCTTGTGGGAGCCCATTTTTGCACCACATGTTGAAATGTCATCAGAAATGAATCAGCAACATTTTTACAGTCTTGTGTATATCTCTTATTGCAAAATGAAGAAACATTATCAAATAAATAAAAGCAATATCCTGCAATTTAATGTAGTCTCCTTTATGTCAAAACATTGCACCACAAAACTGAATTCTCTCTTTTAAACTTTGATATGCAATGATTAAGCATGGCAAAAATATGTTAAAATATTCTTCACCTTTAAATGTAAATAAATTGTTTCAGCTGTACCAATTTGAGCTGCAGGTGAGAAATTGGTAATAGGTGTAAAATAGGTTTAGCTTGAGGGTTTAAATTTTATTTGTATGTTTTACATTTACTTGCACCTATTTTGGCACGCTCAATGGGACCCACGTCCCTACCTAACATCATTTTTAGCTTCTTTTGTAGCTTTTGTGTTGCAGGTTCATGCTTTGGTGCCTTTAGTACTAGTTTCCAACCATTATCATCTGTTCCTATACCTTTAACCTATTCTACCATGATCCATAACACATTTTGCACATCTGAGTATATTGCAACACAAAAATGATTCCACTCAAGAATAGACAAATTATCAGTCATGCCTACATGTTTCATTTGCAAAGAGAGTTACCTAGGTATTCAAGTTAGAAAGTAAAACAATGTGACTAAGTGTTATAGATGCTCCGTTGAGCAAAAAGGAAATCATTTTTCCAAGTGGAATAACATCAACTCTGGAAGCATGCCTCTTGCTTTGCAAAACCTTACTCAAGTAGAAGATATATTAATAGCAAGGGTAAATAAATTTCTTCAAGTTCGGCATGCATGAGGAGGCCAGCTAAAATATAGTGGTCATACCATTAACTTCCCACAAGACATACTGCTATTGCAAAATACTTACCTAGATGTATCAACCAATTAGACATAATCATTATTAGAAGACAAAGTGTAGAGCATAAAAATTATGATTTCTATGTTAATCTCTCATGAGTTCTCAAAACCTTAAAGTACAAGATTGCATGTGATCCATACTACAAGGATGTCACCTTGATGAATTTGCACTATTGAGCTTTCCTTCCACTCCTATAGATGTGTCAAACATGCTTCCACAAATATTCTAGAACCTACCACCCACTCCACATCCACAAACATTAATGAGTTTGACAATGTTGAACAATTAAATGAAGACTTTTCTTTTGCATCTATTCTCCCAACAACACATAGAGAGGTTGAACAAATTCATATCTTTTTACAACATAACTAGTCTCTCCCTACAAATGTTATGGAATGGTCTCCTATTACATTATAACCAATCAATGAGTACAAAACAGAGGGCTTGCTTGTAATGGCATTCTCTACTCTCTTCCCTATTGGTGTGGTACTTTTCAAACAAAAACACATCAAAGGTGTTGAAATGCATAAATATGTTGTATATCTTATGCAATACCATGATAATAGATTTGGTCAGCATCCATGTTTCTATACTTGTTGCAACATAGAGGATCTGCCCATATTCATGGCTTCCTTTGGTTGCAAGAAGCACTTGCCATTGAAAGCATGGATTTTAATAGTCCAAAAGCAGTTCAAAATGTTGTGCAATACATAAATACATATGTTTATGCATGGAACCCAAAAATAAATAGCCAAAGGGAACAAATGGTGCACCCTCCATCCTTGATGACCCTTTCTTGTTGGACACACTAGCAATCCTCACATGCAAGCCCTTTGCAGATTACATAGAGTTAGTTAATCGAGTTCAACAACACACGAAATGTAGCAAACAAACATGCTTGTAGAGAAATGGGTCATCATTGCTATGTCATTACAAAGCTCATTAGGATTTGCATGCATCATCTACTTTTTCTACAAATGATACTGACCACACAATGTTCCTACCTACTAGAAATGATGATAGGGTAAACATCCACAACCCAATAATTTTATCAATTTGGCATGCAAATGTTGATTACCAACCTATTTTGTCACACCATGCAATGCTAAAATACATTGCCAAGCACACAACAAAAGAAGAGTGTCAATTTGAAATTTATCACCAACTTTTGAAACGTATCTCTACAAATATTAACCTAGAAAAGCCAACTACAACTGCATTTCACAAGTTTGTAACTGAGACCATTGTTGATCGTGATATCAATGCACAAGAGTCCTGCCACTTGCTATTAAAACTACCACTAAAAATTTGTAGTCATTCCTTTGTTTCTTTGAATGTCAACTGGAAAACCCCATGTTGTGTGCCTTCTACTCAAGAATGTACAATACATACCTCAAGCTTCATTGAAAGGTATGACTCGACCAATTGTATTGGAATCATTGTCATTAATTGAAGTAAGGAGAAACTAGAATTGTTCAAAGTCCCACAAAAACTACAAGTGGACAAAAAGAGATATTCCAAACATTGTTCAAGTATCTCAACATTTTACTGCAATTCCTTCTATTTAGATAATGACATGTTTGAGTCCTTTTGTTGGAGTGAGATTCTACTATACTTTCCATTTTACAACATTAATCAAGAAATAAGGTCATATAGGGAAGATATAATCACTCAACGGGAAGAAATGGCTACTAGCTACCACACATGGCATGTTGATCGCACACGACCAAAATCAAAGAACAACAATGATGATGAACTTGTGTCAAACAAACCAGAAGATATAGAATACCTTAATGCAGTGGAGTGGGAACTTCTATCCTCCCTCCACCTAGGAAATGATCTTGTTATTGATGAACTAGACATGCTTAGCTATCAAGACTTTGACAAATGCCACAATTGGGCTTCCACTACAATTACCCCCTCCTTGATGGAGAATGTTGCCACATTCATTGACTATAACCATTCAACATAAAAATCCAAGAAAATTGAACCAAACTCAACTATTGCAAAGGGAAAGCTTTCTTTGGAGCAGCAAAATGCATTAAATATTATTGTGAACCATTCTAATTAGACTGAAAGGCAACCACCACTTCTAATGATCATACAAGGTACTACAGGAACAAAGAAATCATACTTGATTAATAGCATTCAAAATGCAATCTCTATAAATGTACTCACATAACAAAAGTAATTGCTTTTGTTCGCCCCAACAGGTGCTGCTACTTTCAACATCAATGCATCAATTGTTCATTCAGCACTTCACATACCAATAAAAGAGATGAACCCTCTTCAAGGTCAAGCTCTATCAACTTTCCAAGAAAGCATGTATTTCATTTGTTATATTCTAATTGATGAAATGATCTTCATTGGACCAAGGTTGTTAGAACACATTGATACTAGACTATTGGAAGCATTCCCATACCGCAATCAAATCCCATTTGGTGGATGCTCTATTGTACCTATTGGTGACCTAGGACAATTGCCACCAGTACATGACATTCCAAAGTATGTTGGATCATTGTATGGGATAACACTTTGGAGAAACTTTTAGACAATAGTCACATTGAACACAATTTTTTGACAACAAGAAGATGAACTTGCCCAAATAATATTTTGCAAACTCCTTCAAAATATAAGGAATGCTAAGGGAACCCAAGAAGATTGGCAACTGCTCATGTCACGCAACAATGACAACCTATCTTCTAGCGAAGAAGATACATTTTCTTCATCCATACATTTGTTTGCAACAAATGATTTGGTTGAAACACATAACAAAAACTCTTAAAAGCATTGGGCAAACCAGTAGCACGCTGCATTGCTGAATAAAAAAAGGAGTATAGTAAATTCATATTCATATGATGAAAAACTAAAACAAAGGTGTATTGTGTGTTGGACAAGTTATGGTAAATACTGTTAGGGTTAAGGTGCCATCAACCTTGTAAATCTTATGTAATTTATTATTCCTATTATTGTTTGTAAATCACCCATAAGGGATGAGAGGTTTCACCAGCAACGATCTTGTTTCAACCGCATGTTTTTATCCAATACCTGATGCTAATTTGTTCACGATAGGGGGGTCGCAAGGGGGTTTCCCCCTGTGAGGGGTTTGGGGAGATCATCCCCCCGATGGGGGGTCTAGGAGCCACATGCCCCCAAAACCACATTTTATTTATATTTTATCATTGTAAATCTGGACTATTCATCATTAGGTCACATATCTGATGGTTGATATTATGTCAAATTTCTTGCCCTAGAAGGCAACCCCCTTTTATAAGAATATTGTACTACATTTTTTTAGCAGAGTTGGGAGTAATGTAGGCACCGTTGGATTGAAGACTAAAGAAGAAGAGGAAGTGCATGTATTGTAATTTCATATTTGAAAATAATACAACTTGGAGCCTCTTTTCTTGGTGGAGTTTTTTACCCGAAAGGGTTTTCTCCATGTTATATACTGTGTTATGTGTTCAGTTCTTAAAGCATGTTATTTCTGTGTAGTGGGTTTTATTTCTATTGTAATCTCCATTGATTCTACATTATTTAGAGGACATTAATAAGGTTTGAATCAGATTTCCATTGTGTGGTTTGCACCTTCATTTCTAACAAATACAAATTTGTGTGTTGCAATTGGACTTGTCAATGGTGCACTTGGCAAAGTAATTGCTATTGTCTACAAAAATGAAAGTAGGCCACCAAATATGTTGGGATAAGGTGCCATTAACCTTGTAAATCCCAATAGTGTATTTATTCCATTTATTATATGTAATTTGTAATTATCCATGAGGAGATGTACTAGTTTCACTGGCAGGGGTAATTACGGAGTAACCGAAGGTAGATACAGAGTGACTTTTACTATTGGCAAATCTAAAAACTCAAAGTAAATGAGAGTAGCAATTCTCCCTTGAGGAGTCTACTATATTTGGCATGTATGAAAATTGTCATAATGTTTGGTAAGTGAATCTATGACAGCTGCAAGTTGTCATAAGATTCTGTGATTCTATGACGCATATGACAGATATGTGTGTATATAGAAAATCGATCTATCTAAACTAAATAAAACCAAAGAACCCAATAACATAAAGAAAACGAATTTAAATAAAAGCTATGACGAATAATCAATGCAATAAAGACTTTTACCGAAATCTGTGTTGTTTCCTTTGGATTGAATGTAGAATTGCTCAATGAAATTGCAAAGCCATAGCTGCAACAAGCAAGTGTAGTGCTCAAGAGATCAATGTCAAAAGATCGTTATAGTGCTCAATCAACGCGTAGTGTATGCTCGAAGCTCTGTTAAGTGTGCCTGAAAATACAATCGAAGAGAGAGGCTCAATGAAGGAGATGAGGGGGGTTTATATAGATTTCAAGGAAGATCGATCAACGGTCTAGATAATTCAGAAGAATCAACGGAGGAGATAAGTTGAGGAATGTGCAACGAATGAGAAGAAGACATGTGTCTTGCTTGCTTTTGCATGAGAGGAGTTATCAAAAATAGAAGAATGAGTTAACTGAAGAAATAAATCAATTAAAAGAATAAAGCAATCAGTTAAGTGATTTAAAACAAGAAGAAGGGATTTGCATGAGAATAGAAGATATTTTGCTTTATTAAATATAGAAAGCTTGAGTTATATTAGAGATAACACAAATTAGAAGAAAAAGCAATTTAAATAAATAATTGATTTATTTAAATTTAGAGAAGATATTTTGGAAGAAATAATTAAATAATTAGAATTATTTAATTTAGAAGATTTAAAAGCAAATTAAATAAATAAATTTATTTAATTGTTGTGCATGATTTTGGAAGAACAGATTATAAATAAAATATTTGATTTTATTTATTTTTAGAGGATTGAGATAATTTAAATAAATTTGATTTGATTTATTTAAATTTAGAAGAACAATTGATTTAATTGAATAATGTAAATTATTTAATTGTAGATAAGATAGAATTGTGATGAATTAATTAAATAATGGGATATATTTAATTAATGTGGATGTGAATTTTGGAAGGAGGATAATAATCAAATTAAATAATTAAAATTATTTAATTGTGGAAGAATATAGAGGAATTTAATTTAATTAATTAAATAAAGAGGATTTATTTAATTAATGTTGAATTTAGGAGATTTAGAAGAATTTGATGATAATTAATTAAATAATTAGATTATTTAATTAATGTTTGCAATGCAGGTGATTAGACAGATAACAGAATGCCAGTGATTTGACAACATGGTCATTTTAGGGTGTCTACATTTTGCCCCTCTTTGATGCAATGCAGCATGTAGCGTTGCGTCAAAGAAAACGATTGTTGAAGAGGTGATACAATTTTTTGATGCCCAGTGTAGGTAGTTGCCCCAGCATAGTTAGTGTAGGGTGCCCCCTCGAGAGGAAAGACAGGGAAGTGACAGAAGAACTGTGTTGACGCTCGACTAGAAGATTTGTTGGAGACAGATAAGGTTGGGTTGATGATAGATAGAAGAAAGTGGAGATAGAAGAGAACATAAGAGAAAGACTATTGATCGATCCTTGCTGGAAAACTATATAAGGCCATGGAAAAATGGATGGTGTAAATGGATGAGCTTGTTGCAATGGTTTCACATTTGTTTATAAAGAGCAATCCTTATTTTTGATATAGCACGTGGATAGTTTGCCACCAAGGTATAAAAGACCAAGGTGCTGTACTATCCGAGTGCGTGGACGTTGACTCTGCAAGCAAGCAGTTTGAACTTAGATCCCCTTAGACATACTATGACCTTGTTGGGACATGTGAATGAGCCATAGTCTTGAACATAAAATAAACTTCAATACATGTAAATGCAAGAAGAATATTAATATGCAAGATGCTAGGTCGTAACACACACAAGATAGATATGATGCTAAGAAAGATACTAAAGATCATTCCTCAAACACGGCACACAGAAAGCAATGACTATGCCCCCAGTCCGTACTGCATCGCAACATACCCAGATTATAGATAAACCAGGGTAGTTTTGAATAAGTATTGGAAAAGGAACAAAAGATAAACCATAACACAAATTGACTGACTTACAAAGTAAACATACAGCCGCCATATTCTCTTGGCAAAGAGGTTGCTCAGGATAGATTGGATAGGAAAGATAACAGCCTTATCGTAGGAACTCTGTGTCCGTTAAAGGGGGCTATCTACCTAAAAAGACAATGTCTCACTTGCAGGAAATGCCACATGTTGCAGGAGACGCGTGTGTTGGTCTCGACACTGGAACACTTCGAAGAAGACAAGCTTGTTGATCTAGGGCTTGGTTAAGCGGTACTTAGCTGATGTTGGCAAATCGGTATGCAGGACAGTAGATGACTCTGGAAGAAAGCCTCTTTGCTTCAAGTTTGTTAAGGACTTTTGCTTTGAAAGGATGCGTTAGCTTGCTGCTTGAGTTAGTCAAGTCGAGGCGAATGGATTTTAAAAAATGGAAGACTAGAAGGATGACAGTGCTAATGGATTGAAACGGGTGGAGAATGATGGATCGTGTGTGCCTGAGTACTGGATACATCTTTTGTATTCCAGACTGCCTACATACCTTGTATCCACGGGATCAAGGCACACTTACGATGGAAGATGAACGTGATAAATATGTAGTTCTGGATAGAGTGATGAATGGGTCAAGGTGAAAGGAGGAGATCTTATGTACCTGAGTACCGGAAATGTCCTTCATATTCCAGACTGCCTACATACCCATATCCATGGGATCAAGGTACCTTAAGATTGAAAAGATGATATGTAGTTCTGGTTAGTGTGATGATGTGGGAAAAGAGCAGAGAAGAGGTGATCTTATGTACTTGAGTACTGGAAACGTCCTTCGTATTCCAGACTGCCTACATACCCATGTCCATGGGATCAAGGTACCTTAAGATTGAAAAGATGATATGTAGTTCTGGTTAGAGTGATGATGTAGAAAAAGTGTTGAGAAGATAACAGCCTTATCGTAGGAGCGAAGTGTCCGTTAAAGGGTGTTACCTGTGGAAATGAGACAAGATTGAAGTATGCGCTGTGAACCACGAACAAGGAACCAATCCTAGACTGAAGCTAAGGAAAGAGTTGCCCCCATTCTGGTAGAGGAAACTGTAGGGGTGACCGCCGAAGAAGACACCGAAAGACTTGACCTAGGACAAGACAGTGTTAACTGTAGACACAGATCAAGACGTGGGATGACGATGAGGGACACTGACAAATTTCCAAGCTATACTAGGTAGGGAGATGGAAATGCAAACAAAGTCAATGGTTTTATTATGGATGGATGGATGAATCAGGTTGCGAACTGGACAAGGAGTGGACAGGACTCGATAGACGATGGATGCTGACTCTACGCATAGCGCCTGTTTGCCAGGTTTTCACTATGGTACTTATCCAAGGCGCCTGTTTGCCAGGTTTTCACTAGAGGATGGATGTTTTTTTTGTATTTTTGTATTTTTGATTTTTTTGATTTTTGATTTTTTTTTATTTTTTGTGGGAATACTCTGAGGATCAGGCATAGAACTTTTTGAGATGGACACTGTTAAGTGGCTCATCTAGAGGAATGCCGTCAGGTGTAGCTAAAGTATAAGCTCCTGATCCATATGCTGCTGTGACAATGAAGGGACCTAACCAGTTAGGCTCAAACTTGCCCTTCTTCTCTCGATCTGCTTGATTTCTCTGATTCTCCTTAAGTACAAGATCACCAACTTGAAACCGTCTTTCTTTGATCTTTTTGTTGTAATTACGCCGGAGGCGGTTCTGATAGACATGGAATGATTAAGTGCGGCAAGGCGCCTCTCATCTAGTAGTTCAAGCTCAGCTAATCTGGAAGTGCGATACTCATCTCCGCCGATCAGGTCCTACATGGATACTCTGAGGGATGGGATCTCGACCTCTATAGGTAGGATGGCTTCAGAGCCAAAGACCAAGGCATATGGTGTGGCACCAGTTGGTGTTCTGATACTAGTGCGGTAGGCCCATAGGGCAGGATTGAGTTGCAAGTGCCAATCACGACCAGCTTCATTGACCGTTTTCTTGAGGATTTTGAGAATGGTTTTGTTGGAAGCCTCAGCTTGGCCGTTACTCTGCGGATAGTAGGGAGTTGAAAAGCGATGTTGGATATTGTACTATATGCATAAGGCACGGACATCTTGGTTCTTGAATGGTCTCCCATTATCAGTGACAATGGCTTGGGGAATACCATACCGGCATATGAGGTAGTTTAGGATAAACTTGGCTATTTGCTTACCGGTGATATAGGTCATAGGAATGGCTTCCACCCACTTCGTGAAATACTCAGTGGCAGTAATGATAAACTTGTGGCCATTTGAGGAGGAAGGGTGGATTTGTCCTACGAGGTCGAGACCCCATTGAGAAAAAGGCCATGGAGTTGTCACAGGTTGTAACTCATGAGCTGGTGTGTGAATCAAATCTCCATGCTGCTGACATTGTAGACACTTCTTAGCAAACTGTGCGGCATCTTGCTCTATTGTAGGCCAGTAATAGCCTGTTCTGAGTATCTTCTTAGCAAGATTAGGACCGGTAGAATGTGCGCCACAGACACCTTCGTGTATGTCTTGTAAGGTAGCTTCGGCTTCTTCCGCGTTAAGACATCGTAAGAGGATACCATCGAGACTCCGGCGATATAGTGTATCACCCAGAATGATGTAACGAGAGGATCGACGGATAAAGGTTTTGCGTTGAGTGGATGATAGGTCAGGGGGAAAGGTATTGTGTTTGAGGTATTCATAGATATCTTCATACCATGGGGAATTGGGACCAACAAGTTCGCAGATGATTTCAGTAACAGGAACATCGACGGCAGGTATCAACAATTGCTCGATCAAGAATTCACACTTCTGTGTATTAGCAGGCATGTCAATCAGTGACCCTACAGAAGCCATAGAATCTGCAGCTTTATTATGGTCTCTTGGAATTTGCTCAAATGTGATGGTAGAAAAATGTGGTTTGTAGGCATCCACTAGTTGTTTATAGGGGACCAACTTTTCATCCTTTGTTTGGTATTCATCTGTGACTTGGCGGATGACTAGCTGTGAGTCTCCATATACTTGTAATTCTGTGATGTCCCATTGAACTGCTGTATTGAGACCTATGAGGAGTGCTTCATACTCGGCTATGTTGTTGGTGCAAGGGAATGCTAGCCGATATGACTTTGGAATGTAGTCATTCTGAGGTGTAACAAATAAGATGCCCGCTCTTGATCCATGCTGTGTGTGAGAACCGTCGAAGTACAACTTCCACATTATGGAGTTAGCAAGAGTGAATAGATTCTCATCAGGAAAGTCTGCTACCATAGGATGTGTATCTTTCATAGGTGCTTCTGCTAGTTGATCTGCGAGGGCTTGTCCTTTGATTGCTTTACGATCTGTGTACTCAATGTCGAACTCACTAAGGATCATAACCCATTTAGCTAGTCTGCCTGTGAGAGCTGCTTTTGCTAATAGATATTTCAAGGGATCAATCTTGGCTATCAGATTTGTGTGTTGGTTCAACATGTAATGCCGCAACTTTTGGGAGGCAAACACTACTGCTAGACAAGCCCTTTCCATGGGTGAATAATTGAGCTCATATCCCACCAAGGTTCTACTGATATAGTAAATTGCGTGCTCTCTGCTTGAGTCATCATTTTGTGCTAGCAGGGCCCCTAGGGCCGAATTTGTAGTGGAGATGTACAATATCAAAGGTTTGTCCGCAACTGGTGGAACCAATACAGGAGGTGTAGCTAGATACTCCTTAAGTTGATCAAACGCTGCCTGACACTTGTTGTCCCATCGAAACGAGACATCCTTTCGGAGCAAGTGTTGAAAGGGTTGACATTTATCTGCTAGCTGTGAGATGAAACGTCGAATGGACTGTAACCTTCCTTGGAGGCTCCTTAATGCTTTTAGGTTCTTTGGTGGAGGCATCTCCACTATAGCCTTTACTTTTGCTGGATCGACTTCGATGCCTCTACGAGATACTATGTATCCCAACAGCTTCCCTGATGTGACACCGAAGACACACTTCTTTGGATTGAGTCTTACTTGGTATTTTTCAAGCCTGTCAAAAATCTGTCCTAGGACCTGTATGTGATCCGCTCTAGAAGATTTAGCCAATATATCATCAACATAGTCTTCCATGATGTGATGAAAGAGATCGTGGAAGATCACTGTCATTGCTCTTTGATAGGTTGCTCCTGCATTCTTCAGACCAAACGGCATGACACACCAACAATAATTGCCCCAAGGACAAGTAAAGGTTGTTTTATGTTGGTCTTCTTCAGCTATCCTTATCTGATTGTAACCCGAGAATCCGTCCATGAGAGAAAGCATCTCATGACCTGCTGTCAAGTCCACTATAATGTCAATGTTTGGTAGTGGAAAGTCATCTTTAGGACATGCCTTATTGAGATCTCTGAAATCATTACACATGCGGATGCGCCCATTAGGTTTAGATACAGGTACAATGTTTGAGACCCAATCTGAATAGTCAATAGGTCGTATGAATTTTGCGTCTAATAGCTTTTGTATTTCCACCTTCACCAAGAGAGCTATCTGTGGATGCATTTTTCTCAACTTCTGTTTCACTGGTTTCACCTTGGGATCAACTGTTAGATAATGAACTACCAGCTTAGGGTCTAGCCCTGGCATATCTGCATAGGTCCATGCAAAGTTGATGGTTCGTTGTAAGAAGAAGCCATTAAGATTTCTGTGCTCTGTGTCAGATAATGATGCCGCTAGGAATGTTGTCTTTGGATTCTGTTCTGTACCTAGGTTGATCTCTGTAGAATCTTCCACTAGTAGAGCTGATTTCTCTTGGTACTTAGATGGTAAAGGAAGGTCAAATCCTCCATCCTCAGGTGCCACAGTTGGGTTTTCACCTTTGGATACGTCCTTTATTTTTACTATTTTATGATCAGGAGGTGCCACAGTGTGGTTTTCACCTAGAGATCTTTCTTTATTTGCACTTTTGCGACTAGAGGATTTGGCATTCTCACCAAAGTAAGCCATGGGCTCTAGTTCCATTACAAAACCTGCCTTGTGATCGCCAAGAGGGATACCTTCCCGAAGTCCCATGAACTCAGCTAAAGCTTCGTCATTCTGAAATACATCTATAACGGGGGCCCCTTGTTGGTCCCAATCGATAAGTTCAGGGTAGACAAGCGTGACATTCTGGGTGCTGGTGGTGGAAGTTAAGGATACGGAGGATAGTGTAAAAATGGAGGATTCTGCGAATAGATTGGTCATGTGGAGGGAAGAGTCATCGGTGATATCCTCTGTAGATGTCGAATCGGCGGGAAACTTGTCAGCTACCTCGTCGAGGATATACTCGATGTCCGAGGCGCGTGGTACCTTCTTACCAAATCCTAATCCTTTCTTGTCTAGCTTCTTTGTTACCACAATGGGCTCCATAGTGCCTTGATTCTATTTCCCAAGGCCACCTTTGCCTTTATAGCCCATGTTTTTCACTATCCTTAAGCCATTGCCATATTGCTTGACTGGTATCGTGACTGGTTCTTTCTCCTTGTAGAGCCAAGAAGAGATGTCCTCAATAGTTTCCTCTTCCAATAACCGTCCATGTTGGAATTGGGTTAGGAATGTTGGGGGAGGAATAGCTGCTTTTTTGGTAACTTTAGCAATGGGTGGTTTGCCGTAAGATTTTGGAGATAAAGGCATCCGCCCTACACAACAAGATTCAGAGATATCATAAGAGCCAAATCCTATATCCCGAAAGCGAGCTGTGATTTTGGGGAGGGGTGTAGGTTCACTTGTAGAGGCTTGTGTGAGAGTTTCAGGGTCAACATAGAGAGGGGACTCAAGGGCTTTGTCATTTTTAGGCACTTGGTTGCAATTCTTATAGCTTCCTTGCAAGACACGGCAAAATTCAAAAGGATTAGGGTCTCCTGGGATGGTGATCTCCGTACCATTGTATGGGAACTTGAGGGACTGATGGTACGTGGAGGGAACAGCTTTCATTGCATGGATCCATGGGCGGCCTAGAATAATGTTGTAAGGCAGCTCAATATCAAGGACTTGACACCTTGTTTCCAGCATGACAGGGCCCAGTTGTATCGGCAAGTGAATAACACCTTCTGAACGGTGTTCTGCATCATCATACCCCTTGATTGTAATACTATGCTCAGTGTTGACGTGATCCTCAGAGTATCCCAATTGCTTTAGTAACTTTAAAGAACAGATGTTGAGACCAGCACCACCATCTATGAGAATACGTTTGATTTTGCGCTTATGGATGAGAACCTCAATATGGAGGGCATCATTGTGACAAGGATCATGGGAGGGAAGGTCTTTCTCAGAGAAGACCACATTGTAAGGCGAAGCAATATTACCCACTATAGCTTGGAAATCTGCGACTGCTATGTTGTTAGGAACGGAAGACTCTTGGAGGGCTTTTTCTAGCACCACTCTATGTGCAGGTGATGATCGTAGAAGGTCCAAAATAGAGATCTGTGCTGGTGTTCTCCCTAGATGTTCGACAAGATTATAATCAGACTGAACTGGAAGCCTAGGTGTAGGTGTACGAATGGTGACATGACCTCGACGAGTAGTAACAGCACAATCCGTAGATTTGCCTTTAATGGTGAGGGTAGACACTCGACTCTCTTCAAAATGACCTACAATGGAATCGAAGGACGTGGAAGCGTGATTGATACCTTTACCTCTATCCTGAGGAGGAGGTGGACCATGATGAGGGAATGGTTCCTTGTACATATCGAGATCCTTGTTCGTGTGTTGCGCTGGTGATTCATTCTCAAAGGTGATTTGATTACTGTCGATGAGGTTTTGGATGAGGTGCTTAAGCTTCATGCAAGATGCAGTTCGATGACCTTTGCTCCTATGGAACTCACAATACTCATTGTCTCTGTAACGTGTAGTTTTGTAGACAGGTTCTCCATAAGGAGGAGCCTCAGGTAAGGTTATGAGCCTTTTCTGCAAAGCTTGCTGTAAGACCGATTCGATGGGCACTCCCAAAGGAGTAAATTGACGTCGCGGAGGGTAATCTTGTTGAGGCCGCTCTTGTTGTCTTTGTTGTTGGTTGGGATAAGGCTGCCTTTGTTGCTGCTGTTGTTGAGGTGGAGCTTGACTTGGTTTGGAGAGTTGCAGCGGTGTTTGCAACGTTTGGACATGCTTAGTATCGACCACCCCATCGTTGACCACGTTTTTGTTCTTGTTCCAATATTTGGGTTTATCATTCGACTGTTGATGCGAATTGCTATCTTTCGTCTCCTTAAAGATTTTGACCACACCTTTAGCAATGAGGGCCTTCTCAATGTTGATGCCCTTATATGTGATTTCATCGAAGGTTGTAGCACTAAGAATTTGCAAATGGAAACCTAACTCTTGGTTGAGGTTCTGCACAAATATGCTAACAAGATGTTTCTCTGGAATCTTGAAAGGGAATTTACTAGCCATTTGTCTCCATCGTTGGAGGAAAGAAATGAACGTTTCACCATTTTTCTGTTTATTGTTGCATAGGTCCGTCATGGAAATCTCATGCTCTGCGTTGTAAGAAAAATGGGTGGTAAACTTTTCTGCTAGCTCGTTGAAAGACTTGATACCCGTAGGTAAGTGTGAGAACCATTCTATTGCTTGTCCTCCAAGACTGCGAGGAAAAAGACGCATAAGATATGTGTCGTTGTGAGAGACCTCGAAGCAAGCAAGATAGAATTCCCTAAGATGGTCTTTTGGGTCACCTTTTCCTTTGTACTTATCGAACTTGGGAATAGTGAAATTTTGAGGAAAAGGGATCATTGGTAACGACCGATCAAAAGGATAAGGGCACACTTCCTCCAAGGAGAAGGTCTTTTTGGTGTGGCCGAACGTAAGATCAGATAGCTGTTGTTGCACCTCCGCAATCTTTAGTTCCATAGTCGTGGGAGGGGTTGGTAACGTCTCCTGTTGTCCAAAAAGTGGTTGGTGTTGCCCATATGGAAGATTATAGTGTGAGCCATGCGTACTGGTATTGTAAGGGTCGTAAGTTTGATTGGGATTGTATGGATTGTATGATTGGTTCAGATTGGATTAGAATTGGAGGCCTTGATTAGGCAGAGGTGGAGGTGGCGCTAGGTAAGAATGTTGGCTTTGCGATGGTTGAAGAAACGTATTGGGGGGAGGAAAGCTAAAGTGCGTTTGATTAGGTTGTGATGGTGGCACATAGCTTTGGGAAACCTGATGTTGGGAATGTTGAGAGTGGCTAGGCAATGTATGAAAGAAGTTGAGCGTGGATGAACGTTGTGGAGGAGGAACATAGGTAGAAGTGTTTTGCGACGGTGGGGGTTGATTGAAGATGAGAGTAGAAGAATGTTGTGGTGGAGGAACATAGGTAGAAGTGTTTTGTGACGGTTGGGGTTGCTTGAGGATGAGAGTAGAAGAATGTTGTGGTTGGGGCTGCGTGACTCCAATTGGTTGAGAGACATGCAGGTGTGATGATATAGGAGGTGGCATATGTTGAGACCCTTGTTGCATGGCTACATACGTGTTCCCCGGATTGTAATTGGGTGGGAAACCTACGCGTGATGGGGTAACCAAGATTCCACTTGCGCTTGGGATGGACACTTTAGGAGGTGGTTGCACATTGGATCGAGCTAAGGTGGCTTGCCTAGCTAACTCTGCTTGCCGTTGGAGAGTTTCTTGTTGGTTTTGATAGATCTCCATAGGAGTCAAAAGCGGTGATACGGGCCTCTCCTCTGTTGGATTTTGAAAGAGGGGATTCCTATACTGCAAACCTTGAGTAGGTAGGGGCGTAGTCACCGTGGACATGGTTTGCACCGCTTGTATGGTTTCTTGGGTGTTGTTGCTCTCCTTGAGAGTGGACACATCAAAATCTTGAGGTAACTTGGCACCTTGCTTTGCAAGCAAGCGAAAGAAATGATCTTGGTTCTCACTAAGGATTTTATCAAAGGCAGCTATAGCTCTAGGATCTTGTATAAATTCGTCAAGATCTTGCCCATCTTCTTGAGAGGATTGACCTATTTCAAAGTGTCGCTCTTCTTGAGATGGGGGTTGATCTATGACATAACCTTGTGGGACAAAATCCGGAGGCAAGCCTGTGGTATACTGCGGTGTATTTAGCAAAGGGGTTCTATCCTCATGAGGATTGCTTGGTTCATCTATGTGCGGCATGTTTGGAGAGCTAATTGGTTTTGCCGCGGGTGTACTAGGAGTCACTTTGGGAGTAACGTTGAGACGACCTGATTGTGGTGTGAGAGGGGGTGACTTGTGTTTCTTAGGGACAACTTGCCTAGACTTCATGGTTTGCTGTAGCCTAGTGGTGACCATGGGAAATACTGAGGACACAATGTAATGCCGGGAATCTGTAAGATGCTTTGAAGAAACGGACAAACTCTGATGCACAAAGTACTGGATCAAAGGCGCTATACTATTTGACTAGAGGCGCAGGACTGTGCTACCAAAAGCGTGCTACTGTGGGCCAGAGGCGACGGACTGAGCTGCCAATAGCGAGTTACTGCTATGCCAAAGGCGAGCTACAGTGACCAAAAAGTGAGCTACTGTTATACCAAGGGCACTGAAGTAGAGTTTTACCAGAGGCGGGTTACTGCTAACCAAAGGCGATCTACTGTATTACCAAAGGCGAGCTGCTGTAGTACCAGGGGTGCTGAAGTAGTGACTGATGTTTTTCAAAGGCAAAGATGTTTCTGTTTCTGATTGGATTGGTTTGGCAAGAGAAAACACAGCAAACAAGTGGTCAAAAAAGGCACAAGGACTGACACAACATATAGTGTATGTTCAAGGCTCCAAACAAGCCCAAAGTTTACCACAGGTCTAATACAGTTGCAATCAATAACAAGCACTTTTTATCCCTAGAGACAAGGTTTCATTGCAGTAGATCAGCTCATAGCTTAATACTC
This sequence comes from Cunninghamia lanceolata, assembly GCA_027924645.1. NCBI lineage: Eukaryota > Viridiplantae > Streptophyta > Pinopsida > Cupressales > Cupressaceae > Cunninghamia > Cunninghamia lanceolata. Next base: position 887,913 of record BSBN01000328.1, on the reverse strand, counting down.
CGTCGATAAAAATATCATTCCATAAAGGTGTCGGATATTTAGTATCTTTGCGAGAGACGATAGGTAGGGATATCTCACCCTCCCCTTGGAAAGCTCAAGTAGGTCACAAGAGCTTTATGTCCGAGGGAATACTATCTCTTCTCAAGGGAGCCAATGGTGAGTATCTTAAGGGTTTAAATCGATTTCCCTTGCACTGATGATTACCGCAATGTTCGGAGGTAGGTCGGGTAGTCTCTATCTAAATTGGTTCTTAGTGACTTTGAGGGACCAACGCCTTACGGGCAATGCGACAAGCTACTAAAAGCTTTAACCAATCCTACTAAGAGTTTCAAACACTTCGCTCAATGTGAAAATCGTTTCCACAAAGAGCTAGTACACCTCTTTTCAGTTTGGCACCACAAGGTAAGGCTGACGTCGGTTAGGACTTGGCTTTCGCCTTATCCCTCTTATAGAGCGGTTCAAAGGAAAACTCCGCTTAGGGTAGTCCCTTTTGGATGAATCGCAATCCAAAAGCAGGCCCTTCTAAAGGAAGTACAAAAAAAAGTAAAAGCAAGCACGTCACACAAAGGTTCAATTGTCCCGTTATAAGAAAAATAAGGTGCAACTAAGCTATGCACACACACGATTGTAGTTGTAAATTGTCCCTTATGAAATGAAGTGTTGGCATTCGTGTCCATTGTCCCTTAGAAAATTGAGGTGTTTGTCCATACATGTCCATTGTCCCTTAAGAAAATCAGTATGTTCCTAAGACTTAGATTGCAAGAAAAGATTTGTTCAATTATCCTTTTAAGCATGCAATGTGTTTCTAAGACTTAGTGAGATAGATCAAGAGGTCTTCAATGCTCGTCCTACATGAACATGTTAAAAAAAACACCTATTGGCTCTGTGTGAGTAATAAGAAGCTGCAGCAATTCCGTTAGTTCCACCAAAAATTCACAAGTTAGCAAAAATAAATCAACTTTGACTAAAAGCGCTGAACAACATTACCAGAAGCGACCTACTGTGTACCAGGAGCGCTGTAATGTAGACCAGACGCGTCAAAGAATATAGCCAACAGCGTTGAACAATAACCAGAAGCGCTTCACTGTCGTTCCAAAAGCGCTGCGATAAATACCAAAAAGCATGTAACGATAATAGCAAAAGCGCTGTAAAATATCCAGGTGCGCTTCACTGTGTAGCCGAGAGCGCGATACTATGTTGCCAAAAGCGCTGTTCTGTCTCAGATACAGAAAATATTAGTTTTCTTAACAATAACCAGGTCAAAATAACTTTTCATGGTGGATCTATTATCTGAAGGATGATATCTGATAGATCTGGGTTGGAAAACTCAGAAAATGGATCAGCCCAATAGATTAGCACAAAAACAAGGATATTCCTAAATAAATCAGCTTAGGAGATATCAAAAAAGCAGGTTCTGAAAGACAAATATAACAGCTTGTCTGACAAAACGACAGATCTGAAATGAGAAATCACTGCAAAAACCCCGAATGAAGTCAAAAACCTAGTTTCAATCAAAAGCGCCTAATAATACGCCAGTAGCGCTTCTCTGTGCTACCGATAGCGCTCTTCTGTGTTACCAGAAGCGCGGCTGTGCTGCCAAAGGCGCTGAACTGTTCCTGCAGAAGCGCTGTAATATACTGCCAGAAGCGCTGTGAAGTGCCGTAAGCGCCGTGCCGTACTGTGTCTTCAAAAAAATAAATTTCTCAAAGAAACCAAGGGATTAGTGGGTCCCACCAGGCGTGCCAGAATGTGTATATGGAAAAATCGATTAAATCTAAACTAAATAAAACCAAAGAACCCAATAACATAAAGAAAACGAATTTAAATAAAAGCTATGACGAATAATCAATGCAATAAAGACTTTTACCGAAATCTGTGTTGTTTCCTTTGGATTGAATGTAGAATTGCTCAATGAAATTGCAAAGCCATAGCTGCAACAAGCAAGTGTAGTGCTCAAGAGATCAATGTCAAAAGATCGTTATAGTGCTCAATCAACGCGTAGTGTATGCTCGAAGCTCTGTTAAGTGTGCCTGAAAATACAATCGAAGAGAGAGGCTCAATGAAGGAGATGAGGGGGGTTTATATAGATTTCAAGGAAGATCGATCAACGGTCTAGATAATTCAGAAGAATCAACGGAGGAGATAAGTTGAGGAATGTGCAACGAATGAGAAGAAGACATGTGTCTTGCTTGCTTTTGCATGAGAGGAGTTATCAAAAATAGAAGAATGAGTTAACTGAAGAAATAAATCAATTAAAAGAATAAAGCAATCAGTTAAGTGATTTAAAACAAGAAGAAGGGATTTGCATGAGAATAGAAGATATTTTGCTTTATTAAATATAGAAAGCTTGAGTTATATTAGAGATAACACAAATTAGAAGAAAAAGCAATTTAAATAAATAATTGATTTATTTAAATTTAGAGAAGATATTTTGGAAGAAATAATTAAATAATTAGAATTATTTAATTTAGAAGATTTAAAAGCAAATTAAATAAATAAATTTATTTAATTGTTGTGCATGATTTTGGAAGAACAGATTATAAATAAAATATTTGATTTTATTTATTTTTAGAGGATTGAGATAATTTAAATAAATTTGATTTGATTTATTTAAATTTAGAAGAACAATTGATTTAATTAAATAATGTAAATTATTTAATTGTAGATAAGATAGAATTGTGATGAATTAATTAAATAATGGGATATATTTAATTAATGTGGATGTGAATTTTGGAAGGAGGATAATGATCAAATTAAATAATTAAAATTATTTAATTGTGGAAGAATATAGAGGAATTTAATTTAATTAATTAAATAAAGAGGATTTATTTAATTAATGTTGAATTTAGGAGATTTAGAAGAATTTGATGATAATTAATTAAATAATTAGATTATTTAATTAATGTTTGCAATGCAGGTGATTAGACAGATAACAGAATGCCAGTGATTTGACGACACGGTCATTTTAGGGTGTCTACAATATGTTAGTTGTATATTTGTTATATTTAGCCCCAGGTGCCTATCTTGGAAAGGATGCATGTTGGAGGTATTTATGATGGTTATGACATGTCATAAGATGCCATTCTTGGATATGGGTGCCCAACTTTGAATGGGTCAACTTTCGCCACTTGGAGGTTGCTTGTAGGTGCCATTTTGATGCTTGCATGTGGGATATTTGGAGGAGAGAGAAGGTGAATGCCTAGGATGAGTTGGAAAACATTTCTATTGTTGCTACAATATAGATCTTAAATACTCAGGTGCTGCCAGAATGCTGTTGGATTGAAGACTGAAGGAGAGATTGGTGGTGTTGTATTTTAAATCATTTTCAGATTAATACAAACATTAGGCCTCTTTCCTGTGTGGAGTTTTTTACCCGAAAGGGTTTTCTCCATGTTAAACATTGTGTCATGTGTTCAGATTTCTAAATTTGTATTTATGTGAAGCATAGTTTCATTTCTTGTTACAATCTCCATCAATAATACACACTTAAAAGATTGCAGAAATTTATTTGAATTAGATTTTCATTCAAGTAGTGTTTCTTTCATTTCTAACATTTGGTATCAAAGCCTGGCCAACTTTGACTCTTGGGTGGTAGTGTGGAAGCTGTAGCTGTAGTGGGAGATTTGGTTGTGTTTGTTTTGCAGATCTTGTGTTGATATTATGGTTGGATCCACCATTGTATCAACCTCTCGTTTGGGTATTGAGAAGTTCAACGGAATGGGGTATGAGTTGTCGAAGCTGAAAATGGAAGATTTGTTGGAAGAAAGAAACCAGTGGTTGACTGTACAAAAAGAGAAGAAACCTGATGATGTCTCTCTGGATGAGTGGACAAAATTGGATAAGAAGGCACAGGGAACCATCTGTTTGTGTCTTTCAGATTCTGTGCTGTTGAATGTCGCAAAGGAAGAGACCACACATAAACTATTGAATCGGTTGGGTGGGATCTACCAAGCCAAGAGTATGGTAAATAAACTCTGTTTAAAAATGAAGTTATTTTCTTTGAAAATGAAAGAGGGTGAGTCGGTTGCAGAGCATTTAAATTCTTTTAATTTGTTGATGAGTCATCTTGCTTCAGTAGATGTTGAAGTTGATGAGGAAGATAAATGTATCTTGCTTCTTTGTTCTTTATCTAAATCATGGGAAAATGTCATTTTGGCTATCACTACTAACCTCACAGATCCAAAGTTGGATGCTCTTGTTGCAATTTTACTGGCACAGGAATTGAAGAAGAAGAGTTCAGATAGTTCAGGTAATGCTCTCAGTATCAGGGGAAGGTCTAAGGAAAGGGGGCCTAAAGGAGATCAAAAAGGGGCTAAGGACAAGTCCAAAGACTGATCTAAGACTCCTGGTAAAAAGAATAGAGTTAAGTGTTGGAACTGTGGTAAAAGGGGACATGTGAAGAAGGAGTGCAGAAACCCCTAGAAACAGTGGGAGAGTGCTTTGGATAAGTCCTCGAATGCAGGTGAAGATGTTTTACTTTCTGCATGTAATGTTGTTTCTGATGATCACTGGTTGGTTGACTCAGGATGCTCATTTCATATGACCCCGCACAAGGAAGGGTTCTCCACATATGAAGAATATGATGGAGGTAATATCTACCTTGGTGACAACTCTTCATATCCGATTGTTGAGAAAGGAAAGATTGGTGAGAGGGAACTTGGTGGTAGTGAAAGGGAAGAGATTCGAGAACTTGTTTAAGCTTGAAGCCACTACAGTTTGTAATGCCTCTTATATTTTTGAGGCTTCTAAAAACACTTGTATGTTGTGGCACCACAAATTGGGCCACACAAGCAATAATGTATTAAAAACTATTAAGAATAAAGAATTGTTGGACGGTTTCTCTTATTCTGATGAGCATTTTGATTTTTGTGAGCATTGTGTGTTTGGTAAACAAAACAAAAAATCATTTCCTTCAGGAAGCAATAGAGTAAAAGAGAAATTAGAAATTATTCATACGGATGTGTTTGGACCTGTGGATAATGAATCTATTGGAAAATCTCGTTATTTTGTCACCTTCATTGATGATGTATCCAGATTTACATGGATTTATTTTATGAAACATAAATATGAAGTTTTCACTAAGTTTAAGGAATTCAAAGTCTTAGCAGAGAAACAATCAGGTTTAAAGATAAAAATATTAAGATCTAACAATGGAGGGAAATATTGCTCTAAGGAATTTGATGAGTTTTGCAAGCATGCAGGTATAATCAAACAAAAGACAACTCCGTATACACCACAACAGAATGGTGTTGCAGAAAGGATGAATCGAACAATCATGGAAAGAGACAGAAGTATGCTTAGTGATGCACAGTTGGATAAATGCTTTTGGGAAGAGGTTGTCTATACTGCTTGCTACTTGATAAATAGATCTCCTTGTAAGGTTCTTAATTCGACACCTTATGAAGTGTGGACAGGTAATAAACCTTCTGTTTCACATTTAAGGGTTTTTGGTTGTGAGACTTTTGTTCATGTGCCTAAGGAAAAATGATCTAAGTTGGATCCAAAGCTAAAAAGTGTACATTCATTGGATATGGTGATAATGTGAAAGGTTATAAGCTTTGGAATCTACTAACCTGCAAGATTATCTTTTCTAGAGATGTTATTTTCAGCGAACTTAGAGCCATTTCTGAACCTGAGCAGCCAAAAGAGAAAAAATAGAAAGTAAAGAAGGTGCACTTTGATTTAGAGAAGCAAGATGCACCTCAGGAAGAACAAAATGATGGATTGGGGGGTGAAGAAGAAGAAGAAGATTCGAGTAGTTTTGATGAAGATGAATCTGTTGTGATAGAAGAAGTTGGTGCAGATGATCATGCAGAAGAATGAGTAGAGTCTCTTACTCCACTCTTGAGGAGATCCACAAGACAATGGAATCTAGTTGATAGGTGTAGCCCACCAGATTTCCATTGTGTATATGCTTTATTGATTACTAATAATGAACCTAGATCCTATAGGGAAGCTATTATCTGCAGATGATAGTGAGTCTTGGCAGTTAGCCATGTAGGAGGAGATGATGGCTTTAGACTCTTGTAACACCTGGGATCTTGTTCATTTTACCAAAGGAAGAAAGGCCATAGGTTGTAAGTGGGTCTTCAAGAAGAAGTTTGGAGCAGACGAGTCATTAGAGAAGTACAAGGCTAGACTGGTAGCCAAGGTCTACTCCCAGAGAGAGGGAGTTGATTTTGGTGAGATATTCTCTCCTGTTGCTAAATTGACATCTATTAGATCTCTCTTATCTATTGATGTAACTTATGATTGGGAGATTGAGAAAATGGATGTTAAGACTACGTTCTTGCATGGAGATCTTGAAGAATAAATTTATATGCAACAGCCTACAAGTTTTGAGGTAAAAGGAAAAGAACATTGGGTTTGTAGGTTAAAGAGGTCTCTTTATTGTCTGAAACAGTCTCCCAGAATGTGGTATCAAAAGTTTGACTTATTTGATTTGAAATTGGGTTTTGTTAGAAGTAAGGAGGATCACCGTGTTTACATTTATTGTGTTGATTCTATACTGGTTATTACTTTGTATGTTGATGACATGTTTTTCAACAATACTAAGGGTATGATCAGTGAGCTTAAAGCCCAACTTTTAGGTGCATTTGAGATGAAGGATCTTGGTACTGCAAGGTAAATTTTGGGAATGGAGATTACGAGGGACAGAGTTAACATAAATCTTTGGTTGTCACAAAGTAAGTATGTGAATACTATTTTGCAGAGGTTTAGTTTGCAGGACTGTAACCTAGTTAGAGTTCCTTTACCCATTAGTACTAATCTTTCATTAGATATGTGTCCAAAGACTGAGGATGATTTTGAGGATATGTCTAATGTGCCATATGCTAGTGTTGTAGAGAGTTTGATGTATGTAATGGTTTGCACTAGACCAGATATTGCCCAAGCAGTGGGAGTTTTGAGCAGATTTATTTCTAACCCTTGTAGACAACATTGGAATTATGCGAAGATGGTGTTTAAATATCTTCCAGGTACTCCTAATCATTGTTTGGTTTATTCTAGTAGTGATAGTGCTAATAAATTTTTGAACATACAAGGTTTTGTTGATGCAGATTGGGTAGGTGACTTGGAAAGTCGAAGGTCCACTAGTGGCTATATGTTTACTCTATTTGGAGGTGCAGTGAATTGGGTAAGAGGCAGCACATAATTGATTTGTCCACCACAGAAGCAAAGTATATGGCTGCTACTCATGTCTCTAAGGAGGTAGTCTAGTTGAGGAGACTATGTACAGGTATTGGTTTTGATTGTAGGATCATTCAGATTGGTTGTGATAGCTAGAGTGCTATCTGTTTGGCCAAAAATCCCATTTATCATGCTCGGACTAAGCATGTTGATGTTTAGTATCACTTTGTTTGAGAGTTGGTTGTAAATGGAGAGACTGAGCTGAAGAAGATAAACACTCAGGAGAATGTTGCAGATTCATTGACCAAGCATGTGAGCACAGAGAAGTTCGTAAGGTGCAGAGAGGCCATGGGCCTTATTTCTAGTGCCTGATTATCTTTATTTGATTTCCTATGGGTTGATTTACAATGTATAATGTCAAGTGGGAGAATGTTGGGATAAGGTGCCATTAACCTTGTAAATCCCAATATTGTATTTTTTCCATTTATTATATGTAATTTGTAATTATCCATGAGGAGATATACTAGTTTAACTGGCAGGGGTAATTACGGAGTAATTGGAGGTAATTACAGAGTGACTTTTACTATTGGCAAATGTAAAAAATCAAAGTAAATGAGGGTAGGCATTCTCCCCGAGGAATCTACTATATTTGACATGCATGATAATTGTCATAATGTTTGGTAAGTGAATCTATGACAACTGCAAGTTGTCATAAGATTCTGTGATTCTATGACGCATATGACGGATATGTTAGTTGTATATTTGCTATATTTATCCCTAGGTGCCTATCTTGGAAAGGATGAATGTTGGAGGTATCTATGATGGTTATGACATGTCATAAGATGTTGTAAGATGCCATTCTTGATTATGGGCGTCCAACTTTGAATGGGTCAACTTTCGACACTTGGAGGTTGCTTGTAGGTGCCATTTTGATGCTTGCATGTGGGATATTTGGAGGAGAGAGAAGGTGAACGCGTAGGATGAGTTGGAAAACATTTCTATAAGCATTTTCCGTGTATTTGTTCAATACAGATTTTAAGTACTCAGGTGCTTCCAGAATGCTGTCGGATTGAAGACTGAATGAGAGATTAGTGGTGTTGTATTGTAAATCATTTTCAGATTAATACAAACATTGGGCCTCTTTCCTGTGTGCGGTTTTCTCCACGTTAAACATTGTGTCATGTGTTCATATTTTTGATTTTGCATTTTTGTGAAGCATAGTTTCATTTCTTGTTACAATCTCCATCAATAATACACACTTAAAAGATTACAGAAATTTATTTGAATCAGATTTCCATTGAAGTAGTGTTGCTTTCATTTCTAACAAAATCTACCTCTATTTGTTGTTGTTGAATTTTAGCGCTACTTTGGACTTACATGGAACATAAATGAAAAACATGGTTCCAATTGCTCCAGTAACACGAGTTTCCCACTGATAAATACCATTGAAAATGGCTTGGGCACTTACAATCCACAAAACACAAGGTCTAACTATAAACAAAGCAACAATAGACATTGGAAACACTGAATGACAAGGACTTGTCTTCACAACAATATTAAGAGTAAGAAGTTTGTCAAATCTATGAATATCCCTTGTATTTTCATTTCAAAGATATAAACGCATGGAAAAAATATGTATGTAATCCTACATAAGCAAGAGGAGGACCATCTCAGAAAAATGTCTAGAAAAAATCCCTACAAATCAAAGTACTAAATATATATTTGGAATCATTTTGGTTTTGTTTTCCACCGTTACCTATGAAATACCATCTAAAATAATTTATTCTTAACATGTTTATGATAAATGCATAAAATATCTAATAAAACCATTTAAATGAATATGTTTTTTTACTGTAATTTACACAATTGTTTTATTTAAAATTTTATTCACATATTTTGTTAGGTGAATTCATTATCATTTTATTCTATGTCCATCCCTTAAATGTCCTTAGATAAAAAAAATATTAAATAAACAATGTTATAGGCCTTCAATTACATACAATAACAAAAAAGAAAAACATGTTCTACTCAAACTCATTATGACTCAAGAATTATGAACTAAAACAATTATGTGGGATTCATATAAAACCTTACTACAACAAAAAAAATATTAAAAAGTAAAATAAATAAAAGATTTCTAATGATTAATACTTGCTATAAGAAATAGACATTCCCCACATCATTCTTTCTTTATTCTAAATCAACTCATACTAAATTGCAAAATTATCAAACTCTAACTAAATTTTAATATAATAATAAAACTGTTATGCCTTGCATACCCCACCCCACCTCTTTACGATGTTGGGACCCCCATTTTTGTCCTTTATCATTGTTTTGTTGTTTGGGTGCCTTGTTTTTTGATCCTTAGAACATCCTCTGTCCTTTAGTTTTTCCCTTAGGAGTTTGTTTTGCTTGAAAACTTGTATTTTGAAGCCTCTTGTTTTGAGGCTGAAAGTTCGTTCACTCTCGGGTGTTTAGGTTGCCGAGCCCCTTTCAGTTTTTGGGAGCCCTTTTGTTTGCCTAATTGGGACCTTGAGTCCTAAATGGTCTTTTGACCCTAGGGATTTCGAGGTCTGTTAGACTCTAAGTCTAAAGTCTTGTTTTGTCCCCACAACATGAGATGTTTTGAACCAATCATGACCTCGGTTCCCGATCGGCCTTTTGGCCACCCTGAATTCCAAGTCCAACGTTTTGTCTTTCCCTCGCATCCCCGACCACCTACCACAGTAATGGTGGTTCGTTTCATATTGTGCAAAGTATATAAGGCTTTTGATGCCTTGTAAGCCTTCATTCTGCCTTCGATTTGTTTAAATGTCTACCTACTAGCAAGCCTTAAAGTGCATTAAAAAATTTAAAGATGTTTGCTACCAATTAAGGATGGATCGAGAGCATTCTGTTGGTGCAAGTGAAAGCATTCTTCATGGATATTTTCTTCTGGTTCTTGCTTTTCAAGGTAGGGTTTCCCCTTCCCTGCTTCCTCTTTTTATTCTCATTTTGGTTTATGCATCTTGTTTGTTGCGTTTTGTTTTAGCTTAGGGTCTATGTCTAGGGTTTCGTAATGTAGTTTCAAGGTTTATTCCCTCATGTTTTGCTTTCCTTAGGTTTTGTTTTGTAATAGGTCTTAATAAGTGGAACCAAATCATGATAGTCATATTCAACCCACAGAATGCTTAAATTTGAAACCCCTTTTTGAACCTCCTATTTGTCCCTCGGGCCTCGAGGGTAAATTTGACCTTTTAAAATTAACAGTTCAAAAGACTAAGTTACAGTACAATTGGAACCTTGGGCCCTGATCAGCCCTTTGGCCCTTAAAAACCTTAAAAAATCTAAAAACTAAAATTAGCCCTGCCTTCTACGGGAAGTATTTAAGGAGCCTTGTAAATCATGAAACCTTTCAGGGCTTTGGGCCTTGGAAAGTCTTTTGGCCTAAAAAGCATAAAGTTCCTAAAACCAAATCTAGCCCTGCCACCTGTGGGGTCTATTAAAACACCAAGTCAGAAAACCCTTTTGGAACTTGGGGCTTCGAAAGGTCCTTTGGCCCCAAAATTTAAAAGAACCAAAATATGGATTTGGACCCACACCTCGTAAAGCATGAAAGGCACTAAGTCATGAATCCTTTTAGGACCTCAAGCCCCGAAAGGTCGTTCAACCTTAAGAGTTTTTAAGTCTTAATCCAAAATTGTTCTTGCACCACACCAACAAATGAGATAGCCCTTTCAGGACCTCAGGCCCTGAAAGGTCTGTTGGTGCTTGCACATGAAGTCAAGGTTTCAAACAAAAAATTGTGTTTACGCAAAAGTTTCTATCTGGCTTGATATTCTTGCGGGGAGGGTCACATTTCATGTATGACCTAATTTTCAGCCCGAGGGATGATATTTTGAATATTGGGTGATCTTAGTCAGGATCACCCCGATGCTGCTGCAAGGTTTCAATATGACCCGATATTCCGAAGGGGGGGTCATATTCTAATATCGGGTGATCTTAGTCAAGATCACCCCAACGATGTTTTATCACCCCAATGTTGCGGACCTCATTTTTCATGAGGGTCTATATCTGCCTACCAAACAACTTCGTGCATCTTGCGGGGCGGGTGATATTTCCAAATATCAGTCATATTCAAAGATCACCCCGATGTTATAACAAAGCTACAGTTCAACCTAATATTTTGCGGGGGCTGATATTTCAAATATCAGGGATCTTACGAATATCACCTTGATATTGCAACATGATGGTGATGTCATCAGGATTGGTGGGGTGCATCATGTGGTCTCCAACATGTTATTATCAGCAGATATGATGAGGGTCCCGCCGATCGCCTATGAGGACATCAGCAAGTACAGGATGGTTCATCGGTGAGGTATTTGGTTTGAATATGATGAGGAGGATCTCTTCTCTGATGCATGAGGTTGCACCGATGTGGGTGATCATCAGGCTGATTTTGATTGTCAGGTGGGCTCAACATGATGTTCACTATTATCAGGGTGATATTTCCTGTAGGGTGATATTTTAATATTAGGTGATGTGGTCGGTTGGGTGATTTTCCAATGAGGGTGATATTTCATATCAGGGTGATATGAAATATCAGGGTGATCTTACATATCAAGGATGTCATGCAGGAGGTTCGCCATTGGCACGGGTCATGATGATGGGGTCTTAATTGATGGTTCGTTGGTCACGCAAGGTAAAATTGTGCGACATCATATGTGCTCATGACTTTGCTTATAAAGTATTGAAGAGGTCACTGCGGGGTGAATGTGGGATAATTAGTTCCCACATGATTTGAAAAAATTAGGGTCATGTTTCTTGGTAGGAAAATTTCAAAGTGCATAGTCTACTGCATTTCCCAAGGCCGCGGGTTGGTATGCCATTAATGGTAGATGTTACAGGGTATGGGTGAAGGCATGCACGGATCAACCACCCGATTGAAGATGTAAATCCCCAAGTGGCGGCGCAGGGCTCAAGTCCAACCACTCGTTGCCTCCTCTCCCACCTACTGCATTCAATGTTTGAGCACCATTTCTCATGATGCACTGTATCTGGCAAATTTTTGAATTGCCGTGTGTGATTAATGTTGAGTACACCTTCCTTGTTGTATATAGCAGATGGTGTTACTCATTTGTTGTTGTTGAAAGATAGACAAATTTTAGTGCTGTGATAAGATACATCTTCATTGGTGGCCCTTTTCTGGTTGTCTTGTGAGTTTATGAGTCTCATGTCGTATGTCTCATGTATAAATTTACTGATTTCATATTGATTTAAATGAGTAATGCTATATTGCATGTGTTCTGTTATCTGTCTCCATATTGAGTGTGTTCTTCTTCTGAATCTAAGCATCTAAGGGGTGTTTATGGTTCTAGAATATAGGTTTATTGTATTGAATGCTTGATTTCTTACTTATGCTCAAGGAGTAGATTAAATGTTTCAGATCAAGTGTTGGGAGGAATGTACTGCAGTGAGGATGTTTGTAAGCAGAGATAACTGAACACTCACTCTTGGGAAGTATCTGTAAGGCAGGTGCTAAACAAACCCCCTTGAAATCCAGTCTTTGGTATATGTTTATGCTGATCATTCACATGTGTATGTCTATTGACTCCAAGCCCTGGATAGGCACCAGTCTAGTCTTGTATTGAGGTTACACTCCAGGTCCTAGTTTTGCATCCAAACACCAAAAAGCAAACTTAAAACTTCAAAATCAAACCTTTAGGACCTTAGAAGTAGTTTTAGGATCACAATCCTCTGTCTCACAACTGAACATAGGCCCAAAGCTAGCCCCTTTGCACTTATCTCACAATTTTGGTCTACATAAAGGAGGATTTGTCTGCTTTGTGTCAACATCCCCTAGTTCATAAGCATACCTTATGGATGTTGAATAGGGAATACCCCCCTAGGTTTTGCAGAGCCTGAAGAAGAAGAGGAGATATCTATAGAGTCTATCTCCTACATTATTGGCCCCTGGCCCAGAGATCCTGTTGATCATTGATGGCTACCTTGTAGGGATAACTAGGATAATGCATCCAGTCTGGGATAAAATCCAACAGATTTGGCGACTCTGCTGGGGAATGATTTGAAAGTGTTATCCTGCAGTCTCTGGTGAAGTTTTGCCCATCTGAGTCACCAATAGATTTGGCGACTCCACTGGGGAACTCTTTGTGTATGAACTCTGGTTTTAAAAGAAAATATTTCCTAGTTATAGGTGGTGACTCCGAACAATCTCCCAACCGGTAAAGTAAAAATTTGTATGCAAGGGAGAAGATCCCTACGTAATCCTCTGTTTGAAGAGTTACCCAGAAAGATGATGTATAGGAAAAAAGGGACTGTCCCAGCCAGTCATGAAGGTTCTCCTAGAAAAAATGATAGTATCCAAGATCATCCTAGGTCTTCAGAGCAACAAGCACCTTATTTTTCAAATACAGAGGCTAAGATTCAAGATATGTATGAGAGACAACAGGGTGGTGGTCTAAGAATGAGGTCAGAGGTATTTCAAGAACGCTCTTTCTTGGATCCCAGTGATAGAATTGAAGAGGCTGAATCCCCAAGGGATGGTGATGACCAATATGAAAAGGGACCATCCTCTTCTATGCCAAGAGATGAAGAATTAGCTGCAGAGATCAAGAGCTTGAGGGCTGAATTTGAGTATCTGTAGACTATGAAGATTAGAGATGATATGAGACAGAAAGTGCAAGCTTTGAGAACTGCTCAATAGGATGCAGTCCCCACCCTTGATAATGCAAATATCTTGAGAAACCAACATAGAGATGAAGCCCATCATCAACAAAATGATCAAATATAGAATGCAAACAATGTTAGAGTACCGTTAAATAATGTGAGAAATAAAAATGTTGATAGAAATGTCAATATTAACATGTTTGGTAGACAACCTATGCAGCTAGACAAATTCAGGCAACTTATTTTTGATGGCATTCCTGGTTACCCTACTCCCATTGACAAACATGTGAGGCCACAGGTGCCAAAATTTTTAGGAAATAATACTATGTCAGGGGAAGATCATTTAAAAGCTTTTTAGAATGTCATGGATAACTTTGAGGTTGAACATGAAGATGTTTTCATGAAATTATTTATGTAGTCCTTGGCTGATGAAGCTAGGGAATGGTATAAAGGTCTGCCTGACTGAAGTATTTCATCATGGGATGATTTCAAAAGAATTTTTAAGGAGTGTTATGGTGACAAGACCGACCCAAGCTTTTTTGTAAATGAATTCACTAATATCACTAAGGGGTCAAATAAGCAGGTTGCAGATTTCAATGCTAGATTTACTAAAGTGATGAACAAATTGCCACATCATATGAGACCTAATGAGCCAATGTGCGTAGTGCTGTACATAAATGCTTTTGATGCCAAAATAGCTTATGGGTTAAGGGATAAAAGTCTTGCTAGCCTTAGAGATGCTTTCAAAATTGCAACAAATATTGAAAATAATAGAAAAGCGTCTGGTAAGACAAACAGAAGGGATGATATGAAGATTCTGCAAAATCCAAATAAGCCTCAAAATACTCAAGGTAATGCAACTGCCCCTGAAGACAAGATAGATAAATTGACAAATGTTGTTAAGGACCTAAGTTACAGACTTGCTAGAAATGAAAAAAGGATAGGTCCTGACAAGCAGGTTTACCAAAGACAGGAAAAGAGACTATCATTGCATGATATGCCATATCACACAAATTGACATAATGGTAAACCAGTTCTCCCAAATAGCAACCCTAATCAAAGAGCTCAACATGTCAAGGAGACTCCTGATCCTTTGAAGAAAGCTGTTAATATTGTTAATGATACTTCATGGTGCATAATATGTCAAATGCCTCATTCCCAATCTCAATGTATGATTGCTCAGTCTCTATATAAAAATGTTGTTGCCTGTGGTGAGTGTAATGAGTCGCATTACATGTAGGATGATAATGTTAATATGCTGTCCACAAATGAGGAATATTCCTCTTATGATACTGATGAAGGCATAAGTCGTGTGACTCAGGACTACCAGCAAATCTCCAATGATGAGGAAGGTGAAGAGAGTTACGCGTATGCCCAAGACTCATGCATATTTCTGAATAATTTGAGGAGGCCTTTTGTTGAAGAAATTAGAGCTCTCACAGCTATGGCATTGGCTCAAGTCAAAAGCAATTACAACCTTAGAGGTAAAACTCAGGTAAGTGACCCACGTCAATCAGAAAGCACCTTTGTAAATCAGCCAGTGCATAATCATAAAGTGGCTAAACCACAAAAGACAAAATAGAACAATAATAAGCAAAATTTTAAGCAAAAAACATGTCATGATTCTAAAGGATCAGAAAATGGAGTTCCCCAGGTTGAGGATCAAAACAAAAAATTTTAGATCAAAGATGACAGTCAGAGAGCCACAAAAATTAAAGTTGGATCATACCAAGATAAAAATAAAACTGTGGATCAGGCTACAACTGTTATACAAAATTATGCTCCTTTTGTCATAACTCAAGTCATGTCCCAGATGAAGGTCTCTATTCCATTGATGGAGTCAATGAAAGTTGAGGAGTTCAGAAACAAAACATTGTCCCTGATTTCAAGAGTACCTTGTCAAGCTAATTAGAATATTGAGACTCAGGGTAAGAAACAAGCTATGTGTATTGATGAGGATGAAACTCCTGAAGTATATTTGGGGGTGACCATGATAAAGTGCCCTTCATAGGTTGAGCCGTTTTATGTCTCCCTTGTTATTAATGGGAAAAAAATTAGGAATTGTATGCTTGATTCTAGAGCATCAACAAATATCATGCATTTGGCTATCGTGCAACAAGCTGGATTGAAAATAGACAAGGCATGTGGAAAATGCTATGCAATGGATGCTAGAGAAGTACCAGTCATTGGGATTATGAAAGATGTGGATTTCAGACTGGTAGCATATCCTGAAAAAGCATATAGAATGAACATAACAGTTGTTGATATAAAGCCACAATATGGTATGATGTTATCAAGAAGATGGGCAGCACTGATTGGCGGAAGTATGCAATTAGATCTGTCATATGCCATGATTCCAATGAATGGCAAAGATGTCAAACTAGTCAGAGAAGAAAGATCACTAGAAATAGTTGAGGATCAAGATTCAAAAGAGCATGTGTGTTTTGTTGATATTGACTGTGATAATTTCAAGGTTGTCTCTAATGATCAGGGAGGTAAGGGGAGAGACATTTGCATTCAAGAGCTTGACCGACAGGATCTATGGATCATGTTCTTTGATGGAGCTTGTGTAAAGGAAGGCTCTGGTACTGGAGTTGTGTTTCTGTCTCCAGATGGTAAGCTTCTAAAATTCTCTTTCTTACTGAAGTTTGCTTGTACAAATAATATTGTAGAGTATGAAGCTTTGTTACTTGGATTGAATGTGGCTCTGAAGCATGGGATTAAGATGTTGAGAGTGTTTGGAGACTCAGAGTTAATTGTTTCCCAGGTTAGAGATAAGTATGCTTAAAAAAATAAGAGATTAAAATAGTATAAGCATGTTGTCTGGGATACAATTGAATTGTTTGATGCATTTTCAATAAGTTGGATTGAAAGATCAAAGAATGTCATGGCAGATTTTTTAGCTAATGTGGCTGTAAGGCCAGATGATATAACTCTGTCTGATGTTACAAATGTTGAGCTTAAAATCAGACCTGTAGTACCAGAAAATATATGCAGTTGGCAAGTATTTGATGATGACAAAGTTTTGTTGAGATTCCTACACTGCATAGATGAATATGAGAACCAAGAGATTGATTTTTAGAATTTTGTAGAGGTTGTAGATGGAAAGGAGACTCTTTTGGGGAAGGAAGTAATTCAGCTAAAGACAAACAAAATCCCCAGAGGGTTGGTTGCTTTAGAAAGAGCTTTTGACAATAGAGACCAATTTGTTACAAAGGCATCTCCTACAAACAAGGATGACTTGGAGGAGATAAACTTGGGGACAAGTCATGCCCCCAAAAAGGTATATATTGGCAAACAGCTCAAACCACACATCAGGAACATGTTGATTGCATTGTTGAAGAAGTATAAGCATATTTTTGCATGGTCATATGAGGTCCTTAAAGCTTATAGAGAAGATTTATTCCAGCATGAGATCCCATTGAAGCCTGGAGCTAAGCCATTCAGGCAAAAACAAAGACCTATTAATCCTACTCTAGCTCCAAAAATGCAGGAAGAACTCAAGAAGCTTAGGGAGGCTAGAATAATTGTACCTATTAGACATTCGACTTGGGTGTCTAATCTTGTTCCAGTTAGAAAAAAAATGGTGAGATTAGACTTTGTGTTGACTTTAGAAATCTGAATGTATTCTCTTTAAAGGACAATTATCCTTTGCCTAACATGGAGGTTATGCTACAGAAAGTAACTAGATGTGAGCTTCTATCCATGATGGATGGATTTTCAGGATACAATCAGGTGAAGGTAAAAGAATCTGAACAATATAAAACTGCCTTCACCACTCCATGGAGGACATATGTATATGTGAGAATGCCATTTGGACTGACAAATGCAGGTGCTACATTTCAGAGGGCCATGGATGTTGCTTTTGCAGGATTAATTGATTCAATCTTGGCTGTATATCAAGATGATCTGACCACCTATTCAAAAAAAGAAGAGCAACATTGCATGCACTTAGAACAGATTTTTATTAGAGCACTGGAATATGGCATTTCACTCAACCCAAAGAAATGTGCTTTTGGGGTAGTTGAAGGAAAGCTCTTGGGACACATTGTTTCCAAGGATGGGGTCAGGATAGATCCTAAAAGGGTTGCTGCAATTGATAGGATTCAGGTTCCCAAAACAATGAAAGGTATTCAGTCCTTCTTTGGATAGGTTAATTTTGTTAGAAGATTCATCCTCAACTTTGCAGAAATCACAAAAGATGTTTCTAATATGTTGAAGAGGGGTGCAAATGTCAAGAGGGAAGGTGAAGCAATTGAATCATTTTAGAACATCAAAGAGGCTATAAAGATGGCTCTTGTATTGAAATCTCCTAAATTTTCTAAGCCATTCCAGTTGTTTTCATTTGCTTTTTTCAGACTGTTGCAGCATGTTTATTACAGAAAAATGAAGAGGGTTTTGAACAGCCTATTGCCTTCTTTAGCATGTCATTGCAGGAAACTGAGTTAAAATATGACATCATGGAAAAGCAGGCCTATGCATTGGTTAAAGCAGTCAAAAACTTTAGGCCATATCTAGTAGGATCTCAAACAGTTGCATATGTGCATCATGCAACAATCAAGGATATTTTTACTCAGCAGGAGGTAACTGGAAGAAGATGCAGATGGATAATGAAATTACAAGAATTCAACATAGAGATACAAATCACCAAACTGATAAGGGGACAAGGCTTGGCTAAAATAATAACACAGTCCAATTTGGAAGCATGCCAAGTGAATATAGTTCAGAATGAAATTATAAATGTGTCAGATTCTGAATGGTACAAGGACATTATATATTACTGGTAGAACTTAAATTATCCTTCCCATTTCAGTGATAGTCAGAAAAGGACTTTGAAACTGCATGCAATCAAGTACATCATTCTTCAAGGAGAGCTGTATTGGAAAAATCCTGATGGTGTACTACTCAAGTGTGTAGATGAAAATGAAGCTAAGAATGTTTTAAATGACATGCACAAAGGAGTGTGTGGTGGACATTATATTGCCCAAACAACAGCTCACAAGATTCTTAGAGCAGGCTATTGGTGGCCAACTCTTTTCTCAGATGCACAAAAGTTGGTGAGGAGATGTGATCCTTGCCAAAGGTTCTCAGGAAGGTTAAAGTATGAAGGTGCATTACCCCTTAGAACTGTAACTGTGGAGGGCTCCATTTCAGCAGTGGGGAATTGATTTTATAGGGGAGATCTCAGAAAAATCAAGTGGAGGACATAGTTGGATTTTGGTTGCTACTAACTATTTCACTAAATGGATTGAAGCCATTCCAACTAAAAAAGCTACAAGCAGGGTGGTGATGGATTTTTATTCTGGAAAACATTATTATCAGGTTTGGAGTACCATTTAAAGTGGTCACAGATAATTCCATGTGCTTCAGATCTGGTGAATTTGTTAATTTTTGCAACAAATCTGGGATTAATTTGTCATATACATCACCATATCATCCACAGGGAAATGGTCAAGCAGAGTCAAGCAACAAAAGCCTCATGAAAATCATCAAAAGGATGATGGACAAGAATAAAAGAGCCTGGGATTCAAAGTTGAAGATGGCACTATGGGCTGACTGGATAACAATGAAGAAATCAGTTGGGAGGTCACCTTTTGAGCTAGTATATGGCACATCAGCCAGGCTGCCTATAAATAATATCTTGCCAATCTATAGATTCATACAAGAAAATGATGAAGAGATTGAAGATTCAATGACTGAAAGGATATATCAGCTAGTTGCACTGGATGAAATCAGAAGAGAGGCACACAGGACAAGCATCAAGAAACAACAAAGTGTAAAATATATGTTTGATAAAAGGACTACAGAGAGGAAATTTTAGGTAGATGATTTAGTCCTTATTTGGAATGCAAGGAGTTAGGATAAGGGCAAGCATGGCAAACTTGAGCCCTTATGGATGGGCCCGTACCTGATCAGAAATATTCATGGAGAGGACTCCTACTTTCTCCAGGCCCTAGATGGTGAGAGGCTGGAATTGCCTGTGCACGGTCAATTCCTTAAGCTTTATATTTCATACGTGATCATCTTCTATGCACATTTGTAAATTATGTAAATTGTCTGTAAATTCTCTGTATAGTCAGTGTTTTGTCTTTTTTGTGTTTTGCCTGGTCTGCTCGGAGATGATCTAGTTCTCGTTGCAGCCTTGTGCCTGCACGTCCCTAATTAGAGCCAATGTTGGTGCCTGCACATGAAGTCAAGGTTTCAAACAAAAAATTGTGTTTAGGCAAAAGTTTCTGTCTGGCCTGATATTCTTGCGGGGAGGGTCACATTTCATGTATGACCTGATTTTCAGCCTGAGGGGTGATATTTTGAATATCGGGTGATCTTAGTTAGGATCACCCCGATGTTGCTGCAAGGTTTCAATATGACCCGATATTCCGAAGGGGGGGTCATATTCTAATATCGGGTGATCTTAGTCAAGATCACCCCGACGATGTTTTATCACCACGATGTTGCGGACGTCATTTTTCATGAGGGTCTATATTTACCTGCCAAACAACTTCATGCATCTTGTGGGGGGGTGATATTTCCAAATATCAGTCATATTCAAAGATCACCCCGATGTTATAACAAAGCTACAGTTCGACTTGATATTTTGTGGGGGGGTGATATTTCAAATATCAGGTGATCTTACGAATATCACCTCGATATTGCAACATGATGGTGACGTCATCAGGATTGGTGGGGTGCATCATGTGGTCTCCGACATGTTATTATCAGCAGATATGATGAAGGTCCTGCCGATCGCCTATGAGGACATCAGCAAGTACATGATGGTTCATCAATGAGGTATTTGGTTTGAATATGATGAGGAGGATCTCTTCTCCGATGCATCAGGTTGCACCGATGAGGGTGATCATCAGGCTGATTTTGATTGTCAGGTGGGCTCAGCATGAGGTTCGCTATTATCAGGGTGATATTTCCCGTGGGGTGATATTTTAATATCAGGTGATGTGGTCAGTTGGGTTATTTTCCAAGAGGGTGATATGAAATATCGGGGTGATATTGCATATTGAGGAAGTGATGCAAGAGGTTCGCCATTGGCGCGGGTCATGATGATAGGCTCTTAACTGATGGTTCGTTGGTCACGCAAGGTAAAATTGCATGACATCATATGTGCTCATGACTTTTCTTATAAAGTATTGAGGAGGTCGCTGTGGGGTGAATGTGGGATAATTAGTTCCCACATGATTTGAAAAAATCAGGGTCATGTTTCTTGGTGGGAAAATTTCAAAGCGCATAGTCTACTGCATTTCCCAAGGCCGCGGGTTGGTATGATATTAATGTTGGATGTTACAGGGTATGGGTGAAGGCATGCATGGATCAACCACCCGATTGAAGATGTAAATCCCCAGGCAGCGGCGCAGGGCTCGAGTCCAACCACTCCCTGTCTGCTCTCCCACCTACTGCATTTAATGTTTGAGTGCCATTTCTCATGATGCACTATATCTGGCAAATTTTTGAATTGCCGTGTGTGATTAATGTTGAGTACACCTTCCTTGTTGTATATAGCAGATGGTGTTACTCATTTGTTGTTGTTGAAAGCTGGACAAATTTTGGTGCTGTGATAAGATACATCTTCATTGGTGGCCCTTTTCTGGTTGTCTTGTGAGTTTATGAGTCTCATGTTGTATGTCTCATGCATAAAATTACTGATTTCATGTTGATTTAAATGAGTAATGCTATATTGCATGTGTTCTGTTATCTGTCTCCAAATTGAGTGTGTTCTTTTGAATCTAAGCATCTAAGGGGTGTTTATGGTTCTAGAATATAGGTTTACTGTATTGAATGCTTGATTTCTTACTCATGCTCAAGGAGTAGATTAAATGTTTCAGATCAAGTGTTGGGAGGAATGTACTGCAGTGAGGATGTTTGTAAGTAGAGATAACTGGATACTCAGTCTTGGGAAGTATCTGTAAGGCCGGTGCTAAACAAACCCCCTTGAAATCTAGTCTTTGGTATATGTTTATGCTAATCATTCACATGTGTATGACTATTGACTCCAAGCCCTGGATAGGCACCAGTCTAGTCTTGTATTGAGGTTACACTCCAGGTCCTAGTTTTGCATCCAAACACCATAAATCAAACTTAAAACTTCAAAACCAAACCTTTAGGACCTTAGAAGTAGTTTTAGGATCACAATCCTCTGTCTCACAACTAAACATAGGCCCAAAGCTAGCCCCTTTGCACTTATCTCATGGTTTTGGTCTACATAAAGGAGGATTTGTCTGCTTTGTGTCAACATCCCCCAGTTCACAAGAATACCTTATGGATGTTGAATAGGGAATACCCCCCTAGGTTTTGCAGAACCTGAAGAAGAAGAGGAGATATCTATAGAGTCTATCTCCTACACTGTTGGCCCCTGGCCTAGAGATCATGTTGATCATTAATGGCTACCTTGTAGGGATAACTGGGATAAAGCATCCAGTCTGGGATAAAATCCAACAAGGTCCTTGGACCCAAAGCTTTAAAGTTCTAGAAAACCAAGTTTCCCCCAATGATCTGCTCCCTACAACATCCTAAAAATTTAGCATGGGAACCTAATCAGGACTTCGGGCCTGGGTCAGCCTTTTGACCTTTTGAGTAAGTTAATCCTGAAAACTAATTTTCTTCTACTGACCCGAAGCCGAGTAGGATTGCAAGCCTGGAGTCCACTTTTGGACTTAGATCGAAAAAGCTAAAATGGTCTCATGATCATGTTAGTATGCATAGGACAACTGATAGGGGGGCTGAATCAGTTGTGTATTAAAACTTTATACCCTCAATGCTATTCCAATCATCAACCTCTTATTATGCATTAGTAGAATGTAAACATATGAAGCATCAATAAAAACACATTCAAACACATAAGAACACTAGATTTATGTGGAAAACCCAAGAAGGGAAAAACCACGGTGAGGATTAGCTCACACATATATATGAATAGCAACACCAAAAACAAATAGGCTCACTACCCAGAAGAAAAGGTTCACTGCCAGAAGGACTCATTGTCCAGAAGAGAGAAGAATAGAAGTGGATTGTTACAGAGAGATTCACTATCTCAAAGCCATAGGAGAAATCCACCACTACAACTTAATGCCATCCGCAACCTTTGGCTCACTGGCTCCAGCAACTTCAAGCAAACTGAAATGTAGACACCTTCTACTCACTGCATTTGGGAGTCATAAGCATTTAAGCTTGCACTCAATTCACCACCCTTGATTCACATTCACATCATCTTCTCTATAATTCTCCGCTCAAACTTCATCTTGCATTTATACCATCCACAACCTAAAACAATCTCAATTAGGTCAACCTTAATGAAACATGTGCACCTCAAACATGCAACACTAAAATAGGTTGGCACCAAACACTTCCACGATGGAAAGAAGTGAAAGTGGACCATGCCAAGGGTTAACTAGGACCCAAATCTATATCACCATGCTACTCATCCCGTCCACAATCCATGAGGCACCTCCATAAATAGTGCTAGCAAGCCAGGTTGACCAAACCAAAGATAACACAACAAATGACCACATACACGCTTCTCCAAGTCCAAAAACATCATGTGGACCACAAGGAAATGTTACACAACATCCACACATCTTTCCAGAATAATCTAGCATCATTAGAATCTTTTGTAACACTGCCGCAACCACCTGAAACTAAGAATATCTTCATTCTGCACATCAGGATACACTACTACTGAACACCAACACAAGAATTGAACCTGTGGAGCATTCCAACACTAGAAACTTAAAGGTAAGGTAGATACAAACAATATAAGTACGTTCCCAAATCCGCAGGACAAGAACCCTTAATGTAGAGAAATGCAGAGCAATCTCATTTCTCTTAGACAACCTTCTTCATATTCAAAACACTCTGCTAAACACATCTTCCACTGCCGTACAATCCAAAACCTAAAACTCTAGATATAACACCTCTGATCATCACTTCCAAACCGTACATGCATATCTTCAATCTTGAAGAAATACATAGCATAATATTGAACATACCTCTGTCACACTACACACATTTTTTATTCAAATTTTCTCAAAAGCACTTGGAAACTAAGTGAACGATCTGCTGAAGGTTGACATCAATGACAACACAAGTAAGCTTCCAACAATCTCCCCCTCTGTCATTGATGGCAACACCACCTCTTTGAAAAACCATCAACAATTAAAACAATCAATTAGTAGCTCTTCAACTACTAGTACTCCCCCTAACTGGAGCAACTCTTACTCTTCACACACGTTTTTGCACAACCTACACAATGTTTTTTTAGTCACTTCAACTCTCTCCCCCTTTGACATCAATGGAAAAGGGCAACATTTGCAACACTAGCAAG
Organism: Cunninghamia lanceolata; assembly: GCA_027924645.1. NCBI lineage: Eukaryota > Viridiplantae > Streptophyta > Pinopsida > Cupressales > Cupressaceae > Cunninghamia > Cunninghamia lanceolata. Next base: position 863,789 of record BSBN01000328.1, on the reverse strand, counting down.
CACTTTCTCTCACTCCATTATTTTCATTTTTCTACACTCTCCCACTTAAGGGCATAAGATATGCTCCATCTAACTATACCAACTAGCCCCCTTGAGAGGTAGCTTACAACATCAGTCCAGGAATAGAAATGTATCTCGAAATGCTTCCCAGACATATGCACATACTTATGCATCTAATTAAAAGGAGGGGCAATAACCCCTAACTTCTACTAGAGATACTCAAAAGTATCCTTAGGAAGAGCCTTTGTAAAGATATCTGCAACTTGATCCTTAGTGGGCACATACTCCAATTTCACCTCATTCTCTGCAACCTTCTCTCTTAAGAAGTGATACCAGAATGAAATATGCTTTGTTCTTGAATGCATTACTAGATTCTTTGAAATATTGATAGCAATTGTATAATCACATAAGATAGGAATAGGTTCATCAGATGATACTTTGATATCCTTCAATGTCTGCTTAATCCACAACACCTGTGTGCAACAAGATGTTACAATGTACTCTACCTCTGCAATAGACAATGACACTAAATCCTACTTCTTACTCAACCAAGATACTAGTCTGCTTCCAAGAAATAAAGCAACACCACTTGTACTTCTTCTATCATCTGTACATCCTACCCAATCTAAATCTGTATATGCACTCAAAGAGAAATTAGTATCCTTGGGATACCATAACCCAAAATCCAGAGTGCCTTTTAAGTATCTAAATATTGTTTTTACTATTGTAACATGTGACTCTCTGGGATCTACTTGAAATCTAGCCACAAGACAAACTGCATGCATGATATCTGATCTAGTATCAGTTAGGTATAATAGTCCACCAATCATTGATTTGTACTTGCTCTGATCAGCCTTAGGAGATTCATCATTTTTGCTTAACTTACAACTGGTAGTTGTGGGAGTACATACTAGTTTGGAGTCTTCCATTCTAAACTTCAACATTTCCTTAACATACTTTGACTATGAAATGAAAATACCTTTTTCTAATTGACTAATTTGAAATCCAAAAAAGACATTTGTTTCCCCACACATTAACATTTCAAATTCTTTCTGCATCTCTTCTGCAAATCTCTTGCACATACCTTCATTTCCTCCAAATATCATCAACATATACCTCCACAATTAGGATTTGATCTTCTTCAACTTTGAAATATAGATTACTGTCTATAGTGCTGGTGCAGGAGCACCTTCTCTATGGTGCAAGAGTCATGTTTTGTTTTGTTTTCAATAAGGCTTTTAAGCCACTTCATGTTTGTAATAAGGTTTTTTTTGTCAATTTGGTCACTAGACCTATGTAGACCATGTTTTGGTCAAGTTGATGTAATAACACAAGGAAAACATGTAGTTTTCTTGTGAAAGGAGAAATCCAATAGCTAACTATTTTTCAAATCAGTTTTGCATGGTTGGAGGAATGTAACTGATGTTCCAAGCCTTCTATAGGCGAAGGAGTTGGATGTAATGGCAGAGAGGAGAAGCATGCATGAATGAAGATTTGGATTCTTGGTGTAATATTATTCTTTCTGAGTATTTTCTGTAACAGTCATTCTGTACGGATAGTTAATCTTCTGAAACTGATTGGAGATGTTCAGGCATTGAAGTAGTTTCCATTTGATAGTAGTCTGGTGTCTTAAAGTGTTGTAGTTTGTGAATTTTTGTTCCTTTTGCAGAGACTGGTCTGAAACCCTCGAAACTAGAGTTTTGTGAATAAATGGACTGTATCTCCTCTGTCCACTGAATTCAAGATTCTCATGTTCAGTGTGATGGAGGAATACAGTGTACATTCTATGTTTTCTGTTGTTCTGGATCAGACACCCAAGGATCCAAGGAGTTTGGCATAAATTGACTAGGCATCTCTATGTGACTAGTCGTTGAAACAATAGGAAAAGTGTTGTTGTGGAGTGGCCAAATTGACGGGGTGATCAAGTGTTTACAGAGGAGTGGAGACCCCACTTGTTTTGTTGAGTTCTTGTCTCTGTATACTGGTTTGATGTTTGTGATTTGCAGAGTTACGGAGTTACCATCGGCATAACATAGCCCCTCGGGGAAGCTTTTGGATGTTACACCGATTAACGGTGTCAGACCGATAAGAGTTGTATCAGCGAAGGATGAAGGAAGTCTCACCAAAGAACATACATTGGTGCAAGTATTGTATCAGTTCGTTGAATGTATATTGCGAATGCATATCACAATTGTATGTTGAGAATGTATCTTGAGATTGTATGTTGAGAATGTACATTTTGTTGGATACAAATGATGACCGGCTGCAACGGTGGAATAGAATGTATGTTGAGAATGCACCTTTCGTTGGATACACAAGGTGACTGGTCGTAACGGTGAAATAGGGGTAAAGAAACATTAAGTCCACCGGTAATAACAAGTCAAGAAAAGCATATACAAGTTGGTATATCAGCGTATCGGAAGGACATGTAAGGAGGTCGTTGATGATCGAAGTCTAACTGACAGAGTCACGACTAACTGCTACGGTTAAGGCTAGTGGAAAGCTAACCACCATTGGGTATCGATAGGAGGTTTGGAGATGCTGCCGATAGAGGGAGTCTCACCGAAGGCTAAGTAGAGATGACTATTGGGGAGAGTTAATAGATCGGGTAGAGAAACAACAAGGTGGCCAACAGGGTATGTTTGGTCAACAATGTTTGGTCGCCAAGACATAGGTCACATCTCACCAATCATCTTATTGACAAGTTTTGAACACTTCCCCTATGCACTCTGCATCATATTGGTATCAGAGCTAATATTTGAATTGGAGCAGTATATGTCAGACAAGGAGAAAGAAAGTGAGGCTAGCACAATGCCTCCCAAGTCTATGAGCCAGGGAGCCATCAAGAAGATGGTAGAGGAGATGCTTGAAGCAAGATTGAAAGAAGAGAGGTCCAAGGGTAAGAGTAAAGAGGATGGAAGTACTTCTGATGAAGAAGAAGAAGAGGTAGAGGAGAGCCCTCAAGATCAAGGTATGTCTGCAGACCAAAAGGCATTCTTGAATACACTCAAAGGTGCTCATGGAGATAGTGGCGATCCAAAGATGGATGTTCCTACATTCAATGGGAAACTAGATGGAGATGCCCTCATGGATTGGATTGAAGCCATGTGTAACTATTTTGACTTCAAGGAGTATAGTGACATCAAGAAAGTCAAGTTTGCTAAAACAAGATTGAGAGGTTCTGCCCTAGTTTGGTGGAACTATACACAATGTGAAAGGGAGAAGGTTGGAAAGAACCCTATCACCAAGTGGAGTAGAATGGTGGCCATGCTAAGAGAAAAGTTCATGCCATCTGATTATGAGTTGCAGACCATCAGGAAGTTTAATCATTTTAGACATAAGGATATGGATGTGGCTACATATACTGAAGAATTTCATAGATTGAGCATGAGAGCCAATCACAAGGAGGAGAAAGAGATGGTGGCTAGATATCTCGATGGTTTGAGGTATAACATACAAGATGAATTCATTATGGTGGTTCCTAAAATAGTGGATGAGTGTTTTCAATTAGCCTCTAGGGCAGAGGAGAAGTTGAAAAGAAAGAGTGATCAAAACACCAGAGGAAGAGGTGGCAAAAATAATAGGGGAATAGGTAGTTTTGGTAGAGGACAGTCAAGTAGAAATGAGAACCCAAATCAACAAGAGTCTCATTCTGATGTAGATCATAGAGGTGGTGGTTTTAGAGGTTGGAGAAGACCTAATGGTAGAGGTAGAAGTGGTGGTGCAGGTAGAGGACCTAGATTTTTCACTGGTAGATGCTATGGCTGCAATCAGGTAGGCCATACTGCAAGCAAATGCCCTGAGAAGGCAACTAGTTCCCATGATGGTGGAAGAAGGAATCAGTTATTGAAAGATGATGATTGCCAAAGTGTGAATTCACCCATTAGTAGTGCTACACCAGTCCTTGAAGGAGAGAACATGATGACTAAGAGAACCTTGATGAAGATGCCATTGAAGCAAGAGCCCCCACAAAGGAAGACTCTTTAGAACCCAAGGTATAGCGTATGGTAAGCTTTGTAAAATAATTGTTGATTCAGGTTCTAATGAGAATGTAGTGTCTACTGAAATGGTAGAGAAATGTAAGTTGAAAAGGCTGCCCCATGTTAATCCTCATAAGATCTCTTGGTTGAATAAGAATCAAAATTACATGATAGAAGAACAAACCTGGGTTGAGTTTGAGATAGGTGATTATAAGGACAAGGTACTATGTGAGATTATTCCTATGGATGCTTGTCACCTTCTTCTTGGACGTCCATGGCAGTATGATGTGAAGGCACAACATGATGGTGAGAAGAACACATACCTCATCACCAAGAATGGCAGGAAATTTAGGATGGATCCTATGCAAGAGCAGATTGGAGAGAAGAGTAATGAAACCAATGTCATGATGGTTAGTGGCAAAGAGTTCTTACACCTCATGAAGGATAAGGATGCCCAAGGGTATGCCTTGATAATGAAGCCTAAAGATGAATCAGGTCAGCAAGACAAAAAGCAGAAAGAGGTTCCACTAGAAGTGCAGCAATTGTTGGATGAGTACCAAGATCTTGTGGTAGAGGATACTCCTAACTCCTTACCACCCATGAGAGATATAAGTCATCAAATTGACTTGATTCCAGGTGCCACATTGCCCAATAAGGCTGCCTATAAATTGACACCACAACAGAATGAAGAGGTGAGCAGACAAATTCAAGATCTCTTAGAGAAAGGACTGATCAGAAAGAGTCTGAGTCCATGTGCAGTCCCTAGTGTGCTTGCTCCAAAGAAAGATGGGAAGTGGAGATTGTGTACATACTCAAGGGCCATAAATAAGATCACAATAAGGTATAGATTCCCTATGCCAAGGATTGAGGATCTTTTGGACTATCTTGGAGGGTCATGTTACTATTCAAAGATTGATTTGAAATTCGGTTATCATCAAATCAGAATTAGGCAGGGAGATGAATGGAAGACTGCCTTCAAGACAAATGAAGGTCTCTATGAGTGGCTTGTCATGCCATTTGGCCTTAGCAATACCCCAAGCACATTCATGTGTTTGATGAATGATGTACTTGTTGAATTCATTGGCAAATTTGTAATTGTTTATCTTGATAACATACTTGTTTTCAGCAGGACAAAAGAAGAACATCTGAAGTATCTTGGACAAGTGATGCAGAAGTTGCATGAGAATAAGTTGATGATCAACTTGGATAAGTGTGAGTTCATGAAAACTGAACTTGTGTACTTATGTTTTGTGATTTCTCATGGTTGTTTGAAGATGAACCCCACAAAGGTTGAGGCCATTCTCACTTGGCCTACTCCTAAGACAGTGGGAGACATTAGAAGTTTCCATGGCTTGGCAACTTTTTATAGGAAGTTCATTAGAGGATTCAGTCACATAAGTGCTCCTATTCTCAACACCATCAAGGGTGGCATAAAGTGCAAATTTTAATGGACAAGGCAGGCAGATGATAGCTTTGAATTGTTAAAGAAGAAAGTGGCTGAATTACCTACATTGGTGCTCCCAGATTTTGACAAAGTTTTTCTTGTGGAATGTGATGCAAGTTAGCAGGCAATAGGTGTTGTTCTTAGTTAGGATGGACATCTAGTGGCATTTTTTTCAGAGAAGTTGAATGAGGCTAAACAAAGGTATTCTACCTTATGACCTAGAGCTTTATGCAATGGTGCAAGCTCTCAAAAAGTGGAGACACTATTTGCTACCCAAAGAATTCATTGTTTTTACTAATAACCATGCTCTTAGCTTTCTAAATAGTCAAGAAAAGTTGAATCATAGGCATGTTAAGTGGATGGAACAATTGCAGGCCTATACCTTCACTATTAAGCATAAAAAAGGTGTTGCCAACAAAGTGGCTGATGCTTTAAGTAGAAGGATGCTGGTTATATAGGAGGTACAGATGGAAAGCATGGGGATAGACTATTTGAAGGAGTTATACAAGGAAGATGCAGATTTCAAGGCTGCTTATGAAGTTTGTGCTAGTTTGGCTAACACTTTTCATGGTGAATATTTAGATTTTGTGTTGCAGGAAGGTCTCCTATTCAAAGGTAGTTTGCTATATGTTCCTAAATGTTCAATGAGGGATAACATCATCAAAGAGAAGCACAATGGAACCTAAAGAGGACATTTTGGGTTGGACAAGACTTTGGAACAAGTCACCAGATTCTATTATTGTCCAAAAGTACAATCAGATGTAAGGAGATATGTTGCAAGTTGTACCATATGTCAAAAGGCTAAAGGTATGTCTTCTAATGCTGGTTTATACCAACCACTTCCTATTCCCAATAGGCCTTGGGAGAGCATTAGTATGGATTTTGTACTTGGTCTTCCTAAGACAGTAAGGGGTGTGGATAATGTTTTTGTCATTGTGGACAGATTTAGTAAGATGGCTCATTTTGTGCCCTGTAAATGCACAAATGATGCATCTCACATTGTTGGTCTCTTTTTCAGAGAAGTGGTCGGAATCCATGGTTTGCCCCTTTCAATTATTACTGATAGAGACTCCAAGTTTGTTGGTCATTTTTGGAGGACCTTATGGAGAAAATTGGGAACACAATTGTCTTTCTCATCAGCCTACCATCCTCAAACTGATGGTCAGACTGAGGTTGTTAACAGGTCCCTAGGAAACCTTTTAAGATGCCTTACCAAGTAGCATGGGTTAGCATGGGACTTGGTGATCAGTCAAGCTGAGTATGCTTACAATGATTCAGTGTATAGAAGTACTGGGAAGAGTCCATTTGAAATTGTTTATGGTTTCCATCCAAGAGGACCACTTGAGCTCAAAGACCTACAAGGTTGGGATAAGAGGAGTGCTCTAGGAGAAGATTTTTCTGCTGCCATGAAGGCAGTTCATGATCAAGTCAAAGTTCAGTTGGAAAAGACAGTCTCTAATTACAAGGATAGGGCAGATCTCAAGAGGAGAGATGTACAATTCAAGGTGGGAGATTTGGTGATGGCCTATCTAAGGAAGGAAAGGTTGCCTAAAGGACAGCCAACCAAACCACTGATGAAGAAAATAGGACCATGCAAGGTAGTGCATAAGTTTGGTTCAAATGCTTATGAAATAGAACTACCATCCGGACTTGGTATTTCTCCCATATTCAATGTTTCAGACCTATTTCCATTCAGACCTCCATTGAATGTTGAAGATGGATTAGTTGTTGTGATTGAAGATGAAGACTGGATCAGAGATCTACCTCCAAGTAAGCCTTTACAATTGGAATGCATCTTAGATTCCAAGATTGTCAAAAAGACAAGGAAGGGTGTGTACAAGGAGTACTTGGTCAAGTGGCAGGATCTTCTTGATTCAGAAGCTACATGGATGACTGAGGTAGACATTTTGAAGCATGGAAAGACACTCCAACAGTTAGCAACTCAAGGGACTTGAGTTTTTCCTACAGGGGGAGTATGGTGCAGGAGTCATGTTTTGTTTTGTTTTCAATAAGGCTTTTAAGTCACTTCATGTGTTGTAATAAGGTTTTTTTTTGTCAATTTGGTCACTAGACCTATGTAGACCATGTTTTGGTCAAGTTGATGTAATAACACAAGGAAAACATGCAGTTTTCTTGTGAAAGGAGAAATCCAACGGCTAACTATTTTTCAAATCCGTTTTGCACGGTTGGAGGAATGTAACTGATGTTCCAAGCCTTCTATAGGCAAAGGAGTTGGATGTAATGGCAGAGAGGAGAAGCATGCATGAATGAAGATTTGGATTCTTGGTGTAACATTGTTCTTTCTGAGTATTTTCTGTAACAATCATTCTGTACAGATAGTTAATCATTTGAAACTGATTGGAGATGTTCAGGCATTGAAGTAGTTTCCATTTGATAGTAGTCTAGTGTCTTAAAGTGTTGTAGTTTGTGAATTTTTGTTCCTTTTGCAGAGACTGGTCTAAAACCCTCGAAACTAGGGTTCTGTGAATAAATGGACTGTATCTCCTCTGTCCACTGAATTCAAGATTCTCATGTTCAGTGTGATGGAGGAATACAGTGTACATTCTGTGTTTTCTGTTGTTCTGGATTAGACACCCAAGGATCCAAGGAGTTTGGCATAAATTGACTAGGCAACTCTATGTGACTTGTCATTGAAACAATAGGAAAAGTGTTGTTGTGGAGTGGCCAAATTGACGGGGTGATCAAGTGTTTGCAGAGGAGTGGAGACCCCACCTGTTCTGTTGAATTCTTGTTTCTGTATACTAGTTTGATGTTTGTGAGTTACAGAGTTACGGAGTTGCCATCGGCATCACATAGCCCCTCGGGGAAGCTTTTAGATGTTACACTGATTAATGGTGTTAGACCGATGAGAGTTGTATCAGCGAAGGACAAAGGAAGTCTCACCGAAGAACATACATTGGTGTAAGTTTTGTATCAGTTCACCGAATGTATATTGTGAATGTATATCGCAATTGTATGTTGAGAATGTACATTTTGTTGGATATAAACGATGATCAGCTGCAACGGTGGAATAGAATGTATGTTGAGAATGCACCTTTCGTTGGATACACAAGGTGACTTGTCGTAACGGTGAAATAAGGGTAAAGAAACATTAAGTACACTGGTAATAACAAGTCAAGCAAAGCATATACAAGTTGGTATATCGGCGTATCGGAAGGACATGCAAGGAGGTCTCCGATGATCGAAGTCTGACCGACAGAGTCATGACTAACCGATACGGTTAAGGCTAGTGGAAAGCTAACCGCCATCGGGTATTGGTAGGAGGTTTGGAGACGTTGCCAATAGAGGGAGTCTCACCGAAGGCTAAGCGGAGATGACTATCAGGGAGAGTTAATAGATCAGGCAGAGAAATAGCAAGGTGGCCGACAAGGTATGTTTGGCCGACAAGGTTTGCTCGCCAAGACATAGGTCACATCTCATCGATCAGTTTATTGACAAGTTTTGAACACTTCCCCTATGCGCTCTGCATCAAGTGCCCTTTTTGAATCCTTGTTGCAGTAGGTACCTATCCAACCTTACATAGCAAGCTCTAGGAGATTGTTTGAGTCCATACAATGCCTTCTTCAATTTGTAGACCATATTTGGATCATATGACAACTAAAAACCTTCCAGTTGTTCAATGTATACCTCTTCTTCCAATTCTCCATTCAAGAATGTAGATTTCACATCTATCTAATAAACTTTGAAGTCCTTATGAGCTGCAAAGGCTAAGAACATTCTAATGGCCTCCATTCTTGACACTAGAGCATATGTTTCATCATAATCTATTCCTTGTACTTGTGAGTAGCCTTTACACACAAGCCTCACCTTATTTCTTACTACTTCTCCATTCTCATTCAATTTGTTTCAAAATACCCATTTAGTTCCTATTACATTTTTGTCTACTAGTCTTGGGACAATTTCCCAAGTCTGATTTTTCTCAATCTACATCAATTCTTCTTCCATAGCTTTGATCCAGTCTATTGCAAGTATGTGCCTAACCGGTGTTGTCATTGATGTCAACATATCAGTATTGTCATTGGTGTCAAATGTGCTCTCGGTTGATGCTTGCCTGTAACAAGTAAGTGATCCTGATATTGAGTTTCCAAGTGCTTTTGAGAAAATTTGCTCCTTCAGTGGAAACAATGTATAGAAGAGTATCTTTGTTTACAATAGAACAATCCAGTAGATTGCTCCACATTTCTTGTAGAATGAATATCTTTATCTACGGATTGGAAATTGTTTAGAGGCATGTCTAAAGATGCTATGTTCCAAGTTTGAGCCTCTGGTATTAAGATTTGAGTGAGTTATGATCACCAGCGTGAAAACTACTTTTTCTGAGTATTCACTGGTGACAGGGAGAATGTATTTTGCTCCACATTCCTCCACATTGAAGTATTATGATCTGTGGTTCATGAGTTAAGTCTGAAATGATGATAAGTACCTTCAACTCCAATGGCTCATGATTTGGTGGTCCGCAAGCTATCCTTTCTTTATGACAGTAGCTGACAGTGTTGTTCTTATGCTCCGGTGTGAAGAATCTTCTTGACAGAATGGTTAGAGATCGTGTGGTTGTTCCTGGTGATTACAATGTGCTTGTGGATGTCTCCTGATCATGCTCCTACCTTTGGATTGGTACTCGAAGAGAAATTGGGATCGTGGATGAAGATTGTTCTTAGAAGCTTAGTGTTAACACCAGCCTTGGCCGACTTGGTTGTTTTCACTACTTGCGGAGATGCATTGAAGATTGTAGAAGCGTGTCGTGGCATGGAAGATTGCATTTGAGTCCTAGCTAAGGCATGGCATGATCAACATACATATTTACATCTTTTCCTTAGCTAATTTTGTTTAGGTCCAAACCTATTTCTATGTATGTTTGTAATGCTGACCTTGGAGATTGTTCCAATGGTTGATGAATGTAATGCTGACCTTGATGTACATTCCAAGGTCGATGAATTGTATAAAAGCATGTAAAGTAGTTCCAAAAATGATATCCAAGTGTGAAAATGAAAAGATAAGTGCAAAGGTGTAAAAAGAGAAGAGCAGAGGAGTTATACTGTGCTTCAATGGAACTGAACCCAAACATGGTGTAGATGCTATCAAATCAGTTAACCAATCCTTGGTAGTGAGCCAACCCTTGGTAGTGAGCCTCAACATTTGCGGTGAGCATATTAGGTAGTGAGCCCTAAGGTAGTGTGATGCAGGAGCACCCCACGAAGACTAGAGTCTTATGCACTTTATGCATTTTCTATATTTAATGTAATAAGGTCTGTTTGAGCAAAACTTACTATTTTTAGTTTGTAGCACACCTGTTGATCTGTAATGATAGGCTGTTTGTTAGTTATGAGTTTGTTAGTTAGTTAGGACTCCCAGCCACCTGGAATTGTCTCCCAGCCGCTGGGAACCCAGTCAGTACTACTGACAGTAAGTAGTTAAATACCCCCAGCTCGGATCGATTTGGATGTGTGGTGATTAAGATTGATTTTGGAAGAGATAGATCTGAGCAGTGATTGTGCATTGTAATTGTTCAATTGTATTGGTCTATGAAAGCATAATAAAGAAGATCATGTTTGCATTTGATCCCATTGACTAATCATTTTTCCTGATTTACAGTTGAAATGTGGTGTTAGCCCATTCCACCAGTTAATTACTTCATAATCGGTGGAATGGCTGTATATATTAGATTAGGTTTTCTATTTTTGTTTCTGTGTATTTTGTTTTCACAGGATTGAGTTTCGCAGCATGCTAAGCTGATATGAATCCTAGCATCCTCATGTGCTAGGCGGAGAATTCGTAGAAGTCTGTTTGTTAGGCAGAAGTTGAAGTGTTGAGTTTCCTATGATTGAGCCATTGTTAATGGTTCAATGGTTTGTTAGTTTGACAAAGGCCGAGAGTCGTGTCAGCTTGAAGGATATTGTCGACCAAAGTATATCAGGTTCGGTTGATAAGTAGAGTCGGGCCGAAATCCGTTGATTAAACCAAGTTCTAAAAGTTCAAGGTTCAACGGTTCAAGATTCAACGGTTCCGCCGGGTGCTAGGTTCAAGGTTTTCGCGGAGCGATGGAGACGATATATAGATATATATATATAGTTAGGTCGTTGAACCACCCATTGAACCGATTCAATGGTTCAATGGTTCAACGAGCCGGTGGGTTCAATGAGGCTGACGAGTTCAGCGAAGGTTCAACATTTCGGTGATACTGAGATTAAATCACCGTAACAGTCAGCTGTAATAGGTTGTTTCCACCAGTCCGCTACATGCTCTGCATCATAGTGAGCCTCTATTTTTTGGTATTGTTATTACATATATATTTATGTGGGCTAACACCCACTGTGGTTTTTCCCTTTTAGGGTTTTCCACGTAAAAACCTAGTGTCTCTTGTGTTGATGATGTTGTTGTGTGGAGTTTCTTATTTCATGCTTTCATGATTAAATCTAAATAATAGTGAACAAGTGTTTAATGTGTTAATGTTCATAAGTGGTCAAAGTTTTGAAGACAACTGATTCACCCCCCCTCTTAGTTGTCTAGTGCATTTCAACACAGTGTTCATCTTTGCATGCTTTAATCACTGTTTTGGGTTCTATTTTAGACAATAAGCACAAATTTACTTGTTCATTTTCCATAGTAATTTTTCTTCTTGTTAATACACCTTTGTTCTTATCTCTAATAATCTGATCTTTAGAATGATTTTTCTGCACATACTTGGGAGTCTTAGGTATCTTTTTTAGAGCATCTTCTTGATCGACTTGCATCTCCTTTTCCTTTTCTTCTCTTTCTTCTCTATAAGAGAGCTTATCATATTCATATCCTTCTATTAGCACTGAGCTTTGATGTGGTTCCTCATCTACTTTGACATTTTCACTTTCAACTAACTTCTTTAGCCTCTTGTTGTAGCATTTGTAAGCCTTGCTCTTTCTGGAATATCCAAGGAAGATTCCTTCATCTAATCTTGTATCAAACTTTCCCAAGTTTTCTTCATCTCTCCTAATGTAGCACTTTCTTCCAAACACTCTAAAATATTTTACAATAGGAGTTCTTCCATACCATAGTTCATATGGAGTCTTTGAACTATTGACCCTTGCTTGAACTCTATTTTGTATGTAGACTATAGTGTGAATAGCTTCTCTCCAATAGATATCTGGTAGATTTGCTTCTTTCAACATTGTCCTTGCTACTTCCTGAACTGTCCTATTCTTTCTTTCCACAACTCCATTCTGTTGAGGAGTCCTTGTTAGGGTTAGCCGACAGAAGATATCAATTAAATGCAAATAAAGATTAAATAGAGGAATGAAAATACATAGAAATAATAATAGCAAGAGACAAGTTTTAACGTGGTTCACCCAAACCCAGGCTACATCCACCAACAGAGAGTCCAATATTATTATCCAGTAAATCAAACCGATTACAACCAGCAATCTTTGCAACTCAATCCCACTGCAAATGCTACAATACAATATCAACGAAAACCCTAACCCTTGGCCGCTTTTATCAAGCTTTATGTCGGTTACAAAAATAGGATTTTTTTATGTCAGCCAATAGAAAAAAATAACTCCTTACGCCTTTATAAAAATAATAGAAAATAAAAAGGAGATGAAACAAAATAAGTTAGGGTTTTGAGCTTTTCTGAGTTAGGGTTTACCTTTAGGGTTTCAACGAGAAGCAACAGGTGCCAAAAGTGAAATTTAAATGAAATACATGTATATGGTAGCCCATGTATAATTTTGGCGCCTATATTATAATATTAATAATATATATTATATATAATAATTATATTATATTATAATATTATATTATTATATAATATTAAATACATTATAATATAAATATAATATTGTAATATTAATAATATAATATTATATAATAATATATAATAATATTTAGTTGTGTTTTTTTCCCGATGACCAAATTAGTCATTTACAGTTGTGTTGCAAAAAAATAGTAGAATTTTGGTCATGTGACTAAAAGTTTTAGTCCCCTGGTCATTTATTTGCCATATTTCTACTAGTGAACCTTCACCTATTCATGAACTTCAGAAGATAAGGTACAACTGTGTACAGATGATACTGATCCAACAACATGCTCATGTCTTTCATCACCATATCTTTCACATCACACTACTCTAATCACCACTCCTTTGACATCATATGCAAAAATATTCCTTCCACATCACAACACCTCTAATCACTACTCCTTTGATATCAATGACAACATATGCAACACAATCATTTTGCAATTGACAAGTGATCTAGCTTGGAGAATGTCAGAAAAAGCCATGGATTTGATCAGAACCTGGGGACAATAGTTTATTTAGTTTCCCTAATCCACTTATATCAGAATTGTGGGATTCAAGAGAGCACCATTACTTTTCCTGAGACATTGCAGTGACAAGATCATTCTAATGGAATTCTCCCAACAAATCAGTGAGGTGCATTTGAAATTATCAGAAAAGTATAAATCAGGGGTGAAATATCCTTTTGAACTAGGATTTTATGAATGCCCCTCGATTGTGGCAACCAAAACAACAACAAAGGAGCTAAATGCTCTTAACTTGAAAGTTTATGAAGCTAGAGAGGATTTTGATGTTGTAGGTAAACTTAACCAACTATTTCCTACAATGGATTTTAAACATAAACATTCTCTCGAAGATTTTTTAGAAAATTGTAAAGATGATTTCGATGCGAGAAAGAAACAATATACTCAGCTTACTGCTTTTCAAATGAGAGAACTTGGTTTAAGGGATGACATACCAAATGAGTTTTCTGATGATGGTATTGTACTAGACCCTGCGTATCATTTAGATACTATTGATAAGAAAGAATTGGATCCTATTAACTGGTCATTGAAAGAAGAGAATTCCATAAGGGAATTCAATGCCAATGTAATTGAAAGAAGCATGATTTGGCTGAATATAAGGCTTTGCAATTTTGTGTCACCTACTCCACAGGACAAAAAATGAGGAAAAGGTGAATCTTTAGCTTTAGGGTCACAGGAACCCAAAAGACATAAAACACAAAGGAAGCCTCCAAAAACTATGAAAAGTGGAATCTCCATTGATACTGCTCTAGAGGATGTGTTAAGGGTTGTCAAGAAAAGTTTGATCAAACTTCCATGATGTACAAGGAAGGGGCTGCAAGAATAACATTTGGCTCAGGGGTTAAGCCTTTGGTTCAAGTAATTCCCCCAAGAGAGGCAATTGGCCAATGCTCAGATATAGGAGAGCAAATGGTCAGGACAGAAATGCCACAAGGTACATTTGGCACTATTGTATTTCCATCTTTTGCTTCTGAGGAGAAAATAGAACAAATACCTGAGGAAGAGTAGCCTGAAGAAAGACAAAGTCATGAGGAAAAACAAAGTTCTGAGAGGGGGGAAAGAAGAAGACAAAGAGAAAGAAGAAACTGATAAAGTCCAAGATACAACAAAGGATGTTCCATTTGAGGAAGAGAGAGAAGAATTCCAAGAAGAACATGTGCTGACACTTGAAGAACAACAAGAACTAATCAAAGTTGTAGAATTGAAGGGAAAGTAAGTTGATTCTTCTAAACATATGGAGTTTCCAAAGAATACTGAAGATCAATTCCATAAATAATTTGATCAACAACAACAACATGAGACCAATGTAGATAAAGAATCTGATCAACATCAACAAATTGCATAAAATCTAATTGATCAATCTTCGCACGCTTCTGCACCACCATCTTGGTTGAACTTGAATTTGGAAAAAAACAAGTAGTTATCAAGCCTCTGAATTTCCAAGAGATGATGGGAGGGATTAAGAAAGAAAAACCCAGAAAGAAACCAAGGACATTGTCAGCATTCCAAATGAATGATCAAGGGGAAAGGATTGTGGAAATTGCCACCCTTACAACTAATAAAGATGATCGAGAGTTGTTGGCTAAAGATTACCAAATCACGAGAGTGAATTTGGGTAAACAAACTCGTGCTGAAGAAATAGTTTCATTTGAATCTTCTTATAGTACAGTAAAATCAAGAATGGAAAAGGACAAGAAGACGAAAGATGGTTTGAAGCTGCAGCTAAGTCAAATGAAGTCATTTGTCAAAGGTCTTCTAGCACCTATTTCAGAACAACCAGCTACAACAAATGTTCCCATGTTGATGACAACACGGGAAGTTGATGCCCTACAGGTAATGAAGGAGAAATCATCTTTAATTGACAGGTGGGTGTCTAAGTCCTTAGAGGAAGATTTCAGTATTTTTGATAGGTATTATCCACATTATGATGAAGCTTGCTGGTTGGAATGAGAAATAGACACCTTTGTTGAAAATTCCAAGAAAGAAGATGCAAAATTAGAGCATATTTTAAGAGCTTTGAAACAAGTCAGAAAAATGAGTTAGGGAGAATTATTAGAATCTAACATTTTGCATGACGAGGAGCCCAATTTTCCCTAATTCTATATAAAATTTACTCAGTACAAGATAGAGCAAATAAATGAATATCGTCCTGTGTTGTTGAAACTACAGTAGGAAATATACAAGTATATTGCTATTTTGAATCTTTTGTCAAGGTAGTTGTTGATCCAGAAATATATTCACATGATAAGTATAGGCTGGAACCTGTGGATAAAGTGAAAGAAGTCTTCAAAAAGAAAATGGACGACTGATTGAGAGCTCCAGGTTTTGATGAAAATGTGCTTGAGAAGTTTGTGAAATTTAAAGCTCATTTTAAACTGGCAGTGGTGGATATAAGCAAGATGGAAAGAAAGTGTGAACATGTTTCTCAACATTTTGATACATTCAAATTCAGGGCTGAATGGCTAGATGGACCAGAGGTGGATAGAGTGGATCGGATTTTATCAAATTTTGATGAGTATAAAAAGGCACAATCTTCTACAAGGGTGATCGTTTCACATTAAGTTTATTTTTAGACTTGGATAATTTTTGTGTTAAGGAATGTTGTGTAATCCAAATTTTGTAAAAAGGAAACCATTATTTTATAAAGTGGGCCCTACGGAACTTCTTTGTTTTCCTTTTTACATGTCTTTGAGTTGAAAAGTCAAACTTAGAGATTAACATGCAAAATTGGTTCTATTGTTAGAATTGATTTTTGAGTTACATGAGATTGGTGATAAAAATGAGGGACAAAGGTATTGCATGTATTGTAAGACTGATATATTGTACTTTTTGGACACCTATAAAAGGGAGGTGCCTATTTTGTTCAAGGGTCTGAAAGTTGAAGAATTAGGTTGTTGGTCCACACTTAGCTTTTTCAAGTTTTTTCAACAGATTAATTAGTTTTTACAACATTTTAGCATAGAGGAGATCGTTCTTTTGGAAACAAATCTATAATTCCAGTGTTCTTGCTGGATTTATATCTTGTACTTAAATTTGAAGAAATTAATACAAGATGGCTATCAATTCCTCTAGATCTATCTTTGTCTATCTGGTGTAGTGCTTTAAACTTTAGTCTTACTTTCGTATTTGTTTGAGAAATTTTGAATGTGGGCTCAAAATTCTAAATTTTATTTCTGATTTGCATGTGAAATACAATAATAAAAAATATAATTCGTCTTATTTATTTTTGGAAAATCCTTTGAATGTTGCACTGATAGTATGAACGATTGAATTTACAAACTGATTTTAATACTATAGTTAGTGAATTTCTCAGATAGATGTGTTGATATAAAAGTGGAAAATACAAGTGTTGAATCATTTATTTCTTGCATCCTTATGATATTTTGAACTTTCTTTAAAACAACAATAAGGATAATTCAATTTTAATCCAGTTTGAATAATTAGAAGAAAACCAAGACCCCTTGTTAAACTGTCCATAGCTACCCTGTGCTTGTGCAACATAGTTGTGACCTAACTCCCTAGACCCTGGAGATAGTTGATCCTTTTCTGGATCAGTTATCCTTTCAGGAGAGGCAGGTTGAATCTCATCTTGTCTGTGTTGCATGTGTGTTAAATGAACCATCAACAAAAACTATTAGCTTTTTGGATGTGAAGCCACCCAAGAATACAAATAAGTGAAAGGAAAGCACAAGAATAGAAAATCAATATAATCGAATAAATTTTATTCAAATCAACAAGAATGCAAATTGGTTACAAATACAAATAAGATTGTGTTTATATAGAGCAAGATGATGCATGATAGGTGGAAGGTAACTAAAGGTAGACATCCATGATAGATGGAACTGACTAAAGCTAGACATGCATGATAGAAGGAATCTCACTCACTAAGACTAGATAAGTGTCAATCAAGTGTATAAGACATGGACACATGCCTGACTGACACAACTACCTAAGTGAGCTTACCCTTACTAGGTGCATAAAATGCAATCTAATAATAAACTAAATGAAAGTAAATAAAATGCACCAACAATCTTCTTCTAGTTGGTTGGTCCACTGGATAGTCCCCACCACAATTCTCACTCCCACTCCAACAGCCCCCTATCTATATAAGGGAAATGTTGGCCCTCGATATCTAAGGTCTCTTCTATGAATCACTCACCTTTTATGCTTTGAAATGTGCAGACTTCTGCAAAATTTTCTTTGTATTGTGTCTTATTTGCTCATAAAAAATGTTGCCATTACCATTGACAATATTTGTCTTTCTGCTCATAGTCAATAATTCATTCACAAACTCTCAAAAATGACCTTAGGAAACAATCATCCATCTTCCATTTTTCCCCAACCCATTTTCATTAGGATTCTCATACCATTTGCTCTGAATTAAAAATTGATAGAAAACTATATTACAAATAAATGAATGAACACAAAAATATATTATGTGATGTGGGTTAAACACATTGATTTCAATAACCTTTATAAAGGTTCATAACTTTTGGTTTGATCACCCAACCTCCTTTATGAGAAACAAAATACCTTGACTAACATACCAACTTAAAATTACTCACATATTAATAAAATACCAACTCATTCTAAAGGGTGTCTCACAAGGAGATGCATGCCACATACAATTATTTATTTCAAACTATATTAATATTTGGATCACAAACCTAACAATAAGAAGCTATATGATAGAGATTCGGTGCACGTGCAACTACAAGGCTTGTTGGGCACAACGAAAATAATTCAAAGACTACATGCTCAAGTTGATAGTGGCACTACACAGCTCAAGCAACAGGCAGGGGAGGTAGGCCTCTTGAAGGAAGAACTAGACAAAGCATAGGCAAAGAGACAAGTAGCAATCTAGGATGATGCTCTTAATAGGTAGATATCTAGAAATTTTGCACATTCAATTGCTCAACTTTTCACTATCAAGGCATTGATGCAGAGAAAAAGAAATTACTTAGTGCATGCTTCAAGCTAGTCAACACTTACACAAGTTGCAAGACAAAGTTGTCATTGTACAACCAAATGTGCTACATGATGCAATTATTGTCAAATAAATTGCAAGGTTGAAAGAAAGTTTAGAAGCCCATATTGGTGCATTTGAGGCATTAATAAATTCATTGCTAGTTCGTAGTGTTGACTCACCAAGCTCTAAAAAATCACTTAGAAGGAACTAGATAATGAGGACTGCCACTTGGCAAAGGAATAGAGGTGCATGGAAGAAGAACCAAGGGTCGAGGAGGAATAGAAAAGGAAATAGGAAGAAGAAGTAAAGGAGGCAGTTGAAGAGGAATATCACCTAAAGAACTCATGTGCAAACAAGAAGAAGCAAAGTTGGCCAAGGCCAAAGCATATTTTGATGCAAACATTGTAGTTGTAGCAGCATTAGTGTCACCGAGTAGCTAGCAACAAAATATGCTCAAACAATTACAACTACACATAAGTTGTTTAAGGCATAATGGTTAACTGCCAACTCACTGCTATGAGTCCAGAGTTCATTGTCATCAAAAGTTTAATATCATCAAAGGCCAGCCAATTCAAGAAGATACAACTAATGCACTCAATCAACAGAATACAAAATTTCTTCAGCACATGGCAATCACAAGAGGAACTGACTCTAAAGCACTCACTCACCCAAGTAAATTCCAAATTATTCACTGTTAATTTTAATTGTAGCTTGGACAGGTGTTCTAGTCTCGGGTGGTGATTTCGAGGCTGGAAACACAGCCGGAATATTTTTCTCTATACTTAGAAAATTGATTTCTCGAGAGACTTCTAGATATTAGGGTTTGCTAGAGTCTAATTAATCCTAGCCATTGATTTAGATTAAATCATGGCCATTGGTTTTCAATGAGGGGATTATAAAAAAAGGTTCAATGGGCATTTGGAGAACACAGATCCGAGAAGTATTTGCAACGATAGCAAATAAATAAATTTGCAGCAATAGCAAATAGATTTGCAGTGAGAGCAAGGGCGCAGCGATAGCATTCGAGACAGTAGTAGTGGAATTTCTATAGGAGAAATTGGGAGAAGAATTTTCGGAGGAGATCATTGCCGGAGCTCTGCCAGTAAGAGGCAAGCAGTCTATGTATCTCTTGATTTGATTTAATAAAGTTCCTCATCTGTAGTACTGGTTTTCCCTTTGGGGTTTTTCCAGGGACAATTTGTCCAAAACTATTGTGTCCAGTTTGCATATTTTATTTTTCTGTCTCCGTGATTTTTCGTGAAGTTGCGGCTGTATTATTTTCAATATTTGCTGTGAATTAATTTTCTGCAGTAAAATAATCTATTTACGATAGGAGATTAATAATCAGTAGCTGCAATAGATTTTTCACATGGTATCAGAGCAGATCTAAGGGCAAAACAGGCGCAGGGGGAAAGGAAAAATAAATTAAAAAAATCTAGGGTTTATAAAACCCAGTTTGACCTCTTCAAATTATTATTTTCTTTTGAGATGGCCTCAACAAGTTTAAGAGATCAGGATAGATTGGATGGAGCCTCAAATTTTGGTGTCTGGAAAGCCGGAATTTCTTTATTGCTGGAAGAGAATGGTATCAAGGATTATGTGACCACTGTTGTACCTATACCTACAGATGCAACACAGCTCTTAGCATATAAGAAGGAAGATGCCAAGGCAAGGAGGCTGACTCTTGACAGTGTTAAGGATCATATTGTTTCGCATATTGCATAGTTAGATACAGCAAAGACGATGTGGGACGCCATTATGAATCTGTACCAGAATGCTACCCTTAACCGAAAGTTGATTCTTAGAGAAAAGTTAAGGAATACCTAGATGAATAAGGGAGAAGACGTCACAAGTTACCTCACCAGACTTAGACTTGTCAAGGATGAATTGGCAGCTGTTGGAGACAAACCAAAGGATGATGAGCTAGTACGAATAGCCCTGAATGGGTTTACTAAGTAGTGGGATGTCTTTGTTCAAGTTATTAATGGACGAGACACCTTACCGAGTTGGGATCGACTATGGAGTGACTTCACTTAGGAGGAGCTTAGACTAAGTCTTGTCAATGGAACCAGCAGTAATAGTCAGAAAAGTGAGGTGGAACAGGAAAACATTGCCCTAGCAGGAAAAGGAAAAGCAAAGAAGGGGTTTGGCAAAGGATCAAATCCAAAAAGTGAGAAGAAGGACTTATCTAAGATCAAATGCTATGGCTGTCACGAGTTCAGCCACTATGTCAGCGATTGCCCACAAAGGAAGAAAAATGAAAAGAAAGGCAAGAAGCAGACGGCAGCTTCAGCAAGTGTAGATGAGCTTTCTAGTAGAATGGAGGATGAGTTTGCACTCATAGCTTGCCTGACTAGCTCAACCTCACAGGGTGTTTGGTATATAGACAGTGGGGCGTCATTTCATATGATAGGAGTTAGGGAGTACTTCTCCAGCTACAAGGAGGAGGACATCAAATTCCAGATTCAGATGGGGAACAAGTCCAAGTGTGGTCCAGTTGGGAGAGGGACTGTTCTATTTCAGAGGGAGAATGTCAAGCCTATTTCCATTCATGATGTGTTGTATGTGCCAGGCTTGGGCATGAATCTAATTTCCGTATCTGTCCTTCAGGATAAAGGCTACAATGTACTCTTTAGAGGGGCGCATGTTTTAATCAAGCATAAGGATTGGAAATCACCCATAGCTATTGGAGTTAGGAGCGGCCGACTTTATACGTTGCAGTTTGATACTCCTAAGGCACTAGTGAGCAGCAGTAATCCTAGAGATCAAGGAGAGCTATGGCATAGGAGGATGGGCCATATACATCATGGAGCACTTAAATTGCTTCGTGAGACAGTGACAGGTGTTCCAGACGTGAGCACAGAGCATGATGATGTATGTAAGGGATGTGTATTGGGGAAGTTTGTGAAAGCAGCTTTTCCAAGGAGTGACACCAGATCCAAGGGGGTTCTTGATCTAGTACATTCAGATATATGTGGACCAATGTCAACGAAGTCTCTCAGAGGATATGAGTACTTTGTTACTTTTATTGATGATTTCTCCAAGAAGACCTGGATATACTTCTTGAAGACCAAGGATGAGGTCTTCAGTCACTTCCAGGAGTTCAAAGCTCTTGTGGAGAATTCGATAGGCAGGAAGGTAAAGGTTCTTCGGTCAGATAATGGAGGCGAGTACAAAGGGAAAGAGTTCTAGGAGTTCTGTACTAGGGAAGGAATCAAGAGAGAGTGGACTGTTCCTTACAACCCACAGCAGAATGGGGTTGCTGAGAGGAAGAATCGTTCTATATCGGAGGTAGCAAGGGCTATGTTGTATGACCAAGATATGCCACGTTACTTATGGGCAGAGGCATATAGTACAGCAGTATACATTCAGAACAGGGTTCCACATAAGGTACTGGGCAAGATGACACCAGAGGAGGCATTCTCAGGGAAGAAGCCAGATGTCAGTCACTTCAGGATATTTGGGAGTTTGGCGTTTTGTCACATTCCAGGGGCTACACGTTCCAAGTTAGATCAGACTGCAGAGAGAGGGTACTTTGTGGGGTACAGCGAGACCTCAAAGGCATATCAGATATTTATTCCAGGGACTAAGAGGATTATAGTCAGGAGTGATGTCAAATTCATGGAGGACAAGGCATATAGGAGGTCCAGAGATTTGCCAGCAGATGATCAGAATGAGCAGCCAACAGAAGCTCCAAGGATTGTTCAACCAGAACAGGGGCAGCGAAGCACGAGTACAATTACTAGTACAAGCATAGGCTCAGGTGCTGAGAGTTCGCAGAGTATGGAGCAACAAATACAACAAATCCAAGAGATGCATCAAGAAGATATGGAGTTTGATATTTCATCCTCTATAGTTGACAGGAGGAACCGTGAGGTTCAACAGACACATAAGGATACTCAGGAGTTTGTGGGAGCTCCTAGGACGAGTAATAGACAGCAGAAACAACCAGCCAAGTATAATGACTATGTGGCATTGGTTAGTCAGTTGGTAGATAGCGAGCCTTCCAGCTATCAGGAGGCTGCATGGCAACAGGTGTGGCAAGATGCGATGGTTGAGGAATATACCTCAATAATGTAGAACGATGTGTGGGAGGTTGTGCCTAGACCGACAGATAGGGCAGTGGTTGGATCACGCTGGATCTATAAGATTAAACATGGTGCAGATGGTAGCATCGAGAAATACAAGGCAAGGTTCGTGGCCAAGGGGTTCTCTCAAAAGGAGGGAATAGACTATGAGGAGACATTCGCTCCAGTGGCTAGGTATACTTCTATACGAGCCGTAATCTCACTTGCAGCGCATATGGGATGGCAGATCCATCAAATGGATGTCAAGACGGCATTTCTTAATGGTGAATTGTTAGAGGAAGTATACATAGAACAACCAGAGGGCTTTGTAGCACACAGTAGTGAAACCCACGTGTGCAGATTAAAGAAAGCTTTGTATGGACTCAAGCAGGCTCCCAGGGCGTGGTATGAGCGCATTAATAGATACTTGCAGGGAATAGACTTTGTGAAGAGTGAGGCGGATGCTAACCTCTACTACTTGATGGTTGGGGGTGAAGTGCTCATTCTTGTTCTATATGTGGACGACTTGTTTTTAACAGGTTCACTGGGTCTCATAGAGGAGTGCAAGAGGGACCTTGCAGCAGAGTTCGAGATGAAGGATTTGGGGCTTATGCACTACTTTCTAGGCATGGAAGTGTGGCAGACAGATGGAGAGATTTTCCTTAGACAAGGGAAATACTGCATTGAAATCTTGAAGAGGTTTGAGATGCAAGATTGCAGAGCCATGTCTACACCTATGATCACGAATTGGAAGAAGGTAGAATCATCCAAGGAAAAGGATGTAGACCCCACCTTATACAGGATGTTGATTGGATCTCTCATGTATTTGGTCAACACTAGGCCAGATATATCCTTTGCAGTAAACTCTCTTAGTCAGTTCATGGTTGAGCCGAAGAGAGTGCATTGGACAGCGGCAAAGCATGTGTTGCGGTATTTGCGTGGTACAATCGAGTATGGGATCAGATATGCTCGAGGTGATGGTATCAAGTTGATAGGCTATACTAATGTAGATTGGGCAGGTAGTACAGTGGACAGGAAAAGCACTTCAGGGTGCTGCTTTAGTTTGGGATCAGGAGTTGTCTCTTGGTACAGCAGGAAGCAAAAGTCCGTTGCTCTGAGTTCTGCAGAAGCAGAATACATAGCAGCTAGTATGGCAACGTGTGAGGCTATATGGCTTCGGAAGTTGCTGGTAGCCTTGTTTGGTCAGAGGGTTGAGACTACCGTGATACACTGTGATAATCAGAGTTGCATCAGATTATCTGAGAATTCAGTGTTTCATGATAGGTCTAAGCATATAGACATCAGATATCATTTCATCAGGGATTGTGTACAACGGAGGATTGTTCAGCTACAGTATATACCTACAGATCAGCAGGTAGCAGACATTTTAACAAAGGCATTGGGGAAGGCGAAATTCATCTTCTTCAGAGGTAAGTTGGGTGTTATGCAGAACACCTTCCTCGCTAAGAGGGAATGTTAATTTTAAATGTAGCTTGGACAGGTGTTCTAGTCTCAGGTGGTGATTTCGAGGCTGGAAACACAACCGGAATATTTTTCTCTATACCTAGAAAATTGATTTCTCGAGAGACTTCTAGATATTAGGGTTTGCTAGAGTCTAATTAATCCTAGCCATTGATTTAGATTAAATCATGGCCATTGGTTTTCAATGAGGGGATTATAAAAGAGGTTCAATGGGCATTTGGAGAACATAGATCTGAGAAGTATTTGCAGTGATAGCAAATAAATAAATTTGTAGCAATAACAAATTGATTTGCAGTGAGAGCAAGGGCGCAGCGATAGCGTTCGAGACAGCAGTAGTGGAATTTCTATAGGAGAAATTGGGAGAAGAATTTTCGGAGTAGATCATTGTCGGAGCTCTGCCAGTAAGAGGCAAGCAGTCTATGTATCTCTTGATTTGATTTAATAAAGTTCCTCATCTGCAGTACTGGTTTTCCCTTTGGGGTTTTTCCAGGGACAATTTGTCCAAAACTATTGTGTCCAGTTTGCATATTTTATTTTTCTGTCTCCGTGATTTTTCGTGAAGTTGCGGCTGTATTATTTTCAATATTTGCTGTGAATTAATTTTCTGCAGTAAAATAATCTATTTACGATAGGAGATTAATAATCAGTAGCTGCAATAGATTTTTCACATTCACCACATACAGTTGTTATCCACTAAGTTGACAACACATACAAAGGTAGTGGATCTATTACAAGAAATGCTCAAGAAATTGACAAAGCTTGATAATGACGACCTTCAGGATATCAACGCATCAATTATGGTAGTTAAGGAGTGCTTGGCATATAGCCTTGCACATGAGCTAGGTGAAGTTTTTAATCAAATTTCCCTAAATGCACTAGAGCTTGCGCATGTATCAAATGAAGGGGTATAGTTTTCAATTTTTGTATTTCTATCCCATTTTGGGGGTTAATTGTTCTGAAGACAGAACATGGAACTATGCCAAGAGAATGTTGGTGCCAATATGTAGCAGTTTGTATTTGTGCCATATTTAATGCTATCTATAGATAGTGAATGCATGACTTTATGAGCACGCATAAGGATAGTTGTAGATATTCATGCATAAGATATATTTATGGATGGAACACTTTAAAGGAAGCTTGATTTATTCATAGATTATGCATGAAGTTATATATAGTTTATGTGATGCTAGGGGGCAGTTGCCTATATATAGCCCTAAAATTGCAAAGCGAGATAGACATAGAGATTTAAGTGCATGTATTGAGATATGCAAAGAATGTACATTTGCAAAGAGTTGTCAAGAGATTAATATGATGATGTTCATGCTTTCTGCATAATAATGTGCCTAAAATTTGCATCTAGAGTGTGATGTGTAAGTCAAGCAAAAGATACATGACTCAAGGTACTCAAGGTGCTTTGAGAGAGACATAAGGATATGCCAATACGTTTGTAGTCCAAGTACTTAGCCATTGGTCTTTTCCTTTTTCTCTTTTTAACACTCCTATGAATTGCAAGTCAATGAACTCCCATGATTTCTATATATATTTCCTTGTATATGAAAAAAACTGTAACAATGGCACAATATATTTACATCCCATATATTTTCTCTACGACTGTCTACTTAAAAGTCTGCAAATGATTTTCTACATCAAGAAATCAAGAGTAGGTCTAAGATGTACTCATCATATGGTCGATTAGTTAGTCTCCATCTATTATTCTAGCACATTAAAGGTCAATTTAGAAGACTTTTTTTTCTTTAGAGCAGCTAGATATCCATAATGTGGGGTAAATGTGTCTTTCTTGTAATGTCATAAAAATTAACTTATGGGGAGATTTTGCTAAAGTGGGTATTTAAAAATAATTCACCAGAAGTAAATCAACAAAAAGCATCATGTAATGGATATGCCAATAAGATTAGGATCTTTATGAGAATTGTTAGAGCACCCAAGGATCCAATTGGCATACCAAATAACCTTCACAAAGATTGAGACACAACAAGAGATATTATTTCACCAGTAGTGAATAAAAATACATTGAGATGAAATATAATACAATGTACAAACCTTGGAATATATAGCCGGGTGTGATGAGGTATGGGAACAACAACCTCGAACTACCCCAACGGCAAAAAATAAATGCACCTAAACATTATTAAATAATGGCACATCTAACAATGTAACTCTCAAGTAGCCTAAGTAAACATAAGCCTACTCTAAGACCCCCCCTAAAGTGCAACTTAGGGAGATTATTATGCAATATGAGATGTAAAATGGGTCCTGACAACAAGGCCATGTTAGGTATCCATGTACAACTACAATGCAATGAAATGCAATCTCTAACAACCGGAGAAAAGGAGAAAAACCCTGTGGGAGAAAACTCATCTCCAAAAGAGAGAAAAATAGAAAATGTTGAAAAACAAAAAGTGAAAGGAAGGGAGCACTCCTTAAGACCCCCCAAGGACAACTTCCTTCACCCCTAACATTGATCGCAACAAAAGATAGCGAGGAGATGCCAAAAGTTTAGTGAAGATGTATGCAACATGTTGCTCCGTAGGCAAATACTCCAAACTAAGAACACCATCCTGAATGAGTTGTTGAATGAAGTGCATGTGGATCTTGATATGCTTAGTGCATTGATGCTCCACTGGGTTGCAAGAAATATGAATGGCACTCTGATTGTCACACCAAAGAGTAGTGGGATGATGAGCAGGAAAGCCAAACTCAGCCATCAATTGTCGAAGCCAAAGAACCTCCTGACTAGCCAAGCTTGCTCCTTGATATTCAACCTTAGTTGATGATAATGCAATAACAGTTTGCTTCTTGCAAGACCAAGCAATTGGACTAGAACCAAGACAAAAAAACAAAGCCAGAAGTGGACTTCCGATCATTAACATCACCAGCCCAATCTGAGTCAGTGAAGCCCACAATCTCAGTAGCTCCTGATGTGTAGTGAATGCCAAACTGTGTAGTGCCCTGAATGTACTGCAAGATACGTTTGGCTGCTTCCAATGAATCTCATGAGGATCTTGAGAGAAACGGGAGACAAGACTAACTACAAAGGAAATATCAGGACGACTATGTGTCAAGTACAAAAGGCTACCAACCAATTGCCGATACAAGGTAGCATCGACTGATGGAGTAGTGCAAGTGGTAGACAACACAATACTTGACTTGAAAAGGAGTAGGGGTTGGCTTGCAATCATCCATCCCAAATCTCTAAAGCAAATCAAGAGAATACTTTTTCTAAAAGATAGAAATACCAGTAGAAGACTGATGAATATGAAGACCAAGGAAGTAATGCAATAGACCAAGGTCAGTCATATCAAAACGCTCCATCAAAGCTCTCTGAGTATCCTTAATCATGGCAGGAGAACTCCCTGTGAGAATCGAGTATCCACATAAAGAACAAGAATGAGTAGATCCCCCCATGTCTCTGAATATAAACTATAGGATCAGAGTGATGTCTAATGAATTCAGAAGCAAGCAAAAAACTATCCATCTTCTCATACCAAGTCCGATGAGCTTGTTTGAGACCATACAATGAACGTCGCAGCTTGCAAACAAGTGAAGGGTCATGCACAAAGCTTGGTGGTTGCTCCATGTAGATCTCCTCCTAAAGATCACCGTGCATGAAAGCACTCTTCACATCCATCTGATAAACTGACCATCCTTGAGATGTAACAATAGAAAGTACAAGATGAATGGAATCCATCTTGGCTACAGGAGAAAAAGTCTCAGAATAGTCAATACCTTCAACCTGAGAAAAGCCCTTAGCCACAAGATGAGCCTTATACTTATCAATAGAACCATTAGCTACAAACTTGGTACCATACACACACTTGCATCGAACCAACTTTCTTCCTTTGGGAAGAGGAACTAAATCCCAAGTATGATTCTTCATTAAAGAAGAATACTCCTCGATCATAGCACTTTCCCATTCCGGAACACCTGAAGCATCTAAAAACTTCTGAGGATCAGTAGAAACTGCATGACTCAAAAGATTGATACCTGAAGTTCGGGATGATTGTAGCATGTAACTATGGGATCATCTGCAAGAGAACCAGCATCCTCAAGAAGTGTACGAGCCCATAATGGTCTTGTGGGTGTAGGTGGAGGAGAAGATGGAGAAATGCCAACAATCAATACCATCATGAGGAACATCATCATCATCATCTATAGGAAGCAAAACATTCTCTGAAGAAGAACTAGGAAGAAGAGAGGAAGAGGCCTATGATGGAGAATCTTTTGGAGTGAAAGACTCATCAAAATGAACATCACGACGAAAATGTACCTCTTGAGTGATAGGATCAAACAAACAACTCTTCACATCCTCACAATAGCCAACAAAAATGAACCACTAACTTTTCTTCTCCATTGCTTTGCACCTACCATCTAGAATGAATGTCCATGCATCACTGCCAAATACTTTGAAGAAGGACACCTTGGGCTTGACATGAGACCAAGCCTCCTCGGGAGTCATATTTTGCACTGCCTTGTGAGGCATATGGTTTTGAATCTAGTTGGCACAATTGACAGCCTCTGCCCAAAATGTTGGAGCCATGGACTGAGATTGAAGCATACAATTGGCCATCTCCCACAAGGTCCTATTCTTCCACTCGGCCAGACCATTCTGTTGAGGAGTGTATGGCACTGTGTGCTAATGAAGAATACCTTGAGTACGATAAAAGTCTTGAAATGCTTGATTGACATATTCTCTCCCATTATCTGTGTGAATCTTCTGAAGGGAATGCCCTGACTGCTTCTCCACAAATGCAAGGAAGGTCATGAAAAATTGAAGAACCCCATCCTTGTACTTCAAAAATTACACCCATGTGCACCGAGAGAAGTCGTCAATAAAGGTGAGCACATACTTAGCCCCTGAAAATGAAGGAGTTGGGAATGGCATAAGGTCACTATGCACCAAATCAAGGAGTGTCGAAGCACATGTGGCCGTACCCTTCGGAAAAGGATCCCTATGATGTTTGTCAAGAGCACAACCTTGGTAAACTCCATTTGAACCAAATTCTATGTGCTCATCTGTTGAAGATATCTGTAATTCAGGTGCCCAAATCATTTGTTCCAAAGCTTGCTCACAAAACTGCATGAGCAATAAGGGATGATCCTGATGAAGACTCAAATACATCAAAACGGGCCACATGATCAACTGTCCCTGTAGCAATAACTTTCTCAGGATCTTGCAACTCTTGAATAGTCACATCAGTGGGAGAAAACTCAACTACCTTCCCATCACCATGACGAAAAATTTGATAGACGGAAAAGAAAATTCTGTGAAATATCAGGAACAAGAAGAACATCATCAATGCAACCATCATGCATCTAAACTGAGCTTGTTCCTGCAACCAGAATCTGTGAAGAGTTCCCAACCGCAATATGAGAAGTACTGCAAGAGGAAATAGAATCAAGAAGATCCTCAGCATGAGTCATGTGATGTGAAGCACCGGAATCAATAATCCAACTATCACTGGTAGAGGACGAAGCCCTTGCTGTGAGAGCTTGCCCTTTTCCCAAAAATGAAGACTTAGGCATGGAATATTGTTCTTCCTCATAGCTTCCTCTAATGTTACTAACCTCTCAAAATAGTGTGTGTCATTATGCCCTGACTTTCCACAAAAGGAACAATTTTCCTTCTTCTTCTTAGACTTAGAGGATGACTCCTCGGAGTTGGAAGGAGGAGGAGGTGGAGGATTAGTCTTCTGATCTCATTCTTCGCCTTAGGCTTGGAGGAATGCTCACCACCTATAGATGAATCTATCTTGGGCTTCTTCTTTTTCCAACCCTTGCTCTTGGAAGATTGAGCCATCAAAGCATGACTCTTAGGAAGAGCATCCATCTGAATGAACTTGGTCTGCTCCCTAGTCAATCGATCATAAAACTCCTCAAATGGAGGCATCTTATGGTATTCTCCCATAGCATCCATAGTAGAATATAAGGTAGAGGCAAACACTTGAAAAGGGCCTCTCAGCTTAGACAAGATCAAAAAAATACACTCCTTATCATCTTTGGCATGACCACATCCTTTCAATTGCGATAAAATCAACTTGAACTAGGCAAGGAAATCCTGAATAGTGGGGAATGCATCTAGAGAGAGAGAGAGAGAGAGGTGAGATCAGCTTCAAGCTGCAAGATCTTGAACTGATTGACCTTACCATACAACTCGATAAGCTTATCCCACGCCGCTTTAGGTGTCTTACACTCCGCAATGTGAAACATCAAAATTATCAAACATATGGAGACCTATGAGTCCTTTAGCCTCATCCATTTTGTTTCTATGAACAAATTGCTCAAATGGTTTAGTGAACTCAGGTTGATCGGCATCTAACATTTTCCAAAGACCCTTAGATTGCAACAACTGTGACATCTTGAGCTTCCATGTGTGATAGTTGTGTGGAGTGAGCAATTCAATCCTTGGGTCCGATATGATAAACAAGGGAGCACAAAAGGACCAAAATGCAGTGTACACCCCCCAGAATGAATGAAAACTAAATTTGCAATTTCCAACACCAAATTCGCCAAGTAACTCTAACTGAAGTAACTGAAACAATTTGTAGCTTCAAGCTACTTAAACTATCAAAAAATAGAAATTTTTTCAAAAAATACCTCATCCACAGCAAAGTTCGATGAAGCAGCTTTCCGACAATATTTTGTTTGTCAAAAATGGACTCCGTTTGCAAAAATTGCGCAAGTTAGAAGAAAAAAGTTTATTTTAAACAGTTTTGGAATCCATAAAAGCCCTTGGGTGCTCCATATGACTGCAAAATATGAAGAGGAAAAATAATTGGGGCCAAAAATCTCAACAGATGAGACGCGGAGGGTGACCCGCGCCATGTATGTGCCACATCACAACAAGTCACAATACTAATTCACCGAACATACCAAATCAACAATCCACGTGAAAGAGAGACTAACCACAGCCTCGTTAGCCTTGCACACGTTAAATAAGTGAATGAACAGACTATATCAATAGCTAAGAACAGCACAGCACCACCAATGTGGGACTAAAGTCCCTGTGAAATGCAAGAGAGTTGAACCGCAGGCCCACCCTCAACCGTTGCCTAGAAGATGGAAAACCTAATGGCTAACAAATATGTTTGTGAGACTTTGCATATGCTAAAGTCTGCTCACTATTGTATCGGCTAGCCAACAATGTAAAGATAAAAGGATGCCTGGCATAATGAACTCGCCATAGTGAGCTTGATCACCATCCACAATCAGATGCAGCAGCCCATCTGTGTTGCACAGTAGCCCGTGCTTATTGCAATTGTCAAAGCACCTCTTTGTCTTCTCAATGCTCGCCTTAATGGCTAGTGTCGGCGTACTAACTGGGCATAGCCTTTACTCATGTGAGCAACCACTCAACCACAATAGAATCTGTAGCCGCCTGAACTCATTTAACTCGAGCTTGAATGGTAGTTCTTCAAGTTTGTGCTTGCTATCTAGTACTAGTATTGGCGCCAACAAGAAAATGACCCACAAATTTTCAACGAAATCACAAGGTCGTCTCCAAAAATCGATCCGCAAAGCAAAGGAATAAAGCCCAATCAAAATGTTGATCTCAAATTGGTGAAAACTCTCAGAAGGAAGGGGTGGCTCGATTGATCTGCTCTGATACCATGTTAGAGCACCCAGGGATCCAATCAACACACCAAATAACCTTCACAAAGACTGAGAGAAGCAACAAGAGATGCTATTTCACCAGCAGTGAGTAAAAATACATTGAGATGAGATATAATACAATGTACAAACCCTAGACTATATAGCCGGGTGTGATGAGGTATGGGAACAACAACCTCCAACTACCTCAACGACAAAAAATAAATGCACCTAAATATTATTAAATAATGACACATCTAATAATGTAACTGTTGGGTAGCCTAAGTAAACTTAAGCCTACTCTAACAAGAATAACATTATTAATAGTATATCTCTTCTATCGCTTCACTTGCAAGACAATACACTCTCTTTAAGAACTTAAATGTGCAAATTATGATTGATTATTATCATCTTTTCTAATACAATGATCTAAAAACTTGGGTTAAGTTGAAGGATCATCAAGGTCTTAGTTACCATTATTAGTCTTTGGATTAGTTTAATGCATCAACTTTATGGAGTGTTGGGCATTAGAGGTTGTGATAAAGTCAAGAGTATCTAGAATGATATGGGACATCTCCGAGAATATTTGAAACAAGTTGTAGACCTTAGAATGACCTAGAAAACCAGGTTTTGCAAAGTCACTTTCAACAAGTGGAAAACACATGTTCTCCCTCTGTAAAAATCGACAAACACATCACAATTCAAACAACATATGGAATATGAAAGGGTTAAGAAATTTAAATCCTTTTTTTGGCCTTTGATCTTCCATTCTTAATGCACAGAAGGTTATTGGAGATCCATATACCTCGTGACAAAGGTGGTGAATGCTTGTTTTGAGCATTGGAGAGTTTGGAAGCCTCCTTGTAAGCCTTCTTGAATTCATTTTCCAAAATTGCAATGTGAAAGAGCAAGTGTTTGAAGTTGTTGAGACTAACTGCAAGTGTTAGGAGTTTCTGTAGTTCATCCTTGAGCTTTGTGTATGCCCTTCAAGAATTGTATCAATTGTAAAAGACTAAGAGAGTGACATGGGGAGCTTTGCTCGCTCTTACTAGAATTTCTCCCTAATTTAGCATTTCTTCTATAATTTGTGTCCCAATTGTGTTTTGTCTTATTGCATCTTTCTTTGCTATGTTATATTTTTTATGGATGTTGCTAGTCTAATTGAACTAGAGACAATGCATGTTTTAACAATTGTTAGTGTTGAAGACTATGTTTGAAGGTTGTTTCAAGATTTCCTCAAGTGACATATGTTATTGAAGAACCTGTGAGAAGAGTATCCTCCCTATTTACAAGTCAAGTGGTATTAGAGCAAGTTCATATAGCTTGTGTTTGTAGATTTTTCTCAATTCATTGTTGATTATTTGGTTTATACCCTCTACTAGATTGAAAGAGAGTGATGATTTGTTGCGTTTTGAACCTAAAAGTAGAACAAGAGGGTGGTTAATGATAGTTAGGATGGCATGAGGCATTGAGGATGATGATGAGACACATTTTAGGTTGGAAGTGGATGTTGCAAGGATTTCCAGCGTTGAGGAGAAGATGATAGGCTTGAGAGCAGGATACTAGCCTTCATAGGAAACACAGGAATCCCAAAAGTGCATTCAAAAGACAATGAACCTAAGAAGACTAATCACGAGCAAGGAAAGTCTTCATCTAAGAGGTTCTTCAAAGCAAAAGCAAAGATTGATATCGAACCCTATGATGGTGATATTAGCATAGAGAAGCTCAATCAAGTAGATTAGTATAGAAAAGCCCCTGTTCTTGGCAACATTGAAATTGTCAGGACATGCTCTTACATGGTATGAGAGTCATGATCTCTTTGGAAAGCCGAAAAAGTGTCCCCAATCTCCATTCTAGAGGATTTTATGAGGTTGCTTCGTAAGCAATTCTACCCTATTTGTTATGAAGAAAGGGTGATGCAATGACATTACTTGAAACAAAGAAGTCAAATTGTCCAAGCTTATACACTTGAATTTAGGAAGAAAGTGGCGCAACTTGGGAAGGATGTCACAGATTGTGAGGTCTTGATAAGGTACATAGGAGGGTTGTTTGGACACCTCAAGAGACATGTCCTTATGGCAAAACTCTAGGATATTGATGAAGCATGTGCCCAAGCCCATCATCTTAAGTTGGATATGGAGAGTAGCTCTTCTTACAAGCACAAGTTGCAAGGTGATCAGCTACAACAAGGTAGTGAGAAGGATGGAGAAGTTAAGAAGGTCAAGAACAAGGTTAATGCCACTTCTACAAGAGACAAAGGTAAGGAGAATCTTCATTGTCTCCATTGTGATAAAGATGGGCATGTAGAGGATTGATGTTGGAAATTACACCTAGAGTTGATCCCTTCTTGGGCTAAGAGGGAGAAAGACAATCACTCTGTATGAAGGCAAAGTCAAAGAAGTTAAATGCAGCTCTAAAGTGGATGATAGGTTGTCTTGCGCTATTCTCTGCAAGGATATTCCCAAAGTTGGTGTTGCCTCATAGCATGGAGAGGAGATTACTCAACTTTTCCACATCAAAGTTCAAGTGAGGTAAGAAGGTCGATGCCATGTTTGATACATGTTCACAAACAAACCTTGTCTCTATAATTTGGTTAGTGAACTTGGTTTGGACATGGTAGACTATCCACATCCATGTGTTTTAGGGTTGCTACAATAAGTAGTAGCAATGACCGTGACCAAGCAATGTAAGTTGTCTTTTGGAGTATTCCCAAGTTAAAGGATGTAGTGTTTGTAGATATCATTCCATTATATATTTGTGATACCATATTTGGGAGCCCATATCTCTTTGAGAGAGATGTTGTCTACTATAGAAAGAAATCAATCTGGGCTCAACTTGAATGTGAAGATGTTTATGTCGCATCCTTATGCTATAAAGTCAAAAGTCATATTGGCAAGTACTTCCAAACACAAGAGGTTGATTAGTGCAAGTGGAAGTGTTGTCCTTGGGAAAGAAGATAAGGTTGGGACTGAAAATAGAATGAAAGAACAAGGACAAGGACAAGTACATCAGGTCAGTTGGAGAGAGAAATGTGCCAAGTTTTGGATGTTGTTTGTCTTGTGGTGCAAGGCAAGGTGGCATCTTTGTAGGATGAAGTGTTCATCAATCATTTTCCCTTGATTCCCAAAAGCCTCTTAAATGTGAGTTCTAATCCAAAAACTCATGTCCAGTTGAAGGGCCATCAAGGTCTTGGTTACCATTATCAATACTTGGATGAGTCTTATGCCTTAAATTCATGGAATGCAAGGCATTTGAGACTATGATAAATAAAGTCAACAGAGTATCTGGGATGGTATGGGACATCTCTAGTAATCTCTGAAAATAAATTGCAAACCTCAAAATAACCTAGAAAACCAGGTTTAGCGAAGTTGTCGCTTTAAACAGTCGAGGAACACATGTTCTCCCCCTAACAAAGCTAGTAAACATGTTACTGTTCAAACAACATGTAGAATATGAAGGGCTTAGATGTTTCAAATCCTCTTTTTTGGAATTTGATCTTCCATTCTTGATGTGTGGGAGGTTATTGGAGAGCCATAGGTCTCATGACAAAGGGGGTGAATGCTTCTTTTGAGCATTGAAGAGTTTGGAATCCTCATTGTAAACCTTCTTGAGTTCATTTTCCAAGATGGCATTATGAAAGAGTAGGTGTTTGAAGTTGCTAAGGCTGATTGCAAGTGTTACAAGCTAGTGTGGTTCATCCTTGAGCTTTGTATACACCCTCTGGGCATCGTATCACTTGTAAAAGACTAAGAGATAGTGACATGGGGAGCTTTGCTCACTCTTACTAGAGTTTTCTCTTGATTTAGGGTTTCTCCAGCTATAACTTGTGTCTCAGTTGTGTTATGTCTTATTGCATCTTTCTTTACTCCATTATGCTCTTTTATGGATGTTGCATGTCTGATTGAACTAGAGAAATTGTACGTTTTAGCCATTGTTAGTGGTGAAGACTGTTACAAGGTGTGCGCCCTTGGTCTCCTTGTGCTGTGCCGTGCAATGCTTGGGTTCGTGACAAGGCTTAACCATCTCCCGTGGATTCATTACCTCCAGCGGTTGTATCGGGCATTAACAGGTCAATCTTTTGGTGCAATGACAACCATATTGCTAACATTTGGTATCAAAGTCGGGGTCACGGGTTTGAACCCCTCGCTTGTGCTAGGGGGAATTGTTGCAAGGTGTGCACACTTGATCTCCTTGTGTTGTGCAGTGCAACGCTTGGGTTCGTGACAAGGCTTAACCGCCTCCCGTGGATTCATTAACTCTAGCAATTGTATCGGCCATTAACAGGTCGATCTTTTGGTGCAACGGCAACCATTTGTTAGAATGCATAGGACAACTGAGAGGGGGGGGAATCAGTTGTGTATTAAAACATTAAACTCTCAGAGCAATTCCAAACATCAACCTCTTATCATGCATTCGCAGAATGTAAACATATGAAGCATTAATGCAAAACACATCAAACACATAAGAACGCCAGATTTACGTGGAAAACCTAAGAAGGGAAAAACCACAATGTGGTCTCATACATATATGAATAGCAACACCGAAAATAAATAGGCTCACTGCCCAGAAGGACTCACTGTCCAGAAGAAAGAAGAATAGAAGAGAATTGTTACAGAGAGATTCACTATCTCAAAGCAATAGGAGAAATCCACCACTACAACTTCTTGCCATCCGCAACCTTTGGCTCACTGCCTCCAACAACTTCAAGCACACTAAAATGTAGACACCTTCTACTCACTGCATTCGGGGGTCATAAGCATTTAAGTTCACACACAATTCACTACCCTTGATTCACATTAACATCATCTTCTCTACTTTGCTCCACTCAACTTCATCTTGCATTTATACCATCTACAACCAAGACCTATCTCGATTAGGTCGGTCCTAATGAAGCATGTGCACCTCAAACGTGCAACACCAATTAGGTCGGAATTAAACACTTCCGCGATGGAAAGAAGTGAAAGTGGACCATGACAAGGGTTAACTAGGACTCAAATCTGTATCACCAAGCTACTCATCACATCCACAATCCAAAAGGTACCTCCGCAAATAGCGCTAACAAGCCAGGTCAACCAAACCTGAGCTAACAACCACATCCACACTTCTCCAAGTCCAAAAACATCATGCGGACCATAGAGAGATACTCCACAGCATCCACACACCTCTCCAGAATATTCATCATCATCAAATTCTTCTGCACTACTGTCGCAACCACCTGAAACAAAGAATGTCTTCATTTCGCACATCAGGATATACTGCTACTGAACACCAACACAAGAACTTAACTTGCGGAGCACCCCAACACTAGAAACTTCAAGGGAAGGTAGATACAAACAATTTATGAACTCTCCCAAATCCGCAAGACAAGAAACCTTAATGCGGAGAAATGCAGAGCAATCTCATTTCTCCCAGACAACCTTCTTCACAATCAAACACTCT
The DNA here is from genome assembly GCA_027924645.1 of Cunninghamia lanceolata. Classification (NCBI taxonomy): domain Eukaryota; kingdom Viridiplantae; phylum Streptophyta; class Pinopsida; order Cupressales; family Cupressaceae; genus Cunninghamia; species Cunninghamia lanceolata. The sequence continues at coordinate 826,487 of BSBN01000328.1, read as the reverse complement.
GTCAAACACATCTTCTACTGCCGCATGATCCAGAACCTGAAACTTTGGATATAACACCTTTGAACATCTCTGATCAACACTTCCAAACCATACAATCATATCTTCAACAATGAAGAAATGTGAAGCAGATCACTAAGCATATCTCTGTCACACAACACACCTTTTTATCAAATTTTCTCAAAAGCACTCGGAAACCAAGTGAACCACCTGCTAGAGGTTGACATCAATGACAACACCAGCAAGTTTCCAACAATCTCCCCATTTGTCATTGATGGCAACACCAGCTTTCTGAAAAAACCATCAAGACCTAAAGCAATCAATCAGTAGCTCAGTAGTACTCCCCCTGACTAGAGCAATTTTAACTCTCTCCCCCTTTGACATCAATGGCAAAGGGCAACAACTACAACACCAACAAGTATCTTCACTACTCTCACTTTTCTGCACTCTCCCTCTTAGGGTCATAAGATATGCTCTATTTGATTGCACCAACCAATAGTATTACTCCCTAATCCCCCTGAGAGGTAGCCTTCAACATCAGGACAAAAAAATGTATCTTGAAATGCTTCCCAGACCCCTAACTTCTGTCGGAGATACTTAAAAGTATCCTTAGGAAGAGCCTTTGTAAAGATGTCTGCAACTTGATCCTTGGTAGGCACATACGCTAATTTCACCTCATTCTCTGCAACCTTCTCTCTTAGGAAGTGATACCGGATTGAAATATGCTTTGTCCTTGAATGCATTACCAGATTCTTTGAAATGTTGACAGCACTTGTATTTGTTGGATTTAAGGCATACAACTGAGAGGGGGGGGTGAATCAGTTGTATAAAACTTATTGTTCTTTCAAACACTTGATTCTTCGTTGTTAGTTAACAGCATATCAATTAATCATCCATGAAAGCATAATACATAAACACAAGAGCAGATAAACATCAACACATTGAACACCAAGATTTTGACGTGGAAAACCCGGTTAAGGGAAAAACCACGGGGTGATTAACCCAAGGATTATTCTCTGTTAGAAGAATAAGAAAAAGAATGGCACTTGCCAATTAGGGCTCACTGCCCGAGCACACTGCTCACAAAGAGGCCCACTGCCTACAAGGAGACACACTGTCTACAAAATGATAAGAATCACAATCTTGAACTGGAAAATGACATCTCTACCATGTCCGGATCAGTTCCATTTAAGCCCAAAAACCTCTGCTCTGCCTTTCGCACTTCTCTTCGCTATGCCACACTCATCCACACAATCCACACTTCGAAATGAACTCACAAACCGTTATTTATACAAGACATCGACTTAGGAACAAACATCTAAGTCGGCAAACAACCATAAGAGTATCCGCAAGATGAATAACACATCCGGTCGGCCACCACAAGAACATTCGCAGGATGAACAACTCATCCGGTCGGCTAGTCGGAACAAGAACTTCATCTGGAAGAATATCTTCAATTCCGGGCTCTACCATCAATGCGGACCAACAACACAACCTCAACATGATCCAAGAACCTTCACAAGCCTGCCTGAATGACCAGGTACATCCGCACTTTCTTTACTTACTGGAATCTCTTCTCTTCCTTATCCGGAACTTCAAGAACACTGTCTGTCGCCACTGTCATAATGCAAGAGATACTTTCGGACCTCCAAATCATACACAACTTGAGATGGCACATCACAAGGACATCCCAAAGGCTCCTTCCAATCCGCAGATTAGGATTATACAGTTCCGGACCTCACCGGACCTTTTTGTGGTCCTCTGTCACTTCTGAATACTTGCCGGAACCGATTCTACACAGACAGCCATAACTTCTTCAGGTCTTCATGCGGACCTCTGAAAACTTAACTGAAACATCTCAAGACTCATATTTGCAAACCCTTTAATCCGCATCCTCCGGTTCTCAACCTATACAATACATTTGCCTTCTTCTCATCACTGTTCTTCACTGTTCCTGTCTGAGGCTAATTTTCTCAATATCCTCAGCACACAGCTCATCCAATCCTTCTTGTCAATGCAATATGAGTATGTTGACATCAATGACAACACTGGTTCACCTCATACTTGCAACAATCTCCCCCTTTGTCATTGATGGCAACATATGATGTGAAAAACCATCAAGACAAGAACTTCTCCTTTCTGTCACAGCTCCCCCTATCAACAACAACTTTTCACATGTCTTCTCTTCCTTTACTGCTCCCCTTTTGATCATCAACCACTTGTTTTTCACATGTTTTCTCTCCCCCTTTGACATCAATGGCAAAGGGCTCATACTTGCAATTTTAACACATCAGAATCATACCAGCTACTCCCCCTTAGTAGCAGCTCCCCATCATCAATCCGGATCACAAGATATGACTGTGATATCCACCGGACTGATGCACATCAGTGCATCCTAGTTTATCACCGGAGGGGCCATGACCCCTAACTTCTCCCGGAGATATTCAAAAGAGTCCTTGGGAAGAGGTTTAGTAAAGATATTTGCAATCTGATCCTTGGAGGGAACATACTCCAACCTGACTTCTTCCTTGTTCACTTGTTCTCTCAAGAAATGAAACTTGATAGATGTGCTTAGTCTTAGAGTGTAATATCGGATTCTTGGAAATATTAATTGCACTTGAATTATCACAGAAAATTGTGATAGGCTCCGCATATTCAATTTTAATATCTCTTAGCATTTGCTTCATCCATAGGATTTGAGTGCAACTGCTTGCTGCTGCAATGTATTCTGCTTCAGTTGTAGACAGAGATATTGCATCTTGTTTCTTGCTTAGCCAAGAAACCAATCTCTTCCCCAAAAAGAATGCTCCACCACTGGTGCTCTTTCGATCATCTACATCTCCTGCCCAATCTGCATCTGTGTAAGCATGAAGAGAGAAATCCGGATCTCTAGGGTACCATAGACCATACTCAACTGTTCCTTTCAAGTACCTAAAAATTCTTTTGATTGCCATAACATGAGATTCTCTAGGATTAGCCTGGAATCTTGCCACAAGACCAACAGCCTGCATTATATCTGGTCTGGTCTGAGTGATACAACAATCCACCAATCGTTGATCTATACATTGTCTGATCTGCCTTTGGAGAGTCATCATCTTTGCTCAACTTACATCCGGTTGCCATGGGAGTGTTCATTGGTTTTGAATCTTCCATACCAAATTTCCTTAACAATTCTTTCACATATTTGGTCTGAGAAATGAAGATTCCTTTCTTTGTTTGAGTAATTTGCAGACCCAAGAAGAAATTCATTTCACCAAGCATAGACATTTCAAACTCACATTTCATCTGATTTGCAAAAGTTTTGCACATACTATCTCTTCCTCCAAAAATGATATCATCTACAAACACTTCAACAATCAAAATGTTTTCATGATCAATTTTGAAATATAAGTTACTGTCAGCAGTACCTTTGCTAAATCCAATCTGCACAAGATGCTTATCCAACCTTTCATACCATGCTCTTGGAGCTTGTTTTAATCCATACAATGCTTTCTTTAACTTACAGACCATATCATCATTGTCAGATAATTGAAATCCATCCGGTTGTTCAATGTAAACTTCTTCTTCCAGATCACCATTTAGGAAGGCAGACTTGACATCCATCTGATATACCTTGAAGTCTTTGAAGGCAGCAAATGCAAGAAATAATCTGACTGCTTCAATTCTTGCCACAAGAGCAAAGGTCTCTTCATAATCAATTCCTTCTATTTGGGAGTAGCCTTTGCAGACCAATCTAGCTTTGTTTCTTAGTACTTTACCAGCTTCATTTAATTTGTTCCGGAAGACCCATTTGGTTCCAATCACATTCCTGTCTCTAGGTCTGGGAACAAGATCCCAAGTATGATTTTTCTCAATTTGCATTAATTCATCTTTCATTGCTTTAGTCCAGTTTTCATCATTGCAGGGTTCATTTACTGTTTTAGGTTCAATCTTTGAAATCAGACAACATTCATCCTGATTTTGAGCAACATTCCTTCTAGTTTGCACACCTTTGCTTCTGTCACCTATGATCTGATCTTCAGAGTGGTTTAGTGTCACATACCTTGGAATTTTGGGAGTATCCTGCACTGCTGCTTCTTGATCAGGCTCATTCAAACCTATCTCTTCTTCCTGATTTACCGGATCAGGCTGACTCTGTCTTACCGGAGAGGATTGAGTTCCTTGAATCTGAACACCGTCTTGGTCATCTTCATCAAATTCATAAAATCTTGAGGGCGTCTCAATTCCTTCATCAACTTTCACATTAGTGCTTTCTATCATCTTCCTCAGTCTCTTATTGTAACACCGGTATGCTTTGCTTTGAGTGGAGTAACCCAAGAAAATTCCTTCATCACTTCTAGCATCAAACTTTCCTAGATCTTCATCTCTTTTGATATAACACTTGCTACCAAATACTCTGAAATATTTCACAGTAGGAGTGATGCCAAACCAGAGTTCGTAGGGGGTCTTACCGGTATTGTTTCTGATTTGAACTCGATTTAGAGTGTAGATTGCAGTGCTGATAGCTTCTTTCTAGAACATCTGAAGAACATTTGCTTCCAACATCATTGTCCTGGCAGCTTCCTGGATGGTCCGGTTCTTTCTTTCAACTACTCCATTCTGCTGTGGAGTCCTAGGAGCAGACAATTGTCTCCTTATACCCTGCTTCTCACAAAAGTCAATGAACTCACCAGATGTAAATTCACCACCTCTATCAGACCTTAGACACTTTAGTTTCAATCCGGTTTGATTCTCTACCATAGCTTTGAAGATTTTGAACTTCTCAAATGCTTCTGATTTTTCTTTTAGAAAGGTAACCCACATCATCCGGGAATGGTCATCAATTAACAACATGAAATATCTATCACCTAGCAGACTCTTGATTCTTGTCGGACCACAGAGATCAGTATGTACTAATTCCAACAATCCGATAGAAGACTGATCTTTGCTTTTGAAAGAGACTCTGCTTTGTTTACCTAACTGACATTCTTTGCACACACTATTTGTAGGTTTCATCAATTTTGGAAGATCTCTTACAGCGTGAGTATTGCTTATCTTGATGATGTTATCAAAATTTACATGACACATTCTTCTATGCCATAACCAACTCTGATCAATTTGAACAAACAAACAACTTTTATTTGAACCAACCAGATGAAAGATATTACCTTTTGTCTGAGTACCGAATGCAATTTCAGTTCCGGAGCTTGTAAAGATTCTGCATTTTCCATTCTTAAACCGAAGATCATAGCCTTTGTCTACTAACTGACCAACACTGAGAAGATTGTGCTTCAATCCTTCAACATATAGTACATTACCTGTTTTGCTCTTTCCATCAAAGGAAATAGTTCCCCTGCCTCTGATTCTGCCAGCAGAATTGTCACCAAACTTTACCATTCCTCCTTCATACCTTTCCAAATTCAAGAACTTATTCTTGTCACCAGTCATATGGTGAGAACATCCACTGTCGATAACCCAATCATCCTTTTCTTCCACTTGAGCAGCCAAAGCTTTTTCAACAACTTTGTGATTGACAGATTCAGAGAGTATTGTATCTTCTTCCTTGATGGCAATAAACACCCACTCATTTCCGGATTTGCTTCCTAATTCTGATTCATCATCTGTTACTCCTTCATTGTCATCTTCTTCATGAACATAATAGCAATTCTTTTGAAACCTTTGTCTGTTAGTATTAGACCTTGCAGATCTTTCCGGACATCTTGAAGCAAAATGACCAATCTTATTGCAGTTGAAGCACTTAAAGGGTAGTTTTCCTTCATACTTACCGAATCCTCTTGGTAGTCTTTTTGCAATGAGGGCTTCAAGTTGAGCTGTTTCTGCTTCTTCTTCTTCCATGTCTCTTCTTGCTTGATCATACCATGTCATCTTCCTTGAAGAGTTTTCTCCCGGATCAATTCTCTGTTTGCCTTTCACATAGGCACTGGCTTTGAAAGTAGATTCAGTCTTGGGAAGATCATCTCCAAACTCGGTCATTTCAAATGCAACTAGCTTGCCGGCCAATTGTTCTCTTGTGACAGTTGTGTGGGCTCTGAATTCATCAATTGCAGCAACCTTGATTTTGTAGGCAGCAGGAAGGGATCTAAGGATTTTGCAAACGATCTCATTTTCATCCAGAGTTCCACCAGCATTTCTAATTCCACACACTAGTTCATTCACTCTTGGCATAAAAGTAGTGATGTTTTCATCATCCCTCATCTTCAATCTTTCGAATTTCCCTTTCAGACTTTGCAATCTTGCACTTTTGACAAACTCATCTCCTTCATACAGAAGTTCCAGTTTAGTCAGGATCTCATATGCAGTTGGTAGGTCAATAACATTTGAGAGATCTGAGTCATTCAATGCGCTTAGAAGAGCTTCCTTGGTCCGCAGATTGTTTTCAGCTTCTGTGATTTCATTTAGAGTTGTCGGACCACCTTGTGGAGGTACATATGGTTTTGAAACCATGGCCAAGTATGTTTTTCCCATACATTCCTGGTGACATTTCATGCGACCCTTCCAGAGAGTGAAATTGGTTCCATCGAACTTTGGACTATCCTTTTTGTATGACATCCTAGATCTCCTCAAGCGGTTAAGCTTCTTTCAGAGGAACTTGGCTCTGATACCAATTGTTGGATTTAAGGCATACAACTGAGAGGGGGGGGGTGAATCAGTTGTATAAAACTTCTTGTTCTTTCAAACACTTGATTCTTCGTTGTTAGTTAACAGCATATCAATTAATCATCCATGAAAGCATAATACATAAACACAAGAGCAGATAAACATCAACACATTGAACACCAAGATTTTGACGTGGAAAACCCGGTTAAGGGAAAAACCACGGGGTGATTAACCCAAGGATTATTCTCTGTTAGAAGAATAAGAAAAAGAATGGCACTTGCCAATTAGGGCTCACTGTCCGAGCACACTGCTCACAAAGAGGCCCACTACCTACAAGGAGACACACTGTCTACAAAGTGATAAGAATCACAATCTTGAACTGGAAAATGACATCTCTACCATGTCCGGATCAGTTCCATTTAAGCCCAAAAACCTCTGCTCTGCCTTTCGCACTTCTCTTCGCTATGCCACACTCATCCACACAATCCACACTTCGAAATGAACTCACAAACCGTTATTTATACAAGACATCGACTTAGGAACAAACATCTAAGTCGGCAAACAACCATAAGAGTATCCGCAAGATGAATAACACATCCGGTCGGCCACCACAAGAACATTCGCAGGATGAACAACTCATCCGGTCGGCTAGTCGGAACAAGAACTTCATCTGGAAGAATATCTTCAATTCCGGGCTCTACCATCAATGCGGACCAACAACACAACCTCAACATGATCCAAGAACCTTCACAAGCCTGCCTGAATGACCAGGTACATCCGCACTTTCTTTACTTACTGGAATCTCTTCTCTTCCTTATCCGGAACTTCAAGAACACTGTCTGTCGCCACTATCATAATGCAAGAGGTACTTCCGGACCTCCAAATCATACACAACTTGAGATGGCACATCACAAGGACATCCCAAAGGCTCCTTCCAATCCGCAGATTAGGATTATACAGTTCCAGACCTCACCGGACCTTTTTGTGGTCCTCTGTCACTTCTGAATACTTGCCGGAACCGATTCTACACAGACAGCCATAACTTCTTCAGGTCTTCATGCGGACCTCTGAAAACTTAACTGAAACATCTCAAGACTCATATCTGCAAACCCTTTAATCCGCATCCTCCGGTTCTCAACCTATACAATACATTTGCCTTCTTCTCATCACTGTTCTTCACTGTTCCTGTCTGAGGCTAATTTTCTTAATATCCTCAGCACACAACTCATCCAATCCTTCTTGTCAATGCAATATGAGTATGTTGACATCAATGACAACACTGGTTCACCTCATACTTGCAACAGTATTATCATCACATAAGATAGGAATAGGTTCATCATATGACACTTTGATATCTTTCAATGTCTGCTTCATCTATAACACCTGTGTGCAGCAAGATGATGCTGCAATGTACTCTGCCTCTGTTGTAGGTAATGACACTAAGTCCTGCTTCTTACTTAACCATGAGACAAGTCTGCTTCCCAGAAAGAAAGCACCACCACTTGTACTTCTTCTATCATCTGTACATCCTGCCCAATATGCATCTCTATATGCACTCAAGAAATTAGCATCCTTGGGATACCATAGGCCAAACTCCAAAGTGCCTTTCAAGTATCTGAATATCCTCTTTACTGCTGAAACATGTGACTCTCTAGGATCTGCTTGAAATCTAGCCACAAGGCAAACTACATGCATGATATCCGATCTGGTAGCAGTTAGGTATAACAGTCCACCAATCATTGATCTGTACTTGCTTTGATCAGCCTTAGGAGATTCATCATCTTTGCTTAACTTACAACTAGTAGTCATGGGAGTACATACCAGTTTGGAGCCTTCCATTCCAAACTTCTTCAACATTTATACCATCTACAACCAAGATCTATCTCAATTGGGTCGGTCCTAATGAAACGTGTGCACCTCAAACGTGCAACACCAATTAGGTCAGTACTAAACACTTCCGTGGTGGAAAGAAGTGAAAGTGGACCATGTCAAGGGTTAACTAGGACTCAAATCTGTATCACTAAGCTACTCATCACATCCACAATCCATGAGGTACCTCCGCAAATAGCGCTAACAAGTCAGGTCGGCCAGACCGAAACTAACGACCACATCCACGCTTCTCCAAATCCAAAAACATCATGTGGACCATAGAGAGACACTCCACAGCATCCACACACCTCTTGAGAATATTCATCATCATCAAATTCTTTTGCATTACTGCCGCAACTACCTGAAACAAAGAATGTCTTCATTTTGCACATCAAGATACACTGCTACTGAACACCAATACAAGAACTAAACTTGTGGAGCACCCCAACACTAGAAATTTCAAGGAAAGGTAGATACAGACAATATACAAACTTTCCTAGATCCGCAAGACAAGAAACCTTAACATGGAAAAAAACTGAGCAATCTCATTTCTCCTAGACAACCTTCTTAACAGTCAAACACTCTATCAAACACATCTTCTACTGTCACACAATCTAGAACCTGAAACTCTGGATATAACACCTTTGACCATCTTTGATCAACACTTCCAAACCATACAATCATATCTTCAACAATGAAGAAATGCGGAGCAAATCACTGAGCATACCTCTATCACATAACACACCTTTTTATCATTTTTTTTCAGAAGCACTTGGAAACCAAGTGAACCACTTACTACAAGTTGACATCAATGACAACACCAACAAGTTTCCAATAAAGACTATGTTTGAAGGTTGTTTCAAGATTTCCTCAAATGATATCCATTATTGAAAAACATGTGAGAGGAGCATCCTCCTTGTTTACAAATCATCCAAACTGATAAGCTCTTCATAGATAACCAACATTCCCATCCCACTTGTGCCAAATTGTGCATACATCAATTTCAACCTCGTATTTCAAGGTAATGAGCTATACGCCTCAGGGCATTTACTCAAACCTTCCCTCCTCTTCCAAATGGAAAGAAACCATGATAGGGTAAGATTGTTAAATAACACAAAGTTGTGGGGCACGAATCACACAAAACAGGGCTGATAGGTGCCTAGCATGAACAAAGAATGCAGAAAAGAAATTCCCTTAATTGCACAGATGCCAATCAGATTGTCAGCAGGTCAAGAAAAATTTAACTGATATTGAAAATCAACAGCCCATACAGAGATGGGACCTGCACAAATCTATATTGAATATTCCATTATATGGATATTCCATGCCAGTACAAAAAGAAAGCTGAAAAGCGTGAATGTTTCAAAACTATCTACACAGATTCGCATAACAAGAAACAAGCCAATATGCTGCTGCTAAATGGTAAAGGTAATTTGATCATTTCTCATTGCCAATTTAGCAGTAGGCTAAGCAATTGCCAGCACATGCAACATCAGTGTTTTTCAAAGTGGCTGTTTTCCCCTCCTTTCAAACCACCTGTCGATTTGCACATCATCTTTTAAACATACAGGATTTATACGCATATAAATCCAAGAAGAAATTCCAGCATACAATGTGAAGCATTAAATGATTTGTTACTTTGGATAAACTACAAATCCTCCAACAATTAAGAAACTCATTAATTCCTGTCACTCAGAATAAATGTTTTGAGAAGTTACAATCCAATTCCTAACAAACATGCCCACAAAGGCAGTCTTAATGTTCATCTGGCTGAACAATATGATAACACCACAAATCATGTCTGTGTATATTTAGGACTCAACCTACCGTGCTAGGTGGTTGATCATGGTCACCCTGGCATACAGTCTCCTGAACCAATCCTAATTGATTTCCTGCATATTGTACCCAGTATATAAACCATCAATACGCAAGCACATTAGCACGCCACAAACTTAAGAGAGCCAAAAAAAATACTAAAATGGAATTCACAAATGTGGTCAAAGAAATAGGCAATAAGCCAAAGGATTCCATTGTACCCTGATTTGATGGTGTAGGAAGAGTTTGTCTAACATATATCCCTCCTTCGTTGGCCGTGGAAGCAGAGGCCACCTCTTGTGTAAGTGTGAGGCTGTAAAGCCTGAGACTGTATAATGTCTTTGATCGTGTTGAACAGTAGATGGCAAGCACATGGGCATTGGTTGCTGTGAAAATCCACACTAAAAATTCACAATTGTCAAAGCTATATGATTGAAAGATATAAAGTAGATATATTTATGTAAAATGAAAAAGAGAATTAAACAATAAATGACCAGAGATATGAATATGAAAGAATTTGGATGAAAGGTCTAAAGCAGCACAATCACCAAACCAGGCCAAACTTTGCATGTAGCATGAAAGCAAATAATACGGGAAACAATCGGAAGATATTCATTACCCAAAGATCATAGTACAAAATTCAAATACATAGTCACAAAATAAATTTTCAATATCAACAAACTCTATATCTACTAGAGCAACATTTATTGGGGAATCAAATAATCAAATATGGGCCATACCAGAAGGTAAGAATATGGACAAAATATAACCTATAAATGTTGCATTATTCTAGAGAAAAAGATTCACAAAAATTCATGTGAGTTGGAAAAAGGAGCACACAGCCATCCTAAAATATGTTGGATCAACAAGAGTATATACGTGGAAGTAGAATTCAAATCCCCCATGCCATCTCAATACATCATTTTTTACTTGTGTGGTTAAAATTTTTTTGTTGATTTGACCAGTAATTAACTATGGACTAGGCCTATCAATCAATATCAACCTAGCTGGGCCATGATTGAGCAAATCCCATGATTATGACTTGAGTTCAAATCCTTTGTTGAAGTGACCATGACAATATGAACAAAAAAAGGACACATGTGGGTTCAAATTCTAGGTGAATAATGACAGAAAGATACCCCAAGATGCAGTTTACTGTTCAAATATTTATCTAAATCTGATAGTACCCTCCCTATGCATTAAAAGATGGAAGGATAAAGAGAAAACACTGACCAAGGTAACTGAGTAGTTAGGATGCTAGTCACACAATTCCTGTACTCTATTTTGCCCCACCTAAATACATCTCTTACTGAGACAGTAAACATGAAATTAATTTCCCCTTACTCTCCATCCACCCCTCCCCCCACTCAAAAACAAAAGCCCCTTCCAGCTTGTACAACAATCCGTTATCCAAGAACAAAGAACATGATGCAGTAAAATGGGATGACCTCAAGTGCTTAATCATCGGGATTTCATAGGGAAGACTTGTGTTCAAATCCCCAAGAGACATGTTAATGCTAATAGGTACAAATGTTGTGTTTAAATTGGGTTAACTACCACATCCAAGTTCAGGTGTGGTACGCCAATAGATGAGGCCAGGTTCAACTATTGGGCGAATTTGACAGGAGAGAAACTCCTTGATTGAAGCATCTAAGCCAGAAGACTCTCCATAAGGAGAATTTACCAATCGGAAACAAAATAAAAACAAAAAGACACTCCCAGACACAGCTTCCTATTCAAATCCTCATTTAGATTCTAAATCTGATACTATCTTTCCTATGCATTAAAGATGGAAGGGAAAAGAAAAACATTGACCTGGTAACTGAGTAGTTGGGACATGAGTCACCTCAATTCCTGTACTCATCTCACTCCACCTAAATTCATCTCGTACCGAGTAGTAAACAAGACCCTAATTGCTGCTGCCCAAAAAGCCTCTTCTAGCTTATACAAGAATTTCTTATACAATCACAAAGGACACAATGCAGTGCAATGGGGTGACCTCAATTGGTAAATCATTGGGGCTTTCATGGTGGAGAAACATGTTCAAATCCCTTGGAGGCATGTTACGTGCTAATACATACAAATGTCGTGTTTAAATCAGTTTAACTATCACATCCAATTTTGGGTGTGGTACCCCAACAAATGAGGCCAGGTGCAAGTTTTTGGTGAATTTGACAAAACAGATTACCCTCGGTCATGGCATCTAAAGCCGAAAGACTGCAGCAAGGGCATCTAGGGAGAATTTAACAATATAAATAAATAAAATAAAGAACACTATGCAGCAAGGGCAAGAGATTTGTTCTTGAAGTCACAGTATCTTCTTGCCTACTTTTCTTGAAAGCATGTTGGTCTCAGATTCTACTTTTATCATAGCAGTATTATCTATTAGGACTTATGGCATCTCTAGCTTTGTTATATATGTTGCAGGCATCGTTCAGCTTGATAAAGCCAATGTTGTTTGTTCAATCTAATAACTCTCCATCAACTTCCATTTCTGCACTCTCTGCATCTTCTTTCCCAATTCCTGACATCTGTTTTCTAGTTGACAATTTGGGAAGCATTTCTCTCTATCAGCATATAATTTTGTCATCAAGACAAAATTAAATCACAACATCATGTAGGGCAGGATTACTTCTATTAGAAGGGAAAACTCTCTGATCATTTAAAATCTACAAAACGACTAAAAGATATTCACAAACATACATTTCTCAAAAAAGTTTAAGAAATGAAACTCTTTCAAGATAATTAACAGAAACAGGAAAAATTGCATAAAATAATGAATAAATACAGAGTTCAAGATTGCATGCAGAGAAAAGATTTCAAAGCAATAAACCTGGCCATTCAAATTTCAGAGTACTTCAACATTAGTTACTACGCATGAGAAGCAGAAGAATGTAATATCAGATGAAGAGAATGATTAGCATTCAACCAAAGAACAAAATATGACACAAAATTCAATGTTGAGTTCACATATTTCCCAGAATTCAAAGTTTCCAAAATACTAGTTACTGAAAATTCAAAGCGATAAAAAACTGTAATATATCTCATCAAAACCATTTATAATAAGTCTTGAAACAATTTCAAGGCAGTTACCAACTCCCACCACAAATAACTAAATTATCAAATATTACAATTTTTTAAAATGAAAATAATTAAGAACAAATTGGCACTTCTTGGAACCAAATTTGTCACAACCTTATCACTTAGGTTGCTCAATTTATCAACTCTATATAAGATCTTAACGTGCTTTGATACCAATGACACAGTAGGAAGCTACCAGAAATTCAAAAAAGCATAGCAACATGTAGCACCACATAGGAATAACATATACAAATTCCTGCAAGAGAAGAAATTAGTTCAAAATACTACTTTATTGGATACCACATAGAGCTACTTCCATCTATTTTACTCTCTAGCTTCATCTAGAATCAACTACATCTTAATCTCTTAGAGAAGTTTATGTGCTTTACTATATGTCCAAGAAATTTATTTTTAAAAAAACCAAGCTGTTTTACTTGCTTTATAAGAGATTTGTTGTAAGACAACTTTTCCTAAGAATAAATCCCTTTTTCCTTATTTCTTAGAATATTTCTTGCTTTGTGAAAAGACCTAAAGTTTATATTTCTCGCCCCCTAAGCACTATCTTAAAAGTGTTTTCAAGATACTTTAATATTCTCTAAGATAAAAATCATATATTTAGATGCTCCTATATCATGATCCAAGAAACGGAGCTTGGGGAGACAAAGACATCAAACCTAGTAGTAACTCAAGCATCTTGAACACAGGACCCCTTTACCACAAAGAGCCTTGCTTGTTGCCCTTAACTTGGCCATCTCAACCCTTTAGAATCTATAATTTATGGTGCCAGTTACCTTCCATGAATAAACCCGAGAGGCAAAAGAATCCATGGTGACAATGCAGACAAAAGTGAGATATCTTCAAGAATTCAAAGGGAAATCCAAGACATAACCATAGAAAAGCTAAATTTTGATTGTGTTTGATAAAGGAATCTTATAGGCTGCAGCTCCCAAATAGAAAACTGAATATTTTCAACGAGTCTCCCTTAGTGTACACACATGCCCCTTAAAAAAATTAGGAGAATATACGTGAAAAACTTCCCAGAGCGATCCACAGATAAAACAATAGGAAAATGTTAAAGTTTTGAACTAAGTGACAAAAGGTAAATCGCCAAACAGTAAGCTCATACAATATAGCCACCCCCAAAAGAACTAACAGATGAAATCCTAGTCACTACTGACACAGGAAAGCACATATGCACCTTCTCTCATGCAACGAAAATGTGGCAGTCCATCTACTCTTGGACCAACACTTCATAAAAGCCTTAAAGATCCCTTGCCATTCATAAATTATCTACCCCCAATAAAAGATGTTGAAACTAACAGAATATTTGGGGGTGGATTACGATTGAGTGAATAAAGCCATCATTTCTGTTTTCCTTTTGCTACCCTCTATGTAAGATTTCTGAAATATTCTTCTCCAAATAATGGGCAAAGGATTATGCACTTCTCATGAATAACTTGCGAAGTAATTGATACATATGGAGGTGATACCTTATATCATAGTTATGAAGAATATCATGCACTTATCATGGAGTATAAATAATAAATTATGTGTGTTTACCCTTTCTTCTAGCATAGTATTTGTTAGTTTGTTAGAGGCTGCACAATAGCAAATGGAAAAACATTTTTACTATGCAACTTAAATGACTTTACTCAAAGTCAAATTGATAATGGAAATGCTGTGGGTGCTGCATTCTTCCTCCATGGTCACCAACGACCTCAAAGCAATTAACATAAATGAAAGCATCATCTCACCTTAAAGAAAATTTAATGCACATCCAGGAAGATTTGAGTGCTTTTAAAGAAATCAGAGGCTATCAAAACTCACAGAATCCAGAAGATAGAATTTTAATAGATCTGTCAAAACCATATTATATTCTGTGAAAATGGCCTTCATCCCAAAATAATTATCCTCTGATGCTTCATGTGTAGCATTTTACCAATCCCGTAACTTTTCTAAGTACAAACATATAATTACACTCTCTCCCCTAGAAAGAACTGGACACAAGCATTCACAATCAATGTTTTTCAGTGACTACCAGGACCGTCTTGTCAAAATCCAATCCCACAGTGCTTCAACAGGAAAAGAATTTAGCCTGTTTCGGAAGCCAAGGATCACAATTTAAACCAGTATTTATCAGCATTTTCCAAAAGTGATCTCAAACACCAACCCTCAGAGCTGTTTAACAATGTTAAGAGCTGAAGTACACTACATGCATCTCTTCCAGACATTTCCATACATATTTTCATTGTATCAGTTTAAAGATATTCACTAATCTCATGTAAGTGATCTCATCAAGCACATAGCCCTTGTTGCGAAGTCCACAAAGGAATTCAAGAGCCTCCTCTCCCTTTCCCACACGACAAAGATTCTCAACAAGAGTCTTGTAAGTGAGGAAATCAGGCACCAATCTGTTATTGGCCATCTCTCGAAGAGCACTCATTGCCTCCTCTAGCTTCCCTCCAACTGAAAGACTACAAACAAACACATCATAAACTCCTCGGCTTGGACAAAGACCCTTGCCAATCATTATACGATAA
The DNA here is from genome assembly GCA_027924645.1 of Cunninghamia lanceolata. Lineage (NCBI taxonomy): Eukaryota > Viridiplantae > Streptophyta > Pinopsida > Cupressales > Cupressaceae > Cunninghamia > Cunninghamia lanceolata. The sequence continues at coordinate 810,588 of BSBN01000328.1, read as the reverse complement.
AATTCCAAGGCCTGCTTCATGTATCCTTTCTGACAAAACCCTCTGATAATATAATTATAAGTGTAGAAATCAGGGCTACATCCATACAGGCCCATTTCACGATAAATTCGCACAGCCTCGTCCATTTCCATGGCCATAGAGTGGGCTTTGATGAGCAAATTCAAAGTTTTGAGATCCGGATCAACCCCTGCAGCATTCATTTGCTGACACAGAGACTTAACAGTCCTCAGATGTACACAACAGACAGTAAAGCTTCCAAACCTTCTCACAATGGAATGGAGCAGAAGGTTGTAAGTTTTCACAGTCGGTTTGCAGCCTGGAACCTTTTGCATCTTTTTGTAAACAGCAATGGCAGACCCCAACATCCTGTATTGACAATAATTCTTGATCATGGTATTGAAGAGGGCTTCGCTACCAATACAAGCCCCTGCCATGACCTCTTCCATGAGCTGTTCCATCTTCTTGCGCCGTTGTGCAGAGGCCATTGTCTCGATCATGATTTGGTATGTTTGGTGGTTGTGTCTGTAGGTTCTCTGCAGGGCAGTCCACCGAAATATGTCATAGGCAAGGTCAGGGTCTGTCTGCTGTTCTAGGACATGGGCTACTTCCTGGGGTTTGAACCCGGGCTGTAGGGATTTGATCCAGCTCTCAAATTGTCTTCCAATGGGTGTGAACCCTCTAGGGGTTATGGTTATTGGGTTATTGTTGTTATTGGGATTATTCACCCAGTTGGCATCTGGGGTCGCAGAAGATGTTAATGATGATACTGATGATTTGGGTTCCTCTAAATTTTCTCCATTTGAATGATATGAACAGATTTGACGAGAGGAAAATAACGGTCTAATTAATTCCATCGCAGTAAATCTTAAAAAAATAGATGAACAGTTGAACAATAAAAATTCAGAAACCCTACTAGAATGAAGAGAATTTCTGCTGTTGCTGCTTCTTGTGAACTGATTAATGATACTTTTTATTGTCATTTTGATTGCTCTTTTTTTAAGCCCCTTTCCTGTTGCTTCTCTCTTGCCCGGGGAATCAATTGTAGCATGTGTTCGAGAAGTTTAACTACATTTGTGCTTAAAATCCATTTTCCATTGAACAAGAGCAAATTACACATAAGCTTCCATTCTTGAGTTCGTAGCAACTTTCACTGATATGTTGTTCTGCATTTAGTGAAGTGTAAAAGTGGGCTCTAAATGTCGCTGAGTAGATGTGTTCAATAAAAAAAACTGCAGTAGGATTTGGAGGAGTGTCATAGATTGAAGCATAATTTTCTCAATGGAATAGGAAGGCTGGGATGAAGAGCTCGATGAGATGGAGGACTCATAGGAGTTGGGAATGAGTTAAAAAAGTGGGAGACCACAAATTGCATAGGCAATATGGTAGGGGACAGGTAACTTCCGCCCTATTACAACTTGTAAGGGTGCCTTCACATTTTTTCTTTTTAGAATAACTTTTAACTTCCACGAGGCTAAAAATAGTTTATGAGACACTTAACCCAGTCAGATCTGCTTCTTTCTTTCAGTTCTTCTTTTGTTCAAAGATATAATGAGCTTTCCGACCTTATCGAATGTGATGATTATTGTATACGTCATGTGTTTTTACATAAAAGTTGATAAGTTGACTTAATTTAATTTTATATGCATTTATTTTTAGGAATTCGCCGTGACTTTCAGATTATCTATTCATTTTCTTAGGTTAAATCTGTGAGATGTAGAAATAAACTTGGTCCATTTTCATGGTGTAGTAATGATCCTAAAGCGTTTAAATTCAAATTTAATCGTAGGCCCAAGCTGACGGCTTTCCAGTTAACCGTTACCTACATATTTGAGTGCAAACATTTCAAATTGCACTCTAGTATGTTGTATAAAAGGACAAATTCTAATTCACTTTTATGAATCAAGCAGATCCATTTGAGCATCACATAGCATAATCATTTGAGCATAGAGCATTCATTGCATCAACTTACATCAATAGTTACACTTGTAAAAGGTTAGGCCATCTCGCATGGTTTCTTGTCCTTGATCCTTGTTTCAAAATAGTTAAATCAAAATTCAAGGGTTTGGCCAAAGGAGAAATCCTTGCTTAGCAAACTCCCAAAGGTGTTTGTCAACATTGCCTTGTTAGCAAATAAAAATTCGATAAAACATAAATTCCAAGTATCTATGAGTGTGTAGTTCATTTATGTGGACATGGTTCAATATTGTGGACAAGGTTCATTTTCATAGGCATGAAGATCAGTTCTACAAGCATAGATTCAACCTAGGGTAGAAAGCAATTTACTCAATTGTCTATCAGTGTTTACTAGTTTCAGATATGATCTTAAAGCATAATTTTTGAACATAAAGCATAGTCTGCAACAAAAAATCTTCAAATCGCAAACAAAGTTAAGTCCTAATCCCTCTGTCATTTTAAAAGTGTGCTTGCATAGTAGTGACTATCTTGAAAGGAAGCTAGGTGTGCGGAAATCGCTTCCTACACTAATCCAATGAGGAGAGATGAGTGCAAATTCATTTTAATCTTTACAGTTACAATAATGTTAACCCACTAACAGAGATATTGCAGCAAACACATATACAAGAATGTAAGACAGAAGAAGAGAGAGACAAGATATACGTGGGGAAAACCCTTACGGGTGAAAAACCCCACACTCCAAAACATAGCTCACATGTATTCCGTAAACAATGAAGGTTACAATTCAGTCACAGAGCCAATGCTCTTGCAGGAGTCTTCGACACTCGTATCTAGAGACAATCTGGCAGCATAATAGTACCTGTCAATCATGTAATACATCTCCTCTCCAAAGCACCTGTTTATAAAGAAAATACAAGGCAAAATGGCTCTATCTTGAGATGGGCATTTAAGATGGCCTCATGGCCCAAAACCCACGCCTATGGACACTTGACCAAGATTGTAAGATGTTCGTGACACTTGTCAAGTCATCCCATCCCAAAGAGGTCGCCTATTCCCAATTTGGGTAATGACAGATGCTCTTACGACTCTTACACCCGTCATAGAATCCGTCATACTGACATATCTTACAGTTGTAAGAGTATCTGTCATAAACAGGCTATAAATAGCATATTCTCTTACAACATGTCATAACCCTCCTTGGGGCGCCCAAAGATGCTTCTCGACACATGTCTTCACCTGTCATAGAATCTTCCATTTCTGACTCTTACATGTCATAGATTTGTCATAGGAATATGTCATAACCATTTCGGTCAATATTCCCTTACACACTATACAAGATGCCGACACATGCACAAAATATTCCTACCACTAAGTGGGACGACTATCTCCTCATGTGAGGACAAATTTACATTTGGTCATCGTCCATGTAGAATGACACATCACCGTGCCAACTCCCACAAGATGACAACATAGGATTTGCATCCTAAATACACAATAGGCAATAAATAAATAACTAAATACAATGAAATAATACAAGGAATTTACCAAGGTTGAGACACCTTAATTCCCAACATTCTCCCACTTGTCGAACACCTTGTAAGAGCCAATGGAATTAACAAGATTTAACTGATATAGGTCGAGAGGCCCATAGACTTCGAACACCATCTAAACTTCTATGTGCCCACTAGTTTCGTCAATGCATCTATAACATTATTCAAAGTGTCTACCTTCTCCAAATTCACCTTCCCATCCTCTACCATGTCTCGCACGAAATGAAATTGTACATCAATATGCTTTGTTCTGGCATGGAAAATTGGATTCTTTGCTAGGCAAATCGCACTCTGACTGTCACAACAAATCGTAATCTGTCCTGCATCAACACCAATATCTAAACACAATCTCTTAAGCCAAATGGCTTCCTTACAAGCATGAGTTGCTTCCATATACTCAGCTTCTGTCGTGGACAAAGCAACCACAGGTTGTCGCTTACTCATCCAACTAATTACACCACCAAACATTGTGAACACATGCACTGGTAGATCTCCTGTTGTCAATGTCACCTGCCCAATCAGAATCCACGAATACAAACTGAATGCGGAGGTCCTGTAACATTACCATGATAGCATATGGAATACTCGAAAGTACCCCTCAAATATCTGAACACTCGCTTAACTGCATCCCAATGTACCTGTCCAGGATTGGCCATAAATTGACTAAGGACTCCCACTACTTGGGCAATGTCTGGTCTTGTGCAGACTATATCATACATCAAATTGCCAACAGCACTAGCATAAGGTACTCTGCTCATGTCCTCCACCTCACTAGAAGATTTTGAACAATCATTAACAGACAACTTTGTCCCCAATGAAATAGGAACACACAATGGTCTACAATCTGCCATGTTGAACCTATCCAACACAATCTTCACATACTTACTCTGGCTTAACCAAAGTTTTATGTTAGCTCTGTCTCTTCTGATTTCCATTCCCAGAATGTACCTAGCTGCCCCTAGATTTTTCATCTCAAACTGTGCTGACAATTGAGACTTCAAATCAGAAATCATATTCTTACCATTCCTAATTAACAACATATCATCAACATACAATGCAATAATGAGAATGCGATCATTGTCAAACTTATAATACACACAATGATCTAATTTCGATCTCAGAAATCCAACTGACAACACAAAAGCATCAAACTTCATGTACCACATCCTAGGAGACTGCTTCAAACCATACAAAGACTTTTTCAACTTGCAAACCAAATTTTCTTTACGTTTCTCTATGTAATGCTCTGGCTGTGACATGTAAATCTCTTCCTCCAAATCACCATGAAGGAAAGTTGTCTTCACATCCATCTGTTCCACCTCTAAGTCATAAGCTGCTACAAGAGATAACAGGAACTGAATAGATGTCAACTTTGCAATGGGAGAGAAAATTTTACCATAATTTATTCCCTCCACTTGTGAGTACCCCTTCGCAACCAGTCTGGCCTTGTACTTTTCAACACTGCCATCTACACCGAATTTCTTCTTGAACACCCATTTGCATCCAACAGGTTTCTGTCCTTCAAGCAAAGGCACCAAGTCCCATGTTTTATTCTTTTCCAAAGAAGCCATCTCATCTTCCACAACCTCCTTCCAGGAACCTGCATCTTTCATGCCCATAGCCTCTTTCGCAGTTCTAGGCTCATCAGTGTTAGTAAGCAAGGCAAAAGCACAACTAGAATCAAACAATGAATAACCAAACCTATCAGGTTGCTTTCTTGTTCATGTAGACCTCCTCAATGGATGAGGTTGAGGTTTTGCTTCTTCTTCTGCGCTTTCAGAGCTGCTAGAGCTCTCCTCATCATCAGGTCTCACAGGGTCTATCGGTTCAGTTTTCTCAAGGGTAGAAGGAAACTTAACCAATCTTCTTTCTTTTCTGTCTATTCTGGTTGTAAAACAACAGAAGAAGGTGTTAGCTCTCTGAAGATAACACTTCTACTATACAACACTTTTTCAGCCATAGGATCCCAAAGCTTGTATCCTTTCACACCAACACCATAGCCAATGAAGATACACTTAACAGCCTTATTCTCCAATTTAGATCGTTTCTCCCTAGGCACATGTGCATATGCTTCAACCAAAAACATGAAGATGTCTAACTGAAGGCTTCTTACCAGACTACACCTCCATAGGTGTCTTACCAACAAGAGCTGATGTAGGAGACCTGTTTACCAGGTAGCAAGCAGTGGCTACAGCTTTAGCCCAAAACTTTTATTCGAGGCTTGCTCCACTAAGCATACTTCTAGCCTTCTCCATCAGTGTCCTATTCACCCTCTCTACAACTCTATTTTGTTGCGGGGTGTAAGAAGTTGTCTTATGTCTTTCAATCCCTTGCTCTTTACAGAACTTATCGAACTCTGCCAAACAAAACTCACCACCGTTATCAGTTCTCAAACACTTAATCTTTTTACTAGTCTGATTTTCAGCAAAAGTTTTACAAGCAGTGGCTACAGCTTTAGCCCAAAACTTTTATTCGAGGCTTGCTCCACTAAGCATACTTCTAGCCTTCTCCATCAGTGTCCTGTTCACCCTCTCTACAACTCTATTTTGTTGCGGGGTGTAAGAAGTTGTCTTATGTCTTTCAATCCCTTGCTCTTTACAAAACTTATCGAACTCTGCCAAACAAAGCTCACCACCGTTATCAGTTCTCAAACACTTAATCTTTTTACTAGTCTGATTTTCAGCAAAAGTTTTAAACTCTTTAAACTGACTAAATACTTCAATCTTGCTTTTGATAAAATAAACCCATGTCCTATTGTAATCATCTATGAAAGATACAAAGTATACAGATTTAGAAATCAAAGGAACATTACTAGGACCAAACACATCATAATGAATAAGATCCAATACACCAGAAGACTTGTGAGAACTAGAGCAAAACTGAACACAATTTTACTTTCCATATACACAATGTTCGCAAAAGTTGAACTCGAGATTACAATCATTTAACCCCTCAACGAGGTTTTTATTTTTCAGGGTTCGTAGACCCTTCTCACCAATGTGGCCATATCTCAAATGCTATAACATAGTCTTTTCAGTAGTAAGTTTAACTTCCAAAGCATGTGCACTACCATCCGAATGTGTTACAATAGATTTCTTCACTGCTCGTTCAGATGGTGGGGATGAAGTGATTGCAGCTCTTTTCTTCGAGTCAGAAGAACTATTGCACTATGAAGTGCATGCCTCCAACTGAAACAGAGTACCTCTCTGAGTACCCTTTGCAAGCACCATAGATCCTCTAGTCATCTTGCATCCATCCTTCGAAAAGACAACTTGCACACCTGCATCATTCAACATACTTATAGAAAGCAGATTTCGTGGAAGGCCTGGGATGTGCATAACCCCAGTGATCCCCTTCACTCATCCATCAAGGAATCAGATTGAGACTCTTCCATGACCAACAATCTTCAGATGAGAATCGTCATCCAGGTACACTCTTCCACCATCGAACTCTTCATACTTTGTGAACCAGCTTCGATGTGAGGTCATGTGGAATGAAGCACCAAAATTAATCAACCACACATCATTAGATGCATGGGTGGCCAGGGCTGTGATGAAGGCATCACCATCATCTTGAGATTTGTCAGAATCTGAATCTGGGACATTCTTCTTCTTTTTCTTTTCTTCCTTGCATTCCTTTCGGAAATGCCCAGTTTTGCCACAGTTCCAACAGAGAGCCTTGGACTTTCCAAGAGATTTGGATCTCCCACGGGATTTGGATCTTCCCTTCTCAGCTTTCTTGTCCTTCTTTTTCCCTTTCTCCTTGGGTCTTCCACGAACTGCAAGAGCCTCTTTGGCTGCCTCAAAAGGCTTTCTCCGCATCTCTTTAGATAACAATGAAGATACCACGTCATCCATTTTGAATGTGGATGTGGTGCTCCCAATAGCCATCACAAGATGATCCCACAGGTCCAACAAAGAACAAAGCAAGGTCATACAATGATCCTCCTCCTCCATCTTCACACCAACGGATGTCAATTGTGCAACTAAAATGTTGAAAGCATTCAGGTGATCTGCAACTGATCCTCCATCCTCCATCCTCAGAGAATACAACTTCTTTCTCAGAAAAAGTTTGTTCACCAGGGATTTGGCCTGATAAACATCACCCAACTTCTTCCAAAGGTCTTTTGTGCTCTTCTCCTCATGGACATTTAACAGGACAGAATCAGCTAGACTGAGTCTTATGAGACTCTTAGCCTTCTGATCTTTGAGATCCCAATCTGCTTGTGCCATTACGGTTGGTTTTACACCTGATACGATTTCCCATAGGTCACGATCAACAAGCATGTCCTCCATCTTAAGTTTCTATCTCAAAATTAGTGCCATTGAATTTCTCCACCTCTAATCTTTCAGATGTGCCTGCCATCTCTTTTCTTGCAACAAGATTACAGAATGTTCTACACAAAGCTCCCATTGAACCTAAGATTATCTCAAAAAACCCCTACCCAACAACTAGGACCAAAGGTGATCAAGCTCTGATACCAATTAAAAGGAAGCTAGGTGTGCGGAAATCGCTTTCTGCACTAATCTTATGAGGAGAGATGAGTGCAAATTCATTTTAATCTTTACAGTTACAACAATGTTAACCCACTAACAGAGATATTGCAGCAAACACATACACAAGAATGTAAGACAGAAGAAGAGAGACAAGATATACGTGGGGAAAACCCTTACGGGTGAAAAACTCCACACTCCAAAACATAACTCAAATGTATTATGTAAACAATGAAGGTTACGATACAGTCATAGAGCCAATGCTCTTGCAGGAGTCTTCGAAACTCGTATCTGGAGACAATCCGACAACATAACAGCACCTGTCAATCACGTAATACATCTCCTCTCCAAAGCACCTGTTTATAAAGAAAATACAAGGCAAAAATGGCTCTATCTTGAGATGGGCATCCAACATGGCCTCATGGTCCAAAACCCATGCCTATGGACACTTGTCCAACATTGTAAGATGTTCCTAACACTTGTCAAGTCACCCCATCCCAAAGAGGTTGCCTATTCCCAATTTGGGTAATGACAGATGCTCTTACGACTCTTACACCCATCATAGAATCTGTCATACTGACATATCTTACAGTTGTAAGAGAATCTGTCATAAACATGCTATAAATACCATATTCTCTTACAACATGTCATAACCCTCATTGGGGTGCCCAAAGATGCCTTTTTCAAAGATGCTTCTCGACACATGTTTTCACCTGTCATAGAATCTTTCATTTCTGACTCTTGCATGTCATAGATTTGTCATAGGAATATGTCATAACCGTTTCAATCAATATTCCCTTACACACTATACAAGATGTCGACACATGGCAAAATATTCCTACCACTAAGTGGGATACCTATCTCCTCATGTGAGGACAAATTTACATTTGGTCATCTTCCATGTAGGATGACACATCACCGTGCCAACTCCCACAAGATGACAACATAGGATTTGCATCCTAAATACACAATAGGCAATAAATAAATAAATACAATGAAATAATACAAGGAATTTACCAAGGTCAAGACACCTTAATTCCCAACATATCTCAACTTAATAATCTAGGGTTAATTACTTACTTGTGTTAAGATTATTGCTTAACTCTAGATTATTTAAAAGGTTGATTTTATTTATTTTCATTTGGTTAACTTGATAAATCTTACACCTCCCTTAGGTCTTGGCCTTTAGAGTGATTTAGTTTTTAAATATGTGACTTTCTATTTTTTCCTAGTTTTATACCAACAAAATTGTATCACTCTTTCTATCCTTTTAGGGTTTGTGTGTTGTGTTTATGTTAATGTCTCATTGTCTTCCTAATCTCTCTTTGAGAAGAAGTCTTTGTTTGAATCCTACAATGGTTGCAAGTTAAGCTGCAACTAAAATGATTAAAATTATTAATACTGGTGCTCACCATAGTGAAGAGGACACATTTGATCATGATGCCCATATTGAGTTTATGGATAAGCAAGATATTATTTTGAGTGCACACACACATTGTCTTTTAATCTTGCATAACTGGGCAATGATGCAAATCTTACATAGTTAGTTGATGTTCTTCATAAGTTGTTGATTGATAATCCATGTGATTTAGAGGTGTTTAAAGGCATGTGTGAAAAGGTCAATTCTTCAATTCATTTGAGTGTTGTCACCCTTTGTCTAACCCAAACCTCCTCTTCTTTTTTTCTCCTAATTTTGTGTCTTTAGTTCCTCCTACTTATGAGACTGAACCTCTCCCTATACTCACTTATCACCTTGATCCATTAGTTATGTCCAAACTTGTTCCTTTTCTCCTACCCATCCCCCTAGTGTGGTGCCTTCAACCCAACCCACTAGTTTGATGACTTCACCCCACCTTATTGGTGTTGTGTCTTCCTCCCACCCCACTAGGGTCTGTTAGGAAAAGGGTGTGTTGTACACCTTGCATAAAAATAAAATATTTTATTTATGTAAAAATAAATATTTATTTGTTGTGCATCTTAGGGGATGTGTTTAACCACATTAAATATTTATTTGGGTCCACTTGTAAAATTGCATGTAACATTGGATTAGTTATTTTATGTGTGAGAGACAGAATAATTATTTAATATTTAGAAAACTTAGTACCTTAAAGTGAAAATTTAGTAGCAAGAATTAAATGAGGGGTCAATGGTTTTATGTACTCATGGTTTTGAGACACATGGTTTTCCCAATACCACAAGTTGTATTTGTGTGAGTTTAAGTCTATAAAAGCAAGCACGTGGTTAGTGGTTTGGGTTGGCTGGTTGAGTGGGTTGTCATTGTATTGAGTTTCTATTGTGAGTGCATATGTGAAGCATTGCATGGGATGTGTTGTTACATGCTTGGACACATGGAGGATGCATTGGAGGAGCTTGATGCTTCAGAAGTGTTCATGAGACTCTATAAATGTATTGTAATATTTTATTGTTGAATGATATATAGAGTATGGATGCTTTTAGAGGCTAAGTTTTTGCCTCTTGAGGTTTTCCTAGGATAAATATTGTGATATCGTGTGGCTTGTCTATTGATCTTTGCATTATGGTTATTCTGTAAGCTTGTATACATCATCATCTCTCTTAGGGTTATGTACGAAATGGTTTGATCAACTTGGTGTTGTGTGGTTACACAACATGCCCCATTTTGCCTTAGCAAAATAGGGAACCAATTTTTCTGGCTTGTTTCCTTGCTTGTTCTGCTTTGGGCAGTAATGGTAAAAAGCAGCATCAGTCAGTATGCATATGCCTAATGTTAGGTACATCAGTGATCTTGAAGTCTGAACTCTAATTTTCAAAGTCTGAATCTTATCCCAAGAAGCCTGCTAAGTTAAAGGGTGCAAAATTCTAAGTAGGTTTGCCGTTTACATCACCCTGAAATTTGCTAAAATGAAGAAGTTATGGTTGGTCAAAGTTTGGTCAAACCTGATATAACCTATCCTTAGGGTCATATTTCTTAATATGATTGATATTCAAGAATGTCACCCTGCATACATTTTAACATAGAAAATTTGATATCTGCATATTTGTATGCGCATGTCAAATTTATACCCGAGGGGTCATTTACCCATCAAGCTCACACACATTCATGGGGGTCACATTCATCAATATGACTGATCTTACCCAATGTGACCATGATGTCATCATGTTCTATTCAAAGAAAGCCCGGCAATCATGATGACATCATCATCATGTTCCTAATATAGCAGGGTCATATTTCTTAATATGACTCATCTTCGCTAAGATGACCATGATGCCATCTTGTTTCATGCCAAAGGGGATTTAATATGACTGTGACATCATCATCTCACGAAGGTCATATTTCTTAATATGACTGATCTTTCAATTATCACCCTAACGTCATCCTAACCCGAGGGTGATGCTCCCCAATATCCATCATATTTCTTAATATGACTGATCTTTCCCAATATGACCATGACATCATCATATCTTATTCTAAAGAAAGCTCGATTATGATCATGACGTCACCCTATCCCGAGGGTGATATTTCCTGATATCCCTCATATTCCTTCAACATGACCCTGACATCATCTTAATTCGATAGAAGGAGCACCCAATATGCATGTGATGCCATCCTCTTTCGAGGGTGATATTTCCCAATGTCAGTCATATTCGTGAACATGCTTGATTTTCATTAAGGTGACTCTAATGTCATCCTTTTGCATTTTAAAGAAACCCAACTATGATGATGGCATCATCATTATATCCCGATATAGGAAGAAATCATTTGTTGTTAATATCCTTCATATTAACTAATGGTTAGGTCCCCACAAAGTCACACTGATATTCTCATATCAGAATATCTACGAAATAGCTGAAGGAGTCTCTATTACCAAGGTTCCACCTAATTTCTCTTCTCCTTCTCGAGGGCATCAACGTGGTCACAGACTCACAACTAATCTGTGAGGAGAGATAGAAGCTCCCACTCTTGTGGTTCACAACCTCCAGATTCTAGAGATAATGTTATCCATGGTGGTTGGTCGCAACCTTTTAGGCCACCTTCCCCCCTCTTCTCATTGGCATGGTATTATTCTAACAAGTTTCCTCACCTAGAGCTGACCATTTCTCTAATTCGTGCTCAACAACCTTTGAATGATACTCCTGAAGAGGAAGGTGCTTTCACTAATCAGAAGGCTCTTGATGAGTATGTCCCTGATTATGTTTGGGAGAAACCTGCTTGTTGAGGAGACTCCTTAGAGACTCTTGCTGATACACCAAATGCAAAGGCTTGAAATGCTTATCATGCCAATGAATTTGAGGAACTGTTTCTCAACACCTGTAAGGTCTATTAAATGATCATGCTTAATTCTTGTCTATTTGTTGCAGGATATTGGAGTTGTTTGAGGCTAGGTTGGATGTCGCAGAAAGATAAAATTGCAGAGTTGCAAACAAAGCTGACATGAACCAGAACCAAAGAAGTTACGACTGAAAATGCTATCTGCGTAAGTTGAAGATGCTGGGATATTCTTTGCCAGCTGTGTGATTGCCAACTGGCAGGCACGTGCCATTCATCTGGACCATTGATTATTTTGAGAGGATCCTGATCGTTGGATCAATGTAACCGTTTTCTGGCTTTGTTTTATAAAAGGGCCATGACTTGTCATTTGAAGGGAGAGAGAGGCATAATATTTGGCAGAAGTAAGGCCAATTAGTGTAGACCCGATAGGAGATCAGATTACTGAGACTAATGAGGACTGAATGTTGAAATGTCAAGGTTCTTTCTTTAGATCATTGTAAATGTACTTGTTCTAAAGCATGTTGGATGGAGATGAAGCTACAGATTACATCCTGATTGTAAACTTTACGTAATCTTCAAGTTGATTTCTGGATATGTAATGGTGAATGATGTGCTCAATAGAAGCACTTTCATTTTATTGCATATTGTTGTCGACTTTTCCTTTGAAGATTTGCACTGAATCATGCGGATTTGTGGAATGTCCTAGTGAAGTATGATTCTAGTTTTCTTCTCTTCATTACTGTATCAGAACAAGATCAGTGATCTTAGTTAAGTAATTTTGGGAATCTCATTCTCAAAACTCTATTTTAGTTTCATTTTTCTTAATTTCATTAAATCACTCTCACAACTGCAAATACACGGATAAATGAAAAGCAGAACATAAAATATGTAGATACCCCCATAGGAAACTGAACATCTTTAGCATATTTGAGCTAAATGCATGTAGAATTGAAAATGTCATGCAAAGAATCATAAATAATGATAGGAATCATGGAAATATCAGCTTGTAGGCACAATATTTACATAAATTAAAAGTGTAGAAGCTAAATTAAGCCAGGATTAGTTCCAAATCAGTAAGTTGAGATAGTTGCAGAAGAACTTATCAAAAATCATCAAGAAATTTGCAAATAATACTGATCAGAGTGGAAATATACATAAATATTTGCATATTCAGGTTAAATATTGAAAGATTTGACATCTTTTGTTGAGAATTCATGGAGCAGGATCAATAGAGAACAGGTGAAAATAGAGCATATTCAGATATGACAACTTTAGACTAACACGTAAGGCCCCTGAATGGAAAATAGTAACACACATCAACCTCTGAGTAATGCCAGACGATCATGACTTAATCAACGAAGACTTGGAGTCATCAATTTATCCTAAATTGATCGTACTTTTCAAGATAATAAAGGTTTGTTGTGTAAACTTTTATTTTGTGTTTGTTTGTGACTAACATCATGATCAACATAAATTGGCGTTAGACGGAGGGCTAGCCAAGAATCTGAAGTAAAGTGATATCTTTCAAACTTCTCAATAATACTCTGAATCTTGAGTATTTGTACAAAGATTCCACCAATATCCAACTATTTGTAGAATCTGATCATAAATAGCACTTCCTTATGGATGTTCAACCTGATATTTACAACAATTTGTTTGAATTTCTACATTCGAGCTAAAAATTTTGTGTTCTCTACAAAATATGCATGAATATTTCATCATTTAAGGCCAACGGATGCATATGAATACAATATCCAAGTTAATATTCCTTTCTTATAGGGAACTTTAAATCAACTACTTTATCCTCAAAGTTTATCTAACGTTGGTTTGTCTAGAAGATGCAGGATACATAATTCGATAGATCATGGTGAAGTTAGTTGTTTAACTTTTCTTACAAGGTTGGATTTAGCTTTAAAAGAACTAATTCCTTTCTCAGATCTATACACGTCTGAAGTTCAGCGGGAAGATGAGAGAATTTTGGAGCAACAAGAAGATACGACTCAGGAAATCATGAATTGTCCAAAGAATGAAATAGTTGAACCAGTTCTGGGAGATGAGTACAACGAAGAACCTTTCAACAAATCAATATATGGTGAGATTGAGTGTTCTTCACTTCATGTGAATGAAGCAGAGTCCAAGTATGTACGGTTTGGAGATCTTGGAGATAAAGTTACATCATGTTTCTAGTCATCAAATAATCAGGAACATAAATCCAATGAGAGAAAATAAATGTGAAATTAGACTTGATATATCTGATATGTTGAATAAGTATATAGATTTGTTATCAGAAAATGTCTCTGGATTTGATCTTAATAATTTTAATGAAGATGATTGCGACAAGAAATGTAAGCATATGATTAACAAATTAAAATGCATTGTTGCTGAAGAAGTTCCTATGAGTAATTCAAGGAGTTGTAGAAAAGAAAATAAATGTTGATTTACTATTTGACTTGGTTAAGTTGAATGATCAAATTCAAGGTTGTTACAGGTCAATGAAACAAGACATTCCATTGGGTGGTAAAAGTGAGCTATTTGAAGAGAAATTCATGAAAATGGAGGATACAGAGGACTTTGCTATTGCTATGCATGATCAGACGTCAATCTAGTACCATTTTGAAACAGATACAAGGGAGTATTCCTATCAATCAAATGTTGAATCATCCTTACAATTCCTTGATCTAGAGACAATAGATTTATGTGCATCAGGTTATGATGATAAGGATACTCACCCGAGTGTTGATGTGTAGGGAATTGATGAGAACATTGAGGTGTTTCCTGAAGTTTAAAATCATATAAGCTTGCAAAATGAAGAGATGAAATTGGATAATGATGAAGGAGATCGCTTCAAGATTTTGAATTGTACTTGTCTAGAAATATACAATGTAGCCAAATATTAGGTTTACCCACTGATGATATCTTGATTGAAAGTTGGTGCAGATTACATGACGAAGCACATTCAGAAAGGGATTGTGATGCCTGCTTAGAAATGATGGATTTATGTATATTAGATTTTAATGATGAAGATACTCACTTAAGTGCTGATGTGCAGGGAACTGATGAAAACATTGAGGTGTTTCCTAAACCAGAAGATCAGATAAACATACAGAATGAAGAAACGAAGGTGGATATGGATGAACAAATAATTCATTAGGAGAAGTATATTCTTCAATTTGAAGAAGGAGAAGACATGAAGTCAAATAGAGAAAATATAAAGTCAAATGGAGGGCTAGCTGACAACTTGAACAAACATGTCCAGCAGAATAGGAAATGCACCAGGTTGTATCTCTCCTTTCCACAGTTAATGATGTTAAATATTATTTTGATTATGGAGATTCAAAAGATAATACATGCATATGGATTAATCATGAGCATGATGAGCTTCCTCAGTTGCCAATCATTAGGGATCATTCTATTAAATACACTGAATTCAGAATATCAAAATATTTTTCAGAATACAAATATGAATTTGCTAGGATTAGAACTATAACTAGTGCCTCGATGCTCCTGCATAATCTAAGGAAATATGCAAATATAGGTGTTTGTGGGTCTTATCATGGGTTTTATTTGCCTTCTAGTGTCTTGTGTATAATTTGGTAGAGTAGTTGTTTTGTTTATTTTCTTTACTTTCATGTCTTTCTTTGCTTTGTTTCCCTTTAGTAGTTAGTTGTTTGTATAATTGCTTGCTTTGCTTTTGCTTTGCGTTGTTGAGCTTTTGTGTTGGTTAGGCAAAACTAGTGCACCTTTCTACTTAAGAACACTATTAGAATTGTTAGAATTCAAGAGTTGGATATAAGTTCCTACATAGGTTGTGATTCAAATTAGTATAGGTACTCCTAATCAGGTCTGTGGTATCTTATTCATCAGCATCTATGTTTTCTTGAGTCAAGGAGATCCTCACAATGATACACCTAACAGCCTTGGGTTTGTTAAACATGCCAATGTAGGTGTTAAGTGAAAAATCAGAGGTCACCCTTGCTACCATTGCAATTCTCAGCTTAATTTTAGCAAGTGACTACACCTTGCATAATGAGCTTACATGATAATATTTCATGAATCTATATATCATACAAAATCACAAAAAAAAATAGACAAGGATTATACTGAAAATCTAAATTAGGCCATCTAAGTAACTCTACCGGGGCTATGGACGCCTACTGGAAATGGGGCTCTACCTAGGGGAATTGCAACGATAACCTTTCCAGGGCTATGGACACCTGCTGGCAACAAGGCTCTATTCGGTTGGCTATGAGGGATGAACTCAACTATGTAGCTTAACACTAGTCACTAGTTTATTCAACTTATCTTCAAGATGAGTATATGAATCATGTGCACACACTTGATCCCTTATCAATTCATTGTTATATTGATGAACATGATACCATTCAGAAAGGTTAGGATGCTTATGCTTAACAGGAGTTGGAACATTATGTTTTAACTTATCCTCACCTCTTGAATTATTTGAATTTTGTTGTTTTCTTTGGTGGCAAGTTGTTGTGTGGTTACACAACACGCCCCATTTTGCCTTAGCAAAATAGGGACCCAACTTTTCTAGCTTGTTTCCTTGCTTGTTCTACTCTGGGTGGTAATGGTAAAAAGCAACATCAGTTAGTATGCATATGCCTAATGTTAGGTACATCAGTGATCTTGAAGTTTGAACTCTAATTTTCAAAGTCTAAATCTTATCCCAAGAAGCCTACCAAGTTAAAGGGTGCAAAATTCTAAGTAGGTTTGCCTTTTACATCACCCTGAAATTTGCTAAAATGAAGAAGTTATGGTCGGTCAAAGTTTGGTCAAACCTAATATAACCTATCCTCAGGGTCATATTTCTTAATATGACTGATATTCATGAATATTACCCTGCATACATTTTAACATAATAATTCAATATCTGCATATTTGTATGTGCACATCAAATTTATACCTGAGGGGTCATTTACTCGTCAAGCTCACGCACATTCATGGGGGTCACATTCATCAATATGACTGATCTTACCCAATGTGACCATGATGTCATCATGTTCTATTCAAAGAAAGCCCGACAATTATGATGACATCATCATCATGTTCCTAATATAGCAAGGTCATATTTCTTAATATGACTTATCTTCGCTAAGATGACCATGACGCCATCATGTTTCATGCCAAAGGGGATTTAATATGACTGTGACGTCATCATCTCACGAAGGTTATATTTCTCAATATGATTGATCTTTCGATTATCACCCTGACATCATCCTAACCTGAGGGTGATGTTCCCCAATATCCATCATATTTCTTAATATGGCTGATCTTTCCCAATATGACCATGACGTCATCATATCCTATTCTAAAGAAAGCTCAATTATGATCATGACGTCACCCTTTCCTGAGGGTGATATTTCCCGATATCCCTCATATTCCTTCAACATGACCCTGACGTCATCTTAATTCGATAGGAGCATCCGATATGCATGTGACGTCATCCTCTTTCGAGGGTTATATTTCCCAATGTCAGTCATATTCATGAACATGCCTGATTTTCCTTAAGGTGACTCTGATGTCATCCTTTTGCATTTTAAAGAAACCCGACTATGATGATGGCATCATCATTATATCCCAATATAGGAAGAAATCATTCGTTAATATCCTTCATATTAACTAATGGTGGGGCCCCCACAAAGTCACATCGATATCCTCATATCAGAATATCTAAGAGACAGCTGAGGGAGTCTTACCAAAATACCATGTCACTTCAAAGAAGTTCAACTGCCTCATTAGCATCAAAATATCTAAGAGACCCTAAGCGGCATCTCACCAAAACACTAAGTCACAGCGATATCTCCTATTGGCTTGTTGAGGAGACTCCTTAGAGACTCTTACCAATACATCGAATGCAAAGGCTTGAAATGCTTATCATGCCAATGAATTTGAGGAATTGTTTCTCAACACCTGTAAGGTCTATTAAATGATTATGCTTAATTCTTGTCTGTTTGTTGCAGGATATTGGAGCTATTTGAGGCTAGGCTGGATGTCGCAGAAAGATAAAATTGCAGAGTTGCAAACAAAGCCGACATGAACCAGAACCAAAGAAGTTATGACTAAAAATGCTATTTGCGTAAATTGAAGATGCTAGAATATTCTTTGCCAGCTGTGTGATTTCCAACTGGCAAGCACGTGCCGTTCATCTGGACCATTGATTATTCTGAGAGGATCCTGATCGTTGGATCAATGTAACCATTTTCTAGCTTTGTTCTATAAAAGGGCCATGACTTGTCATTTGAAGGGAGAGAGAGGCAGAATATCTGGTAGAAGTAAGGTCGATTAATGTAGACCCGATAGGAGATTGGATTACTGAGACTAATGAGGACTGAATTGTTGAAATGTCAAGGTTCTTTCTTCAGATCATTGTAAATGTCTTGTTCTAAAGCATGCTAGATGGAGATAAAGCTACAGATTACATCCTAATTGGAAACTTTACATAATCTTCAGGTTGATCTCTGGATATGTAATGGTAAATGATGTGCTCAATAGAAGCGCTTTCATTTTATTGCATATTGTTGTCAACTTTTCCTTTGAAGATTTGCACTGAATCATGCGGATTTGTGGAATGTCCTGGTGAAGTATGATTCTAGTTTTCTTCTCTTCATTACTGTATTAGAACAAGATCAGTGATCTTAGTTAAGTAATTTTGGGAATCTCATTCTCCAAACTCTATTTTAGTTTCATTTTTTTTAATTTCATTAAATCACTCTCACAGCTGCAAATACACGGATAAATGAAAAGCAGAACATAAAATATGTAGATATCCCGTAGGAAACTGAACATCTTTAGCATATTTGAGCTAAATGCATGTAGAATTGAAAATGTCATGCAAAGAATCATAAGTAATGATAGGAATCATGGAAATATCAGTTTGTAGGCACAATATTTACATAAATTTAAAGTGCAGAAGCTAAATTGAGCCAGGATTAGTTCCAAATTAGTAAATTGAGATAGTTGCAGAAGAACTAATCAGAAATCATCAAGAACTTTGCAAATAATACTGATCAGAGTGGAAATATACATAAATATTTGCATATTCAGGCTAAATATTGAAAGATTTGACATCTTTGTTGAGAATTCACAGAGCAGGATCAATAGAGAACAGATGAAAACAGAGCATATCCGGATATGACAACTTTAGACTAACATGTAAGGCCCCTGAATGGAAGAAAGTAACACACATCAACCTCTGAGTAATGTCAAACGATCATGACCTGATCAACAGAGACTTGGAGTCATCAATTTATCCTAAATTGATCATACTTTTCAAGATAATAAAAGTTTGTTGTGTAAACTTTTATTTCATGTTTGTTTGTGACTAACATCATGATCAACACCTGGTAATTTCCTAACAAGTGGTATAAGAGATATATTCATGGTTAAGGGAGGTGTGAGCTCCCTAGTGTTGTATAACCCTTGTTTGTGTAGATCTTGTGCAAAGTTGAATCCATGGAAATGTAGGAAAGATTTGAGACATTTCAAGATATGAGGTTTTGTGCAGGTTGTTTTACAGATTTGGGGTTTTGGGGTTTTTAGATTTGTTGTGTTTATTAAAAAATTTGGGGTTTGAAAAATCTTGGCAAAAATGGGTTTCTTGGATGTGCTTCATATGAGGGTTTTATAGTGGAGGTTGCAGAAATGACCTCATGGAACAAAATTGACCTCACCATTGGATTCAGGAGGCCCGAGACATGAAGATTGACATAAAATTTGATATATTTTGGTCACCATGACCTAGAGAGAAAAATGCCCCCCTTTGCCCTATTCAGGCATACGACTGTACAATCATACAAATATGTAGAGGTAAAATTTAAAAAAAATTGGATGGTTGGGTACGGGATTCGTAGACCCTTGTAACCACATATACCAACATGACAATTAGTAGGGTACGTTGTTGTGTCTAAGTCAGCGACCGACCGACCAATAGGTCATGTGGTCAATAAGGCCTTACGCCCCCAGTCATGGACAGGCTTACGTCTAGCTCCTAGGTGGAGCCCCTACGGGCCATTCAAAAATTTGGACTTCAAAATCAAATTTAACCTATTTGTAAACTATTTTGGGTTTGAAACCTAAAGTTTGCAAAGTTTGAAAAATTTAAACAAATTTAATATGATTTGGAGTTCGTCACCATCAACCAACCAAAGCAACACCTCCACCCAGCCACCACCAGTGTGCCACCCACTCATGTAGTGCTGATGTCATCCATACGTATGATGCGTCAGCGGTATGGACTGGGTCCCACCAAGGGGCCCCTTCTAGCCCTTGGAGTGCTTTTTCTTCCGGGGGCATAATATTCAGCCATGGCATCATATTTTCAACTTCTTATAGGCATCAAAATGGTCTCTTTGAGCACTACATAGTGGTATAGGTTTGGTCATCAGATTTTGTTGTTTGTGTCAGAATATGGTGCCTGAAGCAAGGCATTGCTCTAGGACAGTTAAATGGTCATAACTTTCGCATACATAATTAATTTTTTTATTTCGAATATGCATTGGAGAGAATTTGTAGTGTACTGCATAATAGATGATGTAGATTTTTAATTTGGTGTGTAGAGAGAGTTTTGTACTTGTTTGAGCACTTGTGGGAGCTTGAGATTTGAGGTGTGACTGTGAGAGCATTCAAATGAATTTTTGGGCATAAACTTGTGGGAGTGCATGTTGTTATGAGACAAACATTATGGTATAGCAGGTTTTCAGATTTGGTACTTCCAAGTATAGGTTTACAAGGGTTTTTAGAGTTTGGACTTTTATGGAGATAGGTACATAGGTAGTCTTTTGGTTTGAGGACATGATTGATACACATATGAGACTAGGAGTCTCAATTCATTGGGAGCTGAGTACAATTATAGAGATGGTAATGATTATGGTGTCATGGATATGAAGGTACATTTGAGCATTGTCACAAAATGATCATGTATGAGGTTGATATGTAAGGGTTATGATGTTTGATTCATGGTTACAGGTGGTGGTGTGTTTTAGTTTTAGGAGATTGTTCTTATCTCCTGGATGCTTGATTGGTTCCTTGACTATGGTTACTCATTTGTGGACTTGTTTGAAAAAATGAATCTGGGGTTGATTTGGTGTTTGAGTCTTGAGGTCTACATGTTATCTTCTTTGATATCTCAGTTTGTAGGTTATTAATGTGATGATGAGTTTGCATGTTTCATTTGTTTGGGATATTTGAGTTATGCAATTTTGTGGGTTGGCCACCCATTTGGTTGCAATGGGATGACTTGGATGTGGATTCTCTATATCCATGAGATTGATTCAATGTTGATGCAGACTCTGTTAGCTGGCCTTGTCTGTGGTCATTTGTGCATTGGTATGTTGCATTGGGATGAGAGGATGGATGATTAGAGTTCCTGAATAGTCGATTATTGGGACTTGTAGCATGTTTATCATAATGTCATGGATAACTTGGTTACACAATTTAGTGTGAACTTTTGACAGTGATGGTTTATCTTCTTGGCTTGGAGATCTTGGTTCTACTTTGGATTTATTGATATTACAGTTATGTGTGGACCATGGGTGATCTTCAAATTAGGAGATGGTTATCATGATGCCATGGCTAGCTCGTATCATAGTTTAGTGGGAGATTTGGTAGTGATGTGTATCGACCGTCACCTAGTGATGGATGATCTTATACAATGGTTGGGTGTCATAGACAAAATCTTGGATCATGATTCTTATGCAGTATGAGTGCTTTGACATCTTGAGTTCTATTGTTAGGATATGGTTGTCTTTGTGTGATTGGAGATGTTGATTCTTCGTTTGGAGTATGGTTGGTATTGTGTCTTGGTTTACTTTGGATACTAGTTTGAGTGTTGGCATGATACAGGTTCTCTTGAGACCAAGGTATGTTCATTGGAGCATGTGATCTCCTAAGAGGATATGTTAGATCATGATGTCATGATATGTTCCTAGATTGTGCAGATGTGTAGTGGGAACTTTGACAATGATCTTGTTGGTTCTCTTGGTATTGAGTACACTGGTCATGTGCTTGCAAGTTTCATGATAGTGCAGTGTTGAATTTGGAGCTTAGCATCGATTGATCAGTTGGAGGTGCTCATGGATACTTGGAGACTTAGGTGAGGTTGGAGTTCTCTTGGGATTAGAGACATTTGTTGAGACAATTACTCATTGGAGGTTTCAATAGGAAGACCAAGGAGCCTTTCACCTGGATATGGACGTGAGTTCATGGAGCTTAGAGGAGATTTTTCTTGGAGAGAGTCATTATGGCTTGGTGTATCCTGGAGGAGCATTCTCATTCCCCACTCTTGTTCTACTCAGCAGATTATCATCTAAGAGGTATTGCCTATCTTTTTAGATGTATTTTGTTTTATGCTTTATCTTCTCATGGTTATGGATCTTGAGCTATGGTTGTTAGTTCTAGAGGGTTCATTTGAGGGATGTTTGGCATGGTTATCTCCTTGTGCATATGAGTTTGATTTATGATGTCATTTATGAGGATTTAGGAGATATGATTGGGCTTATTCCTAGTTATGGAATGGTTATGAGTTTGATCTTCCTTGGTTAGAGAGGCTTACATCCATTTTGGTTATACATGATACATATGTTTCATTTGATCTATGAGATTGAATGGTTGGGTGTTGTTAAGGTTTTTCATTTGGGGTTGTAAAGGAGATCATACTTGACACAACTTAGCACTTTGAGGTGTTGATAGGAGGACATGAT
Source organism: Cunninghamia lanceolata (assembly GCA_027924645.1). Classification (NCBI taxonomy): domain Eukaryota; kingdom Viridiplantae; phylum Streptophyta; class Pinopsida; order Cupressales; family Cupressaceae; genus Cunninghamia; species Cunninghamia lanceolata. Next base: position 787,667 of record BSBN01000328.1, on the reverse strand, counting down.
ATGATTTACAAGTTTTCTCTCTTTGTTCTATGGCTACTTCCTGGAGGTTCATGTTCATATGATTTGGGAGAGTTATGATGACATGTTGTGAGGGAGTGTGCAGAGATTTGTGTTGCATGTGTGGATCATTGTGATTGTTCTTGGTACTACATGGTTTTTATCACTAGCCACATGTTGGTTTGAGTGTTGATTGGTAGACTTAACTTATGCCTTGAACTATTTCCAGATTTGACATTACCCATGTAGTGGGAGTTCCTAGATATATATGTTCTTCATTGACATGTTTTGTACAGGAAGCTTGTGATTGTGGTTTATGAGTTGGACATATTGTTGGCATTAGTTTACTGATGTTGTTGATACCTAGGAGGTATGGATGGTTGGATATACTAGCATTTGTTGTGGATGCTATTTTCAATCATGTGGTTTTTACCTTTAACAACAGCTTGAAGCCTTTGTTATCACTTGGATTTGATGCTTGTGTTCTTTGGATTGGTGCATCTTCACCTTGGCATGTTCCTTTTCTTCCATAGATGGCATGTTGGAGGATGAGAGTTCTTACTTGAGATGGTGGTCACCTTGGTTTTTATGGTGGGTATCTTGATGGAGAATGAGAGCGTGTTGGAGATTCATGTGGTTTCACGTATGGATATGATGATGTATTTCATTGATTGACCCTTATGCAATGTACACAACAAGTGGGAGAATGCTAGGAAAAGGGTGTGTTGTACACCTTGCATAAAAATGAAATATTTAATTGTGTAAAAAAATATTTATTTGTGGTACATCTTAGGGGGTGTGTTTAGCCACATTAAATATTTATTTGGGTCCACTTGTAAAGTTGTATGTAACTGTTGTCATATTTTATTTGACCCCAAAATATTCTTGTTTCCCTCCTATCAAAGAAATCCGATCAAAGGAAGCCTGAATAGGAGGAAAAGGCTTAAATCTGCATTTTCCTTATGCTCTACCTTGCAAAATTTTCCAAAATCTTGCCTGGGGTATCCTTGCAAAAAAAAACCTAGAAAAACCCAAAAATCCTTTGTTTTCAAGTGCCTTCCATTGCGGAGTTTTCTCAGTTTTATACTTAGTCATTTTTATGCATCTGAGGGTGACGTCATCTTCTGTTTCGAGGTTTTCTATCTTTTGGTCGAATTTGTATCTCATATATGCATCTTTGTATGCATTCTTATCTATATCGAGTTTTTTGTATGCATTTATGTATGCGGTTTTGTATGCATATCGCATATACAATTGCACATACAATTGTGCATTACAAGGTGATACATGCAAAAGTTATATGCAAAGCGATATAAAGGGGATATACAAGACAGATCTGAACTTGTTTCAAATCTATTTCATAAAGTCAATGGGATCCATATTTGTATATTGAAGTGCATGTACATGAGATGTGCAAAAGAAGGTGAGATACAAAAGCCGGATTCGATTTCAATTCCAATCTACTTCATAAAATGTCGAAGTCCGCTTTTGTATATTTGTATATTTTGTCTATGCAATGGCATATTCAAAGGCAGATACAAAGCCCGATGGGGGTTTTTTGCTAGTCTATTGTGCAGCGGTAGGTCACAATTTTTATCAGACTATTTTGTAGCGATGGGGCCATAGATGGAGATCAAATGGAATGATGACACATGTCAGGATCGATTCAAAGGCAGATGCAAAAGGTGATACAAAAGTTAGGGTCCACTTTTGTATGTTGGCAAGTGTATTGCATATACAAAAGAAGATACAAAGACATATGCAAGGGATTTAATATGCAAAATACAAAAAATAAGAAATCATATAAATGCAAAATTGAATAGTTTGAAGGACCCGATATGCAGGTGACGTCATCCAGATCTCCTCTTCAACCAGGTTCTTCAGGATGATGACGTCATCATGTTGATTTTCAAGGTACATCAAAATTTGTATGTCTGTATGCATACAAACGACGGTTCTCCTTGCAGCGAAGATAAAATTGACAACCGGTCTGCATTTAGTCAGGAATGGTCGCTTACTTTGAGAGTGAAATTGCAGATTCAGTCGACAGGAAAAATTCAGAGGCCGATTATACAAAATGTAGAGCCTGACTGTTCAACGATTCTAGGCAATGAAAATCCATAATTTCAAAGGGCTCGAGATTTAAAGTGTTGTAAAAGCTTTGTTAAGGGGTGATCTGTCCCATCTGCCATCAATGCAAATCCTATGCCTCTCAATTGCCCCTTTCAGATATTTTCTACATTCATTGTTGCAGGTAGATGATTCAGTTGCTCACATTGAAGGCCCAAAAATATCTTCCATTGCTCCTGTTCCAGATATTTCTTGCCATAACTTCTTACAGGTGGACATCCCTTCTAGCTAATATTTTTCTGACAGAGCCCATTGGGCGAATTCATTGTAAACCTAATTAGGTCAAGTGCAAAATGCTATATATGCATGAAAATAAGATGTAAAATAGGTTGGAAAATTTAGTAATCTTATGCTTCTGATTCCAAACAGAGCACTCCTCTACTGTAACCTTGCCTTCTGATTGAACACATGCTGGTTATTTTACCTCTTCATGCTATTTTGACTCTATGTGATTTAAGAATGATGTGTTTGTGAATGTTTAATTCCTTCGAATCATTTCTTGCTCCTTGCCTCTGTCAAAATCAATTTGATCTGTGTATGTTTATTAGCTGTATCTAATTATTTTGTGCATCTTCTCAGTTCTGTGAGGGCTCTTTTATTCAAACCTGGTGTATCACCTTACTTCCATTCATGTTTCCTTCTACCCCTTTTCCCCTACAAGCATTAGCACTAAGTTTAGATATATTTCTCTAAGCATTAGGCTTAGAATGAGGAACCAACCTTCTCTAGAGGTCTGATCTCAATTTGCAAGGTCCCACACTTTTGAGATCATTCCCATTGTATCATTAGAATGCTTGGACTCTCTCCAAGTTGGGTGCAATTCTACATGATAACAGTTCCTGGCACGCCCAATGGGACAACTCTTCTTTGAGTGAGAGCTAGACCGAGGATTTGGTGTCACTCTCAGTCTACATGCTGCTGTGAAAGCACCAACAGATACCTTGCAACTCTATTGATCCAGTTTCTTCATCAACTTTTAATATTTTATGCCTGGAGTGCAAACAAGGTCTTCTTCTAGAGGTAATTTCCAATTTATTGAACTCTCCTTTGCTAATAAAAGAAGAAGAACAAGACTCTCAAAGTCCCCTATGAGAGCAAATACAAATAATCATTCAATTCATACAAGGGCACAGTCCACTCCTCCTCCATTAGATTTTCAGGTTAGGTCTCAATATTCATTCAGAACTTTTCATATCCCCTTTATTATAAACCTGAATATACTTAACATGGCTAGGAATTTGCCATTTGTTGCATTTCAAGGGGACAGCCCTTTGGCCCTAACCCAATATGATGACATCCTCACATCAGCCTTGAAGGCTATACCATTTTTTAGCGGTGAGAACTCTATCACCCCTGCTGAGTATATACAAGATGTTGCCAGTGTTTGTTCAGTCCACCATGTCACTGCTGACAATGTGGTTGTGAGGTTGTTGGCCTCTTCTTTCAAAGGCAAGGCCTTACAATGGTATAGAGGCCTCCAACCTAATTCAATACACAACTGGGATGACTTGGGCACTAAATTGTGCCAACACTTTGAAGATAGAAGTGAACATTTGTCACTTATGGAGCAGTTGGCTTCAATCAAGAGAGCTCCACATGAGTACATGGTAGATTTCAACTACCGTTTTCAAAAGACATGGGACAGGATCCCTCAGCTGGTGAAGCCCTCTCCAAACATTGCATTTATATATTATTTGAGGTCTTTAAATCCCGATATTGTAGTTATGATTCAATCTATGGTCGGAGTTGTCTTGCCTGATGCCTATGATACAACTATTAAGGAAGAAAATTGCTTAATTCAGGTAGGAAAGATTGCCCCAAGGCCACCTATGCCTCTGTTTCCAGAAGCCCCTGTCATGCAACCTACTACCATTGCCCCAATTCCCAACACAGTCAACCCCATTCCTTCTCTATCTTCACCTACACTTGAACAATTAGAAGAGAGAGATGCTTTGATCAGAAAGTTAAGTAATGAATTGACATTGACAAGGAGGTAGAATGCACAACCAAGTCAGCCATATTAGCAGCCTAATCAACCCTATTAACCCTTCAATCAGGGTTGTCAACAAAACATGTCGTCATATCAGAATAATATGTATAGACAAAATCAGCCTAGCTACATCAAACCACTCAATGCTATTGACCCTAATGCAGCTACCACTTCAGGGCCTCTTGTGCCAATCCAGAACAATCTAGCTTAGGATAGTGACTGGTGTCACCCTTGCACTCAGCCACAACCAAAATTTGTGCCAAGGAGGACATTTCAGTCATGCTTTGATAGTGCAAGATCAGCCATCAAGCTCGGAGCATCAGGTTAACGTCAGCCAAGGAGTGATAGACAGTCAAGAATGGAGGCAAAATGATGCAACTCTAATGAATTGGACTCATGATGATCACTATTGTGTTAATCAAAGTGCTAGTCCAGTTGCATTTAATACAAGATCAAAGAGAAAGGCTATGGAAGACACCTCAATGCCTACAATCAACCAATCACATGTCCCTAATATGAATACAATCCAATCTGCAAAGGAAAAGGTGCCTGTTGTTCCATCAGAGCAAGCAAATCCAATTGTTGGTAAGTCGAAGTTAGCCTCAACAGTTAAACCAAATGAAGAGCAGCAAAAGAAAAGTGACTTTGCAGCCACTAAAACATCTCAAAAGAGCGGCCAAACACCTTTCAATATAGTGGAATAGATGAAGAAAATGAATATAGGTGTCAGCATGTGGGATGCATTGTTGATTCCATCTCAAATGAACCTTCTCCAAGAAGCTCTAACGGATTTCCGTCATTCTGGTGTAGAGTTGGCAAACAAAAGGATGACTGCCCCAATTAATCTATGTCAGCCCAAGGAGAAGGTAAGTACAAGCAAAGCTAAGAAGCCCCCTCCATTTTATGTTTCCCTCGTCATAGGTGATAAATTGTTACATAATTGTATGATAGATTCAGGGGCAGGTACCTCTGTCATGACAAAGGTTATTGTTAAAAGATTAGGTATAAAATATGAGCCTGTAGACAAGGGTGTAGTGCAATTAGATGGTACTATTGTTAAGACAGTAGGTGTTATAAAAGGTTTAGAACTCACCCTACATGCATGCCCTGGCTGCTCTGTTTCACAAGACATATATGTTATTGACCTCCCTGTGTACTTTGGTATTTGTTTGTCTAGAGATTTCATTGCAAAAATAGGTGGGTATTTGTCTTTTGACTGGTCTCACATATTTTTTAGGACCAGATATGGTACCAAAGTAACCATTAGGGCTGAACCAATTGCCAACGATCATATAGAACCCTACTCTCCAAACCCTGACAACATGAATTGTACAATACATGATTTAGAGGAAAAAGATAACAATAGACATGAGGCTACCACACCTGTGGATGAAGTACCAGATATCCTACTTGATGAATGGGCTGATTGTTTTTAGTTTGACACTCCTGATTGTATAGAGGATACAGGGCTAGGCACTTATTGTATCCATGAAGAAGATGCCACTGTCCCCAACCTTGAAAAGGAAAAATTAGATCTAAATGGGATATGACAGATGTATTTTGATGGCCACAGAAGCAAAAATGGAGCAGGTGTTGGGGTTGTACTGATTTCACCCCAAAAAGAGAGTTATTTATTTTTGTTTAGATTGCAATTTAGTTGTACTAACAATGTGGCTGAATATGAAGCCTTGATTCAAGGCATACAGCTAGCTCAAAAAAGAGAAATAAAATTGTTACAAGTATTTGGTGATAGTGAACTTGTTGTTCACCAAATCAGAAAGTTAAGTGCTTCAAAGAATGACTTGCTAATGTCATATAAACACAGAGTTTGGGACCTGACTAAGGACTTTGACGCTTTTAACATTCAGGCGGTTCCTAGACAAAAAAATAAAGATGCTGATAGGTTAGCTACAGTTGGCGCCCAGTTTGATATCCCTCAGAATGTCAAACAAATTTCAAATCAGCATGTAAAGATTGTGGTTAGGCCTGTCGTGCCTAACAATGTGATAAGATGGCAAGTGTTCGACAGTGACCAGCAAATTGTGAACTTTTTGCAAAATGAGGCAAAGTTTGCTAGCAAAAATCAGTCAGTATTACAAAAACAATATGGTGACCAGATCGTCCAGCTAAAGACCAATAAGTTGCCCAAAGGACTGATCACCCTGGAAAGCATATTTGGTGCTAATGATCAGTCAAAGAAAGAAAAATGAATATGACAGTCAAAAAATAGGACTATCAAGAGGTAGAGGTTGCATAGGGCAGATTTCTTAAGCATGGCAAGGTAAATAGTCAGGCTGAAAGGCAAGGTTTCATTGAGCTTTGTGATGAATTTAATGATCTAATTGCTTGGGATTATAGGGATTTGAAATGCTTTGATCATGGTTTAATCCAGCATACTATTGACCTAGACCCTAATGTCAAGCATGTCCATCAAAAACAAAGGCTTGTCAACCCAAAAATTGAGCCATTAATGAGAAAAGAGTTTTCCAAACTCATAGAGGCTAAGATCATTTATCCTATTAAACATTCCTCTTGGGTAGCCAACTTAGTTCTAGTTAGAAAGAAGAATGGAGAAATTAGACTATGTGTGGACTTTAGAGATTTGAACAAAGCCTCACTGAAATACCACTATCCACTCCTTTCCATGGAGCAGATTTTACAAACAGTAGCAGGTGCAGAAAGGTTTTCACTCCTAGATGGCTACTCAGGCTACAATCAGATTCTTATAAAAGAATCAGACCAGTACAAATTGGCCTTTACCACCAAGTGGGGTACTTTGGCCTATCAGAAGATGCCTTTTGGATTGACAAATGCTAGAGCCACCTTTCAAAGAGCAATGGATTTGGCTTTCAAAGGCCTAATAAATGATATTATCTTTGTGTATCTTGATGGTCTAACAATATATTCCAAGCATGTAGCTGACCATTTGGGTCATTTAAGAAAAATATTTGAAAGATGTAGAGTTTGGGATATCACTAAATCCCAAGAAATGTATATTTGGTGTCCCTAAAGGTAAATTGCTAGGGCATGAGGTCTCCAAGGAAGGATTGGCCATTGATCCAGAAAGAACAAATGCCATTCTTGCTCTTCCTCTTCCCAACCATAAGAAAGGTCTGCAGAGTTTTCTGAGAAAGATCAACTTCGTGAGAAGGTTCATACCTAATTTTGCCTTAAAAGCAAACCCCCTCATAGCTATGTTAAAGAAGAATGCTGCCTTCACATGGTCTAAAGAAGGTAGGGACGGTTTTGAAGCTGTCAAACAAGCTATTGCACAAGCTCCTACACTGATAAACCTTAATTATGAGAAAGATTTAATCCTTTATGCCTTTGGAGGCAAAGAGGGTATATTAGCTGTCCTGACACAACAAAATGAGGAGAAATTAGAGCAGCCAATTGCTTTCTTCAGCCGGCCTCTTAAAGAGTATGAACTGAATTATAATTTTATAGAGAAACAAGTGTATGTTGTGGTGAAAGCCCTAAAAAAGTTCAGACATATGATCTCTAACAGCAAATTTCAACTGATGGTGAATCACCCTGGTGTTAAAGAATTTCTCCTGAGCAAGGATATTAATGAGAAAAGAGCTGGGTGGATCACCAAGGTGATGGAGTACGACATTAACATCAGCATTACTAGACTGGTTTGCGGCAAAGGCCTATGCGAACATATGGTAGAAGACGTCAAAGATAGAAGCAATGTTGTATGTGTTCAAGGACAGGCGCAACTAGTTAGGCCTCACACTCCAGCCGACTGGTATCATGACATGATCACATTTCTGCAATCAGGTAGATGTCCAGATGGATTGGATCAAGCTAAAAGAAGGTATTTTAGACTCCAATCCATCCCTTATGTTATTATTGATGGTGTCTTGTTTAGAAGATACATCAATGGAGTTCTTCTTAGATGCATTACGCATGATCGGGCTTTCAAAGTCTTAGAAGAGTTCCATAATGGCCCTGCTGGTGGCCATTATTCTCCCATAACAACTTCAATGAAGATTATGAGAGCTAGTTATTACTGGGCTAACTTATTTAGTGATGCACATAAGTGGATTAGAAAATGTAAAGAGTGCATTATTTGCTGGGAAGCAAAGACTAGGAGCTCTTCCCCTTCATCCAATCCAAACAGATCAGCCTTTTGATCAATGGGGTTTAGATTTCATTGGAGTAATTAATCCCCCTTCTAGTGCAGGCCATAAGTGGATTCTTACAGCCACTGATTATTTCACCAGATGGACAGAGGCGGTTGCATTGAGGGATGCCACAGAGGCATCCATTGTGGACTTCCTTGAAGGTATAGCCACAAGGTTTGGTTGGCCATCCACCATCATTTCTGATAGTGCTAAGGCCTTTATAGGCACAAAAGTCAGTGAATGGGCATCAAATTATGGAGTGTACATGAAGTCCTCTTCCAATTACTATCCTTAGGGCAACGGTTTGGCTGAGTCCACTAACAAGAACTTGATTAGAATCATTAAGAAGACCATGGAAGATATTCTAAGTTGAAGACTGCTCTTTGGGCGGACAGAATCACTCCCAAGAGAGCCATAGGGAATTCCCCTTTCATGCTGGTATATGGAAGGGAAGCAAGAGTTCCATTATCACTGGAGTTGCCTTCTCTTGAGTTAGCACACCAACTGGAGTTAATGGAAGGTGATGCTATGACGATCAAACTTGCAGAGCTGATGGAACTTGCAGAGAAGAGAGATGTTGCTATGAGGACTCTTGAGGCTCATCAAGATCAAGTTAGGAGGACCTTTGATAGGTCAAGAGTTGATAGGACATTCAGTGAAGGAGATATAGTGCTGAAGTGGGATGCAGATAGAGCTAAAGCTAGAAGACATTCAAAGTTTGATGCTTTGTGGAGTGGCCCTTACATCATCATCAGTTGCAAGCAGGCTAATACATTTCAACTTTCCAAGCTAAATGGAGAAATTCTACCCATCCCAGTCAATTGGATCCATCTCAAACCTTACCATTAAGGTTGGTATGAGCTTCTGTACATATTGTTGTAGTTTATTTTTAGTTTTAGGTTTCCTTTTTCCTAAGTGCTTCTGCACATGCTGCATTATCATTAGGAGAATGCAGGCCTTTCCCCTTTGTTGTGTTTTGGAGGCAGATCCTAATTTTCTAGCATGTTTTTAGACTTGACTCCATGCCCAATGGATGCTTAAGGCCACTGATCAATTTGTTTAGTAGGCAAACATCCCCAAGAGGTCTCCAAAATGTTGTCATATTTTACTTAACCCCAAAATATTCCCATTTCCCTCCTATCAAAGAAATTCGATCAGAGAAAACCTGAATAGGAGGAAAAGGCTTAAATCTTGCATTTTCCTTATCCTTTGCCTTGCAAAATTTCCCAAAATCTTGCTTGGGGTATCCTTGCCAAAAAAAACCCAAAAATCCTTTGTTTTCAAGTGCCTTCCATTGCAGAGTTTTCTCAATTTTATACTGTCATTTTTATGCATCTGAGGGTGACGTCATCTTCTGTTTGGGGGTTTTCTATCTTTTGGTCGAATTTGTATCTCATATATGCATCTTTGTATGCATTCTTATCTATATTGGGCTTTTTGTATGCATTTATGTATGCGGTTTTGTATGCATATCGCATATACAATTGCACATACAAGGCGGGATACAAGGTGATACATGCAAAAGTCAAATACAAAGCGATATACAAGGGGATATACAAGACGGATCCAAACTTGTTTCAAATTTGTTTCATAAAGTCAATGGGATCCGTATTTGTGTATTGAAGTGCATGTACATGCGATGTGCAAAAGAAGGTGAGATACAAAAGTAGGATCTGATTTCAATTCCAATCCACTTCATAAAATGTCAAAGTCCGCTTTTGTATATTTGTATATTTTGTATATGCAATGGCATATTCAAAGGCAGATACAAACCTCGATGGGGGTTTTTTGCTAGTCTATTGTGTAGCAGTAGGTCCCAGTTTTTATTAGACTATTTCGTAGCGATGGGGCCACAGATGGAGATCAAATGGAATGATCACACGTGTCAGGATCGATTCAAAGGCAGATGCAAAAGGTGATACAAAAGTTAGGGTCTGCTTTTGTATGTTGGCATGTGTATTGCATATACAAAAGCAAATACAAAGGGAGATACAAAGACATATGCAAGGGATTTAATATGCAAAATACAAAAAATGAAGAAATCGTATAAATGCAAAATTGAATAGTTTGAAGAACCCGATATGCAGGTGACATCATCCAGATCTCCTCTTCGACCAGGGTCTTCGGGATGATGACGTCATCATGTTGATTTTCAAGGTGCATCCAGTTTTGTATGTCTGTATGCATACAAACGACGGTTCTCCTTGCAGCGAAAATAAAATTGACAGTCAGTCTACATTCAGTCAGGAATGGTCGCCGACTCTGAGAGCAAAATTGCAGATTCAGCTGACAGGAAAAATTCAGAGGCCAATTATACAAAATGCAGAGCCCGAATGTTCAACGGTTCCGGGCGATGAAAATCTAGAATTTCAAAGGGCTCGAGATTTAAAGTGTTGTAAAAGCTTTGTTAAGGGGTGATCTGTCCCATCTGCCATCAATGCAAATCCTATGCCTCTCAACTACCCCTTTCAGATATTTTCTACATTCATTGTTACAGGTAGATGATTCAGCTGCTCACATTGAAGGCCCAAAAATATCTTCCATCACCCATGTTCCAGATATTTCCTGCCATAACTTCTTGCAAGTGGACGTCCCTTCTAGTTGAGATTTTTTTGACAGAGCCCATTGGGTGAATTCATTGTAAACCTAATTAGGTCAAGTGCAAAATGCTATATCTGCATGAAAATAAGATGTAAAATAGGTTGAAAAATTTAGTAATCTTGTGCTTCTGATTCCAAACAGAGCACTCCTCTACTGTAACCTTGCCTTTTGATTGAACACATGCTAGGTATTTTACCTCTTCATGCTATTTTGACTCTGTGTGATTTAAGAATGATGTGTTTGTAAATGTTTAATCCTTCGAATCGTTTCTTGCTCCTTGCCTCTGTCAAAATCAATTTGATCTGTGTATGTTTATTAGTTATATCTAATTATTTTGTGCATCTTCTCAGTTCTGTGAGGGCTCTTTTATTCAAACCTGGTGTATCACCTTACTTCCATTCATGTTTCCTTCTACCCCTTTTCCCCTGCAAGCATTAGCACTAGGTTTAGATATATTTCTCTAAGCATTAGGCTTAGAATGAGGAACTAGCCTTCTCTGGAGGTCTGATCTCAATTTGCAAGGTCCCACACTTTCGAAATCATTCCTATTGTATCATTAGAATGCTTGGACTCTCTCCAAGTTGGGTGCAATTCTATGTGATAATAGTTCCATTGGGTTAGTTATTTTATATGTGGGAGACATAGAATAATTAATTAATATTTGGAAAACTTAGTACCATAAAGTAAAAACTTAGTAGCAAAAATTAAATGAGGGGTCAATGGTTTTGTGTACTCATAGTTTTGAGACACATGGTTTTCCCAATACCACAAGTTTTATTTGTGTGAGATTGAGTCTATAAAAGCAATCACATGGTTAGTGGTTTGGGTTAGCTGGTTGAGTGGGTTGTCGTTGTATTTAGTTTCTCTTGTGAGTGTATATGTGAAGCATGGCATGGGATAGGTGGTTACATGCTTGGACACATGGAGGATGCATTGGAGGAGCTTGATGTTTCAGAATTGTTCATGAGACTCTATAAGTGTATCACAATGTTTTATTATTGAATATACATAGGGTATGGATGCTTTTGGGGGCTGGGTTTTTCCCTCTTGAGGGTTTTCCCAGGATATATCTTGTAATATCTTGTGGCTTGTCTATTTATCTTTGGACTATGATTATTCTATAATCTTGTATGCATCATCATCTCTCATAGGGTTATGTAGGAAATGGTTTGATCAACCTGGTAATTTCCTAATAGTGTCACACATACCTCGATTCCTTCTATTGTGGTCACTACCCCTTATCCTCATCTTGCTAGTGCTTTGTCCATGCCTTATGTCTCTTTTATCCCACCATCTTCTTCATGTCTCATCCTATTTATACCCCACCCCTTATCTCTCATGGTCCCATTACTAGTGTACCCCTTTCTACCCTTGATGTCCTCATTAAATGGCTTGATAGAAAAGAGCATAAAGTTGATACCTTGCCACATGGGACTAATGATGATGATTCCATTGATAAAAAAACATACGCCTCTTGATTTTGATATTCTGACTTATCTGTTTACTAGTGGGGTGTGGGGCATCTTGATTTGAGATGTACTAGGGTAAAGGTGACCTTAATACACATTTGAGATCTTTTATAGTGTCATGTTTAGATTTTGTGTATGAAGAAAAATTATTCGCCAAGTTGTTTCCATGCATATTGAAAGAATGCTATTCAGTGATTCTTTTCTCTTCCTTAAAGGCCTATTCATACATTTTCAAAGTTGACCAAAGATTTTGTGCATCATTTCAAAGTCAATATGGGGTTAAAAACTACAATTTCATGTTTCTTTGCTTGTGCACAAGGGTCTAATGAGCATATTCATGAGTATGTTATCAAATTTTAGTCCTTGTAGTCTAAGATGCAATACCAACTCCCTAATGATGACATTCAAAGTATTTTTGTTAAGGTTTAATGAGTGTATACATGAGTACAATATCATATTTTAGTCCTTGTGGTCTAAGATGCCACACCAACTCCCTAATGATGAGCACCAAATTATTTATCTTATCTCTTTTTTTAGCTCACAACAATCCCTTAGAATTAGATGTTGTCAAAAGGGGATGCACCTTTTCAAAATCTAGTTGCAATACTTTAAGAAAATTGGAACAAGGATGAAACTTGTGCATTGGTAAATAGTTTGTTTGGAGGGCACAATAAAGTGTTTGAGATGCTTGACCCCAAAGTTAGGTTTGTTTGCACATTGAAAGGAATGAAGTTGTGCAAGGCACATGCAAAAGTACCCCTATACAACATATATGTATGCTACCATGTTGGGGAGAAGGGTGTACTCTATGGTTATTGCCCCTTTTTAGCTAATGACATGATTGAGAATGTGATCAAGGCTTGGAGTGAGGGTGTAGAATTCCACTATGGCATTGTGTTGAATCTATATATGTTGGTGTATCATTAAGTCCCTTAAGAAGAGAAGATCAAGAAGGTTCCTAGTCAAATACTAGTTCAATATTTCAAAGAGTTCATGTTAACCACAACACGTGGAAAATAAATGGCCAAACATGAGGAGTTAATGTATCATGTACACATGCATTATAGTTGTAATGTGTAGAGCAATACCAAGTAGCAACTACACTCATCATGTCAAATCTAGATGTTAAATTTGAGTTATATTGATATTTTAGCCAAGTGATTTTCCCAATATTGTAAATACTCTACTTCCAACACAATTGACATACATGCTCATGGTGGAGTCGATAGAAGAGGAGTGCACATGGTTACAAATAGGAGTATACATTGTAGATGTGTAGCCAATTGGAGCTTACCCATTGTGCTAGATGCTAATAGCAAGAGTTGGCATGCAAGATGATGAACTAGAAAATGTACCCAAAACTTGAGGCACCGAGAGAGACAAGCAAGGCAACATAAAGAGACAATTTAGAGATGCAACAAAGGAAAACAAATCACAATAGAGCAATCCCCTCTCAAGCACAAGTGCTCAAGACTACTTGGAGTAAGCATTCAAGAGCTAGGGGACGAGGAAGAGAGGTCCACATTCCCACAACACCCAAGTATTCTAGTACAAGTATCAACCCCAACAAAGGCTCCTACTATAGCGACAACAATAAATCAATCTCCATAGGTGCTAGTTATGGGGGAGATAGCACAAAGGATAGAGGAGGCACCAATGCAACAAATTTCAACATCTCCACCACGAGCAATAAGGCCACTAGTGAAAACACCTTTCATGCTAGTAAAGTTGTAAGCCACTATGAAAGAGACATGAACTAAGACACATGTAACATAGATAGTTGAGGGTGCAGATATTGACACGACTCTATTAACTACACAAGTCACAACAACACAACAATGCATGCTGCTTAGAATTCACACTGCTTTCCACCAAGATCAACTATTTGATTTCCTTTTTTATGACAATTCCCTCATTAGGGAAGTTATGGTCCAACTTATGAGATCCTCGTAGAACAGGTTAAGAGTGTATCCATTGAAGGTTGAGCAGGGTGGGAAATATGGCTTGCACAACATATTTGATAGGCATAGCGGCAATGGGGCTCGACACCATGTTTGATGGAAGTCTCGCAACATTGTTGTTGTCAACTTTCCATACCGTGATCAAGAACATCAATAGAGTGTGCCATGGAGAAGAGGTTTAGAAAGCTTCCCTGTTAGGATCTCACCTACACAATATTATTAAATAGGACAATAACATCTGAAAAGGAACACAATGCTAAAAAAAAGTTACAAATATACATATCTTGATAAATAAAGAACCAATATCATAGACCTATTTGAGTGGGCAACCTCCTTGAGAATAAAGCTCTATTACAAAATATGATTACCAGATGATCTTCTCTTTATTACAACATCAATATAAAGTCCTCATAAGGAATGATTTATAAGATACAATCAATATAAGATAACTCTACCTGTATAATACAATCTCATTACATTATTGCAACTTCATATGATACATATGGAATAAATCCACAAAACATAATATTATCTAAATAACTATACCATGATTATTACAATGCTCAAAATAATAGAAAGTTAGAATTTAAGAGTCCTAATATTCCATGCATAAAGTAAATCAGTAACAGGAAGCAGTTGTTGCGACACTAGAAGGAACCAAAGAAGGCAAAGCTGAACTGAATGTAGCTATGAAGAAAGTTGATTTTTGCAGAGAATCATCAATTAGCAGGACACCGCTCTATTTAAACACCATCTGGTTCAAGAGTCAAACAGTCAAAAGTAATTTTACACCTCATCCATACCAAAAAGCAGTAAATATTTGTCCAATTTTTATTAGCCAAAATTGACCTTTTACTGTTGAACTCGATGACATTTAAGAATAGCTGGACACACATATAGTTCTGCTGAATCAAGCACTAGAGAACCATGGGAAGGAACAAGAGAACTTAGGGTATTGGTCGAGTCTATAGATGTGCAATTGCCAGTGTTGCAACATGCCATTTTGTCTGCTTGCGTAGATATATTTGTGCCAGGCACAACTGATGTTAGGCATAATGATTCAATCAGTCAGCAGATTAATGCACTGGAAAGATTGATATAGCTAATCCTGGTCCCCTCGCCACTAGTTGTAAATTTGACTGCATAGCTAGAAGCAGAGAAGAAAACAACATGCAAAGGAGAAGGCCATGCAAATTGTTGCAGAAGAGGAGACAAAACAACTAGCCCCATGAAAGCAACGGGTTGCAGAGAGGCTTGAGTAAGCGATCGTCCAGCTTACAATCATCATGGAGGTCCACACCAGTTTGGAGGACATTGCACAAGCACACACAGTTTGCCACATGCCATTAAGTGGCAGGAATGAGTTAAGGCCCGCCCTGACCCTAATGAGGCTGCACTTAGTATATTGCAGGATAACCTGGTGCAAGAGGATCTAATTGATGAAGGGGCTGCAAATATTAATTGGCATGTAGAAGTGCAAATATAGGTTATTGATCGTCGAGGCACCTAGCATTCAGCTCAAGTGTGAGGCATTACACGGTCGTTGTGCAATATGGTTCGTAGTGTACATGAGGTCGATGTACAGTTTGTAGAGATGGAGTGCCAACTGGGTCAATTGCTAAAGACAAATGAGGATGGGGTGGCACACCTTGCAGAGGATATGACCATTTTGGTGGAAGAGGTTATAAATGCATGTGCCCAGCAGCAACAAGTTTTGATTGCACAAACTTGAGTGTTGCGCCTGAGGTTTCAAATTTACTTGCAATAAATGTTCGAATTGGATTTGGATCAACCCTGAATTTTGGGTTTTGGATTTGTTGTGTTTTTGTTTGTTAAGTGTTCTGTCCAGTGTGTCAGGAGAATGTTAGTACCAAAATTATAACTATTTAAATATTGCATCACAAATTAAAGAAACTTGAAAGTGAATAGATAGGATTTAAATTCTGGAGGATTATATTTTTTTAGTAGGATTGTAAGATAAAACTGTTAGCTTATTTGGAGAAGTATGAACTAAGTATAGATTAAAATTAAGTAGAGATAAAGATGTTTTAAAAGTACTAGAGATAAATGTTTATTTTAATATTTTATAGTTGATGAAGGAATATAGCAAAGCTCTGCTAAAATTAGTTTATAATTGTGTCTTTGTATGCTTAATCAAAATATGAATAACAGTGTGCAGGTTAATTAGAGGGCAAGACAACTTTCACATGCCGATATGCTAGTGTGCAGGAATTACACGTGTTTAACCTATAATCAAGTGCGCACATGGAGAAAAAGACTAATAAAACCTAAATGTTTTAATCCTCCAATGTTCGCTGCTTCCATTAGGGAACTTTGGGAACATAGTGCCCATATTGTGAATATACTCATAACCCTAGTTTTTGGTCCACTTTCAACCAAATCTTAAGCTTTACTCATATTGGAAACATCCAAACCTAAGTGCTACAACACCAGTACTGAACCAATTAAACAATTGATCATGGCCATCACAGATAACAAGTTGTTAGCACACTTCCAAAGTGTCAACCAAAGAAAATTATGCTTAAGAACATGCCATTGATCAATGAAACATAAGGTGAGGTCCAATGTTCAAGAACTCGTGCTCTCTTTATTTCTCCAAGTTTTTCCTCTGTACAGTTATAACTGGCAGTACTCAACGTAATTAGATTTCAGAGAGTATACATTGTAGATGCAAGAAGAAAAAAGGCAACCTGATTTTCATATTTATTAGCTATAAATTCCCATAAGCAAATGATTACTTATTATTTTAGTTTCATATTTAAATTCCTTTCTTGCCTGATTCTTCAAACGATATTTCTTACTACAACAAAAGACAGAATCGGAGAATAGATTGCTTCAAATCAAGCTCAAATGCACAGTTATTCTTGAGTGAATAGATATGAAATCATAAAACCAAGTTGAAGTCACACACAAATCTCATATTTAGAGGCATGAAATTCAGTCTAAAAACCATTGTCATGAAACGGTTGGTCTTGTTGGTCTTGTGCCATAATGGACATGCTATGTTTGCAATCATCTAAACACTCAAATCGGTACACAATCTAGAGCCACCTCAAAAAAAATTAAGCTCTTTGCATGTCTGATTATTATTTTATTATATCATATATCATTCTTATTCCAAAGGTGAATTTATTTTTGTCACCAATTTCAGCCATCCATGAAAAATGTTGATTACCCACATCCGCATGTAAAGCTTTGGAAAGACAAGAAGAGTGTACCTAAAGAGGCTCCCTTGTTACATTCTCAGGTCTGCATAGAATTGCAGAGAATAAGTTGATATACTCGGAAGTAGGTTGACAGAGTGGGTTTGACTGGAAGTTAACAGCTATAGATACAGTATATGGCAATCAACTCTCCTGAATACACATTTAAGTCGGTGGCCTAATTGATTCATTTCTGTCAATTATAGAATTCTTCAACTCCAGTCTTTAAGCACAAATGAAAATCAATCCTCAAGCTAAGCTGATCATATGTGCAATGGGTCATTCAATACACAATTCTTAATAGTAGTCTCTCTAAGCCTTATTTTCACAAAGGTGTTCTAAACTATTTATCAGCTGGTTCACAGAGGTTTATTGAATTCCACACTACATTTCAATTTGAATTCATATAAATTCACTGACTTGCATAGGCAACAATTTGTTCAAAAAATGTTTTCGTAAATGGTTTCTTTATAATGTCAGGAGATGGTCAATCTTAGAAGTTACAAGAACAAAATTTCCAACTTTGAGAGACAATACTGCACATACCTAAGAACTGTGCAGAATGTCCTAATTTTTAGACTTTTACTAGATGCTACCCATATACAGTATATGGATGCTTCAAGCTACTTGGCAGAGGAAAGAAATCCCAACTGTCAATTTACGACACTTAGTGCTTTGCTGGATTATGTCTGCATGCATATACTGCATATTTGTTGAACTTTCTTTATTACTTTTGTTCTTGGAGATGGCTTATGCACTTGCTTCATGTAATATGCAAATTTCAGAAACAGAGGTGACAGTTTCATTGAGCTCTCCCCACCTCCCTCTCTCCATAAAGCTCCCAAACCACGTCAACATCAGACTCCAGAGGCAATTGGGCATTCTAGATATAATATGAAGTCCATTTTAGCATTGGAGAAGTGCAAACCAGAGGAGCTGGTATGTGGCATATCTCATAAGTCTTCACTAACTATACATGAACACTAGAGATTTGTCTTCCCGTGTTGCTGCATTTCCATAAGCTTTAATAAACATCTTTCTCCACTGTTAAATTCCGTATTTAGTCTTCATTATTGAGCAAGGTCCTGTCTATTTTTGACTTTTACATTAAATAACTTGCCAACTGCTGCATTACTTTGAGAGCACTAGTTCAATCCGATAGCTAAGGAGCTTCTTTATAATCATAATGCTTTTGAGATGTCTATTGCAGAGGAACAAAATTTTAAGGAGAGATACTTTGCAACAAAATCAGTGACTTATTTCTGTTTCCTTGATCAAACCCTCTACTCAAGATTCATCCTCTCTTGTGCATTTGAGATACTCAGATTAGATTCATATTTTAGGCAGCATAGTGGAGGAGACCGCACTTTACAGCATGCTATGTCCTTCACATAGAGGCCAGAAACAATTAGTTCTTATTCTTGGCTGCCTTAACGTGACATGGACCAGAAGCATATCTTCTTGGATTAAAGGTCTCAAAGAGGAAAAAGAGAACAAACAACGCAGGCAATTGTAACACTAAACTCAGGCCAAACTGAGAGTGGTGAGAACAGTAGATTAAAAACATATATCTTTAAGTTTTATCCCTAAATCCGATACTTCTCTGTCTCTTAATCAAGTAATTTGTCATTTCTTTGTTGTATTTGATATTGAAGATGCATTCCGTATTTAGAGTTTTCTGTCTTCCATTAAACATTTTTATGCAGTGTATTATTATATTGTCTTCTCTCTCTCCCCTCCTTGGAAATATTCTGATGTAGTTGCAGAGGTGCATATTTTCTGCCTGCAATCCAAGATTCAAACAACTTGTCTACTTTTGGCTCCAGAGAAAATCCTTCAGCTTTCATTTCTTTATAGCATTTGTAAGCCTCCCCTGATTTGCCATTCAGAAAGAACCCATTCAGTAAAATGATGCTGGCACTATCATCAATGCAGATGCCATGCTTCTCCATAGCATTCACCAGCTTAAAGGCGTTCTCATATTGGCCCCAACTACAACACCTTCTGATGGACAGAAGGTAAAATTCCATTGTAGGAGCACAGCCAGTTTTTTTCATTCTATCAAAGAGCTCAAAGATTGCATCACCATCTTTAACAAATCTAAAAACTGAATGATAGATTCTAATTGTTGGTGCAAATCCCTTCTGAATCATCTCATCCAAGATTCTGTAAGCATCTTCTGCTTCCCATGCCAAACAAAGGTGATTAATAAGGGAGATGTATGTTACAGCATTTGGATTGAAACCCATTTCTTGAATTCTGTTAAAGAGATGCAGTGCCTCTTTGATAAATTTATGTTTAGCCAGAATGTAAATTACTGCATTATACACCTTCAGATTTGGGGTAAAACCTTTCTTCTTCATTTCGTCATAGAATCTGACAACATCATAGAATCTGCCTGCCTTTGAGAGGCAACAAATGATAGTAGTATAAGATGAAACATCAGGGGTGATGCATAGATTATACATGTCATTCCATAGCCTTTTCACCTCATACACATCAACTAAAATGTTGCCCCAACCATTAAGAAGAACATTAAAGCTCTTTGTTTCCAGGGGAAAGTACTTCTTATTGAAATAAATTAATTCTTCTGCCTCTTCAAAATACTGATATCTGCAAAGAGCACGGAGTAGGTAAAGGAAGTCATTGAAGTCTGCAGCAAGTTTGAACTTTTCCATGGCATGAAATGTCTTAATAGCTTTGTCAACGGCCTGAGTAGCAGCATACCTTTTAACCAAAAAAAACTCAAACAATTAACAACTCTGCAAGCAAATCAGGAATGTGTAAAGCCCAGCAGAAAATTGAAGTAAATAAAGAACGTAAGAAGAAAGGCTTACAAAAATTTAAAATTGTGCCGAAACTACAAAGCAGCTAAAGTTGATTAATACAATAAACAAATACAAGGCATATCAGTTGAATAGACTTTGCAAATAGTTTTCCTTAAAAAAAACATAAAGCTTATACATTTGCTTAGAAATTCCTCCAAAAGAGGCCTAGGTGTAGGCCAGTTGACACAAGAGGAGAAATTACTATAAGAATTTGGCAAATTTTCACATTCCCGAATATCATGTGACTATTCAATTGATTGACTAAATTTTTGAGAATTAACATAATAACAAAAGAGGATTGTGTTTACTTCACAAATTTATGTTCTCTGAATTTTGCAGAGATAAATTACTGAGTGACTTACATCACCTTAATATAATAAACTTTCTACACAAGCATAATATGTGATCCGTCTATAAAGAAACAAAAAACTCTGGAGTTTGTTGCATTGCTTATTGCAGACCACAACAAATGGATGGCAACTAAACAATGGCCTACTAGCAGATAAGTTGCATAGAAAGCTTTTCAATTTTGTTTTTTTCATTGATTGTGTTCTATGAAATTTCGAATGTCTGGTCCACTATGCTTCAGGCCTAGTTAAATATTTGGAATTTGCCTTTGGACTCAGTGGATGGGAGATAATTATTGAAATGTAATAGGATGATTATAGGCAATTGACCTTTAAGATGATGCCCACAGGAATAGGCCAAGCCCTCTTCCCAGGTAAGTAGAAAATGAGATTATCGGGATTTCACCATTCACAAAGGGTAGGCATAATCCACAGGTGACATGTATTGCCTGGCCTCTGATGACTAGTGTATATCCCCTGCTGGAGAATTACTCTGCAACCAAACTCTGAGCCTGAATGTCCTAATAGGTGAGTTAATGTTTGAGTGCCAAGCTTGACCAGCTCAAAACATTTTAAAATAGCTTCATGGAATCTGTAATGACTATGGTGTGTGGATGAAAGTCCTTGTCTCTATGATGTTTTAGTTTATTGCTTTAAGTCCTGAACTGTAAGTTGTTTTAATTGAAACTATATTGTATGATCTAATGAAAATCACATAAACATTTGGCAGAATTTTGCAGAACTCGATCAAAAGCAATTCATTAGTTGCAATTTTTTAATCTGGAGCTCTTGTGAATATGAAAAACAGTATGGACACTGCCTTTCAGGTTAGATGTACTTCATGGTTTTCTGTCTACCCTTTTCTACCCAGGATCCATCAGAAATTATAAACTGAAAAAACAAAACATAGAGGTCCATTAGTGAGTTTGACGAAGTTTTATACTGCTCCCCAAGATTCCATTCCATTTAAAATTAGGCCCATCCAAATAAGGTAGAAACTATCTAAGGAAATAATTGCACCGCATCAGCAATGCAAATGCATTGGACAATCTCTAATTTCGAATGATGTTTAATTAAATTTTGCACCCCAAACGAAGTTTAAATGAAGGGCAGAAGCAGGGTGCAATTATTGGGGAATTGTAATGGAATAAATACCCCTCAGACCTCACTTCTAAGCTTCAAAGGAAGATCATAACATGCAGTCCAGTCCTTCAAGGGGCATGCTTAAAAAAGTTAAAAACGAAAACTTCAACAAGGAACATACCTTTGAATCATGATTTTCAAAGTGTGGTGGGTCACCATTCCCTTCTCATGCATTTCTCTGATCAAACCCCATGCTACACTAAACTTCTTGTGCATACCCAATATAGAGATCATGGTGTGGTACACATTGACAGTATGACTGTAGTTTTCCTGTGAACCTACCCATTGAAAAACAGTCAATGCAGCTCTCCAATTACTCTGAGTTCTGCAAAGGAGTTTTTGCACCAGACTTGACGAAGAAATGAATACACAGTCGTTCAGTATTGCCATGCCCTCTTCCATGGAGAGGCCGATAATGGATTCAATCTTCTTAAGGATGGCATCTTCATCATTTACTTTTTGGTCTTCACTGGTGTTTGAGATGATTTCACCCAAATCATCATCATCATCATCATCTTCTTCTTCTTCTTCTTCGTCCTTTTCTTCAGGGCGTGTATATCTCGTGTCTGAAGAAACCCAGCGGGGGTACGGAACTGAGTCATTATGAACTGTTGTGAAGGATGGAAAGCGGCGTAAAATGGTGGAATTGGTGTGGAACCAAATATGGGGATTTGGGTACACGGAAGGGATGGTACAGGATTTATTGGCAGATGAGCAAGTGATATCCACAAGAAGAACAAGTGATCTCTTGGTAAAATGGATTGCCATCCATGGAAACTGTTTTGAGCATTCAAGGAAATCAGATTGCGTACATTGTTTTTCTTCACTCCTTCGCTCGATGCCCTAGCAGAGTAGGCAAGGTGCAGGGCAGCTATAGAAGAGCATATTTAAAGACTCGACATTCTGAGGTTAGGAAAAGTGAAGTTTGTAATTTGCTTCATAATTGTTGCTATGGAAAATTTTTATTTTTATTTTCAAAATACATTGTGTTGCTATAGAAATTCTGTAATTGCATTTTCTCCTATTGTTTTCCTTTTAGGTTCCAATTTGTACAAGCCAAGCATACTCTCATTTTGTTGGGCTTAAAATTAGGTGGTTTAGGGGAGAGGGCCCCGGTACTTGTGCACCCTAACTTTCAGGGTTCACGTAGGTTTCCATGTGTGACGAAGACAATTTTTTCTGACGCAGTCACGCGTGCAGTGAGGTGGACAGTAAAAAAATTTATTTTTCAAAGGTGTCTGAGTTAGCGTACATGTGGAGGACAAGGACAAGTGGAGACACTTTTCCCCCCCTCATTTTGAAGGTTGACCAAAGGTGGAGCATGAGAACCCCCCAATGGCAGTTCATGAGGATTGGAGTACATGTTCACTATGTGGTGTTCACAACAAACAAACCCACATGTCTCAATCAAACAAGGCAACATTAATTCATCACCACTCTACACTCCACTCTCAACCCTCCACATTTACTCCCTCTACTTATGTCGATGCATGTATGGGATGGTGCCAAGATTCGAAGTAATGGCATCTTGAATGTTGCAGTATGCAACATTAAACTTGCAACAACACCTTACAACCAACCCTCTTCTTCTGAAAAAACTCGTCTCATTTGGCACCAAAATCTATTCACTTCCTCTCTCGTTCAACCATGGCTTCCACAAGATTAACCAGAGAGGTTCTCAGCACCTACATAAAGGGAATGAGTGAAGGATGTCAAAGTATGCTCATTGCTCATGTTGGAGGCCCTTGTTTGGGTACCTTTGATTTCAAGTTGAGGTTTTTATACCTTGCTAAGGCAATGAACTAGCTGGTTTTTTTTTATTTTTTGCTTGTTTCTTGCCTCTTGTGTGTTGTTTAGGCTTCTATATATTTCTTTTTGTTGTTTCAAAAGACATTTCTTCATTTCACTCTTCTATATGGCTATAAATGGAAGGTGAGGACCTCATACCTCAAATTGTAAATTTCCCACCTAGTTTATTTGGTATTTTTGCTCATCTCATCTTGTCAGGTCATTGTTTATTGTTTGAGAATGCATTACTTTGTTTCACTCATATATCTCATTGTAAATGGAAGTCGAGGTTGTCATACCTCATTAAGGAAAATGACACACTTTTTTTTCCATTTTTTTTCTTATTTCATTTCTACCATGTATTTTTCAGGCCATTGTTTATTGTTTGAGATTTGGCATTTCTTCATTTCACTCCTTCCTCTTGTTGTAAATGGAAGTTAAGGTCATCATACCTTAGTAAGGCAATGACCCACCTAGTTTTTTTAATAATGCATTGTTTAGCCCATTTGCCATTTAGTATTTATTGTTTCAAAAGGCATTTCTTCATTTCACTCCTCCATGTCACTGTCAATGGAATCTCAAGTCATCATACCTTACTAAGGTAATGACCCACTACAACTATCTTCTTTCACTCATTTCTTCTCTACTATGGTTTGTATAATTCATTGTTTATTTCATGGTTAAGGGGTTTAGGGGGCCTAATAGTGGTGCACCCTAATATTTGGGGTTCACATGGCCTTCTACCAGCCACGGTGTCTTGTTTATGCTCTATGTTGCATTGTTTTGGCATCTATTTCATTCTTCTTTACTATTTGAGAAGGTCCTCATTTGACTCCTCTATGTGGTTGTAAATGGAAGGTATGGTCCTTATACCTTACTAATGTACTAACACAATTGGTTTTTTTGTTTTATTGAGATTCTTATTATCTTGAAAGGCACAATAATGGTTGCTAGAATGTCTAGTTGAACGCTTAAGGCTCTTTGTTTCAGTAACTTTCTATTGAAACAGTTCTAAAGATTCTAAAATTCAAAACTGATGTTGAAGGGTGCTTGTTTGAATAGCCAGTGCTTTTTAGAATGAAGATAGTTTGTAATTGTTTAGGGGAAAATTGGATTTGTTAAAGTTCCAGTGTTTAGATGCTTAAACCCTCCTTTCCACCTTACATTGAAGGATCTAGGGTCGAGTGACGAGCACTATCATACCCTAGGCCACTTGCAGATGTAGAGAAACTTGGATTAGGGAATTAATTATCATTTTTTCTTTCTCCTATGTCTAATTGACCATTAAAACCCTAATTATGCAAATACGACAACAAATTAAGGATTTATGGAAAAAGCTCTTGCAAACAAGAGTAAAATATTGAGTTACAGAGTACTTGTTTTCAGGGTTCTGAAGCGAAATAGTTGGGGACACTGGAGCGGACGCCCAAGTCCAAGGTACCTACTTTTTCAAGAAATATGGACCTCCTTCTGACACTGATTAGCCCTATAACTTCTGTTTCCTAAGATCTGTCTGCGGAGGACACTAGAGTGAGCACCCAAGTCCTAGAAGTGCTCCTTTGTCTGACTTTTCTTCAGATCCTAAATCCCTGATGCCTGCCAAGCCTTCTTGCAACTCCACTTTTCCCGGATGCGACACCTGTAACCTGCAATCACAAGACTTGGTTTGGGGGTTGTGGTGTTTAGAGGTTTGCCTTAGTCAAACCCTGAAGGACACTTAAGTCTCTGAACACCATTGTTAGATAAAGAGGGTGTGCCCTTGTGAGGCAAAGGCCAAAAACCAAAGAAATCAATGATAAAAACACAATGATATGTCACCTTGTAGTGAAGCTCTCATGGAGGAAGATGGTCTTCATGCCATGAGAAGATTGATGCTCAAATATGCAAATATCAACACACAAAACACATAAGTCTACTCTTGCAACACAATATAAGCCTTGAATCACCTTGAGAACACTTGAACATCACCTTTGCTATCTAATTGCCATCTAGTTGAAATCTAGTTTTACAAATGAATGCCTAAGCATGCTTATATATGCAACTACAAGCAATCCTGCCAAGAAATTAAAATTCAAACTTTACCATGTCGCCAAAATAACCAAATAACGGTCATAAACTGACACCCAAAAATTAGGGCTGCCCCAAAATAGGGTAGGACTAGGGCACGGGTGCCCAAGTCCTCTCCCCCTATTTTGGGCAGGGTACAGCTCAAGGGGTCCACCTAGGTCCAATTTGTCATAGAACCTAGGTCTCATTCCATCGGGATGCCAAATTATGAACTAAAATGTCCTAAATGCACTCTAAAGACCCAGGAGCTAAACCTTATGAGGAAAAAGCCCCCAAGGGGACATTTTCTGACGTTACATTTAGCCCCCACTTTAATGTATGTATAAACTCAAGGCCAATACATGCATTAAAGTAAGGTCACAAACACAACAAACACACCAGGCATGGAGAAGACACACTAATCTCATAGAAGACAGTAACATACACAAAACACAGAGAAGACAGTTACAGTCACGCAAAACATGGAGTAGACAGTCAATGCATAGAAGACATATTAATGCATGAAAGACAGAAATGATATCTTTTCTCTTCTTTTTCTCATATATATGAAATACAAATGCAAGTACTGGAAAGTAAACAAACCTCCCAAAATGCAGGAAGCACTACTCGAAGGTGTTGGTCTCTGCATATGGGGCAACACACACACAATACACACAAAACCTCCCAAAATGCAGGAAGCACTACTCGAAGGCGCTGGTCTCTGCATATGGAGCACCAAACACTCCACACAAAACAAGCACACCAAAACACACACACTTGAAGACATGAAGAAAACACGGCAGACAAGCGATGGAGTGTACCTATTTCTAGCTCCAACACCATCTCAGGCACATTACAGACACACATCGATGATTGGGCTTTGCCACAACAATTGCCAAAGACACGCTTTCCGCTCCCCGCCTCCGCAGAGGACTTTTGAAAATGACAGGATGATGCAATCTGCTCCAAGAAGTACACCATCCCCGCCTCCGCAGAGGGATTAAGAAAAAGGATATGCACGATATCCTACCTCCGTAGAGGGCTTACATGATTGATTGATTGGTTGCAAACAAACTCAGGATGCATGATGCACCACTCTGGGGCGCAAGTCTCTGCATCTAAGGTCAAACACATTGTTAACATCTATAATAGACAGCTTACCTTATATGCCTCCACCTTAAGGTGGTTGATATCAGTTATCGATATCAAGCACATTAAGGTAGGAAGAAGACACACAAGGGAACACTGACTTTCGCAAAGCCCATGCCCCCCGGAGGTGACATGTGCTTTACGATCACCAAATGTTCCCACAAACACATCCTTGCAAGAAACATGTTAGTGTCTACAAGATCATGATAAACAACAACATCAATGCATATGATTAACCACACAAAGAGCCAAGGCTATACAACGAATTTGGAGTTTGAGGATAACCAGGGGCTATATCACGAAGCTCTCTGAATCAAGTACCACCAAGGCCATATTCAAAGGCAAACAAAGGTGCACAGAGTAGCAGTATTGTTAAGGTTTGTAAATGCGATAGAAACATCATGAAATTCATTATGTGGAGAGCACGAGTGATTCCACTAGCCAAGCGTCAGATAAGATATACAACCCCATCATCATATTAGGAACTAAGTCCATTTTTTGATTGCTCTCGAAAGGGACACTAGGTCTGCATCAGTATAAATGTTTGTCATCATCCACCAGCTAGATGGAAACACTAGAGGAAGGGAAATAATAAATAAGAGAGGAGAAACAAGTGTCTTAGGGAGAATCACGTAGAAGGGTGCCCCCAAGTCACCAACCATGACGCTATGTTTGTAAGACACAACACACAACAATGAAATCAGAGATAGAGCAATTTGGAAGAATGATGATACAAATAGAAGAAGGTCACAACAGATGCGGTCTCCTGGTATCCCGAACCTTACAGGAGAATCTGAGGTCATTCCAGGATGCCCAAACAACATATAACACATCACGAGGGAAGCACATCACGAGAGAAATAAAAGATTAGAGATACTTACCTGAAGGATCTTCCAATCTAACCTTTGTCAACAATTAAATCAATGCCATTTTTCCATGGGTTAGGTGAATTATTAACTTCTTCTATTAGACCAATTATTGCATCATAGTTCATATAGTCATCTTTAGCCTCATAAGGTTTATTAAGAGAGTTTTCATACTCATCATTCTCAATGTATTGTGTTAAGTCTTCTGCTACCCGAGGGTATGTATCCATGAGAGATGTGTCATATAGAGGCATGAAATTAATTAGTATGATATGTGTTATTCCTTGAACAACATCAATACCCTCTTGTCCTTCTTTTATCAAATTTCTTATGTTGTGAATCACAGGTATAGCTTCTTCAGCTATCCTCTCGGTTTGCACATATTCTTGGAATTCAGTTAGGTCTTTATCAAGTTTGTCTATTTGCTCATATGTTATTACATCAATAGGGACCTCAACATCATGAATTATTTGTTCTTCTATTGTAGGAGGCATGATGTCTTTCAAAAAGTTTGTTCCTTCTATTATGTCGTTGAGTTCATCATTTTGGACCAACATATCCTCATGGGAAGAAGCATTTTTGAAAGAATGATTAGAGGACAAGTTTATGTCATCATCACATGGAGCAGGTATTGAATGCATGGGAGAAGTGCTATCACCATCATCTTTTTCGTTGCTACTCATGGAGAAGAACTCAGTTAAGCTTTTCTAAAATCGTAGGATATTCACTCATGAGGGTTAAAAATTGGTCAAAATCAAGGTTTTTGATAAATGCATGCAAAGATACCATTGAAAAATGACATGAAGGTGCCATTTCAATGTAAGATCAGATTTTGAGAAGCTTTTCCAACTTTATGCAAAAGTCAAGAGCAAAAATAGCCCAGAATGTTTAATTTTTCGATACTTTTTTCAAAGCCAATGAATGAAACAAAGGGCAATGTAAGGATTTAAGTCATGGTCAGCAAGTTATATGTCTTATATCAGTCCAAAACATAAATATAATCACTCTCAACACACTCTTGATGCAAATCCAAGATAATGCCATGTCAAAATATAGTGGAAATATGTCAAAATAGGCACATTTTTCACCAAAATTCAATGCAAAAGAGCATAAAAATGGGTGTTGTGAGGAAAATGACGATGGAAAGCAAATAATATCAGTAATAACAGCCACTTGATTCAAAATACCCAACACAACATGATTGTAGTGTCACTTAAGGTAAAACCCTAGTGAAAATATAGCAAAATATACAAATTTTCACGGTTTTTTAACTCCAAGACCTAGCAAAAGGGGTGTTGTAAGGAATTTTAGGAGGTAAAGAAAATAATATCAATAATATCAGTCACCGCAATCCATAAAATTGATCACAACACGCTTGGAGTGCAAACTAGGTCAAACCCTAGGGCAAAAATAGCTAAAATGTGTAGTTTTTTGCAAAATTTTCACTACAAGAGCTTGATAAAAGGGTGTTGTGAAGCTTTTTATGAGAGATAGAAAATTATTACCTTGATAATAGAAAAATAATGCCAAAATACCTTTCACAACATGCCTACGATGCAAGTTTTGAGAGTCAATAAGGCCAAATTTAGTGAAAATTGTTGTTTTTGAAGCCCTAGGTTTGAGATCTTGGGACAAAATGCTATGGGAATGTTTTGAAATCTGAGTTATAATGAAAATGGCTTACTCTTAGATCTGAAAATGATTTTCAAGCCTTAATATGCAAACTGCCCATGCTAATTTAATGAAAATGCATCAAAATTGCTAGTTTTTTGGTGAAATTCTCTATGCAAAAATGCAAATATTTTAAATCTAAATACAAATTTACACTAAAATGCAAAACTACAGCCAAATGTTAATTTGAATGAGCCTCTAAAATTAGAATAAAAATTAGAGAAAAAGATTTTGCCTACTAACCCTAGATTTTGGAATTACTAGGTTATATAAAATTGTCAAAATTTCCACAAAACCCTAGCAATTAAATGATGAAAATGTAATGCAAATTTCTGAATTTTTGGATTTTTCTGTAGTTTATATCAGATCTGATGCAAAAATCATGAATTAAGAAAATTTAGAAAGAATTGATGCAATTTAGTAAGCCAAACAATGCATTTTTTTTGTATTTTCCAAATTTTTTAATTTTTTAAAATTTTTCTCAATGCAATAAAATGAATGACTATATGAATGAATGAATGAAATCCAAATCTGAAGACACACACTCAGCAAGTTGCAATTTAAGTCCAAAAACATGGGTTCACCAAAATGTTTAGGAGAAAATTGTATTTGTTAAAGTTCTAATGTTTAGATGCTTAAATCCTCCTTTCCACCTTACATTGAAGGATCTAGGGTCGAGTGACAAGCAATATCATACCCTAGGCCACTTGTAGATGTAGAGAAACTTGGATTAGGGAATTAATTATTAAATTTTCCTTCTCCTATGTCCAATTGACCATTAAAACCCTAATTATGCAAATACGACAACAAATTAAGGATTTACAGAAAAAGCTCTTGCAAACAGGAGTAAAATACTGAATTACAAAGTACATGTTTTTGAGGTTTCGAAGTGAAACAGTCAGGGACACTGGAGTGGGAGCCCAAGTCCAAGGTACCTACTTTTTCAGGAAATCTGGACCTCCTTCCAACACTGATCAGCCCTGTAACTTTGGTTTCCTGAGATTTGTCTATGGAGGACACTTGAGCTAGCACCCAAGTACTGGAAGTGCTCATTTATCTGACTTTTCTTCAGATCATGAATCCCTGATGACTACCAAGCCCTGCAACTCCACTTTTCTTGGATGCGACACCTGTAACCTGCAATCACAAGACTTGGTTTGGGGGTTGTAGTGTTTAGAGGTTTGCCTCGGTCAAACCCCAGAGGACACTTAAGTCTCCAAACACTGTTGTCAGATAAAGAGGGTGTGATTTTGTGAGGCAGAGGCCAAAAGTTAAAGGAATCAATGGTAAAAACACAATCATATGTCACCTTGTAGTGAATCTCTCATGGAGGAAGATGCTCTTCATGCCATGAGAAGATTGATGCTCAAATCTACAAATATCAACACACAAAACACACAAGTCTGCTCTTGCAACACAATAGAAGCCTTGAATCACCTTGAGAACACTTGAACATCACCTTTGCTATCTAATTGCCATCTAGTTGAAATCTAGTTTTACAAATGAATGCCTAAGCATGCTTATATATACAACTACAAGCACTCCCACCAAGAAATTAAAATTCAAACTTTATCGTGTCGGCAAAATAACCAAATAACAGTCATAAACCAACACCCAAAAATTAGGGCTACCCCAAAATAGGGCAGGACTAGGGAGTGGGCGCCCAAGTCCTCCCCCCCTATTTTGGGCAGGGTACAGCTCAAGGGCTCCACCTAGGTCCAATTTGTCATGGAACCTAGGTCTCATTCCATCGGGATGCCAAATTATGAACTAAAATGTCCTAAATGCACTCTAAAGACTCGGGAGCCAAAACTTATGAGGGAAAAGCCCCCAAGGGGACATTTTCTGATGTTACAGTAATATTTGATTTTTTCTTTGCTTAATTTCTTGTCTAGTCAATGCAAATCAAATTGTCTCCATAAACAAGATTTATATGACACTATAGCTTCAATTTACTTGTGTTTATGAACACAACTATATGGTTGTCTTCTGTGTTTTCTAACACATTTATTACTTTTGGAAATTATAATATTATATTCGAGCATCATTATGACCTCTCCAATTTAAGTTAAAATTTTAAACTTTTAGTTCTTTCAATCGATAATTTATATTGACACATTTTTTCGAAATGGGTACTCAAAATTTTTATTGATTGTGAAAAATTGTAAAGTTGGGTTTGATGTTGATTATCTTGAAAGCCTAATAATGGTTACTACATTATGCATTGAAGGTGTTAGCAGAGTTGAAAACCATTGCTACTGACACCATTTGTGGTGTTAGCAGGGTTGGAAACCATTTTTGCTAACACTATCTGTGCTATTAGCACGATTGGAGACTTATCTAATACTTAAACCCTAGTTAGGTTTTTTTAGATTTGAATTTATTCTTGATGTTATATTAATCTCATATATGATTATGCTTTAACCTTTGATATCCATTATACTAGATTTTGGTGTTGCTTTTCATAGTTTATCTTTTGCCTACCCAATCTGCCCTTGATTTGACCAAAGGTTTACAATTTTACCAATCAAGGAATGTAAGACTTGTTAGGAAAAGGTGTGTTGTACACCTTGCATAAAATAAATTATTTAATTGTGTAAAATAAATATTTATTTGTGGTGCATCTTAAGTGATGTGTTTAGCCGCATTAAATATTTATTTGGGGTCACTTGTAAAAGTTGTATGTAACATTGAGTTAGTTATTTTATGTATGTGGGAAACATAGAATAATTATTAAAGACATGATATTTCCACAGTCCATCTTGAATGATAACTAATTGTTTCTGGAAAAAACTATGTAGAGCTTTTTTGCATCGACGTTTCGGATCACACTCTGTGATCCTTCATTAGGAAGAGGATGAAAATGATACATAATTGCAAAAACTAGCTTCTTAAAAGAAAGAGAAAAAAGGGGGTGTTAACAAGCAAAAACAAGACAAGGTAGAGAATAAAATAAAATAAATAGAGAAAAGAAAGATAAAAAGAGAAGAGAGGGAGAGAGGGAAAAAGATTAAGTTGATGTAAAAAGGTAAAGAATAAATAAATAAAATTAAAATAAAAGGAATAAAAGAAGGGAAGATAAAAGTGGGAGATAAGGTCAACTCAGTAAACGAAAGAGAAAAAAAAGATAGAAGGAAAGAAGACAACGAGGGTGAAAGGAGAGAGAAGAGGGGAATCAAAGGGAAGGTAAGACAATTAGGAAAGAAGACAACTCATGTGCTTGGGAGCTTTATGATAGTGTGGTGTAGTGTTTGGAGTTTAGCATGAATTGATCGGTTGTAGGTGCTCATGGATACTTGGAGACTTGGGTAAGGCTAGAGATCTCTTTTTTCTTGGAGATCATGTGTTGAGATGGTTACTCTTTGATGAGATTTCAATAGCAAGACCGAGGAGCCTACACCTAGGTTGAACATGAGTTCAACATGGACCTATTGAGGAGATTGTTCTTGGAGAGTCATTAAGGCTTGGTGCATCCTAGAGGAGCAATCTCATTCCCCACTATTGGTCCTCTCAATGGTGAATGATTTGATAGGTATTGCCTACCTAATTTTTGGATACATTTTTTCTTTGTGTCTTGTCTTCTCATGTATGCTTGAGTCTTGAGCTATGGATATTAGTTTTAGAAGACTTGTTTGAGGATGTATGGTTATGATTTTTTATCTCCTTATGTTTGATTCTAAGTTGTTTTGAGGTCATTGTGTGTAAAGGAGATGGTTAGTAGCTTTGGACATATTCCTTGTTGAGGAATGGAGGTTTGTTTGATCTACCTTTGGTTTGAGAGGCTTACATCTCTAATTAGTTAAATGTTGTGAAGGCTTCTTGATTTGGGGTTTTAGAAAGGAGATCATACTTTTTCACAACTATAGCACATTGGTGTTGGTAGAAGGACATGATTTTGATTTGCAGGTTCTCTCTTGTTGGTCTAATGCTTCCTCTTGGATGTTTGTGTTCACATGACATTGCAGTTGACGTTTGTATGGAACCCTTGTGAGACTCTTTCATCTCTTTCTCTTATGATGTGGAGGACTTGGAAGAGATATGGACTTGTGGTGAGAGTTATGTTGCAACTATTTTAGTTTGTAGGTTTTGCATATCATTGTGTGTGTTCTTTGACACTGTGTGATAGAGGATTTAGCCACATCTTCTATGTGAGTGCTATTAGTGGATCTTTGGAGGCCTTGATTGATTTCAAATTTGACATCATCCATTTAGTGGGAGTTCCAGGATCTATATGTGTCCTTTGTTGGATGTTCTCATTATACTACGGTGTGGAGGGTCTTGAGGTTTGGTATCATATGTTTATGTGTTGTTATCTTAGAGGACTTCTTTATGCAAGATATAATATATACATGGACTTGTCATAATTGTGATTTGGGTTGGATATGTTGATGGCATAAGGTATACTTGATATGATTGGTATACCTTTGATTGGAGGTATGGTTAGTTGGATGTGTCGGCAACTAGTTGTGATTTCTATTCTAGTTATGGTGATTAATTCTTGTCAGCTACTTAGGCCTATTTGTTACCATTAAATTTGATGTTTGTGTTTGGATATCAGTTGATATAGGTTTGAACTTTCTTCTTTGTGATAGTTTAGTGTGGCATCTCTTTGGAGGATCTTATCTTTCATGGTTTGGTATGATGGAGGATGAAAGTATTCTTGTTTGGGATGGTGGTCACCTTGATTATTGTTGCAGGTATCTTAATGGAGCACATGGATGTTTACATGGTACATGTTGGGCATATGGATTGTTTCCTTGATGTTTGAGTTTACTTTGATTGACCCTTATACAAGGTATACAAGTGGGAGAATGCTAGGAAAAGGTGTGTTGTACACCTTGCATAAAATAAATTATTTAATTATGTAAAATAATTATTTATTTGTGGTGCATCTTAAGTGATGTGTTTAGCCACATTAAATATTTGTAAATGGGACCACTTGTAAAAGTTATATGTAACATTGGGTTAGTTATTTTATGTGTGTGGGACACATAGATTAATTAATTTTTTATTTGGAAAATTATTTAATATTGGGAAAAAGGGAAACCTTAGTACCAATAATTAAATGGTTGCCCCTAAGTCAATCAAGGTATTTTTGATAAGGGTCCCATTTATCTTAACATCCACTACTGGACTACCCGGGCCTATGTATTTAGGGACAATTATATTCCCTAGCATAATATCAACAAGGTTCCCTAATACATGTACTGTTTGAGGATCCTTCATTTTTCTCCTTGGTTTTTTAAGACAAAGGTCTCTTACTGTCTTGGTATATGTTGTCACATAGAATTGCACCCAGTTTGGAGGGGGCCCAAGCATCCTAATGACACAATGGTCCAATGATCTCAAGGTGTGGGACCTTACAAGTTGAGATCAAACCTCCAAAGAAGGTTGGTTGCTCATTCTAAGCCTAATGCTTAGAGAAAACTATCTAAACCTAGTGCTAATACTACAGGGGAAAAGGGTTAGGAAGAAAAAGAATGGAAATAAGGTGATGCACTAGATTTAATGAGTAGTAGTAAGCATGGAAGAGACACAACAATGATCTCAATCATAAGGGAAGGTTCACACAAACTTATAGGACTCATTGAGGCTTTGGGATGAAGACCTAACCTATAGAGGAGCCATTTTAGTCACAAAATAGGTCACTGCTTCAAATAAAACATAGAAATAAGAGCATAAGAGAGGCAAAATATTATGAATATATTAATCATGAAGGGCAGAAACTATTACAATGCAAAATTACTTATAGCAAGAAAAGACACAGTATAACCAATTACATTCATGGGTGGATTAACCATAAGACAACAGAGGCTAAGCTACAAGAACAATGAGTTGGATTCTGATAATCCTACAACTGCACTAAGAGGTCTAACTACAAAGAATTTGGCAGCATAACAACCCAGAAATTACTAACTCCTTTTACTGAAGATTACAATGCTTTTATATATCAAATTCTTGTACAGAGGGCATTGAGGCAAATCCACGAGATCCAAGATCACCAATATTGTCATCAATGCAGAGCCAGGAACAAACGGTGATGGGGACAAACCCATGTCGCTGGCAGATCTACATCCTAAGAAAGGTTGCCCACATGTAAGAGAGGTTAGAGCATTAAAGGGAAGATCCCAAAAGTCATCGCTGACCACAGGAAGATCTGCCACCGAACCACCAAAGTACCTTCACATTGAAGAATCAAACCATCTCTCATGAATTTCATCTGCAGAGCTCACCAACTTGGTTGAATGCCTTGTCACCATCGAAATGTTTAAAAGATCAAAATTTAAATTGGGGTTGTTGGATGAACAAATGGTTACAAGATTGATGGCTCTGATTCGTGCTGCATAACACTTTCCTTTTAATTCTTCATTGAGGCCTATTGACTTCGCATAAATGGCGTTGAGTATGCAGGTGAGTCATTCATTTTAATAGTCATCGGTAGGTAAGGGCCCACCTAAAAGATCCTGAAGAGAAGGCGCCAATGTGACACGTGTCGACATCTCGCGGTCGCGCACAGAATCTTCCCCGTAGGCAAGATTCACCTGCAACACCGCGCCACCGTTTGATCTTCAAAGTTGTGGCCCCACTGTTCAATTCCTCGACACCTGGCGCAATCCCTATCATCTGATGAAGTCATCGATCCTATGGCCATGGGCCCCTGATATACTTTATAGTTGTCTGCATTTCATAGTCACGCGGAAGGAATGTGATGTTAGCCTTAGCGATCTGCGGGCATACGAAATACCACCATGCGGTACTCTTAGGCCCAAAGGACTTAAGTCTTAAAGAACAATGCCAATGAGCGATAAAAGATAAACCTTAGGACTCGAGGCCGGTCACTTTATGACATAAAAGGCTCAAAGTTGTAACTTAAGTGATCGGCGACCTAGGCTAGGCAGTCAATGACAAATTATAACATAAAGGGAGATGACTTTAAAACCTAGGGATTTAAAGGGAAGGAAACCACTTAGGGTTTAAGGGTTTGGACTATTTGGCTCGGAAGAAAAATAGGCCAACATTTTGGTGACCTATCAGGGGTGTTTGCCTACTTAACAAATGGAAACTAGTAGCCTAAAGTGATCCATTGGACACAGAGTCAAAAGAGATTGCAACAAGAACAAAGGAGCTAAAACAACCAGGGCAAGCTACCAAGGCAAAACAAAACAACTAGCGAGCATGTATCATCCTCATGAGAATACAATAGAGTGCAAAGGCACTTATTGAAAGGAAACCTAAAATAGAAACAAAACTAACCTACACTTAAACTAACCAACCATAAGCGACCTTAAACAAAGCTATTAACTAGTTCTTCAAAATAACTGCCCTTTCTCAACAGTTTACAATGATTTTCATGCTTGTGGGTAGTTAGCAAGAGATGGGGAAGGAGATGACATATGACAAATTGATGGAGCACTTCCCCAAGAATGGGGATAAACTGACCTATCTGTCTGAACTGATTGTTGATTTTGTTGCCAAGAGGTGAATAAATGCACTGATCATAATTATTTTGATGCTCAAATTCATGTTCAGAGGTAAGCATGACAAGACTCCTCTTGATGTGTCTCCAGGTGGGCCAGATGCCTTATAGGGCATCCCCAATGCAAATCAACAGTGTTGATCTCATGTCTTTGCTCTGATTCTTTCTCTTGATGTTGGTCTAGATGCTCTAGTTCCTGTGAATCAACTGGAAAT
This sequence comes from Cunninghamia lanceolata, assembly GCA_027924645.1. Lineage (NCBI taxonomy): Eukaryota > Viridiplantae > Streptophyta > Pinopsida > Cupressales > Cupressaceae > Cunninghamia > Cunninghamia lanceolata. The sequence goes on along the minus strand of BSBN01000328.1, from coordinate 750,635 downwards.
ATGGTTGGAAATATGGCTACCTCCATCCTATGAACAAGATTCTCATGATTTTCTAAATTAGGCTCAGAAAATGAGCCTTGCACATGCTCAATGGAGATATTATCTCCACCAAGGAGCTGATAGCCCTGTCAGATAATTGAGAACAAATCTTCAATTTGTTCTTGTCCATACTTGATCTCTACATCATTATCTTCAATAAAAGATGGGGGCTCCTCAAACAAGTCAACATCATCAACCTCTGCATCCTCTGACATGGGGCAACATGCTTACCCTTCTTTTTGGTTTGGAATCTCACTGTCCTATTCGACCTCACATCCGAGCAACAAGCCATCAATTTTAATGTCACTAGGTAGCTCTAGAAATATAGTGGCATCCTCCACTTTTGGAGCGATTGGAGCAATTTCTGCCACCATGCCCTCATCCTTTGATTGTTACTCCACAGGATTTTGCTTGAGCTATCTTTGCAACTGAAACTCTTCACCACACTTGCTCTACATTTGGGTTTCATTTATCTTGTATACAACATGGGAAAATTCTTCAAATAAGCCAAAGTCTAAAGGGCTCAACCCTATGCCTGAATCAATAGTATCCTTATGCTCAGTGCACTGTTGCTCTAACTGATTTGGATTAGTTTCTTCTTACAATAAGTCTAAGTTCTTTGTTTCACTAGTGCATGGGGTTTCACTAATAGCTGGCTGCTTCACAACAGCCTCAATTATTTCTTTTTGTGGCTCCTAAAACCCAGCATCTCACCAAAAAATTGGTCTATTTTCCACTTTGGGGCTAGTGCTATGACAAGAAGACTCACATGGAATGGGGGATGGAAAGGCTTCTTGAAAGAGTTATTCCTAAGGAATAATCAGCTAGATTTGTGCAGGAACAGGCTCCCGTGAAGGCTGAGGTCCTCTGAAACTTAAGGTTTTGAAATTAGAAAGTGGATTTAGAGGCCTAGAGGGATTTTCCTTCTTGAACATTGGGATTTAAAATTTTGGGGCTTCTTCCGCAACAGGCTGAACAGGTGTGAAAGGGAGAGGATGCTTGAAACTGAGAATGGAGGGGACTAATTGGGCTTCTAATCTCTGGACTTTAGCAAGCAGTTGCCTCATCTGTTCTTCTTTAGCTGCAATCTGTAAAGCTAGGCTTTCTTGATAAGCCCTTTCCTGTGTGCCTCCATCTATTGTTGGTGAAGATGACCTTGATAGGCAAGCTCATCCTGCTGATGGTTATTCTCCATCACTCCCTAAACCTGATCTGACCTCCTTTCGAGGTCCCTTGCTATATCCATGAGACTCATATTGTCAAAATCGTAGTCCACTTGAGGTGGGATAGGAGGGTAGTCATACTGATTAGAGATGCAATGGTTTTCTTGTGGTTGATAACAGGCATTATTAGACTGGTAAGAAAATTGAGCAGGGGTGGGTGGGAGGTAAGCATCATGAGGATGCTGATATTCTACAGTGGCAAGGCTATTTGGCATAAAATCATAGGCATTTTGGGCATGATATTGTTGGCATGGGGGCCAATAGCCTGCCTCTTGGTTGGGCAGAAGGGGATACCATAACTCCCATAAAAATTTGACATTTTATAGCATCTAAATGCTGGATAATCATAAAAATATCAGAATTAGAGCAAAACAAGTCTACAACCAGAGAGAAACTGGATACATACCTAGAAGAGAGTGTTGCCAGGTGATTGAAGATGCTTCTAAAAGAAGGTTAGATCAAGAATATCACTGAAATCCTGATCCTTGAAGTTCTTTAAGTGCTTGGACTGGCTGCACCAGTAGATTTGTTTAGTAGAGTCACCATGGTGTTAGAGACATTGCCCTGAATGCCAAGATGCAATGAAGAGCACACTAGAACTCTTCAATGGATGATAAGGATCACTAGATGGTCCCATCGGGCGTGCCAAAAAGTGTTGTCACATATAATTGCACCCAACTTGGAGAGGGTCCAAGCATTCTAATGACACAATGGGAATAATTTGAAGGTGTGGGACCTTACAAGTTGAGATTAGACCTCCAGAGAAGGTTGGTTCCTCATTCTAAGTCTAATGCTTTAAGAAAACTATCTAAACCTAGTGTTAATACTGCAGGGGAAAATGTTTAGGAAGAAACTGAATGGAAATAAGGTGATGTACTAGATTTAATGAGTAGTAGTAAGCCTGGAAGAGACACAACAATGATCTCAATCACAAGGGAAGGTTCACACAGACTTATAGGACTCATTGAGGCTTTGGGATGAAGACCTAACCTATAGAGGAGCCATTCTACTGACAGAATAGGTCACTACTTCAAATAAAACACAGAAATCAGAGCATAAGAAAGGCAAAATATTATGAATATATTAATCATGAAGGCCAGCAACAATTACAATGCAAAATTACTTATAGCAAGAAAAGACACCGTATAGCCAATTACATTCATGGGCGGATTAACCAGAAGATAATAAAGGACAAGCTACAGGCATAGTGAGTCAGATTTTGATAATCCTACAACTGCACTAAGAGGTCTAACTACAAAGAATTTGGCAGCATAACAACCCAGAAATTACTAACTCCTTTTACTAAAAATTACAATGCTTTTAGATATCAAATTCTTATACAGAGGGCGCTGAGGTAGGTCCACGAGATCCAAGATCACCAATGTTGTCATCAATGCAGAGACAGGAACAAACGGTGATGGGGATAGAGCCATGTCGTTGGTAGATCTGCATCCTAAGAAAGGTTTCCCACATGCAAGAGAGGATAGAGCATTGAAGGGGAGAGCCCAAAAGTCGTCACCAACCATAGGAAGATCTACCATCGAGCCACCAAAGTCCCTTCACATTGAAGAATCAAACCATCCCTCGTGAATTTTGTCTACAGAGCTCACCAACTCGGTTGAATGCCTTAGTGCCATCAAAATGTTTAAAAGATCAAAATTTAAATCGGGGCTATTGGATGACCAAACAATTACAGAATTGATGGCTCTGATTCACACTACATAATGCTTTCCATTTAATTCTTCGTTGAGGCTTGCTGACTTGGCATATGTGGCACTGAGTATGTAGGCGAGTCATTCCTTTTAATAGTCATCGACAGGTAAGGGCCCACTTAAAAGATCCTAAAGAGAAGGCACCAACGTGACACGTGTCGACATCTCGCGATCGCACACAAAATCTTCCCCGCGGGCAAGATTCACCTGCGACACCGCACCACCGTCCAATCTTCAAAGCTGCAGCCCCACTGTTCAATTCCTCGACACTTGGCGCGATCCCTGTTGTCTGATGAAGTCATCGATCCTATGGTGATGGGTCCTATTATCAACTAGGATTGCACCAGTGATGCAAAGTTGTGAGGCTCAACAATCCTGTGTAACATGGGAATACCTTCAGGTTTCGGGTAACCTATGGTGAAGATAGACCTCCAGATTGTGGGTTGGTTCCCTTATGATTAATCTGTTGTTTAGCTGACTTTGCAGGAAAAAGGATAGGAGGAATTGCAGTGAAACAATAAACTAAAATTGAAATTGTGGTGATGCACCTATCGGATGATAAAACTTGCAGAATAATTCATAGCTATTCTCAAAGACACTGGTTACACAATTCAGAAATTATGACTTAATCACAAAAGTGTTTCTAAAGAAGGCCAATCAGTTTGTTGTTTCAAGAGGAAAATAAATTTTCATAGTTTTTAAGGCCAAAATGAAACAAGCACAACTTGAGACCTGTGATGGATGCACAATAATGAATGAGACAAACTTAAAGGCTTTAATGGTTAGAACACAATAATTTCATCAAATCATTCATAAAGGCACTTGCATATTTCTAAAAAGGCAAATTTTGGTATTCTAAATGAAAATAGAAGGAAAAAGCACCGCATAAGACAAAAAATATGAACCTATAACCTGTTGTACTGTATAGATCTAAACATGAGTTACAAACACTTGTTGATAACTGAGAGGGGGGGGTGAATCAGTTATCTTAATTATTTCTACTTTCTAATCTTCCTTAACAATTAATGCAGTATTAAATCATATAGGTAAACATAACCATGAAATGGAAATAACATCAATACATATGACACAGTGATTTTGACGTGGAAAACCCTGTTAAGGGAAAAGACCATGGGGTGATTAACCCAAGATTGTATTCTCTGTTAGAAGAATAAGATAGTACAAAATGGCACTTGCCAATTAGGGCTCACTGCCCAAGCACACTACTCACAAGAGGCTCACTGCCTACAATAGTTTATACAAGGAAACTAGATACTTGAACTGATGAGAAGCATCCACATACGCTGAGGTTTAGTTCTGGATAGGCTCAATATACTGATTTGCTGCACTTCATTCTTTCTCTTCTTGGTGTTGTTGTCCTGTCACATATCGGACCTGCCTTACTACTTCCACACTACACTTTTGCTCACCACACTTCCCTTCACATCCAAATCTATCTGGTATATATATCCGTAAAAAGGATTTCATCCTCTTTCTAGTCGGCATCCGGAATAGTCAATATTTTCCCAAACTCTAGTCTGTCGGCTGAATCCTTACTTACCAAGTGATGCAAATCAAGGAGATACTTATAGAAGTCATCTAACATGTCGGCCAATCATGGATGATACCTTAAGAACCTTGATCATCATCAATATCTCATCCGGAATAATTCTGATGCTTTGTCGGTCAGTTCTTCCTTTGTCTACTCTGCCAAACTGGACCCCAATACTTAGATGTTCATATCTCTTCACTCTTTCATCACCGAAGGCTCAATCCCTAGAATCTATTAGTCAAGGTATTCCTCTTGACTTCCCCAAGTCTGCACTCTACAAAGATACTTCCTATAAGAGATCCGGACCTGACTGTCGAACCTTGCTGCATGCTCTGTTCTTGCTTACCGGACCAAAGTATTCTTCAATCTGACTTTCGGTAAAGATACACCATGTCCTGCGGATGTGTGGAGTGGTCTTTGTTGCCATCAATGATAACACCAATGAAGCCACACAGTGTCTCTTGCCAACAATCTCCCCCTTTGGCATTGATGGCAACACTTAGTGAAAAATGACTAAGTGTCACACTACACTCCCCCTTGGCTGATGCTCTATTCTAATGTACATTTTTCTGGAGCTCCCCCTTAGTTGGACTCCACATTTTTCACTACTCCTCACTCCCCTTTTGACATCAATGGCAAAGGGTAGAATCTGCACACCAACAATCCTAAAAAACAAATCAACTATACTTATCCGCATAAGTATAAATACATGATACACTTACATATATTAAAGTATATCTGCAAAAGATGTCTTCAACTGGGCAAATTCTGTTGCCCAACTCTGCTTCATCCTGTCCAAAATTGAGATGTGACCACTCAACAGGAAAGCAAAATCTTCTACCCTCTTAAGATCTGTCAGATCACTGGTTCAGGCTGTGGTCTGGGCATCAGTCAGAGCCTCATGCATGGCCTCTAATTTAGGGATAATCATCCCTCTAAGTTCACCCATCCTGCTTAATATGTTCTTCCTCTCCTTCTCAAGCTTCTTAATCTCATTCATGATTACAATAGTTTGACATTCCTAATTTATTATGGATACAGTGAGAGGATCAAAATTCTGAGAGAGGCTTGACGGTTTATCCTCTTGTTCTTTCACTTTCTTCTCAATATCCTTTGTTACTTTAGTCCAGGATATACAAAATTTATATACTTTTCCTCCATCCTTAAGAGCATTTTCTAAGCTCTTTATCCCAATATCCATATTTCTCCTATCATTGGTTATAAAGCCTTGTAACTCAGAGAATCTCTTATCTAAAAACTCTTTCCGAACCTTCACCTCAGCTGATTTCTCTAAAGATTCAAAATGAGTGCTGACAGAACTAACAAGAGACTTGAGATTACCAGATGAAGAAGCTGAGGAATCCTTTTGAAAGGATGGCATGATCTTTTCAAGCATACCGGATGCAATTTCTAGCAACTCACAGTCTTCCATGTGAGACTTTAGAAATTTCTCTTTAGCCTTTGCTTGGGCAAAGGATGCTATCTTCATTGTTTGAACTGGGGAGAGAGAATCAAAGTCAAATGGTCCTTGAAGTAACTCCAGTTCATCAATCTCCGTCATTTCTTTAGTCAAGAAATCCTTGATAGTTTTTGCAGTGTCTCTTGCCGGAGACAAAGTTTTCTTTCCTTCTGCACTATCACTTGTGTTCTTCTCAGCTTGACCTTCTTCTCTTCCCTTCACTTCTTCTTCTTTCTCCTCTATTCTTTCTTCTCCTTTGGATCCGGAGACTGCTGGAGAATCCAGATTTACTTCTCCTTGGACTTCCTCTTCTGGAACAGAGGAATCTAAGTCCTTAGCTTTTTCTTCACTAGTCTACTTTGTCTTTTCTGCTACAGTCTCAGTAGATTCTTCTTTGTTATCCATTCCCGAGGGATCATCACTTAAATCCTCTACAATAGGAATATTGAATCTTTTATAGGCTTTCCAGAGGATTTCTTCTGTTTCTTTTGCCACTTTATTAGTTTCTCCAAGCATGAGCTGATTCATTCTAGCCTTACTCCAGAACTCATCCTTGTAATCTTTGAAGATCATATTCATTTGCTTATGAGTGATTGAAGGAAAGAGCTGAATGGCTATTTGTTCTCGGATCTCAAGATCCTTTGCCCTAGCATTATTCTTTCTTATCTCTAATTCCTTCTCTAGGCTTTTGGGAATGAGAGATATGATTTCAATAAAAGCCTTATTGTATATGTTCAAGTACTTAACTTTGGCTTCCTCCAAGATCTTTCTATCTGCATCATTATATGCATCATAGAATTCTATTATTGGTTGCAAGTTCCCGTCCATAGTAACTACATTAACTACATCATCTAAGGACAGAGTGAGCCTTTCAACAAATTCTTCTGTTACTTCTTCAGTAGAGGGTTCACCAGATGTTTTCCTTTTCTTTTTCATTTTCATTACTTCCTCATCTGATTCTGTCTCTTCATCATCCTTCTGACTGATGTAAGACCTTGTGGCCTTTGTTTTAGTTCTTTTCTCTGCTTTACCGGATGATTTTGCTTCCGGTTTAGATGCCTTTGAGCTTTTAGTAGTTGCAGATGCAAAGCTCTTAGAAGATCTGGTCCGGGAGGGGGCTTTTACTGGAGCACTTTCTTTTTCTACTTCTTCCTTTTCTTTTTAGCTCATTCCATCTTTTCTCTATGGGCATCAAGTGCCTCTTTTCAGATTCCATGCCTCTTGGCAACTTCTTCAACTTCCCTTCTCACTTTCCTCTTGATTTCAGGTTGTCTAAGTTCCACATGAACTTTTACACTCAGCTCTTGGAAGGTTCCAAATATTTCTGCCTTAGGGTCTTTGGACTGGCTCAGCAGATGTTGGATATGCAGCTCTACAATTTTCTCATCTACTTCATACCCCATTGGCATGATCCAGATTGTCCTTGGCTCCACTGCCTCCATTAGGCATTGATCAGTGTCAACCATGAAACACACTGTATCTTTGTACTTCTCAACCAATGATTGGGGAATTCTTTCTCTGGTTTGCATCATATTTTGAAAGTTCTTGAAGTAACCCCACACAACTGTATTTCTTGACTTAGCATCCCCAAGCCCATGCAAGTAATCTCTGATTTGAATTGCAACAAGTCTGTCATTTTGCCATACCCAACCACTGGATCCGGGCAACTCATTCATAAAGTAGAAAAACAAACATAATATCAGTCCACCATATTTAAAAGAGTTCTTTTTGTCCTTCTTGATCTTCTGTAAGTTTTCCATCAGTTGGCTTAGAAGGAGTTCACAGAGATCATAATCTTCATTCTTTCTCAACATTTCATAAGCAATATACACAGCAGTTTCGAATACTGAATTCTCTCTGCTGGAGTGATATATCTTATAGCCAATTATCATAGATGCAAACTTAATATCCAAATCAGTGACATCTTCTATGGTCATTGCTCTCTTATCAAATTTTGATCCGGTGGCCTCAGTCACAGTTTGGTTTTTGACAGATTTGAGAACAGGTAACCCTCCGGAAGAGTGTAAACTGGTTACTACCCTAATTGCATCCTTGGTGATCTTGAATGGTTTATTCAACCATAAGAAGTTATCATGCACTCTACTCAACACATACCAGACCCACTCATCTTCTTCAAGACATGGGAAATGGATGTACTGACCGAAATGTTTATCCCGGATGGCCTTATACTGAGGTTTTAGTTCAAAAGAATCATCTATCAGTTCCTTGTGGTAGATGTCCATCAGCTTGGATTCACCAAAATCTTCAATGTTTGTGTGAATGTAAACCCTAATGTCTTCTACATGCAAAACCCCATGCGGAATGCTAGAAAAAGCCCCTAAGGGATCCACTTCTAGAGATTTGTTAGGATGTTTCTTAAATTTGGGTTGAGGCTTATCAGAAATCTTTACAACATTTGGAGTAGCCATCTTCAAAAGATTTACAGAGAGATTTTCAACAACGAAAAATACCTTTTACGCTTCTAGGGTTCGCTGAATGAACCGGATTAATTTGCTGGATGAATCGACTTCAACAGTTGATCTTTAAGAATTTGAAACAATTTGTTGTAGAGCTCCTTTTCTATTCTTCTTGAATGCAAATGTGCAAATGACAAACGAATGAACCCTTTTATTTCTGGGAAAACCCTAATTTCATATTGCAATAAATGCACAACTCAAGTCATTCTGGCTGGCTTGTTTTCCTTGTTCTGAGAAAGATTTTTTTTTCGGATCACTAAGATATGCTTCGAATTAGACTTGGTGATTATTGACAATCTATCTTTCTTTCCTCAATCATTTAATCTCTCCGTAGATAAAGATTTCTCAGTTTTGAATCAAGCCAGATCTAACTGTGAGAATCCTGCTTTTACCGGATGACAGTCAAACTGAATCTATCTTGGAAGATTAGATTCTTCAAACCTTCTTGCGGATCTTTCATCTCTTTACCAGAGCTTATTTAGATGTTCCTTTGTGAACCCTTTAATCCACAACTTTCCTTGTGCCAATTCCAGCACCAATTAACGGGTTGGGGGAAAATATTTTTCTTTGTGTCTCCCCCTGAGCCAGAGCTCACCTTTTAATTTCTGGAAGGAATATCAGTACCAGATTCTGGTGTGGATCCATCCCCTTCATTCTCTATACTTCTCTTCACCCAAATCTTGTTCATCTCACTTTTAACTTCATTCGCATTCACTTTTCCTTTTCCTTTGTCTTGATTCTGATTATGATGCACCGGACCCCTTTTGTCCTGATTCTTGCTTCTACAGAATTTGGCAATATGACTGGATCTATTGCAATTGTGGAAAACAACATTTATTTGCATATTTGAATGATATCCTCTTGATCTGCATTGATTAGCCATATGTCCCATTCTATTGCATGCAAAGCATCTACCATTGAATGAATTGTTCATTTGCATATTTCTGCATTCATGAGATTTGTGACCATACCTTTTGCAGTTGAAACACTGTCCGGAGAAGGATGTATTAGTTTGATTTATTCTCTTTCTGCACTGATTAGCTTTATGACCAAAGTTATTGCAGTTGTGGCAGTATCCATTGAAGGATGGATATCTTTGAGCATTAGGTTGCCTTACCGGAGGTCTTCTAGGCCTGTTACTTGGATTTCCTGATCCAAAATTCTTCTGACTGGATCTGAAGCTTTCATCTTTCTCATATCCCAAGCCATGCTTGTCATCTACCCTCTTTTAACTTTCAAGAAGAACTTCAAGTTGAGTAGAGCTTATCTTGAATTTCTCTTTGTATTCATTTGCTATTTGAAGATCCTTTTTAAGACTGTCTATTTGATCCTCAAGTTTTTCTTCATTATCTCTAGCATCTTCAAGATTAGATTCTAGATGCCTGATTATTCTATCCATTTTTGGCAATCTTCTAATTTCTCTTTGAGAGATTGTCTTAGATCATCTTCAGTTTTTCTTTTCTCTTCAATTTCTTGGGTAAATTTCATAACTCCTGATTCCATTTCATGTCTTACCATAATGACCTCTTTTGATAACTTTTCACATAACTTGGTTTTCTCCTTCAGATCTTCATTTCTATCATTGTCTTCACCCTGACTTGCCAATTGCTGAAGTAGATCCTTTCTCTTTTTCATAGAGATACTCAATTTCCCTTTTAGTTCATTTATGAAATCATCAGCCTGTTTGAGTCTTTCCTTCAATTCCTTGACTTCAGAGTTAGATTGCTCAAGATCATCTAGGGCAGACTGAAGTTGTTCCCTCATACCATACACATCCATTTGAATTCCCAGATCTTCCTCAAGCTATTAGGCTCTATTTGGAGGAACTTAGCTCTGATACCAATTGTTGATAACTGAGAGGGGGGTGAATCAGTTATCTTAATTATTTCTACTTTCTGATCTTCCTTAACAATTAATGCAGTATTAAATCATATAGGCAAACATAACCATGAAATGAAAATAACATCAATACACACGACAGTGATTTTGACGTGGAAAACCCTGTTAAGGGAAAAAACCACGGGGTTATTAACCCAAGATTGTATTCTCTGTTAGAAGAATAAGATAGTACAAAATGGCACTTGCCAATTAGGGCTCACTGCCCGAGCACACTGCTCACAAGAGGCTCACTGCCTACAATATTTTATACAAGGAAACTAGATACTTGAACTAATGAGAAGCATCCACATATGTTGAGGTTCAGTTCCGGATAGGCTCAATATACTGATCTGCTGCACTTCATTCTTTCTCTTCTTGGTGCTGCTGTCCTGTCACATATTAAACATGCATTACTGCTTCCACACTACACTTCTGCTTTTTATTCGCACACTTCTGCTCACCACACTTCCCTTCACGTCCAAATCTATTTGGTATATATATCCGTACAAAGGATTTCATCCTCTTTCTAGTCGGCATCCAGAATAGTCAATATTTTCCCAAACTCTAGTCTGTCGGCTGAATCCTTGCTTACCAAGTGATGTGAATCAAGGAGATACTTATAGAAGTCATCTAAAATGTCAGCCAATCATGGATGATACCTTAAGAACCTTGATCATCATCAATATCTCATCCAAAATAATTTTGATGCTCTGTCGGTCAGTTCTTCCTCTGTCTACTCTGCCAAACCAGACCCCAATACTTAGATGCTCATATCTCTTCACTCTTTCATCACCGGAGGCTCAATCCCTGGAATCTATTAGTCAAGGTATTCCTCTTGACTTCCCCAAGTCCACAATTTACAAATATACTTCCTATAAGAGATCCGAACCTGACTATTGGACCTTGCTGCATGCTCTGTTCTTGCTTACCGGACCAAAGTATTCTTCAATCTGACTTCTGGTAAAGATACACCATGTCCTGCGGATGTGTGGAGTGGTCTTTGTTGCCATCAATGACAACACCAATGAAGCCACACAATTTCTCTTGCCAACAACACTCCTATGGCTCTTTGAAATGTGTAAGAGAGAAAAGAAGGCAAGAACTGAGAAAAACCGAAGTTTTTCTCCAATATATCAAAAAATGAACCCTCAAGTGCATGGAAAAAACATTGAAGTTCAACTACACTCTAAAAATAACTCTCCAAGTTGATTCACAAGTAAAAGAGAAAAGCCTAGAAATGAGGCCTCACAAATGATACAAATTGAGCACAAATAGCTCCAAACTGCTTCTCACATCCCTTTTGACCATGTGGAACTCAAAACCCCTCCTAGTTTGACCAAAAATCAAGTACAAAAGCTCCAAAATACCTCAGTTAACTCCACATCCTGATTTTGCATGATTTTGGAGATGAAGAAAACAATGTGAACAAATAATAAAGTAGTCGTCGTGATTTACTTTACTATTTGTTATGAACTTGTCTATTCTTGATTTTACATTTTTATGACAAATAATAAAGTAATTTATAATTTATTACTTTATTATTTGTTTACATTTATACATTAGTTTCCAAATCATGATAAATTGAGGAGAATCTAATTATCTTCTATTTCCTTAATTATCCTTTAGTTCAAAAGTCAAGAATAATACCTCTCCTTATAACTCCCATGCCATAATGCTATATCATTGGACCTCATGTCCAATCCATGCATAAGTAAAAAGAAAGCATTTGATTATACAAACCACTGCACCCTTATGACTCTTATGTCACATCCATCACCATACACATGCATATGATATCTCCTTGCATTATTATCTTCAATGACTTAACATTTCAAAACCTTAGGAAAGTCAAAAGGAAATAATAAAGCCCTCACAGGCTCCCCTTGCTTGATTACTAGGTATAATGATGTAGAGATTTGACCATGGCTAGCATTAGCTTGGAGTTTGATTTTTTGATAAATATGTGGAAAAAACACCACAAGGGGGTCGAACCACCATTGGAACTCATGCATGCACATCCAAAAGCAAAAGCTTTTGCCCTAATTAGGCTCATTATGCATTTCTCACTTCTTTGAGAGGATGTTGCCGCCATGAACTAGGGTTTCAACCTAGTTTTTAATGCATTCTTAGGCTGTCTAAGAGACTCTCATGCAATTCTCCGGTCTTCTACATCTCTCTGCAATAGGTAACTTCACTCACCTAATGGTATTTGATGCTCCTCTATGTTTTTGCTTCAGATACTCTACTATTTAGGTGTTTCTCTTGCATATTATGCTTTCAGATTTGCTTGGAAAGCTCTAGAATGAGTTAAAATACATGTTGTCCTCGTTGTATCTTCTGTAGGTATGAATGAAACTCTAAGACTTAATTTCTTTTCTCAATCAGCTCTTTTGCTCACGGCATAATGACATTTGCTTGGGTTTTTCTTGAGAAAGATGGTCTTTTCTGTGATTAATTGTAGCTAGGGTTTTGTGAATGAAATACATCTTTTCTCACATGACTTTAAACTCCCACCAGAAAATGACAAACTCTCTGAAATACTTTACACTCGGCACACTTTGATTGCTACAGGAACAAGTATGCTTTTGTGGAAACCGTTCTTCTATAAAGATGAGAACTGTTACCCTAGCTAGGGTTTTGTGAATGCAATAATGAAAAGCTTTCTCTGTACCCTCCTTGCTTTATGTTCTCTGAAAAAAGATGGTGAAACCTGCACTTCTTTTGGCCTCTGTAAACAAACAAATGAATATATATTTCTGTGTATTTTGCAAGTAAAATGAAGTAAATATCTTCTCTATTTGAGTAACCCTAGTGAGGTTTATTGGATAACCCTCTTTCTGTGTTTTTCTCTAAACCTTACTAGGGTTTCACTCTAGACTTACACTCTGGTTCCTATTTTGTGCTTGGTTGTTGTGACAGTCATCTAACAATGACTATTCTCTTATATTGTATGATTGCTCTTCAATTGGTAAGATAGCCCTTGTGCATATTACTTCCATGGTGATAGCCCTTGCATTTGATGTCTTGTTGTCACTGTCTCATGTCACTTGGTCATAGACCTCCAGGTGCATTGTTCCAAATTTTGCATGGCTAGTATCATTGTTGTCTTCAATGCAAACTCTACCTTCTATATACCCTGTACATAGTGCTTCAATACACAGACCTTCATAAGTCTAAAACATGAAAATAGTAAAGATAGAAAACACAGTGTGCATTTGATTGGCTAACATGTGACTGAAATCTCTTCTATTAGTTTGATTTTGTATATCTCTTTTCTACTTTTGACAGTCCATTGCTTCTAGTATATAATTTTTGTAATCATATTGTAATCTAGTCATGAATCAAGTTGTATGCCCTGTATTGTTTTCATGGCACAAATATTGCTTGGTTTGAGAATAACATTGATGGAAACAACAAAATCTTCTATACTCCATGGTTGATCCATAATGAAGTGTGATGCAGAGCTAAACACCCTAACCTACATTTCCCTTTGTATGTCTACATTTTACTTGCCTATTGGCAAGACCATATGCTATCGGCAACCCTTGAAGTTGTTATTCCGACATCACAACCCTCTCCGATGTATGTCTTCAACTTTGTATCTACCAAGAGATACATTCTTCAATGTACATTCGGGATATACATTTGGTTATATACAATCGCCATATACATTCGGTGTGACCTTCCTCGTCGATGAACGCTTTGCATGTGCTCCCGATACACCGATAGAACAACCTGCATATACCTCAATTGACTTGCGATCGTCAGTTTCCTTCACCACTGCTGTCGGTCGCCTCTTGCATCCGATACAATGTATATTAGCGATATACACACAAAATGTATACTCAGTGAAACAACGCGATTCTTCGCCGATTTGAACCACTGCAAACTCTGTAACTTCCCAGATCTTTAACTTCACCAACCTAGCACATGAGGATGCTAGGATCTCTTAGAGCATAATGTACATGATCCTGCAAACATGAACGAACAAATGAAAAAACACAAAGATGAACTGTACAACCATTCCACCAATTTTGAAGAAATCTAACCGGTGGAATGGATTAAGAATCCATCTCGGCCACAAAACAGCAAATCAATTGCATAGAGGAAAACTAAAGGAACTGAATGACATAAAGATGTACAACACTAAATTTATTTATTATGTTTTCAGAAAATGTGCATACAGATGCTCTGTTTCTCAAATACAATCACACTGATCTCAACTGAACTGAACTCAACTACAACTACTACTCTACTGATTATATTCAATGATCTCCTCTATTTATCTACTCACCTAAGTAGTACCACCCCGACTCCAAGCGGTTGGGAGATCACAACTGACTAACAACCTCTAACTACCTAACAACCTTCGAGATTACAGCTCGACAAGTGTCCTTGGGACTTACAACACAAACCTAGATACAAACTAAAATAACATGCATTGGTCAAACAGACCTTATTACATGAATGGTCAGCTTAGGACCTTCTTGGAAACATCAAAATGAACTGTAAACAGTTAATGCCTTATGGAGGCCATTGTGGATTGGGTGCTCCTACACCATACACCCCACCGCGAAAAGAACTCATGCCACATGAGTTAGGTCTTTGTCTTGCTCCAACTATATACTTTATTGTCTCATGTCTTTCCCATGATCTCTAGACTGCAACTTGCTTCCATGGAGTCAAAAAATCATGCCTAGCATTGTAGGCTCTACTCACACCTTGCTTTCTTACTGTCATCTCTGCCTGAACACCTACATTATACACCTTGGGTAATGCTTCTTGTACTGCTGCTATCATAGAATATGTTTGTTGTTCAACTCTTGTTGGTTCTAGAGGACAAACAATGGTCCCTACTATGATAACATCCTTGTCTTTCCAATCAACTTGTGGTTGCTGACAACCTTTCTCCTAAACCTTCTGTTGATTCATCTGAACTCCATCAGTCAAAACTGAAACATTCTTCAAACTATGATCTCCATTCCTTGAGATATCCTCAACTATCTGTGTCTCTGCTTCAGTGATCTGCACAAACTCTTTATTTCCCATCAAAATAATTTTGGCTGCCTTCTTTGCTTCAGCATCCTCCTGCAATGGTGTCATCACAAAAGTTCTCCCATCCTTCTTGATGGTGTATGTGTTAGCATATCCATCATACAATGCTCTCCTATCAAATTGCCATGGCCTACCCAAAAGTAGGTGACAACATTCCATGGGCAAAATATCACATAAGACCTTATCCTGATATTCTCCAATCTGAAAAATCAACATATGCCTGTTCATATACCAAAAGTGATTGACTATCACTGACCCAAGATGCTTTGTAAGGGGTTTGATGTGGAATCCTTTCCAGTTTCAACTTATCCACCATTTCCTGAGATACCATATTATTTGTTGAACCAGAATATATTACTACCTTGCATTTTTTACCTTTGCTTTTGCAATTGGTCCTGAAAAGTGCTCTCCTTTGTATCATTTCCTTGGATGTCTTCAAGATTGTTCTCCTTAGCATCAATGATTCTCCATCTTCAGCTAGGGCTACACTTCCCATTGGAGAGTTAACACTTTCATCTACCTTTTCTTCATGCACAAACTAGACCCTCTTGTCATTCTTCCTATCACCTCCTGATGATGAACCTTGCCTTTCTAGACATTTGAATGCTGGGTGACCAATTTCATTACAATGATAACATCTTCAAGTGAAAACATTAGAACATCTACCACCTCCAGATCTGCCTCTTGTTTCTTTCCATCCATCCTTGAAATCAAACTGCTCGTGTCCTTTACTAGTCTCTTTTCAGTTCTCATTGGTTTGCCTTGTTGTGGGGGTTGATCCTCCCCCTCTTGTATTGCCGCCTCTTCCCCTCATGGACTTATCTTGTCTCTGTTTTATCTTCTCTTCAGCCCTTAAGGCCATTTGGAAACACTTATTAACTGTTTCTAGTGCTAAGATGTTGAGCTCATCTTGGATGTTCATCCTTAGACCATTCAAGTACCTGGCCACTTTCTCTGACTCTTCCTCTTGTCTCTTTGATCTGAGACTGAGTTTATGAAACTCTTGTGTGTATGCATTCACATCAAGGTCTCTCTGTCTGAGGTTTTGCAATTTCTTATACATCTGTACATCATAGTCCAAGAGTAAGAATTGTGCCTTGAGTTTGGTCTTCATCCTTTCCCAGGAGGTTATCATATTCTTCCCCTCCTTGACTCTCTCTCCTTGTTCATAATTCCACCATGCAAGAGCAAATCCCTTCAGCCTTGCTTTTGCCAACTTAACCCTCTTATCATCAAGGATTTCTTTATATTCAAAATGATTGTTCAATGCCTCAATCCAATCAATCACCTCTTCAGCTTCCATACTTCCACTATACATAGGTAACCCATCTATGGTGTCCCTATTGACTGACTTTAATGCATTTAAAAATGCCCTATGGTCTGTTGGTATCTCTTCTGCCTTTTTACTGGTTTCCCCAATTTCTGTATCTTCTTCATCACTGTCATTGTCATCTTCCTTATCTTTGCCTTTGGACTGCTTGAACTCTCCCAACTTGGATGCAAGTATCTCCTCGATAAACTTCTTGACGACGTCCTGCGACATACTTTTGGGAGGCATCCTCTCTACCTCTGTCTCACTTTCCTTGTCTAACATAAACATTCACAGACAACACCCAAACGCCAACACTCTTGCAAATCCTCAATTCAATTTTCCTCCCAAATCTTTTCCAGGCTCTGATACCACTATGATGTAGAGCCAAACACCCTGACTTGCATTTCCCTTTGTATGTCTACACTTTACTTGCCTATCAGCAAGACCATATGCTATCGGCAACCCTCGAAGTTGTTATTCCAACATCACAACCCTCTCTGATGTATGTCTTCAACTTTGTATCTACCGAGAGATACATTCTTCAATATACATTCGGGATATACATTTAGTGATATACAATCACCATATACATTCGGTGTGACCTTCCTCATCGATGAGCGCTTTGCATGTGCTCCCGATACACCGATAGAACAACCTGCATATACCTCAGTTGACTTGCAATCGTCAGTTTCCTTCACCGCTGCTGCCGGTCACCTCTTGCATCCAATACAATGTATATTAGCGATATACACACAAAATGCATACTCAATGAAACAATGCGATTCTTCACCGATTTGAACCAATGCAAACTCTGTAACTTCCCAGATCTTTGACTTCGCCAACCTAGAACATGAGGATGCTAGGATCTCTCAGAGCATAATGTACGTGATCTTGCAAACATGAATGAACAAACAAAAAAACACAAAAATGAACTATACAACCATTCCACCAATTTCAAAGAAATCTAACCGGTGGAATGGATTAAGAATCCATCTCGGCCACAAAATAGCAAATCGATTGCACAAAGGAAAACTAAAGGAACCAAATGAAAAAAAGATGCACAACACAATTTATTTATTATGTTTTCAGAAAATGTGCATACAGATGCTCTGTTTCTCAAATACAATCACACTGATCTCTGATCCAATCTCAACTGAACTAAACTCAACTACAACTACTACTCTATTGATTACATTCGATGATCTCCTCTATTTATCTACTCGCTTGAGTAGTACCACCCCGACTCCAAGCGGCTAGGAGACAACCTCCAAGCGGCTGGGAGATCACAACCGACTAACAACCTCTAACTGCCTAACAACCTTTGAGATTACAGCTCGACAAGTGTCCTTGGGACTTAGAACACAAACCTAGATACAAACTAAAATAACATGCATTGGTCAAACAGACCTTATTACATGAATGGTCAGCTTAGGACCTTATTGGAAACATCAAAATGAACTGTAAACAGTTAATGCCTTATAGAGGCCACTGTGGATTGGGTGCTCCTGCACCAAAGTGGTTGTGACAGTCACTTCTATGGATTGTTCTTCATTATCACTGTCATGGTGCAACCTTAATTGTTTTGTGTTTGGCAATGTGACTGTCACTTTAGATGGTTGATCTCTCAGTGTATTATACTTATGACAGTGATAACATGTTCTCCTTATACTTGATGAATGATAACATTGTACCTGGCTACTTTGATCTTATGACAAAGGATCCTTTAATGATGACTGTCCCATGGACTATCCACATGACTGAAGTAGATGTTTCACCTTTTTCTAGTTCTTATGCTAATTATATCTTGATGCTGACCTGTAGCCTATGATTTTCTTCATATTGTAGAGGTATATGATGATCATGTGGTGAATGCTCTATCTTTAAAGCGACTGTCTCAAGGCTTGATGGCATTATAAGTTCTTCTCTGCCTCTTCAGTACAGTTTGCTGCTCTTTACTTCTTATAGCAGTCTTATCCACTTTACTTATGATTTCCTTTATAAATTGTTGTCTTGCTCCTTACATCATTAAGATCAAAAGTCTCTTCTTATCTCATACCCCTCTTAAAATTTAGGGGGCAACATGCTAGGCTCAACCCTTGTGGGAGCCCATTTTTTTCACCACATACTGAAATGTCATGCACAATGATGAATGTACCTGTACCTACACATTGCACAAACAAGTTAGATAAAAATAATGAAGTTCAATGCTCATGTAATGATTTGATCTTTCTAGCTCTCTTGCACACATATGATATTTGTTGATCCAATGCATCATGACATGTGCTATATTTCTATTGGTAGGGCATATAGGAAGATTCATATACGGAGCTCTAACCAAATATTTATCATGATGCAGGTTCAATTGAAGATTAGGAGAGGAGGAGTGAAAGACAATGAAGATCCACCCAAGACTCTGCCAGGCAATGATGGATATGTCTTTTCTTATATGCTTCTTTTTCATTTCTTTCTTCTTCAGGTGTATAGCATATTTTATGTTGCATTGGTTCAGCTACTCCCATGACTTGTGTGGGACATTTGATTACTCCTTTCTTTCCAATGAATATAAATGCAACACTTGTGTAATTTTGTGCATACTTTATTTACAAAATGAATGAATCATTACAGAATTGAATGAAAGCAATGTCTTATGTTCTATATGTACTTGGCTTTATGTTGCAAAACTCTGAACAACAAAATTAAATTCAATCTTTTTTCAAGGACTTTAAATATGCAATGGTTAAGCATATCAGAAATGTGTTAGAGTATTCTTCACCTTAAATATAATGAAACTGTTTCAGCTCTACCAATTTGAGCTATAGGGGAAAAATTGGTAACATTTCTAGCGATTTATGTTGAATGCTTGTCTGCTAAGCATATAGACTAGTAGTCTTAGCAATCCATTGGGCATAGGGGTCAACTCGTGCCCTTGAACTTTAAAAACTTCTACAACTCAGCTGTTAGGAAATATACAACAACAAAACAATGCAATCAAACTAATCTAACCTTGTTTAGGACATGGTCAACAAAAATGTGCATCTGCACTTCTTGAAAAACAAAAACAAAACTGAAATGAATGTGCTAAAAACACTTATTTACTGCAAACTTAATCTTTAATAGCACTGTTTGAGGTGAATCTCGTTGTTAGGGATTGGGAACACCTCTCCATCTAACTTTGCAAGATGAAATGCATTATGTTGTTTGCATTCTATGATAATATATGGGCCATCCTACATGGCATCAAACTTGGTGTGTTTACCAGGTTTGCTTTTAATCTCATCCCATTTAAACACTAGATCTCCTTCTTTGAAAGCTCTTGGAACTACTTTCCTGTCAAACGTTCTTTTCATTTGAGCTTGGTGTATCTCTAGATTTCTTAGTGCTCCATTAGTTGTGCAAGCCTAACTTCCATAGGTTGTTCCTCTAACAGTTCAAGCTCCTTAATATAACTTAGAGTTGGCAACTCAACAGAAATTGGTAACTTGGCTTCTTTCCCATAAGTAAGAACATAAGGCTAATTACATGTAGCTCTTTTTGGAGTTATCTTATCATCCCAAAGGGCTAATTTTAGTTTATCATGCCAAGATCTCTGGTTATCATCAATTGTCTTTCTAATTATTTTAATCAGGTTCTTATTGGTTGATTCAGCTTGTCCATTACTTTGAGGGTAGTAATTGGACAAAGTATTCAGAAATATGTTGTTCTTGACAGACCAATCAAAAAATTTTAAACCCACAAATGCTAAAGCATTATTAGAAATGATAGAATCAAGAGTGCCAAACTTGGAAACTAAATCTTGATAGAAATTCAAAACAGAAGTCTTATTTGCCTCCTTCAATGCAATTGCTTCAAGCCACTTTGTAAAGTAATCTGTTGCTATAAGTATCCATTTATGACCTGCACTTGAAGGTGGGTTAATGGGACCAATGAAATCAAGTTCCCACTTGCTGAAAGGCTGCTCTACTTGAATTGAGTGTAGAGGCAGGGCTGCAAACTTTTGCTTTCCTCCAAACAATGAACATTTACTGCATTTTTTGACCCAAGCATGTGAATCTTTAAATAAATTTGGCCAATAATACCCAGCTCTCATAATTTTTAGAGTTGTAGTTCTTGGAGCAAAATGTAATGTCCCTCTTTCTAGAGGAAACATTTAAACCTAAATTTGCATTCAGAGTGCTTCTCAAGGAGACATTAGAAATATTATAGATTAATAATTTTTCGATGAATAGATCAAATAAGATCAATGATAATGTATTCACATCATTCCAAGGATTATTTATTTCCTAATTGTTACTTGCTATTGATAACTATTCTATAATACGTTCCATAATTCAATCATGCATATTTTCTTTATTACTCTTCCTCATAGAACTAGGCTTTACATGTATAGGGCGCGCTGAAACCATCTCTTGACCCAGCCTACAGGAACTATGTCCCAGCCTACGGGCTTATCTCTTGACCCAGCCTACGGGAGACTTTGTCCCAGCCTATGGGCCTTCTTACAAATGGGATTACTCCGCCTCTCCCCACAAGACCTAACATTCCTTTAAGGATTAAGTAATAGAGAAATATAGAAGTAATAATCTAAGTTCATCTTCCCATATCATCTTCCTTCTATTCCTTAACCATGGATGGGGAAATTATATGTCTAGGGCGCGTTTAACCCTCTCCAATGCGATTGGGAATGGAATTACTCCACCTCTCCCTAGCATCCTTGTCTAGGGCGCGTTAAACCCTCTCCAATCCATCGTGATGGAATTACCCCACCTTTACCTAACAAGACCGCCTCTCCTATGGTTATGGGAAATAGAAGTGATGAGATGAACATACCATTACTGTATCTTTAATTGATTTCATAAATATCATAATTGTTCTTATTGGCATTTAACACAAGATGCCTTATATTAATATTGATCATATATCATTACATTTATTCATTATATTAGTTTCTGTGTATTCATAGTTTTGTCTAAGTTAAGTGCATTTATTTATAGTTAACATCATAATTATACCAATTAACTTGACAGTCCATTTATATTCATATTATTCTTCTACAACATTTATATTGCCTAACCTATTAATAAGGAAAGTGCACGTACCTCTTTATGCTACTTGTCTTGTTGAATCTGCTCACTGGATTCTATTCTCTTTTGCCTATTCTTTAATATTTATATATTATAATATTTGTTATAATATTAATAATATCTCTATATTGTATTATTATATATGTTATTAATATTATTGTATATATATATATATTTATGTATATATATTTACACACATATATATAGATATATTACATCTTAATAATTAAATATATTAAAATACTTACCTGCTGTTCAGACGATCTGCAGGTACCTTTTGGATGCGGTAGATATTTATTCTCCTCGTTCCTTTTTCTATTCATTTCCCTTCTTTTGTTAGATGGGCCCATTAATATTTATAAGTTTGAAGGGGTGCAATTTCACCACCCTTAATAAATAAATATTATTAAACTTTGATACTCGATATTTGTTTGTATTAGTTAAGAGCTCCTTATTATGAGATCGACATCTTCTCAACAGCCCAATTCCATATATGAATGCCCTTATATTATGCAATGAATAAATATATATTTACTATTATATATTATATATTATTATTATATTTATTTTTACTTGAATAATTCCTCCCTATATATATTTATGATATCTTTTCTAGTTATGACTCAGAAATATATATAAATATAATGCGGATCTAAATATATTTATTTATGGGATATTATTTATTTATTGCCCATCTTCTTTTCTTTATTTATTTCCCTTTCAAGGGATATTTATTATGCCTGGTGGTAAAAGACATACTTACCCTTTCATAATTTTTATTACTTTATGTTATTCCCTTCTATGACCTGTGGTAACCATATGTAACTCCCTTAACATATAGTTTATTTATATTATTTGTATTTATGTTATATCATTATAATAAATGATATATTATTTATTTTGTATTATTTATATTATATCATTTATATCATAGTAAATGATATATGATTTATATTATATTATTTATATTTATATTATAATATAAGATAAATATAAGAATATTTATATTTATATTATTAGATATATTTATAATATATTATTATTGTTTATGTGTTATTTATAAATATAATAATAATATATCTTTTAATTGTTTTAAATAAATATTATTTAAATATATTCAATTTATAATATCATTCATATCTTTGATTTGAATGAATAATACATAATGTAGGGACATGACACAAAATGACCTTCAAAAGGTCCATCATGGAATTCTTATAGAATTTTCTCAATCTGTTATGGTTCTACACATCTAAGCAAATCACCATGAAAATCCCTTTTATACAAAATTCCATAAATCACAGCAAAAGGGATGACTTGAAGCTTATAATACCTTCTTTTTGACCTGTCCAAACCTTCAAGACAGTCTCTAGTATGCAGATAATGGATCATTTGTTGAACCCAACTTGTAGATGAAACTAGAACAACAGCATGCTCCTCATTTCTAAGCACTATTATAGCTTGTTCTTCAGGTTCCTTGCTGTTTTCTTCAATTCTTGCAAGCTTCTTGCACAAGACTTTACCTCTGACAAGCTTGGTGACTTTGATCTGAATGTCATACTCCATCACTTTTGTAATCCATCCCACTCTTTTATCATTGAGATCTTTGCTAAGCAAGAATTCTTTAATTGTTGGATGGGCAACCATCAGCTGTATTCTATTGTTAGAAAGCATATGTTTAAATTTCTTAAGGCTTTTTATTATAGCTAACATGTTTTTCAACAAATGAATACTTCACCTCATGAGAATTTAGCTAAAGAAAGCCACAGGCTGATCTAATCCTTCTTCATTATGTTGACAAAGCATTGCTGAAATTACATCAACACTCCCAAATGTATATAATATGAATTCTTTATCAAAATCTAGATTAATAAGTGTTGGGGCTGCTACAAGGGCCTCCTTGATCTCTTCAAAACTTCTCTTACCTTCTTTAGTCCAGCTAAAATGAATATTCTATTTAAGCATGGTTGTAAGAGGCTGCAATAATGCTACAATGCTAGGTATGAACCTAAAATTGATCCTTCCAAGAAAGCTTTATAAGCCTTTCTTATGAGCTAGAAGAGGTAATGCTTGAATTTTTGTGATCCTTTCTGGATCTATGGATATTCCATATTTTGACACTATGTGTCCAAGAAGCTTTCCCTCATGGACAAAAAAAATGCTCTTCTTCGGGTTAAGTGAAACCCTGTATTCTCTGCATCTCTCAAAGATTTGCCTCAGATGATCAAAATGTTCATCAACTTTCTTTGAAAATATAGTAACATCATCCAAATAAACAAGTACAAACTTATTAATGAGGCCTTGGAAAGCCATGTTCATGGCTCTTTAAAATGTTGCCCCTACATTGGACAATCCAAAGGGCATCTTTCTGTAAGCCATTGTGCCCCACTTGGTAGTGAAGGCAACTTTGAATTGGTCTTCTTCTTTTACTAAAATCTGATTATACCTTGAATAACCATCCAACAATGAAAACCTTTCTAAACCTAAAACAACCTGCAAGATCTGCTCCATTGAGGGCAGTGGGTAATGGTCTTTGAGAGAGGCCCTGTTTAGATCACGAAAATCAACACATAGCCTAATTTCACCATTCTTTTTTCTAACATGTACCAAATTTGAAACCCAAGATGTATGTTTGATTGGAAAGATAATATTACCTTCAATCAGTTTATTCAGCTCTATTTTCATAAGAGTTTCCATCTTGGGATTCAGATGTCTCTGTTTCTGTCTCACTAGTTTTGCTTTGGCTTCTAGCTCAATAGTGTGCTGAGCTAATTCAGGGTTAAAACCCTTCAAATCTCTATACTCCCAAGAAAAAATATCACTAAACTCTTGGTAGAGCTGAATGAAAGCTTGTTGTTCCTCTTTGGTACATATTTTCCCAAGCTTAAGGAGCTTGTCTTTGAATATTTCAATTGGCTCATAATGCTCCTGTTTCATAGATATGCAAGATTTATCCTTTCTAACTTGATCATCAATGTTAAAAATTGATTCTAAGGTTACTAAACCTTTAGGTAGCTTGTTTGACTTTAATTTCAAGATCTGGTCATCATATTGCTACAACCATTTTTGTTGGTTTCCCGTTGCAAACTCAACTTCTTCATTAGAAAGTTAACAATCTGTTCATTACTCTCAAAAACTTGCCAACTTGTATTATTATCAGGCATAGATGGTCTTACAATCACTTTGACATACTGTTGTGACTACACATTCTTGATTTCAGTTGGAATATCAAACTGTGCTCCCAAGGCAGCCAATCTATTAGCTTCCTTATTCTAGTTTCTTGGAATAGACAGCAAGTTGAAAGCTTCAAACTCTTCAATAAGATCCCAGATTCTATGATTATAAAGCTTGAGCAAATCATTCTTTGTTACATTCAGATTCCTTACTTGATTTTCTATTAATTCTGAATCACCAAAAACTTGCAAACATTTAATACCTTTCTTGCTGGCCCATTCAAGACCTTGAACAAGTGACTCGTATTTAGAAGTATTGTTGGTACAGCTGAATGCAAACCTCATAACTGAATAATATCTCTCGCCTTTTGGAGAAATCAACATAGCACCACCACCTAAACCTATTTTATCCTTGGAACCATCATAATACACCTGCCAGATATCATTATCAGATTGTTCATTTTGTTGATTTTCACCTTTTAACAAATTTGAAATAGTAACATCTTTCTCGTGAATCATATAAACACCAAGACCTACCTCATCCATATGACTGAAAAGGATCAACTTCATCATTCTTAGCTGCCCACTCACCTAAATTAATATCAGGTATGCCCTCAATAGGTGTATTGGGATCTTGGACAGTAACTAGTTCTTCCTAATCATAGATTGCAAGATTGGCATTTATAGGATTAGGAGTGTAAGGTTCAAGATGATCATTGGCCAATGGCTCTAATTTTATAGTCACTTTGGTGCCATACCTTGTTCTAAAAAACAAATGAGTCCAGTTAAAAGACAGATAGCCCCCTAACTTTGTAGTGAAATCTCTAGATAGACAAATGGCAAAATGTGGTGGCAGATCAATAACATGGGTGTCTTGATGAATCACAAAGTTCAGGCATGCATGCAAAGTAAGACCAAGGTTCTTTAACATTCCCACTATGTTTACTTCTATGCCATCTAATTGGACAACTCCCCTAGAAACAGGTTCATAAGCCAAACCAAGTTTATCAGCCAATTGTTTGGGCATTACTGAGCTACTAGCTCATGAATCAATCATACAATTGTGGACTAAATAATTGCCAACAATTAGAGTTACATAAAATAGAGGTGGCTTAACCACTTGTCTTGGCTATTTACTTTTGTTTTGTACATCATTAGTAAACACAATCCAGGGTTGACTTGTTTGAGGCTAATTAGACAAAGATAACTTAGCTAAGGCATCTTGCAATAAAAATTTCTACCCAAGAATGTGTAATGCATCTAGCATTGACATACTAACAGTGGATTTCTTCATATGATCAATGATGTTAAAAGAAGGACCACTAAACTTTTGTTGTACTTTAGGAACAACAGCATCTGAATGTACCTTTGCTGGTTGTGGTTGAACTTTAGGTTGTCCTTTACCAGCAATAGCCTGATAAGGAGGCAGATTACCGAGCACCATTAAATAGGCCTCCTTATCAGGCAGATTACCAAGCACCATTAAAAGGTTGATTAGGCCTAGCATAATTATTTCTTCTCTGTCCTTGGTAATATGCCTGATAAGGAGGCCTATTTGCTTGGAATGGTGCTTGGTAAGGTCTATTATTCTAATCTTGTTGTCTCTTAAGGGTTACTAAATTGTTGCTAATAGTCTGTAATAGTTTTTCCATTTCTTGTTGGCTGCCTTTAAGCTCTTGCAAGTCTAATTGTATTGGAACAACATTATTTTGAACAATTGTTTAATAGCCAAAGGTTGGAACAATAGGTATTGAGGCAATAGGAGGCACTTGGATTGGTATTAGGGGCTGATTATCAAGAAAAATAAGCATGGGAGGCCTTGGTGCAATTTTGCTAGCCTGAATAAGACTATTTTCAGCTCTAATAGCTATGTCAAATGCTCCTGGTAATGTTACCCTACCCATTGACTGAATCATCACAGCTATGTCACTATTTAATGCCCTAAGGTAATATAAAAATGCATGTTTAGGTGAAGGTCTTACCATTGCTGGGATTCTGTTCCAGGTTCTTTGAAACTAGAAATTGAAGTATGTCATCTATTCTTGTGGAGCTCTCTTAATGGTTGTCATCTACTCAGTTTGTTTTAACACAAACCCGGCTACCACTACACCAAAAGCTTGAACTGTTAGTGAATGGCGCCCTGGTCATGTTAACCCAGAGACCGCGCGGGTCCGGGAAGGGAGGAGTTGAGGGTCGCACACCTAAGCACCAATAGAGCCCCACCAGCTCGTGCCTGCCTAGTGATAACCACATAGGCAGGTACGGACTGCTTGGCGCCTTCTTGTGCGCATGGTGCAGGTGGGCATTGGTGGGAATCAAACCCCTCCCCAGCAAAGTCGCCAGTTTGTTTTAACACAAACCCGACTACCACTACACCAAAAGCTCGAACTATTAGTGAATGGCGCCTCGGTCATGTTAACCCAGAGACCGCGCGGGTCTAGGAAGGGAGGAGTTGAGGGTCGCACACCTAAGCACCAACATACTCAACAAGGGATAAATGATCTAATTTATCTTGAAACTGTTTGTTCAAGGCACTTCCTAACTCATCCCATGTTCTGATAGAGTTAACGGCTAATCCTTGGAACCATTGAAGAGCTTTGCCTTTAAATGACGCTGCTAGAAGTCTTATTGCCACATTATCCTCTGTAACATGATGAACCCCACAAAGTGAAGCTACATCTCTTATATGCTCTATTGGTGTAGAACCATCTTCACCAATGAAAGTGGGCAAACTTTTGAGTGCAACTATTGGTATAGCATCATGCTACTGTAGATCTTATGGGTTGCTCCCATTAAAGTTACAAATGGTTGATTTCTTGGTGGTGGTTGTTGAGCCATATGGAAAACAAGTACGTGTACTATCTAAAAAATAGGTACTTGTACTGTAGGACTTGTTGGTTGAGGATTATTAGGTACTTGTGATGAAGAACTTGCAAATAACAAGTTTTGATGAGATGCAAATGCAGTTTGAGAATTTGGAAGATTGGGTAATGTTGCACTTGATGGCTTTACCACTCTATTTGTTGCCTTAGCCTTCCTTTTTGGTGGTGAAAGCTAAATATGTTTCTTAGGATCAACACTTGATCTTGTTTAAATCTTTCTCATAGGCTGCAAAAATCTGATCTATTCAAACTAGAAACTCAGAGTCGCCAGGTACTTGAATTGGAACCTCTAAAAAGGCTATAATAACTGCTGCTCATACCAAAACAACAAAAAGAATAAGATCTTTTCAAACTAAAAATTAGTTCAATTGTCCCACTGGGCGTGCCAAAAACTGTTATCAACTAGGATTACACCCGTGATGCAAAGTTGTGAGGCTCAACAATCCTATGTAACATGGGAATACCTTCAGGTTGTGGGCGCCCTATGGTGAAGGTAGACCTCCAGATTGTGGGTTGGTTCCCTTATGATTGATCTATTGTTTAACTGACTTTGGAGGAAAAAGGATAGGAGGAATTGCAGTGAAACAATAAACTAAAATTGAAATTATGGTGATGCACCTATATGATGATAAAACTTGTAGAATAATTCATAGCTATTCTCAAAGACACTGGTTACACAATTCAGAAATTATGACTTAATCACAAAAGTGTTTCTAAAGTAGGCCAATCAGTTTGTTCTTTCAAGAGGAAAATAAAATTTCATAGTTTTTAAGGCCAAAATAAAACAAGCACAACTTGAGACCTGTGATGAATGTACAATAATGAATGAGACAAACTTAAAGGCTTTAATGGTTAAAACAAAATAATTTCATCAAATCATTCATAAAGGCACTTGCATATTTCTAAAAAGGCAAATTTTGGTATTCTAAATGAAAATAGAAGGAAAAAGCACTGCATAAGACAAAAAAAAATGAACTTGTAAGCTGTTGTACTATATAGATTTGAAAATGAGTTACAAACACTCCTATGCCTCTCTAAAATGTGTAAGAGAGAAAAGAAGGCAAGAATTGAGAAAAACCCAAGTTTTTCTCCAATATATCAAAAAATGAACCCTCAAGTGCATGGAAAAAGCACTACAGTTCAACTGCACTCTAAAAATAACTCCTCCAAGTTGATTCACGAGTAAAAGAGAAAAGCCTAGAAATGAGGCCTCATAACTGATCCAAATTGAGCAAAAATAGCTCCAAACTACCTCTCACATCCCTTTTGACCATGTGGAACTCAAAACCCCTCCTAGTTTGACCAAAAATCAAGTACAAAAGCTCCAAAATACCTCAATTAAATCCACATCCTAATTTTGCATGATTTTGGAGATGAAGAAAACAATGTGAACAAATAATAAAGTAGTCATCATTATTTACTTTACTATTTGTTATGAACTTGTCTATTCTTGATTTTACATTTTTATGACAATAATAAAGTAATTTATAATTTATTACTTTATTATTTGTTTACATTTATACATTAGTTTCCAAATCATGATAAACTAAGGAGAATCTAATTATTTTCTATTTCCTTAATTCTCCTTTAGTTCAAAAGTCAAGAATAATACCTCTCCTTATAACTCCCATGCCATAATGCTATATCATTGGACCTCATGTCCAATCCATGTACAAGTCAAAATAAAAGCATTTGATTATACAAACCACTACACCCTTATGACTCCTATGTCACATCCATCACCATACACATGCATATGATATCCCCTTGCATTATTATCTTCAATGACTTAACATTTCAAAACCTTAGGAAAGTCAAAAGGAAATAATAAAGCCCTCACGAGCTCCCCTTGCTTGATCACTAGGTATAATGATGTAGAGATTTGACCACGGCCAATATTAGCTTGGAGTTTGATTTTTTGATAAATATGTGGAAAAAACACCACAAGGGGGTTGAACCACCATTGGAACTCATGCATGCACATCCAAAAGCAAAAGATTTTACCCTAATTGGGCTCATTTTGCATTTCTCACTTCTTTGAGAGGATGTTGCCGCCATGAACTAGGGTTTCAACCTGGTTTTTAATGCATTCTCAGGCTGTCTGAGAGACTCTCATGCAATTCTCTGGTCTTCTAAATCTCTCTACAACATGTAACTTCACTCACTTGATGGTATTTGATGCTCCTCTATGTTTTTGCTTCAGATATTTTTCTATTTAGGTGTTTCTCATGCATATTATGCTTTGAGATTTTCTTGGAAAGCTCTAGAATGAATTAAAACACAGGTTGTCCTCATTGTATCTCCTATAGGTATGAATGAAACCCTAAGACTTAATTTCTTTTCTGCATCTGCTCTTTTGCTCACGGCATAATGATATTTGATTGGGTTTCTGTTGAGAAAGATGGTCTTTTCTGTGATTAATTCTAGCTAGGGTTTTGTGAATGAAATACATCTTTTCTCACATGACTTTAAACTCCCACCAGAAAATGACAAACTCTCTGAAATACTTTGCACTCGACACACTTTGACTACTACAGGAATAAGTATGCTTTTGTGGAAACTGAAAGGAAGCTAGGTGTGCGAAAATTGCTTCCTACACTAATCTAATGAGGAGAGGGCTATGCAAATTCAAATTTATCCTAACTATTATAGCAATGTTAAACCATTAACATGAGATAATGCAGTAAAACACAAGAACCAGAAAGTAGACAGAAGAAGAGAGACAAAGATTTACAGTGGGGAAAACCCTTGTCGGGTGAAAAACCCCACACTCAGAAACCTGCACAATGTATTAACAAAATGAAAGTTGTTTACAATACACTTGCAATGCAAGCTTCAATGGTCTTTGACACTCGTGTCTGGAGTCAATCTGGCAGCATAATAGTACCTGTAAACCTATAATACAAACTCCATCTCCAAGCACCTGTTTAAATAGGAAATATAAGGCAATATTGGACCTTTCTTGGAATAGGCGTCCAACATGGCTTCAGGGACCAAAACCCACGCCCAAGGACACTTGGTCAACATTGTAGAATGTGCCTAACACTTGTCTATAGCTCCCATTCCAAAGAGGTCACCTATTTCCAAAATGGGCTATGACAGATGCTCTTACGACACTTACGACCGTCATAGAATATGTCATAGCGGTTACAACTTACAGCTGTAAGAGAATCTGTCATACACATGCTATAAATAGCATATTCTCTTACAACATGTCATATTCCACCTTGGGGCACCTAAATATGCCTTAGTCAAAGATGCTTCATGACACATGTCATCACCTGTCTTATAACCTTCTATTTTTGACTCTTACATGTCATAGATTCGTCATAGGAATCCATCATAACCGTTTCGGTCAAACATTCCCTTACACAACATGGAAGATGCTGACACATGGAAAAATACTCCTACCACAAAGTGGGATGCCTATCTCCTCATGTGTGGACAAAATTACAAGTTGTCATATTCCATGTAGGATCGACACATCACCGTGCCACATCCCACAACATGACAATATCGAATTTACAAATATTTACAACATAGGCAATTAAATAATAAATGCAAACATTACAAATGTAAGGAATTACCAAGGTTGAGACACCTTAATTCCCAACAGAAACTACCCTTCTACAAAGATGAGAACTGTTACCCTAGTTAGGGTTTTGTGAATGAAATAATGAAAATCTTTCTCTGTACTCTCCTTGCTTTCTGTTCTCTGAAAAAAGATGGTGAAACCTACACTTCTTTTGGCCTCTGTAACCAAAAAAATGAATATATATTTCTATGTATTTTATAAGTAAAATGAAGTAAATATCTTCTCTATTTGAGTAACTGTAGTGGGGTTTATTGGATAACCCTCTTTTTGTGTTTTGCTCTAAACCTTACTAGGGTTTCACTCTAGACTTACACTCTGCTTCTTGTTTTTTGCTTGGTTGTTGTGACAATCATCTAAAAATGTCTATTCTCTTATCTTGTATGACTGCTCTTCAGCTGGTAAGACAATCCTTATGCATATTAATTTCATGGTTCAACAGCCGTTTCATTTGATGTCTTGTTGTCACTGTCTCATGTCACTTGGTCATAGACCTCCAGGTGCACTGTTCCAAATTTTGCATGGCTAGTGTCATCATTGTCTTCAATGCAAACTGTACCTTCTATATACCCTGTACATTGTGCTTCAATACAGAGACCTTCATAAGTCTAAAACATGAAAATAGTAAAGATAGAAAACACAGTGTGCATTTGATTGGCTAACATGTGACTGAAATCTCTGTTATTAGTTTGATTTTGTATATCTCTTTTCTTCTTTTGATAGTCCATTGCTTCTAGTATATAACTTCTATCATCATATTGCAATCTAGTCATGAATCAACTTGTATGCCCCGTATTATTTTCATGGCACAAATATTCCTTGGTTTGAGAATAACATTGATGGCAACACCAAACTCTTCTATACTCCATGGTTGATCCTCAATGAAGTGGTTCTGATAGTCACTTCTATGGACTATTCTTCATTATCACTGTCATGGTGTAGCCTTAATTGTTCTATGTTTGGCAATGTGACTGTCACTTTAGATGGTTTATCTCTCAGTGTATTATACTTATGATAGTGATAACATGTTCTCCTTACACTTGATGAATGATAACACTGTACCTGGCTGCTTTGATCTTATGACAAAGGCTCATTTAATGATGACTGTCCCATGGACTGTCCACATGACTGAAGTAGTTGTTTCACCTTTTTGTGGTTCTTATGCTAATTATATATTAATGCCGACCTATAGCCTATGATTTTCTTCATATTGTAGATGGTATATGATGATCATGTGATGAATGCTCTAGCTTTAAAGTGATTGTCTCATGGCATGATGGCATTATGAGTTCTTCTCTACCTCTTCAATACAGTTTGCTGCTCCTTACTTCTTATAGCAGTCTTATCCACTTTACTTATGATTTCCTTTGTAAACTATTGTCTTGCTTCTTGCATCATTAAGATCAAAAGTCTCTTCTTATCTCATACCCCTCGTAAGATTTAGGGGGCAACATTGTGGGCTCAACCCTTGTGGGAGCCCATTTTTTCACCACATGCTGAAATGTCATGCATAATGATGAATGTACCTGTACCTGCACATTGCACAAACACGTTAGATAAAAATAATGAAGTTCAATGCTCATGTAATGATTTGATCTTTCTGGCTCTCTTGCACACATCCGATATTTGTTGATCCAATGCATCATGACATGTGCTATATTTTTGTTTGTAGGGCATATAGGAAGATTCATATCCGGAGCTCTAACCAACTCTTTATCATAATGCGGGTTCACTTGAAGACCAGGAGAGGAGGAGTGAAAGACAATGAAGATCCACCCAAGACTCTGCCAGGCAATGATGGACATGTCTTTTCTTATATGCTTCTTTTTTCATTTCTTTCTTCTTCAAGTGTATAGCATATTTTATGTTGCATTGGTTTAGCTACCCCGACAGCTTGTGTCGGACATTTGATTACTCCTTTCTTTCCAATGAATATAAATGCAACACTTGTGCAATTCTGTGCATACTTTATTTGCAAAATGAATGAAACATTGTGAAATGAATGAATCATTACAGAATTGAATGAAAGCAATGTCTTGTGTAGTTCTATATGTACTTTCCTTTATGTTACAAAACTCTGAACAACAAAAATTAATTCAATCTTTTTTCAAGCACTTAAAACATGCAATGGTTAAGCATATTAGAAATGTGTTAGAGTATTCTTCACCTTAGATATAATGAAATTGTTTCAGCTCTACCAATTTGAGTTGTAGGTGAAAATTTGGTAACAGGCCCCCGATATACTTTACAACACTCTGCATTTTGCAACTGCACGGAAGGAATGTGATGTCAGCCTTAACAGTCTACAGGCATGTGAAATACCGCCACATGGCACCCTCGGGCCCAAAGGACTTAAGTCTTAAAGAATGATGCCAATGGGCGATAAAAGGTAAACCTTAGGACTTAGGGTCAGTCACTTTATGACGTAAAAGGCTCAAGGTTGTAACTTAAGTGACCGGCGACCTAGGCTAGGCAGTCATCAATGGATTATAACATAATGGGATATCACCATAAAACCTAGGGATTTAAAGGGAAGGAAAACACTTAGGGTTTAAGGGTTTGGACTATTTGGCTGGGAAGCAAAATAGGCCAACAATATAAATTGAGATATCCTTGATAGCTTGAATGAGAGGGATTTTGATACTGACATTCTTGAGTTGTCCCAATAGATCTATCTTAGCTTGGGTATGATGTTTTGCAATGGCTAAATGCTCAAGGAAAGGAGGCTCTAGACTTGAGATACTTTGATTTACCTGATTTGACTCAGGCTCCAGAGGCAAATTGTCTGAAGCTTCAGCTGTGGGTTCCTCATCTACCATCTTAATGATTTGAGGGGATGAAGGCTCGGCTAGTGTTTTCCCTAACTTGAGGTGGACATCACTCACCTCTACCCCATAAGTGGGGTATTGAATAGCCTCATTAGTGTATGCCTTTTGGACAGGATTGTTATTGGGGTTAGGTGTAGGTTGGGTAGGCAGTTGTGGTGCTCTTGGTGGCTAAGATGTTTGGTTTGATGGATTGGGCATAATAGCCTGGTCTTGTGGCTGAGAAGGCAACAAAGGTTGTTGGTAATTCATATTTTGGTTCTGCCACTGCTATCCCTTTTACTATTGTGGCTGCCATTGACTTTGCTATACTGGCCATTGAGGATTGTAACTGGGACCTTAGAAATTTTTCTGTGGCCATATATTTGGTTGTTGTTGGTTCCAATTTTGCTAAGGGTTTTGCCATTGCTTTTGGGTATTTGACCAAGGCTGGGGGTTCCAACCAGAGAAACTATGATTACCAACTTGAAATGATGCATTGAAACTTATAGGGTCTTGTGGCATACCTTGTCTTAGTTTCCATGGCTTTCTTTGTGCAACATAGAACAACTATCAGCCATCTTCACTATCAAATGGTAGAAAATGTGGTTTCTCTGATTTGTCTTCTGTAATACTAGCCACCCTTTTACACTTGCAATTGGATTTTCTTTATTTGCAGTTGGGGCAGTATTCAATAAGTATTGCTTCAACCTCCTCCTACTTCTTCTTCAAATGTAGAGTGTCCAACCGAGTAGCTAGGTGACTTATAATATCTTCTTTCATGTTGGTCAGCAGGTTGCTCAACTCCACCCTTGAAACCGAATTAGATGTCTTTCCAATGGTAGATGTTCTTTCCCCCCTTATCTTTTTCTTAAAGGACATTGAGTAGTTCTTGCAAACTTTGTAGATATCATGAAAGGTTAATTGAGACACATCTCCTATCCCAATAAGATTAAGGGCATCCATGCAGTCATTATTGACTCCTCTCAAAAATACAAGCTTCAGGGATTCATCTGAGAGTCAATTCTGTGGGTTTTTCTTTAGGCAGAATTGGAACCTTTCTACATAATCTTCCAATGGTTCATCCTCCTTTTGAGTCATCCTAAAAATTTCATCTCTTCTCCTATCAATTCCTCTGCAATAATCTTGGTATTTCTCCAAGAATTTTGTTTTCATTGTGTCCCAATTTGGAATAGCATCTTTTCCCAGTCCCATAAACCATCTCAGAGAAATATCCTTCAAAGTAGCAGGAAATAGATTGAGCCTATGAGCATCAATTGTGTAGTCATAGCTTCTACATAGGACATCAAACTCGAACAAGAATGTATCTAGATCCTCAATCACCAAACCATAGAAGATTGACAATGTTGAAGGAGGTATATTCTTCAACACAGTAGCTCTTTCTTGGTTGGTAAGTGGAAATTCAAAAGTCACATGTTCTGGTGGATCATCCATGGTATCAACCATTGTTTGGAAGGTCCTCTCTGTATTATC
The DNA here is from genome assembly GCA_027924645.1 of Cunninghamia lanceolata. Lineage (NCBI taxonomy): Eukaryota > Viridiplantae > Streptophyta > Pinopsida > Cupressales > Cupressaceae > Cunninghamia > Cunninghamia lanceolata. Next base: position 714,902 of record BSBN01000328.1, on the reverse strand, counting down.
AATAGATGTTGATGAGAGGGAAAATTCTTCTTCAATAATACCCTCGCTCTGATCACTATAGTCACCAATATCTGCTCAAGCTTGTTGGGTTGAAGGGAGAAACCTTCCCAAAGTGTCTATCTACCTCTGCATACAATAGGTATGACTTTGTATAGCAACAGATCCTACACAATGTTAGTAAAATATTGATAGAGTTGTTCCTGTTCCTAGGATTCCAAGACAGAATAGACAACCTGCTCAGCTAGCTCAACTAGCCCAACCTGTTTGTGAAGTTCATCCAATTAATCCTGTAAGAGTAATTGTCAATCACACTAGCCACCAGGAGGTATACCAAAGGTGACCATAAAATGGGCATCCCTGACCTGGATTTTGAAAGGTTAGTCGACCTTGACTTTTCTGCTCCATCTTTCTTTAGTTTCAAAAAACTTAAATTAGCAAGTAGACCCAGTCACCCACTTCTCCTGTGAAAAAGACTGTTATATTATCTACTTATCAAGCCTTAACCTTACACAACATTTTTGTTCCTATTTTTGTCAATATGGACTTGGTTTCTGATAAAAATGGAATTGGAGATGTTTTAGACCAAAACAAGAAATGGGTTGCCTTCAGAATTGTGAAATTTGCAACTTTCTGGAACACCAATTCTAGCCTGGTCGCAGTTAGAAAAGAATTAAATAGCCCATCAAAACTCATCCTAGAAGCGCAAAACTAAACAGGTGCACTACCATATGTACCAAGAAATATTGTACCACACAGATTTGCATGATAACCTATGAGATGCAAAATTTTAATTGTAGCTTGGGAAATTCAGATTTAGTGTTAAAAACAACAAACTGACTAAACCCTAACTATGCACCATGAAGGACAAACTAGCATGAAAATAAAAACAAAGAAAATCAAATGCAAACTGAATCCACACTAGACTTGATTGATCTCCATGGCTCTCCTTGATCTTGCATGAGAATGCATGATGTTGAAGGGTTGTTGATTTCTCATAGTTGCAGCATAACGATAAGATGAAGATGATAGAGGAAAATAGATAGATAGATTAAAGGATTGAAAGAATTTTGGCAGAGTGAGGATATTAGAAGAAGATGGATGCAAATGGCTTGTGAGAGGCCATATTTATAGGATGGAGCTGATATGATTCGGTGGCCAAGATTAAAAGTTAATTGTGTGATGTGTATGGCTAGGATTAAAAGTTGATTTTTGTGCCTATGACGCACATTAAGTGGGTTATGACATGAGGCTAAAATATGATGAGAGGAAATAAGTGGGATTCTTTTATTTATTTTGAATAGAAAATGCCTTATGACACACAAATAAGTGGGGCTAAAAATAGGATGTGAGTGGGAATCTCATAATTTAAAGAATAAAATTATTTAAATTATTTGTGCATGAGAAGAGTTGTAGTCATGTGACACATGTTGCAATGTGATAAAGGTGAGGGATTAATTCAAATATTTAATTTGAATTATTTTGAGGCATGTGAAGGGGAATTAATTAAATAAAGGGGTTTATTTAATTAATTGGAAAGGTGATCAAATGGGATAATGTAAGTGAGATAAGTGGGATAATGTAATGACCTAAGATAAATATTACAAGATGTTTTACAAGTTCATGTGTGACTAGCTAATGTTATGACACAGACAATTTTTGGTGTTTACATTTTGCCCCTCTTTGAGATGATGTTCGAGATGATGAGATTTATGTCGAGTAACATCATTTCAAAGAAGCTAAGGTATGGACAGAGGAAAAGGATAATGATGGGAGGATAGGATGATGATAGAAAGATATGACGAGGAATGTAAAGATAGGATGATGATGCCCCCTCGAGAGGATAGGTGGGTTGGACAAACACGGGTAGGCTCTTGAAATGAAATAGATTGGCCAAGAAAAAAAGATAATGGAATGGATAGAAGAAATGAATGATGTGTTATGCTGCAATGAAAGTGAGCAACCATGATGTTTGATATAGCACTAGACGTTATGCACCAAGGTATAAGGACCAAGATGACGATGTGTCTCATGCCCTAGCGTAATACAACCTTGTCTAGATACAAGATATGAATATTAGCTGGGAATGATTCAAGATAAAAAATTATAACACACACAAGCAAGCAAGCAAGCACAAATGATACAAAAACAAACAAAGTATTGCCCATGTCAAACTGTAAACCAATGATTGATTGATTGATTGATTGATGATAGATAACGTTGTTGATGTGGGAATGATTTATCCCAAGAACAACGTGAGGATTGTGTTGTTGATATGGCAATGAAGTATCTGAAGAACAACACTAGGATTGGGGATGATAAATCCCATTGATGATGATGATGATTGATTGATTGATTTGGTTGACAGCAAGATTAGAACAAAACCAAGGATGCAATTGGATAATTTAGCAAGATTGATTGACTTGATTGGTATGGATTAAAGATGATTTGCATTTAAGTTTATTGCTTGGAATGATTGGATGATTGGATTGAATTGATTGGAATAATTGATTTGGAGAATTGATTGATTGGATTGATTTTGAAGAATTGATTTGATTGGAAGAATTGATTTGATTGAATGATTGGATCGATTTTATTTTGAAGAAATTATTTTACTACTTGGATTTTTGAAATGTTGTAATATTTGATTTTTTTTTTATGTTTTGAAAATATTTGTTTTTTTTGGATTTTTGGGATGTTTGATTTTTTTGTGTTTTGATTTTTTTGGGTTTTTGATATGTTTTGATTTTTTGGATTTTTTTAGGACCTTTTTCAAAAAAAATTTATATTTTGAATTCTGTTGGGATGGTATTGGATGACAATTTGGGTAGCCTTTGTGCTTGATACCAATGACAAAGGGAAAACCAAGTCTAGGTGAAAAAAAGGATGTAGGATGGATAAATGGATGAAAGGATGGGCGATAGTAAATGGGATAGAAAGCTCATTATAGATGGATGGGTAAAAAGGATAGGCTATAATGGGTGTGATGGATGACTCATGATAGATAGATGGATGAACGGATAGGCTATAGTGGATGGATGTATGCATAAAATAGTAAGGATGTGATCTCCAAGGACTATGTCGCATAGGAATAACATGCCGCATTATTGGTGTAATGCTTAGGATTTTTTCATGACAAAGCTTATGACAATAAAATTGGTTTGGAAAGGATATGGAAAGGATGAAGTATATCAAGAGATATTCAAAACATTTGTCAACATTGTGCCCCCAATCTTTATCAAGATCAAAAGGAGGAAGGGTAGATGGATGGATGCATAAATGTATGGATAAGGATGGTGAGATAGGATAGAAAATGATAGTGTGGATGAGACAAGGTGCCCCCAAGTGTAAGTGACATAGAAGATCAACCTACACATGATGCATGTTTTCTAGGTTTTCATCATGGTACTTATCCAAGGCACCACCAAGGGTGGTTTTCACCGTTGGATGAAGGGATTTCTCTTTACTTTTTATTTTTTATTTTTTATTTTTATTTTATTTTTTATTTTTTATTTATTTTTATTTTTTGGAATATATGGATGGGAGAAGGGGAATATGGATAGGAGGGACTCAAGTGTCTAGTTCCAAAAAAGTGATAGTCCCACTAGAGATGGATGTCGTCACATGGACCATGTCAAATTTCATTATGCTCATAGATGTTGGTAAGGGATTGAATAAAAGAGAAATGAAGTAGGTGGAGAATGGATTATGATTTGGATTATGAAAGGTACATGCAAGGATGGATGGGGGATTGTGGATTATTATGTGGATCATACGTGGATGGATTATGATGGGGATTATGTAGGGAATGAAAGGCTTATGCAAAAGGATGGATGAAAGACTTATCCAAAAGGATGGATAAAAGACTTATCCAAAAGCATGGACCATAGGAAAGTGATGTGTGAGATATATGTAGGATAATGGATGAAAGATGGGGAGATGGAGGTATGTGGGAATGTTGTGGAATGGAATGGAACCATGACCAATGGTTGCACACACCGTGATAGACATTGAAGCTTTTGATTTGGAGGTGGTGTAGGAAGCAATGGAGATGTTTGCTTAGGAGATGGTTGACGAAGTGCTTTAGGTACCCACATAGACTTAGAATTTTTATGATTTTTTCTTTTGATGTGGGATGAAGGAATTTGAGACTTTGGGATGGAATGGTATTTTTGGATGGAAGAGGATGGTTGGGATTTTTGAGATGTGGATGCTTCATTTGGCTTGATTGTTTTTTGCTTGGGGACCCAAACCATTTTAGTTTTTGACTTTGCTTTTGGAGGTATGGGCTTGGATAGCTTTTTGAATGTATTTGACTTTTTGTATTGATGTCCCAAGGCATGAGGACCTTTAGGATTTTTAGCTTTATGAATGGAGGGATCCAAATTTTTGCCTTTGAATCCCATAGACATGGTGGAATGAGTGGAAGTTCTTTGTTTAGACGATGTGCGCCTTTGTTGGTCATGATTAGGATATTCATGGTATTTAGGAATGATAGGGATATTAGGTGTTGGAAGAAATGGTGGTAAAGTGGATGGAGGGATAGTAGGATTTGGAAGTAGTGGAGATAAATTGGATGGTGGAAGGTGTACAATCACATGCTTTTGACATTTGTAAGATGATGGAGGTGGAATGGTAACATATGTCTTAGGGGTATCATAGGATTTATGATAGAAAGTGGTGGACTTAGGAGGAATGGAAGAAGTACCAACATCTTTAGATTGTTTACCTTGGGGTGTGTATCCAAGGCCATATGAGCGTGGAGGCACTTTGACATGGATGGGCTCCAAAACACCTTGTTCATGAAGGCTTAAGCCTTTTCCTTGATAGTTCATGTTTTGGAGTATGCGGTGGACTATGGAACTAGGTGTAGTTAGAACATTAGACATGAGTTCCTTATTGGGCGGAGAAAGTGAAGTGGTAGACAATGGTTGATGTGTTCCTAGGGAGGAACATTCATGAATGAAGGTGGATAGACCAATAGGATGTGATGGTGGATTTGGAATATGGTTGATAATAGATGTGGAAGGATCATTAGAATCTTGATCATGCTCATTAGGATCAAAGGTATTTGTTTAATCTTCTATGCTTATGTGTTCTTGGGAGGCTTGTATCTTATCATGCTCATGGATAGGTACAAGATAAAGTTGCTTATGGATAGCTTCTTCATGGGTAATATCTTGATCATAGAAAATATATAGGTTATGGATAGATTGGATGAAAGTGATTTGATCTTGAGTAGGACTAGGGCTTGATGTTTCCACATTCTTAGAATTAAACTCTTGACATAGCTCTTGGTTTCCTTGAATAGAAGTGGATAAAGCTTGGATGGGCTTGATAAGCTCTTGACAATCACCAACATGAGGGTACAATGGCTCTTGATTTGGACTCATGGTGGGAAAATTTTCAATAGGCTCGAGGGGTTGTGGACCACATGATGGGGTTGAAGAAGCGGACATGTCATTCAAAGGTTCTTTGGTAGGCTCATCAATGGGTGCTTGACATGGGGATGGTTTATTCCTTGCTAGTAGTCCTTGAATCACATCCTTTGTAGGTGAAGGGGTGATGGAAGCTAAAGTCTCATGATTGGGATTAGGTGGAAGGCTAATTAGATTAGGTGTATTAGGACTAGAAGTAGATAGATACCATGGTGGAAGGACAAGAGGAATATTGGATGGATTAGACTTAGGGCTTGGACTTTGGTTGGATGGAGGGCTAGAGGGATTAAATGGATTGGTGGATTTGGATAACTCCATAGCTTTTCTTTTTCTTTTAGATTTTGCAAAGAATCTTTCGAGAAAATCATTTGAGGATTTGTTGGTTGATGGATTAGAGCTTGATGGTGATGTTGGTGTAGGACCAATAGGCTTTGGTATAGGCATTCTCTTAGATAATGATAGAGGACTAGTAGATGGATCGATGTATGATTCCAAACTTGAGATGGTACTTCCCTTGTCAAGGGTATCATTAGAGCTTGAGGACATTTGATCTTGTTTCAAGGAGTGGCTTAGGTTCACATGTGCTTGTTGTGATGTAGATGGATATGAATATCGGTTAGCATGGAAAGAAGTGGGATAGGTTGATGTTGCATTGAATTGATAGGTGGGTGGAATTGGTTGGATTTGACAAGTGGCTATGAATTGTTGGGCTTGGGCTAGGAGGTGTTGTATTTGTGGTGATTGGTTTTGTTAAATTTTTTGAATGATGGTTTGGAATCTTTGAATGATCTGTTGATCTAGGGGTTGGGGTACCTGGTGAAGTGTTTGAATGAGGTCTTGGAGTTCTTGTGCTATGATATTTTGCTCTTGTGTTGGGATGGAGTTACACATACATTGAAGTTTTTGGATTTCGGTTTGTTCCTCCAAGTATGCCTCAAAATCTACAAGATCATCATCATCACTAGGATCTACAAAGTTCTCATCATCACTAGAAACAAATTTTGGGTCACCCCAGAGTATGTAAGGTTTTGGATTGTCATCATGATAAGGAGGAGGGGCTCCTCGAAGTATGACCTTGGGCTTTGGATTAGGATTAGGATTGCTTAGGATTATGACCATTTTGACAAGTATTGACTAGGATTAAGATGATGATGCAGAATGATGGGATGATTAGGATTGGGTTAGGATGAAATTTGATTAGATATGACAATGATGATTGTGTTGAAAAGAAAGTTTAGAATGACTTGTTTATGTGTTTGGTGTTTATAGCTTGATTTGGCAATGATCAAACAATGAATTACACATGTACACACATGATTCACTCACGCAAGACACATAAGCAAATTTGAATTTGAAAATGGAATGTTGTGATAATTAAGCAAGCACACATGGAAGACACATCAACAAGCCTATAACTAGTCAAGTGGGGTATGGCCAATTAGGTCTTAAGCTAGGATTCATGAGGTTGACTAGGGAAATGGATTGAAAGAGAAATCCTGCCACACTACAGGGAGAAAGGGGTAACCCACCCTTCACCTTCACTTCCCAAAGGTATAAAGTTATTTGGGGCTTAGCCAAGAATGACAAGATTTACAACTCCCAATGAGTGTGTCTTTCAATTCAACCTTAGTTGAGGTCATCCCTTGGAGTGGTGTGTCTCCAAGGAGGCCTCCTAAGATAGGGTAAACAAAAGCAAATCAAGTGAGCTGTCACTTGATTCACACTCGCAGTTGTTAATTAACCCTTAGAAATGAAATGGGTGTCAAGTAGTTCAAGCACTTGTTCTTTTTAGATCCAAAGCCAAATGTGTAGGAAGACACTTGTTTGTTTTAACCCAATTTCAATGATGTGATAGAAAACAAGATTGATTTTTAAGAGCCCAAATCGAAGTGTGTTGACAAGCAAGATTAGAGATGAAAGATGGAATGGGTGCACCTGATTGTTTTTCACTTTCTAAGTTGTTGTTGTGACTGATCCAAATGCTGCTCCAGTGCTATATGAACACCTACAAAATTAGAAAATGATATTATAATGCAGCCATAAAAAATATAAGCTCATCAAAAAAATTGCAATTTCAAATACATGTTTTCAACATAGGCGATTTAGATTCGATTATTTGAAGACATCTTCGATCTAAAAACTAAAAAACCAAAGAAGAAACCCCTACTAATTTTTTGAGAGCTTTCCATAAATGTAAAGAAGATAGAAAAATTCCCTATTTTGCGCCCACAAATGCGGATTTATGAAAAACCTACAACAAACAAAGATTAGATTTTTTTTGTACATTGTATGAACTCAAAATTAAATTTGTAAAGAATAGACCCCCATTAGAATTTCAAGAGTTTTCCAAAAATGTAAAAATTTCTAAAAATTTTACTGATTTGCGCCCAGAAACGCAATTTTATAAAAAAATATAAAATTGTGATAACTCCTACAAAAATGGCGATAAACACATGATTTTTCTGTTGTAGCTTCCTGAGATGATGCACAAGCTGCTGTGAAAATATTGTAGAAAAATTCAGTCATTTGAAAGATATGAAGAAATTTGTAAAACCTAGGGTTTTGTCCAAAAATGACATAAACCGGCAACAAAAAGTTAATAAAACCTACAAAAAGCAAGCTAGATCAAGGGATTCACATCGAGTTCACCATTTTGTAGCTAGGGAAAATTAGATTTAGTGTTAAAAACAACAAACTAACTAAACCCTTACTATGCACGCTGAAGGACAAACTAGCATGAAAATAAAAACAAAGAAAATCAAATGCAAATCAAATCCACACTAGACTTGATTGGTCTCCATGGCTCTTCTCGATCTTGCATGAGAATGCATGATGTCGAAGGGTTGTTGATTGCTCATAGTTGTAGCATAACGATAAGATTAAGATGATTGAGGAAAATAGATAGATAGATGAGAGGATTGAAAGAATTTTGGCAGAGTGAGGATACTAGAAGAAGATGGATGCAAATGGCTTGTGAGAGGCCATATTTATAGGATGGAGCTGATATGATTCAGTGGCCAAGATTAAAATTCAATTGTGCGATGTGTATGGCTAGGATTAAAAGTTGATTTTAATGCCTATGATGCACATTAAGTGGGTTATGACATGAGGCTAAAAATAGAATGAGAGGAAATAAGTGGGATTCTTTTATTTATTTTGAATAGAAAATGCTTTATGACACAAAAATAAGTGGGGTTAAAAATAGGATGTGAGTGGGAATTTCATAATTTAAATAATTAAATTATTTGTGCATGAGAAGAGTTGTAGTCATGTGACACATGTTGCAATGTGATAAAGGTGAGGGATTAATTCAAATATTTAATTTGAATTATTTTGAGACATGTGAAGGGGAATTAATTAAATAAAGGGTTTTATTTAATTAATTGGAAAGCTCATCAAGTGGGATAATGTAAGTGGGATAAGTGGGATAATGTAATGACCTAGGATAAATATTACAAGATGTTTTACAAGGTCATGTGTGACTAGGTAATGTTATGACATGGACAATTTTTGGTGTCTACATTAATCAATGAACATGGGCTCCGGGGTAAATTTAGGAGTATGTCGACCTAATCTCTGTCGACACATTGAAAGGAGATAGGCTCTTCAAATATGGAAAATTTTGAAGGTGCCATTAGTTCTGTCGGCAAATTCAAGACTTTCCAAACTTGATTTATCTCTTTGTTCTTTAGAGAATTCCTTTACTAGTGAACTGATCAGAAAAATGTTGAGTTTACAAACTCTATCAGCAAATTTCTAAGTTCTTAAACTCTTACTTTTCCTAACAAGCACTCTTTGTCTTACTTTCCTTTTATTCAAGATCTTGTTTTTGCAAACTCTCAAACTTGGTTCATAAGTTATGGATTTCCCTGATTCGCTGATTTCCCGTCAACCTGACTAGCTTTTAGTCTTGTTGATTCTTTTTATCGGTTGTCTTTGCTTTTCATGATCTTGGTTTGGTTCTAAGGTTTCATTTTTCTCTAATTTCATGACAACCTGATAAGCCAATAGTATTTGTTTGTTATGTGTCTCCCGCCAATAAAAGAAGAAATATCTTTGGCTCACAACCTCACTCAATAAAGTTTGTGAAGGCTACAATTTGCCAACTACATTACAATTTCAATCTTGGTTCGTGAGTTGTTGAAATCCATGATAAAGGAATGGACATGTATATATAATCAAACATACATGAAGTTCGTGAACACTATTTTTTGTCAATAAAGAAAAATAAGTTAAAAATTGTGTTCATCAAAACAAAAGTTTGTCGATAACTAAGTTTTGTGATAGCTAACAAGTGCAGATTGAAGAGAAAATGTGGTCTTTGATAAAGTGCTTGGGTAAGTCAAGCGATGACATTCATTATGAGGGGTATTAATGTCCTAAACCCTATTTTGTTACCTTATAAAGAAAAAATATTTTTTTAAAGTGTCATTCACAATTGTTAGCGAGAAAGTTAGGAGCCAACCATGGTTAGTCAAGCCATTTCCTTCCGGTTAAGTGATGCCATCAAGGTAAGTCCCTAGTCTTCTCTCCTTTTCAAATTGAAAATTACTAGCTAGCTGAAGGGGGTGTATTTTTGGTCTTCCCTGTTGTTCATGAATTGTGAAACCCTACCTCTTCCCACTGTTAATCATAGCTTCCCATTACTTGACCTGAGTTTCCCATGCCTAACCCTAGTTAAAAACCTAACTCACTGGTTAGTTGGGTTGGTTAAGATGAAGTATAAATACCAAGGGTTAGAAATTACTTTCATTGTTATGAATTAATTAGCGAGGGTTAAAGATATCGACCTGGATCACGTCGATCTCATTGAATATCTAGCTAGGATAAATGCCAATCCGAGGTCACCAATTCCTCAGAAGACATTGAAAATAGGTTGGCACACGTTGGTCGTTTCCCCTTAGCTGTCAAATGTACTGATTCAATCATGGCTTGCATTCAAAACTACCATGCCGAGACTAGAGAAATCAAAATAGTGAGTGCCAAAACTATTTTGCAAATAACTGTCAACGCTGTCAGTGATAGACTGGGCCTACTTGTACATGAGGAATATGTTGATGTAACATAGGAAACTAGCATGAACATGTACTTGGATAAGAAGAAAATGTGTAAGGATTCCATAGCCACCACTTGGATGAAGAAGGAGAAGAAGAGAGGTTCACAATTACCTAAAACCATGTTCAGGGGTCACTTCAAAGATGGTATCTTAGATATAATCACTTTGTTGCATAGGGTGATGGGTAGTGAAGAGTGTGATAAGTTTAAAAATTGGATATGTCAGTTCATCATTGTGATTTGTATAGGGAAACAATTCATTGACTGGTCTAGGCTAATAAGTGACCACCTACATGACCAATTGGTCAATTTTCACAATAAAGGGAAATTTCATATGTGCTCATATTTAATTTATTTGTTAGCTACCACACAACAAAATTGGCCAAGGTTGGAGGTAGTAGGGCCATTAACCCAAGATGCACAGGTATATGATTACTTCCCCCAACTTCAAGAAAAGAATGGAAATAAAATGTACAAGAGAGTAAATTATTCCTTTCTAATGCTCATGGTTAGAAGAATTTGGGAGAATCTTGAAGTCAGGATCTCAATTGAGGTAGCAAACTAGATAATGACCTTTGGTAGTTATTTTAATCAATTTGATTAATTTACCTATATTAGAATAGGTGGTTTTGAGTTTCCCCCATTAAAACTACCAAGATATGTTTTTGATTATGTAATATTCTTAGAAGTGTGTCAGCAAGCTTACTTGGCAGGTAAAAGGTACTATGATTCTAAGAAAAGAGGTACCCGTTCCCATTGAAACTGACTCACTACACCTGCACCAAACCAAAGAATGCAAAAAATGTAGACATGTTATTGGCTCAATTTCACTTTCAGTCTTATGACTCCAAAAGCTTATTTGATAGCAATGACTTTGTAAAGAAAAATTTGTATTTTCCCATGTTGAGAGAACACATGCCTCAGTTGGAAGACTTTTGGGCAAATTGTGTTGATGAGTATGAAGTCAGAAGAAGGGATTGGTCTAGATTGACTTTAGATTAAATGAGGATCTATAAGTTTTGTTGGAAGCTTCCTGATGTAGTTGATGACTACTCTGATGTGTTAGACCCTGCCTTTTCTATTGAAAGTGTAAAACCCTTGCTTGAGGTTGATTGGGGTGTAGTTGAAGTTATAGATCTTAAGGCTAGATCTCATTTTGTGTTGCATAGAAGTCAAATGTGGCTGCAATCTAAGTTGAGTGTTGATCATGCAGGTTCTCCTCTTAAGGAGCAAATTATGGCTTAACCACAAGTATCCATAGATAGTGCTAACATTAGCACTCATGCCACTGATCAAGATACTGGGCTACCATCTTTAGCTACAAGGCATGATGTGTCAAATGATCCACAACAAGAAATGCCTTCTAAAGTTTCTATTGGTGATAGTGTACAAACACCCATGAAGAGACATAGGACAAATAAGTGTCTAAATCCACAAGTGGATAAGGCACCAAGGAAACAATATCAGGGATTGCAAAATCAAGAGCATGAGGAGGCAACATCACATGCAAACCAGAATGTATCTCGTACTCATGTTTCCTAAGATGGATCATTCTAGACTCTCTCTCCTCCCCAACAACATCCAACAATGGACACCACTCCTAAACCTAATAAAGTTTCTCAAAAGGTCACTGTTACGTTAGAAAATGTCCCCTTGGGGGCTTTTCCCTTTTAAGGTTTAGCTCCCGGGTCCTTTAGAATGCATTTAGACCATCTTGCATGATTTTGATGACTCTTGATGAGAAAACCCTAAAGTTTCATGGCAAATAGGACTCAGGGGATGTACTTAACATAAATCCTACCTGAAATAGGGGGAGCACTTGGGCACCTACGCCCTAGTCCTACCCTATTTTAGGTCAGAACCAATTTCAAAGTGTCAATTTATGACTGTTATTTAGGTCCTATGCCGACACGATACGTTTGAATTATGAAATTCTTAGCGGGAATGTTTGTAGTTGCATATATAAGCATGTTTAGTGATTCATTTGTAAACTAGATCGACATTTTGATTGACAAGCTTATGTTAAGGTGATTCAAGGCATTCATTGTGTTGCAGAGCAAGATTTGTGTTGTTCTTGTGTTTGTATTTACAGATTTGGCATCCATCTCCTCATGGCATGAAGAGCATCTTCCTTCCATGAGATCTTCACTACAAGGTGATATCAATTGTTTTTTCAATCATTCATCATTTAGATTTTTCCTCTATCCCATAGCGATACACATTCTTTATCTGACAATGGTGTTCAGAAGACTTGAATGTCTCTCCGGGGCTTGACTGAGGCAAGACTCTAAACACCACAACACCCAACCCATTTTTCTGTAATTGCAGGTTACAGGTTGTGAAAGAAGAAAAAGTGGAGTTGTAGGAGAGTAGTGCAGATTGTTAGAATTGTAGATAAGAGAAGAAAATAGGGACCTGGACTCGGGCACCTGCTCATTAATCCTCCAGATCTCGCAACAGGAAAATCTCTAGAACAACAGGAATAGGTTGCAGACAAGATTCCCAAACTGTGGCACTGGACTAGGGTGCCCACTCATTAGTCCCCAACTTTTCTATTTTCTGAACTTTGAAATCTGGTACGCATTTGATTGATATTTGATATCTTTGTGTGCGATCATTTTTTGTAATTTGTCCGTTTGTTCACGAATTTGCATAATTAGGGTTTTGACCATAATTGGGCTTAATTAAAAAACTAAATCATACAATTCCAATTTTCCCCTATGTTCCAAGTGACAAGAAGCCTGTAGTAGACTTCCTACTTGGTTGAATGTCCTTGAATGTTTAGTGGTGAAAGGAGGATCAACACAAACAAACCCTCTTCATATTTTACCCTAAACATTTTGGTGAACCCATGTTCTTTTTAAATTTTACACCTTGCTGAGTGTTTTGATTTATATTTAAATTCATTCATATCATTGTTCATCTTATTGCATTCAAAAAATTACAAAAAAAATTCAAAATTTTGAAAAATTTGAATTTTTTTTTTGGCATTTTTAGCTTGCATTTTCAAATAATTTGAAGTAGTTTGCATTTAATTTCAATAAATTTCTGTCATTATCATCAAATCTGATTTCAAATATAGAAAATCATCATTCATCATTCATTTAGATTGCATTTTCATGCTTAAATTGTTGAAAATTGCTCAAAATTGTGCATTTTTTCATATAACCTAGTTTTACATTAGCTAGGGTTTGTAGTCAAAATCTTGTTCATATTTTACTACCCTTTTAAAACACTCACTAGGACTGATTTATAGCTGTAGTGTTGTATCATAAATGTTTGCTTGCAAAATTTCATGCCTAGGGTTTGAAAACCTTGATTTTTCACTAGATTTGGCCTTATCGTCTCTCTAGATTTGCACCATAGGCATGTTGTAAAGGATTTTTATGCACTAATTAGCTGTTATTAGGGTTATTATATGTTGACCCTCCTAAAAATTTTTACAGCACCTTTTTATTGGGCCCTTACATTGAAAATTTGGTGAAAATTTGCATATTTTGGCTATATTTTCACTAGGGTTTGACCTAGATTGCACTCCAAGCATGTTGTGATGGATTTTATGGCTTTAGGTGACTGATATTACTGCTATAATCTGATGTACCTCCCAAAATTATTTACAACACCCCTTTTATTGGGTCTTTGCATTGAAAAGTTGTGAAAAATTGCATATTTTAGTGTATTTTCACTAGGTTTTGACTTGTCATCATTCTAGGTTTGCATCAAAAGTGTGTTGTGAAGGATATTATTGCTTTATTGGACTAATATCAGACATATTAATTTTTGTACTTCATCAATTTCCTTACAACACCCTTTCTTTCACTTATTTTGATGCAGAAGCATCGCTGGTTCAAGAGCAATCTTGCATCAACCAAAAACATTTGCATTTCAATTTGTTTGCAGTTCAGTTTATTTCTTTTCATTTCTAATTCAGTCAGTAGCAGTTCCTATATTTTGGTCTGCATTCTACTGCAGTTGCATTTTACATCTTGCGAAGCTGGACTTAGTATCTAGATTCATTCATCTACAACATATCTAAAATTTAGAGCATTTGGATCAAGTACCAGAAAGTTATCGCTCTTATAAGATCGATTGTTTTCTCAGAACACAATATCCTGACAATCTCTTATAATCAACTAAAGGAGAAGACTTGCGGAGCATTCCTTGACTTGTGGAGCTTAATGACACATCATTCTAGGTTGTTTGGTTTGTGGCCGACCTTCCCCAAGATCCACACATCATTCCATTCATTTGCAGAGGAGTTATACTGATTTAGGGTTGACCTATCCATTTACATATGTTATAGCTCTTCATTGGAGTTTGTGATCTTCCTTAGCTGATGTGGAGGAATCTTTTGTACTAGAGATGATATATAAGGTTGTAATAGATCTCTAGGAAAATAGTTAGAAAAGTTCATCACATTAGACTTAGTTGATAGCTTGAATTCTTGTGAAGGAGCTTCAAAGCTTTATCTTGTGCATATAATATAATCAGGCCTATGAGTCCTAATTGTCAACCCGCTTGATGTCGACCGATCTATATTTGAATTCTATGATATACTAAATGACTGAATCTACATTTGCTTCATATCTTTGAGTCATTTCCATTATGTTTACTCTAGCTACATGGTCTAGACTACTCATTCTATGAACCCTCCTACTATAACTGCACCAAATGGTATCAGAGTGAAAGTTTGAATCTTTGGGAGCAAATTAGGAGAAGTTGGCAAAGGAATTCTGTAAGATCTTGTTGTGGATAGATCACCAATCTGAGGTAGGTTACTCTTGTCACAACTAATCATCGATTGTGAGGTAATTGTCACCTTGTAGCCCAATTGTCGAACTTGAGGCAGTTTGCACTTGATCCTAGGAAGATGTCGCCGAGGAGAATCCCTGCTATTAGAACAATGTCTGGAAGAATGGATGAGATGATTGAAATGATGAAAACAATGAGAACTCGGTTGGATGTTGTCAAGGAAGATAGGCAAGAGGATTGACACCGAGACCTAATATTGAAAGTGATGATGAAGAAGAATTTCAATCTATTGAACAAATTGGTGAAACCCTAGGAGGTGATGAAGAAGAAGAATCGGATCAAGTAAAGATGTTGTAAGCTATTTCAAAGATTGGAAAAAGACCTAGAGTAGATCTACCTAATTATACTAGTAATTTGAACCCTGAAGAGTTGATTGACTGGATAAATGACATGGAAGAGTACTTTGAATATGAAGAAGTTGAAGATCTAGAGAAGGTGAAATTTGCAAAGACAAAGTTGAAAGGACATGCTGCTATATGGTGGAAAGAAGTTCAGTTGGATAGAAAATAGAAGTGGAAAAGAAAAGATTACAAAATGGGATAGGATGGTGACAATTGAAGAATCAGTTTATACCTGTTGACTATGAGTTGGAATTATTGAAGAGATTGCAGAACTTGAGACAAAAGGAGAAATCTGTGAAGGAGTATACTAAGGAATTTCATAAGATGATCATAAGAATAGGACATAGTGAAGTGAGCAAGGAGAAAGTGGCTAGATACATTAATGGACTAAGATTGAACATTCAAGAAGAACTAAGTTTGGTAAGGATTACATCTTTGGAGGAAGCATATCAGTTTACCCTGAAAGTTGAAGTGAAGCTAAATAAGAGGCATGATTAGAGACAAAGAGGAAGAGGAGGTAAATTTCAGAGAGGTAGAACATTTTCCAGAGGAGACAGATCACATCCGAAGCAGAACAAGCTTGACAACCCATTCAAGTAGGTAGATAGAGATAGCAATATCTACCAAAGCAATGACATAAATTTTCACCACATAGGTAATTATAATTCATACCAGAGTGAAGGATATAGAAGAGAAGAAAGAGGATTTGATAAGAGAACATTCAGAGGCACTTGTTTCAAGTGTGGAGGTGAAGGACATAGAGCATTTGAATGTAATCAAGGGAGTACAAGTAAAAGGACAAAGAACAGTCGAAGAGCATCCTATGTGGAAGAACCTGTTGGATCACCTAGTTTAGTTGGTAAACCTAAGAAAAGAGAATCACTTGTGATGAGGAGAGCACTTTTTCAAGTAGAGACAAATGAGAAACCGCCGAAGAGGAAGAGTTTGTTCAGAACCATATGCAAATCAGGAGGTAAATGTTGTAAAGTTGTAATTAATAGTGGTAGTTTGGATAACCTAGTTTCAGAGGAGATGGTGACTAAGCTAAAGTTGGAAAGATTGAAACACCCTAAGCCCTATCAAAAACCTTGGATTCAGGATGATCATAAGGTACTGGTGAGTGAGCAATGTTTGGTGAAATTTCATATTGGATCTTATCATCATGAAGTCTTGTGTGATATTATGCCTATGGATGTATGTCATATTTTGTTGGGTAGACCTTGGCAGTATGATAGGAAAGCTATACATGATGGGAGAAAGAATACATACACTATAACAACAAATGGGAAGAGAATTACTTTGATTCCTTTGGAAGAGGATCCTAAGAGTGAAGTATGTGGAAATGCTAGAATCTGTTTGGTAGATGGAAGAAAATTTCTGGATGGTTTGAGACATGAGAATATGTGTTATGTGTTGATTCCTAAGAAGCCTGAAACATTGAAGAAAGGAACTGAAGAATCACAATCGGAAGAGATAACTCAGTTGCTAACAGAGTATGAAGACATCATATAAGACAATGTACTTGAGGGATTGCCACCAATCAGGAGTATCAATCATCACATGGATCTTATACCTCGAGCTAGTTTGCCTAACAAAGCAGCACATAGAATGACATCGGCAGAGAATGAAGAATTGAATAGATAGATACAAGAGTTGTTGGGGAAAGGTTTGATCAGAGAAAGTTTGAGCCCTTGTGCAGTACCTGCAATGTTAGCACCTAGGAAGGATGAAGAATGGAGAATGTGTATAGACTCTAGAGAAATAAACAAGATCATAGTTAAATATAGATTTCCTTTACCTAGGATGGATGATACCATGTACTATTTGAGTGGAGCAAAATATTTTACAAAGATAGACTTAAAGAGTGGATACCATCAGATCAAAATTAGAGAAGGAGATGAATGGAAGACTACTTTCAAGACAAATGAAGGATTATATGAGTGGTTAGTGATGCCTTTTGGATTGACAAATGCGTCGAGTACTTTCATGAGATTGATGAATAAAGTCTTGAAGAAATTCTTGGGTAAGTTTGTTATTGTATATTTTGATGACGTTCTGATTTTCATTAAGACAAAGAAAGAACATTTGTAGCACCTTAGACAAGTATTGCAAAGACTGAGAGAAGAGAATTGTCAATAAACATCAAGAAAGGTAGTTTTATGAAGGAAGAATTAGTATACTTGGGATTTGTGATTTCTGCGGAAGGATTGAAGATGGATCCTGAGAAAGTAAGAGCAATTGTTGAATGGCCTACGCCGGAGAGCATTGGAGAAGTTAGATCATTTCATGGATTAGCTAGTTTCTATCGGAAGTTCATCAGAAATTTTAGTTCAGTTTGTAACCATATGACAGAGACAATGAGAGGGGAGAGAAAAGATTTCAAGTGGACATCAAGAGCAAATAAAAGATTTGAATTGTTGAAGCAGAATGTGATAGAGCAACCTGTGTTGGCATTACCGGATTTCAATAAGGTATTTCAAGTGGATTGTGATGTAAGTAGAAATGCAATTGGAGCAGTGTTAAGTCAAGAAGGCAGACCTGTAGCATATTTCAATGAGAAGTTTAATGATGCAAGGAGAAGATATTAAGTTTATGATCAAGAGTTCTATTCCATAATTCAAGCCTTGAAGAAGTGGACACATTACCTGTTGCCTAAGGAGTTTGTGTTGTATACAGATCATCAAGCTTTGCAACATTTGAGCAGTCAAGGTAAGTTGAATCAAAGACATATGAGATGGCTAGAGTTCATACAAAGTTATACATTTGTATTGAAGCATAGGAGTGGAAAATCAAACAAAGTTACAGATTCATTGATTAGGAGAAGAAACTTGTTGACAGAGATGAGAGTTGAAGTGTTGGGATTTGATGAATTGAAGAACCTATATGAGGGAGGCAATGATTTTGCAGAACCTTGGAAAGCATGTAAGGAACCTGTTGTAACAAATAGGAGTAAGTGCTTGGATTATTTCATTCAAGAAGATATGTTGTTCAAAGGAAATTAGTTATTCCTAACTAGAAGTTCAATGAGAGATAATTTGATAAAAGAGAAACACAGTGGTGGATATGCAGGACATTTTGGCATTGACACGACAATGGCTTTGGTGAGTGAAAATTACTTTTGGCCTCAAATACATAAGGACGTTAGGAAATTTGTGCAAAGTTGTAGAGTTTGTCAAGTTGCAAAAGGGAGTAGTTAGATTATTGGATTGTATAAACCTTTGACAGTTCCAGAGAGACCTTGGGAAGACATCAGTATGGATTTTGTATTGGGATTGCTGAAGACACAGAGAAGACATGATTCAATATTTTAGTGGTGGATAGATTTTTAAAAATGGCACATTTCATACGTTGTAAGAAGACAACTGATGCAGTGCATGAAGCAAACCTATTTTTCAAAGAGATTGTGAGATTGCATGGATTACCTAAGAGTATAATTTCATATAGAGACACCAGATTTTGGGATACTTTTGGAAGACACTTTGGAAGAAGTTGAAGATAGATTTGAATTTTAGTTCATCATTTCATCCACGGACTAATGGACAAATAGAGGTAATGAATAGGAATTTGGGAAACATGTTGAAATGTTTGGTTGGAGAGAAGACAGGAAGTTGGGATTTGATTCTTTCACAAGCAGAGTTTGCATATAATAATTTAGTGAATAGGAGTACTAGAAGAACACCTTTTGAGATTGTTACCATAGTAAGCCCTAGAGGATTTGTAGAGTTGAGAGATATCAGTATGACAGATAAGAGAAGTACCAAAGCAGAAGAATTTATAGAACATATGGAGACAATGCATAACCAGGTGAAGAAGCATTTGGAGGATATGAACAACAAATATAAAGAACAAGCAAATGAGAAGAGAATATATAAGGAATTTACAATTGGAGATAAAGTAATGGTATCCTTGAGAAAAGAAATATTTCCAGTTGGGACATATAACAAGTTGAAGATGAAGAAGTTTGGATCTTGTAGGATACTTAGAAAATTTGATTCAGGAAATGCATATGAAGTGGAGCTATATCACCTATTTTCAACATTGCAGACCTATATCAGTATCATAAAGTAGAGTTCTAGTGACAACATGGCAGAAGACTTGAAGAAGCAGTTACCACAACAAGCACCAAAGCAGATTGAAGACATTTCAGACAGCAGAGTTAGACACGGCACTAGAGGAAGACAATACAAAGAATACCTTGTGAAGTGGAAAGGCAGACCAGAAGAAGATTCAACATGGATTTCTCAGGTTGAGGTGGGCCGTCTTGGTTTTCCTCTAGCCCTAGCAAAGTGAGGGACTCACTTTTTCAATAACCATGGATGTCTGATATAGGGGCATCCCTAGTTCAAGAGCAATCTTGCATCAACCAAAAACATTTGCAGTTCAGTTTGTTTCCTTTCATTTCTAGTTTAGTCAGTAGTAGTTCCTATATTTCGGTCCACATTCTACCACAGTGGCATTTCAGATCTTGCGGAGCTAGAGTTAGTATCTAGATTCATTCATCTACAACATATCCAAAATTTAGAGCATTTGGATCAAGTACCAAAAAGTTATCACTCTCAGAAGATCAGTTGTTTTCTCAAAACAGAACATCCTGACAATATCTGATAATCAGCTAAAGCATTCCTTGACTTGTGGAGCTTAATGACATGTCATTCCATGTTTTTTAGTTTGTGGCTGACCTTCCCTGAGATCCGCACATCATTCCATTCATTTGTGGAGGAGTTCTAGTCATTTAGGACTGACCTATCAGTGTACATACATTATAGCTCTTCATTGGAGTTTGTGATCTTCCTTGGCCAACGCAGAGGAATCTTTTGTATCGGAGATGATATATAAGGATGTAATAGATCTCTAGGAAATCAATTAGAAAAGTTCATCACATTAGAGTTAGTTGATAGCTTGAATTCTTGCGAAAGAGCTTCAAAGCTTTATCTTGCACATATAATATAATCAGGCCCATGAGTCCTAATTGTCATCCTGCCTGATGTCGACCGATCTATATTTGAATTCTATGATATACTGAATTATTGAATCTGTATTTGTTTCATATCTTTGAGTCATTTCCATTGTGTTTACTCTAGTTGCACGGTCTGGACTATTCATTCTGTGAACCCTCCTACCGTGACTACACCATATTTGCATTGAAAAAGTTGAAAAAATCAAGCATTTTAGGTCATTTTTACACGTAGTTTTGCACTTGTCTTTTGCATAACTTTTGAAAAGATTTTAAAATCTGATCTTACATTGTTTTGAAAACTCATACATGTGCTTCTAATCGCAACAATAACACTAGGTTCCCTCCTAGGCCTTACATGAAAAGAAAGGTCCCCGAACCTGAACTTGTGTTTACACCTCATGATGGAACAACTAGAGACACTAAAGGACCTCATTATATCACTATGAAAATAATGGGAAATCCTATGGATGGAACCCTTATTGATCCTAATTGCATGACTAATGTCAAAATAGAAGAGTTCCTCTATTCACATGGATTGATGCAATGCTTTTATGACCCTTCAGATATGATGATTAAGACACATAAGGGAACCTTTATAAACACTTCTGGGAAGATATCTTTATTGGTTACTGTATTTGAGAAATCTGCAGAACAATGGTTTGATGTTGTCCCTGTTTCTGACCTCTTTCACATAAAATTAGGACATCCATGATTAAAGGCTATGAAAGTTGTCCCTTCAATAATTTATAACTGTGTAAAATTTCCTTTGAATGGACAAGTGCATACTATCCCTTGTAATAGGTATAAACCTTTGGTTACAAGACAACACTTTACACTTGATTACTTTTGGGAAAGATCTGAAGTGGAACGGGAGCCATGAACAAACTTTAACTTCTTGAGCTATAGAAACTACAAAACAAAACTATTACATCAAGTGGTCGGTCCTTCTATGCAAGAAACAACAAGAGACGAACAACCCGCATTTGAAGAGAATCCTAGACTGAAAGGAAAAGGACCCTATGCTGAGGTGCCTCCCCCACCATCCTTACAAGGATCAGGAGGTAGTCATCGATAGCAAAACATTCCACCTAGACAAATGAGATTTGATCCTGGTGCTTCCTCCTCTAAAACACAAAAACATATGGAAGAGCAAAGCACTATCTTACAAGAGATAAGTGGTAAGACAAAAAGAAATAGACAAGCAGGACAAAGGAGGAGGAGACGATAAGCTTATGCCCAACGAATTGCATCTCAACAAGTAAACATCTCACCAAACATTGAATCAAACAAAGAAGATCTTAAGAACAGACAACTTGAAGACAAGAATAAGAGTTGGGCTATGGTACCTTATGTCCCACTTTCCTCTAACATTCTGGAGTGGGAAGATGATGATTTGCTTGATCACAACCCTTAGTTAGGTTGTCCCTACAGGTAAGTATTTCTAACCCTTTATCTCTCGTGTTGTGTTTCCCCTATGATGTGTTATCTGTTGTTTAGGTCTGCTGGGATGACCCTTGATTCTCTTGTAAGGTCCAGGATACCAGGAGACCACCTCTGTTGTGACCTCCTTCTATTTGTATCATCATTCTTCTATATTGCTTCTCTATTTTTTTTCACTATTGTGTGTTGTGTCTTATGGACATAGCGCTGCGGTTGGTGACTTGGGGGCACCCTCCTATGTGACTGTCCCTAAGGCACTTGTTTCTCCTTTCTTGATTTATTGTTTCCCTTCCTCTAGTGTTTCTATCTAGCAAGCGGATGACGAAAAACATATTATATTGATGCGGACCTAGTGTCACTTCAGTGAGAAATCAAAAAATAGACCAAGGCCATACATGACAATGGCGTTGATATTTATTATCTGACGCTTGGCTAGTAGAATCACTCTGTGTGATCTTGATGTTGTCTTATCACACTTACAGACTATAACAATACTGCTTCTCCGTGCACTTTGTTTGTCTTTGAATCTCACCTTGGTTACACTCAGTTTTGAGATTTATGCAGTATAGCCCCACGGTTATACTTGGTCTCCGAATTCGTAGAATAACCCTGGCTCTTTGTGTGAATGATCATATGCATTGTTTTTTATCATGATTATATGGATGCTAACACTTTTCTTGTAGGAATGTGTTTGTGGGAACATTTGGTGATTATAAAGTACATGTCACCTCCGGGGGCATGGGCTTTGCGAGAGCTCATGTTCCCTTGTGTGTTTTCTTCCTAACTTAATGTGCTTGATATCAGTACCTAATATCAACCACCTTAAGGTGGGGGCATATATAAGGTAAGTTGTTTGTCTTAGATGTTAGCAATGTGATTGTTCTCAGATGCAATCTTAAAGACTAGTGGTGATGAGTCCCTCTTGCACTCTGAGGTTTGTTTGAAATCTATTTTCAATCATTTAAGCCCTCTGCGGAGGCAGGGATGGTGTATTTCCCACGGAGAATGAACAACTTGTCATTTTCAAAAGTCCTATGCGGAGGCAGGGAGTGGTTTTGTGACTAACTCAACCCTTAAGCATGTCTTCGGTGATTGTTGTGGCAAAGCTCAATCGTCAGTGTGTGCATATAATGTGCCTAAGATGGTGATGAACCTAGAAATAGGAACACTCCTTCGCTTGTCTATCGTGTTTTCTCCATGTCTTCCAAGTGTGTGTGTATTGCATGTTTGTTTCCAAGCATAGTTTAAAGACTGGTGGTGATGAGACCCTCCTATGCTTTGGGATTTGTATGGTGTGTTTGATTTGTATGGTGTGCTTGATTTGTTTGGCATGTTTGTTGCCCCATATGCAATCTTAAAGACCAGTGGCGATGAGTCCCTCCTGCATTATGGGTGGTGTGTTTACTTTCCTTGTACTTGCATCTGCATTTCATATATATGAAAAAGAAAAAGAAAAATAAAATCATCATTGTCTTCATTGCATTCATTGTATTCACTGTGTTTTGCATGTCTTCAATGTTGTATTCTCTGTGTTTTGTGTGCATGTTACTGTCTTCTTTGTGATTGGCGTGTCTTCTCCGTGCTTGGCGTGTTTGATGTGCTTGTTGACCATACTTTAATGCATGTATTGGACTTGTGGTTATTGCATACATTAAAGTGGGGGCTAAATGTTACATTGGAAAATATCCCCTTGGGGGCTTTTCCCTCTTAAGATTTAGCTCCCAGGTCCTCTAGAATGCATTTAGAGCATCTTGCATGATTTTGATGACTCCCGATGAGAAAACCCTGAAGTTTCATGGTAAATAGGACTCAGGGGATGCACTTAACATAAATCCTTCTTGAAATAGGGGGGAGGACTTGGGCGCCTGCACCATATTCCTGCCCTATTTTAGGTTAGGACCAATTTCAAAGTGTCGGTTTATGACTGTTATTTAGGTCCTATGCCGACACGTTAAGTTTGAATTACAAAATTCTTAGCGGGAATGTTTGTAGTTGCATATATAAGCATGTTTAGTGATTCATTTGTAAACTAAATGGACATTTTGATTGACAAGCTTATGTTAAGGTGATTCAAGGCATTCGTTGTGTTGTAGAGAAAGATTTGTGTTGTTCTTGTGTTTGTATTTGCATATTTGGCATCCATCTCCTCATGGCATGAAGAGCATCTTCCTTCCATGAGATCTTCACTACAAGGTGATATCAATTATGTTTTCAATCATTTATCATTTAGATTTTGCCTCTATCCCGCAGGGATACGCACTCTTTATTTGATAACAGTGTTTGAAAGACTTGAATGTCTCTCCATGGCTTGATTGAGGCAAGCCTCTAAACAACACAACCCCCAACCCATTTTTCTGTGATTGCAGGTTATAGGTTATGAAAGCAAAAAAAGTGGAGTTGTAGGAGAGTAGTGTAGACTGTCAGAATTGTAGATCAAAGAAGAAAATAGGGACCTAGACTCAGGGCCCGCTCATTAGTCCTCTAGATCCCACAACAGGAAAATCTCTGGAACAACAAGAACAGGTTGCAGACAAGATTCCTAGATCTTGACAAAAACTGTGGCACTGGACTAGGGTGCCCATTCATTAGTCCCTAACTTTTCCATTTTTTGAACTTCAAAATCTGGTATGGATTTGATTGTTATTTGATATCTCTATGTGCGATCATTTTCTATAATTTATCCGTTTGTTCACGAATTTGCATAATTAGGGTTTTGAGCATAATTGGGCTTAATTGAATAACTAAATCATACAATTCCAATCTTCCCCTATGTTCCAAGTGATAGGAAGCCTGTAGTAAACTTCCTACTCAGCTAAATGTCCTTGAATGTTTAGTGGTGAAAGGAGGATCAACACAAACAAACCCTCTTCATATTTTACCCTAAACAATCACAAGATATTTTTCAATGACTACCACCCCAGTCTGGTTGAGAATAAAAGTTGGGAACAAAGAGAGAGACTCTTAGATTATTGATATGGAATTTGATGTAGTAGCTAGACTGCTTAAGCTGGAGTCTACCCTAAAGAATGCTAGAAAAATGTCTAGATTAATGGTAGATCTAGTCTCCAAGCATCAATATGTGGAAATAGCAGAACCAATGGTAGATGAATAGATGAAAGAGATATTTGCATATGAGTTTCAAGTAAGCACTGTGGATTTGGGGCCACCTTCTGTGCAAGGTTATATTCATAATGAAAAGTTATCAGTTGACATTTTAGCCACCAAATTAAAGGATAAAGAAAAGGAGAATGAAGTCTTAGAATATCAAGTAGATATCTTGACTTCATATGTCAAATCTATTGTTGATACTAATTCCCAGCCTTTGGATGCCACTACTGGCATTCCTAAGGGTATAACCACTGAAGTGTTTGATCAGATAAACAAATATAAGTATCTTGGGAATGCGTAGATGAATTGGTTGAAAAGATGATAGTTGATGGCCTCCTCTTTATTCATGATGTTTTTATGCTTTTTGGTAAGATTTCTGATAATAAAACAAAGATTCTGAATGCTTTGAAGACAATCAAGAAGGATGAGTTTATGTTGAATGTATCCAAGAATAACTTTGTTGATATGGCTAAGTTGGATTCTAGTATTCTTATTGCAGAAAAAGTTATTGAAAAAATTGGGGATAATGATTCAGTAAAATGGTTAGCTGTTGTGGACTAAAAATTGTACATGAAGAAACAATGCACGAATGACTTGAAGAACCTAGCCAAGAATAATAGATCCTACTTATTTGATCTTTGGAATGCTTGTGGATCCTTAGGAGTTGATCTTTTTGATGAGACCGAATCTAATATGTTAGAACTAGATGCTATTAAACAAGCATTTAAGGGTTTGTTGACCGAAGAGTTGAAAGTGAAAGAAGATACCAAAGGAAAGGCTATAGAACAACTCAGTAATGTGTCTGCTTACTTATCCAATTTCAAGAAGGATATTGTTGATATCGAAAGAAAATATGAGGAGATTAGCAGTATATTGCAAAAGTGGAGAACAAGATTATAAATTACAAACATTCCTAATACTAAGAATGTCCTCTTAATCCTAGGGAAATTCAAAGCCCTTTAGACTAAGTTAAATGCATCCCAAAAAGCAGAGGGTGAAGCAGAAAAGAAGACCCTAGATGAACCAAAAGGATCTGATGCAACGAAGGATAAAGACAGTGGAGCAATTTCATAACAATGCTATGGGTTTTTATAATTTGTTAAGAGAAAACTCTTTTATTATTCGAGATTACTTCTCGTTTAATATTTCTCATGGACTATGTTGGTTGCATAAACAGTTATATGGGAAAGTTAGTTCTTCTCTTTTGCTAAATAATGGATGAGTAAAAGAGAAGGGGTCTTTTTGCAAATTTTTCTTTTCAAAACTACATCACAAAACATGTTTTGGGGAAGTAAGGGGGATATCTGATATAGTGTATGTGGTTGATTGATTTCATAAATACCAGAGGAGGATTGGCAATGAGTCTATTGTTTCTTTGAGTGTTTATCATTTATTCTTCATATGTTGAATATGTGATATGCTGAATTTGATATCTGCATTACACAGTGTGAAGTATTGATAACCTACTTCTTTATAAGATTAATTCCATTGGAGTGTCTTCTCTCTTATGTTAGAATTTGATACAAAGGTGGTGGTACAACTACTAAAAATTGAAATTTGGTTTCTTTCATTCGTATGTCTAGAGGAAAATCAAACAAAATATTGTTCTGAAAGAAGCCCTTACCTACAATGCAAAGGTGTGTTGTGGTTAGTTAAAAGTTTATATTTTTTGAAATGTCAATCGTGTTTTTAGGAATAAAAAAACGTCAGTAAACCTAAAATTCTTTCATATGAAGGGAGTTGTACATTCTAAAACATTTAGAGGGCAATGTATAAAACTATCCAACTGTTGGTGCAGTTTGTTATTGCCAAATTTGGGCGGGTCATAATTAAGCGAGCAGTAACAAAATATGTTTGCAAATAGATTTTTGACGACTCCATTGGGGATTAGAATAGTAAGATTGTTGTTGTTACAATCCATTGGTTCCCTTCATTTTTATATAAATTACACATTATTTGAATCCAAAATTATATGTTTCATTTTCAACCGTGGAAGTGGAATCAAATTATATATAAAGGAGGTTTATAAAACTTTGAGTCACAATGTATGAGAAAGATCTCCTTCCTCCTTTTCTAAGAACTTTGGTTAGTACGTAAAAGGTTAACATCTATGGTGCTCAAGAGAGGGTTCGGACATGTACTCCAACCCAACATGAATTGGCTCGACTTCAAGAAAGAAGACATAATCACTGATTTGAGAAATTTGTCTTGGCAAAATAGGCAGAAGAATGAACAATTTCATCAAGTGAATGAAGTTTTTGAGGTCAAAGAAGAACTTGGTGATATAGTGAGGGAAAATGCTAGACAGTTTGGTGCAGCTCAAGAAATTTACCTTATAGAAGACGTTGCAGTACCTAGGAGGGAAAGGCCCTTTCAAATTCATCGAGTCCTTGCTAATAGAAGAAATAATCAGTGGAATAATCAACCTAACAACCAACAGAATAATCAGCCGAACAATCATTGAAACAATCAAAGGAATGGTCAACAAGTGAATTTTTTATTCACTCAGGCAAATTGAAGAAGGTGGTGACTTTATTGGCGTGTATTTATATTATTTTATTATTAAAATCTGGCTCCTAAAATATATACAAGGGGAGATAGGAATAAAGGTATCTCTAATCCCAATTTTGATTTATTGGAATCTACCAACTTCACTTCCTTTCCTTTAAATTGTAAAGTCAAGTCTTTCAGCAGGGCTTCTTCCCCTGTTCGTCTTGTTTCATCCCCAGTGTGCCAAGCATTAGTTTTACATGGTACCACCTTGCCCGTGATGATCAACTTTCAACCTCATATGGCCCACCAGCAACAACAACTTGTTCCATGGGGCACTGATATTGGCCCATTGGCACTTGGTAACTAGATACATGACTTGCCTAGAGGTTCTGGTAAGATCTTGCCCAAGTTTAGAGGAGATGGTAAGGTCACACCTGATGAACATATCAATGTCTTCTTTGCTACATGCTCCATCTTGGGAGTCTAGCATGAAGATGTTTCTGTCAAACTCTTTTCGGAGACCTTGCCTGAGGCTGATGCTAAGTGGTTCTATCACCTGGCTCCTGGTTCCATTGATAGATGGGACACCATGAGAACCAAATTTGAAAACATATTCAAATCTGCAAACAATGAACATACATTACTGGTTGAATTGACTTCCCTAAAGAAGGAGATTCATGAGCCCATGAGGGAGTTTGTAGCCAAGTTCAATTGAATTGTAAATAGGATAACCCCTGGCATGAGGCCTAGTGATGAGATTCAGAGATGTTTCTTCACAAACTCCTTACCTTCAAACATTAGCTATTCTCAAGAGAGAAAGAGTAGCAAATCTCCAAGGAGTTCAAGAAATGGCCATTTCCATTGAGCATGATCTCATAACGGTAGGAAAGTGGAGAAGGGAAGTGCAAACAAATAAAGGACAGTCAAGTACCTCTACTGACCCTGTAATTCAACGTTTGTCCAATAATGTGCTTTCTCTTAAGAGACAAATACCCAGGGGGCAACAGTAGCCCTACTACCATGATGCACCCAAGAGGGAATATGGAATGTCAAATGTTAATAAATCTCTAATGTTGCCTGGCCCAACACAAAGATTAGTATTAGAAGGCCCTTCAACTAGTGGGAAGGCCAATCACATGGTATGTAACTTCCATCTCACCACTGATCATGATGACAATTCCTACCCTGAAATGACTAGATTCATGCAAATGCTTTCCATGAATGAGCATGTTAATGAGCCCATAGTGGAGGAGGAAGACACATAGCAATAAGGAGATGCCACTATAAATTTTCTAGAGTATGAATCTGACTCGAATGTGAGTGAGGATTTGTATGCTAAATGGGAGAACCCAAATTGTATTGTCTTCACTAGAGGGTAGCAAAATCACAAGAGAGATGATGAAAACAAGAATCAATCCAAAAATGATACCTTTTCTCCTAAGATATTGTCAAGAAATGCTGCTAGAGGACTCAAGAAGACAGATGAGAACATTCGTAAAACTGCATCTCCTAAGGTACCTTTTACCACATCCTTTGAAGAATCTATTCCACTTTCTTTTGACATTATATCTAATCTTGTAAAAATACTAAGATCCAGATTTCCTAGGCAGAGTATCTTAGGTTGAACCCTACCAAATTAGATAGACTTGTAAAATATTTAAAACACAAGCCCTCATCATCTTCATACCATGTAAATGCCCAATTTTCAAAGAACGTAGAGAAGGAAAAAGATGCCCCTAATGAAAAATCCTCTGATTCTAAAAAGCCTCAACCAAGAAGTCCTTTTGACAAACCTAATTCTCTCTATGTATCTCTATTCATAGCTGGATACAAATTGAGTAACTGTGTAATTGAGTCAAGGGCCTTTGATAATGCCATGTCTACCCAAGTAGCCAAGGCATTAGGTATGTCTCTTAATTCATCCCATGGAAAGTTCTATTCAATGGACTGCACCCAAGTCCCCATCATTGGCCAAATTAAGGATGCTCGGGTAGCCTTAGCAACCTACCCTAAGAAAAGGATTAAGCTGACTATTTTGGTGGCTGACATCCCTCCCAGTTATGGCATGCTATTGAGTAGGAGTTTTTGCAGAGATCTTGGAGGAGAAATCTAAATGGACTAGTCTCATGCAATGATACGTGTAGAAGGAAAGAAAGGTTAATTAGATCCTAAGCCTAAAGCTAAATTCATTATTTTCAAATCAGGGCATCCTAGGTCAGAGATCTTGTATGTGGAAACTGGCCCAAGAACTTATATGTTCTCATCTACTTTAGAGGGAGAATATCCTGAGCTGATTGGGCCCAACTTGTTGAATGAGTTATGGACATTAGAGTTTGATGGCATCTATTCTTCATTAGGGTCAGGAGCAAGTGTTGTGTTAATATCTCCAGATGATTATAAATTTCCATTTTCTTTCAAGTTAGAATTTGAAAACACTAATAACATTGTTGAATATGAATCTTTGCTTCTTGGACTAGAGATGGACAAGGAAAAAGGAATCAAGCAGTTAAGGGCTCTTGGAGATGCTGAAATGATTGTTAAATAGGTACAAAATGTTTTCTCTGTAAAGAATGGCAGGCTGAAACATCACCAGAATAGAGTCTAGGACAACTTAGAGTATTTTGATGCCTTTTCGATTGAGTTTATTCCTAGGGAACAAAACACTTGAGCAAATTCTCTAGTTGTTTCAGCGTCCTTACTCCTTCCTAACTCTGACTTCAAAGACAATTCCTACAAAGTGGAGGTTCTTTATAGGCCTAGTGTGCCATACAATGTGAACCATTAGCGGGTGTTTGACAGTGATAAATAGATCATCACTTTCTTAGAGAAGGCTGATGCTTTTGTAAACCTATTCTTTGAGGGGAGTAGCTCAGAAAGTAGTGAGGTTATAGAAGATGTTGGTAGTTAGCCAGATGGGGTGCGTGAAGAAGTAATTTAGTTGAAAGGGAATACACTTCCCAAAGGCTTGGTAAGCCTTGAATATCTTTTTGATAAACATGATAGGTATGTTAAATAGAAGATTCAGTTTGTTGTTAACTCTTCAGGTGAATATGACTATATAAATATTGGCACTGATGTAGAACCCAAGTTGGTATGCATTGGCAAATGTTGTACACCCTGGGAGAGGGAAAAACTAATCTCCTTGTTGATTAAGTATAGAGATGTGTTTTCCTAGTGCTACACAGACCTTAAAAGTTTCATGGATGGGAGATTGCAACATCGTATTCTATTAAAACCAGGTACTAATCCTTTTAGGCAAAAGTAGAGATTTTATAATCCTAAATTTGTAGATGCAATTTTTAATGAGATTGATAAGATGTTGAAAGCAAAGATTATTTATCCTATACAACATTCCACTTGGGTGGCCAATATTGTCCCTATTAGAAAGATGAGTGGAGATAAGAATTTGTGTTGAATTTAGAAACTCAAATCAGGCTTCATTAAAAGATAACTACCCCTTTCTTGTAATGGACCACATTTTTTAGACTGTTTTAGGATCCAAAATGATGTCTATGTTGGATGCTTTTTTCTGGATACAATCAGATTAGTGTGGCTCCTGAAGGTCACCACAAGACGACTTTTACTACTCCTACAGGAACCTTCGCTTATAACAAATGCCTTTTGGGCTCATAAATTCTAGTGCAACCTTCCAGAGAGCTATGGAATTATCTTTTGGGGATCTGAAGGATAAGATAATTGTCATCAATCTCAATGACCTATCTTTTCTAAGAGGAGAGTTGATCACATTGATCACCTAGAGGTTGTGTTACAGAGATGTAGAGATCAAGATATATCTTTAAATCCCAAGAAGTCTATCTTTGCAGTTACTAAGGGAAAACTTCTAGGACACATTGTCTCTAAGGAGGGTATCAAGATAGACCCTGAAAGGGTTAAGGCCATTCAATAGTTGAACCTCCCTACCAGAAAAATCCATACAAGGTCTTTCTTTGGGAAGGTTAATTTCTTAAGAAGGTTTGTGCCTGATTTTACGGAGCTGACTAGACATATAGCAGAAATGATGAAGGACAAGCCTATGTTCAAATGGAATAATGAGAGAAAGGAATCATTCAAATCCATTAAAGAAGCAATTGTCAATGCCCTAGTCTTGATACACCCTGACTTTGATAAAGATATCATCATTTATTGCTATGCATCAAAGCATACCTTGTCTACCATACCGCTTCAGAAGAATGAACAAGGTATTGAGTCCCCTATAGCCTTCATGAGTACACCTCTAAAGAAACATCAACTGAATTACTCACCCATGGAGAAGCATGCCTTTGTAGTAGTAAAAGCAGTAAAGCAATTCAAGTTCTACATTCTTCATTCTCATGTTGTCATTTATGTTCCTGATCCTGTAGTTAAATTTATTTTGACATAGCAAGAGATAAGTAGTAATAAAAGAGGGGCTTAGGTAACAAAGGTGCAAGAATATGATGTTACCATAAAACCAACAAAGCTAGTCAGGGGAAGGGGTCTTTTCAAATTAATAGCAGAAAACCTACCTGAAGAGAATGAAGACATTCTTCTCACCTTGTTTGTAGATACCACTAATGAATGGCTTTCTAACATCACCTTCTTCTTGACTTATGGAGAATGTCCACCTTACCTTTCAGCCAAAGAAAAGAGGAACCTGAAACTTAAGGCTACAAAGTATGTTATATGGGAAAACTCTCTATACAAAAAGGGAATTGATGGTATATTCCTAAGGTGTGTAGGAAAGGAACAACAAAGAAAACTCCTTTAGTTCTTTCATAACGAAGCTTGTGGAGGGAATCTATTAGCATTAGTGACAACTTTTAAGATTTTGAGATAATGTTTCTATTGGTCGGGCATGTTCAAGGATGCTTATAACTAGGTGTCTAAGTGTGAAAAATGTATGAGGTTTTCCAGAAGACCCCAATTAGCTTCTCTTCCCCTCAAACCATTGGTCATTGAAGAACCCTTTCAACATTGGGGTTTGGACTTCATAGGGCCTATCAATCCAAGTTCTAGTGCAAGGCGCACTCATATTTTGACAGCCACTAATTATTTCACCAAATGGGTGGAGGATGTTCCTGTCAAACATACTACCTCTAAGGTGGTGTGTAAGTTTTAAAAGAAAACATCCTAGTCAGATTTGGGGTTCCTAAGAAAATTGTAACAGATAATGCTTCAAGCTTCTCCTCTTCAGAGATGTCTCTTTTTTGTTATGATTATGGGATTAATCTTTCACATTCTTCTTATTACGACCCTCGAGGAAATGGGCAGACAAAATCCAGCAATAAAATTTTAATCACTATAGTTCGTAAGCTGGTACAAGATAATCAGAGGAATTGGCACAAGAAACTTTATGATGCACTGTGGGTAGATAGGACTACCTCGAAAAGAGCAATCGATATGTCCCCCATTTGAACTTGTGTATGGTGTTGGTAGCACTCTACCTATTCCATTAGAGCTCTCATCTTTAAATCTGCAAAAGGCCATTGAAGATGAGCATTTTAGCGATGCCGTGGAAAAGAGAATTATGTGCCTCTCAAAGATTGAAGAACAGAGGGAAGAAGTGGTGGATCGTATTACAGAGCATCAGAAGAAGGTAAAAAGGATTTTTGACAAGAAAGCCAGGCAAAGGGACTTTGTTATTAGAGATCTGATACTATTGTGAGATAAAAGGAGAGATCCAAAAGGGGCTCATGGTAATTTTGATTCACTTTGGAAGGGTCCTTTTAGGATCAGAGAAGTTGCTAGTGACAATGACTACTTCTTGACATATCTAGATGGTGTTGAATTGCCTCTTGCCTATAATGTGTAAGATTTGAAACATTACAATTGGTGATTTTGTCTTTCCATGTACCATAATTTCTTTGTTGTCCTATTTTGTCTTGTTTTTCTTTCTTTTTGGTGTGTTTGGGTCTGACTCTATGGCCTAATGAATAAGGCACTGGCTTGCCAGAGTTTTCTAGGTTCTCTGTATCCTTCCAGTCTTTGTCCCTAGATAGAGATAGTTGTTTCCCCAAAAATTAAAATTTTTGGTTCATCCTTGTTTTCCCTTCCTCCTGTTGTCTTGTTCTAAAGTCTTAGTCCCATTTTATTCTTTTATCGACAAATTGTTCGCTTCCTAAACTCAAAGTTTAAGGTCTTTCTACTTATAATATTATGTTAGAAAATTCAATACTTTCCAAACTTGATTTATCTCTTTGTTTTGTCAGAGAATTCCTTTATAAGTGAACTGGTCAGAAAAATGTTGAGTTTATGAAATCTATCAACAAATTTCTAAGTTCTCAAACTCTTACTTTTCCCGACAAGCGCTCTTTGTCTTACTTTCCTTTTAGTCGGTGTTTTCTTGTTTTTGTGAACTCTCAAACTTGGTTCGTAAGTTATGGATTTCCACGATTCACCGATTTCCTGATTACCCGACTAGCTTTTAGTCTTGTTGAGTCTTTTTATTGGTTGTCTTTGCTTTTCGTGAACTTGGTTTGGTTCTAAGGTTTCATTTTTCTCCATTTTCTTGACAAGCCGATAAGTCGATAGTATTTGTTTGTTAAGTGTCTCCCTCTGATAAAAGGAGAAATATCTTTGGCTCATAACCTTGCTCAATAAAGTTTGTGGAGGCCACAATTTGCCAACTACATTATAATTTCAAGCTTGGTTTGTGATTTTATGAAATCTCTGACAAAGCAATGGATGCGTATATATAATTGGACATACATGAAGTTCATGAACACTGCTTTTTTTCTGATGAAGCAAAAGAAGTTAAAAACTGTGTTCATTAAAATAAAACTTCACTGATAACTGAGTTTCATGATAGCTAACAATCGTCGATGGAAGAGAAAATGTGATCTTTAATAAAGTGTTTGGGTAAGTCAAGCGGTGGCATTTATTACAAGGGGTATTAATGTCCTAAACCCTATTTTGTTACCTTATAAAGTAAAATTCTTTCTTTAAACTGTCATTCACAATTGTTAGTGATAAAATTAGGATACAACCACGGTCAGTCAAGCCATCTCCTTCTGGTTAAGCGACGCCATCAATGTAAGTCCCTGGTCTTCTCTCCTTTTCAAATTGAAAATTACTAGCTAGTTGAAGGGGGGGTGTATTTGTGGTCTTCCCTGTTGTTCATGAATTGTGAAACCCTACCTCTTCCTGTTGTTAATCATAGATTCCCATTACTTGACCTGAGTCTCCTGTGCCTAACCCTAGTTAAAAACCTGACTCATTGGTTACTTGGGTTGGTGAATATGAATAATAAATACCAAGGGATAGACATTTATTTCATTGTCAGAAATGAACTAGCGGGGGTTAAAGATACCAACCTGGGTCACGTCGATGTCGTTGAATTCTAGGCTAGGATAAAAGCTAATCTGAGGTCACCAATTTCTTATAAGAAGACATTGAACAACGAGTTGGCACACGCTAGCAGTTTCCCCTCAACCATCAAATCTACTGATCTCATCATGGCCTGCATTCAAAACTACCACGCTAAGACTAGAGAAATCAAAACAGTGAGCGACAGAACTATTTTGCAAACAACTTCTGACGTTGTCAATGACAAACTGGGCCTGCCTATACATGAGGAATATGTTGATGTAACACAAGAAATTGGCACAAACATATACTCGGATAAGAAGAAAATATGTAAGGATGCCATAGCCACGACTTGGCTAAAGAATTCACAATTACCTAAAACCATGTTCAAGGTTCACTTCAAAAGATGATATCTCAGATATAATTACTCTGTTGCATAGGGTGATGGGTAGTGAAGAGTGTGATGAGTTTAAAAACTAGATGTGTCAGTTTATCATTGTGATTTGTACAGGGAAACAATTCATTGACTGGTCTAGACTAATAAGTGACCACCTACATGACCAATTGGTCAATTTTCACAATAAAGGGAAATTTCATATGTGCTCATATTTAATTTATTTGTTAGCTATCACATAGTAGAATTGGCCAGGTTGGAGGTAGCAAGGCCATTGATCCAAGATGTATAGGTATATGATTACTTCCCCCAACTTCAAGAAGAGAATGGAAATAAAGTTTACAGGAGAGTAAATGATGTCTTTCTAATGCTCATGGTTAGAAGAATTTAGGAGAATCCCGAAATTAGGATCTCAACTTAGGCAACAAACTGGATAATGACCTCTAGCAATTATTGTATTCAATTTGATAAATTTACCTATATCAGAATAGGTGGTTTTGAGTTTCCCCCACTAAAACTACCAATATATGTTTTTGATTATGTAATATTCTTAGAAGTGTGTCAGCAAACTTACTTGGTAGGTAAAAGGTACTATGATTCTAAGAAAAGAGGGTACCCATTCCCATTGAAATTGACTCACTACACCTACACCAAACTAGAGAATGCCAAAAATGTAGACAGGTTATTGGCTCAGTTTCACTTTTAGTCTTATGGCTCTAGAAGATTCTTTGATAGCAAAGACTTTGTAAAGAAAAATTTGTATTTTCCCATGTTGAGAGAACACAAGCCTCAGTTGAAAGACTTTTGGGCGGATTGTGTTGATGAGTACGAAGTTAAAAGAAGGGATTGGTCTAGACTGAGTTTAGATCAAATGAGGATCTATAAGCTTGGTTGGAAGCTTCCTGATGTAGTTGATGACTACTCTGATGTGTTAAAGCTTGCCTTTGCTATTGAAAGTGTCAAACCCTTGCTTGAGGTTGATTGGGGTGTAGATGAAGTTACAGATCTTAAGGCTAGGTCTTATTTTGTGTTACATAGAAGTCAAATGTGGCTGCAATCTAAGTTGAGTGCTGATGATGTAGGTTCTCCTCTTAAGGAGCAAATTATGGCTCAACCACAGGTATCCATAGATAGTCCTAACATTAGCACTTATGCCATTGGTCAAGATATTGGGCTACCATCTCTAGCTACAAGGCAGGATGTGTCAGATGGTCCACAACAAGAAACACTTTCTAAAGTTTCTTTTGGTGATAGTGTGCAGACACCCATGAAGAGACAGAGGACCAAGAAGTGTCTAAATCCATAGGTGGATAAGGCACCAAGGCAATAGTAGTAGGGATTGCAGAATGAAGAGCATACAGAGGCAAGATCACATGCAAACTAGAATGTATACCCTACTCATGTTTCCCAGGATGGATCATTCCAAACTCCCTCTCCTCCCCAACAGCAGTCGTCAGTGGACAACACTCCTAAACCTGATAAAGTTTCTCAAAAGGTCACAAGAGATTTTTTAGTGACTACCACCTCAGCCTAGTTGAGAATAGAAGTTGGGAACAAAGGGAGATACTCTCATATTATTGATACAGAATTTGATGCAGTAGCTAGACTACTTAAGCTGGAGTCTACCCCAAAGAAAGCCAAAAGAATGTCTAGATTAATGGTAGATCTAGTCTCCAAGCATCAATATCATGGAAATAGAAAAACCAATGGTAGATAAAGAGATGAAAGACATATCTGTAGATGAGTTTCAGGTAAGCACTATTGATTTGGGGCCACCTTCTGTGCAAGGTGATATTCATAATGCAAAGTTATCAGTTGACATTTTAGCCATCAGATTAAAGGAGAAAGAAAAGGAGAATGAAGTCTTAGAAGATCAAGTAGATATCTTGACTTCATATGTCAAATCTATTGTTGATACTAATTCCTAGTCTTTGGATGCCATTACTGGCATTCCTAAGGGTGTAATCACTGAAGTGTTTGATCAGATAAACAAATACAAGTATCTTGGGAATGCAGTAGAAGAATAGGTTGAAAAGCTTATAGTTGATGGCCTCCTCTTTATTCATGATGTTTTTACTCTTTTTGGTAAGATTTATGATAATCAAATAGAGATTCTGAATGATTTGAAGGCAATCAAAAAATATGAGGCTATGTTGAATGTAGCCAAGAATAACTTTGCTACTACGACTAAGCTAGATTCTAGTATTCTTGTTGCAGAAAAGGTCATTGAGAAACCTGAGGATAATGAATCAATAAAATGGTTAGTTGTTGTGGACTTGAAATTATACATGGAGAAACAATGCATGAATGACTTGAAGAACCTAGCCAAGAATAATAGATCCTACTTATTTGATCTCCAGAGTGCTTTGGATCCTTAGGAGTTGATTGTTTTGATGAGATTGAGTCCAATATGTTAGAATTGGATGTTATTAAACATGTCTTTAAGGGTCTGCTGACCAAAGAGTTGAAAGTGAAAGGAGATGCCAAAGTAAATGCTATAGAATGGCTCAATAATGTGTCTTCTTACTTATCCAATTTCAAGAAGGATATTGTTGAGATGGAAAGGAAATATGGGGAGATTAGTAGTATATTGCAAAAGTGGAGAACAAGATTAGAAATTACAAATCGTCCTAATACTAAGAATGTCCTCTTAATCCTAGAGAAATTCAAAGCCCTTCAGACTAATTTAAATGCATCCCATAAAGTAGAGGGTGAAGCAAAAAAGAAGACCTTAGATGAACCAAAAGGATCTGATGCAACAGAGGATGAAGACAGTGGAGTAGTTTCATAACTGTTCTATGGGTTTTTATAATTTGTTAAGAGAAAACTCTTTTATTATTCGAGATTACTTCTTGTTTAATATTTCTCAAGAACTTTGTTGGTTGTATAAACAGTTATACAAGAAAGTTAGTTCTTCTCTTTTGCTATATAATGGATGAGAAAAAGAGAAGGGATCCTTTTGCGAATTTCACTTTTCAAAACTAGATCACAAAACATGTTGTTTTGGGGAAGTAAGGGGGATATCTGATATAGTGTGTGGTTGATTGATTTCATAAATACCAGAGGAGAATTGACAGTGAGTCTTGTTTCTTTGAGTGTTTATCATATATTCTTTATACGTTGAATATGTGATATGTTGAATCTGATATTTGCATTACACTGTGTGAAGTATTGATAACCTACTTCTTTATAAGATTATTGCCATTGGAGTGTCTTCTCTCTTATGTTAGAATTTGATGCAAAGGTGGTGGTACAACTACTGAAAATTGAAATTTGGTTTATTTCATTCGTATGTCTAGAGAAAAATCAAACAAATTTTTGTTGTGAATAAAGTCCTTGCCTGTAGGGTAAAAGCATAAAGTTGTGTCACACTTTTATAAAGGAAACGACCAATGTTGATCCAACTTTTAAACTTGGATCACTAAAAAGTGACATATATGTTTTAAATTTTGAAATGATGTAAACTAATAAAATATTTATTTTTTTTTTTGCTTCATAATCAGAGATTGTCTATATTGATATAAAATAGAAAATTTACAGAGTTGTTAGCATATATTGCAGAAACCAGATTCAACAACTAAGAACCCCAACCATCTACATGACCTCGCAGGGTCCCTTTGAAAGAGAAAATGGCCATGCAAGGCCTGAGGACTGCCTATACTATTCATCTATAAGTATTATAATCTATACTTGCAGGGGAGAAATCCAAAAACCACCTGCTATCACAAACCCTACCCACCAAAATGAGACAATTACATTTCCATGAAAGGCTTCAAACATGAAAGCCAAGACTGGCAGCCCTTACCCTAGTCAACTCTGTAAAATTCCCCTTCACCCAAAAAATCTTTACCTAGAATTACCTTAACTGCCAAGAGAATGTATTCATCACTGTGCCTCAAAATTCTTTTCAACCTATGGTATGTCACTGGACCTTTGAATGCCAATTGCCTTACTGCGCTCTCAATCTGGATGGGAGTGTCCATCCCCAGGCAAATCAAACCCTTTGTGGAAACTCGCATCAAGAAGCCAAACCCGCCCGCCATTAATGAAAAAAATAGTAAACAGAAAGGGAGACGCATTATCATGCTCTGCATTTGACTTCTCATTTAAAACCATAGAGACTTCTCAAATCTTTCCCTCAGAGCATAGGAAGTGGGATGGGAAGCACTCTCCTAAATGATATCAATCATGTGGAATGTCTCAATGCAATGTTATCTCTCGGGGAATAAATACCTGATGATGAAAAGCAGACGCTCGTCTGCCACCCCATACCTAACTATGCCACGTCAGAACGAAATCCGTCCAAGTCAGCTGTCCCCTGTCCCACGCAAAGAATGTTGCCACAACACCAACTTAACTGGCAACACTTACCCCAGTCCTACCATTCAAAATGAATGGTTGGACCCCCTCCCTTCCACCCTCTATGAATTTCTTTTTTCTAAAATGTCTCGTCTAAATTTATTAGGTCTCTAACCTGTCTACCATCCACTTCCTAGTTCGAGAGGGCATCCACTTCTTTGTTTCCTTCTCTAAAGACATGCTTGATTTGAACTAGATCAAAGGAATCCAAAAGAGAAAGAGCCTGATCCAATAATGCATTAAGTCTCCAATTTATCATTTTTTCGGTTCTAAACCCATTAATGATAAGAAGGGAGTCCCCTTCCACTTCTAGTTTTCTGATTATGAGATCCTGACAAAGTTTGAGGCCCAAAATGATATATTGTAGTTCTACTGAATTATTTGTTCCTTCAGGTAAGATCTCTACAAGTCTCCCTACCATTCTTTCGTTCCAATCTCTAACAATGCAACCCACCCCTAAAATCCCTAGGTTTCCTCTGGAAGCGCCGTCAAAGTTTAACTTA
This sequence comes from Cunninghamia lanceolata, assembly GCA_027924645.1. Classification (NCBI taxonomy): domain Eukaryota; kingdom Viridiplantae; phylum Streptophyta; class Pinopsida; order Cupressales; family Cupressaceae; genus Cunninghamia; species Cunninghamia lanceolata. Next base: position 674,721 of record BSBN01000328.1, on the reverse strand, counting down.
TACCAGCCTTCTTTCGGAGGGGACCAACGGACTGAATCTCTCTCTTCCCTTGTAGAAGTTAATGGGATAGAGTATATGGGAGGAGTAAGTAAGCCTTTCCAATTCTTCTTCATTTCTGAATCCCAGGAGGAGTTCTTTTTCCGATCTCCCCCCTTTGACAATCTTGTATTTAGAACTTCCACTATCTTTGCCTCTAACTTATTTAGAAAGGAGTGAATGGGAATCTCCTTCTCCTGGAAGATTCTCCTATTTCTCTCTTTCCAAAGCTCCCATAAAAGCAGTGAGGGACTAATCATCCAAAGACCTCCAAAAATTGATTCTTTGTGGAGAAGAGGCCAGGAGATCAGACCTTCCCAGAGGAGGAACGGGAGAGCTACAACCTATTTTAATTTTAGCCTCAGCCATTCCCAACATTTTTCTGAGAAATCATAGTTGAGAAGAAGGCAATTCGCTGTCTCTTCATCCTTCTTGCACAAAACGCATCTAGAAGGACCTTCGAAGCCCATTTTCTTAAATCTCTCTGCGGTAAGAATTTTGCCTTTCGATGCTGCCCAAGTGAAAAGACATGCCTTAGGTAGGCATAGTTTATTCCAGCAGAGAGGGGTTGGAAGACTTCTATCTTACTCTAGATCCCCTTTAAGAGCTGTGTAGCCTTCCTTAACACTATAACTGCCTGAAGGGGCCGCATCCCACCTTAGCATATCTGACCCATTCCTAAGAATCACCTTTTGGGATCTTAGTTCTTCCTCCAAAGCTACCACCACTGCCTCTTCCAACCCCAAAGATCTTATATTCTTCCACCTAAAATCAAGGCCAGAGCCCGAAAGGGGAGGCTCAAGGTAGTCTCTTACTTTATCTCCCCATCTCTGCTTAGTTAGGCTTCTGGCTGCCTCAAGATCCTCTTTGCCTACTAGAATGGGGTGACCATTCCAGGAATCTTCCCAGAAAGAAGCAGAATGACCATCCCTGACCTCCCAAGTCAAATGATTAAGAATAAGACATCTGCAACTGCTGATGCAATTCCAAATTTTTTAGCCCTTGGGTAATTATCTCATGGTGAAGATGCTATTTTTTGAATCTTCTAAATATTTAGCCTTCACAATCTTAACCCATTTCAACTCTTGTTTTGAATGAATAGCCCAGACTAATTCGGCACCTAGGGCTATGTTTTGCTCTGCCAAGTTTTTTAGGCCAATTCCATTTGCATCAATAGGCTCACAAATATGGGACCATTTAATAAGAGAATACTTATTTTGATCTGAGTTCCCCTGCCAAAAAAAATTCTCATTTTTTGATTTAGGGCTGCCAAGGCTGCTTTAGCTAGCGGGAAACAAGACATCATATATGTTGGAATTGCTATGATTACAACCTTCAACAAAGTCAATCTACCAGCCCAAGAAATACATTTGTTCTTCCAAGAGGTTAATCTTAGTTTTGTCCTTTTGATAAGACCTTCCCATAGCTTTCTGGTTCTGACTCCTTTATCCAAAGGCAATCCTAAATACTTGCACGAGAGATCTCCTTTTCTAAACTTCAAGACTCTGAGGATCCTGTTTTCAATTCTTCTATTGGTATTAAAAAAGAAAACTTCTGATTTCAAATTACTAACCTCTTGTCTCGAAGCTGAGGAATAGAGATCAAGAATTCAGTACAGCTACATAGCTTCCCTCTCTTTAGCTACTGTAAAGAGCATGGTGTCATCAACAAACTACTGGTGGGTGACTTCTTAGACTTGTTGAGAAATTTGAATCCCCTATAGTCTACCTTCTACTTTCACCCTAAAGAAAAATCTACCTAGCGCATCCGCCATTAAAATGAAGAGAAAACGGGACAACAGATCTCCTTGCCTAAGACCTCTTGAGGACCCAAAAAAACCTTCAGGAGAGCCATTTATCAGGACTAAAAACTGAGGGCAGGCCACCCATTCAAAGATCCAATTCAACCATGGGAGATCAAATCTGAAGGCTTCTAAAACTTTGAAGAGAAACCTCCAATTGACTTTGTCATAGGCCTTTTTCATATCGAGTTTAATAAGCATTGCCGGCTTTTTATTTCTTTGGACTAAGTGCATGGCTTCCTGAGCTATTATCACCCCATCTAAGATGGACCTTCCTGGAACAAAACCAGTCTGTTCTTCAGCTATGACTTTAGGAAGTATCAACTTAAGCCTATTAGCAACTGCCTTAGCTAGGATTTTGTAGAGGGTATTGCATAAGGCAATGGGTCTAAATTCCTCTAGAGTTTGGCTTCTCTTTTTTTGGAATTAGGGCTAAAAAGGTGTTATTCAATTCTTTCAAAACTTTCCCTGAATACCTAGAGTCCTCAATTGCTTCCGCAATCTCTTTCCCCAAAAACCCCCAACATTGAAAAAAAGTAGTTGGGAATCCATCTAGACCCGGTGCCTTATCCGGAAGAAGTCCAAAAAGGGCTTCTTTTATTTCTATTTCCAAAAAATTACTAGTTAAGAATTTGTTGTGTTCTTCTGTGACAAGCTTCAGGATGTTCTGAATTAGAGTCTGTTGGCTCTCCAGACATGATCCTTCTCTATCGTTCAATAACTTCTCAAAGAAGGAAACCACTTCTTTGTTGATGTCTTCTGGCTTTTCTAAAATCCTCCCATCCTCAGCTTTGATTGCAGAAATTCTATTGATTTCCCTTCTGGCCTTAATGGAGTTATGAAAAAACTTGGAATTCTTGTCCCCAACCCTAAGCCAAATCTCCCTAGATTTTTGGCGCCAGAAGACTTCTTTTTTTGAAGTTAAACCCTTCAATTTACCAAGAAGTTCCTTTTCAAGAAGAAAGTTGTTCACATCCATTCCTTCCCTTATCACCTGCTCATTAAGAGTTTTCAAATCTCCTTCTATTCTCCTTTTCTCTTCAAAAATATTCTTGAAGCTTTCTTTGTTCCAATCTCTAATCTTTTGTTTCACATATTTTAACTTAGTTACAATGTTGAAGAGTTTGACACCATCCGTATTAATTTCTAACCAACACTGCTTAACCAAATCTACAAAGTCTGGATCCTTGAACCACATGTTTTCAAATTTAAAGGGGCACCTCACTTGTTTCCTTTCTCCTAAAATTTCCAACAGAATTGGATAGTGATCTAAACCTGAGATTGGTAGAATTTTGCACTCCAAACTGAAGGGGAAGTTGCCCAAATTACCTTTGAAGAAGAACCTGTCCAATTTTTTAGTGATATTGTTGAATCCTAATCTCCTATTTGTCCAGGTGAAAGCTCCATTACACATAGGAATTTCAAACAAGGAATTCCTATCCACAAAATTTCCAAAATCAACCTGGGATTGAAGCTTCCTGCCAACCCCTCCTCGTTTATCTTCCGATCTCAAAATGGCATTGAAATCACCTCCCATAATGTAAAAATCAAATGCCTGACTATTTAGAACAAGGTCTAATTCTTTCTAGATATCTTTTTTCTCCGCACAGGAGTTGGGCCTGTAAATGTTAATCAAAAGAAAGATCAGATTTGACGCTAGACTACTTACCTTAGTGGCAATCCAACATCTATTGTTTGCCACCTCCTCTATAACTACTGACTGAGGTCGCCAGAGAGTGATGAGTCCACTTGAGGCTTCCAAGGAATTGACTCCCACCGAGTTCCATCTTCTCATCCTTTTGCATAAATTTTCTCTTTCCTCCTGGTTTAATTTAGTTTCTTGAAAAAGCCACACATCCGAGAAATTCCACTCTGAGAAATGCCTAACCAGGTATCTCTTGTTAGGGGCATTTAAGCCCCTAACATTCCACGAGATGAGTTTCATTGCTCTTTAGGAAGGGAGCCCCCCTTCCCTACTTTAAGTAAATCCAAAATCTTAAGTTGTCTGCAAGCTTCCCCATCCAACTTTAGTTTCTCCTTATTGGGCGTTCGGCCCCTGTTTCTAATCTCTCTACAGTCTGGGACTAATTTTATTGGATCTTTTTGGCAGATTCCCAAGGGCCTGTTAGATTTGAGGGGAAGGCCTTCCCCAACTTTAGTTTGTGGGTCCTTCTTTAGCTGATCAAACAAGTTCTTATCCTTATCCAGAATTAGGTCATTCTCCAGATCTTCGATCCAATCATCCTCCTGGACTTCCTCATCGATCTTCAAGGATCCTACTTTTGCTGCCTCAGCAACTTCTACCAGCTCCTTACCAACCTCGATCAAAGAGATCAGGTCTTTTTCTCTAATGGGGGGGTGCATAAGATCAAGGGTCTCTGAAATCTTTTTATCCAAAAGGCCAATCTGCTCCCAAGAGGAGTCAATTGTTCCATCTTTAGGTTGGTCGGCTGCTATCCGCCTTGAACACTGCGCAGGTTCGTTTTGAGAATCTTTCCCTTCCCTACCGGACTTATCTTCTTCTAAAGGAGGCTAAAAGGAGGCCTCTTGAGCTAACCCTCCACCGTCAAAAGTTCCCTGTATTTCAGCCTCTCTTGTAACCTCCTAATTTAGAGGAACAAACCTAGATCACCAGCCCAGCATCTCCTTTAAATCCCCCTTAGGAAAAGGTTCCAACATCAGAGCTTGTCTAAGAGTTCCCCAATCAGAGAAAATCTCAATTTCCCTCCATTTTGAGAGATCTGGTTTGTTATCAATGCAAATCTACACATAGGACCCATTTCCATCTATGTCCATTCTTTCCTCTACACAAACAAAATTACCCAAGGATTTGCCTATCTCTTTCAGAATCACCTATGTCCAGAATTCTAACGAGAGATTTGGGAACCTATACCAATCCTGAACAAAATCTAAAAAGTGGTTGTTTGGATTGAAACCTACTACCCAGTCCTTAATATAAAAGCCAAAGTCCTCCCAAAGCCAGATCCCATCCACAATCTACTTCTTAACTGCCACGGTCGGACATATGAAAATGTAAAAGCCGCTGGATAGAGATTTTATCTTAAGATCCTAACCACAGCGCTCCCGCCACCAATTAAGCATCACTTCATCATTTGATTTGGACCCAAACCATTTGACAATCAAACCTTGCTCTCTTAACTTATCAATGGATGGGCCAAGCAAAACTTGGGGCATTACCATCATTTTCTTGTTTCCTAGAGATTGAGGACGGGGATAATCTCCAATTCTTCTATTACCAAAACCTCCCCTTCCCATTGATCTAGGGTTTCTATTTTGGAATCTCTGAAATCCTCTAAACCCTCCTTTGTTGAAAGGGAAGGTGGGATTTTCCTTTCGATCCTTGCGCCATCTGAATTCGCCCTTGTTAAAGTCATTATTTGGAAACCTTCTGAATCAGCCCTCACCTTCCCTAGGTCTGATTTGTCTTTAATCCACAAATTTCCCAAAGGAAGCTCATTCTTTGCCTCTGCCGCCTAGGAAGTCGAACCATGACCTTCCTCCGCAACCTCCCTAAAATCCTGAGACTTCCATTGAGCCCTGGGTCCTTGAGCTTCTCTGGGTGCCTCATCTTCGTCTCTACCCTGCTACATTTTTTCGCACTAATTGTAATAAATATGTTAAGCTCATAATAAAATATTTATTTTTTAGTATATTTTATTTTTGTATTTTTTAAAAAAATTTAAAAATTTATTTGAATATAGTTTTTAATAAATTGACACTATAATTTAGTTACATGAGATGCCACTCTTTATATAGTAATTTTTTTTTCTTCAATTTTTTTGTGTATTTATAACTTGAAACTTTAGTGCATGGATATATTTTTTTCTAATTTTGATAAATATATATTTTTAAATAAATAATAAAATGTGTGTATTAAAACGTAGTTGTTTCCATTCGACGTCAACTTTTAAATTAACTATTTATCTAAAATAGAAAAAAAATAATACCATCTTGATATAGATTCTTTTATCTAGTGCATCATATTTTTTCAATTTTTTTTAATAAGTTTTACTATTTTTCCTTGACATGGTAATCGACCTAATGTTTTATGTTGATAACCTATTTTTAGTAAAAATAGAAAGGAAAATATAAATAATAATTAAACTATTAATATATATATATATATATATATATTGAAAACTAAACTTATAGATCTACAAAAAGGTATTTTATATTTTTTTTTAAATGTTATTTACACGAGTATAAGTTGTTGAAATATCAAGTTTTTCAAATAATTTAATTTTTTTGGTAAATTGGCCTCATAGTGGTGCTACATATACATTTAGCCAACAATTTTAGTTGGAAAAGTTGTGGACATATCTAACTTAGCTAGAATGAATCTTACAAGATCATATGTTTGACCAAAATTGATTTTTAGTTAGAAATACTTAAATTCACTTATGCTAATAAGTTGGCTGAAAGTGTGACACAGCTTTGTGCTTTTACCCTGCAATGCAAAGGTGTGTTGTGGTTAGTTGAAAGTTCATATTTGTTGAAATGCCTTTCCCATTTTTAGGATTAAAAACACATTAGTAAACCTTAAATTCTATCATACGAAGGGAGTTATACACTTTAAAACATTTAGAGGGAAGTGTATAAAACTGTCCAACTGTTGGTGCAATTTGTTATTACCAAATTTGGGCGGGTCATAATTAAGCAAGCAATAACAAAATCTGTTTACCAACATGATCAACATTGGCAACTTTTTTATGATGACAAGCAAATAATATCCTTCCTTGAAAAAATTGGTACATTTTCGAACATGCTTTTCGAAGGGAGTGAAACTCCTACAGAAAATGAAGTACTTCAGCTAAAAGGAAATACCATCCCTAAAGGCTTAGTTACTCCAAAAATTCTATTTGATAAACAGGATTGCTATTTACAGAATAAAGTTCAGCAAGGAATTTCAAATCCTTCTGGTTATGATAAGATCAATATTGGTTCATAAAATGAACCTAAAATAGTTTGTGTGGGTAAGGTTTGTTCACCTTATGAAAGGAGAAAACTCATAGCTCTACTAAATAGATACAAAGATGTTTTCGCTTGGTGCTACGATGATTTGAAAAATTTCATGGATGGCAGTTTTCAACATCATCACCCTTATACCTGGGGCTACCCCATTTAGGCACAAACAAAGAATTTAGTCCTAAGGTAGCTAGCGTCATTTTTGCCAAAATTGATAAGATGTTAAGGGCAAGAATTATATATCTTATTCATAACTCAACATGGGTGGCTAATATTATACTAGTAAGGAAAAAGAATGGTGAAATACGGACTTGTGTTGATTTTCAAAACCTAAACCAAGCTTCTTTGAAGAATAACTATCCATTACTGGTGATGGATCATATCTTAAAAATGGTGGTCAGGTCAGAGATGATGTCTCTACTAGATGGGTTTTCCAGGTACAATCAAATTAGAGTTGCCCCAGAAGATCAACACATAATGGCCTTTACTTCTCCAAGTGGGGAACTTTAGCTCATAATAGAATGCCATTTGGATTGATTAATTCAAGTGCAACATTTCAGAGGGCCATGGAGCTCTCCTTTGGAGATTTGAAAGATAACATTATTGTAATCTACTTGGATGACTTGACTGTCTCTTCAAAAAAAAGAGGATCATATTGATCACCTGGAATGAGTTCTGCAACACTGTTGTGAGCAAGGTATTTCCCTAAACCCCAAAAACTCTATTTTTGGGGTTACCGAAGGAAAGTTACTTGGACATTTAGTATCCAAAGAACGTATATGGGTTGATCCAGAGCGTGTTGAGGTTATTCAAAAGTTGCCATTACCATCAAGCAAACCTAGGGTAAGGTCATTTTTCAATCAAATTAATTTTATAAGGAGGTTTGTGTCAGACTTTTCTAAATTAACCCAACACATTGTAGATATGATGAAGAATAAGGTTGTATTTAAATGGATAGAACAGGGCAAAAAGGCATTTCAAGATATTAAGACTGCAATAGCAAATGCCCTAGTGTTGGTTCATCCTAATTTCTTAAAAGATTTCATTATCTATTGTTATGCTTCCGAACACACTTTATCTGCCATATTGACTCAACACAATGAAGATAATTTTGAAGCTCCCATAGCATTTATGAGCATTCCCTTGAAGATACATGAGCTCAATTACTCCATGATGGAAAAACATGCATACATAGTGGTTAAAGCAGTTAAAATATTTTAGATTTTACATTTTAAATTCTCATTCCAAAATTTTTGTAACAAATACTACTAATAAAACCATTCTTACACAACAAGAGATATGTCTTAATAAAAGAGCTTCTTGGATAGCTAAAGTCCAGGAATATGATATTGACATGAGGCCTACTAAGTTGGTACGGGGCAGAGGCTTATGTAAGCTTATAGCAGAAACTCTCCAAAAAGAAACTGAATTGCCTCTAATCTTGTTTGTAGTCCTTACAGATGAGTGGTTTTCAAATATTGCTTATTTCTTAACCTATGGGGAATGTCCCAATAATATAACTTTGAAGAAGAAATGGACAATTAAATTAAAGGCTGCTAAATATATCATCTAGGAAGATGTTCTGTACAAAAAGGGGATAGATGGAGCTTTTCTAAAATGTGTGGGTAAGGAGCAACAAGAAAAATTGTTACATTTCTTTCATAACAAAGCATGTGGCGGTCATTTCTCATCTAGTGTCATGGCCTATAAGATCCTAAGGCATAACTATTATTGGCCTGGTATTTTTAAAGACATGGATCAATGGGTGAGAAAGTGTGAATCTTGGCAACAGTGTAAAGGAAGGTTAAGTTAGTTGTGCAACCATTGAAGCCTATTGTTATTGATGAACCTTTTCAATGGTGGGGATTGAATTTTATTGGTCCACTTCATCCGTCTTCCAATGCTAGACATACACATATCCTGGTTGCCACATATTACTTTACTAAATGGGTAGAGGCTACTCCCGTTAGACAGACTTCCACCAAAGGGGTATGTGATTTCTTGAAAGAAAATGTCCTTGTGAGATTTCATGTCCCTCAAAAAATTGTTACTAACATGCATCAAACTTCTCTTCTCATGAAATTTCTAAATTTTGTTATAAATATAATATCGTGTCAGCACATTCCTCTTATTATTATCCTCAAGGGAATGGGCAAGTAGAAACCACCAATAAAAATCTCATTTCAATTATTCATAAGTTGGTGGAAGATAACCAGAAAAACTAGCACAAAAGGTTATTTGATGCACTCTAGGCCGATAGAACCACATATAAAAGAACTATTGGCATGTCTTCGTTTTAGCTTGTGTATATTGGCGCAAGGTTACCGATTCCCCTAAAACTCACTGCCCTTTCTATTCAAACTACAATTGAAAATAGTGAGTTTAGGGATTCCTTGGAGAAGAGGATCATGTATCTAACCAAAATGGAAGAGCTAAGAAACCAGGTTGTGGACAGGATAGCAGAACATCAAGCAAGGGTCGATAAATTGTTCGATAAGAAGGCCAAGCAGAGACAGTTTGTTGTGGGAGACTTGGTGCTATTGTGGGACAAGAGAAAAGAACCGAAAGGAAGTCATGGAAAATTTGACTCCCTGTGGAAAGGCCCATTCATGATCAAACAAGTCTATGGTGATAACTCTTTCTATTTGTCTTACCTTGATGGTACTCACCCACCCCTTCACTATAGTGGGAAACATCTTAAAATCTATAATCATTAGTTGGGATTTATCCCAAAACCTCTATAAATAGGTTTTGTTCAGGTTTTTTATTGTGTCTTTAGGTTTTCTTTGTCTTGTTTTTTTCTTTATCTCTCGCTTTTGTGTCTGACTCTATTGCCCAATGGTTTAAGTCACTAGTTTTACTCTGATATACTAGGTTTTTGCTTCATCCTTATAGTCCTTGTCCCCGAGTAGAGCCAGTTGTTGGATGAGTTCATTAGTTATGAGTTCCCAAAATTTTCTTCATTTCCCACTTGGTCTATATGTTTCACCTTCATTTTGTTCTTCTTCCATTCTGATCTTCAATTCAAAAAATAATTCTAAAAAATTCCTTAATGTATCAAAACCTATCTTTCATTGAAACTCATTGAAAATGGTTAAGTCTTGTGTAATTTTTGAATTGTCAAAGGTTTGTGTGGATCTCACAACCAAAGAAAGCTCCAACAAAGTTCTTGGTTTGCCCTTCCACCCCATCGAAATGTAAGAATAAGAGAAAAGATCAGACCTTCATTTGGTTTTCGAAACCAATAAAACCTTTGACAAAAACAAACTCTAGGAGTCAATTGACCGAAGAAAGAAAGACCAATGTTAAGTTGGTGGTTCTCTTGGTTCTCAGAACCAGTGAAACCTTCGATCAAGTGATTCCTCAAGGAAGTGAAAAGGTAAGTGAAAGGAGAACTATAGAAAGTAAAACTTTGTAAAATGAAGATTGGAGGTTTTGATGGTTTTCACAACCAACATAACCCTTGGCGTGCGAAGATGAAAATTAATGAAAGAGAAGACCGGAGCTTTACATGGTTCTCACAATCGACATAACCTTCGGTAAGGTTTTGTCCTCCTTTATGAACTTCGACACTCAAAAAAAATAGAACGAAGGTTTGAGATTGACAAAAGATCATGAAGTCAATAAATGATTAATCGGCAAGAGATGCACTATATAAAGTGAAACACTCTACCAATTTTTGCCAAAGGAGAATGTTTTACCGACGAAAGAGAAGCTTGCTACTAGATTGAAGTCAAACCCTAACTGCCTGCAACCGCTCAACTCTCGAGGTAAGTTGAAAATCCAACCCAATTTGTTGTAGAAATTCTCTCATGATATCTGATTCCCCTCAATTGGATTGCTATACCAAGGCCCTAGTTTTTCAGATTTCTATTATCGCAACTCCCCAAATTTATCTTTGCCACTAGGGTATTAACCTCCTTCACCTTGAACTAAATTTTAGATGCATCGCATGAAGTATGCCTACCAAAGTTTTGAGAGAGAAAGTCTCATAGAAAATTCCCTGTCGAATATTGGAAACACCCAATTAGGGCATGTTGATTTAGATGAGTTTTGGACTCAGATGAGGAGCCCATCGAGGTCTGAAATGGCAAAAGCTACCCTTCTAAGCGGATTGACCCATGTGGGCAGTTTTTTAGTTTCCGTACAATGTATAGACCTAGTTCTGGCTTGTGTAAGACATTATAAGCCAAAAGATAGGGTGGTTAGAAGTGCAGATGAAAGGGTTATAGCCAAATTGGATGGGTTTTCCATTTGCCAATTGTTGAGGTTACCTGAACAGAAAACCTATGTGAAGTTAAATGTTGAAATGGATACAAATTATTACATTGAACATAAAACCACCTGTGAAAACAACATTGCTAAATTTTGGTTTTAGAAGCCCAAGAAAGGTAAATCATAGTTGCCAAAGAGGCTTACTAGAGCACATTTCAATGAGGATATTTCAGATGTTATTACCCTATTACATAGAATTAATGGAGATCCAGATGCCATTGACTTTGATTACTGAACGTGTTAGTTTATAGTTATTATTGCAAATAAATCGCAGTTCATCGATTGGGGTCAATTAATCAGTGATAACCTACATAGGCAGATGACAGAATTTTCTATCAAGCAAGAGTTTTATATGACCTCTTATTTGTTTTACTCTATTGCTAGTATACACCCATGGCCAGGATTGCATGCAGTTGGGGTATATGATAAGGACTGCCAAATCTATGATTACTATCCATAGTTATAGTTGCAAAATAGTAGACACTATAGGAGAGTCAATGATGCATTTACCATGTTGACTGTAAGAGAACAGGATGCTAATGTAGGACAAAGGTTCTCTCCTAAAGCTGCTCAATTAATCAAGAAATTTGGAAGTTATTTTATTCAATTTCCTAGGTTCTCTTACATAAGAATTGGAGGGTTTGAAGAGTACCCTTATAAATTACCAAGATACCCTTGTGACCACTTGGTCCTTATTGAGATTTGTAGGCAGATGGAAGGTATGAATAAGAAATGTAGGAGTTTGAAAAAGGTAGGCTACCCATTTCCACTAGGGTTAACTTATTATACTTGTCGTTCATCATCTGATGCAGCTAATGTTGAAATGTCACTAGTCAAAGTCACAATAAATCATCATACTGTGAGGTATCCATTTGACAGTAAGAACTTCATCAAGGACAACTTGCACTTGGGAGCAAAGTACCATCAACTTGCTCATCTGGAAGACTACTGGGAAGATTGTGAAAACAATTTTGTGGTGAGTCAAAGGGATTGGTCACAGATGATTGTGCAACAAATAATTGATTATAAACATGGATGGAATACTGAGGACATTGAGGAAGATGGTTCAGACATGATATATCAAGTTTGCACTCAGACTATTCAGTTTGAACCCCTCTCTCCTATCAATTGGAGTGACAAGGTGATGAAATATGTGAGAGAACATTCTTTGTTTGTTCTAAAGAAATCTGAAAAGTGGTTAAAAGATAAGAAGAAAACAGAGCATACTGCCACCAAAACTTCTAGATCTTCATCTAGAGATATTAAACAAAAGGATAAACCAATTGAAACACCTGTTATCTCAGTCACTATCGATGCTCCAGACAAATCAAAGGTAATTGAATCAGGAGGAGGAGATGGCCAAGAACCTGATAAAGGTTTTGTTTTGCAGAGTGCTTGTGCCTAGGACAATGTGATAACAAGGACCAAGTTACAAGTTAAAAGAGCTCCTACTGATAAAGAAGATGTCAAGGAACAAGAACAAAGAGAAACTGTTGGATCTCCAAAGGAAAATGTTTCAGAACCACCTCCCATTTTAGATCAATCTCAAGAAAATGTAGAGGATGCATTTCATATGTCTCCACCTTCCTCCCCAGATCAAGAAGATCAAGATGTTAATGTTTCGATCTCCCAAAGCTACTTTACCATCCATTTCCTCTACTTTTTCATTTAGTCCAGCAAAATTGCCTAGCTCTTCTCAATGGTTGAGAGAAACAATATGCAAAAAGAGAAAATACCAAGAAGTAATAGAGCCCGATTATAATACAATGGCCCAATTATTGCAGGTCAAAACCCCTAAACCTATGAAGGCCCCAATTGCTTCTAGGTTAATGTTTGATTCTTCTAGAAATCAGTATGTTGAAGTTGCAAAACCAATAGCAGATAAAGATAAAGGAGAGGCCACTGAAGATGATAACAAATTGTCAAAAATAGACTTAGGGTCATTTACTCATAGAGGTGATATACATAATTTTCAAATATCTGCTACTAAATTGATACACAAGACTGAATAGAAAGGGCAACTGGAGAGCAATTGGAAGAGCAAATACGAACATTGTCATTATATGTGAAAAATGTTCTAAATATTTATGTGGAACCCTCTCAGGACCCTTCAATATCGGGGACTTTAGATATATTGGGATTAGATGAGGCAGCAATTGGAAAGTTTAACAAGTAATGACATTGGGAAAAGCCACTAATTCTTGGGTTGAACAAACCATAATGGATGGTATGCTATGCGTTGAAGAATTCATGAAATTGTATAGATTTAATGAATAGAGGACAACTGAATTGAAAAATGAACTTCATATTTCAAGGAAAGAAGAGGTTACATGGCACTTGGCAGTCAAGGATATACAGGAAATGACTAAAATAGATATGAATACCCTCATTTTTTAAAAGGTCATTATCAAAGTTGATGAGTATGATCCTAAAAGGTGGATAACTAGTATTGATTGGAAGTTAATAGCAGTCAGGCAATATATTAGTGAATTGAGAATGTCCATAAAAGAATGATTCCATCAAATCAGAAATGCTAGCGAGGGGAGTGGCCCTAGAAGTAAATTTGTTTAAAAATAATGACTCAAAACTTGAAGATGTACAGGTGATCAAGCAAAACTTCAAAGACCTGATTCACAAGGAAATATTGGGCAATGAAGATATTGGTGGTGGCAATATGATAAAACTATCAACACTCTCTCGTTATGCAATTGATTTTCGATAAGAGTTATCCAATATGGAGCAGAAGATGAAAGAAATCGAAGAATCCATTTTAATATGGAAGCAACGTTTGAATAATGTTATTGTTCCAGAAACAAAGGCAATATCCCCTGTGGTTAAGTAGTTCATAATTTATAAAGAGGTTTATTCATCTATAGACAAGTACGAGGCAAGAGAGAGGGGAAGTCCCAGCCGACCAACCACAGTGATCTTTAATTTCTTATAGGCTTTCCAAATACTTTGTTATATTTTAGTTTAAGTCATTCACGTCTGACTTATTTCAGACTTTTATATCTTTATCACGAACTTTATAACTTTAAGTTATATTTGATAGTTAGTTACAATTCACTTACAATGAATAGCCCATAAATACCATGACGTACTTGTAATTGGGGTGAGTTTTTGGCTTTCACACTATTTTTGGGGCAAAAAGTGAAAGAATATGAGTTGTATAGCTGGAATTTTTGCAAAGAAATGAATATTTTAATAGTGTTGTTACAGTATCTTCTGGGTTGTTATTCTTCTTGTGTTGAATACATATTTTCTTTGCATATCTTTTCAGTTCGTCTGTGAGAATCATTAAGTCTACTATAGAGATTGATACCGCTACCAGATTGTTATTTTGTTAGTCTTTAATGTGCATTAAAGATTCTTGTGGTTGATTCTTTACAGTTATTTAAAAAATCAGACAAGTGTTTACCTTCTCAACAGAGGAGTGTTTAACCTTCATTACGATCAATAATAAGGAATTCGCATTGGTGATCTTATGTCTGCTGGTGAAGATTTCTTTGATTATTGAGTTATTGATAATATCATATTCTCAAAGTGTTTTAGGTTTTGAAAACCTTGTTACATAGAATATTTATTTAGGAGGGAGCTGCACGTCTAAATGTAGAGGTAGATTGTCAATTAGAAAAACAATCTTACCAACTGTTGGTACGTTTGTGTGACTGTCACGGGCAATGTAATGTCCCTTTTACGAACAATACTAATTTCACCCTAAATTATCAATTTCCAAGCAAATAAAGGTTTAGAGAGTACCTTGGTTTGATTTAATTCTTGCAACAAGTTAGAAAGCACTTACAATATTACATTAGCCTCATGAAGTATACACTTGAATACATAGAGTATATACTCAAATACACATAATGCACAAGGTATATACTTGAATACACTTAAATACACCACAAGGAATGAATACGGGTAAGTTGCATTAATACATGTAAGTATACCATCGGACAATTGAAAAAGGGGATTCGGTGCATCCCATACTACACTGTGGACCCGTCCGCCATCCAAGGTCACCAAGTATACACATGAATACACGAAATACTTAAGTATAAACAACAAACAAAGATCATATATAGCAATGTAACAAGTCTCAAGGACTATGTGGGTTCAACCATAGAGAGGGGGGAGTGGAACATGATGAGGTGTCCCAAGTTTCCTCTACCCTAAGCCCAACAGCAAGACCTTATCCTCCGTTGGCCTCATGTGGTCCATAACCATCATCACGAGGTAGCGTACCTAGTGAAGGCTTTACGCCGTTCCCCTCCATCACACCATCCCTTCCTCTTATGATTGAAGATCCTCCTTTTCACTTATATCAGTAATTGACTCAAGTGGGGATAGTCCGGAACGCTGCAATAGGGTGTCCTGGATCCTCAACACTAGGCCCAACAGCAAGACCTTATCCTCCGTTGGCCTCATGTGGTCCTTAACCGATGGTCCTTAACCATCATCATGAGGTGGCGTGCCTAGTGAGGGATCATTCGCCATTCCCCCTCCTTGCAGTCCTATCTCAACCTTCCTTGATCAAATTATTATTATCCATAACATCAATAGTATTGGCATCAATTTTCAATGATTTTAATTGATATAATTACAAATGCATTAGAATATATTTATTCATTAAACAAGCATAACTAATTATTCAAAAGAATAGGTTACATTACCATTCTCCTATTACCTTTATAACTATGTATATCACTGCTGTTATATACATACCTGGCTGCCTTAATTACTTGCTTCTGCTGTCACTTCTATGATAATATATACATCACAGCTGATATATATATGTACATGGCTGTTTGTATTTCTTGGCCCTGTCTTGCACTAAATACTCAGTTTAATATAATCAGAAAACGTATCTTTTTCTACACCTCTTTCTTGCAGACCTGTATATCAGTTTTCTTTTGATTGAATATTTTATTTATTCTTCAAGTTCTATATGCCCCTCCCTCCCTCACACCAACCTAAACTTATACCTTTAATTCCCTATGAAGTGAGTTGTCTTTTTGAAGAGGGATAACCTTTCACAAGGGACATAATTCTTTGTTAGCACTGCCCATTACTATCTAAACTTAATTGCTGATGTTTGTTACTTTATTTCAATTGCCACCATATACAAATAGATGCTTCTTTATATCAATCGGTACCTTTTCCTTAAGATACTCCCTTTGATATATTTGTGCCTCTTTATGGTCAGCGATCATTATTTCTGATTGCTTCTATTGTGACATTAGCTGCTGCCACTTATGTGGCCTTATGCCATTTAAAATATAATTAACTTATTAATAGTATAGTATTTAATTTATAATATTTAAATATATATCAAATATTGTATATTTGATATTTATTTTGAATAGTTTTAAACATATTTAAGTATATATAAAATATAGTATATTTAATATCTAATTTGAATATATGTAATTTATAGTATTTAATATAAATATTTCCAACTTATAATATTTAATTTAAAGGTATTCAATTTATGATTTTTAATAATAGATTTTAATATCATTCATATCTTCAATTTGAATGAATAATACATAATCGATTTAATTATAGGGACATGACAGACAAGAGTATGAAATCACAGTAACCAAATTTGTTTACCAACAGTGTCCCAATTGTGTTTTGTCTTATTGCATCTTTCTTTGCTATGTTATGTTTTCTATAGATGTTGCTAGTCTAATTGAACTAGAGACATTACAACTTTTAACCATTGTTAGCGTTGAAAATTGTTTGAAGGTTGTTTCAAGATTTCCTCAAGTGATGTATGTTATTGAAGAACACATGAGAGGAGTATCCCCCCTATTTACGAGTCAAGTGGTATTAGAGCAAGTTCATATAGCTTGTGTTTGTAGATTTTTCTCAATTCATTGTCGATTATTTGGTTTATACCCTCTACTAGAGCAAATGAGAGTAACGATTTGTTGTGTTTTGAACATAAAAGCAAAACAAGAGGGTGGTTAATGATAGTTAGGATGGCATGAGACAATGAGGATGATGGTGAGGCACATTTTAGGAGGTTGGAAGTGGATGTTGCAAGGATTTCCAACATTGAGGAGAAGATGATAGGCTTGAGAGCAAGATAATAACCTTCTTAGGAAACACATGAATCGCAAAAGTGCAGTCAAAAGACAATGAACCTAAGAAAACTGATCATGAGCAAGGAAAGTCTTCATTTGAGAGGTTCTTCAAAGCAAAAGCAAAGATTGATATCCAACCATATGATGGTGAAATTAGTGTAGAGAAGCTCAATCAAGTTGATTAGTAAAAATAAGCCCCCTTTTTTTTGGTAACATTGAAATTGTTAGGACATGCTCTTACGTGGTATGAGAGTTATGCTCCCTTTGGAAATCCAAAAATTGCCACCAATCTCCATTCTGGAGGATTTTACGGGGTTGCTTCATAAGCAATTCTACACTTTGTTTTTTATTAATGGGTAAACACGTTTTGAAAGGACATTAAGCCTTATACAATTCAAAGCAACGACCTAAAGGGGTCGAACCACAACACAATTGCAGGGCCCAAAGAACCACAAACCAACAAATGAAACAACAAATGAGTCAGAAAACTATACAATGCTTGACCATGTCCTAGAAATCCACACCCTTGATTCGAGTATGGGAATCAAATAGTTTTAAGACCTCTTTTCCTTCTTTAAACAATCATCCAGGGTAGATTGTTATCTAGATCCTCAAATCTATGAGAGGCGATACCCTCTACTATTGCCTCCACCAGAGATGTCTCACGCAAGGGGGGAGACCGTTGGCCTGAGGAGCCTTAAATTCTAAGATAATTCAAGAGAAAGAATCCCATCACAACGTGTCACAAGGGGAATAGGAACCATCAAAGGATCTACCCGGTCCCAATAGAGGCCGAGGAGTTCGCTAAAGCCATACCAACCATAGGGGAACCACCTCAAGCACATGATTCACCGCAAGGGGGGCAAGAGGAAAGGAGCCAACACTCTGAGGGGACTCATCATCCTGAGAAGATCCCTCATCCTGAGATTCAAGATTTTAATCGTCAAGTGTGCAACGCGTGCATTCTGCCATGACATCGTGATAACCTTGCAACGAGAGTGGAGACAATCCGAAGCCAGGTGTCTGACAGTAAAGCATCATCTACACCAGAAGGGTAGACCATTGTAATCGAGTGGCTAAGACCACAACCTATCCTCCACCATAAATACTATATCCCCATGAAGAGCCTTGGAAATATCGATGCCCACCAGAATACGAGCATATGTAGTGAATCCTATGATCATCATAGTTTTGTCAACCTTTAAGAAATAGCCAATAGCATTGCAAATGGCCTCATAACAGAAATCTTCCCAAAACTGGAGAGGGAGATTAGGAAACATGACCCAAACTGGCCTAATATCGAAAAGTTCCAAAAGAGGGTTAGAAGAAGAAGACCAAAGCTTGAGCAAAAGGGAATGTTCACCCCACATCCACAACCTGCCATCAAGCACCAAGTCCTTGTCCACTAAAGAAGCAAAGGTTGTTATGAAGAAACCCCTCGCATAGGGAAATAAGTCGATATTGCCCTAATAATAGGTCTCCAAGATTCCAAAATCCATTTGTTCAATTCAAGGAGAGAGGGCCACAAACCATTGAATTTGCAAACTAATCCATAATTGGCATAATAGTCTCCATTTTCAATGACCTCTCCACAAACCACGATAGGGGAGGCTTGGGAGCAGCGAAGGGGGCAAATTTTGTCCCTCAACGACAGACGAACAAGAACCCTCGAACTAGCCATGGCTGCAAAGGATAGAGGGGAACCCAACCCTTGCACACCATACTGAACTAAAGAGTCACCATTAATCTCCAACACGATGCAACCCCCATCAGTAGAAAGCACACTACACAAAGGATGGGTTGGATCAAGCTCCACGGACATTGGGGCACCATCACCTTGCAAGGAGGTGGAAGATCGAGAATTTTTTGAAAAAAAACTGAACCGCCACAAGGAGCAATGCAAGATCTAGAACCACCGCAACCATGAGTCGCCTATAGCGAAGGGAAATTTGCATTTGAATGCACCAAGAGGGTTTCAACGATGTGCAGGAAAGCCTTCACCATCTATATCTAAGATACAATTATATGATTTGAAATATTATTCTACACTATTTGTTATGAAGAAGAAAGGATGATGCAATGGCATTACTTGAAACAAAGGCAAAGACAAAGTATCCAAGCTTTACAAGTGAATTTACGAAGAAAGTGGAGCAGCTTGGGAAGAATGTAACAAATTGTGAGATCTTAATAAAGTATATAGGAGGTTTGTTTGGACACCTCAAGAGACATGTCCTTATGGCAAAACCCTAGGATATTGATGAAGCATGTGCCTAAGCCCATTATCTTAAGTTGGATAAGCAAGGTAGCTCTTCCTACAAGCACAAGTTGCAAGGTGAAGAGCTGCAATAAGGCAATGAGAAGGATGGAGAAGTTAAGAAGGTCAAGAACAAGGTTAATGCCACTTCTACAAGGAACAAAGGTAAGGAGAATAATCATTGTATCCATTGTGATAAAGATGGTCGTGTAGAGAATAGATGTTGGGAGCAAGCAAGCACTTTGCATGAAGGAAAAGTCAAAGAGGTTGAAAGCAACTCCGAAGTGGATGATATGTTGTCTTGTGCAATTCTCTGCAAGGGTATTTCCAAGGTTGGTGTTGGCTCACATGATGGAGAGAAAATTACTCAACTTTTCCACATCAAAGTTCAAGTGAGAGGTAAGGTGGTCAATGCCATGTCTTGTACATGATCACAAGCAAACCTTGTCTCTCATAATTTGGTTAGCGAACTTGGTTTGGAGATACTAGACCATCCACATCAATATGTTTTAGGGTGGCTACAATAAGTAGTAGCAATGACCGTGACCAAGCAATGTAAGTTGTCTTTTGGACTTACTCCCAAGTTAAAGGACATAGTGTTTGAAGATATCATTCCATTATATATTTGTGATATCATATTTGGAAGCCCATATCTCTTTGAGAGAGATGTTGTCTATTATAGGAAGAAGAATCAATATAGGCTCAACTTGAACGCAAAGATGTTTGTGTTGCATCCTTATGCTCGAAAGTCTAAGTAGAAAGTCTAAGGTCATATTGGCAAGTACTTCCAAACACAAGACGTTGATTAGTGCAAATGAAAGCATTGTCCTTGGGAAGGAAGATAAGGTTGGAACTGAAAATAGAATGAAAAAGCAAAAAGGACAAGTCCATCATGTCATTTGGAGAGAGAAATCGGGAATGGTATGGGACATCTCTAGTAATCTCTGAAAACATGTTGCAAACCTCAGAATAACCTAGAAAACCAGGTTTGGCGAAGTTGTCACTTTCAACAATCGAGGAGCACATGTTCTCCCCCTAACAAAGCTAGTAAACATGTTGCCTTCTTTTAAACATTGAAGAGTTTGGAATCCTCATTGTAAGCCTTCTTGAGTTCATTTTCCAAGATGGCATTGTGAAAGAGTAGGTGTCAGAAGTTGCTAAGAAGGATTGCATGTGTTACAAGCTAGTGTGGTTCATCCTTGAGCTCTGTATACACCCTCTGGGCATTGTATCACTTGTAAAAGACTAGGAGATAGTGACATGAGGAGCTTTGCTCACTTATTTAGGGTCTCTCCAGCTATAACTTGTGTCTCAGTTGTGTCATGTCTTATTGCATCTTTCTTTGCTCCATTATGCTCTTTTATGGATGTTGCATATCTGATTGAACTAGAGAAATTGTAGGTTTTAACCATTGTTAGTGGCGAAGACTATATTTGAAGGTTGTTCAAGATTTCCTCAAGTAATATCCATTATTGAAGAACATGCGAGAGGAGCATCCTCCCTGTTTACATATCATCCAAACTGATAAGCTCTTCGTAGATGACCAACATTCCCATCCCACTTCTGCCAAATTGTGCATAAATCAATTTCAACCTCATATTTCAGGGTTATGATCCATACGCCTAAGGCATTTACTCAAACCATCCCTCCCTCTTCCAAATAAAAGGAAACCATGATAGGGTAAGATTGTTAAAGAACACAAAGTTGTGGGGCACAAGTCACACAACACAGGGCTACTAGGTGCCTAGCATGAACAAAGAATGCCGAAAAAAAATCCCTTAATTGCACAGATGTCAATCATGATGATTGTCAGCAGATCAACAAAAAAACTAATTATTGAAAATCAACAGCCCATACAGACATAGGACCTGCACAAATTTATATTGAATATTCCATTATATGAACATTCCATACCAGTACAAGAAGAAAGCTGAAAAGCTTGAATATTTCAAAACTATCTAGACAGTTTCAGATAACAAGAAACAAGCCAACATGCTGCTGCTAAATGGAAAAGGTAATTTTATCATTTCTCATTGCCAATTTAGCAGTAGGCTAAGCAATTGCCTGCACATGCAACATCAGTGTTTTTCAAAGTGGCTGGTTTACACTCCTTTCAAACCCCCTGTCGAATTGCACATGATCTTTTAACCATAAGGGATTTATACGCATATAAATCCAAGAAGAAATTCCAGCATACAATGTGAAGCATTAAATAATTTGGTACTTTGGATAAACTACATATCCTCCAATAATTAAGAAACTCATTAATTCCCGTCACTCAGAATAAATGTTTCGAAAAGTTACAATCCAATTCCTAACAAGCATGCCCACAAAGGCAGTCTTAATTTTCATCTGGCTGAACAATATGATAACACCACAAATCATGTCTGTGTATATGCTTTAGGACTCAACCTACCGAGCTAGGTGGTTTTTCATGGTCACCCTGGCATACAGTCTCCTGAACCAATCCTAATTGATTTCCTGCACATTGTACCCAGTATATAAACCATCAATAGACAAGCACATTGGCAGGCCACAAACTTAAGAGGGCCAAAAAATAAACACTAAAATGGAATTCACAAATGTGGTCAAAGAAATAGGCAATAAGCAAAAGGATTCCATTGTACCCTGATTTGCTGGTGTAGGAAGAGTTTGTCTAGCATATATCCCTCCTTGGTTGGCAGTGGGAGCAGAGGCCACCTCTTGTGTCGAATGTGAGGCTGTAAAGCCTGAGACTGTATAATGTCTTTGATCATGTTGAACAGTAGATGGCAAGCACATGGTCATTGGTTGCTGTGAAAATCCACACCAAAAATTCACAATTGTCAGAGCTATCTGATTGAAAGATATGAAGTAGATATATTTATGTAAAATGAAAAGAGAATTAAACAATAAATGACCAGAGACATGAATATTAAAGAATTTCGATGAAAGGTCTAAAGCAGCACAATCACCAAACCTGGCCAAAATTTCCATGTGGCATGAAAGCAAATAATACAAGAAACAATTGGAAGATATTCATTATCCAAAGATCATAGTACAGAATTCAATACATAATCACAAAATAAATTTTCAATATCAACAAACTCTATATCTAATATAGCAACATTTATTGGGGAATCAAATAATCAAAAATGGGCCATACCAGAAGGTAAGAATATGGACAAAATATAACCTACAAATGTTGCAGTATTCTAGAGAAAAAGATTCACAAAAAACAAACATGTAAGTTAGAAAAAGGAGTACACAGCCATCCTAAAATATGTTACATCAACAAGAGTATATTCGTGGAAGTAGAATTCAAATCCCCCACGCCATCTCGATACATCATTTTTTACTTACCTTGTGTGGTTAAAAAAGTTTTGTTGACTTGACCAGTAATTAACTATGGACTAGGCCTATCAATCAATAGCAACCTAGGTCGGCCATGATTGAGCAAACACCATGATGATGACTTGGGTTGAAATCCCATCGAACAGGCTTCCTTTATTGAAGTGACCATGATAATATGAACAAAAAAAGGACACATATGGGTGCAAATTTTAGGTGAATAATGACAGAAAGATACCCCAAGATGCAGTCTACAGTTCAAATACTTATCTAAATCTGATAGTACCCTCCCTATGCATTAAAAGATGGAAGGATAAACAGAAAACACTGGCCAAGGTAACTGAGTAGTTAGGACGCTAGTCACTGCAATTCCTGTACTCTATTTCACCCCACCTAGCTACATTTCTTACTGAAACAGTAAATATGAAATTAATTTCCCCCTCCTCTCCATCCCCCGTCCCCTCTCTCAAAACAAAAGCCCCTTCCAGCTTATACAAGAATTCTTTATCCAAGAACAAAGAACATGATGCAGTGAATGGGTTGACCTCAAGTGCTTAATCATCAGGGATTTCATAGGAAATACTTGTGTTCAAATCCCCAAGAGACATGTTAATGCTAATAGGTACAAACGTTGTGTTTAAATTGGGTTGAATACCACATCCAATTTCAGGTGGGGTATGCCAACAGATGAGGCCAGGTTCAATTATTGGGCAGATTTGACAGAAGAGAAACCCTTTGATTGAAGCATCTAAGCTGGAGGACTCCCCATAAGGAGAACTCACCAATCGGGTGAAAAATAAAAACAAAAGATACTCCCAGACAAAGCTTCCTATTCAAATACTCAATTTAGATTATAAATCTGATAGTATCTTTCCTACGCATTAAAGATGGAAGGGAAAAGAAAAACATTGACCTGGTAACTGAGCAGTTGGGACAAGTCGCCTCAATTCCTGTACTCATCTCACCCCACCTAAATACATCTCATACCGAGTAGTAAACAAGACCCTAATTGCTGCTGCCCAAAAGGCCTGTTCTAGCTTGTACAAAATTTCTTATACAATCACAAAGAACCCAATGCTCAATGGGATGACCTCAATTGGTAAATCATTGGGGCTTTCATGGTGGAGAACACTGTTCAAATCCCTTGGAGGCATGTCACATGCTAATACGTACACATGTTGTGTTTAAATCAGTTCAACTATCACATATAATTTTGGGTGTGATACCCCAACAAATGAGGCCAGGTGCAAGTTTTGGATGAATTTGACAAAAGAGATTACCCTCGGTCATGCCATCTGAGCTGAAAGACTGCAGCAAGGGCAACTAGGGAGAATTTAGCAAATATAAATAAAGAAAATAAAGAACACTATGCAGCAAGGGCAAGAGATTTGTTCTTGAAGTCACAGTATCTTCTTGCATACTTTTTTTGAAAGCATGTTGATCTCAGCTTCTATTTTCATGATAGCAGTATCATCTATTAGGACTTACAGCATCTCTAGCTTTGTTTATATGTGTTGCAGGCATCGTTCAGCTTTATAAAGCCAACATTGTTTGTTCAATCTAATTACTCTCCATCAACTTCCATTTTTGCACTCTCTGCATCTTCTTTCCCAATTCCTGACGTCTGTTTTCTAGTTGACAATTTGGAAAGCATTTCCCTCTATCAGCATATAATTTTGTCATCAAGACAAAATTACATTACAACATCATGTAAGGCAGGATTACTTCTTCTATTAGAAGGGGAAACTCTCTGATCATTCAATATCTACAAAACGACTAAAAGATATTCACAAACATACATTTCTCAAAAAAGTTTAAGAAATGAAACTCTTTCAAGATAATTAACAGAAACAGGAAAAATTGCATACAATAATGAATCAATACAGTTGCAGATTGCATGCAGAGAAAAGATTTCAAAGCAATAAATCCGGCCATTCATATTTCAAAGTACTTCAACATTAGTAACTATGCATGAGAAGCGGGCGAATGTAACACCAGATGAAGAGAATGATTAGCATTAAACCATAGAACAAAATGTGACACAAAATTCAATGTTGAGTTCACATATTTCCCAGAATTCAAAGTTTCCAAAATACTAGTTATTGAAAATTCAAAGCAATAAAAAGCTGGAATATATCCCATCAAAACCATTTATAATAAGTCTTGACATAATTTCAAGGCAGTTACCAACTGCCACCACAAATAACTAAATTATCAAATATTACGATTTTTTAAAATGAAATAAATTATCTTTTTCTCAAAGTACCACTCTGAGCCAGGCCATCTTCAAGTGCCACATCTTTTACCTCATCATCACCATGGGTCCCACTTGCAGAACCTTATCTCAATTGTGTCCTGTGCATCCACTCTCTTGCTTTGAATATGTCTTGAAACACTTTATGGCCCTCTTCACATCATCTTCAATAGGAGACGTGCTATAATTCATTATGGCAGTCCAGTTGTCATGTAAAGATTCTTTGATATTTGCCAAGTAACCCTCAAAAGATTTGGAATCAGGTTCATCAGTGATTCTACGAATTTCTCCTACAGTTTTCAAGGACTCCTTGTCATAAAGCAAGAAATTTTAGGTCTTCTTTAAAGAATTAAGTAAATTCATAATTTATTCATCTTTTATGATTTTAGTGTCATGGCAGCCTGGAATCATCAATTGATATATTATGAGGCTTTTCAATAAAATCATCTATAAGAGAGACAATCTCATTCTTGGCTCTGAGATCAAAGCACTGTTTGACTCCTTCATGCAATAATTCAATTTCTAATTTTTCTCACATGCACCCATCCATTGGAAAGATCATCACTTGTCTCTAAAAATACCTCAGACATTTTTCTCATTTCTCTAATATCAAGTAACCAGTTGTTCCACATGTCAAATTCATTCTGATATTCATCTTTCAAACTGGCCAATGATTCCCCATCTTTCTTAGTCACCAACATATCTTGCTTGTCCTTATCAACCAGGGGTGTTGCAATCTGGGTGTACAAGTAGCAACTGTGTGGAATCAGTTTGAGAGAGAGAGAGAGAGAGAGAGAGAGGTTTGAAACTTTCTCTTCCTTTCTGGCTAATTGCCATTATTGTGCCCACTTGTACCGCTGCCAGCAGTTTTTGATATAGCCAATGAGAACAACAATGAACAAACATTTATGCTAACATGGTTGGATATCAAGTGTATGCCTTTCCACTTAGAAGATCCCTCGGCTCCCCTAGAAGTTGATCCTTTCATACATTCTACAATTCTCCCTTTTAACCAAAATAGGGTCTTATACACTACAATTGTCATTTTTCTCTCAAGAGCTGTCCTTGGCCTTTTTGACCAATCAAAAGGCAGGAGTGGTTTCTTTTAATGTCTTGCACTTTCATGCTAAAGGTGTAGAGAATTCCAGAAAGCCCGACTATGATGGAAAATTGGAAAAGCAGGTAAAAACACATGACCAACACATCAAGGCATATGAAAATTTTGACTTTCACAACAATAAGAGCAAATCAGGGAATTGATAAGAGTTGGGACTTCTGGTGTGTGTGCCTTAGATGCCTAAAATCCCAATTTCCCCTAATTTAAAAGAAATACTCAAAAACACCAAAATCTTCAAGTGTAATTTTTTTCTTACCAGATGGCTAGGAGAAAATGAGACAAAATGGACACATTGAGAAGTGATACTTCAAGTAATATCAGATTTTCAAAGTAATTAAAATCATGTGACAACACCCTCCAAGTAGATTTAGACAATAGTTACTACTTATTGTGTAGACAATACTCTGCCTAAAAGATCATTTTATATTCTTGCAAGTTCAACTCTCGTGGAAAATGCATCGCTTGCTACTTTTAGAAAGCTGTCAGGTCATAACATAAAGCATAAGAACCCATTTAGTGTCCTGGATAATACTTCCTCTAAAGAAATGAAAGGGATTCAAGACAGACAAATCTATAGTATTTTACCCATGACTAATCAGTTAGAATGGGCAAATCTGCTACTTAGTAACAAACTACAGATTCACAGGAGCTACAATCAAGCCCCCTATAAAATTTACTTCTGTATCTGATACCTCCAAGGCAACAGCCAGGGCTAAGACCAATACAGGCAAGCACTAAGTCCCAAGAGATTTTGTACCCAACGTTTCTCAGATCACTAACAGCATTAAGAAAAGAAAGCCCTCCTTAGTTTCTACAGATCTAACATTCACCATTACTTCTGGCCGATTTGCAACCAAAAAGGATCAGATATGGGAGCAGAAAAAGAACATAATGTCAGATCAGAGTGTCAAAACCTCAGAAGACACTTGATCGGGATAATATAATTAATATCGTCGATTCTATAAGGCTTGGGAGTGCCCAACAAATGCCAATTTCTTGAATATAAGGTAAGAGAAGAACACATTGTTATGGCTCTACTGCAAGAAGTTACAAGATCCAAACACCTAAAAAAGATGAGGCACAATGTATTTGGGATGAGTAGCAGCTTCTGTTATGCCGAACGACTAGGACCACGCTTCAGTTAGGTCCAACCTGGTTCTTTGCAGAGCAGCTATGCAATTTTATTTCTATGAAATTCAAACTGTAGTTAAAATTGCTGATATACACAGTCCTTAACTGAGCAACAATAGAATCACAATGATAGAAGATACTGCAGAATTGGTTGGTCAGGTCCAATCTTCAAAATGTAATCCTAATGGGGCATTTCAACACTATCAAGGCCCCAAAATAGAAGAAGCGGGGATATGGCTTCAACCAAAGAACCGCAAGCTCTTATTTAGCTTGAATCCATGGCCTCTCTTCTGGACATGGAGTAAACTCAGGGATTTTTCACATCGACAAAGAGGAGACAAGGAAGGGTCTATTAACTATATAGCCAAGAAGTAGGATAGAATTCTCCATTCAGGGATATGGATATAAACAAACAGACAGATTCATGCAAAAGTCGGTGACTCCACATTTTTAAATCATTTATTGGTCTACTTGAACATAGCAGAAAGGGATCCAACCCACAGGAAGCATCAGTTTCAATTTGACATGTCCCCGTTTCCAACGTGATCACCCAAAGAGAAAACTGAGTTAGCCTATCTCATTCCCGTAGGCTAACCCATCAGAGCAAGGGAATATTCTGGCGAAGGCAGCAAATGAATTAATGCACTTTGCATTAATTATCAAAATGAAGACAATTAAATAATAATAATTTATTATTATTATTTAATTATAGCACCAATGGAGAAAAAAATAAATTAAATAATATTATTTTAATTATTTAATATGAGCAAAATAAAATAATATTTGGAGTTGGAGTGCTCACCTTTGGAGTTGGAAAATAAAATAAAATAACATTGGAGCGCTCACTTTGGGATTTGCAAAAATAAAATATTGATATTTGAAATAGCACTCACCTTTGGAGGAATAAAATAATAAAATCGTGCATTGGAATTGGGCACCCGTCTTGGAGAAGCAAATAATCAATTTGAATGCGAGCCGACAAGGAGGGAATTGGAAATTCAAATCATTAATTTGAATTGGTATAAAAGAATGCTTCAAGCCTCGTTTTCACCATCACGATTATCACGAATCTTTGCATGCTTGGCATTTTGCTTGTCATTCATTTCTACGGTGGAATTGGACGAAAACCCAATTTTCATCATTGGAGGCGGATTCATGTGGGATTCGCAATTGTGCTACATTGTTGAAGTTTCATAGATTATCATCAATCAAAATATGGTCAGAGACCTTTAGTGAGGTGGCTGAGATTGATGTTCATTGTTGGATCGATTGAGAAGTTCTTGGCCGAATGGTGGAGTTTCGTTGTTTGAGTGCCAATTGCAGATCATCGTGACGTCATTGAAAGCATTGTGTTTCATTATTTGAGCGCCGATTGCAGATCACCATGACGTCATTGAAAGCATTGTGTTTCATTGTTTGAGCGCCGATTGCAGATCACCGTGAAGTCACTGAAAGCATTGCATCACTGAAGTCAAAGCATATATCCTAGAGCACTGAATCAAGGAGGTCATCACAGCAGTTTCATCGCAGATCTCTCTACATATCATTGTTGACATTGAAGACTCGAAGATTGGACAAATCTCAAATAGCGCCAATTCAGGGAACTCGGGCCCCTAGCAAATCATCCATCATATTCTCTTGGCGCCGATCATACACAGCGGGAACCTTCAGATCTATATTCCAGTCCCTGCGCATCATCATCATCATAGTTGAAAAGATAATCATTAAGTCTATGCTCAGCACCATCCCGTAAACATTGCGATCAGGAATCTGGGAGTTCATCAACACTCCATAGGCAGCGAACCATCTATGGGAGTCAACAAACAGTATATTAAGGTGGCATTGCAACATTCTACATTAGCTTGAAGACCCAGTTTCATATCAGACCTGTACATGAAGTGTTGGCTGTTTTCATTGCATAGTGTTCATCAATTCGGTATGTCAAATCTCTGATTTCATAGCAGCACTATATGCTTGTAATTGGCTGTCATAGAGCCACGTTTGCTAATGTAATAGGAAGAGTTGATAGTCTGAATTGTAAACAGTGAGATCTGATTGCATTCCAGTCATTGCTATCTTTGTAATTTGCAAATTCATATTGTAATCCAAGTTGAAGGCTTACTATGTCTATTCTGTTATAGATTTGCATCTTGTTAGTACATAGTTTGTGTCGGAGACAATTTGTAAGTGGCAAATATATATATAATTCATTGTGTAATTGGAAAGTTCAAAATATATTACATCAAATCATACTTCGGCACATGTCACAATTTTAAAGCATGTGGCTCTAGCATCCTGCCTTTCCCCCATATTGTGGAAAAATAGTGGGCTGGAACCACACACAATAAAGGCCATGAGATGTTTAAAATCAATCATCTGAAATCTGAATACAAACACTGCCACTGTGTGGAAGTTTGTAATATCTTTGCTCAACTAACTGTGGCAAAGGATTGTCTGGCACACCTGCAAAAACAAATCAAGGAGGCAAGATTTTTGCATATTAATGTAATATGACTTTTCTTTTAGTCAATCAGTCAGAAGATAGATAAATTGTAGCATACATCCAACCTCTTGGATTATGTACATAACTTTTGCATAATTAAATCTTGCAACCTACAGTTCTAACATGTTGCCTTCTCTTCTCTGAATCTCTTGTTGACTAAGAACCCTGAGTAACTCTGCACTCTATCACTCTATATTTGCTTCCATTCACAGTACATTTAAACCAATTTGAGTGTGCTGTCCACCAGGTACCTCTAGGCCCAGGATCACTCTCACATGGACCTAATGCACAAAACAGGGAGGATGACTAGTGGTTGGTATTGTTCTGGTGATTTCAAGTTGTTCATAGCACTTCTGACCACAAATAATGTGGATTCGGCCTTTCTCTTTACCAGAAAGGAGGTATTTACTGACTTAAATTATGTATGTTAAATAAACTCTATTCAAGGAAACTCTGTCGAGACCCATACAAAAAAGACAAAAGCCCTAACTCTAGTCAAGAGGAGTGGTTTCAGTATAGTTTGGCTTTGAAGGAGACCTTCATTTTCAAACATGGCACATGGATTGTATTGTGAAAGTTAAATCAAGCTTGAACCCAAACTCTGCCTCTTCTCATGATTTTCATAATTGGGAAACACTAAATCAATTGAGATTCAATGCCCTAGATCCCTTAAAGTTCTTTTATACAAGAAGTGAATTGCAGTCACCACCTCCCACTTCTCTCATGGCATATAGGATGGGTGCAAGGTCACAAGCTTTGGCTATAAAAGTCCTCAATGAGCCAGATGCAAACATTGTAAGTCCGGAAATATTACAAAGTTTATCACAAGAAAACTTAGGGAGAAAGGATAAATTCATATCAGCAGAATCTGGGGTTCTTGGTAAGAACGCAAGCTCAAAGGGCAAGTACTAAGGCACGTCTGCTTCAGACTGGTCTCTTTGGGTTTAAGGGGAGGCTAGAGAAGGGTCTCTGCCAATTAATGTTCAAATGCAGTTGCAATCAAACAGCTTGTCCATCTTTCAGTAGTGAAATGAAAATCACAATACTCAATTAACCCAAGGCTTTCATCAGCAGAACCAGGTGAATACATCTACTCCTAGCCTCCTGATAAATCTTCAAGTTCTCCGTAGACCTGCAAGAATTGATCTTTGTCCACCTATTCCACAGACCCATGTCCAAGTCAACTCTATACGTGAGCTTGATTATGTTGGACAGAGCCCCAAGTGTGTTTCCCTCCCTGCTTGTCAGAGAGTGCATGCCACAGATTTTCGCTCTACCACTCCAGCAGTCCATCTTCTTTGGAACCTGAGAATACTTCTTTTGAAACTTCATCGTCTCAATAAGCTTTGGGGGCTAGGGTTAGTTGAGTCACCCAGGATTTACCTCAAACCAGTACAGTTGGGGGCTCAGCTAGCTACAAATCTACATGGAGGGCTACACGAGTAGAAAATGTCATAGTTAATTATCTACCTCGATTGATTCAACCATGAAATAGCTACTGTTTCTGTCCACTTGTAGAAAACTCCAAAAAAATGATTGAGGCTATTGAAAAATGACTGGGGGCCATCGAAAATGTTGTGATCCCCACTGTGTTACACAAAAGAAATCACAAGGATTTGTAGGTACTGAAAATGGATAACCCCAATGGGTAACAACTCTTAGGTAGAGGGTCAAACTGGGCAACTCATCAGCCTAGGCCCTATCCCTAATCAAGGAAATGTAGCGTGGAACTTCAAAGAAGCCATGACAGATGGGGATGAGCCCACAACTTCAGCTTGCACTCATGGGGATCACAAAAAACACTAAGACATTCAAAAAACATAAAAAAGTAAAACTTGTCACATATAAGATATTTTATATTCTTAAGTTTTTAACATTACCAGGGGAAGGCCTTGGCCTCTGTTGAAACTTCGTTAAGTTATTTGCATATATGCTTATAACTTGCAGCTAGTAGTCCATCAACATGTTATGTTTTGAAACATGTTGGCAGCTTAGTTGATTTACACTAATCTGAACTTGGTGCTAGCTAATGCTTATATTTATGTTGATCAAGCTGATTTGATAATTTAATGTCTGATGGTTTCCTTCAATGGATACACCGCATCATTGTCATCTCTTTATTTTATTTTCTATCAGTTTTTCATATGTTCTAAGGACCTAGAGTTTAGTTAAGCTGTATTCTGGATCTTCTTCTTATTCAAAGCAGGGCTCTAGACTCTAAATACTTTTCCCTCCTTTCAATATGATGTTGAACTTTTTTGAAAAAGGAATATCAGTCCAAGGGATTGAGATCAAGTGGTTAAAGTGTCGGGTTCTCATTGTGCAGATGTTCAAATTCCCAAAGTGTCATCTAAGTTGGAATTCTAAGTGGTGACTCTTGGTCTTCAACTGTTTGGCTTCTAAGTTGTTGCTTTTAAGGAACTAAGTATCATACAGCTTGTAAGGAGCTCGGTATTTGTACCAGTTGGCTCAGATGCTCATTTGAGCTATATTTGTAGACTATATTAATTTTTCATTTTTTTAAAAGGAATATTATTCTAAAGCATTACTTATGTAATAAGATTAGAACTAAATATTGTGTGATTTATCTTTTGGGTCAATTAGCAGTCTGGGTTAAAGATCACTAGTTTTGGATTAAGTTCTTTGTTGCAAAATAAATAAATAAATGCAATATCAAGGTGGCTGCTATATTGGATAATTTTTGCACTCAAAAGTGCCCTGTTATAGTTGGTTAGGATATATGTCCCTATCTTCAAGAGGGTCAGCAATTTTGACACAAATTTTCTTTTTCTATTACCATTTGTGTCCCTATGTTGGGTTTTGCTCATTTTCTCAATAATATTGCAAAGGAGAATAACAGAAGGAATGTCTTCACCACCAAAGCTCTTCACATACAATTTTTTCTTGTAAAGCCACAAAAAGTGGCATTGTCCAAACAATAGTATGATGAAAAAATAAAATTTGCAGATTTTTCACTCTTTCAGATGTGTGAATGAGACGCTCTTTTGTACTTGAGAGACTGTTTTAGCAGCTCTCTCTTAACATTAATTTAATTAAGTTTTCAGATGTACCCAAAAATCAAAAAATCTAAATGAAGGAAAGTCTGCCACTTTGAAATATTTGCTTGACTAGAAATTATCTAATTTTTCTCCCAAAATTTCCCATAGTTTTTTTAGCGATGTGTATTTCATAGTTATTAACAAGTTGTGGTCAAGTAGTAAGGCCACTTGGCCTTCATGTTGGAGACCAAGGTTCAGTTCTCCACAAGGACATATTAGCATTGGAATGGCATGCTCAAGCAGTATTCCCACTTCAGTTGATAAGAGTATGCAGTAGGCCTGCAAGTGATGCTGGAGGAAGAGACGATGGAGCGATAAGGACAAGAATTCCCTACAAGAGGAGATAGGAGATGCAGCAATCATGCCAAAGGTGTGCTGGAGGTTTGCGAGCAGTACAGATGGAGCAATAAAGAGGTAGGATGCCATGTAGAAGAAAGAAGCTACAGCGTTCAAGCATAGATAGAGCAATATTCCCGCATGTTGTAAGGGGAGAGGGGGTTAGGGGGGCAGCACGTTTCCAACCCTCATAATCAATAACTCGAAACAAGATAGTGTATTTAACAGCTCTTCTAACTTCCCCTATGTAATTTTTTAACTAATATGGCTATGGCTACTATGATAAAAACTTATTTTGTTTACATTGTCAAAAGGTGCATATTTACTTGTCTTCATAGAAGTTAGAAATACACGACACATAACAGCATATAGTTTAAATTATGGAAACTCTAAGAAATCAATATAGTTGCAAAACCCTAGAGGCAAGGCAAGCTAACCATGTATTGCTGATACATATCTGACGAAGCCACGGGTCGATTGGATGGTGAGACGAGTGGCTCAACAGGATTCCCTTTTGCTGTAGATTCTACATCTGTAACTGCATGGGCTTGTCCATCTGCTCTCCTCACAGACTGCTTGACAGCACGAGCAATCTTTAATTTAGGCTTTCGTGTTTCACTTGATTTCACGGCACTAGCTTCTGAGGCCAGTTGCTTTCTAAACACGATAATTAAGTTAGAACTTCTTTGCAAAACATGTACATGAGAAAATCTAAAGCATAATTATGCTAAAATGCCATTAGCAGTATGAATGACCTATCATTTAAGTATATTTACAAGAATAATCTTAAAGACTGAATGTATATAGCACAAGAAGCATCAGGCAGCATTAGCAGATTCACCTGGTGAGATAAGCATGAACAGCATGAGCAAAGCCTGGCTTATACGAGAACAATAGACCTCGTAATGGCTTCCCATCAATATTGGATTCAATAGTATATCCATAATGAAAAACATCAGTTATTTTTGCTTCAAAAATTTTCTCTTCTGGAGGCTTGAGCTGAACTAAGGAAAATTTATCTGGACCTGCATTTCCAACTCTAAAATAAGTCATACAATATTGTCTTCCAATCACTTGATTGACC
Organism: Cunninghamia lanceolata; assembly: GCA_027924645.1. Classification (NCBI taxonomy): domain Eukaryota; kingdom Viridiplantae; phylum Streptophyta; class Pinopsida; order Cupressales; family Cupressaceae; genus Cunninghamia; species Cunninghamia lanceolata. The sequence goes on along the minus strand of BSBN01000328.1, from coordinate 640,463 downwards.
CATACCATGTATAATTTTTACATGCCAACACCAAAATTGAAAGGAAGAAATTAAAAACCTATAAGAAATACTACTCTGGCAGTTCGAATCCAAAATTACATCATTCTAATGCTCCATAAAGAATATGAAAGAATAAAACAACATATGAAATTGTTTTCGTACAGTGATTAAAAACACTGCATCCAAGTTTCTATAACACAACGATGCAAGAAAAGAATCCTTTAGACCTGAGCCAACCTCCTCCTTATAAAACAAATCTCCATTGCACAATAAAAACAGAAAAACATCCAACAAGCACAGTACTTGAAAAAACTCTTAAAATAAAATAACGTTAACAACCACTGCATGTGCTATATGCATTTGTTTTATGCAGGATCATATGTATGGCCCATTCATAGTTAATGCATGTTTACTTGTGTGTGTGGGAAGCATAAGGGGATTAAGTGGCTAGTAATTAATACATATAGAGGTGAGGGATAATCATGTGCCTAGTTCTAGCACTTAACCTTTTGCACCTAGAATTGGATTGGCATTTATATATTCTTACATTTGATAGGCGATCTCAAAGGTAATATGAAAAATGATCATGTGCCGGTACAATTATGAGACAGAAGTCAGACACAAACTGCTAAACCTGGAGTGCCAACAGAAGAGGCGTTAACTATAGGAGTAGGGCTTTTAAGTGAAGTTTGTGATGGTTGTAATTCTTTTGTGACTGGCATGATGTAAAAGAGGAGGCCAAAACACATGCCTTTGTGGTTAAATGGCCCCTAGGTCTAAGTGGAGCTGGGAATCTCTCTCTAAGTGTATAGCTGCACTATAATAGGCACTTGCAGATGTTGTGATTTTTAATTATAGAAGGATAACTATTACTGGTGGCATCTCCACGCCCAAACAGTGAAGATATTCACAGAGGTATCTCTTTAACTATCAAAAGTCAGCCCTTACCATAATCCACAAAATGCAAGGAGCAAAGAGATTTGCCCTACACCAGTGCACCTTGCATGGGTTCAAATCCATTCAACAACTACCTCATAGAGGATTGTGACATAAGGGATAACCTCATTGACAATCTAAGCCTATGCAAAAATAGATGCCACTCAACCCTATTGAAGATTGTGAAATTCTACAAAACACTGGTATTCTTTGTGCCAGTTATGCTTATTTGCCTTCTGCTCCTCAGTGGCAGACTGTAAACTTAATTATATATTCAGTTTCCCAAGATTGCATCTGAAGAAAGCTTGCCATTTTACATGAGGGTTCCTAAATTTAATGACTTTTGAGGCCATGAGTGCTTTGGCAAATAGCTAGGCTAAACTGTGTTTGATATGATTGTTTAATAGTATCAAATGTTGTTGATCTCTAGACTTGAGAAGAGGATTGATATTGTGGGATGACCATTCAAAGGTAAACCCATGAGAGGCAAGTACATTGAGAAGGCCAACTATATGAGTTTCAATTGATGTGAGGCAATGTTCTGGGAATTCAATTCTTCAGTTCTAAATATTGCTAATTTCACAGAAATTCAGTGAACCGCCAAAAGATCAACGAAGGCTTGAAGAGTCGACAATTGCATCATAAACAACTTGGTTGAGATAGCAACTTTGTTGAGAATGTTGCATACAAAGGAAGCATAGGTGAACAAGATATGGGGATTAGAAATGGTTCACAAGGATTCCCTTGCTATGAAGATGCATGAAAAAATACTTATTAAAATCTAAGCATGTTAATGATGTTCTTTGTCTTAGAAAGGCATGCTCTCTTTTTTTAACCTTCAGAAATAATGGCCAGCCCTTTTTTTAATGTCCTCTTGTAGAACTGTTGACAAATAAAAAACACAATGGGACTGATGAGACTGAAAAACCTTCTCAATGATTATCAAACCAAGCATTATAGAAAGAAAGAAAGAAAGAAAGAAATTATATTAGTGCCCATAGATGAGCAAAAGTAGCTCAATGGGATGAGAGGTTGCAGCAGTTAATAATTGAAAGTTCTAGGAAGAGAGAACCCTAGAATCAAAATAATAAAAGTACAAAAGACAAAATAAAGCATTATGCCAGTAACAAATAGCAATAAATGGGGAACAAGAGCCCCCAAAGCATGTGCTAGTGAAGATTGGAAGGAAATCTCATCGAATATCCTTGTCTACATCTGAAATGGAGGATTCATCTAAGCCATCATCGGTCACTATGAGATATAATGCTCGTTGGGGAGTACCCAAGGTCAAAAGGCCACTCTAGGATAGCCTAGGAGTCGTCAAAGCACTTCCTCTAGAAACTCCCCTAACCTCCAAGGCTAGTATCGCTCCAGTAGTAGAAAAGAATTTTGTAATATGAGTCTACCCCTATGGTATGGGGGCAGCCGGTAAGTAGTAGATCCATGTCATCAGCATGCCACCGACTCATGCCAACAATAATGAGCAAATCCATGATGCCAAGGAAGAGCAGACTAGGGTATATGGGTAATATGAGTATTAGTATCCAAGGGTCGTTTTGTGTTGCATGTCACCTAGGTGGGCTGGAAAAAAGAGATGATCAACATGGGAGCTCTAGAGCCTCAAGAATCCCCCACTTGTAGGGATCTGCTCTAGGGGGTGACAGCCTCATTAAGAAAATGAGTTAGGCACCACTAGTCTGAATATCTGAAGAAAGTAGATAGACTGTTGCCTGAGTCCTTGTAGAGGCACTATAATCTACCCCAGATCTCATTGTAAATGGACACCTTAAAATGAGGTGTTCCTTGATCCCCACCTCTTGGAGAGAGCAAAGACAGTAGATTTAACCCAAGCAAACGATGTGATGATCAATTTCAAACTGTAACTGGTGAGAACACACTCTCAACTAGCCAACGGGAAACCTCAAGCCTTGGGACAAATGACGATGGAGATAGTGAGGGCAATGAATAAAACCATCCACCATCTAAATAAAATGCTCAACGTAGAAAACCAATTTGGGGTTGAGCGGCTCCTGGGGGGAAGACCCAGGTCATCTAAATATACTTCATGTAGATGTCCTATCAGGCAATTATAGTGATGATGTCCACATGGTGTAATGCCCACTTTTTGTCCTCCTTAGCTGAGCCGACTTCACCTAAGCCAAATTGAAGTTAAATTGAGCAATTATAGCAAAAATTACTTGGAGAAAGGAAAGTCAGTTTAGTGAGTGACTTGGAGAAAGGAAAGAAGTAACATAATAAAATATTATAAAATGTCGATGAATTATTATTTTATGATGTAAGTGGAGGGCCCCACTTGGGGACTCCAAAATAGTTTCAAAAAGGGCAAACTTGGGCGGACCTTTTGGAGGCTTTATAAGGAGGTCATTTGGAGTTCATTTCATATCATATTATCTTTTGTCATTTGCATATTGGATATTTTCCTTTCAGCTGCAACAACAAGTTCAGCCATTTCTAAGGACGAAAACCCTTGGAAATTAGTGGATTGGACGAAAACCCAATTACCAATTGAGAGGTGAATCCATTCCGGGTTTGCTATAGTTTTTGGCATCAATTGGAGCTTCAAGGAGAACATTATCTTTGCAGGTTTACATCAGCTATGGGCAGCTAGGATTTGGACAACAAAATGATGAGATTTGTCCAAATATCATTTTGGAATTAAGGCGATTTGAAGACAATCTATTGCCGATCGTTTAGGGTCTGATTTTCACTGATATCATTAGCAATTGTGAAGGGATCGAATCATGCAAGGAGGCAGATCAGTTTAGGAGGATTTGATGGTCCGCGGAATTGATGGTATTTGTGGATCTAGGCGCATCACATCCTATGACAAATCGTGGGCTTTTGAGGAGACTTTGACATCCATTTGTGGACCTTTTGGAAGATTTATAAGGTCATTTGGAGTTTATTTCATAGCATATATACAATCTCTGCCTTGGACTCTCGGTAGACCCGTAATAGAATCCATCGATATACTCTCCCACTTCTGCTTTAGGAATAGGCAATGGCTGAAGTAGACCTGCTGGGAAAGTATGCTCTAACTTGTTCTGCTGACAAGTCAAACACTCTCTAACATGCTGCAACACATCATCCTTGAGACCCCGCTATGAGAATCTCTCTCTAATCTGCCTATAGTTTTGAAAAACCCTGGATGTCCTGCTAGAGGTGTGTCATGAATAGCTCTCAAGATCTTTTGCTTCAATTTTGACTCAAGAACCAAATATATTCTGTCCTTATAATAAATTACATCATCTATCACCTTATATCTATCATCCTGAATCAAAAGCTCGCATGCAAACGTATTCTTGGAATACTCAACTAAAAGTTGAAATTTCCAATCAGTTGAAATCTCTCATAGAGCAAATAGTAGGCCTCCTGGAAAGTGCATCGACAACAATGTTCTTCTTACCCTTCACAAACTCAATATCGAAATCATATGCCTGTATTTTGCTAACCCATTTTTGTTGCCTCTCATTCAAATCCTTTTGCTCTAGGAAATATTTCACGTTGTTGTGGTCGGTCATAACCACGAATTTCGCACCTACCAAGTACTGACGAAACTTTGCCAACTCATGCATGATGGCAAGCATCTCCTTGTCATAGGTGGAATATAATCTCTTGGCATCCCTCAATTTCCTGCTCTCATATGCAATAGGATGCCTATTCTACATCAACACAGCCCCAATGCTCTCTCTTGATGCATCACACTCTAGTACAAAGGACTATGTATAATTTGGTGATGCCAAAACTAGGCAAGTACTTATCACCTCCTTGAGCTTCTCAAAAGTCATTTGAGCCTGATCTGACCATCTGAAAGCCCCTTTCTTAGTGAGATCTGTAAGTGGTGCTGCCAATTGTGAAAAGCCTCTCACAAACCTCCTGTAATAGTTGCATAACCCCAAGAAACCTCTCAAATCTGAAATGTTCCTAGGAGTGGGCCAATCCTATATAGCCTGGATCTTCTCCTAATGAAATCTAACTCCATCGACGCTGATCACATGCCCCAAGTAAAGAATCTCCGTCATCCCAAACTCACATTTGGAAGCCTTGTCATATAATGACTGTGCCTCCATAATACCAAGTACCTCATCAAGATGTCAAAGATGCTCCTCCCATGTCTTACTATAAATCAAGATGTCATCAAAGAATACCAATACAAACTTACACAATTGTTTGTTGAACACATGATTCATACAAGACTGAAATGTAGCAGGTGTGTTAGTAAGACCAAATGGCATAACCAAGAGCTCATAGTGCCCGTAGTGATATCTGAATGCAGTCTTATGTATATCCTCCTTACGGACACGAATCTAATGATAGCCCGAACGAAGATCAATCTTAGAAAAATACACGGCGCCATGTAACTCATCAAGTAGCTCATTGATCCGCGGGATAGGATACCTATTTTTGATTGTCTTCTTGTTCAAGGCCCTATAGTCAATACACATCCGCATACTACCATCTTTCTTTACCAGAACTACAGAAGAAGCAAATGGACTAGATGAAGGTCGGATGTGTCCCATACCAACAATTCCTTTATCGTCTTCTCTATCTCCTTAAAGTGTCACAGATGACGATAAGGTGTAGTAATCACGAGCTTGGTGCCCTCCTCTAACTCAATCACATGCTCAAAACCACAATCTGGTGGTCTACCTGGAGAAGTATCACCAAACACTAAACTGTCCTTATCTAGTACTGACTGAACATCCACATGATACTATTGCTCATTAGAAGAAGATTAAGAAGATACAATGCACTAGGCTGCCCATGCAACATCACCATGTCGAAACAAAGTCTCCATCCTCCTAGCAAAAACAACCCTCAGTCCTCCATCTGAAAGTGCTCTCAAAACAATCTTCTTCCCCTCATGCATAAACTCCGACTCCATCTTTTGGAAATCCTAAATGTAACGGCCAAGTAACTGTAGCCATTGGACTCCCAAAACAATATCAATCTCACCAAGTCCAACCATGTAGAAATCATCAGTCAAAGTATAATCACCCATCTGAATACTGAGCTGAGGTACTTGCTTAGTGCAACTCATGGTAAAGCCATCTGCAACTGTCACTAAGAATCATGCAAAGTCCTCAGGCTATAATCCTCTCTTCACAACCAATCCCTCATCAATGAAGTTGTGAGTAGCTCCACTGTCAATCAACCAGGTGACATGTTGTCCCTTATGAACTCCTTTCAAACGGAAGGGATGATACCTAGGTACTCCTGAAATAGATGCAATAATAACTGGACCCATAGCACCTGTATCATTAGCCTCAAGCTCCAATTGAGGCTGCTACTCTGTATGATCAACATCACTATCCTATCTAGTATACTCAATAGTCTCAGTCTCCACATGTGAAGTGACCTCAATAAGATGTGTCTTGCCTTTCCCAAGGCATCTATGTCCTAGTTCCCATGGTTCCTTGCAAGCAAAGCATAGTTTTTGCTCCTATACTCATTCTTCGTCTCACTGTCCAACCTAGGAGGTGTGTACTTAGGCTGGTTGATTTTTTTCTGATTTGAACTTGAGCCTCAAAAACTTTTCTTTTGTGTTTCAAAAGATGTAGGAGTAGTGTCTAAGTCAAGAGCAAGCTCAATAGTATCATCAAGTGTTCTAGGCTTGTGAACCTTCTCCAAGCCTCTCAACCTGTCATTCAATCCCTCAACAAAGAGCATAGTCACTCTCTTCTTCGACATGTCAGGAACCATAATTGCTATCTTTTGGAACTCATTGACATAGGAGTCCACTCTACCAACTTGTTTCAACTGTGCCAAATCTCGGTAGTAGACTTCCACATCTTTTCTACCAAACATGTTGATGAGTTTTCGTGTGAACTCATCATATGAAGTGATCATCCCATGATTCTGTGAAACAAGTCCGTGATGCCACCAATCATATGCCAATCCCTCTAGATGCATAGTAGCAAACTAAATGGCCTTAGCCTCACTCATTGGCTTGAGTATGAGGAATGTATCAAGCTTATGTACCCATGCCCTAGCACTTGTTTTTACCGCTGCCATCAAAGTTAGGAAATGGGACCTTATTCAAAGCATCTTTGAATTCCTTGTATTGCTTCTTAGGTCTTCTTTCTTGCTTAGTTTTCTTCTTCTCTCTTCATTGGCTCATAAATTGATTCAAGCTAAGGGTTGTCCTAACTTCAGCTGGGAGTATACGGTACTCATCATAGGCAACCATGATATCATCTATTAGATTTGTGTCTTCTTCCTCTTCTTCGGATGATTGTTCTTCTCTTCCTTGCACAAAAGTAGGACGAAGCGGCCTATCCAAAACCATTGTGGTTGCTCTACCTGTATTTGTAGCCACTCTACCTACACTATGATTACCTTCACTGCTGTCATTTCTTGGATGTGGCTGATTTACCCTCAACTGTCCAATAGCAGTGATCAACTGTTGCTGAAATGTTTGTAGCATCTGTTGTTGGTGGTGGGCAAAAGTAGTCAAGAAGTCATCAATGTTTGGCTGGTTATCCCTTCTTGGACTTCCACTTCTACCTCTATCCATAGTTTCTTGATTTGCACCTGCAATAGGAACCTCTTCCTCTTGATTATCACGTTGATTTGCTCTTCTTCTAGTGTAATACCTGTGTGGACCAACTTCACGAGGAATCATATGAAGATTCTAACCCAATAGGCTGGCAAGATCCAAACTTTGATACCACTGTAAGAACCCTGTCTAGATCTTAACTGAAAATTTGCTTGCTGCCCTGAAATTTCTGATTTGTTTTCTGGATGTTTCACTTGGGTTTTTAAAGTTTTGTTTTCACATACATGTTTGATATGATATGAAGATTGAAAGGTTGCACTATGACATTCATATAATATCAAATGAAAACTGAAATGAATTAAACCAGCTCACACACACATCCAAATATCAATATATAACACAATAGAACATACCCGGATGAAAGCTTGGCCACTTTATTGAAAAGATGTTGGCTAATTACAAACAATGATGGCCTAATTTTTGTTTCAGACTTACATATGCATGCAAATTTCATCAAAACATGATCCAAATCATCAAACAATGATGCAACAATGATCCAATGATATCCACCCTTGCTGGCCGCCTTAGAAATGATCCACCCTTGTGAAGAAATGAAGCTAAACCCGACATAAAGTGACTGATTTGAAATCTGTAGGTACTGATATGAGATTTGAAGCACAAACCCTAGCCAAAATAAGCTGGAAACTCCTCCAAACCCTAGCTAGATGAACCCAAATTGAAGCACTATGATCTTAGGATGAAAATGACAATCCCACATCAAGCCGTGGCTGGAAACCGATCTGAGGTCTGATATGAAATTGCAGCAGTCTGATATGATTTTCTGAATACAAAACAATTGATTCCACCAACAATGAAGCCTCTAAAACATGTAGAATCATAAACACAACATAGCCATGAATCCAAATAGTAAAATCACACTCAAAAAGCCTTCAAATTTGAATATGTATGCCTTCAAATATGCAAGATGTCTTCAAACCCTAGCTGATCATGCAAACTCCATTGAAACCCTAGCTGTTTGAAGCCTTTATCTCCATGAAAACCCTGAAAAACAAATCTCTTCTGAAAAACATATTGAAACTGATCCTGTAAGTCAGGAAGAAGAGATAAGATTCAATGAACTTGATCAAGAGTTAGAAGTGCAAGAAACTCCCAAAGTTCCGAGGTATGTGAGACTGAACCATTTTGAAGACCAGATCATAGGTGACAAAAGCAAAGGTGTACAAACAAGAAGAAGAATTGCTCAAGATTCAGATGAGTATTGTCTGATTTCAAAGATTGAACCTGTTGATGATTGTTTTTGGACAAGTCAACAATTAGAGTGAGATACAAAGTATCTGACTCCCTCTTGAGCAAAGCCTCTCGAATGCTGAACTATGTGATCAAACAAGATGACTCCAAGGTTCCTTTCTGATGAGTTTGTAAGAGATAGCTCAGTGACTAAGTATGATTTTGCTGTTTAAACACAAAGGGACTTACGCAATTGTTCAAATAAACTGTTGTTTCAATGGTTACAGAAGCGAATGCTGGAGAGTCTAAGTACTACAATTAATAGCGTATGATTTGGCAATTGATGTTCTTGGTTCTAATTCTAACTAAATAGGAAAAAAAGGACAAAAGGTGTAAGGTTTAAATATGCTAATCTAATCCTAGATGTAAGGGTGATTACTGCTCTAGGTGAAACCAAACCAGATCTTGCTTCGCCAAGATAGACAACTACACAAGATTGATGCAATCTTCTAGGGTGTACAAGATGTTTAAATCAGTTATGTTCATGAAAGATTCAACAAACATAAAGATCAAATTGATGTCCAATTTCGTTCAGACTAACCATGCATTGCAATTTGCAAGCCACAAACTACAAATGGTATGAACTTATAGATTTCACCACAAAGCAATAAAGAAACCTTCCATTAACTAACATAAACTTAAAGAAAACTTATAACTTAATGTTCACTTGAAAATCTAAACCATGCAACACTCAGAAACACAAATAGAATCACCAAAGCAATGAATCTTTTATTATCTCAGAGAGCTCTTGCAACAATTTCAGAAATTTCAACCGTACAAATGAGAGCAACAAGAGCCCTTTTATAGACCTCAAAAGGAATGAAGGGTCAAGATCGATCGGCCAAGTCAACGGACCAGATCAAGCCACATCACAAGTAGTTGTAACAAACTTCTCTTTATTAAATGAAAGAGGCCAGCTTTATTAAATGAAGGAGGTTATCTGTATTAAATGAGGGAGGCTATGAAGAAAAGAACAAAGGCATGCCTCGCAAGAAGATAAGAATGATATATCATTATCTTATGAAGAATCCCCATGTGAATATCCATCACTAGAAGCTTGGCATTCAATGAACTTGGACACTATTTGCTTGACTTCCTCCACAGGTACACTTGGCGCATTCTGAATGGTTCCTTCAGCTTCAAGTACATCAATTGAATAAAGGCCAAGTGTCCTTTCCCAATCAGTTATTCTTGCTTTGTTGTCGCCAAGGTGGACAGCAAGTGAAAATATACTATCAAGTCTCTCATCTGTAACATCATTTTCCTGAAAATAGAAAGCTTGAACTTGTTCTTTCAGATTCTCCAGAGTTATCTCCCCAAAAGGATTACAGATCTTCATTAAAGAAGCATGTATTCCATCTTGAATCCTTTGAAGCACACTTCTAACTCTCGACATATCTATTTCTATTTTATCCAGCAACTGTCCTTTGATGCGAAAGCCATAATACCAGGAAGAGAAGTTCTATGTTTTACCTTCTTCAATCACTTCAGCATGTAACAACTCATCAATTGATGTTTCCATCAAGCTTTTCAAGTGTGGCAGGTATTGATCCTTGAGGTCTTTGAATTCAACACAAGATGTCATAAGTGCAAGTACCCTCTCCTTAAGACTAGTAATCTTATCACTTACTTGCATAATATCTCTCAGATGTCTAAATGTAGCCTCCTTTGATCTTTTCATCCAATCCTTCATTCTGTGAGATGAAGACTTCAATTCTTCTAGGTGTTCAATTGTTTCGGGAGGAAGGAGAGATGGAGGTGTAGTTACTCTTTCCTGCTGATGAATAGGATGCACTAAATGCTGAATGTATTGCTCTAAGGCTCGACATCTTTGCTCAGCTTTGATTCTGCCTTCTGTCTCTTGTCTTATGATAGCTCGAGCATTATCAATCGAATCCTGAAGCTCTTCTTCAACTTGCATTCCAGTCAAAGGACCCAAATTGATTGTATTGATGTCATAATCATCAGGTGTTACATCCTCTATATTCTTTTCAAGCCTAGGAACTGCTACATGCACTTTCCTTACACCTGTCTCATCTTTAGTGATCTTGGAAAGGATATTTGCTTTCTTCTTTGGTTTCTCCTTCGACATGTCCAAGAGTAACTCATCAACTGGAAGGGGAGGACACTTTTCCACTTCATAATTTTCTCTGATTCTTTCCTGTAGCCACTCCGGCAATGATGAAAGATCTTGCTGCTGTTGTAATTGTCTTCCTTGTGCAGGCAATGATTCTTCTTCAGCCTCATCCTTATCCTCGGTATTAGCTTCATCGATGATCTCAGTATCATGTGGGCTAGAAGGCACTTCTTCCATTGGAGCTTCTGGAACTACATTCTCAGCAGGTATCACTAAGTCTTGATTCAGTGGGATGTCACCTGGCTGCCTAGAAGAGGCAGTTTCAATACTTATCCTTTTCTTCTTTTTACTGGATTCTCCTTGAACAATTTCAAGTTGTTTTCTTTTCTTTCCATGTCCTGAATCTTTCTCACTTCCTCTGCTTCGTGAATCTTTACTAGGTGCTTTATGTTGTTCTTGCTGATCCACTTCTCCCATCTTAGTATAAGTGAGTCTCTTTCCTTCATCAAGCAAGGCTTGTACTTGTTTGTTTATCTGCTCTTCAGTGATAGCAATGATGGGTCTTATCAATCCTTCATCGTCAACCTTTTCTCTATCTGCCCAATTGACTTCATAAGGCAAATTGCGAATCTTATCGTATTCATCTCCAAGAAGAGCTCTTTCACCTTCTAACTGATCAAGAATTCTTAGTACCTTTGTAGCTCTTATCAGGTCCCATTTCAATCTTGAACACTTTTGCATCCTGATGTCATCATCATCTATAGCATCAGCCCAGTGATCCTCCAGTTGTTCTTTATGCTTGTAAGAAGAATAAGACTGCTTGATGGCTCCATGTGGATCAAAGTTCTCTCCTCGAATCATGTGGATGCAGATGATAAGCCTAAAGCTCAACTTCTGAATGCTCAGCTGCCTATAATGATGGACAAGAATAGTACGTACCTAGCTGAAGAGGAAACTGAACTCCTGCTTTCTTCCTTGCTTTCTGCATCTTATGAAATTCTAACAGTTGTCTGGAAACCTCTAGCAATACCATCCTGTTTGAAGGGTATCTAGGCAGTCTATATGGGAATGATGTAAATCCTTGAATCCTGATATAGGTGAACTTATCATACTGGATGTAATACCTTCCATACTGCTTGATGAAGTTCCTGGCACACCTGTTAGTCTCCGATGCAGTTCACCTCTCAACTTCCTCACTATGAACATGGCGAAAGCATCATTGAATCTCTTGTAGTGATTAATGTTCTTCAGGTGAAGCTAAGGATAACACTGATGCGAGAGAATCTGTCCCGGCTTTGTACCTACTTGCCCTTTAGCTGTTAGTCCTTTGTAGACTACATTTCTTGCCAAGATATACACAAGGTATGAAGTCATGAAGAAAGACTTCGTTTCATCAAAGTTTTCAAACTGTTCATCCAGGCAGTGGCTTATAAGGCCAGCCCAGTCAATCATCTTGTTTTTTGTAAACATATGATCAAAATAAGTATACATCCATCCTTCGAAAGTAGATGATTGTGGCCTACCTGTTACTCGATTCAGAAACATGATCAAGTAACTTATCTCTTGCTTGAAGTCAGCCTTATGATACTTGGGGTCTTCGGAGTTGTATATCTTCATCGAGGCATCATTCAGCCACTTCTTCCTGATTTCTTGCATGTAGACCTTTGAGTTGCCTTCGAAAGTCATTTGAGCAGTTGTAGGGCATATGAAGACTCCTTTCGCCTTCGGGATGTTGAAGATCTCCTGAATGGCTTCCCTTTGCAGGTAGGCGAGAACAGTTCCATCCTCTGCTATAATCTGTCTTTTCTCTTTGTCATAATGCTGAACACACTCCAACACTAGCTCAGCGCTTGGCAAGGCAGGTGGAAAGCAAGCTGCTTGTACAATCCCGCTCTTTGCGATGGCTTTAATGTCTTCATTCTGGTGATCGCAAGCAAAAAGTCTTTCACTTCCTCCAAGTTGACGTGTCCCATGTTGGTGTCGCCGACATCCTTCCACTGTGTTTCTAGCTTGGACTCCGGTATGTTGGACTTGGCATCCATCTTGATAAGGACTTGTCTTTCTTTGGCCGTCATTCCCATTTACCTGCGAGACTAGACTCGAATAAGTGGATTGAAATAATGGATTTTATGAGTCTTCTACATCACTATTATCATGTTATCATGTCTTAATTCAATTTTTCAAGTATAAGAGGTTTTATGAATGAAAAGCAACATATTCTAAGTCATTTTTCATCAAAGCATTATCTGATTTCTGAATATAAATCTGAAAACAAGGTAATTTTACAAAGTAGAAGTGATCAAGACGTACCTTATGTCCAATTTCTGCCTTAGAAAATGCAAATTTCTGGATTGAATGATGCAAATCAGTTAAAAAATGTCAAAAATCAGGAATAAAAATGTAGGATCAGCCTTCTAAAAGCAGGTCTGCTCTAAAAATTCTGCTTTTCCCTTCAAAATTCAGTATGTTCTTGAGGCACTTCACTTAAATTTGCAGATCCTTTAGCTACCTTTAAGATGAAATCGCTACCTCCAAAAGGAAATTCGCTGCCCCTAATGTGAAATTCGCTGCTCCTAATGTGAATGATGCTAATGAAGGGGAAACGCCACTTTAAATAGGCAATTTACACTCTATTAAATGAGGTCGGCTAGAGGCAGGTCGGCCTCATTTAGCATTTAATATTTGCAACTTTAAAATTTAAAAAAAAAACATCTTTGGGTACCAAAGTGGATAGCTCACATACATTTGGGCACCTAAAGTGGATGTTTCTCCTTCTGATCTTCTTGGATGATGCTCCTTCTTGAAGAGTGAGTAATAGAATAGATGATAATGATGTATACTCTCTCAACTTGTAGATGGTGATGCTTCAATCATGTATTGGAATAGAAGTCTCTCTTGGACTTGAAGGTGGGGAGAACTTACTCTTGATGATAGCTTGACTTCTAGGCGCCAACCTTGTTCAATGGCCAACACTTCATCCAACTAACTTTCACCTTACCTTATTGTTTAGGCGCTCAATCTCTCTTTCAAACGTTTCTAACACCAAGGCAAAAGAGCGCCTAACTTTCTAGGGGTAATTTCGCATATTTGATATCTCCAAGGCACTTACTTCTCTGAGGCGCTCCATCTTAGGCGCATATTACCTTAAGTGCACTAAAACTCTCCCTATTATTCTCATCCTAGGCGCATATACTCCTCATCTCCAATCACCTAATCAAGGCACTAAATCAAAACCACTAGGGCTAGGGCACCAGATACCAAGGGAGCAAGGTGCTCAAAGATTTTAAGGCACTTCAAAACATGATGAGGTTCTACTAGGCGCCCCATCCTTACTTCAAGCTGTTCATTTTAAAGGTGCTCACATTATCTCACCAAAGGCGCTTCATACCACATTTAGGCACTGATCAAGATGCTAAACACTTTTTAAGGTATTCAAACCTTTGCATCCTTTGTAAGGCGCATATATCTCTTAGGCGCAACTTCTCCTTCAGAGCAACACAAGGCGCAAAACATGACATTCATCATCAATCACTACTCCACTAGATGAAGGCGCTAATTGTACTTATCCTCACTAGGCGCCCATCATCCTTCCTTCCACTGCAAAGAGCCCTAGTGAATCCTCCTTCAAGGCACTCCACCTTGTCCAAGGCAACTAAAGGTGCTCAAGTCACTTCTTACATGACCATCAAGGCGCCAAAACCTCCACCTCAAGACTAGGCGCTCAAAACACTCTTTACAGTGCCAGAAGATAGAGGGTTGCTCCAAACACCTCCTAGGCGCAAAACCTCTTCATACACTAGTTATGTGCCTTAGATGCTCAAAATGATGTTAAATGTGGGCGCTCAATATTCACCACAGTACTCCAAGGCGCTCCATATAATCCATTCAAACTTCCACCCCATGTTAGGCGCCAAAGTCACTTCAATATGCCAAGAATACTTCTTAACCCCTATAGAGATCACCCTGGAACAAAAACCAACTTCTCCATTAGGCGATGGTTTGAACTTGTCTGAACTGAGTTAAGGTGCCAAAACATCATTTGTTTCTACTAGGTGTTCCTTTAGATTCATAACCTTTATCAAGGCGCACATTTAGCTCTTGAAGCCCAAGGCGCTCACACATAATAGATTTAGAAGATACCCTTCTTTAGGCGCTCATCAACTAATTGTTCCTATCCATGACAACATCTCAAGGCACCAGAATCAAGACTCCAACCAAGGCGCCTATCTACTTACCTTGAGACCCTACTACAACAAGGGTGCAAATTGCAGGTGCTCCATCTTAGGCGCCAAATTCATTTCAATGTGCCAAAACATGATGAGCTTTCGAACACTGGGCGCTCACTCAGAGATGTAAGAACTCAAAAGTTAAGTCTTATGACCTTGGGCGCTAAAACAGTCTTCACTTAGGCACACAAACTTACACCAAGGCGCAAATACTCCTTCAAAGCAACTCAAGGCGCAAATAATTCTTAAGGGAGCTCTAGGTCCAGACGCCAGAATGGGAGTCTTACTTCCATTATAATCAAGGTGCCAAAACTAGTATAAGGCGCTCAAAACCTCCTTCCATTCAAGGCGCATTTTGTGATAAGGCGTAATTTCATTGAAGACATGTTAAAACGTTACAACATCCTTAAGGCGCTTTTTCTCTTGAAGGCGCAAAAGTGAAGTAAAGACATAAGGCGCTCATATTAGATGTTACCTGTGCTAGGCGCTCTTAGCATGATCATTCTTCTAGGCACTAGATTTAAAGGTGCTAGACATCAACTCTTCCAACTCAAGGTGGCAACTTGGAGTACCCAGTGTGAATGCGCCACTATCTGAAGTTTTCCCCCCAGGCGCTTAAAACTTGAAAATTTCCTTTTCTAGGCGCCAAATTCTCCTTCAAGGTAACTCAACCTTAGTTCAAACTTATCCTCGCATCAAGAGCGCCATATTAATAACTTCATTTCACCTTTTAGGCGCAACTAATCCCTTTAGGCGCTTAACCTCTCTGAACACCACCTAAGGCACTCAAAAGGTAATCTTTTGACTTTCACTTCTTGATTTCTACTTCAAACAAAGCGCACTCTAAAGATGCTATTGGCGATTGAACAAATAATGATGATCTCCTTGTTTGGATGAATGCTCACGGCTAAAATGCCCAAACAAATCTTGATAACTTGATCTTTCATTCCCGTGATGAAGGCGCTTATTTAGAATGATATCACTTGAAGGCGCTCATTTAAATCCCTTGCACTACTTAGGCGCACCAGTCTATACTAGGGCGCTTAAATCATCATTCGTCTGGATACTGAGGGCGCCTCACCTTTATTAAGGTTCTCCTACACTCAAATGACTATTGCAAGGCGCATTAAGGTTTGATCTTGACTAACAATACTTCCAAGCAAAGGCGCATTTGAGGCTCTATAACATCAAGGAGTCCTTCTCTCTTAGGGCACTCAAAACAGTTCCAGCTCAAGGCATCCACTAGGCGCCAATTTCCACTTATCTTCACTACAATGTCACTTATCGTCAGTTTTGGGTTGATGCCTCCATATGATGGTTTGAAGTAATCCCAAGAGTAATCTCATAACTCTGGTGACTAACCCTAAAACAACTACACTAAGAAGAAAACAACAGGGGGTCCTCATTTGCAATGGGGCGATCTGTGATTTCGTCACAACAGAACCTAAGATAGTAAATGAAGCCTGCAATGATGAAAACTGGACTAAGGCAATGGAGGAAGAACTGATGCACATTGAGAAGAATCACACTTGGGATCTTGTTCCCAGACCTAGAAACAAAAATGTGATTGGAACCAAATGGGTCTTTCGGAACAAATTGAATGAAGCCGGTGAAGTGATCAGAAATAAGGCCGGATTAGTTTGCAAAGGTTACTCTCAAATAGGAGTTGATTTTGAAGAAACTTTTGTTCCGGTGGCAAGAATTGAAGCAGTCAGATTATTTCTTGCATTTGCTGCCTTCAAAGATTTCAAAGTGTTTCAGATAGATGTCAAGTCTGGCTCCCTGAATGGTGATTTGGAAGAAGAAGTGTACATTGAGCAACCAGATGGATTTCAATTGTCTAACAATGGTGATATGGTTTGTAAGTTGAAAAAGGCACTGTATGGACTGAAGCAAGCCCCAAGAGCCTGGTATGAAAGACTGGATAAACATCTCTTAAAGATTGCTTTCAACAAAGGTACTGCTGACAGTAATTTATATTTCAAAATTGATCATGAAAACATCTTAGGTGTTGAAGTGTTTGTTGATGATATTATTTTTGGAGGAAAAGATAGTTTGTGTAAAACTTTTGCAAATCAAATGAAAAGTGAGTTTGAGATGTCCATGCTTGGTGAAAATGAATTTCTTCTTGGGTCTGCAAATCACTCAAACAAAGAAAGGTACCTTCATTTCTCAGACCAAATATGCAAGAGAATTGTTGAAGAAATTTGGGATGGAAGACTCAAAGCCAATGAACACTCCCATGGCAACCGGATGTAAATTAAGCAAAAATGATGACTCTCCTAGGGTTGATCAGACAAAGTACAACTCAATGATTGGAGGACTGTTATATCTCACTCAAACTAGACCAGACATTATGTAGGCTGTTGGTCTTGTTGCAAGATTCAAGGCTGATCCTAGAGAATCTCATGTCATGGCAATCAAAAGGATTTTTAGCTATCTAAAAAGGACAGTTGAGTATGGCCTGTGGTATCCCAGAGATCATGATTTTTCTCTTCATGCATATACTAATGCAGATTGGGCAGGAGATGTGGATGACCGAAAGAGCACTAGTGGAGGAGCATTCTTTTTGGGGAAGAGATTGGTTTCTTGGCTGAGCAAGAAACAAGAGGCAATATCTCTGTCTACAACTGAAGCAGAATATATTGCAGCAGCAAGTGGTTGCACTCAAGTATTGTGGATGAAGCAGATGTTAAGAGATATCAAAGTGGAGTATGAAGAATCAAAGTGGAGTATGAAGAGCCTATCACAATTTTCTGTGATAATTCAAGTGCAATAAACATATCTAAGAATCCGGTGTTGCATTCAAAAACTAAACATATATCCATCAAGTTTCACTTTCTGAGAGAACAAGTGAACAAGAATGAAGTCAGATTGGCATTTGTGCCTTCCAAGGATCAGATTGCAGACATCTTTACTAAACCTCTGCCTAAGGACTCTTTTGAGTATCTAAGAGAGAAGTTAGGGGTTATTGCCCCTCCGGTGATGAACTAAGGTGCACTAAGGTGCGTCAGTCCGGTGCGTATCACAGTCACATCTTGTGGTCCGGACTGATGATTGGGAGCTGCTACTCAGGGGGAGCAGCAGATATGATTATGAAGTGGTAGAATTGCAAGTATGTGCCCTTTGCCATTGATGTCAAAGGGGGAGAGAAGACGTGAAAAACAAGTGGTTGCTGATCAAAGGGGGAGCAATAATAGGAGAGAAGAGATATGAATGGTTGTTGCTGATAGGGGGAGTTGTGACAGTAAGGAAAAGTTCTTGTCTTGATAGTCAAATCAGTTTTTCACATCATATGTTGCCATAATGACAAAGGGGGAGATTGTTGCAAGTATGGGCCTAACTGGTATTGTCATTGATGTCAACATACTTCTGTTGCATTAATGATAAGGATTGGATGAGTTATATGTTGAGGATACTGAGAAAATTAGTCTCAATCAGGAACGGTGAAGAACAGTGATGATAGCAAGGTAAAAGCTCAAGACAGGCTAAGGATAAGAGGATGCGGATTAAAGGGTTTGTAGATATGAGTCTTAAGATGTTCCAGTAGAGATTTCAGAGGTCCGCATGAAGATATGAAGAAGTTGTGATCACTCAAGTAAAACTGGTTCCGGTTGATGTTCAAAGTGACAGAGTGTTACAGAAAGGTCCGATGAGATCCGGAAATGCATTTTCCTGTTTTGCGGATTTGAAGGAGTGTTGGGGAAGTCCTTATGATGTGTAATCTCGATTTGTTCCTAGTTTGAAGATCCAGAAGCATCTATTCCTTTGTGACAGCAATGGCAGATTGTGTTCTTGAGGTTCCGGATGAAGAAGAGAAGGATTTCAGTAAGTAGAGGAAGTGTGGATGTTCTTGGAGATTCAGGCAAACTTGTGGAGGTCCTTGGATCGTGTTCAGTTCGTATTGCTGATCCGCATTAGAGTTGGGGCCCGGAAATGAAGAATAACTTCCAGATAATGGTGTTCCTTCTGTGACTGGCCGACCGGATGAATTATACATCTTGCGGATGTTCTTATGAGTGTTAGCCGACTTAGATGATCATTCCTAAGTTGATGAAGTGTATAAATAAGGGATTGCAAGGTCATTTCAAGTGTGGGTGTGAAAGATGAGTGTGTGGTAGCGAGGAGAAAAGCAAAAGGCAGAGCAGAAGGTTTGGGCTTAAATGGAACTGACTCAAGCATGGTAAAGATGCTATTTACCAGTTCAAGTATGTAATACTTATTCTTTTGTAGACAGTGAGTCTCTTGTAGGCAATGAGCCTCTTGTGAGCAGTGTGCTCGGGCAATGAGCCCTAATTGGCATGTGCCATTTTGTTCTTTCTATTATTCTAACAAAGAATACATTCTTGGGTTAATCAGCCCGTGGTTTTTCCCTTAACCAGGTTTTCCACATCAAAATCTTGGTGCCTCATGTGTTGATGTGTTTCTGCTCTTGATTTGTTACAGTGTGCTTTCATGGTTGATCTTCTATTATGCTGCTAATTAACAATGTGGAGTTAAGTATTTAAAATAAGAGAAAGTTTTGTACGACTAATTCACCCCCCCCCCCCTCTCAGTTGTGTGCCCTAAATCTAACAGTGTGTGTGTGTATAAATATATTATCAAATGTACATTCATTAATTACATTTTATATAGTTACTTAGCTTATTTGAATACGATTCTGATATGCTAGCTTTAGTATTAAAAGTTATATAAACTTTTGTTCCTCCTGCTTAATTCAAATAGAACAGAAAACATGAGATGTCTCGGATTGTTTACCCTTGTGCAGCTTGCAAGATTCAACAAAGAAAATGTGGAGACAAATGCACACTTTAACAAACACAGAAGTATATTATTCCTTTTCTTAGATTTAACAAATATAGAAGTATTTAACCTTGATTGAATCTGTGGGCCTTTTTTTTTGTTGTTTTGGTATTGCAGGATATTTCAGATGAGAACAGAGCAGATG
This sequence comes from Cunninghamia lanceolata, assembly GCA_027924645.1. Classification (NCBI taxonomy): domain Eukaryota; kingdom Viridiplantae; phylum Streptophyta; class Pinopsida; order Cupressales; family Cupressaceae; genus Cunninghamia; species Cunninghamia lanceolata. The sequence continues at coordinate 620,448 of BSBN01000328.1, read as the reverse complement.
CTGTAAGTAGCATGGTACATGAAGTAAGTGCGAGAATGCAAGATCCAATCTACAGTTTTAGGATATTGCATTTTCAGTTGTTTTGGTATTGCAGGTTATTCTATAGTCTGCTCACTGCAGACAGGCTTTCCCATGCCCTATGAGGCCAATGGCAAACATACAGTTTTTTTTTTTTGCTCCCACATACAGTTCTTTTGCTCCCGGATATGTGCTGGCCTGCTGGGCACACCCCAAGTACCCTGGGGTACATCTCAGACATACCCAGGTTGCCCGGGACATGCCCAGTGCATGCCTGAGGGGTACCAAGTACATAAACCTTTCTAGAATTCTTCCTATATCTAACCTCTTTTTTCGCCTTCATCTCTCTTTCCCAATCTGCAATGACAAGCTGACAACTCCTTTTTCCTTATTTCTATTTCATTATACGTGTAATTATAAGATAATGTCTTTGTCAAGCATTGGCTTGTAATTCTTTTACCCTAATAATGGATCCAGCAGAGAGACACAAAAAAACAAAATTAAGCATGCTACACGGTCAGCTCCAGAAGAATTTAGCAAATCTGATTATACTGATTTGCAAATATTTTTAAGAGATGTGAATTTAGGCTATTGATATAAGCATCATCAACTTCATGACAAAAAAGAATGTGCATAAAGAAATAATTCCCAAAACAATTGGGGTCACACTATGCCATGAAAGGAATTTGAAATACGCAAGGCTTAAAATAATATTCAGGTCTAAATCCACCTTAAATAAAATATTCAAAACAGCGTATTATTGAGCCATTAAAGAGAAAAATCAAGCTTTTCTGTGGCTTATACAGAATCACTCTGAGAGTCTAAACCAAAGTTTAATTTCTACTATCAAACTGGTTCACCTCACTCAAATTAACAAAAAGCAACTAGCATGCACCATGTACTAATTAATTATTAAACTATTAAGTGCATCCTCTACTGGCCCGGAAATTAACTTTGAACTGAAAAGCATAATAATGGAATATTACGAATGAACTGGGCTTAAAGGGGCGACATTTATAGAAACGAATTACAATCTAAATTTTCTCTTAGATGAAAAAAATGTTTGTTCCGAATCTTGCACCACAGATTAAGAAAGAATGTTGGTATACAATAAAAGCTAAGTGTGAATATATATACACTTAGCATCATTCATTTGAATATGCAAATACGAACGGTGAATATATCGGAAATGAAACAAAGATTTATACCCGCATGGAAAAAATTGGGAGATGGTGCCGGCAAGATTGGTCTAGGCTTCAGGTCATGCTTAGGTGTATCCCTCTCCTTTTCAGGATCATTTGATGAGTTTTGGTGCTCTTGCCGTTTTCTTTTCAACTCTTTCCTCAAAGAAAATTTCTCTGGCTTTTGCTCCTCCTGTCCATTTTCTGTTGTCATCTCTGAACTCACAAGACAAGGAATATCAGCAAGCAAACTTCAACATATATGACGCACAATAAGTGTCCGCAAAACCAACCCAAAACACATTGTTGCAAACTGGATATGGATGCACGCCACATAGCACTATTACTCCATGATATACAAAAAGGGAAAGGGAAGGAGGATAACAGGACACAAAAGCACCAGATAGAAGCACTGTGCATAGCTGTAAATAACCACATGGCAAAAATAAACCAACACCAACATGAAACAACATACTGCACGCCACAAAGAACAAAGTTCCAAAAATGTCACTATAAGGATTACACAAGAATAACAAAAGCAAATAACGAAATACCTGTGTCCAAATAGTACATGTCATCAAGAGCCTCTAAGTTTTCATTGCACCCTCCTATAAAGGCAAGAATGCCCCTTTTAAAGTCCATACAGTCTCCTGCCATAGAGAATCTGGCAGAAGGTCCCTGACCCATGGCTGTCACCTTCGTCCACACCCCACTTTCTGTGTCAAAGTGAAGATCACAGAAAGCAACTTATCAGTATGAGAGATTTGATAAAGCAACTAAAAGAATCGAAGTTCAAAAATCATGAACTTGCTCCTCAAATAGTAAAACAAAGTTGGAAGTAGATGGCAACTCCTCTCCATTATTCTTACTCACTTTTTGTGTTAAGAGCTTGGAATTTCCATGAAATTGGTCAAAAATGGGTCATTAATTGATCTTTAAATACTAAAGCAAATGAACAATGTTGATGTCATGCTTATCTTCTGAATTGACAAGGTTAATTATTTGATAAATTAATTTCAGAAATCCATGTGGAAAATTGAACGAAAGAGGAAACTGGGGGTGCAACCCATTTTGCTTTTAACTTGAGGATGTCATCTGATTTGACTGATGTTGTCATAAATGATTAAAGTGGGTTATATTTGTACATGATTAAATAATATCTTGGATGATACTATGGTGGTTGTCTTCTATCTCCTAAGTTGAATAATCTCTATGACTTTTGTTTTGGGGTTGTCTTCTCACAAGACTTAGTTTGTCATAAAGACTCTGCATGTTCAAGCATACACTCCCAGTGAAAAGGATTGAAAAATAAATTAAACAACATAATTTTTTCATCTACACTGTTAAAACTCCTAGACCTCGTTAACTTGTTAGGCAAAGAGAAGAATTTGCAAGTAAATCATTCTAGCAGCAAATTTCAACCAGTGTACCCCAAGGATGTGTCCCCAGGGTTTTATAAATTTATAGGCATCCCCTCAAATGTGGACGTACCAGGGGTGGTGGGATGGCAACAAAATGCCCCCCGCCCCCTCGTCCTTGGCACCTAGGCTCCAATAGAGGGTCATCCATGATGCCCTCACAGAGCAAGGGGGCCTCTAGGGGCATCCCCCTTTTGGGAGGCATGCCCAAGGACGCCCTGCCATTCCTAGGACATCCAAGCATTCCTCCCTCAACCGTCCTAGGTACATCAAGGCATCTCAGACATCAAATTTAAAAAAACTAGCAATTTTAATTTAAAAAACTGAAAAAAAAAAACATGCTAAACCTAAACCTGAATTTGAAGGGGGAGGCCACCCAAAAAACCTATAAAAACTCTAGCCCATGCTCTTTTGCAATCACCAAATGAGAAGATGAGAAAGAGAAGAGGAAGAGGAATAATAAAAACTTGATGAATAAAATAGATATTTGTGTATTGTCAAATTTTCAAACATTTTATAAACTTCAGCTTCTTTTACTCATATTCTTTACATAAATGATAACTGCACAGCAACTTCTTTGACTGTTTTTTATAGACAGCTTTTTATAATTATTTTTTCAAATATTAATTTTTATACAATATTTTAATTGCCACCCACCCACCATCCCCAAAATCTGGGAAAAAAAATGGCATCCTGAAACTCAGAGAAACATTGATTTCAACAGATATGACCTCAGATTTCACCAGAAATTTTATTTTTACATCTGTATTTGACGTTTACCAAATTTCAGCAAAGAGAAAGAAGACTTGTCTGATTTTCACTGGTGGACAAAACTTTCCAAACATTTTCAAAGATGGACGAAATTTGGGAGAGTATCTTTGATCTTTCAAGCTTTTCATGCCTTGGGTATTATCATCCATGGATTTTGGAGTTTTATGACAACATTCAAGAATGGAAAACGGAGCAATTTTAATATAAGAATAAAAGTTTGTGCAAAATTTTTTGAAAACTCATCAAAAAGCAGTCCAAGCGCACATGCCTTGTTCAATTTTTGTGTCACATTTTAAAATCTTCAGTTTTGGCATCCAAGTCTTCAGTTTCATGATTTTGGTGTCCATCAACGAAAATCCCCGATGAGCAACAATTTTTGTGTTTGACATTCGAAGCATGCAATTCCTGATTTGGCATCCATTGGGGAAACTCCCCAATGAGCACCAATTTGGCATTAAGTGGTCCAAATCCTTGATTTGGCATCCATCGGGGAAAATCCCCAACAAGCACCAAAATTCAAGTAACTCAAAATTGGCATTGACATAAGCAAATCCTGATGAGAATCATATTAAAAAAACAATCGGGCGCCTAAGTTTCTTTGGACACCAAAATAACATGTTTTTCTTGCCAAATGGAAGATACAAACAAAGAAAAGTGGTGCCCAAGTTAGTATATGCACTCAAGAGAACATTGGAAAGAAAATAAAGTGAAATAAAGGAGAAAAATCATCAAATCTGAGCCCTTCATTCAAAGTGACACCCAAGCCAAGATTGAGGGTCAGTTAAAGCAATTAAAGACAAAATCAAAAGATTAGAGCCTTTATGAGAAGCAAAAATGGAAAGAAAGTAATATTTTATATTATTTTCAGAGGATGAGGATAGAATTGCTTTAAAAGCAATTATTTTTATTATTTTTGAAGCTTCAAGAAGTTGTAAGCTAGAATGTTATAAATGTGTCGTTTACACATACAATGCAATGGAAGCTGATGCTAGACTTATATTGTAGATAATGTCAGGGATACACGGGGATGCGTCCCCAACCCTCACGGACACATCTTCGTCCCCAATGGCATTTCCGAGATAGGGGGACAACAGAACACGTCCCCTTGGCATCCCCAAAAAAACAAAAAAAAAGGAACGTCCCCAAGGGGACGGCGAGAAACGTATAGGGGACGCCTAGCTGTCCTCGAGACGGTTGAGGGGTGTGTCTGACCGTCCCCAAGATGACTGACCCTCAACCGTCCCCGACGGAAATTTCATAAAAAACGTCAATCAAAAAATAAAATGCCTCCTCCTTACATTTTAAAAACTTTTTAATAGGGCCATGGGGTCCCCACAAACCCTCCCACACCCCATTTTCACACTAAAACAAAAATCAAACTTACTTGTTTTTCATTTCATGTTTGTTGGTTGTGCAAGGAGAGGAACTTTGGCAGCTATAACAGGACCTGCTACTACTTTCTATTGTTGAAAAGAAAGTTGAAACTGAGAGAATTGTGAAACTCAATCTCTGGTTCAACTGAAATTATCTCTGGTTCAGCTTGTTGGTATGGTTTTTTTTTGGTTTTTTTATTTTTTTTGTTTTTTTTGTTTTTCTTTTTTTAATATTATAAATGTTAGGGAGATTTCTGAGTTGTAAATAGTTGTAAAAAAATAAAATTCAGTTTGCTCATTGCTCAAAGTCAAACATAAAAAATCAAAATGAGCAACAATGAGGAAAATGTGATGAGGTGAGCAGTGAAAAAGTTGATGTTGAAGTAAACAAAGTGCAACATTCTGAAAATCAAAACACAACTACAAGTTCTATTGGAAGTGGAACTCCAAAAGACCATTTTGCATGCCCTACATGTTGATATATTGTCATTGATGTCAAACTTGGATGTCTAAGGCAAAGAAAGGAGGAGTTTTTTTTTTTGTTGCCATTTCAGGTCGCAAGACCAATCTGAGGACTTCATTGTGTTAAAGACCCAAATGGGTATCCCTAGTTTCAGTTTGGTGAAAGTTCGACAAAAAATGGCTAAGCTATAGCCAATAGGAGTTTTCTTCAATTCGCGAACTTGCAAGTTTGCCAGTTCTGAAGTTTGTTGGTTTGCTGATTTGGTGATTTGCCGACAAATGGGTAAGCGCTCTTGTTGAACACTTAGAAGAAAATAAAGACTTGAAAGAAAATGTTTAAGTCTTCGGCAGTTCGCAAGTTCTGATTTTTGCCAGTTCACCGATTTGGCGATTCGTTGACAAATCTAAAAGAGGGATGTCTTTTTCAATAAAGACTTAGAGGAAAGCAAAAGACTTAGTCGGGAAAAAGTTGGTTTTCAGAACTAATTTGGAAGTTCAGCATTTCGCCCATTCGCCGATAGGGTGAGAAGTGGCTCTCAAAGTCAAAGGTTCGTGTTTTGACTAGTTTGCTGATAGAGAGAAAGTGTTGGAAAGAGTTCAAAAGACTTTGTCAGGAAAAAGACTTAGTCGGGGAAGTTCTTATTTTTAGAACTAGTTCGGGAGTTCGGATATTTTCTAATTCGCCGACTAGGCAATAAAGAGCTCAAAGAAGAGAGTTTGTGGTTAGTAGCTTTCGCCGGTAGAATGGATAAAGCGCTCAAGGAGAGTTCAGAGAAAGTGATTTTCTCCGACAAAGGCAAAAGTTCGTGGGAAAGACTTTTCACTGACAAAGGCAACCAAAGGGCAAAGTTCGTGGTTTGAAGAATTTGTCAATAGAAGGCAAAAAGCTATAGAAGAGCAAAGTTCGCGGATTGAAGAATTTGCCGATAGAAGGCAAAAAACAAAAGAAAAGCAAAGTTCACGGTTTGAAGAATTTGCCGACAGAAGGCAAAAAGCAATAGAAAAGCAAAGTTCGCAGTTTGAAGTAGTTGTCGATAGAAGGCAAAAAACAATAGAAAAGAAAAGTTCGCGGTTTGGAGAATTTGCCAATAGAGGCAAAACGGGGAGGAAAGAAAAGTTAGCGGTTTGGAGAATTTGCCAATAGAAGGCAAATAGCGGTAGAAAAGAAAAGTTTGTGGTTTGGAGAATTTGCCGATAGAGGCAAACAGGGGATGAAAGCAAAGTTTGAAAGTTGGGAACTTTGCCGATAGAAGACAAAAAGCGATAGAGAAAAAAAGTTCGTAGAAAGAGCTTTTTGCCGATAAAGCAAACATGTACCAAAGTTCGAAGAAAGAAGTTTTCACCGATAAGGCGGAAATAGACCGAAGTTCGAGAAAGATGATTTTCGCCGACAAAGGGTTAGAAGTCAAAGTTCGCAAAAGATGACTTCTGCTGATAAAGGATACAAAGGCGATAGTTTGAAGAAAGTGGAAATCACCGATAAGAAGGCTAAAGAAGACCAAAGGGTAAGGTTGAAAAAAATGACAAATTGCCGATAAAGGGCTAAGAGATAAAAGTTCGAAGAAATGAACTTTTGCCGATAAAAGCAATAAAAGCAAAAGTTTGAGAAATGGTAAAAGCGCCGATAGAAAATGAAATAAATAAATTGTTTAAACGACTAGATCAGTTAAGTTTTCGTTGGATAGCTGCTATTGTGCCTAACGATTTCTAGTTTTCCCCAACAAGTTACAGTTTAGCAACTGCTATGTCTCAGACATTTTTCTATTGGTGATTCAGTTTCTTCTCATCAAAGAGTTGTTAAGGATTCGTGATTCAGTTTCTTCTCATGTAAAATTTGTTGAGAATCTGTTAAGCAGTTTCTTCTCACACGAATGTTAAATAGAGCGTGTTGTGCTGCTTTGTAGAGTGACGAGTAGGAAGTTCTCTGCGCATATGAAATGCGATATTGTTAATAAGAACACAGAGTCTAGGGTGTGTTGTGTAAGAAGAGAAGTCTTTGTATGAATTGAAGAGGTGCATCTAAGGTTAGTAAAAGAACCAAATGTTTGCCTATTTGAATTAGTAAAGTTTCAGAGGTTGGTGTCGCTGGTGGACTGAGTTGGTGCTCAGATCGGAGGATTGTAGTCTCCTTAGAGTTGGTGCTCTTAAATCAAGGATTTGAAGATTCCTTAGAGTTGGTGCTCTTAAATATTGTAATCGATGGTTTCATTTGTAAGGTTGGATTAGGACGGTAGATCTTAGCAGCATTTTCTCACCATGGTTTTTCCCACACTGGGTTTTCCATGTATATCTGGTGATCATGTGTGCATGCCTTCTTATTGCGATATTACTGCATTGAAAGTTAATTTGATTTGAATACTAGAGGGTTGAACTTTTATGTTTTACTAACCTACTGATTCACCCACCTCTCAGTAGATTGCGTGTGTTCTAACACTACATCCTCTCTTCAACAATATGCAACAGGGCCTTTCAACTATAGAATCCCCTACCAAGATTTTCACTTAAAACCACAAAATTGTGACTTCTAGTGTGTTGACATTTCATCAAATACTTTGCAAGTTTGCATAATGCTGGTTATACTGATTTTCTGAGTTTGTTTGATGTGGACAGCTTGTTTGACAAATTTAGTTATTATTTTCCACACAAGTATCACATAATATAAACGAAATGAAGAGACATTTAAACAAAAAATTTGTTGTTCTGGTTTTCACAGAAAATAAGCATTCAAATAGTGTAAACTGCTGTTACAAACAATAAATTACTTAAGTAAGATACTCAGAGACTCTGACCTTCAATGTGACAAATTATGTTGCTAATAGATGATATACAAGAAGTGTGCTAGCTGTTCTATCTCCCCTATATATTGCTGCAGCAAGAGTATAATCCAAGATGGAAACTCACTCTCCAAAAGTCACTAACATCTTTTACTAGATGCTGCACCACTTTTCCAGCTACTAACTCTTATATGATGTCTTTCTAGACACCCACGTAAAACAACCAAACCACAAAATGATTCAATGAAGACTTCCCAATAAGAGAGACACTTCCTTTCACTCCTACGATACTTCAAGATAAAGATGTGCCTCCTTTAGAAACCCTCACGTATCCTCAATGCTCACATGATGCTTTATAAGATGAAGCAACTCCTATAAATTAAGGTAAATACCTTAGAATATGTTGCGACACCTTAGGGAAAAGTTGCGGCTGCTTAGTCTAGGGCTGCAGCTGGGTGTTTAGGAGTTTTAACTCCTTCAAACTCTTTCTTCAATAAAATATATCGCTGAGAATGTATAGGGTTAAAACCCTCCAATAAACTCCACCAGATTTATGAATGAATCTTCAACAAAATCTTCAGCAAAAATATCAAAAATTTGTTTCTGTTCACAAATCTCACAAATTTGTCAATGAAACCTTCCGGAAGAAAATACACAAAACCTGTAAAATGATCTATTCCACACACAAATGAAATTTACAATCCTTCAGCTCAAGAGTGAAATCTGAGTGACTCCACCTACAGATTGACTAGGAACGATCTTTCACTTCTGAAATCAATATTCCCAAGGGTTTTCATCTTGGGGGTTACGGAATAAGCTCCAGCTCTCAAAGAGACTCCAAAAAAATAAAATGGCAAGAAGTAAAATGAGTCTCAAACCTCCTTTTATAATTTCCCTTGGAACTTTCCCAAAGATAAAATTTAAAATTACCTTTTTAATATATCTTCAGCACAAATATAAGTGACTTCATAATATTTCACTTTAAGCTCCAACTTAAATCACTATATAATAACCTTTTTAGTTAAATACAAGTTGTCCGTAAAATTATTATTGGAGACAATTTAATTAAATGGATTATTCCCTCTCCAAAACTCTGAATTAGTCTACAGAAATAAAATAGGCTAATTGGCCATCTCCAATGCCTAGGCCAAAGAAGAGGACATTATAGTCCTCCCTTCCCGAAATTGCTTGCCCACAAGCAATTGCAAATTCAGATGCTGAAGAATTTGCTCTCCCTCCCAAGTGGCATCCTCTGGGGGCAAGTCCCTCCATCTGATCAAATACTCCTTGAGCACTCTGCTCCTCAATCTCCTCTCTCTAATATCCAAGATAGCATCAAGAACCAAGACCAATCTCCCCTCTTCATCCAAAGGTGGAAGCTCAAGAGATGAAGTAATATGTTGCCCAGGTGTCTTTTTGAGGCAAGAAACGTGAAACACATTGTGAATTTTGCTATTCTTAGGCAACTCCAATTCATATGCCACCTCTCCTACTCTCCGCACAATCCTGTAGGGGCCATAGAAGCGAGGCTTAAGCTTCTATGCAGCACTTTTCTTCAATGCAAACTGTCTATACAACTGCAAGCGCAAGGAAACCGTCTCCAACCTCAAACTTCCTCTCAACCTGTGCTTATCCGCATAGATCTTCTGCTGATTCTGAGCACAATGAAGATTATCCTTAAGTGACTTAAGGATATCCTAACTCTCCTGGATCCAATCCTTAGCCTTAGGAGTTCTGCTATCATCAAATGCTAAGTCTACAAAAGACATAGCATCATAGCCATATAATGCTCTAAAAGGAGTCATGCCAATCGACATATGATAGGAGGTATTGTAAAAATACTCACCCAAATATAACCACCTGATCCAAGCCTTCTACTGCCCCACAACATAATTGCGCAAATAACCTTCCACCCATTTGTTTACAATCTCTGTCTGATTATCAATCTGGGGGTGGTAACTAGTGCTTGGGGTCAACTCAGTACCAGCTAATCTGAATAGCTCCTACCAGAATACGTTGAGGAACCTACTATCCTGATCACTGACAATGTTCTTCGACAATCCATGGAGTCTAAACACCTCTCTAAAGAACAACTCTGCAACCTGAGTTGCCTTATACTCGAATGATATAGCAAAGAAATGTACATACTTGGTCAACCTGTCAACCACTACAAAGATGCAATCTTTGCCCTGCACTCTAGGAAGACCAGTAATAAAATCCATGGATATACTCTCCCACTTCTGCTTAGGAACCGACAAAGGCTGCAACAAACCAGTTAGAAAAGTATGTTCTAACTTGTTCTGCTAACAAGTTATACACTCTCTAACGTAGCGCCAGACATCATCCTTGAGACCCTTCCAAGAGAATCTCTCTTTGATTTGCCTATAGGTTTTGAAGTAACCTGGATGTCCTGCAAGAGGTGTATCATGAATGGCTCTCAAAATTTTCTCTATCAATTTTGATTCAAGAACCAAATAAATTATGTCCTTCTAAGAGATAATATCATCTACTACCATGTACCTGTCATCCTGAATCTTACCATCCATGAGCTCGTATGCAAAAGTATTTTTGGAATACTCAACCAAAAGGTGAGCCTTCCAATCAACTGAAATCTTTGTCATGGAGCACAAAGTGGGTTTCCTGAATAAAACATCTACTATTACATTTCTCTTCCCCTTCACATACTCATTATCAAAATCATATGCCTGAATTTTGTTTACCCACTCTGTTGTCGTTCATTCAAATCCTTCTGCTCCAAGAAGTATTTTAAAATGTTATGATCCATTCTGACAACAAATTTTCCACCTACCAAATACTACCAAAATTTTGCCAACGCATGCATGATGGCAAGCATCTCCTTATCATCGGTGGAATTTAATCTCTCCACATCCCGAAGCTTCCTACTCTCATAAGCTATGGGGTGCCTATTTTGCATAAGCACAACTCCTATTCCCTCACCTTAAGCATCACATGCCAAGACAAAGGCATGAGAGAAATCAAGTAATGGTAAAACAGGACAAGTACTCATTACCTCCTTGAGTCTGTCAAATATGCGTTGAGCCTCATCCGTCCATCTGAAAGCTCTCTTATTGGTGAGATCTGTAAGAGTTGCCCCTAGCTAAGAAAACCCCTTAACAAACCTCCTCTAATAACTGCATAGGCCGAAGAATCCCCTCAAATCTGATATGGTCTTCGGCGATGGCCAATCCAGAATGGCCTGAATTTTCCCCTGGTGGACCTTCACCCCATCCACACTAATCACATGCCCCAAGTATAAAACCTCTGTCATGCTAAACTCACACTTGGAAGCTTTGGCAAACAAGGATTGTGCTTCCATAATGCCTAACACCTTATCAATGTGCCTAAGGTGATCCTCCCAAGTCTTGATGTATATCAAGATGTTAGCAAAGAACACAAGCAGAAATTTCCGCAACTATTTATTAAAAATGTGGTTCATGCAAGACTGGAAAGTAGCAAGACCATTGGTCAAATCAAAGGGCATGACCAAAAACTCGTAGTGGCCATAATGGCAGCTAAAAGCTGTCTTGTGAATGTCCTCCTCAGGGACTACAAAGATCAATCTTCGAGAAATAAACTGCACCATGCAGTTCATCTAGCAACTCATCGATCCTAGGAATCGGATATCTATTTTTGATTGTCTTTTTGTTTAGTGCACGATAGTCAATGCACATCCTCATGGTCCCATATTTCTTCACCAAAACAACTGAAGAAGCAAAGGGACTCAAGCTAGGTTTGATATGCCCCATGTCTAACAACTCCTTAATTGCTTTTTCTATCTCCTTGAATCTTTTCGGATGTCAGTAAGGAGTAGTAATGACGGGTTTAGAACCCTCCTCTAGCTCAATCACATGCTCAAAATCCCTATCAGGTGGCTTTCCAAGAGGAATCTCACTGAAAACCACATTGTGCTTATCCAATACAAATTGGATATCCACATGATACTGGCCATCACTATTAGAAGGGGTTTTAGACGAAATCAAACATTGGGCTGCCCATGCAGCCTCACCATGTCGAAATAGTGCCTCCATCCTCTTCGCAGTGACCACTCTAGGTGCTCCATTCGACAACGCTTGAAGAACTACCTTTTTGCCATCATGTTTGAACTTAAGCTCCATGGTCTGAAAGTTTTACGAATACTTTTCAAGAGAGTGCAACCACTAGATACCTAGGACCACATCTGTCTCACAAATTCCAACCACAAAAGTCGTCTATAACCTAATGATTGCCCATAGTAATGCTCAACTAAGAAACCTTTTTAGTGCAACTCATAGTGAAACCATCTGCAACCATCACATTAAAACCAGAGAAATCTTCTACCTAAAGACCTCTTTCCATCACCAGGCCTTCATCAATAAAGTTGTGGGTTGCCCCATTGTCGATCAAGATTGTAACACGCTGCCCCTGCAAAATTGCTCACCCTGAATAGATGATATCTAGGGTACCTGGAAGAGTAACAATAGTACCACCTGAATGCTCAACTGTAGTCCTCTCCTCATGCTCAACTTTCTCTTCCTATTCACTCTCTGAGCTAGTATCTTTTTTCTCCTCCTCAATATCAGAAGTAACCTCAATATAATGTACCTTGCCTTTCCCAAGGCATCTATGTCCAGGCTCACATAGTTCCTTGTATGTGAAGCAAAGCTTCTTCCTCCTAAGTTCATTTTTTATCTCTATTTCAAGATTTGGCTTCTTAGCCCATTCCTTTTGAAAAGTCTTCTTGCTGTCCTTCTTAGAAGAAAATGATTTGTTCTAAAATTTATTTTTAGGTGTTGAAAACCCCATGTTCCTAACTCTTTTTATGGCATCTTGCAAAGGTGGTGGGTCTAATTCTTTTACCCAACCTTAGAGTGACTCCTCTACGCCCACAATCAAGAGATAAGATAACCTGTCTTCTGAAACATTTAGTACCATTACTACAAACCTCTGAAAATCAGATAAATAAGCATCCATTGAATCCTTCTATCTGAGTTGGGCCAACTCTATGAAATGTTGTTCGGGATTTGCCTTATCAAACTTGTCAATAAGCCTCTAAGTAAAATCAACATAAGAAGTAACAAGGCTATGACGCTATGTAACCATCCCATGATACCACCAATCGTGTGCATCACCCTTGAAATGCAAGGTAGCAAACTGGATGGCCTCTCTCTCTCAAACATGGGGTCAAACTGAGATAGTTGTCTAATTTTTTAATCCATGCACGTGTCGTGCATTTGCCCGAACCATCAAAAGAAAAAAGTGACACCTTAACCAACTTTTGTTGCAACTCCTGATTATGCCCTATGTCAGCGCTAGGCCTGTTTCTATATTTCAACTGGCAAAAATATTGTAATGAGATAGCAACTTGAAACTCATCACCAAGAGATTGCCACTTGCGCATATAATCTATAAAACTTTCACCTGCAATAATGAAGATTCAGAAAGTGATGGCGATGCTCATATACCCACCATCTTAGATCAACCAAGAGCCCCAGAAAATATACCACAAGAGGCGGACAAGACCTTTGATGATAAAAAGGATAAAGATGAACCCAAAGAAGAAAAATCATAAGTTACCATTGAAAAAAGGATAGAAAAGAAAGAAGATTACTTGTTTGTGATTTGCAGCCTACAAGTGATCATGAGAAAGGCAAAAATCAGTCAACATGCCTAGAAGATTGGACTCCTAGTTGTACATGTGGAAGCTCTAAAGAGGATGAAGCCATGTTCACAAGTTCACTTCAGCCATATGAGGATATGGACAAAGAAGAATCACCTATTGCATCTACAAGTGGAGAACACATAAGTCTTCATGGTGACCACAAGGTTTAAGGGTATGCTGTCCCGGAGTTTGCCAAACCAGCAATGATTGATCAGCTATGTGGAGGTATGAATTCTACTAATGTTCCATTAATTGAGCCTAGCATTGCTTCACCATCTCTACATCATAATGGCAAGGATTCAATTTGTAAATTGGGTGACTTTGAAGAAGATGTTGTTCATACATACGAAGGCAATTCAGAAATTTTGCTATGTAATGAACAAAAGGACTTTGAAAAAATTAATTTAGCATTGCATGAGTTGAAAGATCACTTTATGATTAAGAAAGTCATAGCTATGAATACATTTTCTAGACCAGGAATTGAGGGAAAGCATGATGGAAATGATTCTACTTACTATTATGATGGTGATCCCTTGATTAAGCATGATGTGGACCTAGCTTCCAAACATGGATATTGTGGAAAAGATGTCATGGAGATAGTTGATTGTGAGAGGCATGGTTGTGAAGACAAATCAGAAAAGTTGTATGAAGATGATAGGCCCCATGAGTCACATCATGTAGAGGGTCAATTGAAGGTCAATGAGGATATGATTGTTGCAGCCCTAACTCATTTTGATAATACTCATAAGATGATGGCAGATTATTGTTGGAAGGCTCAAAGGAGACACAAAAGCTTTGAAGGAGATCTATCTCTTGCAGACATACAGGTACTCAAAGAAGCTTTGGTAATAATGAAATCCAATTACTTACATCTACTTTCAAATAGAGATCGTCTCTTCAAGCATGATAAAATATATTTTGATGCATTGAGAGGAAAAGAGAATGAAGTTGATAAGCTTACCTATGAGCTTAAGGTTACCATGGATTCCTTGAAGAGCACTCAAATGGCCCTTTAATAATCAGAAAATCAAGTTGATCAGCTTTATTTGGAGTTGAGCTTCACACATTCTTCATCATCCAAATCAGAAATTCAGTCATCTATGGCAGAGCCACATCCAAAGAACAACAATTCAATACGAAGATTATGAAGAATAGACACATGGATGAAGTTAATGGACCCCATTGTGAAGTATTGAGGAGGGAAGATGAAGATATAACTTGCAGCCATGGGACAGAAGTTATAATAAGTGATACACTTGGTTTTCAGTTGGAGACATCTCTTGGATCAGCACTTGTTGATGACCATTCAACCATGGAAGAAGAGATGCTTAATACCTATAAGGACATTACACAAAGGTATGAGGTAAGGTCTGATTTTCTGATTTGGAACAGCAGTCCTTTACCTTCACATACTCATAAGATGGCAGCCATAACACTTGAAGATGATAGTGGTAAGAAGTCTTCCATTGTTGACACCTAGGATTTGAAGGATGAACAAGAGGCATTTGTTGTGGATCCAAGCCACAAGAGGTCTGATTTTGTATACCATGGCATAAAAGGGGCAAAGAGAACTCAAAGCATGTGTGATGAGTGGCTATGGACAGCTAGAGAGGCTAAGTTGCTGGCTACCCGAGCAAGACAGCACCTACAGGAGGTCAAGGAACGTTGCAGCCATATAGATCATGCAAGTCAACAGAGAGAGGCCTATCTTCGATCCCTATTTCTTCCAAGGGAAGAGACTATGGAGGTTGAGCATGTGAGGGATCAGCCTCTTATGATGGTCAAGCATGAGGAGCACTCAAATTTGCATGGACTTGATGAGAGGTATGATTCAGAAATTTCAGTTTGTACAAGTTGTTTTCATCATGAGGATAATGAGTCACACCTTTTGGAGAGCCCATTGAAGGCTCAAGTCATGGCTATGGATGAGGTAGTTGAGCACACACCTTGTGGACCAGCCAATAATTATGTGCATGCATGTGTAGATGAAGATATTTGTGTTTCAAATTTGGTTGGGAATCTAGCTACCTTTGGAGAGCTCGAGGAGTCTACTTGTGTTGGGACATAACACCATCATGATGACGATTCCAAGGTGAAGCATGAGGCTCTCCTAACTTCAGGACTTGAGACATGTGAAGGGAGTGTCATGGAGACATTTGATTTTGATTGGTATGTGCTTGAAGGTGTTGAGTTTCAGTTGGACTATAGTCCAAGGTATGGAGATGAGCATGAGGGTAGAAGTGTTCCAACCCGAGTCCATTGGTTACTAGCTCATATATTGTTGATAGATGGTTGTTCTACTTTGTTGGTAATGGAGTTTCCAGGGTGTACTTTGAGGACAACAGTTGTTTGGATGGATTAGAGAGGTTGGGATCACTACTTCAGTGTTGGAGGTTGGCATGATGATGAGATCCTATCATCATATGATATTGGAAGTACTTTTTGCACCCTCGTAGGTATGATTTTCAGTGTGCTTTGTGCTGTTCTGATTTATATCAGCAGCATAGTATAGGTTGGTATGTTTTTCTATGCACCTGTGGTGGGCATCTTTCACATCCATGTGAGATCATTCAGAGTAGGATGGATAGTTGGTGTTGATGACACGATGAGAGACATCTATCTCTTCACTTTCAGTGGGTGTGATAGTGTTATGATTTGGGATCCAGGTATTGGTATGACTGGTACATTTTTTCACAGGGATCATGGTGAGTTGCTTCACAAATCTTGGTTTAGTGATGTTTATATTAGAGTGGAGCAGCGGAAGACTTGGTATAGGTGGTCATGCTTCAAGGATCACATCCTTTATCACTTGTTGAGGGGCATGGGACTATCAGGGCTTTGGTTTTGTATAAATGTTTTATCTTTGATAGACTTGACACTCATGGACGGTTGAGCCTTTGGAGGAAGAGAGTTGACGACACTTGAGGTTGATAGTTTTGCATTCTTGTTCTTATAGCTACACAGGAGAGCACATGGAGGAGGAGCGGGATTTCTGAATTTTGGTAATGGAGCCGATTTGAGATCGAGTGTGTATGGCTAGTTGTGTTTCATTGTTGGCCACCGGAGCTCACTTTGCATATCATTCTTCATATTCACTATGGGAGATGCAATCACAGGTTGAGGCGCAGGGTGATCACATGGAGATACTTGCCACTTGATGATATTTTACAGGATACAGGTTTGCAATTGTTTGTGGGCAAGCAATTCTCGGAAGGGAGGACTATCATGTCCCAATTTTCGGAGTGATCACCTTAGTGGAGTTGGCTAGCCTATTTCCATTCCCGTAGGCTAAGCCGGAGGGCTCAGGGAATGACCTATTTGACAAGTTTTCACACTTAGCAAATTTTGTAGGGCAAAATGATTATGGAAGATCACTTGGCATAATTTTATGGGATTTTTTATGAAGTCAACACTAATAAAATAATTTGCCCTAAGGTGGAGCAACCCAGTTGGAGAATGGAAAATAGAGAAAAATATGGAATATGCCTTTGGGAAAATAAGAATAATTTATAATGTTTTTCCTTGAGGAGGATTTTATACTGTTGGATGAGTTCATGTTTGAAGATATCATCATAATAGTTCATGATTGGCATATTATTTGAGTATTTTAGATGCATATGTGTTTGCTGCCCATAATTGTTTGAAATCAGAATTCTAGGGTTTGGAGCAGAATTCTAAACTTAAAGTGCAGAAATTCAGGGCAGAATTCAGAAAACTAAATTTAGAATTTTAGGGCAGATCCCATTGGGGATATTACAAACATCTCCTTTACCAATTTACCAATCTCACTCTTTTGCAAATAGGGATGATGATATGGCCTAATATTAGGTGGTTTCTCATCCAAGACTAGCTAAATGTTATGATCTTGGTCTCTTTTGGGTGGCAGGCCTTTTGGCATCTCTCCAAATAGTGATAGTGCATGACAAGATATTGTTGGGTTGGGCACCACTTCTTCTTCTCCTTCTTCTCCTTTTCCTTCTTCGTCTTCTCTTCCTCCTCCTCCTCCTTCTTGGGTCACGTTAGCTTTCCAAATCATATTATGTGCATATACTCTTAGGGATTCTACACAACTCTCGATAGAAGATATTTGTTTGAGTATTTAATCAATATCTTCTTTCTTAGCCCCTGTAATAATGCCACCAAAATAATTTTCACAATAACTTACTCAAAAACAAATAAAAATAAGCTGAAATTTTTACTGTAACTTTCTTCGAGTCTAGACCTCACTTTTCTGCAAAAATCTCCAAGAATCTGTTGTCTTGCAGCTTTTGGAGAGAATTTGGTAAAAACCCTAATTTCATAATAACTCCAAAACTTCTTCAAATGACCTCAAATCTAGATTGTAGCTGCTTCAATATGTTCTTGATGAACCCTCTAGATTTCAGGAAAAAAAATCACAAAATTGAGAGAGACCACTACTTATCAATACCATACTTATGCCATGGATGCTACCCCAGGCCGACCTAACCAACTACCTGTATAAGACTATTGTTGTCACATGAAATTGCACCCTGCTTGGAAAGAGATTCCAAGCATTCCAATGACACAATGGGAATGATCTCCAGGTGTGGGACCCTGCTCAAAGAGATCAGACCTCCGGAGAAGGCCGGCTTCCTTGTCTAGTTATCACCTAAAACTACTATATTTTGGGGTGAAAAGGGGAAGCAATGTGCTGAAATGAAAGATAAAGCAACAATATTTAAAAAACATGAAAGGGTGTTGCACCTGACAGTTTTAAAGAGACTTCCACTGAACTGAAAAATGCATAACACAGCCAAATATAGCCAGTAGGAATACACAGATTAGATGATTCTAGCAGAGGCAAGAGACAATGTGATTGAGAGGAGCAAAGATACTCACAGACAACCATATGCAGATTCACACAGAACTAGAAAATCAGTAAAAAGGTATGATAACTTGAATATATTCAGTAGGAAAGCAAGGTTACAGTACAGAAAGGAGCTCTGTTTGGAAATAGGGAGAACAGAATGCTCCAAAAAATTTCCAACCCTATTTACATCATAAGCCTCAGCTTATATAGCATCTTCATCTAACCTAAGTCGGTTACCCAATTCGCTCAGAGAGCTGCAATCAAAAATATCTTCCTGAAGGGACGTCCACCTGCGAGGAGTAATGGCGCCAAAGGATCTAGAACAGGGGCAGGTGAGGAGATATTTAGAATCATTAATGCGAGCAGCTTACTCCTCGATCTTCCACACCCAGGTGGCGGAGAAAATATCTAAAACCAGGCGGTGGCAAGATATTTTTGATAATTAATGTGAGTAGCTTACTCCTATGCAGTAATGAATGCGGGAAATAATATCTTCAACTCAAAAAGTCGCCGCTGAAAAAGTCCACTCAACCGACATGCAGATCCAACTCCAAAAAACCTCCTGAAGAATTCCTACCAAAATGTCATCATCATGATATTTTCGAATTTCTGCGGGAACTAATTATCCCACATGCACCTGGAGGCGACGTCTTCATCACTTTATAAGCTAAGCCGTGAGCATATATAATGTCGGTGACTTTGCTCCCGACGGCATCATCATGAGCCTCATCATCATCCTCCTCATCATGTTCCATCGGCAAGACTGCTTATATCGGCGAGCCATCTGCGTGTTAGCTCGATATAGAATGTCACCCCGATATGAAATATCCTCCTGATGCGAAATATCCTCTTCACATCCGGGTGACGTCATCATGATATTCGGGGCAGGATGATATTCGGAAATATCACCCCCCGCAAAATATCAGGTTGCACTGTAGCCTCATCGTAAGATCGGGGTGATCTTTGGAATGTGGCTGGTATTTGGAAATATCACCCCCTGCAGAAAAGCATGAAACTGTGAAATAAGCGGACATCGCCCTGACATAGGAAAGACGTCAACAGCATCAGGATGATCCAGATGACCATGAAGTAATAAAATAACATCAGGGTGATCTTCAACTAAGATCACCCGATATTCAAATGTGATGACCCCTCAGAAGATCGAGTCATACTTAGAAACTTCGTAGCACCAACATCAGGATGAGCTTCAACTAAGATCACCCAATGTTAAAATATCACCCCGCTATGAAAGATCAGGTTGGTAGAAATATAATGACCTTCGCAAGAAAGATGATCCTCCCCCGGAATGGATCTGGATGACGTCAGCGGCATATGACTTGGTTTATTACTGCAGTTACCATGATGTCATCGTCATGTTATCGGATGGGGGGAATAGTTGGAAGATAGGGTGATATTTGTAACATCGGGTGATATTGGGAAGATCAGGTGATGTTCCAATTATCACCCGTTGTTCGAAATATGACCCGATATTTGAAATATCAGGTTTGACCAGGCTTATGACCCTACATAACTTCCTCACTTTGGCGAACTTCAGGGTGATGTTTTAAGCAAACTTGCCTATCTTTTCAAACTCTTTCACATGGTAAGCCTCTTCAGGTAAGCTTTGGATTTTGAAATTGGGTTAAGACCTCAGGGTCATAAATATGGCTTTCATGGGGATATGCATACTGACTGATCCTGCTTGGATTATTTTGACTCCTGCTAGAGGAAAAAATAGGTCAACAACTATATAAATGATCATATTAACTTAATTAAGGGTTATGTTAGCCACAAGTTGGGTACACATACCATAATGCACACTATAGGTTAAGGGTGTAGCAATTTATAAATTTGTTTTACTTTTCGAAAGTATTAGGTTTTAATATTGTCTTGCATATATTTGGACATACACTCTAAAATAATGCATATATTATGGCATATATTTGTAATAATTACAATTTCCTCAGGATTTCGAAACCCGCTCCCTTGGGGAGGGAGAAAATTCAATCTACGCCCATGTGATGCACAACAGAGAAAATAAATAGGTAATTACAACTTTTTAGCTTAGAGCAACAAACTCTATTATGAATTGAAGATTAAAACTGAAAGGAAAACTACAGAGGAGTGTTTAAGCCACTAAAGACCAATCAGTTTCAGTAGGACAAGATCCATGAACAGATGGACATAAAAAGATGACTGAACTGGTGACTTGAGATTCAGAAAATGTAGCTTGTATGTTTTGTGAAGAAATTCAATCAGTACATATGTGAATGATAAATCTACTGAGGAATATGAGAATACTTTAAAGAGACATCAAAAGCATGAATTGAAAAAATAGAGCTTTCAGAAAATAACTCTCTCAAAAACACACCTATATTTAGCATATGGAGATCATCAAATAAATTACGATCATCAGTGAATCCACCAAACACAAATAGATGTTTCCCAAGAGACACGGTAGCATGGCCTGCTCGAGGTGCCAATGCTTGTCCAGTTGTGTTGAGCTCCTTCCACATTAATGTATCTGCAAAATATAAAACTCAGATAGCATTGCTTCAGTTTGAGCATGTACACAATTTTCTACTCTTCAAATTCAAATCCCTTTGTATACTTATATACATATGGAGCCTACATGCAGGTAAAGCACTGTGAAGCATGCATTAAAAAACAATGTAAAATGTATTATATTTCTCTAAAGCAGCATTATATACAGAGGACATACTAGTAATAGTTCTCTTTTTTTTAAATATTTTTAACAAAAGATGTCATGCTAGTGCTGTCACTTTAAAAAAACTGTAAAATCCTTATGAACAAAGAAAAAGAACTACTAAGCTGTAAAGAAAAACAAATCCCCTGATACTGGCTGGATCTACAGACACAATTTAGTGTTTGATGCACCCCCAAACGGTAAAACATGAAATAAATATATAAGATAATATACCCATCAGTATGAATTGAATGACCAAATGTATGGATGCTAGGCCAAGAAACCATGAATAGGAAAAATTATAATCATATGGAATAATCAAATTTGTTTGCATGGATAAATTTAAAACATGCAAGTTTAGGTATTAATTTTAAATAGATTTGCTACTAGCAGGGTAAAAGCAAGACAAGGAACAAAGGCCTTCATCTAGATGATAAGTACACCCAACAAAAAATTACTGTGTCTGCCTTAACCCATCTCCATGAACATGCATACACAAGTGGAAATGAAAGACTTCTTTCTAAATTGTTGCCATATAATTCAGTCGAATACAAGCATTACACTGGTAAATATATTTAAGCATTCCTACCAATGTCAATAAAATTGTAATGGGAAAAAAAGCAATAGGGTCCCAAGAAGATTCGTCTAGAAAAATGGACGATATGAGCACACACAAAATGATTAAAATCCTTTACAGTAATAAATGAAATTAAAATAAGAAAATGTTAGGACCTCTAACCAGATCAATACTAGATCTCATGAAGAGGGTGTCAAAGGAAAAATAAAAATGAAAACTGAACAAGAGCACTAAAAATAACTCCAATAGGTGAACAATTAACTCGGAAAAAGAACAAGCAGGTGCAAAAAACTGGCTAAAATAGGTCATTTGCTGAGTAAAAACCCAATGCCCAACCAAAGTGGCTAAAAAATACATACAACCCCAACTCGGTCAGGTGGTCTAAATAGATCGTGCCTAGAAAAAGAAAACAAAAATAACAAATAGTGTGGTTTCAAGTTGGGGCATAACTGAAGGAAATCAACTGAAAATAAGCAAAAGTTCATCATTCAGTTTGCAGACAGGTGACAATTGTTTGAGTCACAAAACCAAAAGTAGTTGAAGACACCAGTTGTGACATCCCATCAGCACTGTCTTCTTGCCAATATTTGACAAATGAGTAATAACGCCCATTTGTTCCCCCTCCAGGCACAAACAGGTCAACATATAAATACTCACCATTTTCCAAGGACAGATTCCAGGAAGTTTAAATCATGGTGTTCTCTATGCGGGCCCCATGGTCAAACAATTGCTCAATAATGAGCTTCATCAAATATGTGAACATGGTTGATCAAGTGATATTAAAATTCAACAAAATGTCACGATCCCAATTTTATGACATAAGGCGTGTTGATGACATAAGCAAAATCCTGGAAGACTGCATCAAGTGTTTAAAATTGTCTAAGGTGCGGTTGTCATTGGGAAATCAGTTTTTGGGTGCACATTGCCATAGTATAAAAACTTGCCAAGCAGCCACAAAAATCATAAGTACTCATGAGTCGTAATGCAGGCCAAAAAAGTCACAAGTAAACTCGTGGCCAAGACCAAGGCTGAGTATTCCACCAGTCAATGATTGGGTCTCACCACCACATCTGTTTCACATCCAATTTTGTGGTAAATTCTGGTGCCCAGCTGATCTTGTGAAACTTATCAGATTCCTCATCAAAACATGTACTTCCATAGCTCTGATTTTACTGAAAATTGGGCTGCTTAATCTTGTACCAAAAAAATGAGACTCCTAATCTGACAATACTGGAATATTATAATATTTTGTGATGTCCGCTTTCTGAGCCAGGCTTGAAAAAGAGAATATTGCTATACCCTTGAAATTTGGAAAGTTGGTTCAACTATTTTTCTATGATGAAACGAAATTGGAAAAAGACTTTTGGTATTTTTATAATATTTTTGGAAAAGTCAAAAATATTAAAATAATTAGCCAAGGCATGGAGCGACCCAATTGGCAAATTGAAAAAATGGAAAAAATGGAAAAAAGGGAAAATTGGGGGAAAATTGGGGGAAAATTGGGGGAAAAAACAAATAAAAAATATTTTATTATTAAAATATTATATTTTTCTCCCAAGTCACCGCCCAAGAGGAAAAAAGAATTAAATATTAATAATTTTTTATTTTCTATCTCCTAGCCGTCCAAACTTTGGAAAATTAAAAGAAAATAAAATAATATTATTTTATTACGCCGGTGGTCTCCAAAAATCATAAAAATATGTTTTATTTGGGCACCCAAGTTGAGAAAAATAAAAAGAGGTGAATTGAGGTCATTTTCATCAATTGAGTATTTGGCATTTTTACTTCTTTGAGAGTTTCTCTTGGCTGCAACTTTGTTTCAGCGTTATCTAAGGATGAAAACCCTTGGATATTAGTGGTTTGGACAAAAACTCATCCCACTTTAAGAGATAGATTCACCTAGGATCCATTATTGAGCTTATTTGCAGGTATTTCACGGAGTTGAAGCTTCAAACAGCTAGGGTTTCAAAGAAGAATGGATAATCAGCTAGGGTTTGAAGATATTATGCAGGTTGAAGGCAAAGTAATTCAGATCTGAGTGATATTTGATCACATTTTCATCAATAAAGGTTGAATAAGGGTTTGTAGGTGGAGTGCTCATCATTTGGAGGTGTTTTTGTTGATTGGCAACACATTTTGGCATTCTGATTTTTATATCAGACCTCTGCATTTTCATTGCAGGCATAGATCAAAGGGTTTGATCATCATGTATTGAGGCTACAAGGTCATACATTCATTCCAACCCCTAATCGCCTCATTTTTAGGCATAGCTGCTTTGCATTGGAGGAGTTTTTGGGCTTGCATTAGCTAGGGTTTGTATTCAGATTTCCTATCAGCAGCTACAGGTTTCATATCAGTCACATTTTGTTGGATTTGTCTTCATTTCTTCACAAGAATCATCATACCTAAGGCGGCCAGCAAAGGAGGATAACATTGCATCATTGTTGTATCATTGTTTGATGATTTGGATCACATTTTTATCATCTTTGTATGCATATGTAAGTCTGAAACAAAAATCAGACCTTTACTATTGTAATCATCCATCATCATTTCAATAAAATTGCCAAGCTTCATCATCCGGGTATGTTCTATTGTGATATGTAATTCCATATCTTCAATTTGGAATTGTGTGTTTGCTGGTTTATTTCATTTCATACATCCATTGAAGTCAATTGGATGTCATATTGTTATTTTTCTATCTTCATATCATTGCAAAAACATGTGAAAACAAAACACCAAAACTCCAAGCAAAACTTCCAAAAATCAAATCAGAAAATTCAGGACAGCAAGCTAAATTTCAGTTCAGAACTAGTCAGGGTTCTTACATATTCCTAATACTCACAAAATGTGAATCAGTAGTAAGACTCGCAAATCCCATTCCCCATCTTTCTTTCTTGTACTTCAAGTTCCACTGGTTTTTTTCTCCATTTGATGCGGATTTAAAGATAGTAGTGCTATTGTTATAATAGGATGGTCGTATAGCCCTATTTAGTCCTAACCAACCTTTTAAAAGTATGAATAAATAATAGAAAATGTTGTATCTGTACTACACAACAAGTCAATACCATCCTTGGTTCCCATGTTTTGCATAAGGTGTCTATCGTACCAAACTCCAACAGCATATCGCAAAGTATGCACTATGCAGTTTAGCATTTAATAAAGGTTTGTTTACTGCCTATTTAACTAAGATTGAATCACATATAGTAAACAAGATAACTTATACAGAAAACATGAAAGCTTCATAACAAATTCCAATGAAATATTCATAAGAGGATGATATCATTATAATTCCAGAATAATGCAATTACAAATGTGTACAAGAATGTCTTGCATCAATAATGTGGTCCCAAATACAAAAACATGACTAACATATAAAGGTGGCCGACGATTGCTCTAAACTGTCAACCATCGCTAACTACTTACAACCGTTGGGAGGACAACTAACCTCGCCAACCAAACCAAAAGTAACTAACTATAACTAAGCCATATTTTACGCTTGCATCATCCCCCCCAAAATCAAACTCTACTAAGACGCAGAGGGAGGGTGTCATGTCCCTCCATTATGTATTATTCATTCAAATCAAAGATATGAGTGATATTATAAATTGAATATATTTAATATATTTAAATAATATTTATTTAAAACAATTAACAAGATATATTATTATTATATTTATAAATAACACATAAAAAAAATAATAATATATTATAAATATATCTAATAATATAAATACAAATATTCTTATATTTATCTTATATTATAATATAAATATAAGTAATATAATATAAATCATATATCATTTATTATGATATAAATGATATAATATAAATAATATAAAATAAATAATATATCATTTATTATAATATGAATGATATAATATAAATACAAATAATATAAAATAAACTATGTTAAGGGAGTTACGTATGGTTAGAACTAGTTTTACCACAGCGCATAAAAGGGAAATAAATAAAGGTTGTGGGATAGAAAGAAAAGAGGATGGGCAATAAATTAAAATCCGATAAATAAATATATTTAGATCCGTATTATATTTATATATATATATATATATATATATATATATATATATTTGTGAATCATAAGTAGAAAAAATATTATAAACATATATAGGGAGGAATTATTCAGGTAAATATATTATAATAATAATAATAATAGTAAATGTATATTTATTCATTGCATAATATAAGGGCATTCATAATAAGGAGCACTTAACTAATACAAACAAATATCGAGTATCATCAAAGTTTAATAATATTTATTTATTAAGGGTGGTGACGGGTGGTAAATTGCATCCCCTCAAACTTATAAATATTAACCGGCCCTCTAACAAAAGAAAAGGGAAAAGAAATAGAAAAAGGAAGAGAATAAATATCTACCGCAGCCAAAAAGGTACCTGCAAATCGTCTAAACAACAGGTAAGTATTTTAATATATTTAATTATTAAGATGTAATATATCTATATATATGTGTGTGTGTAAATATATATATATATATATATATATACAATAATATTAATAACATATATAATAATACAATATAGAGATATTATTAATATTATAACAAATATTATAATATATAAATATTAAAGAATAGAATCCAGTCAGCAGAACCACCAGGTACGTCATCTATCCTAAGATAAAATAATATATATATATATATATATAATGTTATATATGTATATAAATGATAGAATAATAAGTATATCTCTACAAAGGGATTGATTATGAGATCACCTTTAATAAGCAATCAACATGACCATGGAGTACCGGGCTAGGATTAGTAGCCTTCCCCTTAATCCACCTACACATCTTATTAGTATGAGACTGGTGGTCAGAAGGAATCTAGTGTCTAGCACTCGAGCTGGCAAGTCATTGCCCCTCAGAGCTAAGAGCGAAGTATTGTCGGGTGTAGCATGAAGCTCTTAGACCTAAGGTTAGAACGAAGTATTGCCGGGTGTCGCATGCAGTTCTTGACCTTATGGTTGCGTAGGACCTAGATAATATTAATGGCCTAACAGTAGGTGAACCTCGAGCTAGCTATAAGCCCTTCCGAGCCAAGAGTGAAGTACCTCCGGGTGTGAGGTGAAGCCTTGGGCCTACGGTCGTGGGTCTTGGAATCTTTAATCCACCCTCTCATATTAGGTGAGTGGTCTGATTAATGGGTAGGAATACGAACGTCCTCCCCGAGGTATGTCCATGACTCATGTGTGATTAATGGTATAAGATAGATCATGGACCAATGATGAAAATGAATAACATATATGTGAATGTGTGTTAATGCATAATGATGAAATGAATTATATGAACTTAATGTGAATATAATCTAATATGTTTCAGTCTTAATGATTATATGTTGAACGAAATGATTAAAGATTACTAATGTTCTCTTTTACTAAGTTGGAGTTGTGTTAAATAGTGAAAAATTTCAGCTTTGTTAAATAGTGAAAAATTTCAGCTTACTAGAAGGGGACATTACAGAGGGGACGTCCATGGTGGTGTATATATACTAAAGGAGTAGATGTGTGTTGTTGGGAAACTAATTGTTGCAGCCGGTAAACCTCTTATGTACGTTGCCCGAGGTGATTTGTTGTGAGCTCCCTCTCCCAAGTCACCCTGACCATGTGTACGACCTCCTCAAGCTGCTTCTTAGTCTTCTCATGGGCACTAAGGAGGTCAGCCAATTTTTGTTTGGTTTTTTCATGAGTACTAAGGAGGTCAACCATTTCCTTCTTGGTCGTCTCATGAGCATGCAGGACGTCACCCATTTCCTTCTCTTTTGTTGCCAGCTCCTTAGCCCTGTCTTCCGAGGGAGGCATACTCCCTCACTACTACCTTAGCCTTCTCTAATTAAGTCAATTCAACCTGTTGAGCCAGCTACCGCTAATATTAAACAGTTTGTTCCTCCATAGCCTCTCTAAGTTTTTTAGACATTTGAGAAGCTTCCTCAATCTTGGTCATCACTGTGACTTTTTTCTGAGCTCAACCTCTCATACATAAAATAGTGCCTGAAAGTACTCCTCAATGGCGTATAATGCAACCAATACATGACCATCCCCACCTCCAAAAGAAGGGACAATCCTAGCCGACTGCCAAGTAGCTCTCATCCTTGGGGTGAATGTATTTGGCCATCCTTTAGACCTGAAAATGTGTGTGAATTATGTATGACAATCTTCCATTACAAACTTTTCAATCTTGGGGGCCTCTTGGAGAACCAATGGACAGTGCATACTATCCAGTCCTTGAGCAATATCCACAACCTCATTGATAATTGCCCTTATTGGTTGGAAGTCCTGCACATATCTCAAGTCTATCCCAAGCGGATCCCCTCGGTCAGGTTTAAATAACTGTATATTCAACTTTTATGGACTACCAGATCTCGAATGTGATGATGAAGCCTCAGCCGCTGGGGTGTTTCCCTCCACCCTGGCGGGATTAGTTGTAGGTCCATGCTCGACTGAAGGACCACCTGGCTCTAATTGTGGTATTTCTACTCCCTGCACCTGAATGGTAGACAATGGAATGGTAACGGCTGGCTCACTCTCTGACTGTGCTGGTTCCCGAGGAGGGCTCAAGGGAGGAAAATTTGTAATTCTTATGGGGGCTCCCAGCAACTGTAACCAACTGTCTACATGTGCGGAGTTTTCCAGTGACCACCCGAAAGCAACTAGAGTGATTTCATCAACAGGAAGAGGTACAGGAACATCACTCAATGACACCCTAATCTCACCCCATGGCACTAGAATAGCACTCAGCTGAACTGGAATCACTCTGTACTGGAATATCACTCGATACCGAAATCTCACCCGACGGTTGCACTGAAATATCACCCAGCGATGGAAGGGTGGTTGAGGTCAATGAGGTGACCTCAATGCAATCCTCTTCCTTGCCCTGTGTCTTTGCACTATATGAATCCTCTGAGGATGACTCCATTGTTGGTGCTTTCCTTTTCTTGCTGGTTGACTTGAGCTCTTCCCCTTTCCCAACCTGCACGAGAGCTCGTAAATTTGTCCATCTAAAAATTGTGGGCCAAAAAGAATCATATTCCTCATCTGGTTGAAACAAGCCACCTGCCAGTGAGGGTACCTGAGTGTAAATAGCATCCAGGAGAAGGGCTATGGCATGTTGCGTCATGTAAAAAGACTTGTGTGTCATTTTCATAAATTTGTGTATCCTTTCTGACAACATCTAGTCAAAAAATCGTACACCGCCACGTCAATGCCTAATAAGCAATCTCTATGGTGCCACATCAACACCTAGTCAACAAACTGTACATGCCACGTCAACTTACTTGTATATTCACCTTCTAACATCAACATGACATCATCTACTTGAGGTACTCTTTGTTTATGAGGATTTGCATTTCGATTTGACATCTAAATTTTAGAAGGCCTATTCTGATTCATCTAGACTCTGATCAGGGTCAAATTTCTAATCTAGCTATTTTTGACGTCTACATAGTAGTAACCTCATTTTTTTAGTAATTGTGCCCATGATCCTAGAAATTGCAGTTTTATTAAACATTTGTTGAGTCCTCAATTTGGGACCTTCCAAATATCTACTCTCGCACATATGAACTCATTTTTTAGTGTCATTTTTTGAAAGAATAAGATTTTTCATGTACATCGCATCAATGCTCTTATTTTGTTCTCATTTTGCTTGATAAATGTATTTTCAACTTCTTGTTCCAATTTGCAAACTATAATATCCAAGATCAAAATCTATGTATGTCTAAGTAGTTGATTCAAGAAAGTAATTTTCTATAAAGATTCAAGAAAGTAATTTTCTATAAAGTTCCAAATTTTGGGGGGGTGCATCTTTAAGACCATTCTAAATACCTTTCATTTTCTATGTGCAGCATCAGGCACATCTTGCTACTATTTTTAGAGTGCATTCATATACTAGATGGAACTACCGCTCCTAGAGAGTGCATACGGAGTCCTTTCTCAGTTAACGAGGTCACTATCCCTATCTTTTAGGACACATTCCACCACCAACCAAGTTGATTAAGCATGTTAAGTGGCTCAATTAAGTGTGACATTGTTTATGATCACATTTTCTATTACTTTCCTTAGAATTTCCACATCACTTTGAGGACACCAAATGCCCTTATATTGTTTGGCAAACCTATTTGCAATTGTTTGTTGACATTTTGCCTGACGTTTGCATAGATGACAACTATCTAATGATACTAATGATCTTGTTTATGATGACATAGAGCATTAGGACTCACACACAACTTCATAAAATATGTCAACTAGTATCGTAATGGGTAATGCATACATTGACATTTCTTTCCATGATCTTCCCCTCATCAAATAGCTACCTTTTTAAGATTCCTACTTGTGAAACATTGGACATCTATTTGTAGAATCCCAACTTGATGATTGTTCTCACTTCTTGGAGGACATTGTTCTTTCATTTGACGAAAGTTCCCACGTGGGTGTTTTTGGAACTCTTTCATCAATTACTTCACTATGTGGTCTACCTTGTCTTGTGGATCCTCCTCTTTTAGCAGATACATCAAGGGTACTTGTTTCAGACCCTCATATTGTGGTGGACATTCCACTTTTAGATGATTCATCTCTATTTGTTGGTTCCTCTTTGATGGCAACTTTCCACAGATTTTGCCACCATATTCAGAGAAAATTTTGAACCATTTCCATACACTTTCAAGTTTCTTCAATCATATCCTCTACCTAGAGTGGGAAGATTTTTCAACATGCACCTTCATCTATATCTCTTCCTAAGGGAAGGAATATTGCCCGATGCAACTGGACCTTCTTCGGCATCCAATATTATCCATCTTCATCTAGTTCTAGTGCAAATTGTTGGGGGTTTGGGTGGTTGTTCCTTAGTGGGGCTACCTTGTCCTTCCTCTCCTCTCTCTCTTATTTGTTTGGTGGCAAGGCTAGGGATAGAGAGAGGGATGGGGGCTCTCTCTTTTTCCTTGGGGGAAATTTTTTTATGTGGGTGCCAAACATGGCACTCTTTTGTTGGGATCCATTTTACCCTTCCTAGTTGCATTTAAGGGGTGGTGTAGGTGTAGTTATGCATTTATTACAGCTTAGGTTAAGCTTACGTAGGTTTAGTTATGCTTCTCTTTTGTAGAGTGAGACGTCACCTCGTTCCTTTGGAGTTAAAAATCTTTTTTGGAGAGTGAGGTGTCACTTCATTCCTTAGGAGTTAAAATCTTTTTTGGAGAGTGAGGTGTCACTTCATTCCTTAGGGGTTAAAATCTTTTTTTGGACAGTGAGGTGTCACCTCGTTCCTGGGGAGTTATGCTTCTTGGAGAATGGGTTCTCTTCCTCATCTCCTCCTCGTAATTTCTACAAATGCAACTTCATTTCATTTATTGTACATACTTCACAAATGGAAAAGCTGAATTTTGTTAATTGCATTTTGATTCTATGCTAGTTCTTTGAGCAACTAGGCTATTGTGAATAGCTTCAAGGCATTTGTTTCTAGGTAGAGATTTCGTGCATTTATGTGAAATCTTATGCTTTGTGTTCTAAGCTAACTCTCTCATTGAGATACTTTACACTTAAAAGTTGGTGACTTCGACCAACTGACCACATTTGACTATCATTAGATACAAATGTTTTATATTTCATTATTATAATGAAATGTTGGAACTACTTGGTCCGTAGGCTCTAATAATTTCCCACAGCAATCGGTCCTCTCGATGCAAAATCTCTAGGGTAAGATTGACACAAGAAAAATAAAAGGTTTAATCAACCAGAAGGCTCTAGGACCGATCAGTAAAATGTTATGGAACCAACAAACACATAGGCTCTACCGATGTTTGAGAATAATTCCATACCTCAACTTGTAGGCCCTAAAGCTGATCAATGAAATATGATAACACCTCTCGATTGATAGTCTCTAAAGATATTCAAATATAATAGGTTCCCTTAACACATAGATAACCGATGAAATGTCTCCCTCAACTTGTAGACTCTACTAAAGTTCATATACAATAAGTTCCCATCACTCTAATAAAGAATGATAGGTGTGAATGGTCTAAAAGTTCTAGAGATAATAGGTCCAAACAACCCAAGGCCCTAGGGCTGATTGCCAATGAGATCCTTAAGTAGAAATAAAAAGTGTAGGAATTATGCCTTTCAAAAGGAGTGAAGAATCCAACAAATTAAATACACATACTTATTCTCATGTCTCAAACTGCATCCAAGCATGAATATTCAATATATTCACATCTTTCTGAATGGAAAGCCTCATCAATAATCAAGCTCTTTTTCCTAAGAACATAAGCAATTCAATAGTTCTACTTCTTTGCACACACTCAGTTTTCAAATTTGCCAACATTGAGGCATTACTTTGAGTTATGTTTTGAGGTAGAGTATAGCAAGCCTCCACTCATCATATAATGATATAAATGAATCTAAAAGGAATGCCAAAAGTAACTAGGGTGCACCAACTGCCCTTGGAACTACTAGGAACAACTGTGATGACAATCTGGAGAAAGGAAAAGGTAAATTCTATTCATATATTCTCTTTCTAGTGCAAAGATATCTTCCTTTTTCTTGTCTACATCTGTTCGACAGTTTTCCTCTACCCCACTGGTTTTTGAAAGTTCGGATGATGCCTAATTTTTTCTACCTTTATTTTATTTCTTATTACATTGAGTTTACATAATTGTTTTACTGCAGGAAATGGGGAGTTAAAATAGGGTAATTACTAATAACAATGTGTAACTGTTAGTTATAGCAATCTATTAGTTTTAACAATTACTCAATTGCATTTTTCTCAAAACCCATGAACTGGGTTCCGCTGATTTATGGAGGATAGAATCTTCATGAAGTGTATAAATAACACTCAAAGTTTCAAGATACCCAGATTGTGGTTTTCCAGATATTGTGAGATGAACAGACCCCCGTATTTGCTGGAAATTTCTGCTGATTAATGTAATTTTTGTCATTTTGCGTGTGGCGCTGCAGTCACAAGATTAGTCCAATGGGTTTGTAGTTTTGATTACTTAATCTCAGTTATATAGACTGTATATGCTCCAATTTTAAAGTACTTATGAGCACTTTTGATATATTTTACTGAGCTTGAAGTTGCTATTTTAGAATGCTTTGACAATCTTTTCATATTTCAGTGCAAATTTTAGCACATATAAGTTGTTTCCTAGGTTAAGATTGAGCTTAGGCTGGAATTAATCACTCACATAAGTCCACAATTGCTCCAATTCCTTAAGTTTTCATTCACAGCCTTGGGAAGATTCAGAACTTTGTAAAATCCCTACATTTCTCAAACATGCCCAATACTTTAAAAGCCATTAATCTTCTTCATCTTATGCCAATAAGATAAGTTTCACCCTTATGTTATTCTACAATTGTATCATACATCTTTGAAATCATGGGATGTAAGGTAATGTTTCAATCATCACACAAAGTATAGTCAAGAAAAAGCATATAGTAATAAGCAACTACCATCAACTAGATTGTAAATTTATCTTTGTAAAGAGATTCCTGAGAAATCATCCCATATATGTATCTATTCTGGTCAACACCTTAATGAGAATGGCCTTACCAAAAGAAACTGTAATTCAGACTTTAGAGTATATAAAAGTACCTGCATCAAGGATGTAGACATCCGATAAATAATAATCTGATGCATCCTCCCCGCCTAACACAATAATTTTGTTCATCCACGATGAACAGGTGTGGCTATCTCGTGGAGAAGGAGGTGTACCGGTTGTTGCAGCCCTTGTCCAAGTTAAGTTATCTGCATTTATAAACATTCAAAATCGGACAGCCTTTTAAAAACAGCATTGCACCATCACATGAAGATCCAGCAAGATCATAATTTTAAGTTCAGACATTTATGAAAAAGAAGGAAAAGTGAGTATTCACGCCTAAATAGCATGCTCATGCGGTTAAAACAAAGATAAACTGCTGTAAGAAAGGTATTAATATTTCATCTTATCAAACTAAATCACATGGAAGGTAAAACTGCTAAAGCTCAAACAATAAGCACAATGGCAAAGATGAGGACTGCATTAATAGTTTAGCAAGCATTAGGTTTCAAGACCAAGTTTCCAGAATCACAGGTATACGTATGCATGCAACAGATTTTAAAATGGGGGATTTCAGAATTCTCTTATAGTTCACACGCCTGATTTTTCAGCTGGTATTCTTGCCAATTTGACCTAAATTAGTGCTTTGAAACTGTTCAAATATTTTATAAAAACAAAGTACATTTGCTGGTGGTTTCTCCTCCTCTTGTCCATATTGATGATTTTTTGTTTCCTTGTGCTTGAACTCACTGAAATCACTAAAGGGAAGGTTAAATCTCTTGCTTAAGTTCCCAAGGTAATTTCGAGGGATGTAATTTACAACTATATCATATATGATTCCATCCTTTAAAATTAGCATATGTGAATGCCCTGCACGGACAATAATCCCCTCTTTACATAATCAAAATCACAGCTCAGTATGAGATTTGACAAGACAATCTCTCTGATATAATACATAAATAACCAGGCTATTTTAAGTTCATTTGAAATTTTGATTAAATTTGTTCTATGATCATAAATCAATTTGGAGCAATCAAGTATTTGAAATTGTGTTCTTGCCATATTTAAGTTCATTTATCACTATTATGATCACTCCCAAGAATCAACTTCAGCCAAAGACATTGTGTTTATGCATTCAATTCAATCAGACATGAGCTAATTTTGATTCTCTGATAGACTTGTGGGTTATCTATGGGACCCATAAATGCATGTGAATTTTCTCACAAATCTAAAAGGGTGCCAAAAAGTTACAATATATGAAATTTGGAATCACCCTGAACATTTGCACCATGGCCTTGCAACACAAGTAGACACATGATTGCAAATAAAGAGGTGGACAAGGAGAGAAATTGAGAATAATACCAAATGGGCCTTAATTTTCAATAAGCTCATGAAAACAAAGAATGTAGTGTTTCACATCGTCCTCTCAAGAATCTCTCATTTGTAAAATTGTGGAGAGACTAAACCTTTAAATATGCCAAATAAGAGTGGGAAGAAAACCAAGTGAATAAGAACCAGCCAAAAAATATTCTCAAAAAAAGAACAATATGACAACCTTTAAGGCCAGAAGTCAACAACAAAAGGTATCACCAGGAAAATCTAACCATGTATGATGTAGGTATTACACACCAACACTCTCCTTATCATTTACTTGGGGAAAAAATAATCACTACATGGAAATCTTTCATCACTGCTCCTCCCCTCCTCTCCCCCCATGGCCTTAATGGCTATTTGGGAAATGTTGATGATTGTTTTTCAACAAGTCAACAATTAGAGTGAAATACTAAGTATCTGACTCCCTCTTGAGCAAAGCCTCTCGAATGCTGAACTATGTGATCAAACAAGATGACTCCAAGGTTCCTTTCTGATGATTTTGGTAAGAGACAGCTCAGTGACTAAGTATGATTTTGCTGTTAAACACAAAGGGACTTACGCAGACTCTTCTTCTTTCATTAGCTTGTTCCTCCTTCTATGTGGATGATGTATGTACAAAGGTCTTAATGATAAAGAAAATGAAAAGGGTTAAGGGTTCAGAAAGCTAATCTAAGGTCAATGAGGCAATGATGAGGTATTGAACAGACAAACTCCTGATTTAACCTAACTTCACTTCGCCAAGGGTGCCTACAACTACATGAAGCTGGTGCAATCTCCTAAGGTTACGCGAAAGGTTTTCAAATCATGAAGGTTCATATGAGCACCCATTAAACGGCGCAGCTCAAACAAGCATCCACAATCGAACTTATACAAATTATAGCTCAGACTAGCTTTACACAACACTTCATCAGCGATGAATGTTAAAAGCATGAGCTAGGAGTTGATCAAATATTCAGTACAAACATACATTACATCAAAGAGCTTCTAGTCTATTTCTAATCTATTTTGAAACATCTCTCCATTTAATCAAGATACAAGAAATCATGTTACTCCACAAGATAACACTTAACACCAAACAAGTAGCTCCAATGTCTTTGCATTACTCTTGAGAAATATTTACAACAATTCCAAGACCTCTCAGAGAATTTTGAGAGTCTCTCCTATTCTACTCCTACTTGCCTACAATCTAATTTCTATATCTTACAAATGAGGCAACAAGGCCTTTATATAGAAATCCCAATTACAATGAATGGCTAAGATTAATTCAATAGCCAAGGGTCTAGATCGTGCCACCTCAGAGGTAGTTACAACAAACTTGTTATTTTTAGCACAAGAGAGGGAGGCAATGAAGGCACGTTTTCCAATATGATAAGGTAAGGTGAAAGCATTTAAAATATTCCTCCACATAGGAATCCCTTTGGCTTCTTTCATTAAATGATACATTTAATGCATTTAATAATGCGGCTAATCAAAATTGAATGATGTGTACTTGCCACATAGATGCCAACTAAGCATACTATGAAAATTGTATCATCTTTATGTGATGTATTCAATGTGATTGCTAGAACTTGTATGTTTAGGAATACATCTTGTTGATCTTTGCCTTGTACATCTCCTTGCAACTGGACGTATGATACTTGTAGCTCATTCGATTGACTTTGTAATGTTTCTTTTTCTTGCAGGTAAGTTGATATGATGATCTTCTTTGATGTTTCTTCTTAAAGAGTGGAGTAGTAGAGATATGATGACTTGAAGTAGAATGTATGATAATCTTCATTCATGAAGAGTAGGAGAATCTCTTGGACTTGAAGGTTGAATGGAGCTTGAAGTATGATGGATGAATATCTTTGCTTGATGTAGAAGACTTGATGAAGTGATCCTTCATTGATGGCCTTTGAAGTGACCTTCTTTGAGTGTAGATGATAACACCTTCCTTGGATGTGAAGTAGATGTTGATAACCTCTAGAAGAAACTTTGAAGCTTGACGAACCTTGACTTGAAGCTTGTAGAACTTGACATAAAGCTTGGATGGATGAATGTTTCGAACATGATTATCCTTGATGAAGTACACTTGAATTTGATGTGATCTAACATGATGTCATGGATGTAGGGGACTTGAACTTGATCCTTTAGAGTGGTGTTCCCTCTACAACTTGAAGATGACTTAGATGCTTATCCTTTAGATGATTCCTTGGCTTCACCAACACTCTTCTCAACTTGATGATGATCTTGAAGTGATCTCCAAAGGTGGCTAGGATGATGCTTCTTCTTGCAATAGCAATTTCTTGACTTCACTCCTTGGATGTGAAGGTAACTCCGGACTTCTCGCTTGAAGGTGACTCCTTGTATAACTCCTTAGCCTTGATTGATGATCCTACAAGACAAGATAAACAATATATCAATCACTTCATAAGATAGGAATAACTTTAAACATGTAATAATCCTTTTCAAGCTTAGGCGCAAATATAGGTAAAAATAGGAACAAAGTGCGCCTAACACAAATTAGTCCCACATTCATAACTT
This sequence comes from Cunninghamia lanceolata, assembly GCA_027924645.1. Classification (NCBI taxonomy): domain Eukaryota; kingdom Viridiplantae; phylum Streptophyta; class Pinopsida; order Cupressales; family Cupressaceae; genus Cunninghamia; species Cunninghamia lanceolata. The sequence goes on along the minus strand of BSBN01000328.1, from coordinate 583,226 downwards.
TAAATGATTTCAAGCAATTGCAAGGGTTTAAAAGACTTCTCCCACTTGAAAGATTCATTCAAAAGGTGCTTTGTGATGTAATTCCTTCCAACGCGCCAGAAATGGTTTGCAGATGGGTAAAAGGGCGCCTAACACTAATGAGGCTTCATACTTGTCATTTTCATGTAGTAAATGCTTTGGGAGGACTCCCACACCTAGGCGCCCATTCAATAAAATCATTTCGCACAACTTACCCTTAGGCGCTCATGGTGGTATGGGGAAACAAGTCAAGGCGCCCAACATTATGAAGCTGATTTTTCAATATTTGAATCAATAAACCATGGTTTTGGCTTCCCCATTTCTAGGCGCCACCTTAGATTGTTTACAACTGAACCTTTAATCCTTATTCCTCCTAGGCGCAACTTGGAGTGTTTAAACATTTCCTTCTATACTAGGGCGCCACAAAGGATAATTAGATGCATGAAGGGCGCCTATCACCCTAAGGCGGAGTTTTGACAACTTTTCAATCAAGGCGCTCAAAGTGGTTTGCTATTGTATTCATCTCATGTCAAGGCGCAATTCTGAAGTTGGTTGGAATGATGGGAGGCGCCCTGAGTTGCAGGCGCCATCTGGAGTCATTGCGAGTAGAGAAATGCGCCCAGAAAAGGAAGTCCAAGGAGTAAGGTATATTGAAAAATATATTTACTTTAAATATTTTTCAATATACCTTTCAGGATGTTTGAGATAGGTCCCAGATCCACTGGATTTAACATGTAGATTATAGAATTTGGAGGATCCACCAGATTTCAGACTTAGTCAATTTTTCAGTGTTTCAAGATTTCAGGCTACCAGACTTAGTCATTTTCAGGATCTCAAACATAGTTGATAGTTGATTCTCTTTCAATTTTGGATCAAGACAACATTTAGACCTCCTCATGCTAAGGCGCTCACATATGACTAATGTGGAGTGTATTCTTTTCTAGGCGCTCATGGAGGATGAATGGAACATGAATGGGCGCCCAAACTATCTTTTGTTCTTTCATTGTTCAATTTTCAATTTCTTGAAGTCTTCAAGCAGCTTCCGTCAAGGCGCCATCTTGATGGGGTGTTCAAAGCTAGTTCTCTTCCTTTAGGCGCCTTCTAAAATCTTCTTAGGCGCAATCTCCTTAAGGCGCCATCTATCACTGTCTCAAACTCCATCCTCACTTCAAGGCGCCTAAAACTGGCAGGAGCAACAAGGAATGGCGCCTTAGGTCTTTTCCTTCAACTCAAGGCGCAATCTTGAGGTCATCTAGATGATGGAAGGCGCCCAAACTGTCTAGGCGGAGTTTTGAGGTGATCTTGGAGCAATTTCGCGCCCAGAATTGACAGTGCTCGAGGTAAGGTATATTGAAAATTTCTTATACTTTAAATATTTTTCAATATACCTTTCAGGATGTTTGAGATAGGTCTCAGATCCACTAGATTTAACATGCACATTCTAGATTTTTGAGGATCCACCAGATTTCAGACTTAGCCAATTTTCAGGATCTTCAGGATCAGGATACCAGACTTAGTCATTTTCAGGGTCTCAAACATCAGGATCAGGTCATCAAGGGGCTCTAAGACTCAAACACCACTGACTTCATCATGCAAAGGACATCATCCTGGACTTAGCAAAGCACTGGAATTCAAAAAAAAGGGGGTCCCCATTTGCAATGGGGCGATGTGTGATTTGGTCACAACAGGAAAGAGATGCAAAAAAATGTCAATGGCAATCAGATTAATAAATGTCGGTTGTGACATAACTACAAAATGAGCCCCTGACCTCATTCCTCACAAAGCTACCTTCTCTCTAAGCCTTAATGGCAATTCAGGAAACAATGAAACAAAATGTCAGGGGCAACAAGAATAACAAATGTCAAGAGGCATACCTATAGAATGATTTTGGGGAAGGATAATCCAGTATCTGCAACTGACTCAACTAAAAATGCTTCTAAAGGAACACAGACTAAGGTGCACTCAAAATATCTACAAAGACCCTCCTTTAAGCTCCATAATGACCTTCCATCTGCATATGCTGCTTCTATAATATTTTGTGCAAGAACAGCAACTCACAGAAATAGATGCCATTAACAAACAGTCAAGATAAGCCTTCTTCCATGTCCGAACAATGCAGATATGGAACTCCATAGAACTCAGACGAGGTATGCATCAAATTTCCGGTGCTGAATCAGAAGAGGAGGAATATGCCTCTACGTGAAGGAACTTGACACCTGCCCAAGAAGGTGGGTCCCTCCCTTATATTTCAAAAAGCCTGTGACCAGTAAACAAACCAAGCAAGAGGCAGACTTAAAGAAAAAATTAACAAAGAACTTAACCTTTATAGCTTGCCAAGTTTACTCATGTTGTTTGATTCCCCTAAAAATTGCAAAACACCACTGTTACCTTACACCTGACTTACCTGCAGCTACCATTACCCATTTTAATCAATTGCTCTTGTGACTACTCAGTTTAAACTTGTACTCACTTGAGCTGCCCCTATTACTGCTCACACCAAATATCTGACCACACAGACTATTGACAAGAAATACATTCTACTGTAGGCATGTTATCAGCATCCATATTGTAAGAATCAACTAGAGGTGGTGATGAAGCTTGATGAGGACTGATCCATAAACTGAGTGGGATACTCCCAAACAGCTCACCAATTACAGATTCTCACTGTGTGACCACTCAAAACCACCCTAAACAAACAATTGTTAGTGTTAACAGTCCTAAAACCACATAATAGTCATGTATTTGCATTCAATTTCATACATCATCATTAAGCATGGGAAATGTGAAAAGAACATCAATAAACAAGTAGACAATGACTGTAACACAAGATATGACCTGGAGAAACCCTAAACAGGGGAAATACTCCAGCAAGAGGGGAATACACTCCTCAAATCGACTATATAACAGTCAAGTACAACCAAGTACAATGAAGTATGGTCTGTATGCAACATGCAAAACTCATCCACAGGTAACACGAGCTTGTACAACCTTCAATCAAAAAACCCTGTTCAAATATGACAAAAGCATGTAAAACCACTTGCTTCCATAGGGGAACAAGAGTGCCAACCCTATTACCATGCTCAAACTTGATTAACAGTCTTCTTCATGCCCCACAAGAGTGCTGACATGCAAACCAATGCTTGGGAGGTAAAATTAACAGAGAAACCCTTCAAATTCCAAGAATTGCATGCACAAAGACGCATTCACCAGTTCACCAGGGGGAAACCGGAAAACACATGTTCACAAACACGTGTTCACTGAGGCAGTTAACATGTTCGCCTCCTGTAACAAGTGGCCAACATGTCAAAATTGGAAAAACTAAAACACTTAGTTCTGACAACTACACACAAGACCATCTTCCTCCCCAGAATGCTCTGGCTCATCCCAAGTCTTTAACAACCCTACATATAAGTCCTTGATGCTATAAAACCGACAGAATCCAACTCTCTTTTGAAATAACTCCTTGACTAGTCTTCCCTTTGACTAAACAGAGATATAACTGACCATCTGACTTGTTGTACCCATACAAAACATTTGTATCATATCAAACTACAAGCTAAATCTTCGTCTTTTCGTCAAGCCAAGAGTCATGATTCAAAGCTTTGTCACAGTTGTCTATGTTGTTTTTGTCATCTTTCGTGTTCATGTCTTTGCAGGGTCAACAAAAAGCCTAAAGGATTCTCAAACACATTTGGTTAGAAAGCGGAGTTCAATCAATAAAGTAGTGGAAGTTTGCTAAGGCGTTTGAATTGGGAATTTGCATCTCAAATGAAGTGAAGCGCCTATGAGAAGTGAAGTGCAAACAAACATATACAGGAGTGAGCCACAATAGTGAAGAAGCAGATTTCAAAGGTTGAGAAAACGTACAAGACAATGGAAAAGCACGCACCCTTGAATGGGTGGGTAGGAAAAATTTTCAGAAATTAAACCATGCCAGACAACAATCAAGCACATGCTATATAACAAAGATGTTCAGTTTTCAAAGGAAAATCTGCACAAGCATGCTAAAGTATGCACCATCAATCTGGGGACCAAGTTTTTGTGATCAGTTCAAAATTTGCAAGATAGTTTATGGGTGCCTCAAAATAGCTATACACAAATGTTTTCAAAGTGAGTCTATGAATACATAAAGAAGGATACATCTTAGAGCATAAAGGTAATTTTTGAGAAGTAAAATCCACAAGTCATGAAGAAAAGCGTGCACCAAACATAAGGATAGAATGGGTTTTGTTCTTGTCAAAATTTGTAATTAACAGGAGAGTGCTCCTGCAGACATAGAAGCATGTTTTCAAAATTTGAATTTCTCAATGATAGTTACATGGCAAGCGTCGGCTAGAAGGGTAGTGGATTTTCAATATTAAGTTTGCAACTATACATATAGGCATGTGCCATAAACCAGATGTGTTGACAAGATTCAGAGCCAATTCTGGATTCTCCATAGTTCAGTTGAAAACCCACAAGGGTGGCTAATCTATTTCCATTAGGTTGAAAACCCAAAAGGGTGGCCTAATGGATGCCAATGGTGAAAACCTGCAAGGGTGCCAAAGGCTAGAATCACACAAGATTATTCCCTAGGAGCAGGATACAACAAAAGTCACCACAGGAATTGGGAAGTGACTTTGTGGTACAAGGATACGCTTTGTGGTGACTTTTGAAGGATGCAACCATGAAGAAACAAGCCTAGGGACACATCCCTATATTTAGGAAGGCTATAATATCACCATAATCATACCACACATAAAAAAGAGAAGAGAAGAACAGAGAAATAAGGAAGAAAGAGATAGAAGAATACCTAATAGAATAAGATGATGTAACGATGAATTAAGAGTGTAATAGACAATATATAGAGATTATGTAATGAGATTATGATGAATATAATGGAGAACTGATTATATCCTGTGTACCTATGAATGTTAAATGACTATATGTGTATTTTCTTTTGCTTTGTTTTGTAATCACACCACATATGTTCTTCTTTCTTGTGCATCACATTAACGTAAATACAACTATCACATAGAATAAACTCAGACTTCCAATGTGCATTTTCTTGTCAATATTTGGTTCCATTGTCATGACCTCAGTTGGTGGTGGATAAGGAAACGACTGAACCTAGGGTAGGAGTTACGATAGGTGAGAGTCGAGACCACAAGGAAAAGTGATTACAGATGACAATGGAAGCAATTGCAAGGATGAGCATTAGTAAATAATAGGTCCTAGCCCTCAGGGGGGTTAGGCACCTAGGGGGCGATGATGAAATGGGGGGAGATCCTAAGCAGATGCTAAAACTAGTCAAATTTGATCTAAGCTTTTGGAGATAAACAAAAGGAGATTAAAATTGGTTAAATTAAGATATCAATGACAAGGTGATAACAAGAAGTTGAGAGAGAAAGTTGACAAGATTAAAATGGCTTATGAGATGAACCTTACCAAGGAAAGGAGCTCGAAATAGATTCGAGAAAGGCAAGAGCAATACCACATAACAAGGGTATATTGATATCCTAAAATATGCACAGCATATTCAATAGGCCAATTCTTCCTGGGACACATCATATAACCAGCTTCAGATTACATAAAAGAATAGTATGCTTTCCTGACTTCCTTAGTTCTGAGAGATTTGGCTTATGTTGAGATGACACCTATCAGATTGGATGTTCAATTTTGCAGAACAATTGAAGGACATGTAGCAGATGAGGCTTTCTCTGCACCAGTGATTTAATTTTTTTGCAATGAGGAAGGAAGAAGCACATTCAGTTTTGGTGGATTTTGTGAAGCTGGAAAGGTATCTCGAGGACAAGACACTATTTAAGCCGGGGAGAATGTTGGCAAAATTCAAAGCCGATTTTGGATTCCAATAGTTCAATTGAAAACCCACAAGGGAAGCTGATCTATTCCCATTAGGTTGAAAGCCCAAAAGGATGGCCTAATGAAGGCTAATGGTGAAAACTTGCAAGGGTGCCAAAGGCTAGAATTAAACAAGATTATTCCCCAAGAGCAAGATACAACAAAAGTCACCATAGGAGCAAGGAAGTGGCTTTGCAATACAAGGTTACACTTTGTGGTGGCTTTTGAAGGACAGAGACATGGAACGAACCTAGGGACATGTCCTTATATTTATTAAGGCTATAATAGCACTATAATCATATCACACATAAAAAAGAGGAGAAGATCAGAAGAATAGACAAATAAGGAAGAAAGAGATAGAAGAATAAATAATAGAAGATCATGTACTGATGAATTAAGTGTAATAGACAGAGACTATGTAATAAGATTATGATGAATATAATGGAGAAGTGATTATATCCTATGTATGTGTGAATAATGAATTAACACATCTATATTTTCTTTTGATTTATTCTATAATCTTACCGCATATGTTTTGTTCTTCTTCCTTATGCATAACACTAAGGTAAATACAACTCACATAGAATAAACTCAAACTTTCGGTCTACATTTTTTGTCAACATGTTTCAAGTTTCAAAAAGTTGGGTCTTTATCTAGTGTGTGCCATTAGAGGGAACACAAAATTTCAAAATCAAAAATTGCACTCATGTATGCTAAAATGCGCCTATATCAAGGTTGATTGTGAATGTTCAAGACAAAACTCACAAGTATATGTATAGTCCTAAGCTTGATAAGGAGTCAGATTTTCAGACTCGCCTAGGGTTTTTGGCTCTCATCCTCATTTAAACCCTTCGTTGCACTTTATCTTCAAAGTTTCAGTCATATCATCAGCTAGGTTTGTGAGTGTATATCTGTTAGACTTAGGGCACACAACTGAGAGGGGGGGGGGTGAATCAGTTGTGCAAAACTTTTTCCATTTACACACTTAAATCCTCTTTGTGATTAGCAGTATATTAAACATGAAACATAATGCATTCAAATCAAAAGCAAAAACTCATCAACACATAAGACACCAAGATTTTGACGTGGAAAACCCGGTTAAGGGAAAAACCACGGGGTGATTAAGCTAAGAATGTATTCTCTGTTAGAAGAATAGTAAGAACAAAATGGCACATGCCAATTAGGGCTCACTGCCCGAGCACACTGCTCACAAGAGGCTCACTGCCTACAAGAGACACACTGTCTAAAGAAGTATCACCTTCTTGAACTGGAAAATAGCATCTTCACCATGCTTGAATCAGTTCCATTAAGCTCAGTACTTCTGCTCTGCCTTTCGCTCTCCTCTTCACTACCACACACTCATCTCCACAAGCGCACTTTACAAATGACTTCGCAATCCCTTATTTATACAAGACATCTACTTAGGAATGATCATCTAAGTCGGCAAGCATCCACAATAACATCCACATGAAACAATCCAGTTGATACTCCACAAAGACTCCCTCAGCACTCCCTCAAATCCGCAGAACATGATACTGCATTTCCGGATCTCACCGGACCTATCTGTCTCACTTTGTCACCACTGAGCACCTACCGGAACCAGTCTTACTTGAACAGCCACAACTTCTTCAGATCTTCATGCGGACCTCTGAAATCTCTACTAGACCTCCTTGAGACACATATCTACAAACCCTTTAAACCGCATCCTCTAATCCTCAACCTATCTTGGACTTTTACCTTACTATCTTCCCTGTTCTTCTCTGTTCCTGATTGAGACTAATTTTCTCAATATCCTCAACACACAACTCATCCAATCCTTATCATTAATGCAACAGAAGCATGTTGACATCAATGACAACACGGATTAGGTCCATACTTGCAACAATATCAACTCGTGACAGTGATTACATGGACCTATCAAGAGGTATTTTTCCTAGATAGAGTGGTTGATGTTCATCATCCTTGATTTTGAATATCTTTAAAATCAAACATACCATTGTTGATATTTGGCTTCTAGGCTTTCAATTATGACAAGTCCATTATTTGGTGATCGTTTTGAGACTATGATTAGGGTTTTGTCACTATTTCAGCAGGTTGTTCATTGACAAAAAACAAATATTAGTATACATAACATAATCATATTGGGAAGTTCAAAGAGCCATATTTTCATATGATCTAAGGTTTCAAAGTATTTAAAATCGCAATTTTCAATTAAAATTCGCTTAAGATCAACAAAATGAAGGGTTTTCAATTTCGAGTCACCAAGATGGTTTGGTGGATTGTCAAAGTTTCAGAGTTTCTTTAGAGGCTCAGCCATGTTTAGAATGGCTTCATCAAAATCACTCCAGGAGCCAATTGTTAGGATTGTCTATTTTCAACCCAAGTTATTTATAGCCTACACTATTTTTGGTCATCACCATTTTTGAGGAAATAAGGATATGCAAGTAAGTCTATTTATAGTGGTTATTTATAGATCGGCTATTTTTAGATGATCTTCCAAAAGGTCTATTGTTAGTTGATAGTTTATCTTGATCAAAAGTCTATTTCAAGATTTCCTAATTTGTGGTTTAGAACATGTGTGGACAAAATTGTATAATAACCTTGGTTTGTGCGCAAGCACACTATTCTTAGCATAGAAGTGTTAGCTCTTTAGTTATCATCCATGCAAAGCCTTGCAAAAACATATAAACAAGTTCTTTTTGGCACTTAAATTACCATTCAATAGTAATTAATATGTTTATTTTTCCACACAAATTGTTGTTGAAATGTTGTGTTATTGTGTTTTATGAGTTGAATATCGCTTAACAATTATTGGAAGCTTTGTATTGCAATAGGTGTTAAGTTGGTCGTTGTAGCTTTGAAGGCAATTATTGCATTTAGCTCATACCTCTAATATATGTGTAGATAAAGTGAATTGTTCTTCTTGTTAAATGCAAGCTTTGTATTGTAGGTCACTGTGAAGTGGGTCTTGCAGCTTTGTATGTCATTGTTGGGATAAGGTGCCATTAACCTTGTAAATCCCAATATTGTATTTATTCCATTTTATTATTTGTAATTTGTAATTACCCATAAGGGAATGAGGTAGTTTCATCGACAATAGTAATTCTGGAGTCACCGTAGGTAATTATGGAGTGACATTTACGGTTGGCAATTGTAAAAATCATAAGAAATGAGTGTAAGCGCCACCTTGGGAGAATCTGCTATTTTTAGCATGTATGACATGCTGTCATAAGATTGGTGAGATATTGTAAGAGAATCTGACAACTGTAAGTTGTCATAAGATTCTATGACAGTATGACAACTTATGACAAATATTTATTAGTTGTAAGTTACTATGTTTAGCCCCAGGCGCCCATCTTGGGAAGATACTCTTTGGTGGAATCTATGATGGGTTATGACGCGTCATAGGATGCTGTCAGAGGCCAAATTTAGTCTTGGGCGCCCAACCTTGCATGGTTGACTTTGGACAAGTGGCAAGAGCTTGTAAGAAGGCATTTAATGTTTGCATGTTGGAGATTCTCAGATGTGAGAAAGTGGACACCTAGATTGGTGTGAGAGCACTTTTAAAAGTATTTTGCCATGTATTTGTTGTAATATACAAATTTACAGGTACTCAGGTGCTATAGGAATGCTGTTGGATTGAATACTGGTGGAGAGAGTTGTGTAGTTGATGTATTGTACAATCTTTTACAGATTAATACAAACTTGTGCCTCTTTCCTGGTGGATTTTTTTACCCGAAAGTGTTTTCTCCATGTAAACACTGTGTCATTGTGTTTAGGCCTTCATGCTTGATATTTTCTTTGTAGTGGGTTTTCTATTTTGATGCAATCTCCATTATATAATACACTAGTTAAAGATCATTAAACTTATTTGAATCAGATTTCCGTTGAGTAGTTGTGTCTTCATTTCTTACGGTCATTTCCCTCTTCTAATTTACCAAGTCTGTTGTGTTGCTTAAAGTTTAAACTAATATTAGCTTTATATGTGCTTGCACTACTCAATCCCTACCTTTAGCTGAACAGCATAAGCATGGTGGTTGAGGGTTTATGTTCAACCAAAAAGCACAAAACCCTCTCGTTTTGAGAAGTGCATGTCAGCCTTTTGCCCTAGTTTGAGAACAAAAAGATAAGTTTTTTAATTTTAAGTTTGTATTGTGTTCTTAAAGATACACCTTTAGTTTTGTTAGGTATGCATAAACCACCCCAAAAAACACATCTATACAAATTACAAATAGCAAACACATAATGTTAAGATTTGGGTTTTTCGTTATTTTTAAACCTTAAGGAAGTTTTTCTTTTGAATTAGAAGAGCGGTTCTACTACACATCTGTTCAACGCTAACATGAAAGTAAACAAGATTTGGGAGGGCTTTTGGTCCCCAAAAGCTTAGGAACTCGGGAGATGTAGAAATTTATTTTCAACGTCCTCTTTAGGGTACCATTTTGCTATGGTTGGAGTTGCCCTTTCAACCCAACCAACCATGTTTCATGCAAAGCCTTGGAAAGTCAAGAAGCTTAGTCAATGGTGCACTCATCATCAAAATGGATCGTAGTGCAAGTTTTGAGGACTTGAAGGAGTGAGGGGGAGGGGGAAAGAAGCAAGGAGAGGAGCGTGGAGGGTGAAGGTTAAAACAACATGGTTAGTAAGGGGTAGATGTGAGACAAGGAGGTCCTAAATATGAGAGATGAAAGCTCTACTAGTAAGAATATTCAATATAATCAATGCTAGCACCATTGCCATGAGGGAAGCAAGTCAATCTATGAGAATCTAGTAAACAAGAGATCCCATTAGAATGAGGAGACTCTAAGATTCTCCTAGTTAGAGAAGGTACCTCCCATAAGCCAAGACGAAGCTATTTGCATCAGCTGAATTCTCCGCAAGCCAAACTCATTTGTATCCTACTCCTAAAGACAAAGCTCATCCTCAACAAGATCATGTAAGGGCATTTGGTGTGTCCTAATGTGAGCAAAGTCACCTTGAAGAATGACATCATGCAAGGAGTAGTGAGAAATCTTTGGATAGAGAATGGAATGGGTCTCCCTCAATGTGTATAGCATAGTCGAAAGAGGCTGGTCGGAAATAGCATGCTGCGATGAAGACATCTTGAAGAGGGAGTGGGTCCCTCCAAATTTGGAACCACATATGCATGTAGTGTAAATTAGAGGCCAAAGACAAAACACTAGGCTGAAAGCTGTAGCAGAAGAGACAAGCAACCCCACTCCAACCACAAACACCCCCAAATCTACAAATCTCATGTCAAAAGGTAGAGGCCCAAACATAACGTTTGACTGGAGCGGTTGGGGCTCTCGTGGTCTCATTTAGTAAGATGATATCCCATAAAGCAACAACATCTTGGAAGCTGCCTAGAGAAGACCATACTGAACCATTGCAATTCCAACACACAATTGAGATGTCATCCCCACCCACTAAGACCCAAGATCTCCATTATGAAAACAATCTAGTGCATGACCACTCTTGAGGTGGAGAATCATGAATAACGACCTTGCAGTTTCTGATAACAGCCCACAAGTAACTTATAACTAAGCTACAAGCACCTTGTAACCTCTGCATTCAGTAATAAATAGAAGCCACACTCATTGAAGTGTGTGCCATCCAATTCTCTAAACTCTGTGCATTCATTATTCCAACACACACCTCTAAACTTGGAACTATCAACCTCAATTGGTGTATCTAATCATAGAAGCAGGCGCATCTATCTTCAAAGTATCGCAATATATCGAATCTCAGAAGGGTTCATTATATTTTCATGAAAATGTCACAAACTTTTGAATTTCTCATTGACCAAGATTTTGACTGAAAAACTCACTGATATGTTGCAATATTTTTATTTATTTTTTTGCTATAAAACCTTATGACTTGCAATGTTTTTACCATTCTGCTCTGTGTTTTTCCTCAAAAAATCTATCTGTTTTTAGGGTCTTTTTGGCGCAGTTTTGGGCTAGAAAAATAATTTCTGTCAATTCTTGCAACTCCTTGAAGAGGATTGCTCACCAAATCAGATATACTTGGCCATAATCTGACTGAAGCTCCACTACCTCCTGTCAAACTCTCTCTCACACTCTCCCAACACCCTCACAACATCTTTCATCATTGGCCTTTCTTCTGCCAGATCTTTTGAGCAAGCCAAACTGATACCAAATAAGGGCGTGTAACACTGCTTGTACAAGTCTGCTACTTCTTCTATCAACTCCTCCATGCCAACAATATCCTGTGGTAAGCTTCTATCAAGCATATCTACCAGGCTGTTAGGAAGGCTAAGTTTACCCACTTATGTAAGTTAAGACCTTCTACAAACATGTCATCTGTCAGTGTCTTTCTTGTCGGCATTTCTAACATCAAAATGTCATAACTAAAGACATCTCCCTCTGTGCTTACCCTCCCTCCTAACCCATACTCTGCATTCATGACAGTCAATAGTGAGATCACATGTGATTCTAAAAATCCATATAAAAATACCCAGTTAAGGATGGGAAATCTGGAGGCATACCTGGGGCAATGTAATCCACTGACACTTTGATGTAAAGTGTTGAAGTAAGAGAGATCATAGATCGTGTACCTGCAGTTAACCTGGCAATTCCAAAATCTGTTACATGGCCTGTCAGGTCTTTGTCCAAAAGGACATTCTTAGGTTTTAAATCACAGTGGACTACTTGGGTAAAAGAGTTGAAATGCAGATATTCCATGACATTTGCTATGTTAATGGCAATTTCCAGTCATCTTTTCAATCCCAATTCACAATCATTTTTACCAGGATACAAATGCTTCTCTAAGCTTCCATTTGACATAAATTCAAAAACTAAAGCTTTCAACCCAGGGATTGAACATGAAGTTATGATCCTGGTGAGATTGCAGAGTCAAACTTCTCTTAAACACCTTGCATTCAGCATTGAAACTCTTCTGAGCTTCTGCATTGTGCAAATTAAGAACCTTCACAGTAACTACTCTACCATCTCTCAAATCTCCTTTGTAGACTGATCCAAAGCTGCCCACTCCAACCAACTTGCTCTCATTAAATCCATCAGTCATATTAAGAAGATCTTCATAAGAAATTTTCAGGTGCTCCAACTTCTGCATGTTGGCAAAGTGCATCTCCACAAGAAACCCAAGGACCAAAACTAAGCAGCATACCACAAAAGTACTGGCACTAGAAACTGCCACCATCACCATTTTGTGTGCACTGTAATTAGCGATCTCAAAATTAATGAGAACAATCCATATTTCAAAATTTATGGACTCTCTCTCTGTTTCTCTGCACTCAGGATGGCTTTAAATATAAAAAAACATCAGTTATTTCTCTTCCTTTTTTGCATTTTTCTGTGTATTAGGGGTTCCCAATATTATCCCAAGAAATTGAATATATCTTTATCTTTTGGCTTGCCAAGATATTCCCAAGAAAAATATTTACTTCTATGTATCTAACTATGGGCACTCAAAGAATGTAATACCTAACTATTATGTCAATTTCAAGTATGCAATAGAAAGGCCAAGACTTGAATGTTGATAAATTATTCATCAATATTGTATAACACACTAGAAATTGCTGTGCAATAGCTAAAGGGTTCACATTTTAATTTTGGAAAATGCAAGGTGTTCAAACCTTAGAACTTGCAAATGTTGCTAAAGGGTTTTTGTGTTAATTGTTAAGACTAGATAATTTTCTTGATCCTTTATAGGTCCATAGCAAACAATGATTGTTATCTTATTCCACACTTCTCTATGCTTGGAGCCATAGATGAAAAACTTTCTTAGACTCACAAGTACTCATGAGGCTTTTGACTCGCGAGTACTCAGTCAAAAAGGCTTGTGAGTTACTCAAGGTATAACTCACCATTGACACACCTGAAACTCAAACTTGGCTCAAACATTTATTTTTTAGATAAAAACTTGACCGAACAATTTTTTTACTCTATTTTCACTATGCAATTTTTTACTTTTTAAGCTCTGCATTCAGAATTTTCAGGCATTTTCAGGCTCAGCTAGGGTTTGGTTTGCAGGCAGCTAGGGTTTTTTTGCAGGCCGATTTTCAGAGATGATAGCAAATTTTGACTGGTAGGTTTCCATTTTATATTTATTTTCTCAGACTAAGCTGCAGACTCGCCCTTCAATTTTTTTGTTGTTTCCGTTCCATAAATTTTAAGATTTTTGTTTGCAGTCAAACTGTCAGTCTACAGTTTTTATTTTTATTTATTTTGTTCCTCTTCCATAAACTTTACATTTCTATTTTCAGATTTTTGTTGCCAAGGCCCAAGAATACATGTTAGTTTTTTTTAGTGATTTATTTACTGTTATGCTGCTAAGCTTTGGTTTGATTTATTTCTGTTTTCTCCATTTTGCTAGGGTTCTAGGTAATTTCCATTTTTCCAAAAAGAAAATCACTTCAAGTGGCAAACCTAAGGACCCTGCTTGGAAACATGTGACAGCAGGTACAACGTATAGCAAAGTAATCTGCAAGTATTGTGAGATGGATATGAGAAGAGGCATAAATTGCCTCAATATCACCTTCCACAAATTGCTGGCCAAGATGTACGGCCATGTAAACAAGAGCTTCAAGGGATTGAAAATGATGCAAAAGCTTGGCTTGCATCTTTTGATTAGAAGAAAATAGAGAAATAGAGGACATCAAAGGCATTGGCAGGCATTAGTGCTCCATGGTCATAGAGAGATATAGAGGTCTCTACTTCTTCCATTGGGCCACGGATATGGGAATTAGGCAGTGTGAGCAGCCATAGTTCCAATTATTTTACCCCTCATAACACTCTTGGTGTGCAACCTTCATTGAAAGGTAATGCGTAGAATAGAGAATTGCAGCATGAGGCCAAGTTGGCATGTGCCAGTTTTTGGTATTACAACAACATTCATTTTAATGTTGCAACAACTCCTCAATGGGAGCAGTTAGTCACTGCATTGACCATGGCAGGTAAAACGTTCAAGGCACTAAGTCGTTATTAGTTGTGCGGGCCATTGTTGCAAGATGTGGTTGATAACACAAGCCTACTAGTAGATGAACAAAAAAAATTGGCAAAATAAGAGTTGCAGCATTTTATTTGACGAGTGGATGGATGACAGGAACCATATCTTAATCAACTTCCTTGTGGATTCAAGAGGGCAGTTAGTGTTTTTGAAGTCAGCCATTGCCTCTAGTTAAGTAAAAACTGCCGACACCTTGTGCAACTTGTTGGATTAGGTGATGATGGAAGTAGTGATGGAGAATGTTGTTCAGGTAGTGACGGACAATGCAGCTACATATGTATCAACCGGTCACATGCTAGAGGTGAGACACCCTACTTTGTTTTGAAGCCCTTGTGCTGCCCACTACATTGACCTTCTCCATGAGGATATCAAAAAGATTAGTTAGGTGAAGAATATGGTTGAAGATGGGAGGAATGTCATAGAATACATCTACAACCACACATGGGTCCTAAATCTCATGAGGGAGCAACTGATGGAAAGGAGTTTGTGCGTTCAGAAGTCACTCAATTTGCAACAAATTTCATCAGCTTGCAAAGTATGGCAAACGCATTGCCCAACCTTAAGCATATGTTTGTGAGTGAAAGGTGGTTGTCTTAGTGTTTATTGCAAGAAGGCTGAAGCGAAGAGGGTCATGAAGACCATTTCTTGTGATACATTTGCCAAGAACATGGAGGAGATCCTCAAGGTAAGTTTTCGATCAAAAATATCTTCTTTTTTTATTTGGCAATGTTACAATTGGCTAATTTTGTGAATCTTTGATATTTTAATTTATTGGTTTTAATTTTTTTATTTGTGATTTAATGTATTTTTTTATTTCATTTTTATATGCTCTCTTGTTTTAGATGTCAGAACCATTGGTTCGGTTACAGTTCTATGATTGGTGGACGGGGACAAAAAACCCCATGGGTTATCTATATAAGGCCATGGATAGCGCCAACGAGAAAATTCGATATATTCGACATTTGTATGGATCCAATAGCAACTAATATGAACCCATTTGGCGCCTATGAGGTGGAACCAACAACTCCACCAACATATTCACACTATTGCCTACTATTTGAACCCTAAGTTTTTCTTCTCCAGTTCATTCAAAACAAATGAGGAGGTTGTGGCTAGCAATCACACATGTATGTAGAGGTTGATCCCTGATGAGAACCTTAGAGGCATCATACATGATGAGTTATAGGTTTATTAGGGGGTGAAGGGGAGGTTCTCTTCACCTCTATGCATGTGAAAAAGAGCCACTCTACAACCAAGTAAAAAAATATATATGTTTAATTTTAGTTTATTCATTATTGTTTACTTTAACTTTTACTAAAATCTTTACAAAGTTATACATATCCTTGCAAATTTATGGTGGGAAGATTTTGGTGCAACATCACCTAATCTTCAAAGTCTTGCCATTTACATTTTGTCCCAGCCATGTAGCACTTCTAGTTGTGAGTGCAATTGGAGTATTTTTTAGGCCATTCACACAAAGAAATGCAACAAGTTGACTCAAAAGCACTTGAACGACCCTATCTTTGTGCATTACAACCTTAGGTTGCATGCAAAGAAGTAGATGGGTAGGAGGTACATGAGGCGCTTGACCTCAATGACATCAATCCATACTCCAATTGGGTTGTTAACAATGTGGAAGCATTGATAACTAAGGATAATATGGCTGATAGGGAGAGGGATGCAACAGAAGTGGCTGCATATGAGGAGGGAGAAACCGGGCCATCAATGGGGGCTCCATCACATTCACACCATGATCCTATTGAGGATGATGTTGTTCCTCAACAAGAAGTTGCAATAGGACCATCCCATACAAGGACACCTACACATTGGCAGCCTCTTTTGAGCTTTAGTCGTAGAAGAAATTTATAGATTATGAACATTGAAACTATAATTTGTAATTTTTATTTATATTGAAACACGAAGTTGACACGTATTGAACTCGTTTTTTAGTCTATGACATGTATTGAACTCTAATTTTGATCTATATATGTAGGAAATCAGTAATATGTTCCCCAAATTCAGTAGTATGCATGTTTTTGAAGAATTTATTTATAAATTTAATTATTTATGTGTTTTTTAATATTCAGAAGCTTTGCCAAGTTTTTTCCAAGTCTTGAGTGATTAAAACTTTTGAGTCAGCTAAGTTATTATTACCAGGTCCAAGTTTTTCAACTATGCTTGGAACTATCAACACTAGATGGTGTATCTAACTATGAGCACTTAAATATTGTAATAACTAGTTGTTGTGTCAACTGAGTTCATAAGGTGATGGCAAGATTTTAATGTTGGTAAATTGTTTGTGTATATCATATGATGAACTAGAAATTGCTATGGAATAGCTAAAAGGTTCATACTTTGGCAAATGCAAAGTGATCAAACCTTAGTACTTGCCAATATTGATTACAGCACAAACTTCTAGTCTATCATTCATCATGCCATATTTTAGGATGTGCTAAGGGTTTTTGTGTGGAAATAAGACCCACTCACCTTCTATCATTTCCATATGCAGTTATTTACATTTTACATGATTAGAATGTAAAGTTCTAAGAACTAAAGGTTTGAATGCCATCAAGGGAAAACCCTAGGGTAGTCCCCTATTTGACATATAATAAATATAATTGTCATGCTATGCAAAATATTTTACAACATATGTTATGCATGGATTGTCGTGTAAGTATATAGTATAAGGTTAAAACCTCTCCTATCACCAGAATTTTATAGTTATAACATTAAATTTCATCCAAAGATGAATAGATCAAGTCCCTCCAAAATCTTCTATGCAAAAGAGGTACAAGAGGATTGTATTATGGCAATGTGTTTCACTTGTGGGAATCAACATCGATTCCTAAATTTAATTAGTTTTCTTTGGCTATAAGAAATAGGGCATTCCTACAGTTAGTACTCGATTAAAAATCCTTATCAAATCTAATATTCTATATCATGAAATTACTTTTATGTACAAATAAAAGTCTAATTAAAACAAGAAGTTCTTCAATTAAAAATCCTTATCAAATCTAACATTCTATATCATGAAATTACTTTTATGTACAAATGAAAGTCTAATTACAACAAGAAGTTCTTCATTACAATAACTGATATAAGCTCCTAAGAAGTAAGTGCTTCATGTCTGGCATTTGTTTCACATATAACCTAACAATCTCTCAGTGCATCCAAACCTCAAAATGTAAGAAAATAAAAAATCATTGATTACATTTCAACACACATTAGCAATGCCTTTATAATCAAAGACTATCAACCTTGGTTAAATGTCTACACCACAAACATAAAACTGTTTACTTCTACCAGCATGAATCTATCTACCAAACATTTTGATCCTTTTACCAATGCGTTTACCAATGTGTGTTCTGATAAATGGTAATTACAAGCATTCAGTGCTCAGCATTGGCCATTGTATTCTCATTTTCAACATGACAATTTGCTATCTCTTGCATTCGTCCTTCAAGAACTCAACACAGTGCCCATCTTAACGTTCACTCCAGATACAATCCATTACACCAGTCAATCAACAGGTGGCTGCAGAAATGAGAACACTTCCTTCATTTTACAAAAATATTATGAAGGACACTTCCATTTCATCCATGTTTTTCATGTACCATTTGTAGAAAATATTTGTATCACATACATAAAAGTTTTCTTTAAATTTATTCCTAAATCTTCAACCTACCCACTAGCATTTGCATCTAGTGATTCCTAGTCTATTTCCCTATCAATAAAATGCATTCATAATGTCATCTCAAAAAAGCACCACCTCCTTGAATATTGCCTGTCGATTGGAAGCTGCGTTACATTTCATTTTAAAAGTGCTTCCACCATTTAATTTCATTTTCACGTATAAAACTGGCATTCCTAGACCTCTTGGAGGCAGACTGCTAAGTCACTTTGCATTCATCCTATAATTATAAGGAAACTACTCAGGGGGGACATCTGCTACAAAACTAATATCTTTTATCAAATGTGACGGTCAATAATCATCTGTGCTTGACAGAATGAATGTATCATGGTAACTAATCAATCAATCTTATCTATTATATTTCCCTGGAATCCAGCTTATTACACGATGATACATATGGAAAATCTTCTTTGACAATCTTTCATATGCCTCGCATATTGCTCATTGAGTGGAATTTTAATTGAATAAATACAGGAATGCTTCTCTATTTCCAGAAATACATGCCCTATGGTTCTAATATATTCATTTTCCCACCAAAACACTGTGTCACACATATTAGAAATTTTGCACTTGAACATCCTGAATTCATAAAAATCAGTCAAGCACATAAATAATGAACTTTAGCTGTGGTTGGTAGCTGCTTATCATTTCAATATATGTTTTATGGTTTGAATTTCATTAAGTTGGCAGTATTTACAGCTACGAGCAATAATGGCCCTGAAAAAACGTTTGGTTCGATCAAAAACCAATAAAATTTTGGAATAAAAAATATAGAGGATAAATACAAAGAAAGCCAACAATAAAATATCAGGATGTCTTCCACCATTAAGAAGATGCAATTGCTAGATATCTGCTCAAAGCCAATGTGTGGCAAATATATCTAACAGCATATGCATTTTCTAAGGATCACCTCACCATTAACCATCCACAGAAACATCACTGCACTTCTCCACCCAGCTAAACAATAAAGTAAAGTAGCATGTAGATTGGCTTACTTGTGTCCAGTATGTACAGATCATTGTAATACATCTCTTCTGTTTCATCTGGAGTTTTTCCACAGCCTCCAAAAATAAAAAGACGATGATCAACAAGTGCAGCACTGTGCCCCTCACGAGCTTCGGGCCCTTCACCAATTAGATTAGGTTGTATCCATGTATTGGAAGCTGCAATACAGAGATGTGGAAACTGTAACTAGAAAGATACAAAGCTGTTATAATGACAAAGAATGAACAAAATAAGAAATAAGCTTTACAATTGATAAAAAGATGAAAAGAAGGAACTTATGGTTAAATGTCTCGCTAAATTACTTCAATAATGTCAATGCATTCTTCTTTTACATAGAAAACAATTCTTTTAAGCAGTTAATGGGGATTAACAACAGCCATGAATGAGAAGCACTCATCCTCACACAATCCCAACAATAAGTTGAAATAAGGTCAGACGTAATCTACATCATTTGCATTCAACCTTACAAATAAATTAAGAGCATCCTTAAAAGTTTCCTTTGATCTCCACTTTCTTCAAATTTATCTGTGCTTATGTGCTTCTTTTCAAATTGCTGAGGAGTATGATAATCAACAATCTGATTTTCATTAATCAAACCTACAATATCTGAACGTGTGAATAATTTTCAGGTCAAGTGTAATACCAGATCCAATAACAGAATGCAAGATCTTAGTTAAGTTTGTTAAGAAATACACATGAATTCTCGAGTTAAATCAAATAAACGTCTTTGTTCCGAGGATAAAAAGAACTATGTTTTGTGTAACTGGTAGACTGCCCAAATGCTTGGCAAACCTATGGAACCTTCAAGGATGATTTTGAGATATTCTTACTTCAAACTTGATGTTGTTAAATTTGCATAAGAACAAATTGCAAATAAAACACAATAGCATGAACAGTGGTTGCACTTTTATTCATATTGACCATAATTGGTTTCCATCTGCGAGTAGTTTTCTTCTTTTGTGTTAGAATGGGGATGGTAACTTAGTACTGCAGTACACTTTTATAGGAGAAATAACTGATTTTTTTTCTTGGCGTTTTTTAATAAGATAATAGTGCATGCATGTAAACTGTTTTTTTTCAAAACCAAGCATGTGAACTTCTTCTGATAGAAGTTGCTATCCTTAATTATGATAAGATGACAACAACACAAAAGCTAATTACTTCCTTTCGCATAGGGGTTTGAAGTTTCCATCTGCTGTGCAAACTTATTCTTTACTGAAACTAGGACCTGGTTGGGTGGTTTGGGAAAGTATATCTGAACTTAGGAATCAAGTATTGAAACAAAGAAACTTTATAATCCCTTGATCATGAAGTGTCAACATTCAATTAATGTGTCCCCTGCCTCCAGCTGGTTCTAGGAGTTTGTTTTATTCTTGGATTTCACAGGTATGGTTTGACAAAAGGGAGAGAAAATGCACATCATGCTTGCTCATAAAGACTTGAGTTTTTAGTTGAGTCAACTAAACAATGGATGACTAACACCATATACCACAACAAATCTCATGGAACCCAGAGAGGGTATATGCCAACAAGGTTTCTCAAGAAGCAAGTAAACAAATTTATCATTATGGAATAAAGGTTGAATAGTTATATACAAAACCAATAACACATTTTCAAGATTCTCTGCAACACAAATTCCAAGACACTGATTAGACAAGAATCAGCTCACATGGAATAGAAATATGAGATACAATTGGACCTTAACTAAAAAAACAATTATGTGTTAGACATTGCAAATATAAGCAAGACAAACAACGAGAAAATATATAGTAAGCAAGGAATGGAAACTTTTAGGCCCTCAAAATATAGTATATTAATCAAAAGTATGCTTCAGTTGTTAGTTTTTTAAGGCAATGATTCCAACCACACTTTAAAGATATCTCTTCCAACATGCCATATAGTGATGTCTTTCAACGAACCTATAATAGCCCATGGTTCAAACTTCAAAGTTTTGGACACTTTAAACTTCACCTACAAATATCACTACACATATCACACCCCAATGATGCACTTTACCCTTAGCCATATTGTCTTGTTTTTGGTCATGACAAGATAATAGTACATGTAAAATATTATAGAACGAATAACTAGTTATTTTGGCTGGGTATTTAGTATTTACTAATCAGATACTAGGGCATGTAAAAAAATTCAAAACCATACATGTAAACTCCTTTTGGTATAGTCCTTTTGATAGAAAGTTGTTATACTTGTACTTAATTATGAGACCGTGAAAAAAATAGATAAACCAATTACTTCATTTGGCATAAAGATTTCCATTTTCTGGGTGGCTCAGGAAGGTATAAATAAAATAAAGAGTTTAGTTCCCAGACATAGAAATGTTACCAGCCCTTGATAATGAAAAAATAATATTTAATCAATGTGTCCACTACCTCCTGCTGATTATAGGATTTTATTATAATCTTGGATTCCACAAGTACAGTAAGACAAGAGGGACAGCAAATGCTATTTGTGACTGTTCAGATGAGTATAGAGTTTTAAGTTGAATCAACCAAACAACAGATGACTATCGCTATGCCCACCAAACAAATAACATGGAACCCAAAGAGGGAATCTCCCAATAAACTTCTAGAGAAATAAGTAGACAAATATATAGCATAAATATTAAATATTAGGTACAAAACCAATATTTTATTTTCAAGTTTCCATGTAACACAAATTTCAAGAAACTGATTTGAAGAGAATCGGCTCACATAAAAGAGAAATATAAGATACAATGATTTGAACCTTGACCGAAAGGACAACGTATGTGTTAGACATTGCAAAAATAAGATAGATGATTGATGAAATAATACGTAGTGTGCAAAGAATGGCATCTTTTATGCCATAATAATAGGTCATGCTTTTAACTGCACTTTCAATGCATCTCTTTTAACTTGCTATATCATGATGTCAGTCAACAGACCTAGAATAGAACATGACTCAGATTTTTGAACACCGTAAACTTCTGTACTGACAAAGATCACTAATACGCCACATACCAATGATGCACTTTACCCTTAGCATTGGACCAAATAGGCACTACAAACCTTTTAAATAATAAGAATTCACGGTTGGGAACTCACCAGTGTCAAGAATGTGCAAATCCTTAAGAGGATTCTTCCCATCAGTGCCACCAAACACAAATAAGTTTGTTCCAACAACAGTGCAGCTATGGCTGTCTCTTGCAGAAGGTGGGATCCCTTTCACCATGGGCTTACTCCATGTCTGTTTGCCTGGATCCACAAAAACAAAACGCAGATTCTTAAACCATGACAGTTAACCACAAGTTTTAGATCTCCCACTAGTAAAGACTAAGCATTTTAACAGGGAAACCAGACTTAAAAGCTTAGTTAACATTCAGATAAATAAAGATTTTGAAAACATAAAATGTCATTAGAAAAGAGAAAATTGTCGAAGGAGTTGTGGTGTAATGGTAATAGGTGCATCCTTATGGAATTCAAATCCCAGTCATCACAATAGAGCAGTCCATGATTCTAGGGGACATGTCATGAGGTAGGTTAAGATGTATTGATTATGGGGTGCATGAGATTGTGATATAAGGACTATGGAATAAAGTGAAGTATGAGTCAGGACAGCACATGAGGTTGTGATATAGTGATTACAGAGTACACTCTAGCATGAACCAGGTTTTTACAAATCCCTCATGGAGTGGTCAGGGTACATGAGGTTGTGATGTAATGATTATGAGGTACACTCTAGCATGACCAAGGTTTACAAATCGTAATGAGATTGTGATGTAATGATTATGGGGTACATTTTGCTCCCAACTAAGTTTCCACATAAGGTTGTGATGTAACTGATTATGGGTTACATTATGGCATTAGTCCGGTTTACAAATCTTAAGAATGAGAGCAAGCTTACACACCATAAAAGATTGCAGTCTAGCTTACCCCCAACAACATGCCAGACCATAACATCACCAATATCTTACCAATATATTAAAAAAAAAAAGTAAATGAGCACCAAAGAGGAGACACTCTTACAGACAATTCAGATTCAATATCTAAGTTTCTTTTTCCCTCTGTAAATCATGAGAGAAATCAATATTTTTTTCATTTCCTCCATGTGTCTCGGGTGAAGTCATGTGTTACTGGCGTGGAATAAGTTTGGACCACATTTTTAGGATTTGTAAACTTAAACCTGAATCATGCTGCAATATACCCCATGTTCATTACACCAGATGATTGCTACCTCACCAAATAAGCGTGTAGAGTTATGGACCACCTAACTGTGGTGAGGTAGGTTTGCCTAGTCATACTCTTACCAGTGCCCCCATTACCATTACACCCCCACCCCTTGGACTGGAATTTCAAACTTAGTTAACACTAAGATATATCCATCTTTTGAAAATGTAAAATGTCACCAAAACAAAAGACTGGAAAAGCTTAAAAACCCCTTTAACTAGAGTTCAAATCTTCTATTAACATTCAGATAAATAAGGATGACAAAAACATGAAATGTCTTTTATAAAACAGGACGAAAATTAACAATAATGTAGAGAACGAGATCTGACCGGAATCGAAGACATGAACATCATTCGTCTGGCAATTGTCTTTGCCATAACCACCAAAAACATAAAGAAACTTGCCATTTTTGACAGAGTTGCAAGTATGACCCCATCTCTTGCCAGGCCCCATTGTACCACCTTTCCTTCCTGGAGATTTTTTCCCATCTATACTTGGGGTTTCCTTCGGTGTCTTAGTTTTCAGCTTTACTCTTTCCCATTTCATCTTCACACCAAAATCTTAATCACCCACAGAAAAAAAGACAACAGAAATATATATGTATATGTAGACTAAAAACCAGCTACAGCAACTCTTTTCTGCACACCCAAAAGTAAAATTATGACCAAAGTCAAAAAAAAAAAAAAAATGAGAATAACCCAAGTCAAATCATGGCATTCCCCAAATATAGCAATGAATCTGAGAGATACGACACCATTCAAGTGTCACCTGGATCAAACAAGAATTAGTGCAGCAAAGCAAACTGTCTGTTTTAGCTATGGTTTTAACTGCAATTAGTGAAATGTGTCGCACATAACATGAAACGAGAGGATTTAGCGATATGGGTTTTGAAGGAAAAATGTGTTATAGGCAAAACCTCTTACAAATGACCGCATAAAGAGCATTCCTTATTAAAAATGATAAAGCTTTTTAAAAATATAAGGACTACTGCTCCCCAACATTTCTAAGATAAGCCAAAATAAATAAATGTCTATCTTACGTTGAATGAGGGATAGCTTGTGTTCTACTTAACTACCATGGTTAAATGTTACGAAAGGGAAATGAAAAGCAACGGAAATGGGAGAAATTAACTGCCATGGTTAAATGGTAGGGGAAGAAACTAAATGGGGGATTTGCCCAAAATGAATGCTGTGATAAAAAATTAAATGCCCTTTTGACTAAGTTGTTCGGAGCGTGGCTATGTTGTATTAGATGTGAGTGTTCCATGTTGTATTAGATATTGGGTGTTCTATTGAGTATTTTAGAGAATTATTAATGGTCAATGTTTTATTGTGCACTCATCTCAGTGTTCCATATGAGTATTGGGTTCTTAGAGTTATAAATACTGGTTTTTCACAGTTATATATGAGTATTGGGTTCTAAGTACTCGTTTCTCAGTGTTGTATATGTTGTTAAGTAAGTCTAGTTGCTTGTATATTTGGTTGCTTTATTGTTATATTTTATTCGTTTTAATTAATTTTTTTGGTTGGATTTTCAGAGTTATATATGAGTATGTATGAGTATGAGTTAAATTTGTTGTAGTAGATGTTGTATTAGATGTTTAGTATTCTATTGAGTATGTTAGAGAATTATTAATGGCCAATGTTTTATTGTGCACTCCGTCTCAGTGTTATGTATGAGTATTGTGTTCTTAGAATTATATGAGTACTAGATTTTGCAGAGTTATATATGAGTATTGGGTTTTGAGTATTGGTTCTCATTGTTGTATATGTTGTTCCAGAAGTCTAGTTGCTTGTGTATTTTGTTGCTTTATTGTATTTTATTCTTTTTATATTAATAAAGCTTTGTTTCAATTTATTTTTTTAAAATGTTTAGTATACTATGTAATTAATTTTTTTTGGTTTTCAGAGTTATATATGAGTACTAGGTTTTCAGAGTTATATATGAGTATGTAGGAGTACATATTAAGTTTGTTGTATTAGATGTTGAGTGTTCTATTGAGTATGTTAGAGAATTATTAATGGTCAATGTTTTATTGTGCTCGGTCTTAGTGTTATATATGAGTATTGGGTTCTTAGAGTTATATATGAGTACTAGATTTTTTAGAGTTATATATGAGTATTGGGTGTTCTCAGTGTTGTATATATTGTTCTGTAAGTCTAGTTGCTTGTGTATTTTGTTGCTTTATTGTATTTTATTCTTTCTATATTAATAAAGCTTTGTTTCAATTTATTTTTAAAAAATGTTTAGTATACCATGTAATTAAATTTTTTTGGTTTTCAAAGTACTGGGTTTTCATTTCAGAATTATATGAGTATTGGGTTCTGAGTACTAGATTCTCAGTGTTGTATATGTTGCTCTCTAAGTCTAGTTGCTTGTGTATTTCGTTGCTTTATTGTATTTTATTCTTTTTATATTAATAAAGTTTTGTTTCAATTTATTTTTTGAAAATGTTTAGTATACTATGTAATTAAATTTTTTTGGTGTTAAATAATAAGGTGGTTAAGCTTTGTGACGTGATGATAAATAGGTTATGATTTGTGACTTGACGATAAAGAGTAGAGATAATTTATATTAACTTATTTTGAATTTTTGTGAGTTGTGATAGAGAGATCAAGTGTGGTTTATATTAGCTTCTTTTCAATTATTACAAGTTGGGAAGGTTTTCTCATTTTTAAGAATTTTGTTTGATAATTACATTATACTTTCAGAAGTCAAATCATATAAAGTGGTCATCTTACAAGGAGAATTTTTAACTCTCATATTTTATTTTATTTTGTCACATTGTACTATGTTTATTTAATAGAATTTTTACTAAGAAAAAAAAATGATTTAAAGTTGAGTTTATTTTATTAAACATGTGAGTTTATTTTATTAAACATGTAAGTTTATTAAATTTATAGTGGTTTTTTATCCAGCTGTATGATAGGGTGACACTTTGTTATAATGATAACCTAGTTAGAAAGTGAGTCACTAAATTATATTAGTACAAATAAATTGATAAATTAGTTAAGTTTGGTTTATGTTAGATTTCTTCATTATTTTAAGTTTTAGAAATTGGTAAACCTCTTCTTTTTATGATGTGTTGTTTTTTAATAATTCTCAATGGTTAAATTATAATGTATGTTTACATAAAATTGAAGCAAAGATTTGAGTAACATTATTTTCAGAATCCTCCGGTGCTCAAATATGGTGAGATTCAATCCCAGTCGGCTGAGGCTACTAATGATGGCGAAGAGTCCCCTACAACTAATGGGCTAAATGCCCAAATCCCAGAATCTGATTGCAATAATAGTGTTGAGACCGTTCAACCTTCTTCCAAGCAAAGGTCTTCTCCTGCTATAGATAGGACCACGGTTGGGACCCTAAAGGAGGGGTTTTTTGAGAATCAATCTGTTATTCCTTCCCTGTCCACTAGAATTGGACCTAGTGGTAATTGTAATGACCAAGATGAGTGGATTACCCGTAAGAAAAAGAATCGCAGGACTAAAAAATCTGCTGATGTTGGAACAGATTCTAGGCAAGGAAGACTGACCCTTAGAGAAACAAGGCAACGAGAGATTGTCAGGGAGATTGCTAGTGGTAAACAAAAAACATTGGAGATTCAATCTGAAAAACTTCCTAATTAAGAATTCTTTCTTGGAATTTGAGGGGTTTAAATAGCCCCAAATTTGAGGGGTTTTAATAGCCCCACCAAACAGTTTGAAGTTAAGAACCGTATTTTGGATCATAAAATAGATATTCTTTTACTTCAAGAAGTTAAGATGATTGAGGAGAACTTTAAGGTGATAGCTGATAGAATCTGGCCCAATGATGCTTTTTGCATCAGCCCTGCTATGGGTGCTTTTGGAGGGATCGTTACTATGTGGAATGATGCTAAAATTCATGGTACTCTTACTGTTTCTAGTAAGCATTTTTCTGATTGTCAACTTCTCTTTGCCTTCTTTTAATTGGTCCCTAATCAATATTTATGCCCCAAACACAAGGGCCCTGCGAAAAACCTTGTGGATAGATTTGTGTAATAGCCTT
Source organism: Cunninghamia lanceolata (assembly GCA_027924645.1). Lineage (NCBI taxonomy): Eukaryota > Viridiplantae > Streptophyta > Pinopsida > Cupressales > Cupressaceae > Cunninghamia > Cunninghamia lanceolata. Next base: position 555,446 of record BSBN01000328.1, on the reverse strand, counting down.
TCCACTTCCCCTCGTTCTCTTTGGATGTTGGCTGGAGACTTTAATGCTCATTTATATCCTTCAGAGAAAATTGGGGGTATTCTTGACTATTCTGATAGTATGTTTGATTTTGCTGAGTTTATCAATACCTTTGGGTTGTTGAATGTGGGGCTTCAGAATCAAAATTTTACTTGGTCTAACAGAAGAACAGGGGATCCAATGATACAAGTTAAGTTGGACAGATTCCTTATTTCAAACAACTGGGATAATCACCCTAATTTGAGTTTGGTGGCTTTACCAAGAACCATTTTTTATCATAATCATATTCTCTTTAATTGGATGGCCCAGCATAGGTGCGGTCCCTTCCCTTTCAGATTTGAAGCTATGTAGATTAAACATAAAGATTTTAGGAGTCTTCTGACTCATTGGTGGCAAATTATGGTTCAGGGTACTCCTATGTTTAGGCTGGTCAAGAAGCTCCTTCATATTAAACAAGAGGTCGTGGTTGGAACAAATATAGTTTTGGTAATGTGTTTGTTCAAAAGAAAACTATCTCTGGTAAATTAGTTGACCTTCAAAAATTAATGGCTCAAGGAGTTGTTACAGAAGACATTGCCCAGGAGGAAAGTAATCTAATTTCTAACTAGAAGAATCTTATGAGTAAAGAAGAAATTTTCTAGAAACAGAAGTCCAGAGTTCAGTGGCTCAAAGAAGGGGATCGGAATACTACTTTTTTTCATCTTTCAGCTATGAAGCATAGGAAAGCTAATTCTATTTGTAAATTATGTTTGGAGGATGGCAATATTATCACAGAGGATAATGAAATTAGGAATCAAGCTGCTTTGTTATTTTAGAATTTGATGTCAGAACAAGCTGATAATGCTGTCAATGGGCAGATTATGGATCAGTTCCTTGATAAAATCCCCTCATTGATTACACAGGAGGACAACATCAAAATGTTAAAACCGATTTCTAAGGAAGAGCTTCTTGTTGTCTTATTCTCCATGGGTCCTCTCAAAGCTCCAAGCCCTGATGGCTTTCCTCTGATATTTTTTAGGAATATTGGGATATTGTGGGCTTTGATGTAACTAATGATGTTAGGGATTTCTTTAGAACTAGTAAACTTCTAAAGCAGATCAACAATACTTTTATTGTTCTTATTCCTAAGAAGCCTAATCCTATGCACCTTACTGATTTCAGACCTATTAGCTTATGCAATACCATTTATAAGTTGTGTACTAAATTGCTTATTCTAAGATTCCAACCTTTTCTAGATAAAATTATTTCCCCTTCTCAGAAAGGCTTTGTCCCTGGTCGTCAAATTTTAGATGCTGTTATCTCCACTCATGAAACTATCCATTCTATGGAAAAGAGCAGGATCCCTGGTATGGTTCTAAAGCTAGACATCTCTAAGGCTTATGATAGAGTTTCATTGAAGTTTCTTTTTAAGGTTATTCAAAAATTTGGTTTTAATGATAAACTCTCCCTTCTCATTTGGGGAGCTATCTCTACTGCTAAATTCTCAGTCTTGGTTAATGGGGTACCCAAAGGCTTTTTCTCTTCCACGAGGGGGATTAGACAAGGAGATCCTCTTTCTCCATATTTGTTTATCATGATGGCTGAGGCCCTTGGGAGATATGTTCACTCTAAGATTACCTCTAAGGAAATTGTGGGTATTAAACCTACTTCTTCTATACCTCCTATGTCTTTGCAGTAGTTTGTGGATGATACCATCCTCTTTGGTATCTCATCTGTGGTTGAAGCTAGAAGTTGGAAGAATATTCTCAATGACTATGCCAAAGCTTCTGGTCAATACATAAATTTTTAGAAAAGCAATGTGTATTTTTTCAACACTCAGGGTGATCTCCAGAGAAAAATTATTAATATCATTGGTTGTGCTGAGGCTGATCTTCCTGTTGTTTATCTTGGCCTTCCTCTCACTGTTAAAGAGGTCTCTGAGGGATTTTGGAATGGAATTTTGGAATGAGCTCAAAAGAAGTTGATTGGCTGGAAGGGGAAGCTCCTGAGTAGTGCTGGTAAATTACAGCTATTACGAGCTTCTCTTCAAGGTATTCCTACTTATTTTCTATCTCTTTTTAAAATGCCTAGGTTTATTGTTGACAAATTAGAGCAAATCCACAGAAATTTTCTATGAACAGGTGTGGAAGATAAAAAGAGAATGTCTCTGGTTAGTTGGAAGAAAGTCTGCCTTCTCAAATCCCATGGGGGTCTTAATATTAGATCTATGAGAAATATGAATAAAGCCCTCCTTTCCAAAATTAACTGGAATTTGGTCCATAGCCATAAATAATGGGTGGCCATCATGCAAGCTAAGTATTTACATGGAACTGACAATTTTAGTTTCCTTTATCAGGAGGGGCTTCCTCAGGGCTCTGTTATTTGGAACAAAATGCTAAAGTCTAGAAGCTTACTCAAACAAGGGCTTAGGTGGAAATTGGGGAATGGTAATTCTATAAATTTTTGGGAGGACATTTGGGTTGATGACAAGGCCCTTGATGCTCAGGGGGATTATGGGATTGTTGCTGGTATTGCCAAATAGTGTTTTGGGTCTAAAGTTTGCCATTATATCCATAGTGAGAATGGTATTAGACTCTGGAAAAATCTTCTTGATGTTGTGCTCATCACCCTGAGTTTATCCCTAGGATGAGTTCTATTCAACAAATGTTGCTGGGTGTCAGAATTCCTCTCTTTCTGAGGGAAGATGAGTTGTATTGGTGGCTAGATAAGAGAGGTCATTTTTCGATTAACTCTGCTTACCATTAGTTGATCCCTGATGTTCATAAAAATGAGCTTTGGAGGAAAGTTTGGAATCATAAGCTTATTTCTAAAATTAATATGTTTTGGTGGGTTGTTGTTCATAATAAAATTTTAACCTAAGATAATTTGCAGAGGAGGGGATTCACTCTGGTGAATAGGTGCTTCCTGTTCCTTAAGAAGGAGGAAATTGTTTCTCATTTAATTCTTCACTGTGATTTTGCCATGGAAATTTGGAGTACAATTTTAAAGAACTTTGGCATTCAATGGGTTTGTAATCCTGATATTAGGGAAATCATTGCTAATTGGTGCCCTACTTTCTCACATCCTTGGCTTGTGGAGATTTGGAACCAAACTCTTCCCTACCTTGGTTGGACTTTATGGAAGGAATGGAATAACAGAATATTTAGGGAAGCTGTTAGGGATTCCTCTCAAGTCTTCCAATCTTTTTCTAAGATCCTCATTGAAAGTGTTGTTAGCTCCCACATCAAAACTACTAACAAACCACTTACTCAAGAGGAAGAACAAATTGCAATCAATTGAAGAATTTTAAACCAAATTCTAGCATATGATAACTCTAAACAAATTCAGAGATTAAATACTAGATGGATCCCTCCAAGGTCCCATTGGTTCAAACTTAACTTTGATGGAGCTTCTAAGTCTAATGGTAAGGCTAGTGGTGGCGGGATTATCAGGGATGACAAAGGGAGGTTGGTTGTTGCCTATGCTGGTGGGATAGGTATTCAAAGTAATAATTATGCTGAAGCCTCTGCTCTCTTATGGGGGGTGAAATTAGCTATTTTGCTTGACATTCCACATTTGCATATCCAAGGGGATTCTAAATTGATCATTGATGCAGTTACTAAGGCGTCAACATGTGGGTGGAAACTCAAGGACATTATTGTAGATATCCAAATCCTTGTGCAGAGGATCTCTAGAGTGGAAATCTCTCATATTTATAGAGAGGGGAATAGGGTTGTTGATGCCCTTGCTGATTATGGTTAGCAATTTTTAAATTGGCGATGTTGGCGCCAATTTAAAAATATTCCTATAAATATAAGGGAATTGATTCAAAAAGAGATGACTTGTAAAGGATGACGCATCATACAGAGGGTGCCAGCCTGTTCAGTCAATTTTTTTGGGTGTTGCTGACATGTATTTTGAAGTACGAGCTCTATTGTACTTCTTTGTTTAATGTCATTTCATTTATCACTCGTGTTAAGGTGAGTTGGTTATATGGTAATCATAGGAAATTTATGATTATCATTCTCGAGCATGGGAAGGGCTAGCTTCATTTGGTTTTTAGGAAGGCATTCCTGATTAATGATGACCCATGCAATCTCATTTTCATTATTCCTTCTCAAGCTGTTACAATTACCTTTCGCAAACACTCTATGAATTCTTGGCTTTGTGTTTTCCATGTCTTTGAGAGAAAGGAGAGAATGGGAGGAGACAGGATTTGCACGGAGCCAATTTCCTACTACGAATTCAAGGAAAACGTTGTGGTTTGGCATTATTGCAAGGAAGGTGGAATCATCCCTTTTCTAGAATGCCTTAATGGATGTGATGAGAATTTGTCTGTGCAATTTGCCTGGTCCTAGAAAAATTGCAAAGTTATTGTAGGGAGAATTGGTTTTGAGATCTATGAGCAAGTCATTGCCATGGCAACTGGTCTGTCTACTAAGGGGACTAAGTTGCAAAGGAAGGCGAAAGTGGCTAATCATTCAAACCAAAAGCTATTTTTGGCGGAAGGAGAGGAACTAGTTCCCTACCAGGGAGGGTTTGAACGTGCCAAGCTGCCAGAGCCATGGGGTGAAATGTGCTTCCTTCTCATGAAATACTTCACATTGGAGGGTTGGTTTACCAGGTTTTATAATTACCACCTCCCTTTGCTTAATCATTTCAGGCATAATGCTCTTAGCAGTTTCCCTTTCTATTTATTGTCGTCCCTTGAACACTCTATTTTTAGGGCTAAAGCTAAGATGGATAAGAAACCCTCTAAAAAGCCTATCCCTTTGCACCAAGGTCTTATCCTTTGTTTATACATTTTTCATCTTGCTTTGGAGCAGCCTAAGCTAATTCAGACTCTTAGTGGTAAGGTTTCTGCCAACCCTGATGATATTGTAGTTTTTGAGGAACCTTGCCCTTCCCCTGCTTCTCACAAAATGACAGGGGTTTCTTTTTCTATGACCACTAAGGAGACCACCACGGTGAAGGTTACTCATACTTCGGCTTCTAAAGGGAGTGTGAAAAACAAGAAGAGAAAAATCAGGGAGTTGGATGAGGATATTGTGGGGGACGTTGTGGGGACCCATAAGAATCTGAGCAGTGACCCTGTGGAACCTGGCAATAAACATAAAGCTAATTTGTATGCTAAAGAAAAAAAGGAGGGATTCTCTTATGGGGTAAGGAGGTCGGGTAGGATTATTGGTAAGCCTGCGCTGCAAGCTAAACTAATTGACTACTCTAAAAGTTCTTCTGATGCCTCCAGGTAGGGGGATGATCAACTAAATTCTAAAGATTTTGATTTTCAAGAGATCTCTGAAGATGATGCAGGTAAGAATGAAAGGAAACAGGTTGATGATTCGGGAGGTGCTGACAGTGATCCTGTGGACAATGCTGGCGAAGGGGAGAGGATGATCATGGAGGAGGCTGGTGATGAGACTGAGGAAGGGGGTGACCATAGGCATGAGCTTGCTGTCTTGAGGGGTTGTGTGGAGGATTTGAAGCAGAAGGTTTCTTCTATGGGAGAGCTCATAAGCAGCGTCCTCAGTGGTACGGCGATGCTTAACCTCTCTCTGTTACAGGATCTTGGGACTTGTGCTAATGAAGAGGAGGAGAAATTCAAAAAACTTGATGAATTTGTTGAATTTCTGGCTAAAGGCTGGGAGAATATATCTCCTTAGTTCTATTTCTTTTTATGTTGTCTATCATTTGCTACTTACTATCTGATGTCTATAGGTTGTTTATGTTGTTTATGTTGTAGTGGTCTTGAGGCTCTTTTTGTGCTTGAGCCTCAGCGGTCTCTTTTTGTCTTAATGTAAGGGTTCGGCCCCTGGTTTTTGCTGACTTATATAATCAAAAACATTATTTTTAATAATAAAATTATTGTAGAAATTATTGTTTTAAAAAGAAATTAACTAAATTATACTATATATTTTATTAATGAAAAATATATTTAATGTTTATGTAATAAAAAATTAAACAAAAAAGATGGTGTTATTTTCCCAAAATAAAATGGTTTCAAATGGTAGTTGTGCTCCAATGGATTCTTAATAATGAGATTGATTGTTGATTGTTCACATGGATAGCATAACATTACTTTTCACTTGTTGATGATAATGGCTTGATTGAGGGTTGATGTATAGATTTTTGGGTGATAAGATGGATGGTTAAGATTTGATTAGAAATGGATGATTAAGATTGATTGAGACAACATTAAGGTAAGAATGGAAGCTTCTAGGGCATATACTTATGTGAATGGTTGAGATTAAAGATAAATGGATGGATAGGATTGAATGAGAGGAATTAGAGCAAGGATGGAGGCTTATAGGGCTTATCATTATGTGAATGGCTAAGATTAGAAGATGTAGTATGAAAATGAGTGGTGGAGATGTAAAGTTATTTTGACTTTTGTGGGAGTGTCTAGGTTCAATGAATATGGACAACCTCTTAGTGGTCATGTGACCTTTTTAGATTTTTAATTTATTTATTTGTGGATAATGGATAAGGATGAGATTTAATTAGGATAAATGGGGATTAAAATAGAACTTTAGATTTTTAGATTTTTTTTTTTATGGTAAGTGCTACCAGAGGGGGTAGCTCCTTTTATTGGAAGGAAAAGAAGTTAAATTGCGAGTGAGATGGTATTGATCCCATCCACGAGTACAGTGACCCTCTTCAGCTATTGAGAGGAAAAAAGATCACCAAAAACACTAACATAGTTAGCAAAGGCAGTCATCTCACAATTCTCCAAGCCATCTCGAAAAAATCTTCAACGCTTCTGCAACATTTTGTTTCTTTTTTACGGCGTCAGCATCAAAAACTTCAGCAATGCATCCTTTCTTTGGATTAATATTGATCTTTGTGATTGATTTCATTACCTCAATTATCTCGTCGTTCACCACAAAGCTGGCAAATCTTGAGGCACAGTGCATTGCTCATGTGGCTTGGGCCACATTAGTGCAGAAGATCTCTAGAAACTCCCCATCGTGTGTATGGCCAGCGTACAAAGCCTTTTACCCAATAATATACTTGATCACTTTCTTGACCTCGACATCCTCTACTTTAAACAGTATACTTAGTTGTTGCTCAATGTTATCATCTTCACACTTGCACTTCAATCTGAAATGCCTTTTGTTAGCCATCGCTTTGATGGAGAAGTTTGAGCTCCCTTCTCCTATTTATAGGATTTCCAGCCACTGCGACCTTCACACGCCTCCTCGAGCGAGAAAATGAGGAGTCTGAACCACAATCCATCTGTAGGATTGAATGGATACTCTCAGAATGCATCGTGGAGCAATAATATCCTCTGCAATAAAATTGGTCCAACTCCTCTTTTCTTTTCCAGTCCCAACCCACAAGCTAAAGTCTTCTACCTCCCAAAAGGACTAAGGAATCCCAAGACAGATTTTATCTAGATTTTTGCCCTTCTAAGCTACAGTTCTATGCCACCAGTTTCTTTCCACGGCTTGAATCTCTTTTTGCTGACTTGACTAACACCTTATTGGCTAACCTAACCATCACCTAATCTGGGCATCAGATTAGGCCGCACTCTCCTACAAGTCCGTTGAAGAGGTATGTAGAATGATAGAGGATAACATTGGTGAAATTGTGAACATAAAATGTAAGATAAAAGTTGAGACGGTCTTTACAAGCTGGGATGAGGAATTATAGCACAAATGGAAAAATCTAAAAAAGGCCCATTGGAGAAATTAGGGACAAGAGAAGGGAAAGAAGGGAGACCAAATGGATACCTCCAGCTCCAGGGAGAGTCAAGCTAAACTTTGATGGTGTCACAAAGGCCAACCAGGGTATGGTTGGCATTGGTTGTATCATAAGAGACAGTAATGGCAAATGTATGGGGCCAATCTCAAAAAAGGTTGGGTGTGCCACTAACAATGAGGTGGAGTTTGAGGCAATGGCCATGGGGCTCGAATTCTAAAAGAAGAATGGTTTTAAAAATGTGGACATTGAAGGGGATTCACAATTATGCATTCAAGTTATTCTTAGGAAGGACACTCTAAACTGGAACTCAAAAATTGGGTGAACATGACTTGGTCTATTCTGAGTGATTTAGGTAACTTCACGGTAGCCCACACCTTTTGGGAAGCCAACATGGTAGCGGATAATCTAGCAAACCATGGGGTGTTCCAAAATGAATGTACAATTGTAGATGAGGATACCAACAAATGGTTGGGGTTGGATTGAATCATCAATAAAGAACGGACAATATATTCCTAAGAGAAGTAAGGCTGGTATTGTCCAAGGGATTCGACATGAGGCTCATCGAGCTACATACCCAATGGTATAAGTTTGAAATGGCAACGTGCAACGCGGGTGAGGATAAGATTTGGCAGAGTGTGCAAGATTTTTAGATTAATTAATTAAATAATAAAATTATTTAATTAATTAATGGAGAGGGATGTGGGAAAATTAAATTAATTAAATAAATATAATTTATTTAATTAATTTGATGAAAGGGGGAATGGATACTAAAGGGATCATCCGAATTAATTAAATAAATATTATTTATTTAATTAATTAGTGTTAGGATGAATGTGGTTTAGGATGAAATTAGGATGGTGTTGAAAGGCGTCGAAAGTGACATTAGAGGTGTGGTCAATTTCAAGTGTTTACATTTTGCCCCTCTTTGAGATGGTGTTGCAACTATGAGAAGTAACATCATTTCAAAGAAGATAAGATATGGATGCCCCAACCACTCGAAGGAGTGATGAGGACGAATGTAGAGATGTGATGCCCCCTCGAAAGGATAGGCAGGTTTGAAGAACATGGGTATGCTCTCAAAATGGATGAAATCAAGATGAGTTGAGAGAGAGGTGACAGATGAGATGGGTGAATGATATGTCATGTTGCATTGGGTAAGCAACCATGGAATTTGATATAGCACTAGACATTTTGCACCAACGTATAAAGACCAGGGTGACGATATGCCTCGTGCATAAAGGACTAACACAAAAGAAAAAGACCACAAGCAAACATATGTTGTATAGGACCATGATATGGAAAATCATGATGTCATTGTGGCAGTATGCTGCAAGGACTGATGCAGATGCAAGTAAAATGATAACACACACAAGCAAACAAACGTGCATGCACAAATGATTCAAAGACAAACAAGGTTATTGCCCCTATCAAACTAAAAATTGATGGATAATTGATTGATTGATTTGATGATGAGGATAGTGTTGTTGATATGGGAACGATATATCCCAAGAACAACACAAGGATTGGGAACGATATATCTAAATGATGCTTGATGATGATAGAATTGTTGATGTGGGAATGATATATCCCAACGATGATGATGATCAAGTTTGCAGCATGGCTGGGAACAAAACTAATGGATGCTTATGGATAATTTACTTAGACTGCTTGGCTAGATTGGTGTGGATTAAGGATTGCTTGCACTTGGATTTATTACATTTATTTTCTGTGAGATGGTTACATTGGATGGAATTTGGATAGCATTTTTGCTTGATACCAATGACGAGGAAAAACCAAGTCTAGGGACAAGGATGAATGGAGGATTGGATTGACAGATTAAGGGATTGTCAATAATGGATAGGATGGATGGATTATTGATAGTGGATGGGATGGAGGGGATGGAGGGGTTCAGGATGTGATATCTAGAGACTATGTCACATAAGAATAATATGCCCCACTCTAGATATGTCACTCAAGACTATGTTATAATGCTCATGACAATAGAGGGATAGGATTGGTTGGAAAAGATTGGGTACATCAAGAGATATCCAAAGCATGTTTCAACATTATGCCCTTGTCCTCATCAAGATAAAAAGTGGGAAGGGGGATGGGTTGGGGAGATGATGGTATAGATATGTGGATATAAGGGATGGGTAGGATAAGATGGGAGTGATAAGATGTGATAGACGAGACAACTTGCCCCCAAGTGTAAGGCATGTAAATACTCAAATTACACATGACGACCATGAATGGATTTTCCTCATGGTACTTATCCGAGGCACCATGAAATGGTTTTCACCGTCGGATGAGTGATTTCTCTTTACTATTTTGACTTTCTTTTGTTTTTTGTTTTTTTAATTTTTTACTTTGTTGATTGAATAATATTGATAGTTTGATATTCAAAGACTCTTCTCATGTCCTTATCCATCTGATATAGTTGAAGTAGACGCTCTTCTCATAACATGCTAGTAGTGACCTGCCTAGAGTAATTAGTGCTCTTATACATTCCTTTGATGTTGTCATGATCCTCATTGATAATTGAGTTGGCCTTATCCAAATGTTTACATCTTGATAGGGTACCATCATAGCCCTTGTGATAAAGCATTGCTACCACAATGCAACGGATTTAGGAGTTGGGGTTTTGGGATTTGAGGCATGATTTTGGATTTGGATGGGTGATGTTGGATCTGGAATTAGGTGATTGAGGTTTGGAGGATTTAGGTGGATGGATTGGTGATTTAGATGGTGTTAGAGGATTCTTGACTCACCATACTTGGGATGGTGGATTTTGGATTTTGGATTAGGATGGTGATTAGGACCGACATCATATACAATGTGGGAGGTGGTAGACACCTATTATATGTAACATTCTTATACACATTATGTGTTGGGAGAAATGATAATCTTAAAGATGGTGGACACCTGTTTATTGCAATGTGCATCTTTTGATGTGGCTCCATGTTTTGCATGATTACTAGAACTAGATATTTTGCTTTGCTTGATTTGATTGATTCACTTTTCTTTGGGACCCAAATTGTTTTTATATGTTCTTTTTTTTTATTCAATCACATTTAATGCTTGATTTAGAGCTATTGCTTTGTGTGCTTTAGAATGTTGTTGGTCCAAATTGACGGGTTGGGGATGTGGAAGATAAAGTTTAATGTTAGGGATAATGGAGGTGGAATGGTTATTAGTAGCAAGCTTGTTATAGGGACTATGAATGGTCCCTATCTTGATGCTTTTATTGGATGAAGTTACCTCAGTGATCACTGAAGTGTCATTAACACCATCAGATTGCTTAGATGATTGATATTTGAGGCATTCGCCATGAATAATGTAGATTGGGATAGACTCTAGGATGCCTTGTTCATGAAGGCCCAATCTTTTTCCTTGATAGTTCATACTTTACATATCTTGTTTGTAATAAGATACTTGTTGTTTTCGAAGCATGATGATAGCCCATTGGTATGTTTCCAAGAACTATTAGAAATTTTTATTGTCCCATCTGTGAGAAAACTTGATTGGATGAAGGTGGAAGATCCTAGTTGATGGGATGCTTGTGCTATCTCATTGTGTACACTTGTAGTGCCTTTATCATGGTTCATGTTTGTCCTGTCTTGATCATTGTTTGTGCTTGGCATTTCTTGATCACCATTTGTTCTTATCATGTCTCGATCACTTGAATGCCCAATGATAGCTTGCTCATTGATGTGTTTTATATGATCAATGTTATTTACTTCATGGTCAATGTGTTCATGGGGACTAAATGTCTCATTATGAGGTGTTGTTGGATGATGGATAGGGCTAACTGAAAGATGGATAGGAGTAGTGTGGGTTTCTTGATCATGGATGGGAGAGATTTTGATCTCTTGATCATGGATGGTGTAAAGTTGGTTGAGAGGATCGCCATGGTTCTCTAGATCATAGATAGGATCTTGATCATAAATAGGAGCAACTTGGAAAGTTAGATCTTGAGTAGCTTGGGTAGTTTGATCTTGAGTAGCTTGGATAGTTTAATCTTAACTTGGTTAGGTGCAAGGTTGATCATGCTTTGGATTTGATTCTTGACATAGCTCTTGAGTTTGGATAAGAATGGAAGTTTTTTGGATAGGCTCCATATGCTTTGGATGCTTGACAATATTGCATAATGGATTTTGACTTGAACTCATGGTAAGAGACTCTTTGATAGGCTTGATAGGCATTGGATTGCATGATGGTTTTTTCATGGCACTAGGAGGCTCGTGTTCATGTTTAATAGGTGTGGGATTGATTACTTTCTCAATGACATGTGTGCATGTGCTGGAGAGGGATGACATTGGATGAGTGGAGTTGCATGAATCCACAAATTTGCTTTTGCTTTTATGCTTAGGATCCTTTGCTAACAGTTCTTGGAGAAAATTTTCCAAGTTTTGTTTTGTTGTGGATTTGAGGGGGGTAGATGATGCTAGTAGTCCTTGGATAAAGTCTTTCATGAATTGTTTAGATAAGGGATGATTAGGTGATGGGTGAGTGGGTTTAGAGGATGGATGGTTGGATTGATGGGGTCGGTTGGATTGCGAAGGTTGTGAGGGTGGAGGATTTGCATAAGATGTAGAGGCTAGAGTGGTGCTTCCTTTATCAAGGTTGGTATGAAGATGACATATGGACATTTGATTTTGGTTCATGGGGTAGCTAGTACTATCATGTTCTTGGTTTAAGGGATCTTGATGGTTATACACATTCATGAATCTATGACGTAAAATCAGGGATAATTTACCCACAGTGATGGTGTCTAGATACGCATTGTCATATTCAGTTGTAGCTAAATCATAAGGTTCACTAGGATAGTCATTTTGATCTACTAGGCTATTAGTATCTATGTTACTCGAAACGTGACTCATAGGTGAGTCAGCCTTGATTCGCACATGAACCCTCTCCTTGCAATGGGTGACCTCTAGGTCAGTCCCTCTCTCGTGGTAGGAGCCAGTTGAGTGAAGGCGAGACCTAGGGGTAGTTCTACTCTTGAGGGAGTAGAACATCACAGAGAGCGATTGGCTTGTTCTAGGGCCTTATGTTGTTGGCTAGTTGTCAAGCCCTTTCTATGGCTATGGTTGTTGAGATAATAATATGACCCAAAGGTTCACCTATGATATTTCTCCTATTTGGATTTCTAAGATTCCAATGCCTAGTGGGCAAGCTATTGTGTTTGTTAATGTGCCTAGCACGTTGTAGTCTTTCTTCGTGAGCTTGAAGTTGTTGGATTTGGTTATCTTGTTGCACAACCCTAATGATATGTTCTTGTTCTTGCTCTTGTGTAAGTTGTGGCCTAAGGTTGATTTCCTCTAATTCCTTAAGGATAGCCCTAACCCATTCACCTCTAATCCCTAGGCACATTTGAGTGCTTGGGTAAGATAAAGTTGACTAGAGTTGACTTTGTCTTGACCTAGGGTTTTACTTGAGTTGACCTAGGGTTTGTTGTTTATGTTGACTATGTGAAATGTACCTCATGATTAAATTTAGGGTTTTAATTATGTGAATCAAAGTATACCTCATGGTTGAATCAAGGGTTTTGTGTACAAGTTTTGTTTAAATCTTTTCTAATGTTTTTGTAATTTTGTGTTTTTTATATGGATGCAACTATATGAATGCAAGCTTTTTTGTTCTTTTCTTGGAATCAAATAATGAAATGAGCTAATTATCTATGACTTCAAAAATGAATGCACTTTACTACGAAGTTACCTAATGTAATTTATACTATGTTTTTGGTTTGGAAATGATTTTTTATCTAAACTACAAACTCAAGAATACTTGAAATTAACCTAATCTATAAATTGCAATGAAATGAATTTAACAAATCTAATCTACTTAACTTGAAATGAAACCTATCAAGGAAAATGCAATAACAAGGTTACTTTTTCCAAGAGCGAATTGTGATTTAATTACTACCCAAGAGCATTAAAGAATCTAGAATATAGTCAATGCACTACCCTCAGAAATCCTTTGTATGGCAACCTCTTTGTCCTCTTACAACAGTGGGGTCCTCCTCTTGGCGGCAATTGTGAAGAGAGCAAATGATCAAATTGAGCTTGAGAAAGCTAATGATTGAGCTCTAATTGAGCTCTGAGCACTATATGAGTGTACTAAATGGGCATAATTGTCTTGGATTGAGCAAATATGAGCATTGGTATGCTTTCAAAAGCTTTGGAAAGCTTTGATATCTTATGCTAAGCAAAAATAAAAGGCGTGTGCATCCTCAGTGAGAATCAAGGATGCTAGTGGAGAGCAAACAACAAGCAATGAATGGCTGCAACTATAAAATTTGCCTCCCTTATTGCTTGAGGGAGGGGGTATTTATAGAATAGAATGGCTCATGATAGGTAGGGATGATCGAGGAGTTTACTCTCTTGATTGGAGAGTTAACAAGTTTGATGGAAGAGAAGACTGGGCTAATTAGGGAGTGATGAAGCTATGAAAGCTTATCACTGGATGAGAAAACAGAGTTTGCACGAGTTAAAGAAGTGATAAGAATTAGATCAATAGAGTTAATTATGCATGATTGATGGTGATGGATGGGCTAAGAATAGTTTAGTCTATGTTAGGATCAAAACTTCATGAAAACTAGAGCAAAAATGAAGCTTTTTGAGGCCTAGATCAAAGAGAAACATATGCATGAAAATACGACAAGGTCGCCCATGGGTTGCCCCTTTTACTAGTCAAATCCCCCATGGGTCGCCTGGGGGGGATCCATGGGCTACCCTCAAAGGAAGGGGTCTAGGTGAAAAATAGGGGTTCGAGAATGATCTTGGGGGGGAACAAGCAATCTGTCTTCAAAGACAAGTCAAACAAATAATTTAAATAGGATCCCCCCTTTCACCAGTAAGGTTGCCCAGGGGGGATCCAAAAATAATAGGGGGGATCTGGAAATGACAAAAATTAAGTCAATTCTAAAAGATGGGTTTGGTCTGGGAGGTCATTTAGAGGCCTCCAGAGGACAAAGACACATGGAAAGGACATAGGAAAGGTGGAATTAGCTCATTATGATGAAAATTAGCTATGTAGGCAAGGTCAAACATGTACAAGAAGAAATGTCGACAAGGGGGAAAGTGAAGAAAATTTAGAAATAAGAAGAAATGATGATGTTGTAGCGTAGGAAAAATTACTCCTCAATTGAATAACTTCAATTAAGTGAATTCTCCACTAATGCTACACTCGGGTTCTGCTATATAAGGTTTTAGATGTACAAGAACCTACTCTAGGTCTTAACAGAACCATTGTGTGTCCTAATCAAAGCAGGACAACTAGACTAGGTGCTTAACAATGAAGGGGAAAGAACAAAACTGTTGAAATTGAAATACTATAAGTAGAATTGAAAGAAATTGATAGCATAGGCAGAAAGGAATAGGTGTTACGCCCCATTTTAAAAGCAAACTTATTTCATCTTTTATTTCAGTAACAACTAGTTAAGAGAGAAATAATTATGATGATTATGAAGTTACAATAGTTTAGAAAAATGAGTTTATTTCATATTTTTGAAAATGCAATGAAATGATATCTAAAATGTTATTAATGAAATTTAATGATTGTGTGATGGACTAACTACTCGCGTGCACATGAGGTGTATGCAAGGATAGAGTTTCCCCCTCCATATGTTGAGGGAGAGCATCACTAGGGAGAGGGTTATAGATCGCAAGAACCAAGTGATTAATGTGCCATCAGAGAATGCACAGACACACACATTTTAGATTTTTCATCAATATTGGAGTAAGTCTTAAACCTTGTCATTGATCATAATTGTGATACTTTACATCGCTATCTTCTTGGTGATGTGGTGTCAATGTCTTGATGACAATTTTGTTGTCCATGTTGACAAATGAGGAGGTTATGATCACCTCTGTGTGTTAGATTTACTTGGGAAGTCGACATATTAGGTAGATTTTGTATTCATCAAATGCATAATGAAAGCATTCATTAATGCATCATTGGCATCAATAATAAGCCTATTATCATTTCAACCCGTGCATATTAAAGTCTATTAGTGAGGGACGGTTTTCCCCCATTGAATTATTCCTAGTTATTAGGGAGAGTGGGAAGGAGCAGTAGCTCCACTTCCCTATTTTCTTGGGTTGAGGCCATGGGTGGCAAAGAAAGATAAGAAGAAAATATAGTTTTGAAACTGCTCAAGGGAGGAGATAAAAAACTTATGAGTTATTTTTGCAAAAACTACAACTCAACTCAGTCTTACAAGAGTTTATAAGACATCACTGGTTCAAAAAAAAACTTTTAGGTAGAACAGTCTAAAGGATTGTAGCGTTGACAAGGATAAAACTTGGGAAGGTGATAGCATTATTATTCCATCGTAAAAGGTATGTAAAATAACTAGTTTTAAACATCTGTCATACTTGTAAAAATGAAACATGTTTTGAAGTATTTTTGTGCCTATATAGGCTGCCAACTTTATGTTTCTTGGTATATTATGTAATGCACCTATATGAAGGTGTTGTGTAGTGTATATAGATTACTTGTTGTGCCCTTAAGACTGCTTCATGGTAGGTTGTGCCTTCAAAAAGGTCGATAAAACATAGTAACCTACTCATTAAATTTCAGCCTGTAAAGGCCAATAACACCATGATAATGATGTTATTACCTAAGCTTGAAAGTCTCCTTCCATTTAGTCTAACATGCACTTGAAAATAGTTGCAAAGATTCAAAATAGTGCTTTTTTAAGTTGTCATATGTAAGTCACAGGGTATGAAGTTTTCCTATAGCACCTGTAATAGGCTGATAGTTATATACTTTTTGAATTTAAAGAGTTGACAGTTGATGGCTGAACCCTCAATAGTAAATTGAACTTAAGTTATGCCTTTGAGAGGCCAATGTATTCATGTCACCAAGTGTCTTGTATAGACGTCTAAGTAAGGGCTTAAAACTAGTAAAATTGTATTAATGTTATGGCCTTGAGGCTGATATAAATGTATTTAAATACATGTTAACATATACCCATAGAAGACTGTTTAAAAGAGTTTAACCACGTGCTTATAAGGCAGGTATTAAACCATTGTTTAGTGTTCAAACTTCATTTCTTATAGAGCCTTAATAGGTCGATAGGCTTAGCTCATTTATTGTATTGTTTTTACACTCTTTATAATGATTTTATGAGTTGATAAAACTATAGTTTACATTATTTATGGCAATGCCTGAGTAAGGCCATTAGTTTCGTTTATCTAACCATGCCTATGTGAGGCAGATGTTTATATATATTTATCCTTAAAATAGTTGAGGCCGATAACCTCGCAATATACAAAAAAAGTTAGTTTAAAAGAAACTCTATTACTTTAACACTATGAAAAGGTGAGCCAAGTATGACTCAATTTTTGTATGAGGCCAAAAGGCTGAGAAGTATGCACTTAATGTGTAATGAAAACATTGTGATAACTCGTATCAAACCCAAGTTGATAATGTCTATTATAAGTTTCATTTTCACTATGGATAGCCGTGGTTTCATTATTTATTGACTAAGTTAGACCAATGGCAGTATTAAGGCCATATGGTAAGATTTAATATACTATCAAATGATAGTACCACTACCATCAGAGCTGAATGCTTGTCCTTATGAGAAAAGACATGAATAGATATTTAATCAACTATAACATAGCAACAATGATTGTGACTAAATAAATATTATGTGTCAAAGAGTACAAGTGTTTCCAAACACGTCAATTTAAATGAGAATATGATATAGATTATTTGACAAGTTATAAGTCGAGTAAAAACTTAGACTAAGGTAATCACTCCTTGGTGGCAAGAACATAGAGGCCATAGTTGATAATGATAATGCTATATGATAAAATCTTGCATATCTTAAAGAATGAAAATCTTATCTACTCTTAAGCACAAAATCAGAATTGACTAGTCATTGAGTAGTTGATAGGTTGTCATAGACCCAAGATTACAAGTATGCAAAGAGGGGCTCAACGCAAGTACTTAAGTCACCCAAACTCGTACCTTATAGATGCCTAGTTGACCTATAGTTAATGCCAATTAGATAGGTATAGGGTATAACTTATTAAAATACTTTGAATTAATCATCAATCCAAAGTGATCGAAAGAATGTTTGTCTCCAAGTCAAGAAAAGAATGTGTGAACATATGACTCATTTATATGAAACTTTGGCCAAAGTAATGCAAAATCCCTTCTTGCATTGTCTGTTCATCATGTCCTTGAATTGCACAAACAGTCAGGTGGGTTGTTCATAGCTAGAGCTAGACTTGTTCAACTAATTGCTTCTGCTAGGATACTGCACTAGTTCTTAGATGGCATAATTAATCAACTTGATTCTCATTATCTATACCCTCGTGAAGAGTATGGCCACTTCTAGTAGGAAGGTATGCAAGGGACCGCCAGTCTGTGGTTGGAGGAAAAGCACCAGAGTGATGCCCTCCCTCTTACAGTGGAATTGCCGAAGACTTGTGATGTAGAAAACATTGCTTCATTTGAATATGTAATTAAATATTGTAAGTCGCAAGAAATACAACCATTAAATATTGTAATGAGTACTCTAATGTAATTATGAAAAGTGTAATGTTGAATTTCATATATGGAGCATTTTTTTATTATTATTGAAAAACTACCCATATTTAAGTCATTTATTTCAAATATTAGTGTTATATTCAGATGTGCATGTTACATATGATATCAGAGCTACTAGGTTCAACACTTGGAACTAGGAGCTCATTACAAATTTATGTTGTTTAGCAGATGAGATAACATTTGTATGTTGTTCTTGTGTTAGAATGGCAGGAAAAAAAACATAGAGACGAGCCAAGAAAACAAAAATTAAATTTTTTCCTAAAGTCACTGTTAAGAAGGAACCTTTTTCCAAGATAAAAATGAAGGAACCAATGAGTTACACTGATTGGGCTTGGCTCACTGATTTTGAGATGCTTGCTGATGCACTAAAGCACATCCGCATCGAGAGGAGGAAAAAATTAGAGGTAACAGAAAAGTCGTTAGCCCCCACTACTGTAAAGATTGGTAAGCCTTCTGCACATCGTGACATGTCATTTGGGTGTGGTTGAGATGAACCATCCATAGGAAGGGAGGTGATGATGGAGTACCTACGTGTACATCCACCCTCCAAATTTGTGTTAATTGATTCTGAGAGGGAAGATGAACCTGAAGAAATTCCTTTATTTGATAGTGACCTATAGACACATGAGTGTGTGTGTGTGTGTGTGTGTGTGTGTGTGTGTGTGTGTAAACAAAGAAGTTTTGTTTTGAAATAAGGATGTAAAATCCACTCTGTGAAAAAATCAAAATTTTGGTTTTCTGTACAAAAGTTGTATATGTGAAATATTAATGAGCTTTTTGTATTTAAAATATGAAGTTTTATTTCATGCATATAAAAGTTCATTCTTAATGAATATTTATGCAAATGATAGATGTGGATAAAATACCATCATGGATTACACTAGAAATCATCTAGGAGGGAACCAAAATAACCCAAATCTTGAAGATAACCCAATGGCAAAATTAGACCAAATCTTGTCTGTTTTAAATGAAACCAAATAAAGATTGGAAACCCTAGAATTGGAAGTAAGAGGGGGAGAAAACAAACATTAACATCACTTTGAAAGAGGGGAAGAATATAGTTTTAAGAGTGAACCAAGAGTGAATAAACAAGACTCTCTGGTTCACAGTGAGGTAAAAACTCATCTCACCAATGAGTTAGCTAGAGATATGGAGAAGGTTACACTCTCTAAGTTTGATGGAACTGTGAGTTAAGACGCAGCTGAGGCTTGGCTAACAGAGATGGAGAAATATTTTGAGATAAGAAATTAATTTGAGATTACCAAGGCTGTATGGGGAGCTTACTAGTTAGCAGGAGAAGCATCCACATGATGTATATATAAGAAAATGGAATTAGGGCTAAGTTCCTTAAGTCTAACTTGGGATTAGTTTGTGGCCATTTTTAGGAAAAGGTGGTTGCCCCAATTGTATTTTGACTAGAAACTAACAAATTTCCAAAATCTACTGTCATTGAATACTAGGAAAATAATTCACAAGGTTGTTGAAATATGTACTCCAATTTCAGAAGGATGAAATATTTAGGATAAGGAAGTTCATTATGGGCTTGAATGATCAAATTAGAGAAGTAGATGTCCATGGACCCACAACCATGGATCAAGTCTTTGAGAAATCCATCAAACAAGAACAAAATCTCAAATCTATTTATGCATATCAAGAGAAATACTGTAAGACATTCAATTGGAATCGTTCCTCGACATCCTTCAAAAGGAGAAATGGAAATCAAGAATCTAGAGGGAGAAACCATGGTAAAGGTTCCAGGTACAATAGAAATGAACCCAAGGATGGGAACAAAGATAATCATTCTAAAAAGAATGATGATGATCCTAATTGCCCTTTGGCAAAGAAAGGTCCCTTTGGAGGATATTTTACGTGTGGAGGAGACCACTATGCTAATCAGTACCCCACTAAGAGCCAAGGGAACCCATATCATGGTAATCCCTTGCCATCACAACAAACATCTTTTCAACAAAGGATCCATGCCACTTTGGACAATCACCAAGCAGATTACCAAATCACTCCCATTGAAACTATAGGTAACTTATTTGGCATCCCAGTTTCAATTTTCATAGATACAGGAGCAACTGAGAATTTTATTACACCTAGCTTACTTTGTAAAATTCCTAGATGATCTAGATTCATGGTGAAGCCATGGTCAGCAGAGAATGCAAACAAGACAAGATCTCAGGTAGAGCAATGCCTATTCAAAGCTAGAATGAATATACCCATTTTTCCACCGAAGTCAATTTGTATGTAGCCCCTCTAGGATCATATGATGTCATCCTAGGTATGAATTGGTTATGCCAACATAGGGAAAAGGTAGACTATTTTTCCAAGACAATTGAATGTCTAGATGATGTTGGAAACACAATCTTGATTCAAAGAGTATAGTAGAAAATGAAAAACAGACAAATTTCTGCAATGCAACTAAAGAGAGTTAGTCGAAAGG
This sequence comes from Cunninghamia lanceolata, assembly GCA_027924645.1. Classification (NCBI taxonomy): domain Eukaryota; kingdom Viridiplantae; phylum Streptophyta; class Pinopsida; order Cupressales; family Cupressaceae; genus Cunninghamia; species Cunninghamia lanceolata. Next base: position 534,733 of record BSBN01000328.1, on the reverse strand, counting down.
GTTCCCAAATGTTTGCGGTCAAAATGGAAGAATTGAATGAAAAAGGGGGGGGGGAACTTGGGAAACCAAAGGGACCTTCAGTGGAAGACTATCCTTTTCTTCAAGAATATCAAGACGTGTTTCATGAAGATCTTCCAGGTCTCTCCCCAAAAAGGGTTTTCAATTTTTCAATTGATATTATTCATGGTTTCGAACTTGTGTCAAAGGCATCGTATCAAATGACTACCACTGAGTTGATGGAGCTAAAAGCCCAGGTTTAGGAACTATTATCTAAAGGGTTGATTAAACCCAATGTGTCACCATGGGGAGCACTAGTGATCTTTGTTAAGAAGGATGGTACTCTACGTTTGTGTATAGACTATCGTATGCTTAACAAAGCAATGATTAAGAACAAGTATCCTCTACCACGCATAGATGATATTTTTGATCAAATGTGTGGCACAACTGTATTTTTGAACATTGACCTAAGGTCTAGCTACCACCAATTAAGGTTGAAGGATGAAGATATTCATAAGACAAACCTTTTGAACAAGGTATGGACATTACGAATTCACGATTTTATCTTTCGAGTTAACCAATGCTCTGGTAGCCTTTATGAATTTGACGAACAATGTCTTCCAAGACTATTTGGATAAGTTTGTGTTAGTCTTTCTTGATGATATCCTGATTTAATCTTGCAATGAGGGAGAGCATTATCAACATTTGCAGATAGTCTTGCATCTTAGAGAGCACAAGCTGTACAGTAAGCTATCCAAATGTACCATCTTTTAGAAGGAAGTTCAGTATTTGGGCCACATAATATCTAAAAAGGGAATTGTAGTGGACCCATCTAAGATAAAGACTATTCTAGAAAGGCATGCACCTAGAAATATGCATGAAGTCCACAGTTTTATGGGCTTGGCAGGATACTACAGGAAGTTCATTTTGAACTTTTCCAAAATTCCCCACCCCATTAGTTCTCTGCAAAGAAAAGGGAAGCAACTTGAATGGTTAGAAAAGTGTGAAGAGGCCTTCAAAATCCTAAGGAGAAGTTGACTTTGACACTAATCCTCAAAGTTCTAAATCTGGAAGGTATTTTTGTTGTCATAACCGATGCCTCCGAAGAAGGATTAGGTGGTGTATTAATGCAAGAAGGTCAAGTAGTGGCCTATGAGTCTAGAAAGTTGAGACTGTACGAGTAGAATTATGATCCACATGACTTGAAGCTAGTGACAGTTGTACATGCTCTCCAAGTATGGAGACACTATTTGCTTGGAAAGTGATTTGAACTCAAATATGATAATCAGGGTTTGAAGTATATCTTCACCCAACCAAACCGTAATGCTCAACAAAGAAGGTGGTTGGAGCTTATATTTGATTATGATTTTGAAATTAGTTACATTAAGGGCAAATAAAACTGATTAGCGGATGCCCTAAGTCATAGAAGGCATATGACTATGTTGTTAGTACATTGTGATTTTAGAGAACAAGTGTTGAAAAACTCAGCAGGAGACAAGTATTACAAGCAAGTCCTAAAAGATCTAATAGAAAATCCTCAGGATGCAGGATACAAAGGATTTAGTTTTGAGTCTCATGGACTTTTGAGGTATAAGAACATGATGTATGTCCCAAATCAACAATATTTGAGGAACATAGTGTGGAAATAAGCACACTCTGCACCTTATTCTGGTCACCCCAGTGTGACAAAACTTTTAGCAGATGTAAAACCCTTGTATTTATGGAAGGGAATAAAAAATGATGTTGCAAGTTTTGTAGCAGGTTGAGAACCTGCAAAACCATAGTGTCAGACAATAAACTTGCATAAGAGGCAATATCAAAACCACACACACACACACATATACATATATAAACATCTTAAGAAGGATTAGATTAAATATGGTTTTCCAAAACATTGGTGTCTAGAAAATCATATAATCTAATACACAATATACAACTATCTACAACAAAACACACACACACAAGCAAACAAAGAAAACAAAATAGCAGAGAGACATTTTTAGCACATTACGAGGGATAGAAGGATGTCAAGTATGGTTCTATGGCTAGCACACTATGAGGGATAGAAGGATGTCAAGTATGGTTCTATGGCTAGCACACTATAAGAGCTAGGAACCATACCAAACTCTTGTGAGCCACTAGGAATAACAAACTGTGTTGTTAGGTGACTCACAAAGAGAGCCAAACGAGTAGCTAAAAGTGTGGTCAGGCCAAGCATGTATATTTGCTTAGGACCACAAGCTACAAGGTGCTGCCAGAGTACAACACTACCATGAGCGAACCATCCACATGGTGTGTGGAAAAAGGTGTAAAGTAGGAAATTATGTCCCCACCTTAAAATAATTACATAAAGCATCGGGTGTGCAATTAATTTTAATGGATAAGAGAGGAAGAGAGCTTGAGTAAACATATATGAGAAGATATGTTCTCATAGATGCATGTTGAAAAATGAAAAAGAGTGTTGCCCCCAAGAAGAGGCAACAAAAGGCGATGCTACAGGCATGATACACAAATGCTTGTGTAAGCATTGTATGACACCAAGCAACACTAACAACTATCATATAAAATAGGAAACAACACTAAAAAAGACACTAAGGGATCTACATGCTTTGGGGTCAGTATGCATAGGGAAGGGTAATCATCAGGGGACAACTAAATGAATCGTCATCATTCCCTAAGCCTGCAAAACTACAAGTACAAAGGAAGAAGGTCATAAAGAGACAAATAAAAATAAAAAATAAAACAAAAATTTTGGGTCAACATGAAAGGAAGATAAATATTCCAACACTTTGCATCATCCCCAAAATGTCACACAATAAACAAAAAGGCAACATATAGAAGAATTAAGGGACAAAGAGAAGAATGGTACAACAGATGCATTATTGGCTTTGTTATTTTGCTCATATTCATTTATGGAAGAGTTATTTGATGTTGCATTCATATTGTTGCTCCAATAGATGCAATGGCTAGTGTTGGGTCTTAGGTGATATTGAACTAGGAGATTCTTGGTTGGAAGAGTTTATTTGTAGTTTTTTTTCCAATGATTTTTTCAAGTATTGTTGTATACCAAACGTAGTGGTTTACATACGACCATGATGTTGCAGGTTTTGCTGTACCTCATATAAGTTGTTCAACATGTGGTGATGTTATGACAACAACCATAAGATATCTAGATGAAGAACTCACAACCATATAGGTGTAAATACTATTGTTATATGGAGCCTAATCAGACTCAGAGATTAAATTTTCCCCACTTTTATCGACGTGGTTTCCCCCCAAATTATTTAATGGGGGAGTGCAGGGGGTAAAACCCCTTATGCAGGGCCCAAGGGGCTTATCCCCCCGGCAGGGGCTCGGGGGCAAAGCCCACGGTGGGGGTCTGGGGGAAACGCCCCCAACAGGGACTGCTGAGGACAGCGCCCCCGAAGCAAAAATTGCCTATTAATTTATAAAGGCGTCAAGAGTTATTTTTCTATTTGCTGACATAAAAAAAACCCTATTTTGTAACCGACGTAAGTCTTGATAAAACAACTAAGGTTTAGGGTTTCCATTGATATTGTATTGTAGCATTTGTAGTGGTATTGAGTTGTAAGGATTTCTAGTTGTAATCAGTTTGATTTGCTGGATAATAATATTGGACTCTCTGTTGGTGGATGAAGCCCGAGTTTGGGTGAACCATGTTAAAAATTATCTCTCGCTGTTATTATTTCTGTGTATTTTCATCCCTATGTTTAATCTTTATTTGCATTTAATTGATATTTTATGCATGCAATTCCTAACAAGTGGTATCAGAGAGTGTTGTGTTTGATTATTCTCTGTAGGAAGGTCTCACGGTTGAGTGGGAGTCTCACAGTTGATTGGGAGCAATGGCAGATAAGGGTAAATTGAAGGTAGATAAATTTAATGGGAAGAACTATCAATTATGGAAGATGCAGATGGAGGATTATTTCTATCAAAAAGATTTATGGAGGCCATTGGAAGGAAAAACCAAGAAAATGACAACAATGACTGAGGAGGATTGGGATCTTCTGGACAAAAAGGCATTGGGAACCATTCGGTTGTGCCTAACACCATCTGTGATGTTCAATATAACAAAAGCAAACACAACAAATGAACTGATGAAAGCTTTGGCTAAATTGTATGAAAAACCCTCAGCCTCAAATAAGGTATGTCTCATGAAGCATTTGTTTAATCTGAAAATGATTGAAGGTGGTTCTGTGATAGATCATTTAAATGAGTTTAATATGATTACCAGTCAGTTAACTTCTGTAAAAGTGAAATTTGATGAAGATGTAAGGGCTCTCTTGATTTTATGTTCTTTACCAGAAAGTTGGAATAGCTTGGTAATGGATGTAAGTAACCCTGTCTCTGGTTCAAATACTTTGAAATTTGATGATGTTGTTGGTGTTATCCTTAGCGAGGAAATGCGACGGAAAAGCTTAGGAGGGTCCACATCATGTAGTGTTTTGAATGCAGAAAGCAGGGCCAAATCAAAGGAGAGAGGAAAAGGTTCTAGAGGTCATAGGAAGTCATGAGGAAAATCAAAGGACAAGAGGTCCCAATCAAGAGGACAGAAGGATTGTTGGTACTATGGGAAACAGGGTCATCTGAAGAAAGATTGTCGGTCTCGAAATAAAGAAGGAGACAAACAAGAAGGCAATAAGGAGGCAAATGTGGTAAGTAATAAATCTGAAGATGATGCTTTGATTCTTTCCCTAGATAATGTTGATGATTCATGGGTTTTAGATTTAGGGGCTTCATTTCATGCTAGGCCTCATAGAAGTTATTTTCTTGATTATGTCTAAGGGGATTTTGGGCTGGATTATTTGGGAGATAACAAACCCTGTCAGATTGTTGGAAAGAGAAGAATTAAGATTAAGTTGTAGAATGGGAATCATTCGCTACTATAAGAGGTAAGGCATATTCCAAGACTAAGTAGGAATTTAATTTGAGCAGGGCAGCTAGGTGATGAAGGTTACATAGTTACTTTTAATGATAATTGGAAGGTTTCAAGAGGTGCCTTAATAGTAGCAAAAGGTGTGAAAGTAGGCACCTTATATCTTTGTACAAGTCATACTATTCCTTCTACTTTAGTTGCAGAGAAAAACCAAACAGGTTCAGGAACAATTGTTGCGGGTTCGCAGGAAGAGACTAAAACAACTGTTGCAAGTTCTGAGACAACATTGTGGCATAATAGACTTGGGCATATGAGTGAAAAAGTATGAAGGTACTTCATTCTAAGAAAGTTTTACCAGGTCTGAAATGTATTAATATGGATTTCTATGAAAGTTGTGTGTATGGAAAACAAAAGAGAGTTAGTTTTCTCAAAGATGGGAAGAAAAAGAAAGATGAAAAGTTGGATACAGATGTATGGGGACTGGCTCAGGTATCTTCTCTTGGTGGCTCTTGGTATTATGTTACATTCATAGATGATCCAACTAGGAAGGTTTGGATTCATATCCTTAGGCAGAAATCTGATGTATTTGAAACATTTACGAAATGGAGGAGCTTGGTTGAGAATGAGACGGGTAAAAGATTAAAATGTCTCAGATCTGATAATGGTGGTGAGTATTACAGTAAAGAATTTGAGGATTATTGTTCCTTTAAAGGAATTCGTAGGCAGAAAATGATTCCAAGGACTCCACAGGAGAATGGAGTGGCTGAGCGCATGAATAGAACAATAATAGAGCATGCAAGGAGCATGAGATTGCATGTTGGGCTGCCTTTAAGCATGTGGGCAGAAGTTGTCAATACCATTGTATATTTAATTAATAGAGGTCCTTTAGTTCCTTTGGGCAGTGGTATTCCAGAGGAAGCATGGATAGTAAGAAGGTGAGTTATTCTTTTCTCAAAACCTTCAGATGTGAAGCATTTGCACATGTAGATTCTAAAAATAGAACCAAGCTGGATGCAAAATGAAAAAAAAGTGTATTTTCGTCGGATATGGCATTGATGAATTTAGTTATAGGCTTTGGGATGTTGAAAATCTAAAAATTGTGAGAAGTAGGGATGTTGTATTCAATGAGAAGGTGTTGTACAAAGATGAGTTGCAGCAACATGAGAAGAAAGAAAAAGATTTGTGGTGCTAGATGATACTCCAGATAATGATGTTCCAGTGGTTCCTCATGCTCCACAACAACAACAAGAAATACCACAAATTCCAATGAATATTAGACGGTCAACAAGACTAAGTAGACCTCCTGAAAGGTTTTCTCCCTCTTTATATTCTATTTTATTAATAAATGCTGGTGAACCGAAAGGGTATGATGAAGTTATCCAGGTGGATACAAAGGTTCAATGGGAGCTTGCAATGAAAGAACAAATGGACTCCTTACTACAAAATTAGACTTGGAAATTATGTAAGTTGCCTGCAGGTAAAAAGGCTTTACCAAACAAATGGGTTTATAGGCTGAAAGAGGAAGATGGAGGTAAGAAAAGATTTAAAGCTAGGTTAGTTGTAAAAGGATTTGCACAGAAAAAAAGTATTGATTTTGATGAGATTTTTTCTCCATTTGTTAAGATGACTTCTATTCGTACTGTTTTAAGTATTGTGGCTGCTAAAAATTTGCACTTCGAATAGCTAGATGTGAAAACTACCTTTCTCGATGGTGATTTGGAGGAGATATATATGGAACAACCACAGGGATTTGAGGTCAAAGGTAAGGACAAATTGGTGTGCATATTGAAGAAGAGTTTATATGGCTTGAAACAAGCACCTCGGCAATGGTATTTGAAATTTGATAGTTTTATGGCTGAGCAAGGCTACAATCGATGTAATTCTGACCATTGTGTTTATTTTAAGAGGTTGGATAATGACAGCTACATTAATTTATGTTTATATGTTGATGACATGCTTGTAGGAGGGTCTAACATGGATCAGATAAGAGAGTTAAAACAGTAGTTAGCACAATCATTTACTATGAAGGATTTGGGGCAGCAAAACAAATCCATGGTATGAAAATTTGTACAGATAAGACGAACAGAAAATTGACTCTATCTTAGGCTATTTATGTTGAAAATATGTTCCAGAGATTCCATATGGAGAATGCAAAAGTTGTTAACACACCTTTGCCTAGTCATTTGGAATTAACTAAGGAGATGTGTCCAAAGACACAAGAGGAGGAAGACAAAATGTCCAAGGTACCATATGCTTTAGTTTTAGGAAGTTTAATGTACGCCATGGTATGCATGAGACCAGATATTGCACATGTTGTAGGAGTCATAAGCAGGTATATGAGTAATTTCGGATTGAAGCATTGGACTGCGGTAAAATGGATTCTCAAATATTTGAAAGGTACACCCAATAAACACTTATGTTTTGGGGGCTTTAATACTGATTTATCAGGCTATGTGGACTCAGATTTGGCAGCGGATATTGATAACAGGTGGAGTACTACAAGTTATGTCTTTACTGTAGGTGGGACAGCGGTGAGTTGGATCTCCAAGTTGCAAAAGGTGGTTGCTGATGGTGACAGGTTGTCATTGATGATAAAAAGGTGTTTGGTCCTCATGTCATATTTCAGGATGTCTTCAAGTGGGAGAGATTTAATGCAGAGACAATGTATTGGTTGTTTGAAATCCTTAATGTCTTGTGATGATCACATCATATGTGTCTTGCAGATGCAGAGAATGGCTCTATACTTCACAGGTTTGTTCTTGCATTATCAGGAGTACATCATCTTGTGTGTTGTTGCAGGAGTGCATCATCAGGAAGTTGCAGGAATACATCATCAAGAGTACATCATCTTGTGTGTTCTTTATAGATGACTTGTAGTGGTAGTGACTTGGTAATTTGATCTCAGTAGCCTTCATCATGTTGTCTGGCATACTCTATATCAAGGATTGATAGAAGTGATCACAGGAGTTGTCATACCACTGAGTTTACAGATGCAGATATCAGTTGTTGGTATTCAAAGGTTTGCAATGTGTTGGTTCTTGACAAGGTTGATGATATCAGTTGTTGGTATTCAAAGGTTTGCAATGTTCATATTAATGATTTCATTTGGTCTTTTTTGGTGTTCATGTCCTAATCAAATCATTGTGTTCACCATGCTTCTTTGGATCCATGATGGTTATGACTTATGTGCTAAGAAGATTCATTATCAGTGTTGTTCATGCAAAGGAACAAGGTTGTTTAGTTCTTGTTGTAGCTCATAACAAGGTTGGAATTAATTTTTATTGAAGATATTATTTTTTAAGCTCAAAGTTTATAAAGGAGTTTAAAAGTCCTATTTTCATGTCTTTCTCTGCCCTTGCAATGATAAGTTATACTTTATATTCTAAATTCACATCGACCTATGATAGAAGGTCATTTCACTAAACATGACCTGCAGGAGGGATCTTACATCATGTGCAAACCGGTCCCCTTGACAATGGTAACGTGGAAGACCGGTCATCAGTTAATATGTTTGAGCGGGAATATAAACATTGAAATGTTTTAAAGGAAACAAAACTAGTTTTAGCCCGATGCATGGTTGATAAGTAAAAGGCATCGAATTGCCTCTTTTTGAGGAGCTTGTAAAAAGCCAATCCCCAAGCCTTTTATGGCTTTAAATTTTTTTTAGAAACTTTCTTTATTTTCTAAAGTGGTCGGCCCATACCGTTTAGATTTTTTAAAAATGGAGATTTTTAATTTTAAAAGAAAGCTATCAATTTCTTTTTTAAGGTGATAAATCTTTTTTAAAATTAGAAATTTTTAATATATCAACTCTAAGAGATGTTTCTAAGGAGATTTTTTTTTTGAAGGCAAATATTGATGGAGAATTGGAGATGTTTTTTTTTGCAAAATGAAGAATATCTTGAGACTTTGTTTAGGATTTTTTGAAGAAGTTCTTTGCAGAGAAAATGAGATTTATTGAAGATGATAATGTGAATTTGGTTTTTGACAGAGGATAGATTGATTTGCTGTGGGAAGAATTTGAATAGTTTTTGAAGACAAAGATGATTTTGTTTGAGAAGGTGAAAAATATTTATACAGAGGAATATGAAAAATCTTTTGCAGGTGAATCAATTTGTGAAGGCTCTTCATTTTTGACATGGAAAAATTGAAGCAATCTAGTGATTTTTTTTTAATGGATATGAAGGATCATGCAATGAAGATGAAAGTGAATGCACAAAGGAATTTGAAGAGTTATTGTTTTGTTTTTGATAGGGCCAAAATGATTGAATTTAATTGAAGTTGTTTTTGGAGATATATTTTTGTTAAATGTTTTATGCAGGGATAATATTGAATACAGAAATTGTTCAAATTGAAATGTGAAAGAATATGAAGGATCATGTACAGAGAAGAGGAAGATCAAAAGATTTTTTAATGCATAAAATTGACGTATATTTTTTAAGATAGAGAAGAGAATATGAAGGGTTATTGAAAGAACATTGTGATGGGTTGTGAAAGTATATTCAGATTTTATTTAATGACATTACAGATGCTTTTGAATATAGAGTTGTGTGGTTTAATAAGATGAGGTGAGTGATGTTGTGCAGAAAGATGATGAACTGATAGGGATCAAATACAGATACAGAGATTGACAAGGTGATTAGAAAGACAATATGCAATTGCAATGACAATCAGGTGCATGAATCATGAATTTGATTGATCAAGACATTGAAACTAGTAAGACAGAGATGAAACATACAGAATATGCAATGTGGTTGAGGGGATCCAGAAAAAGGATTGATTTTGAATAGAATGACCATTTGACAGACATATGTTTTATATTGAATGAAACAGAGTGTCCCTCTGAACTTGTTTATTACTTCCAGTGAAGATTCAGTTTGCCAGTGAGGCCTTGTATTAGCCAGTGAGGCTTGTAGGTCAGTGAGACCTATTTGTTTACCAGTGAGGTATATCAGTGTTGGAAGTGGGTGCTTCTGTTTGGTATTGGAGTTGGTGCTCCTAGATACAATTTGTATTGCCAGTGAGGCATGTTTTTCAGTTAAGCCAGTGAGGCAATTCTGGAGTGGTTTTTCTACCCCTGGAGGGTTTTCCATTCGTGCAATTCTTGTGTCTTAATCATCTCTCTATGATTGTATGTTTTACTCATGAGTTTTGTTTATGTGTTTGACAAAGTTATGTGCATATGTGTTTGACAATTCAATGATAACTTTCTCACCTTTATGCTCTGCAAGTTAAAGTTTGAAAAAGATTTGAAAATTCACACAACACTGATTCACCCCCCCTCTCAGTGTTGTCCTTGACTCCTACAGTTGCTTTATCCACCACGGAGGCAAAGTATATAGCTGCAATAGAGGTAAGCAAGGAGATGATCTGGCTGCAATCTTTCATGGAAGAATTGGGCAAACAACAGGCTAATAGTTATTTGTTTACAGACAGTCAGAGTGTCATACATCTTGCAAAGAATTTTGCTTTGTATTCAAATACCAAACACATATAGCTAAGGTATCACTTCATCTCGTCGGTGTTGGATGATGGACAGTTAAGGTTGGAAAAGATACATACAGATGACAATCCAGCATATATGTTTACGAAGGTGGTGACAAGGGAGAAGCTGAAATCCTCTTCAGCTTCAGTTGGTCTTCAAGACTAAAAATAATAAAATCAGAATAGGGTCTAGGGTGCTTATTTCCAGTGGAAGCTATAGGGTCAGCGGTGTTATGATCAATCTCTAAGTGGGAGATGATATGGTGTGGAGTCTGATCAGTCTCCAAGTGGGAGATTATTGTTATATGGAAATTAAGTAGATTCAGAGGTTAAATTTTCCCCACTTTTATCAGCACGATTTTCTCCCAAATTATTTAACAGGGGAGTGCAGGGGGCAGAGCCCTTCCTACGGGGCCCAAGGGCTTATCCCCTCGGTAAGGGTCTGCGAGCGGAGCCAACGGTGGGAGTCTGGGGATTGCTAGGGGCTCGGGGGCAGCGCCCCCTATTAGATTTCTACCCAAGCATGCAAGTGATTGAGAGAAAGCAAAATAGAAATAAGATATGAGCTAAATAAACTATATTCAATTCAAGAGAATGCAAAGCATTACAATAGAATGGGGTGCTTTTATGAGAGCAAGAGGTGGGTATATATATGATATTCCACCCAAGAGACTCAATACACAACCAATGTGGGATAAAGTGAAAAAGTCCGTAAGTAAGCTTAACCTAGTGTGAAAAGAGCTAAGGTGGAGAACAAGCTAAGAAAGAGCTAGATAGCAAAGTAACCCTATTCACACTAACACCCCCCCTTAAGGGCAACTTAGGGGGAAATGTTGACAAAAAACAAAGATGGGTCCCAGCAACAAGGCCATGTTAGGTACCCATGTACAAATGCAAAGGAAATCTCTCACAAATGGAGAAAAGGAGAAAACCCAGTGGGACAAAACTCCTCTCCAAAAAAGAGATAAAATACAACAATGATGTCCATCACAAATCTAATCAATCTCTATCCACACAAAGGATGATAAGAGAGATCATACAACCCCCCCATAATGAGATAACCTGCTGCAACAAAAAGCACTGGAAGCACACTTGTGAAGTAACACTAGAATCCTCAATCTAGCAAGCAAGGAAAGATACTTCTATTTGCTAGAAGCCATATTAGAGTCACTCAAGGACTCAGGTCAGAATCATGAAAAAGCAACAGCAGACCCGATGCGAAGGAACACTGAAAAACTTGCAACTGACACAACTCTGGAATTTATGAAGCAACAGTTGATTGAGAAATGATCTGGTACAGAAATGAAGTGCAAAGAAAATGCAAACCTAATGCATGTAAGAAAGGAAATAGTGCATGCATTGATGAATGTTCACATCAGCCTCCATGAATAAAAATGGCCTTAGATATGTGCGTTTACAATGCTGGAGTAGAATTTTCCATAGTTTTACAATGTCAAAAATGGACCTAAATACTGAAAGTATAGAAATATCTTAGAATTAGAACATAAAAATAGCACCATTGTGTAGTGCTCAGAAAAATATTAACTTTCAAAAAAAGAATGACCTCGATCTGAGATCATATGTGAAAGTTATAGCCGTTTGAAGTTCAAAAAAACTGAAACTACCTGTCAGATATGACAAGAAAACATAATTTCTAGAAAATTCATGTACCAAGCTTAGAAATCATTTAAACCAGCATGTAGAGCATGAAAAATTAGCTAAAATAAAAAAAAGAATCTCGCAAATCGGAGGTCAGGAGCCCGAGTTATGGCCTTTGGAAGTTGAACTGCAATTTTCAAAATGCCAATGGAGAGGGGTTTTTCTATAGCTGCTAACATCGTTTTTGCAAAATATATAAGCTATATGCAAAAACTAACAGATACCCAGATAGTTTTTCGGTGCTGTGAATAAAACCCATAAGGCATTTTTCTCTGTGATCTACAGAAAATGTGACTCTAATTGAAAAAAATATGTTTTGCACCAAAAAAATGGCATGCAAAGACTGAATCAGCTACCTAAGACAAACAAAGGCATGCTGCAACTTGCAAGATTGATTAGAATAAATAAAATGCAAGCCGATTGTTAGATTTTAGCTCAAAGAGTCTTGAGGAAGCTATTGAAAAAAAACTTGCAACTGGCAAGTCAAAATATGAACCTCCCAAGAAACTAAAGTTTTCTCCACACTTTTCTGTTTCTCTAGATCATCAGAAGATGCAAGAGAAGAGCATACTCATGTGCTTCGAAAAACAACTCTACACTCTCATATTTCTAAAAAAAATGCTAACCCACAACTCACAATCGCTCTGATACCATGTTAGATTTCTACCCAAATATGCAAGTGATTGAGAGAAAGAAAAATAGAAATTAGATATGAGATAAATAAACTGTATTCAACTCAAGAGAATGCAAAGCATTACAATAGAATGGGGTGCTCTTATGAGAGCAAGAGGTGGGTATATATATGATATTCCACCCAAGAGACTTAATACACAACCAATGTGGGATAAAGTGAAAAAGTCCCTAAGTAAGCTTAACCTAGTGTGAAAAGAGCTAAGGTGGAGAACAAGCTAAGAAAGAGCTAGATAGCAAAGTAACCTGTTCACACTAGCACCCCCGAAGTAAAAATTGCCTATTATTTTATAAAGGCGTCAGGAGTTATTTTTCTATTGGCCAACATAAAAAAAACCCCTATTTTGTAACCGACATAAGTCTTGATAAAATGACTAAGGGTTAGGGTTTTCGTTGATATTGTATTGTAGCATTTGCAGCGGTATTAAGTTGCAAGGATTCATGGTTGTAATCGGTTCGATTTGCTGGATAATAATATTGGACTCTCTCTTGGTGGATCATGTAGCCTGAGTTTGGGTGAACCACGTTAAAAATTATCTCTCGCTGTTATTATTTCTGTGTATTTTCATTCCTCTATTTAATCTTTATTTGTATTTAATTGATATTTTCTGCATGTAATTCCTAACAAACACTACTTGTTGGAGCATGATCAGTGATGTAGGAGCACTTGCAACAAAATTGACCATTAAAATGTGACAAGAAATAAGGGTTGGATAATGTCTTGGAAGATGACACAAGATATTGCAAGAAATCTAGAGTGAAGTTATGCTTGTCTATTCTACCACAAGCAAGAAGAGTTGGTAGTGGTGGCTATACTAGAAACATACTTATACCAACAGTGTAAAGAATATAACTATTGTTTCATTATGTGCAACAATGACAAAGTTTACAAGTTGATTACTCATGAGGAGACATCATATTTGGTGGTAAGTGTGGTATGTTAACATCACATATGTATGAAGTATGGTTACATGACTCTTGGTAAATTTTACAAGTTAGTTATACGGTTGATCAATTGGTATTCCATGAATCTATTTACATATAATAGTTTGTATGGATGCACCAGGGTTACCAAAGGTTATGAATTCACTATATAGACATTGAAGACATTATGTACATTGTTGATGTGTAAAAACTTGAGTGATTGTAGAAGGGTATGTTGTAGATTGAGACTCTATAAAAGGTTATCCAAAGGCTTTGTTGTATTGAATCAATGTTGATTCTGACTAATACAATTGTGAATGTCTTTTGGTGGTGGGTTTTCTCCCATAAGAGTTTCCCACGTAAAATCTCAATGTCTTGTGTAATCTTATGCTACATATTGTTCCATTACTTTCATATGTGTTGTAGTTTAGATTTGATACATGTTGTTGACTATTAACTGAACAAATAATATTAAGAACTCATTATTTTAGTATGTTGGTCACATTGTAACAGGGTGAAAATCCCAAACATTTGGTATTAGAGCTTGGTTGGTTATATGGGTGGTGCCTACTTCGTTGGAGTGTAAACCCTAGTGTGTGTGATAGTGTAACCCTAGAATGGTAAGAAAGTTGGAGTATAAATGGAATCAAACAAAATATTTGGAGGATCCTATGAGTAAGTAGAACAACATTAAATATATAGCTAGCAAATCAAGGTCTAAAATTGACAAGTTCAATGGTTAGAACTTCAAACTATGGAATTTGAAGATGAAAGATGTTCTAGTGGAAAGAGATCAGTGATCTATAGTATCTTCTTCGGCTAAACCCTTAGGTATCTCTAATGAAGATTGGGTAAAAATAGATGAGAAAGCTAGAAGTACCATTCAATGGTTTATCAGATTTTGTGTTAATTAATGTATCTTAGGAATAGACAATAAACTTATTGTGGAAGGAGTTAGGTACATTATATTAGTCCAATATCCTAGTAAATAAACTTGTTTTGAAGAAAAAAATATATTATCTAAAAATGAGGGAGAGGGGCTATGCAATTAATCACTTAAATTATCTAAATGTGATATTGAATCATTTTTCATCAATAGGAGTCAAGATGGAAGAGGAGGACAAATGCATTGTGTTGGTTTGTTCCTTACCAAATTCATCGGATAACCTTGTGATGTCAATAAGTAGTAATGACACAACACTTAAACTGGAAAATGTGATTAGCATCTTGTTAATTGAAGAAACTAGGAAAAGGTCCATGGATGATAAATTTTCTGATGCCCTTGTGGTAAGAGGCAAGTCAAAAGAGAAGAAATGTAAGAAGAAGATAGAAGATAAGAAATCTAAGGGCAATGATAGGTCTAAATCTCTAGGTAAATCTAAGGTAAAATGATGTAATTGTGGCAAGAAGAGTCATATAAAGGAGTGTAAGTCCAATAACAAGGATGACTTCTCTAATAATCCTTTGACATTGATGAATATAGTATTGATGCCTTTGTGTCTACCAATGTTGTTGTTGATGATTCCTAGTTGATTGATTCAGGTGCTTGTTTTCATATGACAGGACACGGGGAGTGTTACTCAGAGTATACTAGAAGTGATGAAGGGAAAGTGTTTCATGGTGACAATAGTTCCTTGAATATTTTTGGTCAAGGAAAGGTCAAAGTTTCTTTTATGGATGGTAGAGTACATACACTCATTGATGTACCGAATTAACTAGGTCTGGCAAGAAACCTTATGTCTATGTCTAAAATGGTTGATGGAGAAGTTCATGTCACTTTTGATGGTAAAGGGTGTAGATTAGTAAGAGATAATTTGGTGCTTCTAAAAGGAGTGCAACATGGTACTCTATATAGGTTGAATGCATCAAATTTATCAAGTTGTGCTAATGTTACTACATTTGAATTAGGATTATTGTGGCATTTGCAATTAGATCATTTAAGTGAAAAATATTTTAAAACCTTGGTTAGTAAAAATATGGTGGAAGGTCTTGGAGATTATTTTTTTGGTATTGACTTTTGTGAGCATTGTGTGCTGGTAAAATAGAATAGACTGTGGTTCAACTTTGGAAGCACTAGACTAGAGGATATTTTAGAGGTGATACACATCGATGTGTTTGGTCCCATGGATATCTCATCCATTGGTAAGTCCCTGTACTACTTGTCATTCATTGATGATTATTCTAGGTATACTTAAGATAGATAATGGTCATGAATTCTACTCTAAAGAGTTCGATGAATTATGAAAGCATGTTGGAATTGTGAGGCAAATAAACTACCCCTTGCACACCACAATAAAATGGGGTAGCATAAAGGTTAAACATAACATTTCTATAATAGGGCATGAGTATGTTGAGTAGTGTAGGCCCAGGACAAGAGTTTTGGATAGAGGCGAGGAGTATTACATGCTACTTGAAGAATAGGTCTCCCACTTTTGCATCAAAAAATATGATGCCATATGAAGTGTGGACTAGAAGAAAACCAGTGGTGACACACTTGCAAGAACTTAGCTATGTGGCATTTGTTCAGGTGCCTAAGGAATGGCGGTCCAAGTTGGATCCTAAAGAAAAAAGGTGCATTTTCATTGTTTATGGATAAAATATCAAAGGCTACGAGCATTTAATCCAGAAACCTTGAAAGTTCTCTACTCTAGGGATGTTACATTCAAGAAACTTGGTGCGAGGCCCAAAATTGAACAATTAAAGGATACTAAAATTGAGAGGGTAAATTTTAAAACAAAAATGAAGCAGCATAATGTACTGGAAGTTGAATAGAATGGTGGATAAGGTAGTTTGGAAGAGGATGAAGAAAGCACATTTGGTGGTAACTCTGAAGAAGAACATGGAGTGGATGTGGTAGGAAGTTCTTCACCATAAATTGTGAGAAGTTCTATAAGGCAACATAGATCACTTGAGAGGTAAAGTCCACTAGATTTACATTGTGTCTTTGCTCTTGTATTGATAGTGAACCAAGTTCTATGGAAGAGGCTTTCACTTCCAAAGAATTTTTTTTGGAAGAATGACATAGATGAGGAGATGTTGGCACTAAAGTAGTGTGAGACTTATAATTTGGTTGATCCGCTTGAGAGTAGGAAACCCATTGGATGAGAGTGGGTGTTCAAGAAGAATTTTAGAGTAGATGGCTCTCTTGAGTAATACAAGGCATGGTTGGTTGAAAAAGGCTATTCTTAGGTTAAGGCAATAGACTTTAGTTAGATCTCTTTTCCTATTGCTAAGTTGAGTTCCATTAGAATGTTGTTGTCCATAGTTGTGACACTTGATTTCAAGATTGAGTAGATGGATGTGAAAACAACATTCTTGCATGGAGACTTAGAGGAGGAAATATTTATGGAATAACTAGAATGATACAAGGTGAAAGTTAAAGTTAAATTGGTTTGTAATCTAAATAGGTCTTTGTATAGGTTAAGGTAGTCCCCACGGATGTGGAACCAAAATGTGCTAGAACTGGGTTTTGAAAGAAGTGATGGTGATCACTGGACATACTTCAAAAAGGTAAATGATCTTAACCTGATGATTTTTTATATGTTTATGGTATTCTTATCATTAGATATAATAAAACATTAATTCAAGAACTTAAAACTTAGTTGGCTAGTAAGTAAATGATATTGAAGACTCAGAAGTTGCTAGATACATTCTTGGAATGAAGATATGTAGAGATAGGATTATAAGGAAACTATGGCTAATCTAGAGAAAGTATCTTGAGATAGTCCTATAGAGGGTTGGAATGTAGGATAGTAAACTAATAAGTTCATCTCTACCAGTTGGCACAAAGTTGAGCATGGAAAAAAGTCCTAAATCTATGGAGGATTTGGAGGACATGAGGAAGGTTCCTCATGAAAGTGTAGTAGGAAGTCTCGTGTATGGAATGGTCTGCACAAGGCTAGACATTTCCCAAGTAGTGGGAGTTCTAAGTAAGTTCATGGTGCAACCGGGTAAAGAACATTGGATGCATGTGAAAAATGTGTTTAGGTACTTGAAGGGAACTCTAGACCATTTCTTGATTTATCATGGTACTAATGATATGAGCAAGATGTTGAGTGTATGGGGATTTGTTGACTTGAATTAGGCTAGAGATCTTGACAATTAGAGGTCTATAAGAAAATACATTTTTATTCTATTTGGAGGAACAATATGTTGAATGAGTAAGAGGCAATAGACAGTTGCCCTGTCAACTATTGAAGTAAAATATATGGGCACAACACATGCTTGCAAGGAAGTGATATGGTTGAAGAGGTTAAGCAATAGTATTAGTTTAAAGAGTCAAGTAGTGTTGAAATGCAATTCATAGAGTGCAATTTGTTTGGCTAGGGATCTTATTTACCATGCCAGAACAAAACACATTGAAGTGCAATATCATTTTTGTAAGGGAGATGGTTGAGAATTAAAAAAATTAGATGGATAAGATTAACACTCAGGTAAACGCTACATATTCTTTTACAAAACTTGTAAGTACTACAAAATTCATGTGGTGTAGAGATGAGATGGGGCTATCCCATTCTTGAGCATGAGGTTAACTTCTTGGGTTGATATACCACACACTATCCTATAGTAAATATCAAGTGGAAGAATGTTAATACTTAGGGGATATTCACCTAGGAGAGTCTTGGTTTGAAGAGTTTACTTGTAGTCTTCATTACAGTGAGTTTTTTAAGTATTGCACATGGTATACAAAACATAGTGGTTTACATATGATAATGATATCAGAAGTTTTGTGGTACCTCATAAATGTTGTTCCATTTGTGGTGGTACTATGACATCAATGTAAGGCATCTAGATGAAGAACTCAAAGCTGCATAAGTGTTTAGTACTTGTTGGAGTATGATGAGTCATGCAAAATCACTTACAATAGAATTGGTGAACATGCAACATGAATTAGGGGATGGATGACACAAGATATTGCAAGAAATATAGAGTGAAGTTATGCTTATATATGTTGTTGCACTTGTAAGAAGAGCTGGTAGTGGTGGTTATATTGGAAACATACTTATACTGATAGTTTAAAGAATGTAACTATTGTTTTATTATGTGTGGTAGCAACAAAGTTTACAAGGTGATTATCTATGAGGAGATATCATATGTGGTGGTAAGTGTGGTAAGCTAATGTCACATATGTACAAAGTATGGTTAAATTAATCTCTGTAGTCTATAAGTTAGTAATATGGCTAGGTGGTTGGTATTCCATGAATCTATCTATATAATAGTTCGTATGAATGCACCAAGGTTACCAAAAGTTATAAATTCACTATATAGACATTGAAGACATTATGTACATTGTTGGTGAGTAAACACTTGAGTGGTTGCAAAATAAGTGTATGTTATAGATTGAGACTTTGTAAAAGGTTGTCCAAATGCCTTGTTGTATTGAATCAATATTGATTTTGAATAATACAATTATGAACATCTTTTGGTGGTGGATTGTAAAGTTTTCCCATGTAAAATCTTGGTGTCTCATGTAAACTTGTGCTATATATCATTCCATTACTTTCATATGTGTTGATGTTTAGATTTGATACATGTTGTTGACTATTAATTGAACAAATAATCTTAAAAACTTAGTATTTTAGTCTATCGGTCCTGCTGCAATAGGGTGGAAATCCCTAACAAAAAGCACTACTTTCCTCCTATGCCTAGTTGACACCATAAATAACTTTTAATTCATGGTCCATGTCCTCTCTTCTCCCACTATTGAGGTTTTTACTTTTCTCCCAATGACACCTCTTGCAATATGCTTGACTTGTAAGAATGGTACTTAGACATTTTTATTATCTTGACAACAACTTTTCCCCTAATTCCTTCAAGAATCTCTATATTCACATCCATAAGAAGGTGTCACATTATGTCCTTCTATTTAACATCTTGTATCAACATGGTTATAGTAGTCTCCTTATCTCTTGCCTAACCAAGGATGAAACTACCATTGCTCTCCAAGAAGGACATTTTGATGTTTGTGGAGGCCACTTTAGTGGTAATACATTAGTTTGGAAGCTCCTTCAAATGGGGTACTATTGGTAAAAGATGGAGCAAGACTCCTATGAATTTGTCAATAGATGCACTTAGTGCTAACAACATAGCAATCTCATAGGTGCACTTGCACGAGAGCTATAGTTTTTCACTTCTCCTTCGTCTTTTTGTATTGGGGGCCTAGGCTTGATCAATAAAATTTCTCCACTATCCTCCAAGGGACATACATTCATCATCACAAGTACAAATTACTTCACTAAGTGGGTGGAAACTATTCCACTTAAATCCACTATTGTTCATGTTATTGGTAACTTTCTCATTGACTAGATAATTTCTCACTTTGGGCTACCCTCAATCCTTGTCTCCAATAATGGTTCATCATTTAATAACAAAGACATGGATAAATTCCTTGTCAAATTTCACATTTAACATTGTTTTGCCACACCTTATTATTTATAGTCTAATGGCCAAGCTAAAGCCTCTAATAAGGCTACACAATTAATTTTGTAAAAAATCATAGATAAGCATGGCAAGAACCAACACTCCCCATTAACTCTTGCTTTATGGCCATATCATACTACCACTTGTACCCCCACTTGTGCTACTCCACATTATCTTGTATATCATGTCAAATTGGTTATGCCTCTAGAACTTGAGATTCTTTCTTTGCATGTTTCTCTCTAATGGATTAATGATAATAATATGTATTACGAACATCATCTCCAATAGTTGGAAATACTTGAGAAATGACCATAATATGAATGCTTTGGAACATCTTCGATCCTACTAAAAGAAACTCAAACAATCTTATAATCAACACATCCTCACTTGATCCTCCCAAGCTATGGATCTAGTCCTTCATGAAAACCAACATAACACCAATGTGATTGATTGTCTTAAGGGAAATTTTAGCCCTAACTAGTTAGACCCATATGGTATTACCTCTATTCATTGTTTAGATGTAAATGACATATCTACTACAAATGGACAACCTCTAAAAGAAACTCTCAACATTTCACACCTTCATAGGTCTACGCATAAATAGTTTTCCATGAGCCTTACTGACATTTCCTTCTTCATGTGTGACATTAGATTCTTTGACCTCTATGTGACCCATCCACCATTAGTCATCCTATAGGCACAATCCCAAATGCTTTAGTTCCAAAATTTTGTCTCTAATGCCTACTAAATGATCCTTTCCTAAGATGACACCTACATGGCCATTGGTCTATCTAGACTCTAGCATGGTAGCAGTAGCATCCAGGTGAGAAAAGTGACTCCTACCTTATTGTTATCCAAAATTATGCATGATAGTGGCTAGTAGTTACCCTGCCATGTTTAACATATGCTTGGTTTTTGATACATTCACACAAATTTGTTCCCAACTTTGTACTTTATTTTAATGTATTTTAATTTTAAACATTACATGAACATCCAAAAAACATCATGATCCATCTCATTATATATCACAATTTACATCATAACCAAAACATTAACACATCTTAGAATAAACCATAAGAGCATTGCAACCATGTCATATGTAATTAAAATATAGAAAATATATAAAGATAAATGTACACATCCATAACATAAATGATAACCCCACCAAAGTTATATATACATATATGTGTGTGTGTAGCTCAAAGTTTATATAGAAGTTCTCATTGATACAAAAAATATGTGTGCCACTATAACCAAAATGTGACAAATCACATAGCCTAATTATGGGTGCTTTTCCCCTTGGTAGGAGGTGGCAACTCATTGCCTTATGGTGGTTGTCTCTAAGAAGAGCATATTGAGGTAGCTAATTGGGATCATCCTTGAGAGTAGGACCTATGTGTTGGCACTATTGAAGCCATCTCAACCATTATTGCCCAAGCACTTGTGACATTGTCCTCCATTTTCCCAAGTTGTTCCCTAAGGCTAGCCACCTCTACAATTAGGACATGTACTCATGTATGTGCTAGCACATACATAATTGATCTCTCTCTAATATAAGTTATGTAACCTCCACCTCAAGCCATGTAATCTTTATCTCTAATTGACCAACCTTTATATGTAGTCTCTCAATCCTAAACCATGTCACATCTTGCTCTATCTAAACTAAAGTGATTGGACAACCAATCTGTCAATATTTCCAACTAGGTCTCACTCTACTTACTACATACAAGCATCCTCCTACTGTAGTTAGGCTAGATCAAGTTGAATAGCCTCAAGAATTACCTACCAACTATCTCTTATTGTAATCTCTCCTTCTTTGTCCATGCCTAATCTCATAGGTGTCCTATCTCCCCAATCAAGTCCTCAACCCTATCATGTAGAGATAGTACATGCATCTACATCTCCTATAGTGATTGAGCCAAACCGTTCCTCTCTACCTGCACACTACTTGGCCATATGGCACACTTCTCCTCATACACCACCCATAGGTGTATCGTCAACTCAAAATCTTCATGTGGTGACCACCTATGTATAATGGCCAATACCCATCATGCACTAGGACCCCAAAGCAACATCTAAGACCATCTCTGTAAATATTTGATCAATAAAATATAGCCACTCTGTGATGCTCACTACACCCACAAAGAGAGAAACAATCACCATCAAAACCCTTGATAACCAAATAACATCTCAAATAAACACATAATAATCAATTAAAATTTACATACATCTCTAAACAAATGACTAAATTATAAGGCCCCACATACCTAGGTCTCCTAGCTACCAAGTCTCATATGCCAAATATCTAAGTGGAAATGTAGGTATAGATGTGGCTCTTAACCCAAATAGATCCCCTTGGACTCTTTATTCTACTACATGGTTGCTCTCTCCCCGTTCAAATGTACTCATGCCTATACTCCTACTCTAACTGTTAGCACACTTGATGATGGATCTAGATTTGTTCTTATGTATTACACAAAAGGTCTTTGGTCTCCCTCTCTATGTCCTTTGTATCCTCTTGGCCCTCCCATCATCTCCCTCCTCTGCCTCTCTCCTCTATCCTCTCCTAACCTTTGGACTACATCTCCTCCTCAGTCATCTCCTCTATGATATCACATGATACATATCCTCCACCCTCACCTCCTACTTCTCTCCCACCTCCTCCATCTCCACCACCACCACCTCCTCCTCCACCTCCCCCTACCTACTTGAGCTTGCAACTTGTCTAGTCTTTTGGTCAAAAATCATGTCTACTTGACAGTTTCACTCATTTTTTCACTTCTTTTTGCTATGGATTTACTATTTACTACAATTAAAATAAATATTAAAATCCATATATTTATAGTATTTTCAAGAATTAACCTTTTTAAAATTTAAAACTTTTACCCCTACCGTTAATTTACCTCTTTCACTGAAATGACCATAACTTGCAAAGCATAACTCCATTTTATGCACCATTTTTTTGCATACAGACCATGTCTCTGCCCTCTTCTATATGATACATCTTTTGTCCACTTTGTATTACATTAGACCTTCCATTTAAGCTTATTCCATACAAGTCTATATTCCCTCCCTAGCTATTATCCCCTCTCCCTCTTTCTTCTTATGACTTTGCTACAATTTTCACTTTCCCATCTCATAAGGACATTTTTCACACTTCTCTCACACATGCCACATCTTTCTTTCCTCCATATATATAATCCATTACTCCATCTAGTGACTCCCTAACCTCCATTTCTCTACCCGTACTCCTCTCTAATACTTATCTCTTATCACTCTTCCCACATCCTCCCTTATCATTCTCCTCAATCCTTGAAATAATCACACTCATTTCATGCAACTATTCAAGGGGGTGATGAGGTTGACATATGTACCTATTTTACCCATGTTTATTACACTCTCTTGTACCATGTTGTTTGTATTAGCATTCCTTTTCATACCATCATTTGCCTTGTAGTCGTTCCCATTGCTTATGTGGTTAGAATAGTAATTGCAATATATAATTTAGTTTAAGATATATTACGTGGAAAACAATCACTTAGTTATGTTTATTGATTTTATTTCCTATTCAATCATCATGTAGCATGTCAAAGATAGCTCAAATCTTGCAGTAGTAGACAAATGGTTGGTGCAAAATAATAGATCCTATAACAGTAAATTAATGGTTGGAGAAATTGTTGATATTAAAAGTATACTCATGGATATTTTAAAATGCTCCTAAAACTTTAGTTAGAGATGTGAAAATTGTGGATTATGAATTGTTTTGAAGTAGTTTTGAAGAACTTTGTTATGCTATCTTGTTATTGTATGTTATGTTGTCTTGTTATTTTTTGTTATGCTAGACATATGCTAAAAATGTGTTTATCATTTATATTGCTAAGGCTACTAGCCTAGCAAAGAAAAAATATTTTAAGTAAATTTGTTACAAGCATCCCCTTTATAAGAAGTAGGGATGGCATGAAAGAGAATATTTTGTGGAGAATATAGTAAATACCATGCCATCTATATTTTATGATTGCTTAATGTAAATGATTTGAAGTAGAAGTAGTCATGACTTTGTAGAAAGCCATTTTGAACACACAAATGCAAGGTAGGGCCCACTTGTGGGATTGTGTTTGTTGATGATCATCTATTTATTTATTTTATGTGATTTGATTAGATTTATTTTTAATTTTGTAGTTCTTGTGAATAAATATCATAACATTTTTATTTACGTAAGAGTGATTGATTTAGTAGTGTAATGAAGTTTTATGTTGGATGTGTAGATCTTAGAAATTATATTAGTTATTTTAATAATCATATGAACTGTTCATGTAATCATTTTTGTTGATGGTTTTATTTTCTATTATTTCTCTCAATAGTTGCTATAGCCAATATTTGATGTTATTTGTTGTAGTTGTTCTTCTAGCCAATTTTCTTGTTATTTCCTATACCATTATAGTTTTTGTAGCATAGTATAAACCTTTTTTTCTAGCCAACACTACCTATATCTATTTTTACTTTCTAGAATAGATACATACATGCATTCACTCACTGTAGCCCTTGCACATATTACCACTATGTCTTTCGCAAGCTTACACTCCCAAAGTGATAATGAATTAAACTGAAATTTATTCTTTCAAGTACATTGACATTGAATTTAAACATAGATCTATTCCATAAAGTACTCCCATAACCAATTCAATTTCATCTAATCAGGGAGCATATCTCCTATTCTCTCATGTGATCATGACAAACATATGAAGATGCCTCTTCTCTATATCTCATAGAATCAAATCTCTTTTTCCTTCCACATCTAAAAAATAACCCTTCCTCTAATTAATATAAAAAAATTCTTTTTCTATAGATGTTGTTTTCTTATAATAATCTTCATATACATGATATGAGACACTAACATATGTTTTGTAGAGCTTCACCTTTTTGACATATTTATGTTACAATATTTGACTTACCTAACATATGAGTTTCACAGGATTTGGTTTTAACTAACACATTTGTATTGTAAAATTCTACTCCCCTAACATGTCTATTTTGTAAGTTATATTTCCTTGATGGACTTACATTATAAATGCTAGCCTGAAGACATGGAGATCCTATATTCAAATGTGTTGTTGCATATCCTTTTTACATGTATCCTAATATTTCATATATATACAATTTACTTTTTGCACTTTAGCATAGTTAGATCACTTAGTGACACCACCCTACTAAAGTGGGAAAAATGTAGTGTCAGAAATTACATACACTACAAATTCCACCATATGTATTGTGTTCACTTTGGTGTCCAACTATACAACATAATCATTGATTACACTTAACTAGTTGCCATAGCCTTTTCCCTCACTGGGTTACCAAGATCCAACATTAACTTCATCTTAAGCCCAATTCTATGACCTTGCACTATCATATATGCATTTAGACATAAACATAATTGTGCTTTAACATTAGTGTGACTGTGAAGGTGCCCTTGACTAAAAACTAAAATAAACATGTTTTATATCCCTTTTCGATACTTAAAACCCTAATTTAATGATTTCCCTCACTAATGAATGTTATTCCACTTAAAAGGTCCTCTTTAGACCAATTTTGAAGGTTAATGGCTCTCATAATATTCTCTCTTCTCTTACTTCCTCTTTTATCTCCAAGATCATTCTCCCTCCTCTACCCTTTTACCTCCATTATCCTTAAGAAGTTTATTATAGATTTACAACAATATTTTCGGCAAATTTCTTAGTTGATCTTGTCAAATTTCTTTGTTGATGTATTTTTACACACAAACAACATTTTTTGGTTGAGCCTTTATGATTTTTAGGTTGAATCCCTCTTCTTGGCCTCCTTGTGATTATATGAGGATTTTGTCCTTGTTAACCCCTTTTCTATTTTTGTGGCAACAAAAACTCTCTTTTCCTCCTTTGCAGATTCATGTGATTGAGTTGTAGTCACTCCCTTGACCCCTTGAGAACATTTCAATCCTTCTATTGTTGTTCCTCCACTTTTTGTGGCAACAATTCTTTCTTTCTCATTTATTTTCAAGAACAAAAATAAATACATATATTCTTACTTTGAGCCCCCTATTGAGCTTGACATCTCTCTTTCTGTCTACTATCTAAAACCCCAAGGATCTATTGTCCATTCCCCTTTTGATAACACTTGGGATTTTCCTTTGATTGTTCCCATTTCCTTCTTAGGGGCACCAATCCTTCCTTTTTTTACTTTTTAGCAATATTTATCATTTATTCAAATGTAAAATTATTGAGATCTCTATTGCCCTCTTCCTTAATGGTAATACTAGTGATCCCATTTCCTTGTTTCCTTTCACACACATGGCATTACAATTTAATTTCTACAATTATTTGTATTGCAAATACATTTTTTTATGCTCTTAATCCTAATCACACTTAGCTTAAGTGCACACACATATACACATACAAAATTGATGTAGTTGTTTGTGGGGGTTGAAAGATCAAAATAGGGGTTTGACCACTTTAGCAAACTTCTATGCAACTACCCTCTTTTTCTTTATAAAAACATAGGTATAACACTTACTACATTTTGATGAATTAATAGGTCTTCACTCCTCATAAATATTTTGGTTCATTAAAATCATTTAATTTAGTTTCAATTGTTTATATCAATAGTTTTATTCCCTATATATCCTTTATGCTCTATCTTTTATGTTCAACCATTTTACAAGTTTCTGTTGGTTGTTTTTATTTTTCTGTGCATAGAGGACTTGAGCATGGTCACATTAACATTCCTAAGGGTGCACTAACATCTTGGTACATAATCTATTTTTTATCCTTTTGGAAACCATCTGAGCTCATTATAATATCCTTCAGTCCTTATGTTTCATCTAGATTCCTTTTCTCTTTTGTCAAGTTCATGAATTTAATTGCCACTAAATTTTATCATATCAATTATTGAATAATCTAGTTCTCGTAATATTTTCATTTCCTAGTTGAGTTCTATTTAAATTAAGAATTTGGTTAAAATAGGACACCTTAGTATTCTAAATAGGAGGACAAATATAACTCAAGATTTAGTTTGTAGTGTAGTTATTTGTGTTTTCTTTATTTTAAGTAAACCCTTTTACATTAGATTACTAGTGGAATTATAGCATATATAATTAAAAATAATTTACCTCAACAAACCAAGTAGGTTGTTGTTGGTAAATAAATTTGTCATTGTAGAATATTGTATGACTCACACAAGGAGCAGTGACTATCATTCCAATAGTTGGAGAGATTGTAACCGAACAAAACAACCTTCCTTTGCATATGAGAGGAGAAACTTCCTCATATGATGATTATATTTTTTTGGGTATGCTTTTGATCATAAAGCATAAAAGGTGACCTAATCTAAAACATAGAAATAAAGGAAAAAGGGAAAAACCCTAAGTTGCCTAATAAGAAGATACAACTTTTAGATTTTCTTGAAATAATAAAAAATATTCAAAAATTATACAAAGAAAAATTCTTAGATTTATCTTTATGAAATTGTAAGGGAGGAATAACAAGGATGCACATATAAGAATATACTCTAACATAAGAAAGAGCAACCCTAATAGTTCTACAACAAATATATTGAACAAAACTATTTAATATCAATCCTAGATTACACCTAAAACAACTTGTAATGAAAGATGACAAATATCTTCAGTCATATAATAGAGATTCTCACAAACAATAACTATTATTCTAACATAAGAAAGGAAAATAGTATAAAGATGACAATACACAGGCTCATTGACCAACACTATTATCTCTTTATTTATTTTCAAAAGAGAACACACACGTTTTCTCTTCTCTGTCAAAAATGTGAGGATCAAAGAGTCCCTTATTTACATTCCAACCTTGTATAAAAAGACTTTTCCTCAACAAATGTCTCATAACCACTTTTTTCTTATAAATTTAA
Source organism: Cunninghamia lanceolata (assembly GCA_027924645.1). Lineage (NCBI taxonomy): Eukaryota > Viridiplantae > Streptophyta > Pinopsida > Cupressales > Cupressaceae > Cunninghamia > Cunninghamia lanceolata. The sequence continues at coordinate 506,748 of BSBN01000328.1, read as the reverse complement.
TAACAAATATAAAAGAGTCGTTAAATTTTTCATATAAAGTTATAAAGTAAAGTCACTTTATAAAGTTACATTTGAAAAATATAATAAAATAACTTCAAAATATGACTAAATCTTTAATTTTATTTTTCTAACATATTCTCTTTGGCAACCTCAAATTTTTCTGAAGAAGTTGAGAAGCCTTTGTATATTCTGAACTGTTTGACTGCTGGCACCATTAATTTTGATCTTGGGACTATAGTATTAAGCAACCTTAATTTCCAAGTCATTAGACTTTCTTCCACTTCTTTTATCTTTCCATGAAATGCTAATAAATCTTTATGAAATATGGTCATTGCATTTGATATTGAAGCTAATTTTTTAAATTTATTCATGTCCATAATCTCCTTATTAAATAGTTCTTTTGAAATCAAATCCATATAGTTCTGCTTAATTATTTGCATATTTTCAATGCCTAAGTTATCTCCCTTTAAGATATCTATTTAAAAATTTAAACAACTTGTGGTAACTTTTGATTTGATTTGCTCAGATTGATTTATAAGCCTTTTCAATTTAGAAATAATTTTTTTGATGACCATCATTTTCTATTCAATGCTTTTTATCCATGTCACTGCATTGTCTTCTTTAGGCTTAATCATGATTTTCTCAAAAATTAACATTTGTAGGTCATATTTTGACATCTCATCTATAGATTTAGTTAGAAGATGCTATGTTCTCTTTTTAATTGTAGTGAGTTCTCCATTTAGCTCATTCACTTTAATATCAACTTCTTGATATAATTTTTTAGCTTCTTCAATACACAAAAGGCCATCAATTATTATCTATTCAACCCAGGTCTTAGAAGCTTTCTTGTATGCTTGGTATTTGCTAATATTTTTTATAGCATCTTTGTCAACTCCCTTTATATTCACATTATCTTGAATTGATGATGGTCTACTTGAAGGCTGAGTAGATGTATCTATGATAGATTTAATATAAGATGTCAAAATTTGAACTTGCTCCTCAAGCTACTCTCTAGTCACCTTTTCTTTCTCAATTCTTTATACCAATTTGGTAGGTGAAATTTGAAAATTATGGAGATCTCCCTTGTGAGTAGAGGGACCAAGTTCAACACTAGAAATCCAAAAATTATCTTCATTTGCTTCCTCTTCATGTTTATCATTAACAACTTTGGCCATCTCCACATACTGGTCCCCAGATGGGTCCACCATTAACTTAGAGGGAACTTGGGCCTTCTTGGGCATTGGGATATAACCATGTAGCAATTTAGCCACCACATCAAAATCAGGATCAACCATCTCTTTATATTTACTTTTATTGCATACCACTCCTTTAAACCATTGGGAGGAAGATGGTATTTTATGTGGACTGGAGGTGAATGAAGGAATGATAGGAGGCAGGGTATATTTGAGAAAGGTATCTACAATGTCCTCTTGATGGGGAGATGAAGGTGGAGACTTATGCATAACAACTTCAAGTTTAGGTGAAGGTGGAGGTGATGAGGGAGTAGGAGTTTGAGGTGGAAGTAGGTTCGGGTTAGTGTCAACTGTAGCTCCATCCTGTTGTGCTTCCTCTTGTACCTTTTGAGGGGCTTGAGGCCTCTTTACTTGTAGTTTTGATTGGCCTCCATTAACTACCTGAGCACATGAACTTTTTAAATTTGCTCTTTTCTTTGGATTTCCCCATCTCCTCCTATAGTTGTATTTGATCTTGTCCTCAATATATGTGCATTAGTATTTGTTGTAGTTGAAGATGTCCCACCCTGTTTATTTTCTTGCTTTTGTCTTTTAGGGGATACATTCTGAGGTCTAATAGTTGTATGTTCAACTGTTTTAGCATCAGGCCATTTCTTTGATTTGTTCAAGATGAAGAAAGACATCTCTCTTATGTTTGTCATCTCTATTTCTAACCAATTGATAGGTGTAAGACGTTGGAACTAAAGAGTATCTTTGTAAAAATCATCAATCATATCAGAGCCATCATCTTCTATATCAGTAGTATTCCATCCAATTCATATTCCTTCATATGTTGAATGGTCATTCTAAACCAATCTCTTTTTCTTACTTCAAAATCATTCTCACAATCAACCCAATAATCCTCAAGATGTGGGCAATGAAGATATCTAGACTCTAAGTGTAAATGATATCTTACATAATTTTTGCTATCAAATGGATATCTCATACAATAGAAGCGCATGGTGATCTTGACAAGAGATCTTTCCACATTTTGAGCTTCAGTCGTGGATGGGCATGTATTGTAGCTCAAACCTATGGGGAAAGGATACCCTATTTTCTTCTTATCTCTACATTTCTTATTGACACATTCCATCTATTTGCATAATTCAATTAGGATTGAATAATCACTAGGATATTTAGGCAACTTATAGGGATATTCATCAAATCCTCCAACTCTAATATATGTAAATCTTGGAAATTAAACGATGTAACTGCCAAACTGACAAATCAAATTGGCCGCTTTAGTAGAGATTCTCAATCTGACATTTGCATCAAGTTCCCTCACTGTGAACATTACGAAGGCATCATTAACTCTTCATAAATGTTTGTTACTGTTGTCTTGCTACAACTATGGATAAAAATCATATATTTGAGGTATTATCAAAAATCCCTAATTCTTGTAGACTTGGTCATGGATGCATGCTTGCAATGGTGTAAAATAGATAAGAGGTCCTATAAAATTACTAAGTGCTCCAAAAATTTACCAGTTGATTATGGAGATTGTCACTAATCAATTTACCCTAGTCAACAAACTATGAGTCATAACCAATGACTATAATAAATCGACACATCCAATACTCAAAGGAATTAGTTTCCCTGCTTCCCATAACCCTGTGGAGTAAGGTAATGATATCAGACACATCCTCATTAAAATGAGACCTCAGTAGGTTATTAGGAAGTTTGGATTTCCCTTTCTTTGGCACTTTGAACCAATGCCTAGCAATATTATTCAAGCTTAAATCTTTCTCCTTTGTGAAATAGTGATTGGCCTTCTCTATGCTCATGTCAACATACTCATCCTTAGCTGGAAGCCTGAATGTAGTGCTTAATAAAGGTCCATACAATCTTGCTATTACTTGGTCATCTACAAACCTAAGTTCTTTGCTTTTTGGTTATAATGTTTCACACAAGCAAGCACCAAATCTATACATTGCATTGAGGTTGGAAAACCCCCTGTGTGTGCCAGTACGCTTTGAAAAGTGGCTTCAACCATGTCAGATATTATATTTTGGGACATTCTTTGACAAAATTCCTGCAAATTGATATGCCCTAATTTATTGTCCCTGACATTAAACAAAGAATTATGCAAGATTGATTCCCTTACCCTTGGTAGGCATATTTCATTTTATAGGTTTGGACTTAGCTAGAGTAGACAAACTAGGGATGAAAGGTTAAGATGAACAACATAATGAGCATAATCTATGGAGAACTAGGGTTGAATAATGGAAATTTTGAGCTATATAAAACCAAAGACTCAATAATATTGAATGGAAAAATAAACAAGTGTATGGAAATGATTGATTTACCTCTTAGCTCAGCTTGAAGGAACCAAAGGAAGAGGAAAAGTGGATATAGTAGCTGTAGAATCACCATAGCTGAGTGTATAGGGCATCTTTCTCATTTGGGAGCTCAAGTGTTCCTTAAAATGACCAATGAAAGCCTTTATATACTTGAGTTTTTCTCTTTTTCCTCTATTGGAGGTTCATTGACGACTTGGAACATTATGAGCATTTATGTCACCATTCTCTTTTTTCTTTCTCTTTAAGTGTCAGAGTTATAGAAGGAACTCGAAACTTGTCGGAGGTTCCTTAGGTTCATAGAACCTATGAAATCTCTGACATTTTCTTTTTTGCTCTTTGCCTTTGCATTAGGTTATATACTCTTCTTTGAACCACCGAGTATCTAACAAGTTCCTAAGTGTTAGAGGTTCACCGATAACTTGGAACTTTATAATAACTTGAAGAGTTGGGAGCTTTTGGGGATTTAAACCAAGTCAAGCACTTGATGGCAACATGCAACCTTGTGCGAAGGTGCCTTGGGTTCCCAGTACCTAGGAACTCTTTGACATTATCTTTCACTGCCTTGAACTTTGAATGCACAAATAGTTGAAAAAGATGAGAACTTTTGGCATCTTTTAGAGAATTAGGTGATGTCAGGAACCTAATGATGACTTGGAACCTATCGGAGGTTCCTTAGGTTCTTGACATTTGCAACATCTTCGACATGGGTGAAAAAATAAAATAATCTAAGGTAGAGGTAAGTCGAGACTTATAGGATAAAAAGGAACTACGTTGGTAGTATGGCTAGTTTCCAGTACTTTCCAAATCGTCGACATGAGATAGTAAAGATTTGAGTCAGAGGTTAGGTTGGTTCCCGATACTTAGGGAACTCCCGGTAGTTCCTGATGATACCCAAACCTCCGATAAAAAAACCAAATTGTTTGGAAAACACTTGAAAATCAAATGAAAAGGACCAAAACTTGTTGAAGTGAAATTTTAGAAGCATTGCAAACATGAATATACTTGACATGAAGTGTGGGAAACAATAAAAATTCAAACTTAGGCAAAATTTTGAGGCAACACTTATCTATTTCCTATCCATAGAATTAATTAATAGACCAAAAAAAAATATAATAAGGATCCATACTAATTTATAGTCTGGTGTAATTATAGTGAGGATCCAAGTTCATTTCATTCTTAAGCTAGTTTTTAATGTGAATTCCACCCAATATGTAACTAATTAACTTGTAACACTTCAACAAGTGAAGATACTTTATTCCTAGTTTTTTGTGTGGCCGCCCTCGTTATATTCTTATAACATCGAACCCTCGTTTTATTTAAAAATTATAAATCAGAAACGGCATTTTTTTTAAAAAGTGTAGTATTGGGGTTTCAGTTTTTCTGTGCGCAAACATTATTTACTTTTTGTGTTGGAAAAACAAAGAACCGATGCAAATACATTCCCCAAATTTTTTTTTTCCTCCACGGCCTTCTTCGATTGATTCCTCGGAAGGCGATTCTTTTGTTTTCTGTTCGCAATCCCCTTCAGGTCACCTCAAATCTTGCAATTTGATATGCTTGCCTCATTGATTTGCTTTCAACCTTTTTCCCTTCGCAAAAAAAAACCAAAAAACGCTGACATGGTTTTTTTCCGTGAGGAAAACGGACGAGTTCAGAAATAAAAGCGAGTCGGTAAAAGAAACTCAGTGTGTTATGAGACAACTTTCAACCCAAAATAGCTTATTGGTTAATTATCAATTTATTATTGATAGTATTGGGTGTGGGTTAAATTTAATGGCTGTATGGTGTATTTGACTAATTTTGTTGTAAAATACAATTAAAATTTAGAAAGATTGTAGTAGATTTTAAATAGAATGTCAAATATGTATTTAGTTTATATATAATTTTTTATAATAAAAATATGTCTTAATATTTAAAGGACAAGTTTAAATAGATAACCCTCATGAAAAATTTGTTTGACAAGTAAGATCAACCGTCAAATTTAGACCCCGGTGGCGTGGATATGCATGAAACTGTTTTCACTCTAGCTCCAAGCAATACATACTTTTATTGTAAGAAGCGCAGTAGGCTTGTGTAAAAACAAGTTCTGCAACCTTTGCAATCATCCTTGCTGCCTACAAATATCGCTGCTCATTGAAGTTTGCTTGAGAATAGATTTTTGGCAAATGTTGTAGTTGCAAATGATATGGTAGATATGTATCCAAAATCTGGGAGCATAGATAGGGTGTATAAACGGCTCTACTTAAACATCATCCATTTCAATGGTCAAACAGTCAATAACAATTTTACACTTCATCCACCATAACAAAAATGTTAAAATATTTGTTTTATTTTTATTGGCCAAAATTAATTTTTGACTGTTGAAATTGATGATACCCTGTATAAACAAAAATGTGATCTCATAAAATGTAATAATGACAAATTTAAAAATACTTAACAATAAACAGAAAAAGGTATCTCAAAGTCCCTACAAATGAAAGAGTAACGACAAAATATTTCTTTGTAAATCTTAACACAAAATATTTCTTTCTACCATTATGAAAGGTGGCAGAAAATAATAAAGGGATGATATTTAACTGCCTTTAATGGGGCATGCTCTGTACTGTTGAGTTTCATTTCCAAAAATATGCCAGCATGAAGATGTAATGAATTTAATTTGATTTCCTAATTTACTGTGCATATCTGGTATTTCCCAACATTTACAAGGTTTTCTATGGAAAGTGAAAATAAACAAATTGCCACATATTTTTAGCCGATAGTTGGCATACTCGTTTTCCCATGCACTCCACTTAAATCTAATCAAATCGAATCAAATCTTAAAAGGCACGGCTCTAATCAATCAAACAATAATGTTATACTCGATTTCTGTTTAAAGTCCCATTCTATTCAATGAATACAACTTCCTCCCCTATATTCTTCCTCACAACATTAATAATTTCTCATTCCGAGGGAACATGACCGCTGAACAAGCTAATAGACTATATCTATCTTTGCCTAAAACATTAAAAAAACAAAACATTCCACCGACAAGAGAATTCTACATGATCGCTGAACAAGCTAATAATGTTTATCTGTGTTTGACTAATACATAGAAAGAAACAAAGCATCTCCACCGTCAGTCTTTCGTTTAGGGGAGAGGCTTCTTATAATTCCTAGGAAATGTTAAGAAACAATGATGTTTAGCTTTGTACACACAAAATCAACCGCATCTAACTTTCACCAAACCTACTAGGTATACTTTAACTATTGAAAAGAAAATAAAACTTCCCTTTAAATGCAATAATAGGAACAAATAACTTAGATTGATTTTTAGGGTTTGTTGGAGATAATAGGCACAAATAACTTAGATTAATTTCTAAGGTTTGTTGGAGATAGTAGGCACATATAACTTAGATTAATTTCTAGGGTTTGTTGGAGCGAGATGGATTAGATTAAGGAGTATCGGATAGAAATAATAATAATGTCATAAATAGTAATTAATAAAGAGAGATTGCTTAGCTTTGTGACTAAAGCATGTGTGCTCATGCTCATGGATGTCATATTGGGCCTTTTGTATACTTTCATAGGTGTTTTTGGCCATTGAAAGCTAGACCACCACTATTTTTCCCATGGTGGGGGCAATAATCTTATCCTTGATTTATCTCCAATCGATTGCCATGATTCTCACAATATACTTTTCTAATTATGATTTCTATGTCTTAACACTTGGATGATTATATATGCTTACATGATTATTATTTGTTATTGATTTATCACATTATTGTGATTATGATTATCTCATAATGCATTCTATTGTTAATTTTTTTTCATATTTATTATTGATATATCTAACAAGACCATCCTTCAATCAATTGCACCCTATGGGGGCAATCAATTGAAGGGGACATACATGATCACTTACATTCTCATTTATGTATTCAGTCTATCTTGTGAGTGAAAAGCTACTCAAGGAATCTTTTATCCCTTTCTTGCAGGTATTCATGGGAGAACATATGCAAAAGAAAAGAACATGGAAGGAGAATCTTCATCCTTTGTGGACTATAGATTTGTTTGTCTGTTGCATTTATTTATGTATGATTAAGAATGCTACATGCTTAGAGACACATGGTTCATACTTAGAGATTCACATGCACCTCAAAGTGGGGGCAAAATGTAATGGTGAAAAATGCATCCTTGAGTATTTCTCCATTTAGTTTTGTGCCTTGTGTGGGACAATGTCCTAATCCATTTATATAGCTACAAATGACACATTTTTGTGCATAATTGAGCCCACATACCTAGCCTTGCTTATAACCTAGCCTCTATACTCATTGCTTATTCCTATGCTTATGTGCATGTAATCCTAGTCCAATTGGCTTATTTGCATGATTCTAATAATTAATCCAATCCTATCAGACATTAATCCAACATGGTTGTATAACCTAGGTCATTTATGTGGGTGTGAGGTCATCCTTGTAGTTACAATTTTGATCCTTTTAATTGCGAAATCAAAATCAAATATTTTAGATAATTGATCCTCTTTCACCCTTTGGCCCCAAGTCGAGTATGTACAAATCTTCACAATTTGGTGTTATGTTAATCCTTGTAGTTACAATTTTGATCCTTTTAATTGCGAAATCAAAATCAAATATTTTAGATAATTGATCCTCTTTCACCCTTTGGCCCCAAGTCGAGTATGTACAAATCTTCACAATTTGGTGTTATGTTAATGTATAAAAGAAAATAATTTGCATTCATTTAACACAGAGGAATATTCAAGAATGTCAACTGAAATCAATAAGCATGACCACACAAGAAAAGACAATGTAAAGATGGGATATGTGAAAGACAAAGATCATGAGATAAAATGTGACAATGATAAAGACCAAAGGCAAAGTGAGATAATACATGACAATCAAGAGATAAAAGAGGTCCAATATGCTCCTCAAGTGGGGTAAAGAAATGTGAAGTAAACATAAAAATCAAACAAATCACAAATGCTCCTCAAGTGGGGGAAAAAGTTATTAAGAAACAATAGGGATCCCAAAAGATAATGTGGATCATAAAAATAAGGACAAGCCAAAAGATGAATGATAAATGAAATAAATGTAAGAGTGATATTTAAGCAATTTGAGTTCATCTCTAATATCGAGTGGCTTCTCTTTTATATTATGTGTGACCTCAATGTGTATGATGTGAAACTTATATGTAGTATATGGATTGAAAGATAAATCATTTTGAATCATTGCTAAGTCCATGCTACTCTTATGTGAACTAGGTCTAGAGAAATAGTCATTGAAAGCATGAGCTAGATTAGAAAATGAAGTATAGAGAAAACAAGATGAATCAAACCATTTTAAAGCTCTACGACATACGTGTAATCTAAACATGAAAATAAATAGAATGTCATCATCTATTTGCATATAATTAACAAGTAAGAAATATATCACATACACAGAAACAACCATAAAATCATAATATTCATCATGTAGTATTTCCTCACTAAAACACAATATCATGTAAACGTAATGTGTTATCAATACATCTAATCTCACAAACTAATGTCTCATCAACAACACACAAGCAATCATGTGAAACATAAGAAGTAATGGAATAATCATCATAAAAGCTATCAACAACATGTAAAAAGTGAGGTAATGCATCTATAGAATCATCATGATATATAGAAAGAGCATGAAAAAGACAAGCAAGACAATGTACAACACCAGGGTAGTCATCATAAATAGGTAGCCCCAAATATCGATAAAAAACCACATTTGTGATATAGTGGGGGTCCTTCATGTACACAGTAATGCCCTTTGGACTAAAGAATGTGCTAGTAGTCTATAACTAAATTATGGTCAACGCATTTAAGGATTTCATCCATGACTTTTTGGAAGTCTATTTAGATGACTGGATAGTCTATGGACTATTAAAAGACCATGTTCTTGAGTGCTCCACACAATGATGGAAAGATGCAAGAGCCTACAAATTGCATTAAACTTGAAAAATGCATCTTTGTGGTACCATGTGGTACACTTTTAGGACACATAATATGCAAAGGACTCATGGTAGACCCTTTGAAAGTGACACTAATTATGAACTTACCACTGCCAAAGACAACATCAAAGGTGAAAACCTTCTTAGGTTATACCAGATATCATTAGAAATTTATTAGAGGATATGCCACTATAGTAGCAGGTCAATTGAAGAACTATTAAAGAAGAAATCAAATAAACTAATTGAGTGGAATGACAAACAAAAGATAGCAAAAGATCCCATACTAATTTTTCTGGATTGGAACATACCATTCCATGTTCATGTAGATGCTTTTGGAAAAATAATTGGCATAGTATTAGTACAACCTAGAGGGTATAATGATGCAGGAGCATTCGGGTTCACTGGCAATCCTGTGTCACCAAAAATATATTTTATTTTCTAAGTTGGTTTTTGGTTTATGTCTTCTTTGTAGAGTTAGTTTTGTGTTTCAGGAGCAAATTCAGATTTATTTGACCAAGTTAAGAGCGTCATCATGTAGAATAGCTACTTGGGTATCGCTAGTTCCAATTTGGTGAAATTTTGCTAAAAATTCGCTAATTTATAACCAGTCAACAATTTCTCAGTTCGCCAACCCAATAATTCGCTGATTTGATAGTTTTCTGACAAGTCATAAGGGAAAGTTACATTTTCAAAGTTTGCCGAAGGGTTCCTTTAGTCAGTGAAGTTTTGAGTTCACGAACCATTCAGCTTGTCAATCCCTTGGTTTGTCGATTGTATGTCTAAAACCATCAGGAAGAGTGTTTTCTTTGTTATCGAAAAAGTTGAAGTTTGCAAACTTCGTCTGCAAAACCTCCAGTTTGCGAACTCTTAGGTTCACCTATAAGACATTTCATTGATAAAGGCTTTAAGGAGTGGAGTTCGCAGTTTCTTTAATTTGCCAATAGGTGATAAATAAGTAGTTGGAATACTCAAAGTTTGTGAGGTCCGATTCTAAGGTTCGTGGAATTAGAATTTCTCCAATAGAAGAAAAGTTTCTAGTCTTCGGCAAAGTCAAAGATTCTAAAAGTTACTAATTTGTCGATTCATCAACAAACATATAAATGGAGCTTTTGAGAAGTCAAAGAGTTCGTATCGACAAACTTCTAAGTTTGTGAACTAGTTCATGGTTTTCAAAATTTGCCGATAAGCCAATAAAAGCATGGTGTAGAGTATAATACTCTACATTTTGTTTTCAGCAGTGCTCTTGTGAGTTTCAGTTTTGTGTCTGAGAATGTGTCTGAGAATGGCTGCGAGGGTTTACCAGGGTTTCATTTTACTATTGCTGTAGCTTTCTTTTTGCCAGTGCTGTGGAATTCGCCAAGTGTCGAGTCCCTTTTTCAAGCCGCTTTTGTGTCTAAGTTATAATTTTAATGCGGAGTGTGCCACGTAGCGGAAGATGTTCCTTTTTGTTTTAAGTTACTAGCTGCGGATGGCGCCACATGTCATCAGCGGAGGCACTCCCTAAATGTTTCAACATGAATGCAGATGAAACCATGTGTCTTTTGTAATAGCTGCGGAGCTTGCCAAGTGTTAGCTTCCACAGGTTGGTTCTTATATATTTTAATGATAAGTGAAGGATAAGGGTGGGCCCCAGTATAGAGTCTCAGAGTAAAGCAGATCGTGCCATATGGAGTAAATGTCTAATATATTCTAAGTTGAGACCCTACGGAAGATGCCACGTGTCACCTGCGGAGACACAGTTATTAAGTTTCATAGTGCTTGCGGAAGGAGCCATGTGTATTCTATGATAGCCGCAGAGTTTGCCAAGTGTCAGCTTCCGCGTATCTATTTTTGTATCCTTCGACGCAAAGTAATAAATGGAGGTGGGTCACAGTTGTAAAGGTTTAGTGTTGCAGAGAATGCTACGTGGTGGATACGGTGCCCAAGTAAACGCTGTTAACCCTTTTTCTCTGATAACAATAAATATTTCTCAAATGACGTGAAGCCTGCCATGTGTCAACCTTTGCATGAGTCTCAAATGGGTTTCTAATGTTTCAGGAAGGCTGCGGAAGCCGCCACGTACCAGATAGTTGTTGCTGTGGACGCTGCCACCTATCCCTATTTGAAAGTAAGTGGAGAGTCTTGGGTCCCATTTCTAATATGTCTTTAAGTTTCAGAGCTGCGGATTGCGATAGAAGTCACAAGGAGGGGCCACCCGAATATAAAAGACACAGTTAAGTAAAATCTTGCGGAACGAGACCCATATTGTTTCTAAGAGCTGCGGACGCTGCCATGCGTCAATTTCCTGTTTCTATTGAGAGGTTAAAAAGTTTCAAGTTCTATGCGCATGGACGCTGCCATGTGTCTCAGAGTTCATTGATTAAAGAGTGCGGATGCCGCCAAGTGTCTTTTCCCTATAGAAGCAACACACCACACATGTTTTGCCACAACTAATGAACTTGTAGTTGTTGTAACTATTTTCGGATCCAAAAGATCTTAAGTGTCAGAGACTTCCAGTTAGCTCCAGTTCAGTTTAGCCGTTGGGATGTGATCGTGCAGATAATCTAGAGTCGTTCCTATGCTATAAATATGTAACAATTCATAGATCGAGAGGAGATAGAAGGATTCATTCATAAATAGTTTCACTAGAGATATTCTCTATCAGAGATTTGAGACTCTTTGCTATGACCAGTGAATATCATTTGCCTTTATTTTGTTATTTGTGATTCAGAAAGTAAATGTAATTGTGCATGTATCTGTGCCTCTTATGTTGCTGGAAAATTAATGAGACAGATAGAGTTCTATGCCTTGGTTGATATTTTTTGTCATTGTAAATGGTCTGTTTGTGAGCCTTTGAGTTTATTCATTATATCTATTTATATTAATCATGCCATATTTGCTCTTTAATGTAACTGAATCTTGACAATAGCTTCACTGTGCTTAAGTTGAGAGAAACACTTTATTCAGGCACATCGCCATAGATAGATTTGTTTTACTTATATCTGTAATTCTATTTAATTTCTACCCTTTTTTCCTAAGAACCCATACAAAATAGAGAAGAGCCAGCTTCTTTAAAATCTAGAGGTTGTTTCAGGTAGCAAGTCCCACATTTTTGAAACTCCCCATGTTGGTGTTGGAACCCGCGCAATTTTACACATCAATAGTTTTTGGCACGCCCGTTGGGACCATCCTTGAAGTTTCTGTCAAGATTGTATGAGCCAGAGAGCTACAAGGAGTCAGAGCTATGGACCTATAACAAGAGCTCAATCTGCTGTTAATCCAGGCATTCTTTTGCCACCACTAGTAGCTAATCCAAGAAGAAGAGTGAATCAGTTTGTAGCACCACCAAGAGCAAATATGGGAGCACCTATAGCCCCAAGGAATTATGCAAATTGGAACACTGGTAGTCCTCTGATTCTTCCAGTACCACCAACTACTTGGGATGCTATTCCTGCCAATGCTCTGAAGGCTCTGCCTAAGTTCAGTGGAGAAGATTTCAAGACACCAGAAGAGCACTTGCAAGATATATCTGATGTTTGTGCAGTGCATGTGATCACTCAATAGAATGTGGCCATAAGGCTGTTGGCAGCTTCTTTTAAAGGGAAGGCTCTGGACTGGTATAGATCTTTAACCCCAAATACAATATCCACATGGGATCAGCTGGGTGATGCTTTTTTTGAAAGATTTAAAGAGAAGGATGATAAATCTTCTTTGTTGCAATAATTGATCACCATCAAAAGGGCACCACAAGAAGCTATGACTAATTTCAATTCAAGATTTCAAAAGACTTGGGAGAGGATCCCTACCACAACAAGACCATTACCAGGTATGGCTATTGTGTTTTACCTTAAGGCTCTAAACTCAGATATATCGGTAATGATTCAGTCCCTTGGAGGTCAAACACTACCAGAAGCTTATGAGTTGGCAGTCAAGGCTGAAAAGAACTTAATAGATGCTGGAAAGTTGCCCCCAAGGCCTCCTATGCCCATGTTTCCAGAAATTACCTTACCTCTGCCTCAAGAAGTTCCTAATCCTATAACCCCACCTGTGTCTATGTATGCGTTTCCTCAACAATTTGCTAAGGCAACTGCCCCTGTTCAATCATCTGAAATGGATGATGTCAAGAACATTTTAAGAACCTTTTCAAATGAAATAATCAATCTGAAGAGACAACAGAATCCTTATCCAAAACCCCCTTATCAAGGTTATCAAGGAAATAGACCTCCCTTTCAGCCAAATCAATATCAAGGCTCTCAAAGGCAAGCTAATCTTCAGCCATCAAACCAATTAGTCACAGTCCCTACACCTCTACAGACTGTTCCTCCTAATCCCAACAGAGAAATTGTTCTAGGGCAAAATAATTTTGCAAATGACACAAATGCTTGGTGTTTCCCTTGCAATAATGGCCATATGCCCAGAGATTGCCCCAGGGGAAATTTGCAGCAAAAGATAGCAGAACATAGAGGATTAGAAGGATAATTTGCAACTTCTAACACTCCATAATATCAGTCTCCTGGTGTACAAAATGTAGTCCTGGTGGCCCAGATACAAGAGATGTCCTTACAACATGAAGAGGAAATAGCCCCTGAGCATGCTTTATTTTCATGGATTGAAGAAGAAGATTCTGTGTTCTTGAATGAAGCATCTACTTCCAAGAAGCCGTTGGTGCAATCTGATTACTATACCAGAGCAAAAAGGAGAATGATGGAGCAACCTGAAGTCACTAATAATGAGATCATGGGAAATCTGCCTTTTCAGAGTCATCAGAACACAATTTCTAGACAAGAAATGCCCCAGCCCATGTAGAATCAAGTATCTTCAGAACAAGTTCTAGCAAAGTCAAGGTACCCTTATTACTCAAAGGCCCAAGCATTAGGACCTATCAATATAGTGGATCAGCTAAAAAAGATGCCAGCACATGTATCAATTTGGGACATGCTAGCTATTCCTGAGCAGAAGACACTGTTGCAAGAAGCTCTACAGGGCCAAGAAGTGCCTAAACATACTGGTGCCAAAGGAGGACCTGCTGATAAAGAAAAGCTGCAGCTCAAAGACACTGTACCTTTGCAGACAACAACCCTGTTGAATAATACATTTGAGGTAGGGAAATCTAAACCAGATCCCTTTTATTTAACTCTAATTGTTGGGAAGAAATTACTGCATAATGCAATGATAGACGTTGGGGCTAGTACTACTGTAATGCCAAAACAAATAGCAGATGCTTTGAAGATAAATTATGAGCCACTTACTAGAGGAGTTATGCAGTTGGATGGGAAATCAGTGCAAACAATAGGAAAAATTAAACAACTCCCATTGCAATTGTACACTTGCCCTAATATAATTGTGAATCAGGATGTGGTAGTCATAGATATTCCTCCTGTGTTTGGTCTATGTCTATCCAGAGATTTTACAGCCAAGATAGGAGGTTACATGTCATTAGATTGGTCACACCTCATTCTAAGAACCAAATATGGGACAAAGATGAAGATACTGTCTGAGCCATTATCAAAAGACCATATCACAAATGAACCAACCCTAAAATTAGAGGAAGCCCATGCTATGCTGAATAAAGAAGAATCTTTGTTGAAGAGTTAGGAGACTGGACTAAATATGACCAACAAGAGGAAGAGAATAACTAGTTATTGACTATGATGCAAAGTGACCCCTATGGAAATTATGACTCTACTGGTTTAGGCACTTATGTCATATTTGAAGAAGACCAAGAGATCCCAAATGTTTTAAGGGAAGAAACACCACAGACTCAAGAATCTAAAAAGGACTCATAAATGTGGACTCTAAATTTTGATGGGGCTAGAAGTAAGAATGGAGCTGGAGTAGGGATTTGCCTTACTGCCCCAAATGGTGAGAAAATTTTAAGAGCTATCTGTTGGTTTTTGCTTCTGAATCAGCATTAGGGTTTGCCAGTTCTAATGCACAGGCAGATTCAGCCAACTGAATACAGGAGGTTGCGTGAGCTCCTCCCCTTCACTTCTGGTTCTGCCGCACCAAGGGGGGTGTCCCTATTTGATAAAAGTATGACCTTGACTAGCTCAATGACAGAAAGATATAACTTGACAGCAACAGGCAGAATACTCTCACGTAAGGACCAAGATTTGTATAACAAATCACAAGGTTGGCAACATTCTTGGACATATATGTCTGGTTGGGTATGAGAGTACGCAAAGATCCTAATCCTACTCCTACAACTAATAGGTGGAAGGATGAAATGGTTTGATTTGATGTTTGGATGCAAACTTGGACCTGGTGTATAACCTCAACATAGAGCTAGATTGGTGCCTATCCAGAGCTTGGAGTCAGTAGACATACACCCGTGAATGATCAGCATGAACAACTAAAACTGGATTTCAGGGGGATACATATGATACCTGCCTCACAGATATCTCCCAATATAGAGTGTTAAGCTGTCGATACTTATGGCATCCCTATTGCAGTATACCCTTCCCAATATTCAATCTGAAAATAGTTTAATCTACCCCTTGAGCAGAAGTTAAAAGATTAAACATTCAACACAGGAATTCTATGTTCTAGAATCTCAGACATTCCTTGAATGCCTGGACTTAGAAGAAAGATACATGCAAAACTGGAGACAGAATCAACATAACACATGCAAACATAGCATTATTCATATAAAATTTACCATGAAATCAGTGGATTCATGCACAAATGTACAACAGGAGATACATAAACTCGCAAGTTTTGCTGCACAGAGCAACCAAAACCAGTTGTATCTTATTACAGAGCCAAAATGTCCAGTTTTCAACAACCAAAACAATGGTAACACAGTCTGCTTATATCAGCCAGAAAGTGTACCACAGCAATTAATTACATGGCTATTACAAAAAACTGCCAGATACAGATCCCACAGAAGGAATGGCACTCAAAAGTTATTCCTACAGAGACAGAAAGTAGACAATGGTGGCCTCAAGCCCTACGCCGCCATCAGGAAGTCTTCCTCCATAAATCGGGCCACCTGATCATGTGTACCATTTCTCTTACCCCTGCTACAGTCGCCATTGATGGCTCAACCACCCGCGGCCGCATGAAAACTGTCGCTGCATTCAAAAAGAAATTTCCCGCTAAAATGCATTTTCTGAAGTTTCAAATGTGCAGGGAAATTAATCCCACATTGGTGCCGCGGAGACTCCTTCAGCAGTTTATAAACGGGGCCACAAACATAATAAGCGTCGAGCGCTTTTGCCACGCTCGACACACGCCTCTCAGCCCAAAACCCATCGCCCAGACCTAGGCCATCAGCTCACCCCACAAATCTCTCATCGATCTCAACGGTCTCGCCGACCACTACCTTCGCATTCCCCTTCATCGGCCAGAGAAAGACCGTTGGGCCGACCCTCCAAACCTTCGCCGATCTCATTAGTTACACCGATGAAGCCATCGCAATCCTTTGTCGGCTAGACTACTACCATCGGCCAACCAAAAAGCCTCCTCGCCGATAGGCAAAAGTCACACCGACGCTTACACTATATTCCTTGTCATCGGCCAGAGAAAGACCGTCGGGCTAACTTCCCAGACTCCCATTGACCATACACGTCTCCCTGATGGCCACCAAAACACACTACGTTAGTGGTTACCAATCCACCCTCCTCCTCCATCAGTATGACCAAAAATTATTGGGAAGACCACAAATTACTACGCCGATAGATCAAAGTCCTGGCGACCACACATATGCCCAAATCCCCATCAGCCCGAGTAACGATATCGACAGAGGCCAAAACCCCTCTGCCAATAGCAACAGTCCCGCCGACGGTCTTTCCATCTCCAAGACACACTCCCTCGTCACCCTGATATGTTGAACACCAACCTCACCATCGACCAGACTCCCAACTGTCAGCCTAGCATGAAATTCCCCTGCCGATGAAGAGTATTACACCGATGAACACCAAAAACACAAAACGCTGAACTGTTGAACCATCAAACCACGAACCGGTTCAATCCGATGGTTCAACACTAAGGTTCAAACATCAAAAATAATACTCCATCTGCAAAACACTCCGGCCGAGAGCAAAAAACTCAAAGCATCGAACTATTGAACCTTGAACCGTTGAGAAAAGGGTTCAAGCGGGAGGTTCAACGATACAATATTTGCGCAAGGCAAATGCATAATATGAACCGCTAGAAGAGAAATGAACCATGAACCGCTGAACCATTGAACTTGTAGAAAAAAGGGTTCAAGTTCAAGCCGAAATGTTGAAGACACAAAAAACGAACGCATGCCGATGGAGAAAACACGAAGACCCCTCCTCAAGAAATGAGATGCAGATGCTGAAAAACACTAAAGGGGTGCCAAAACTTAGAACCTTTTTTGGATTTTTTGGGATGGTGCCTGCATGAAAATTGCTAAATTAACTAACAGTGAATTCAGGCACCAACACTATCCATTTTCAATTTGCTTGTACCAATAATGATGCTGAGTATGAATCCTTGGTGCATGGACTCATGTTAGCCAAGAAAAAAGGAGTAAAAAATCTAATAGTAAGAGGAGATTCAGAACTGGTGGTGAAGCAGATCAGAGAAAAGGCAGTGGCCAGAAATGTAAGAATGAGATCCTATAGGCACAAGATTTGGGATATAATAGATGATTTTGAAGCTTTCAATATTGAAGTAGTCCCTAGAACCCAAAATTCTGAGGCCGATAGAATGGCACAGATTGGTTCACAATTTGATCTAGCAATTGATCTACTAGTCAACAATGAATCAGTCAAAATTATAGTGAGGCCAACTATCCCAGACAATGACCAAAATTGGCAAGTTTTTGAAAATGATTTCCAAGTACTTTCATTTTTACAACAGTCAGGAGAATTTGTTGATCAGTTGCAACCTAAAATTGAAGAAGCATATGATGACCAAATAATTCAACTAAAGTCAAACAAGCTCCCTAAAGGACTGATTACCTTAGAAAACTTATTTGACCTAGAAGATGTAAGCCTGGAAAAAAGGAGGTTTCAAGCAGATAAAGAAGATTATTCTGAAATTTAGGTTAGTGAAGGAAGAAAATTGAAGATTGGCAATTCTACAACCCAGCAAGAAAAGGAAAGGTTGATTGATTTGTGTGAAAGATATGATAGGGTGATTGCCTGGACCTATGAAGACCTCCATGGCTATGATAGAGATATCATCCAACACACTATAGAGCTGGCTGAAGGATCTAAACCAATCAGACAGAAGCAAAGGCCAGTGAATCCAAGGATTGAACCTCTAATGGTGGATGAGTTACCGAAGCTCTTAGAATCAAAAATAATTTTTCCAATCAAGCACTCAACTTGGGTATCAAACTTAGTGCCAGTAAGGAAAAAGAATGGTGACATAAGACTCTGTGTAGATTTCAGAGATCTGAATAGAGCATCTCTGAAAGATCACTATCCCCTGCCCTCTATGGAACAAATTTTACAGACTGTGGCTGGATCAGAAAGATTTTCTTTACTGGATGGTTTCTATGGATATAACCAGGTTTGGTTGGCTGATGAAGACCAACATAAGACTACATTTACTACAAAATGGGGGACATTTGCATATGCTAAGATGCCCTTTGGCCTTTCAAATGCTGGAGCCACTTTTCAAAGGGCAATGGATGTAGCATTTGGAGAGATCATAAACAAAATCATCCTGATTTATTTGGATGACCTCACTATTTTCTCCAAAAATGTTGTAGATCATTTTGATCATTTAGAAGCTATTTTTAAGAAATGCCAAGAGTTTGGAATATCCCTGAATCCTAAGAAATGCATCTTTGTAGTACCTCAGGGCAAACTGTTAGGGCATATAGTATCTAAAGATGGAGTCTCTATTGATCTAGAGAGAGTCACTGCCATAATGAAATTGTCTCTGCCAGTCAATAAGAAAGTAGTTCAATCCTTTCTAGGGAAGATCAATTTTATTAGTCGGTTCATATCTGACTTTGCAGGCCTAATTAGACCTATGACACTGTTGCTAAAGAAGGACCTTGTTTTCAAATGGACTGTAGAAGGAAGACATGCTTTTGATGAGATCAAAAGAGCCATTTCAACAGCCCTAGTACTTAGAAACCTAGACTTTTCTAAGTCTTTTATAATGTATGTGTATGGAGGTGAGTTTAGTGTTGCTGCTGTCTTGACTCAGAAAGATGACCAGCAAGAAGGAGAGCACCCAATAGCCTTTTTCTCTAGGACACTCACGGAATATGAGGCCAGATATAATTTTGTGGAGAAACAAGCATATGCCATGGTCAAAGCCCTTAAGAAATTCAGACACATGGTAACGGGAAATAAAATTCTGATATTAGTGGCTCATCCTAGTGTAAGAGAATACATTATGGAGGGTGAGATCACTGAGAAAAGAGCAAACTAGATAACAAAGATTCTGGAATATGATGTGGAGGTCAGACCCACTAGGCTAATCAGAGGCAAAGGATTGTCCCAATATATAGCCCAAGACATGGAGAGAATGGTGACTGCAGAAACATAAAGTGAGAATGTGTTGAGAATCCAAGAGATTGATCATAATTCCTAGGTCACAAATAGGATTCAATTTATGAAACATGGGATTTTCCCAAATGAGCTCTCCCATGATAAGAGAAGGTATTATAGACAACAAGGGTCTTACTTTGTATTAATTGACCATATTTTGTTTAGAAGATATACTAATGGCATACTTTTAAGATGCATAGAGAAAGATGAAGCCCAAAGAATACTACTGAACTGCATCATGGAGCCTCAGGGGGTCACTTTTCAGCAAGGACCACTGCAATAAAAGTAAATCAGGCAGGATACTTCTGGCCCACTTTATTTGCAGACTGTTATCAGTTGGTCAAAGAGTGCCAAGCCTGTTAGTTCTATACAGAAAAAAGAAGAAATGTTGCAATGCCCCTAAGCCCCATAATTATAGATGAGCCATTTGCTCAATGGGGTCTTGATTTCATTGGTATGATCAATCTAGTGTCAAGTATGGGACACAAATGGATCCTTACAGCCACTGATTACTTTACTAGATGGAGTGAAGCAGTACCACTCACGGAAGCAATAGAAAAGGTAATACTGGACTTTCTGGAAAGCATTACTGCTCATTTTGGTCCTCCTCGTACCATAATATCAGATAATGCTAAGGCCTTTTTGGGAACAAAAATATCAGAGTTTGCAGTAAGGTATGGAATTTATTTGAAAACTTCCTCAGATTATTATCCTCAGGGTAATGGTCTGGTAGAGTCTACTAACAAAAACCTAATCAGACTCATTAAGAGGATTAGAACCAATTATCAAAGAGAGTGGCACAAATTGCTCAATACTGCACTATGGGCTGACAGAATTACACCTAAGTAAGTGACAAAAATGTCTCCATATGAATTAGTCTATGGCAAACCAACAATAATGCCACTGAGCCTAGAGATCCCTGCTTTACAATTATTGAAGCAGATAGAGATTGAAGAAAATGGCCCAATGCAAGTTAGACTTGCTGAACTGCTAGAGGTACAAGAGAAAAGAGAGAAAGCACATGAGTCACTAATGAGACACCAGAAAATAATCAAGGATTGTTTTGACAAGAAAACTTCAAATCCACATTTCGAAGTTGGCTCAGTGGTTTTGAAGTGGGATGAAAGAGCTACCAAGCCAGGCTGACACAGCAAGTTTGAGTCACTGTGGACTGACCCTTACAAAATCTGTTCCTGTAAGCAGCAAAATTCTTTTGAGCTCGAAACCATGGATGGTGAACCTGAAGAGATTCCTGTAAATGGGATCTATCTGAAGCATTTTAATTGAGCAAGTGTCTTTTCTGTATCATAGTTAGTTTCTTTTATTGCTTTCCTACTTTCCCACTTTCCTTTTCAATAAGTGTTCTGTGAACACGTGGCATCAGCGCAAGCCCCTTCTCTTTTTGAAAATCTCGTATTCATTAATGTTGTCTCCAATCCCCAAAATCCTTGAAAGTATGCACTTTCGCAGCCACTATCATAATGTTTCTAACACTTAGTACTATACTGATTTGGAAAGATGCATTAACAGTTTCTTGGCGTTAATGCCATTTATAAGGCATGATGTGTCATTAAAGCCCCATTAATAGGAGTTAAACCTTAACTGTCACTCTCATTTGCTTCTGTCTCTCTGTTACGAACCACTGTTGTCTGCAATCCAATCCCTAGCGAGCACTTCATAGCTGAGTGTCATTTCTATTTTGTAGTTTCTGTTTGTATCAAAGCTTCTCACATTCCCCTTGCAGAATACAGTCATGGCCGAGGCACAGTCCTCTCGGGAGGGACTCAGAATATATGAATCAATTGACAAGCATTTAAGAAGCAAACATTATGCCTCGGCTCCTACACAACCTAAGAGACCCTACCCTAGAACGAGAGTCCCTGAAGTAGGTTACTCCATTGACTCAGCGAAAGTAAAGGATTTTGTAGAAGGTATCTTTGACCCAGCCCTTCAAAAATCTATTAGGGCTCTCTGCGAAGGGGCGCACCAGAGATGCATTCAAAAAGCAAGGAGTGGACAGTCTGAGACCTTTGGAATGAGGATTTGGACCTCACAATTGGCACAGTTTCTGGTCCCTAATGTGCACCTCTGCCCTGACCTAATTGATATATGCGCGGAACTGTTTCATGCCCCCTCAAGTACCATACAACAGGGTCCCTTTATGGTGTAGATTGCACCCAAAGCTATACAAGACATGCTGGCCCTGTATCATGATAAAACGACCACATTCCCCACTATTGCTAAAATTTAGAAGACATGGTCAAACATCAACAACTAGCTTAGGTTCCTCAACTCAGAGTTGTTGCCAAAGGAGAAGACACAGATGCCCACATAGCCAACAGGCAGGGCACAATTCAGCCAAGCCAGTCAGGAGGCACTGTCAATGATGGCTTTTATTTTTGGGATGAAGATATTACAGTCTACGACTGGCAAATTACTATTCTATTCAGATTAAAGACTGTTGACAAGACACAGGAATACCAGCTAGACCTTTCAGAACAAATCACCTATTCCATGGCTGATCAACTCGCCAATTTCAAAGCCATGGGAGTATTCAGGTATTCAACTTATCTATTTCATTTGATGTTATATCAGAACCACAATATTTTTGCACAAAATATGCAATTGAATATGTACGACCAAGATTTTGGGCAAAATAGAACCATTCTTGTGTCTGCATGGACACATGTGCTATCTGAGGCATCAGACCCTTATGAGTTCTGGGAACTCTTTGTTGCCCCTGCATTTTGCCATTTGAGCCCTGAACCTGTAGAACATAGGTTGACACCGAGCATTAAGGGTTTCATGACTAATTGCCCAATCCCATGTGACTATTTCTTTGGGTCTCAACATACTATCATTAGGGTCCATGGCTTCAATGAAGAACCAATGCTACTACCTAAAGTTTTGACTCCTAGGTTAGCATTTCTAGAGGTCACCCGGCAAGTGTCTATGGTCGACAATGAGTATGGCACCAAGAGGAAGAAGAAGAAAATGTATGATATTCCCTAGGTCAGAAAGAATATGGCCATAGAAGTCAAGGATGCTGAACACTTGTTGCTACGAAAGTTAGCTGTCTTGGGATTCCTCATTATTGAAGACAAGTGGAGGTATGACCCAAATAGTTTTATAGCCTCCTGGGTTAGAACCAACAAAGTTGGAGCCAAAATAGTGCATCAACGTCATCCTTTTTGGGAGGATAGAAGAAACCCTAAAGAAGATACCCCTGATTTGTATGTGGAACTGGCAGATTTGCCATATGAGGGTCCCAGGCCATGGGAGACATTTTATGTTAAACAAAGGGCCTATGACCCTAAGATCAGAATGGGCACTGGATTGAAGAAAGTTTTGTTGAAAAGCAAGGAATGGAAACCAGAGAAAATAGAGGCCTATTGGAAATACAGGCAGGAAATTTTTGAGTTGACTCACTCTTTTGGCAAGGTTGACACAGATGAAAGATGGGAGTCTATCTGGGACGAGTGGTATCCCTCCCCAGTTTCTAGTCCCGATACAAGCAGAATCCACAAGATAGGGTTGAGCTACTCAATGAAACCACTTCTGCTGTTGCAACTGATTACTTAAAAGTATCCAAGAAGTTGCAGAAGGTTGAAATTGACTTAGCTCAAGAGAAGATTAATAGTGGCAACCTTGCTGGAGAGTTGTAGACTAAGAAGGAAGAAATAGAGAATCTAAATAAGTAGTTGCAAAATACTGTTTCCTGTCAAATCCATCAAGTGATAGTGGCACAAAATACTTCTCTAAAGGTAGAGCTTGCTCAAGAAAAAGCTGCAATTAATGTTTTGAAGCAAGAAAAAGCCACCTTAGAGAAGAGGTATCAAGAAAAGATGCAACAAGCCACACAGTTTCAGCAGAAGTTGCTGAGTGAACAAAATACTGCTGCAGCAATACAGGCACAACTCCTAGCTGAGCAAAAAATGACAAAACAGCTAACATTGGAATTAGCTAACAGACCACAGAATGCTGGAGTTTTGAATCTGGTCAAGGAGCTATATGTTTTAGTGTGGAATAGGATCTCTAATGAGATTGTTTAACTAAAGCCCTCCTTAACCTTCCTGTTAAATGCACAGCTGTTGTGCAAGAAGGTGGAAACTTCAG
Source organism: Cunninghamia lanceolata (assembly GCA_027924645.1). Classification (NCBI taxonomy): domain Eukaryota; kingdom Viridiplantae; phylum Streptophyta; class Pinopsida; order Cupressales; family Cupressaceae; genus Cunninghamia; species Cunninghamia lanceolata. The sequence goes on along the minus strand of BSBN01000328.1, from coordinate 482,661 downwards.
TACAAGCCACTCTGTCTACCATTTCTTTGAGAGTTTCTAACTCTCAACTGTTGCTAAAGAAACTATATGACACAACAGATGAAATATTGTCAGCAGCAGGGATCAGTGACAGGATGGTAGCTGCAAAGAGAGTGAATGAAGTTTTAAGTTGTAATTCAGCTACTACAAACTACCAGGAGCTCCTAGATATTGTCAAAGAAGGAGTAAAGGACATGAAGAGACACATTGAAGGTTTAATGCAGCTGGGTCTTCCCTCACCTTTTCCAGATGATAGCACTGTTTTGATGATAGATGATATCAAGACCCTGCTTTTGACAAAGCAAAATGATCAATCTATTTTCAAGGTTTAAGTGATTCCTCATCAGTACAGGAGGTAGAATTTGTCTTAATCCCAATGGCCCAATTAGAGTTTCAATTGAAGACCGTGGTTCAGATTTTGTAGAGTTTCTCCCATAAAGACATAATAAATCTTGATTTTTCTTTTCAAGATTTAGAGAGCAAGCAGGGACTTTCTGATTCAGAATGGTCCGTCTATCAGACAGCTTTACAGAATTTATGACCTTGTCTTTTATTTTACTTACATATTTTTGCCAATTTTGGGTTCTTTTTAAGCAAGCTCAAAATCCCTTCTAGTCACCAAGAACTGTAGAGTATAATACTCTACATTTTGTTTTCAGCAGTGCTCCCACGAGTTTCAGTTTTGTGTCTGAGAATGGCCGCGAGGGTCTACCAGGGTTTCATTTTACTGTTGCTGTAGGTTTCTTTTTGCCAGTGCCGTGGAATTCGCTAAGTGTCGAGTCCCTTTTTCAAGCCGCTTTTGTGTCTAAGTTATAATTTTAACACGAAGTGTGCCACGCAGCGGAAGATGTTCCTTTTTGTTTTAAGTTACTAGCTGCGGACGGCGCCACATGTCATCAGTTGAGGCACTCCCTAAATGTTTTAGCATGAACGTGGATGAAGCCATGTGTCTTTTGTAATAGCTATGGAGCTTGCCAAGTGTCAGCTTTTGCAGGTTGGTTCTTATATGTTTTAATGATAAGTGAAGGATAAGGGTGGGCCCCAGTATAGAGTCTTAGAGCAAAGTGGATCGTGCCATATGGAGTACATGTCTCTAATATATTCTAAGTTGAGACCCTACGGAAGATGCCATGTGTCGCTTGTGGAGACATAGTTATTAAGTTTCATAGTGCCTACGGAAGGAGCCATGTGTATTTTATGATAGCCGCAGAGTTTGCCAAGTGTTAGCTTCCACGTATCTATTTCTGTATCCTTCGACGTAAAGTAATAAATGGAGGTGGGTCACAGTTGTAAAGGTTCAGTGTTGTGGAGAATGCCACGTGGTGGATACGGCGCCCAAGTAAAAGCTATTGCCCTTTTTTCTCTGATGACAATAAATGTTTCTCAAACGATGTGGAGCCTGCCATGTGTCAACCTCTGCGTGAGTCTCAAATGGGTTTCTAATGTTTCAGGAAGGCTACGGAAGCCGCCACATACCAGATAGTTGTTGTTGCGGATGTTGCCACCTGTCCCTATTTGAAAGTAAGTGGAGAGTCTTGGGTCCCATTTGTAATATGTCTTTAAGTTTTAGAGCTGTGCATTGTGACATATGTCACAAGGAGGGGCCACCCAAATATAAAAGACACAGTTAAGTAAAATCTCGTAGAGCGAGACCCATATTGTTTCTAAGAGCTGCAGACGTTGCCATGTGTCAGTTTCCTATTTCTCCCGAGAGGTTAAAAGGTTTCACGTTCTATGCGCGTGGATGCTACCGTGTGTCTCAGAGTTCATTGATTAAAGAGTGCGGATGCCGCCAGGTGTCTTTTCCCTATAGAAGCAACGCGCCACACATGTTTTGCCACAACCAATGAACTTGTAGTTGTTGTAACTATTTGCGGATCCAAAAGATCTTAAGTGTCAAAGACTTCCAGTTAGCTCTAGTTCAGTTTGGCCATTGGGATTTGATCGTGTAGACAATCTAGAGTCGTTCATGTGCTATAAATATGTAACAATTCATAGATCGAGAGGAGATAGAAGGATTCATTCATAAATAGTTTCGCTAGAGATATTCTCTATCAGAGATTTGAGACTCTTTGCTGTGACCAATGAATATCATTTGCCTTTATTTTGTTATTCGTGATTCAGAAAGTAAATGTAATTGTCCATGTATCTGTGCCTCTTATGTTACTAGAAAATTAATGAGAAAGATAGAGTTTTGTGCCTTGGTTGATATTTTCTGTGTCATTGTAAATGGTCTGTTTGTGAGCCTTTGAGTTTATTCATTATATCTGTTTATGTTAATCATGCAATATTTGCTCTTTAACGTAACTGAATCTTGAGAATAGCTTCACTGTGCTTAAGTTGAGAGAAACACTTTATTCAGGTGCATCGCCATAGATAGATTTGTTTTACTTATATCTGTAATTCTGTTTAATTTCTACCCCTTTTCCCCAAGAACCCATACAAAATAGAGAAGAGCCAGCTTCTTTAAAATCTGGAGGTTGTTTCAGGTAGCAAGTCCCACATTCCTAAAACTCCCCATGTTGGTGTTGGAACCTGCACAATTTTACACATCAACAGATGGAAAAGGTCAATTTTGCTGATAAAGGGCTTGGTGGCTAAGAGTGTTATACTGACAACTCTTTAGTTTACGAGATGGCTATTTTTTTGATAGACGGGATCTGATGTCTTAAATCTTGTATCGACACACTGTTTAGTTTGCGAACTAACAAATTCACCAATAACATGTGACAACAAACTTTTAAGTTTGCAAAAAGCTACATTTGTCGATGAAGACTTCCTTGGTTCATGGAAGAGTTATTTTGCCGATAGATGTTACAAGGAGATTTAAAGTTTTAAAAGACATGTTGCTGATGTATGGGACTTTATTAAGGGATGTTTTATCATTAATCTATTTAGTAATCTGAAACGTCAAGTGGTTGTTTGAATACTTGTCTGTTCAGTTCCATAATTGTTTAACTTATACTGGAAAGAATAAAAGGTGATTGTCATTCTTGTTTAGGGGATTGTTCCGCTCAACACAAAGGGTGTTAGTAGTTGTTACTCATAGAACAGAGGTGGGGTGATAGTGGATTAGGGATGATCTCTGTATTCGTGGGAAAGCATTTTGGTGTTGTAAGCACATAATCAACTGAATATTGCAGTGTAGTGCTTAATGCTGAAGCTTTGAAAGGCCAATGAGTTTGTAAATGCTAATGTTTTTGAAGTTAATAAAATAATTTTAGATTTGTGAATGAATTTGTACTTCCATTGTGTGTTACTAGTTGCATAACCAGGTAGTTTGATAAAACCCCCTGGTCTTGACTGCATCAAATAAGGACCATCCAATAGTATTTTCAAGATACAAACTTTCCCAAGTGAAGAAAATTACACTACTACAAAAAGGGAAGCACTAGCAATGGTATATTCATTGCATTAATTCCAACATTATCTTCTATCTACTCCATTCACATTTTACATAGACTATGAGCCATTAAAATATCTACTTAATAGACTGGTAACACAAGGGAGAATACGTAGGTGGTTACTATTTCAAGAATTCGATTTCAATATCATGGTATAATTGAGGAAGAACAACCAAGGTCCCGATTACTTATCTAGAGTTGAAACATGAGAGATACTTCATAACTTGGAAGAAGATTTACCCAATGGAAAACTTTTTAGAGTGACTATGGTGCCAAAAGACTTATATGATGTAGCAAGCTTATTATCCACATGATAATTTTTGAAGAATAGTTCACCCAATGACAAATAGATATTGTTAAGGAAGTCACTACCATAAATATTAATTGAAGGATACATATAATTGGGAAAGATGACATTATAAGAAGAGTGGTATTTGAACATGAAAGATAAGATATCCTTAGGGAAGCACATGAGGGAATTTTTGGAGGACATAATTTAGGAGAAACCACCACAAAGAAGGTTTTGCTATCTGAACTATGGTGGCCAATACTATCTAAGGATGTCATTTGATATGTTAAGCAATGCGATATATGCCAAAGAGTGGGAAAACCCATTGCAAAAGATGAGATGCCACTGCGGCCAGTCCTCATCTAAATACCATTTGAAAAGTGGGCTATAGACTTCATAAGACTCATTGATCCTCCAACAAAATGCACAAAAGACAGATTTATAATCACTAGAGTTGAATACTTTACAAAATTGGTAGAAGTAGAACCAACTAAGGGCTGTATATCCAAAATTACTACCAAATTCATATATGAAGACATAATAACAAGGTTTGGGTGCCCTTTGAGTATTACAAGTGACTAAGGCAAACATTTTGTCAACAAGGTAATTGTTAATCTACTCAGTAAATTCATGATCAGTCATAACAAAAGTAGCCCCTACCATCCACATGCTAACATGGCAAGTGAAGCATTAAATAAAATTATAGGCACAACACTGACAAAGATGTGCAATAGCAACACAATAGACTGGGATATAAAAATTCCAGCGGTACTATGGGGGCATACAAAACAACTTACACGAGAACAACTAAATTTTCACTATTCAAACTAGTATATGGGTTAGATGCCATTCTACCTATGAAATTTACTATACCAAATTTATGCATTGCACTTACATTATGGTTAGATAAGGAAGAACCACTAAAGTAAAGGTTGGAAGATCTCACCAAGTTGGATGAAAATAGGCTACTAGCATCTTATAACCAAAGCCTAGAATGTAAAAGATAGAAAGCCTAGCATGATATAAATTTAAAACATAAATTATTCAATAAAGGAGATCTAGTGCTACTTTATGATAGTAAGTTCAAAAATTAGGGAAAATTGAAAGTCACATGACTAGGACCCTATTACATTGAAGACATCTCAAATTCTGGTGCAGTGAGACTTAAAACATTAGAAGGAAAGCTCCTAGTAGGATATGTGAATGACACAAGAATGAAACACTATCATCAAAATATGGGATAAAGTAAAATAGAAAAATCAAAATTTGTATTTGTTGGTAAACATATTTGTCACTACAGATTTGAATGTGATTTGCTTAACAAGCAACGACAAATGTTCCAATAGTTGGATAAGCTATTATTGGACTAACAACTTTCCTCTGTGCTTGAGAGGGGTATCTCCCTCATATGATGGAGGTTTTGTAATTTTTGTGTACTTTTATCTATTCTTGACTAATACATAGAAAGAAACAAACCATCTCAACCAATTAGTCTTTCGTTTAGGGGAGAGGCTTCTCATAATTCCTAGGAACTGTTAAGAAACAATGATGTTTAAATTTGTACACACAAAATCAACCGCATATAACTTTCACCAAACCTACTATACCTTAACTATCAAAAGAAAATAAACTTTCCTTTAAATGCAATAATTAGGCACAACTCAACTTAGATTAATTTTTAGGGTTTGTTGGAGTGAGATGGATTAGATCAGGGAGTATCAAACAGAAAGTATAATCATGTCATAAATAGTAATTAATAAAGAGAGATTGCTTAACTTTGTGACTAGAGAATGTGTGCACATGCTCATGGAAACCACATTGGACCTTTTGTATACTTTCATAGGTGTTTTTAGCCACTGAAAGCTGATCCACCAATATTTTAACCATGGTGGGGGCAATAATCTTATCCTTGATTTATCTCCAATCGATTGCCATGATTCTCATAATGTACTCTTCTAATTATGATTGCTATATCTTAACACTTGGATGATTATATGTGCTTACATGATTATTATTTGTTATTGATTTATCACATTATTATGATTATGATTATCTCTTAATGCATTCTATTGTTAATCTTTTCTCATATGCTTATGTTTATTATTGATATATCTAACAAGATCTTCCTTCAATCAATTGCACCCTATGGGGGCAATCAAGTGAAGGGGGCATACATGATCACTTACATTCTCATTTATGTATTCAATCTATCTTGTGAGTCAAAAGCTACTCAAGGAATCTTTTATCCCTTGTCTTTTAGATACTCATGGGATAACATATGCAAAAGAAAAGAACATGGAAGGAGAATCTTTATCCTTTGTAGACTATAAATGCGTTTGTCTGTTGCATTTATTTTATGAATGATTAAGAATGCTACATGCTTAGAGATGCATGGCTCATACTTAAAGATTCACATGCACCTCAAAGTGGGGGCAAAATCTAATGGTAAAAAATGCATCCTTGAGTATTTCTCCATTTAGTTTTGTGCCTTGTGTGGGACAATGTCCTAATGCATTTATATAGCTACAAATGACACATTTTTGTGCATAATTGAAGCCACATACCTAGCCTTGCTTATTACCTAGCCTCTACACTTATTACTTGTTCCTATGCTTATGTGCATGCAATCCTAATCCAATTGGCTTATTTGTACGATTCTAATCATTAATCTAATCCTATCAGACATTGATCCAACTTGGTTGTATAACCTAAGTCATTTATGTAGGTGTGAGGTCATCCTTGTAGTTGCAATCTTGATCCTTTTAATTGTAAAATCAAAATCAAACATTGATGTAGGAACATCTGGGTTCACGAGCAATACTCATCAACCAAAAAGATTTTGTTTTGCTTTCTTGTTGTTTTGCCTTTTGTTTTGCTGTAGGAGTTGCTACAAGAGTCGATGATCAATTTCTGGAGAATTTCCTAAAGAAGTTGGCCAAGTGATGGATTGACCTTGAAAAAGACCCAAATGGGTATCTGGATCTCAAATTTGGTGAAGATTTGATCAAAATTGGTGAAATTATGCTTCAATGAAGTTTTTGCAGGTCATTGCACTTGCGCTAATATCCAATGACACTAGATATCCACTCCGACGTTCAATGAACATGATCTGCACTGATTTTGCCTGGTACTGAATCCATGTTGAATTCGCTTGCAACCGGATTTGTGCTGATTTCATTCCCTACCAGATATATTCGAGAACCTTCATTTTCCCCTCTGAGCACTTCCAAACACTTTGCACTAAAATCATCCTTCACCGAATTTACACTAAAATTGGACTTCACCGGATCTATGCTAAAATCAGGCTTCTCTGGACATGTCTGGTAGACACCAAAATCCTTGCCGGTCTAGTGATAATGGATTTCCCTGCTGGAGTATTAAATAGGTGTTAGTGCTAACCTCACTACACATGTCCAGTTGCCAAGGAAAACCCCTCTATCTGGTTACTCATGAAAATCCCGCTTTGTCCTATGACAACCATTTCCTTTGCTTGTCTGGTGACATTATCTTTTCCCGCTTCCACTATTTTTCGCTGATATCATTAGCTGCGGGATAATATCTAGTGAAGGTTTAAAGTCCCGCTTGTCCTTTAGGAGCCCTTTTCCCCGCTTATCTTGTCTACTCTATTTCTCCCACAATGTCCGGTTGACTTGCAAATCCTCGCAAAAATGCACAGAACATGTTAAAATTGTTGAAATGCACATGACGACTGAGAAGGGGGGGTGAATCAGTTGTCACAAAACTTTAACCACTTATAAATATCAACACATCAAATTCTTAATCACTATTATTAAGATTAACCATGAAAGCATGAAACAAGAAGCTCAACACAATAACACATGAGACATCACAATTTTTACGTGGGAAACCCTATAAGGGAAAAACCATGGTGGGCGTTAGCCCACAAAAATAAATAGGTTATAGCAATACCAAAAATTAGAGGCTCACTGCCAAAAATGCTCACTACAAATGTTAGGGCTCACTGCCAAGATCGGCTCACTGCTAGGGATTGGTTTAACTGATTTGATAGCATCTACTCCATGTCTGGGTTTAGTTCCATTGAAGCACAATATAACTCCTCTGCTCTACTCTCCTTACACCTTCACACTTATCTTTTCATTTTTGCACAAGGACATCTTTTGTGCAACTACATTACATGCTTTTATACAATTCATCAACCTTGGAATGTACATTAAGTTCGGAATTACATTCATCAACCATTGGAACAATCTCCAAGGTTGGAATTACAAACATACATAGAAATAGGTCTGGGCCTAGAAACAAAATTTGCTAAGGTAAAGATGTATGCGGATCATGTTGTGCCTTAGCTGGGATTCAAATGCAATCTTCCACATCACGACACGCTTCCACAATCTTCAATGTATCTCCACAAGTAATGAAAACAACCAAGACGACTAAGACTGGTGTTAACATTAAGTCTTCTAAGAATAGTCTTCATCCACGATCCAAATTTCTCTTTGTGGACTAATCCAAAAGTAGGAACATGATCAGGAGACATCCACAAGCACATTGTAATCACCAGGAACAACCACACAATCTCTAATCACTCTGTCAAGAAGATTCTTCGAATCGGAGCACATAAACAATATTATCAGCTACTATCATAGAGAAAAGATAGCTTGCAGACCACCAAATCATGAACCATTGGAGTTGAAGGCACTTACCATCATTACAAACTTGATTCCAGAACCGCAGACTGAAATACTTAACCGTGGAGGAATGCGGAGCATAATACATTCTCCCTGTCACCAGTGAATACTCAGTGTTATGTCAAAAAAATAAACCCTTGGGGGCTTTTTCCTTTAAGGTTTAGCTCTCGGGTCCTTAGATTGCATTTAGAGCATCTTGCATGCTAATTTCCAATGAGAAAACCCTTGGGTCTTATGACAAATAAGACCTAGGGGGTGCTAATTTAATGATTTTGGAACAGAGACAAGGGGGTGGAAAAGTGTGCTAGCACCCTAGTCCAACCCTATTTTGGGTTTGCCCTAAATTCAAATGTCAGGTTTTGACTGTTATTTGGTTTCCAGGCTGACATCATAAGTTTCAAATACAAAATTCTTGGCAGGAATCTTAATAGTTGCATATATAAGCATGTTTAGGTTATCATTTGCAAACTAGAAGATGTTTATGTTAGAAGATCATTAGCAAGTTTTATGATTGTGAGCTATTGGCATACTTGTGATATTCATTGTGTTGCAGAGCATAACATTCTTATTGTGTTTGTTTTTGCAGGTTGGATTACATCTTCTCCTCATGGCATTGAAGAGCTTCTTCCTTCCATGAGAGTTTCATCATCAAGGTGACATCTATTGTGTTTTATCGTCATTATCATTTGGATTTTGCCTCTATCCCACAAGGATATGTAATCTCTCTCTGACAATGGTGTTCAAAAGACTTGAATGTCTCTTTGGGGCTTGACTAAGGCAAGCCTCTAAACACCACAACCCCCTCCCACATTCAATGTGATTGTAGGTTACAGGTTACGAAAGTAGGAGAAATGAAGTTACAGGGAGCAGGAGGACACTGCAGAGATTCCAGATCCCGAAGGAGGAGCCTGATTAGACTAGGGCTCCATCACCCTTGTCCTCCACATCTGAAGCCATAGAAACATACTAGACAGTGAGCATCAAGGTTTGCAGAGCTTCTGACATCTGAAAGAATCTCCTGCAGTGGACTAGGGCGCCATCAACCTTGTCCTCCATTGTCGAATCACAGAAAATAGAAAATATAGCAGAGATCAGTGCCGAAAGGAGATCAGGAATCCACAGAAAAATTAATACCTTGGACTAGGGCGCCATCACCATTGTCCCTGAAATTTTTGTTTTCCAAACTACAAAAAATAGTGAGTTAAGGTTCTCTGCCCTTTGCTTAATTCTTGTAGCATTTGTCATAATTCACAAATTTGATTATTGTTTTGCTTAAATTAGGGTTTTAAGAGCATAAAATCATTAGTTAGCAATCTTTTTTGATCACATCTGAATTTCCCAACAGAAAACCAAGTGGCAACTCAAATCTGATAGCTGACCCTCCTCTTGATAGGAGAAGCACTCGGTTGAAAAGCCCTTGGAATGTTTATGTGGAAAGGAGAATCCAAACCAAAACAAACAACCCCATCATCCCCCTTTTCATATAAATTTTTTTGGTGAACCTGTGTTTTGAAAGTTTTGGCACCTTGCTGAGTGTTGTTTCATAGATTTACATTCATTCATTTTATTGCATTTGAAAAATCACAAAAAAATAAAAAAAATTGGAAAATTTACAAAAATTGGCATATTAGGCTTGCATTTTTGTAAAATTTGAATTAATTGGCATCTAATTTCAACTAATTTCTGTTATTTGCATTAGATCTGATCCAAAATATAGAAATTCATCATTTTACAATTCATTTGCATTGCATTTGCATGCTTGATTTGTTAGAAATTGCTTGAAATTTTGAACTTTTCATGAAAACCTAGTTTTGCATGAACTAGGCTTGTAGTCAAAATCTTGTCATAGATTTTACTACCTTGTTAAAACACTCATAGGTCTGATCTCTAATTGTAGTGTTTCATTATAGTGGCCTCCTTGTGAAATTTCATGTCTAGGGCTTGAAAACTTGCATTTTTCACTAGATTTGGCCTTATCATCTTGCTAGAATTGCACTCCAAGCATGTTGTAAGGGATTTCGCTACACTAATTGGATGTTATTAGTAGTATTATCTGCTGCCTCTTTTCATTTCCTTACAACACCCTTTCTTTTGGGCCTTTGCATTGAAATTTTGTGAAAATTTGCACACTTTTGCTATTTTTGCACTAGGGTTTGATGTAGAGTGGCACTATACGCATGTTGTAACAGATTTTTTGGCATTATGTGGCTGTTTTTACTGTTATAAGTTGCTTTCCATCAGAATTTTCCTTACAACACCCGTTGCCCTACTCTTTTGCATGGAGATTTGGTGAAAAATTGTATATTTTGGCCTATTTTCACTAGGTTTTGGCTTATCAACTTTCTAGAGTTGCTTCAAAAGTGTGTTGTGAAAGGTATTTTTGCATTAGTGGACTGTAATTAGGCATATCATTTTCTGTCCCTCTCTAAAATACTCACAACACCTCTTCTTTCACTTGTTTACACTGTGAAAAGTTGAAAAATCAAGCATTTTTACCTTTAAACATATATTGCTTCTAGGGTTTATTCTATTAGTTTGTGCATGCTGTTGCATGAGTATTATACCTTGCTGCCCTAATAGAAATATCCTTTTAAGAAGAAGCATAAGACTCATGGGATCTAGTGCTCTTGAAGAAATTGGTACACTGAACACCTTCTTTACAAAAGGAGATACACAAATGTTACATGATACTATACCTATCACAAGTACAATGGAAGAGCAAATTTTTCATGATGTTGATGATAGTATTGAGGTGGTAGGACACATATCTGACAAACAAATAGATAAACTTGATAAAGAGTTAGCCAAATTCCAAGCATTTATGGAAAATGAGAGGATAGCTGAAGAAGCTATTCCTGCAATTTATAACATAAGAGAATTGATAAAAGAAGGACAAGATGGTGTTAATGTGATCCGTGGTTTAGAACATATTGTACAAACCAATATTATGCCAGTCACTGAATGTGCAAAAGTGATAAATAACACTTTGTCACCATCTCATACGCAAGTATCAGTACGTATACCAACCACGGGAATATCTACATTTACATCAAATATTTTGACAACTAATGCAAATGCTTGTAGTAACATCACCACTGGTATTGGAGTATCTAATTGCACTAATTCACAAAATTACAGAGCTATCGGATTCAACTATCAAAACCTTGCCCCTAAGGTGTCTTCATATCACTCTCAACCACCCATTCAATCCGCTTATTCTCAACCATTTTCCACCTATCGCTATGCCCAACCATCGTTCAATTATTCGCAACCTCTGCTTGTCACTACCCACGCTCAATCTCCTCCACATTTTGGTTCAAATTCCTCACCACAAGCTGCATCTCTTAATGACGCCATTCTAAATCAACTTTTGCAAGGCATGACCTCTTCATAATAAAAAGTGACAAGCTTGTCAAATGGTTCACAACCTAATATGCCGACTTACGATGCTTGTAATCGTTTATCCTATGCAATCTTGAGAACTCCTATGCCTGAGAAGTTTGAAACTCCTCGCTTTGAAAAATATGGTGGAAAAGGTGATCCTAATACTCATGTGGCGGCATTCACAACTATGTGTAGTGATTTCTACTTTGAAGAGGACTTGTTAGGAAAGCTTTTCCTACGATCTCTCAAGGATATGGCCCTGGAATGGTTTTGCTTGTTACCTCCGAATTCAATACATTCTTTTTCACAGTTAATTGATCAATTTTTACAACATTTTCAAGCAAACATCGGACCCCAAGTCTCTCTGATTGATTTAGTTCATTGCAAGCAAGGTCCAAAAGAGAAGTTAACTGAGTTTATTAATCGATATCAAGGACTTTATGCACAAATTCAATATCAGATGAAAGATGATGATGTTTAGAAGATATTTATAACAAATTTACAGCCTAACATCTGTGATAAGATCCTCTTGATGAAATATAACTCTTTTCAACACATATGTACTGCCCTTCTTGACTACCAACTTTCCTCTAGTCAATATGAAAATCAAAATTTATCAGCTCAAGTTGATCAATCCGAGGGTGGATCATCACAAAATAACTTTAAGAGGAATAATAAGAGTTTCATCAAGGTTAATGGACTGAATAACTTTTCTCAAGTGTTTGCTATCACTAATCTGAAGAAGGCACCATATCAACAAAGAAAGTTCACTCTGATATCTGAGTCCTATCATTTTATCATGAATCAAGCTCTGAGAATAATCTCTTGAAGCTTCCCTCGATTAAAGCAGTGGATCCTAATAGAATGCGAGGACCTTATTTTGATGCTAATGCCTTTTGTCACTATCATCAAACACAAGGACATGATACTGAATGGTGTATGTGTCTTAAACATGAAATACAAGACCTCATCGACTCAAATGTTATACAGGTATCTGGTGTGAATGATAATGGGAATAAATCGGTTGCTCTGCTAAATCAGAATTTACAAATCTTCACCAATCCTTTCCCTAAGCATACAAATAGCAATTTGATGGAACAAAATACACTACGTGTAGAAGAGGATTATTTAGATTATGATGAGATAATTGCTATAATTGAAGTGGATAAGGAAAATACTCAAGTATCACCTCGTCCATGAAGAAGAGGTATCTACTCTGAAGTTCCTCCTCTATTATCCCTTTAGGGATCAGGAGAGAATCAACTTATACCAAAAAGACAAATGGAAAAACCAAAGCATGAGATTATGATAATAGAAAAGGTTGAAATAGTACAAGATAGTCCTTGTCGTTACGATAGATAGAACCACCAGAACAAGAGAAATAAAAGTTAGAAACGAGCAAGATGATTATCATCAGTTGGAAACAACAGTGGTTCTCCTCCTCACAAGCAACAAAAGATTTCACATAAACAAGGAAGTGTTGAGAATGTACCGCATGGACTCTGTAATAACAAGCAACATTCTAATAAGAACCACTCAAGCTTCTTATACAACTTGATCGAGTACCTCTCCAAGAGGTTCGCAAGTTCCAAAATTTAGCGTGATTTCACTAACAGGTAAGTATTTCTAACCCTTTATCCCTCATTTTGTGCTTCCCTCGTGATGTGCTATGTGTTGTTTAGGCCTCCTAGGATGACCCTTGATTCTCTTGTAAGGTAAAGGATACTAGGAGACTGCCTCTGTCATGACCTTCTTCTATTTGTATAATCATTCTTCTATATTGCATCTCCTCTGAGTTTATTGTTGTGTGTTGTGTCTTATGGACATAGCATTGCAGTTGGTGAATTGGGGGCACCCTCCTATGTGATTGTACCTAAGGCACTTTTTCTTCTCTCTGATTTATTGTTTACCTTCCTCTAGTGTTTCCATCTAGCTGGCAGATGAAAAAAACATATTATACTGATGTTGTGGACCTAGTGTCCCTTTCGCGAGTAATAAAAAATAGACCTAGTCCATACATGACGATGGGGTTGTTACATACTATGGGCGCTGCCACAATAATGCGTTACACTTTCTGGGACATCCTAATTTTTGCTGAAATCACATATTTTTAGAAAATATAATGATTTAAGCCTTGAAAGGTTCCATTTAAAAGATTTTAAAATCCCCTTAGATTCAAACCCCTTTGATAGAACCCCACTAGTTTTAAACCATACATATAATGGAGTCTCCCTTACACCTATCAAAATGCTCATAAAAAACCACTTTTGATTTACCTTTTGGGGGATCAAATGAATTAATTTAAAATTTATGTTTTGTAAGTATGTAGTCCTTATTATAAGCTTCCCAAAAAGTATAATTTTAACTATATTTAATTTGATTATTATATTTATTTTTTATTTCTTGTGATACTAGGTTTTTCACCAAGCATCAAGTTATCTGTTCTATACACATGGAAAATTAGTAAATTAGTGAAAAAAAATGTTGAAAAATATCTATGCCCTAGGTATTGATGTCCTTGTTTCAAAAAAATAAAAAAATAGAATTTTGATACATACAAAAAAAGTTATGTTTTACGGAATACGCCTATGTCTAAATTATAATTGGTTTGACTTCAAAACTTAATTAAAAAAAATATATTCAACAAAACATTATGAAACCAAATGCATGCCCTATATATTGGTGTTACCAATCTAAACTCAAAAGAATCAAAATTTTATCCTTTGTAGAAAAAAAGTTATGTGCTACAGAATGCACATCACTTTAACAAAATGTTATTTACTATTAAAAACTAGTTATCAAAGGAGATGCAAAAAAATTTACAATTAACTCCAATTTTTTTTCAAAAAATATATTTAGAATCTACAAACAATATCTCACAAATCATTAGTTCACATCATCTTCAAATTCTTAACAGTTTAGCGGCTATAGGTGTTAGAAAGTGAAGATTTAGTTCAAAATGTTGATTTCAATGTCAAGTTTGGCTAAAAAGTGTAACCCATTATTGTGGGATGACCCTATCTGACGCTTGGCTAGTGGAATCACTTCGTGTGATTTTCCTATCTTGATGTTGATGTTGATGTTATCTTATCTTTCTAACAACACTTTAACAATACTGCTGCTCCGCGCACTTTGTTTGTCGCCTTGCTTGGCTCTTTCATGTAGTTGATCATATGCATTTTATCATGATTTGGACACTAACACTTTTCTTGTAGGGATGTGTTTGTGGGAACATTGGCGATCGTAAAGTACATGTCACCTCTGGGGGGCATGGGCTTTATGAGAACTCTTGTTCCCTTGTGTGTTTTCTTCCTACCTTAACGTGCTTGATATCAGTACGTGATATCAACCACCTTAAGGTGGGGGCATATATAAGGTACGTTGTTTTCTTTAGATCATAGTAAAGTATGTTTGAACAATATGAAAATCAATCAAAATCATTTAAGCCCTCTGTGGAGGTAGGATATCAAGCATATCCTTTTATCTTAAGCCCTCATCGCGAGGCGGGGATGGTGTATTTCTCAGAGAGATTGCATTATCATGTCATTTTCAAAAGTCCTCATCGCAAGGCGGGGAGCGGTTTTGTGACTAACTCAACCCTTAAGCATGTTTTCGACAGTTGTTGTGGCAAAGCCCAATTGTTAGTGTGTGCCTGTAATGTGCTTGAGATGGTGATGAATCTAGCAATAGTTTGACTCCATCGCTTGTCTGCCATGTTTTCTCCATGTCTTCAGCGTGTGTGTGTATGACGTGTTTGTTCTCAAAGTGCAAGACTGGTGGCGATGAGCTCCTCTACACTTTGGGATTTGTTTAGATTGTTTGTTCTCAAGGTGCAAGACTGGTGGTGAACAACTCCTCTACACCTTGGGATTTTTTTTGGCGTGTCTGTTCTCAAAAAGTGCAAGACCGGTGGTGAACAACTCCTCTACACTTTTTGGGATTTGTTTGTTGACTTTCCTTATACTTGCATCTTGCATTTCATATGGAAAAATAAAAAAAAGAAAATAATCTCATTGTATTCTCTGTGCTCTATATGTCTTCCATGATGTATTCTCTGTGTTTTGCGTGACTGTAACTGTCTTCTCCATGTTTTGCGTGCTTGTTATTGTCTTCAATGTGTTTGGCATGTCTTCTCTGTGCTTGGCATGTTTGCTGTGTTTGTTGACCTTATTTTAATGCATGTATTGGCCTTGCATTTAATACATACATTAAAGTGGGGGCTAAATGTTATGTGGGAAAAATGCACCCTTGGGGGCTTTTCCCTTTAAGGTTTAGCTCCCGGGTCCTTAGATTGCATTTAGAGCATCTCGCATGATAATTCAAACTCCAGATGAGAAAACCCTTGGGTCTTGTGACAAATAGGACCTAGGGGGTGATAATTTAATGATTCTAAAACAAAGACAGGGGTGGACAAGGACACTAGCGCCCTAGTCTAGCCCTATTTTAGGTCTGCCCTAAATTCAAATCTCAGGTTTTTGATCGTTATTTGGTTTCTAGGCCGACATCATAAGTTTCAAATACAAAATTCTTAGCGGGAATCTTAATAGTTGCATATATAAGCATTCTTAGGTTATCATTTGCAAACTAGAAGATGTTTATGTTAGAAGATCATTAGCAAGTTTTATGATTGTGAGCTATTCGCATACTTGTGATATTCATTGTGTTGCAGAGCATAGCATTGTTATTGTGCTTGTTTTTGCAGGTTGGATTACATCTTCTCCTCATGGCATTGAAGAGCTTCTTCCTTCCATGAGAGCTTCATCATCAAGGTGACATCTATTGTGTTTTATCATCATTATCATTTGGATTTTTGCCTTTATCCCACAAGGATACACACACTATCTCTAACAATGGTGTTCAGAAGACATGAATGTCTCTCTGGGGTTTGACTGAGGCAAGCCTCTAAACACCACAACCCCCTCCCACATTCCATGTGATTGTAGGTTATAGGTTGCGAAAGCAGGAGAAGTGGAGTTGCAGGGAGCAGGAGGACACTGCAGAGATTCCATATCCTGAAGGAGGAGCTTGATCAGATTAGGGCACCATCAACCTTGTCCTTCACATTCGAAGCCACATAAATAGACTGGACAATAAGCATCAGGGTTTGCAGAGCTTTCGACATCTGAAAGAATCCCCACAGTGGACTAGGGCACCATCAACCTTGTCCTCCATTGTTTGATCATGAAAAACATAAAATATAGTAGAGATCAATGCCGGAAGGAGATCGGGAATCCACAGAAAAATTAGTACCTTGGACTAGGGCGCCATCACCATTGTCCCCGACATTATTATTTTTTGGATTGCGAAAAACAGTGAGTTAAGGTTCTCTGCCCTTTGCTTAATTCTTGTAGCATTTGTTGTAATTCGCATATTTGATTACTATTTTGCTTAAACTAGGGTTTTAAGAGCATAAAATCATTAGTTAGCAATCTTGTGTGATCACATCTAAATTTCCCAACAGAAAACTAAGTGGCAACTCAAATCTGATAGCTGACTCTCCTCTTGATAGGAGAAGCACTCAGTTGAAAATCCCTTGGAATGTTTATGTGGAAAGGAGGATCCAAACCAAAACAAACAACCCCATTATCCCCCTTTTCATATAAAACACCCAAAAAAAATAGTTTTCACTCTGGTGAACATAACTCATTCAAATATTCATACCGGAGGCTCAAATTTGGAACATAAAATCTTTAGACATGCCTCTAAACAACTTCCAATCCGCAGACAAAGATATTCATTCTACAAGAAATGCAAAGCAATCTACTGGATCTGCTGCAAGCAAAGATACTCTTCTATACATTGTTTCCACCGGAGGAGCAAATTTTCTCAAAAGCACTTGGAAACTCAATATCATGATCACTTACTTATTATCTCCAACACTTATATAAGCCAATGCAATGCATCTAACTCATTACAAGCAAGCATCAAATCAAGAGCACAATTGACACTAATGACAACACATATATGTTGACATCAATGACAACACTGGTTAGGCACATACTTGCAACAATCTCCCCCTTTGTCATTGATGGCAACATATGATGTGAAAAATTATAATGACCATCAAGACAAGATACTCCCCCTTTTGTTTTACACATATGCACTCTTTCTCCCCTTAGCTTTTTCACATAATTTCTCTCCCCCTTTGACATCAATGGAAAAGGGCACATACTTGCACTCTGCTACTCTGATCAAATTGCTCTTTCATGAATATTGTAACACTTACTGCTCTCTGTTAGGAACACACATTAGGAACACTTGCTACTCCCCCTGAGAGGTAGCTCTCAAAACATCAATCTAGATCAAAGAATGAGGCTTTGGACACCACTGGACTGATGCATTCTTATGCATATTAGTTTAGAGCAGGAGGTGTAATAACCCCTAACTTTTCTCTGAGATACTCAAAGGTATCCTTAGGTAAAGGCTTAGTGAAAATATCTACAATCTGATCCTTTGTGGACACATATTCCATCTTTACTTCATTTTTTGTCACCTTCTCTCTCAAAAAGTGATACCTTATTGATATATGCTTTGTTCTTGAGTGCATCACTAGATTCTTTGAAATGTTTATGGCATGTGTATTGTCACAAAATATTGCAATTGGATCTTCATACACAACTCTTATATCCTTCAAAGTCTGCTTCATCCACAACACTTGAGTGGAACAACATGCTGCTGCAATATACTTTGCTTTTGTAGCAGACAAGGAGATCAAATCTTGTTTCTTACTCAGCCATGAAACCAATCTATTACCTAAGAAGAAAGCACCTCCACTTGTACTCTTTCTGTCAGCAACATCTCTAGCCCAATCTGCATCTGTATAAGCATTGAGAGTGAAATCATTATCCTTTGGATACCATAAGCCATGATCTGATGTGCCTTTCAAATACCTCAAGATTCTCTTGATTGCCATCACATGTGATTCTCTAGGATCTTCTTGAAATATTGCCACAAGACATATTGCATGCATTCTATTAGGTTTGCTTTGAGTTAGATAAAGTAATCCTCCAATCATAGATCTGTACCTTTTCTGATCAATCTTAGATGATTCATCAGTTTTACTTAATTTGCAGCTAGTCACCATGAGAGTACATACTGGTTTGGAGTCCTCCATCTCAAACTTATTCAACAACTCTTTCACATACTTAGGCTGAGAAATGAAGATTCCTTTATCTGATTGAGTGATTTGTAGGCCTAGAAGGAAATTCATTTCAGCAAACATAGACATCTCAAATTCATCTTGCATTTCTCCTGCAAACTTCATGCACATAATATCATTTCCTCCAAGGATAATGTCATCAACAAAAACTTCAACAATTAGGATTTGATTTTCATTGATTTTAAAATAGATATTGTTGTTGGCAGTACCTTTACTGAACCCTAATTGCAACAAATATTTGTCTAACCTTGCATACTAGGCTCTGGGGGCTTGTTTCAGTCCATACAATGCTTTCTTCAATCTGAACACCATATCACCTTGTTTTGTTAATTGAAAACCTTCCAGTTGCTCAATGTAAACTTCCTCTTCCAATTCACCATTTAAGAATGCAGACTTCACATTCATATGATACACTTTGAAATCTTTGTGAGCTGCAAATGCTAGAAATATTCTGATTACTTCAATCCTAGCCACTAGAGCAAAAGTCTCTTCAAAATCTATTCCTTCAATTTGAGAATATCCTTTACACACAAGCCTTGCTTTGTTTCTTACAACTTCTCCATTTTCATTTAGCTTGTTCCTAAAAACCATTTAGTTCCAATGACATTCTTATTAGTAGGTCTAGGAACTAATTCCCAAGTTTGATTCTTCTCTATCTGCATCAGTTCTTCTTCCATGACTTTTACCCAATTTTCATTATTGCAAGCTTCATTCACAATTTTTGGTTCAATCTTTGAAAGCAAATAGTAATTCACTTGTTCTTCTACAGCTCTTTTCCTTATCAGCACACCTTTGTTTTTTTCACTTATAATCTGATCTTCAGAATGATTAATCCTTACATACCTGGGAGTCTTAACAACACTTTCTAGAGCCTCTTCTTCATCCTGACTGTCTTCTTGTTCAACTTTTTCTTCATTTACTATAGTCATAGGTTCATCTAATTCATAACAACTCAGATCTGATATTCTTTCCTTGCCTTCATCCACCTTCACATTAGCACTCTCAACAATCTTTTTCAGTCTCTTATTGTAGCACCGATATGCCTTACTCTTGGTAGAGTAACCATGAAAAATTCCTTCATCACATCTAGTATCAAACTTGTCTAGTTCTTCATCTCTTCTGATATAACATTTGCTACCAAAAACTTTGAAATACTTTACTGTAGGAACTCTTCCATACCATAATTCAAAAGGAGTTTTAGATTTGTTACCTTTGACTTGAACTCTATTTAGGATGTACACAGCAGTATGTATGGCTTCTCTCCAATATACTTTCGGTAGGTCAGCTTCCTTTAGCATAGTCCTAGTAGCCTCTTGAATTGTCCTGTTCTTTCTTTCAACTCCATTCTACTAAGGAGTCCTAGGTGCAGACAACTATCTCTTTACCCCTTGTTCTTCACAAAAAATATTGAATTCATTTGATGTGAACTCACCTCCTCTATTAGACCTTAAGCATTTGATTCTCAACTCTAACTCATTCTCAACCATTGCCTTGAAAACTTTGAACTTGTCTAAGGCTTCAGATTTTTATTTTAGAAAAGTGACCCAAGTCATTCTAGAATAGTCATCAATAAGCAACATAAAATACCTATCACCTTGTAGAATTTGTGTTCTTGTGGGACCACACAAATCTGTATGTACTAGCTCCAGCAATCTAGGAGAGAATTGTTCTTTGCTTTTGAAACTTATTTTTATTTATTTCCCAAATTGACACTCCTTGCAAATGGTGTTGGCTGGCTTCAAAAGTTTAGGCAGATCTCTTACAGCCTGTGCAAAACTTATCTTCACCAAGTTGTCAAAATTGATATGACATATGCTTCTATGCCACAACCAACTCTCATTTGTCTAAGACAAAAAACAATAATCATTAGATCCTCTTAATTGGTAAATGTTACCTCTGGTCTTCTTACTAGTAGCAATCACTGTTTTAGAGCTTTCCATGATCTTGCATCCATTGTCTTTGAATCTCAGATCATAACCTTTGTCACACATCTGACCAACACTCAAAAGATTATGCTTCAAACCCTTCACATATAGGACATTATCAGTGTTGTGCTTTCCATTAAAAGAAATAGATCCTTTTCCACAAATCTTACCAGCTGCATTATCTCCAAACCTAACCAGTCCTCCATCATACTTTTCCAAACTCACAAACTTACTTTTGTCACCGATCATGTGATGTGAGCATCTACTATCAATAGTCCATTCATCCTTGTCTTTCTCAACCTGAACAGCCAAAGCACTTTCTTCCACTGGTTTTTCTTCCTTAACACAACTAGCAGGATTAGTAGACATAGGTTCTTCTTCATTTACAATAAACAAGAACTCATTTGCACTAGTACTAGCATCATCAGATTCATCATCTGTCACACCTTCATCATGAAGATCTCTAACATAGTAGCATTTCTTTGGAACCTTAGGTCTATTCTCAAATCTTTTTCTATTCCTTTCAATTCTCTCAGGACATCTAGAAGCATAGTGACCAACCTTACCACATGTAAAACATTTGAAGGGTAATTTGCCTTTGAACTTACCAGAACCTCTTTGCAGTCTGTCAACAAAGTTTGCTTCAATTTCATCAAGCTCATCATCAGGTTCCACCTTGTACTTTTCAGCTCTGGAGATCTTCTCTGAAGTACTAGCTTTGAAATCAGTCTCAATCTTCAGCAGAGCATCACCAAATTCTCTCACCTCAAAACCTATAAGCTTTCCTAGCAACTGATCCTTGGTGACATCTTTCACAGTCATTACTTCTTCAATTGTAGCTACCTTATGACTGTAGGATTTAGGTAATGACCTAAGAATTTTCATCACAACTTCCTTCTCCTTAATAGTTCCTCCCATACCTTTTATTCCATTGACAATTTCATCAACTTTTTGCATGTAGGCTGTTATGTTTTCATCTTCGCTCATCTTTAAACCCTCATATTTTTCTTTTAGACCCTGCAATTTGGCACTTTTAACAAACTCATCTCCTTCATACATATTTTTTAGCTTTTCCAAGACTTCATGAGCAGTTTCCAGATCCATGACCTTTATCAATTCAATGTCCAGTAGGGTACTTAACATTGCATCTCTAGCTTTTATATTTAACTCATATTGTTTGATTTCATCTTCAGTTGTTAAACCATTCTAAGGCATGGTATACTTTGTCTTTGTTGCTTTCCATATTCTATAACCAAGACAAAGGAGATGGATTTTCATTTGTACCTTCCATAAAGCATAATTTGTTCCATCAAACTAAGGAGCTTCTTTCTTATAAGACATCCTGGATTGACCTAAAGCTGTTAGGCTTACTTCCGAGGAACCTTGCTCTGATACCAATTGTTGAAATGCATAGGACAACTGAGAGGGGGGTGAATCAGTTGTCATAAAACTTTAACCACTTATGAATATCAACACATCAAATTCTTAATTACTGTTATTAAGATTAACCATGAAAGCATGAAACAAGAATCTCAACATAATAACACATGAGACATCGCAATTTTTACGTGGAAAACCCTATAAGGGAAAAACCATGGTGGGTGTTAGCCCACAGAAATAAATAGGTTATAGCAATACTGAAAATCAGAGGCTCACTACCCAAAATGCTCACTACAAATGTTAGGGCTCACTGCCAAGATCGACTCACTGCCAAGGGGTGGCTCACTACTAGGGATTGGTGAATTGATTTGATAGCATCTACTCCATGCCTGGGTTCAGTTCCATTAAAGCACAATAGAAATCCTCTGCTCTTCTCTTCTTACACCTTCACACTTATCTTTTTATTTTCGCACAAGGACATCTTTTTCGCAACTACATTACATGCTTTTATACAATTCATCAACCTTGGAATGTACATCAAGGTCGACATTACATTCATCAACCATTGGAACAATCTCCACATTACAAACATACATAGAAATAGGTCTGGTCCTAAACAAAATTTTCTAAGGTAAAGATGTATGTGGATCATGTTGTGCCTTAGCTGGGATTCAAATGCAATCTTCCATGTCACGACATGCTTCCACAATCTTCAATGTATCTCCGCAAGTAATAAAAACAACCAAGTCATCCAAGACTGGTCTTCAAATTAAGTCTTCTAAGAACAGTCTTCATCCACGATCCAAATTTCTCTTTACGGACCAATCCAAAGGTAGGAACATGATCAGGAGACATTCACAAGCACATTGTAATCACTAGGAACAACCGCACAATCTATAATCACTCTGTCAAGAAGATTCTTCATATCAGAGCACATAAACAACACTATCAGTTATTGTCATAGAGAAAAGATAGCTTGTGGACCACCAAATCATGAACCATTGGAGTTGAAGACACTTATCATCATTACAAACTTGATTCCAGAATTGCAGACTGAAATACTTAACTGCAGAGGAATGAGGAGCATAATACATTCTCCCTGTCACTAGTGAATACTCAAACAAAGTAGTTTTCACTCTGGTGAACATAACTCACTCAAATCTTCATACTGGAGGCTCAAACTTGGAACATAGCATCTTCAGACATGCCTCTAAACAACTTACAATTTGTAGACAAAGATATTCATTCTACAAGAAATGTGGAGCAATCTATTGGACTGTTCTGCTGTAAACAAAGATACTCTTCTATACATTGTTTCTACCAGAGGAGCAAATTTTCTCAAAAGCACTTGGAAACTCAATATCAGGATCACTTACTTATTATCTCCAACACTTATATAAGCCAATGAAAAGCATAGAACTCATTACAAGAAAGCATCAAATCAAGAGCACAGTTGACACCAATGACAACACAGATATGTTGACATCAATGACAACACCAGTTAGGCACATACTTGCAACACAAATTAGTTTTAACAGCTTGTACAACCGGATCATGGGCAAATGGAGGTCTGACACATGTCCACTTCATAGGTTGAAGTCAGTGGCCACCTCAGATGCTTATTAATAGGAGGATTGCATACTACGAAGGGCATATTTTCTAGAGGAGATTTTCTCGAAGGTTCCATAGTATATTTTTGGAGCTGCTGTTGGAAGATTTGTTGGGTTGTTCATGGAGAGCTGCAGTTAGCTTGGTCTGAACATCAAATTGATTTTAAGGCTTCAGCCAGGGCATGTTTGAAGCCCATTGCACTCATGTTGTAATTCATTTGGCATATCAATAAAGAATTTGTTGTTTCTTGTTATCTTTTTGTTATGGATTGTTAGCACCTCAACCTTGACCTGCATCATATGGTATCAGAGCCAAGTTGTTCCTGAGTCTGCAGGCCGATCATCGAATGTGAGGCAGCTTGTGGTAGAACTTGTGGTGGTGTCTGAGCGATCTTGAGTGCATAGGTAGAGTGCCGAATGTGAGGCAACTTGTGATGGGATCTATGAAAACATTGAAGTTGTTTTGAATCTCCAGAGAGTGTTGCAGGCATGTGGATTCCTATAGTTGAGCTAAGAAGACAATAACTCCACAGAAGAAGAGGTTGAGAAGATTTCAAGATGCCCCTGAGAAGGATAAACCCTAGAAGAGTAGAGCAAATGTTGGAGGAATTTTGAAATGAAATGAGGAATGAGCTAAGGAATATAGTTGTAGGTATGAGAAGAAACCCAGAACTTGAGGATGGACAAATTGAATATGAGGAAGTTGTAGATGAAGACCCTGAGAGAGTAAATGATGAGCTGGTAGATGAAGGAGAGGAATGATTTCTAAGAGCAATAGCACAAGTCAGTAGAGGCCCTAAAATAGATTCTCCTAACTTTTCAAGCACATTGAACCCTGAAGATTTGATAGACTGCATTGGAGAGTTGGAAGACTATTTTGAATTAGAGAATATTAGAGACCCACAGAAGGTAAGGTTAGCACAAACAAAGCTTAAGGGAAATGTTTCATTGTGGTGGAAAGAGTTGCAAAAAGAAAGAGTACAGAATGGTGAGATGAGGATAACACAGTGGAGACAGATGGTTACTAGATTGAAGGCAAAGTTTATTCCAGGAGATTATGAGTTAGACCTATTCAAAAAGCTTCAAAATCTAGAACATAAGGATATAAGTGTGAAGGAGTATATAGAGGAATTTTACAAAATGGTGATTAGATCAAGATACCATGAAATGGACAGACAAAATGTGGCTAGGTACGTAAATGGGCTTAGATTCAATATTCAGGATGAGCTGAGTATGTTAAGGATTTGTACTATTGAAGAGGCTTACCACTATGCTCTAAAGGTAGAAGAAAAGGTAAATAGTGTTGAAATACATAAGACAACTGAGAGGGTGGTGGATCAGTTGTCACAAAAACTTAACTTCATAAATCATCAACTACTTAATTACTAATAATCGGATTTAACCATGAAAGCCTGAATCCATAAACTGAATCATAATCACACATTCAACATAGTAGACACCAGATTTTTACGTGGAAAACCCTAAAAGGGAAAAACCACGGTGGGTATTAGCCCACAAAAATATATAAGTTATATCAATATCAAAAAATAGAGGCTCACTGCCTAGAGGGCTCACTGCCAAAGGGTGGTTCACTGCCAACGGGTGGCTCACTGCCAAATATGGTGAACTAATTGAATAACATCTACTCCATGCCTGGGTTCAGTTCCATTGAAGCACAATATAACTTCTTTGCTCTGCTCTTTCACATCTTCATACTTATCTCTTCATATTCGCACACTCCTCTATTTCGCAACTCTATTACATGCTTTTTTACAATTCATCAACCTTGGAATGTACATCAAGGTTGGCATTACATTCATCAACCATTGGAACATTCTCTAAGGTCAGCATTACAAAGTATACACAGAAATAGGTCTAGACCTATTACAAAATTTACCTAAGGAAATATGTAGAGAAGTATGATGAACACGCCACGCCTTAGCTGGGAGTCAAATGCAATCCTCCATGCCACAACATGCTTCTACAATCTTTAATGCATTTTCGCAAATAGTGAAAACAACCAAGTCGGCCAAGACTGGAGTTAACACTAGGTCTTCTATGAACATTCTTCTTTCATGATCCAAACTTCTCTTTGCAGACCAATCCAAAGGTAGGAACATGATTAGGAGACATCCACAAGCACATTGTAATCACCAAGAACAATCGCACGATCTCTAACCACTCTGCTAAGAAGATTCTTCAAACTGGAGCACAAGAACAACACTATCAGCCACTATCATAAGGAAAGGATAGCTTGCAGACTACCAAATCATGAACCATTGTAGTTGAAAGCACTTATCATCATTCCAGACTTAACTCTAGAACCGCAAACAAAAATAATTCAATGCGGAGGAAAGCAGAGCATAATACTTTCTCTCTGTTACTGCCAAACATACAGAAAAAGCTATTTTCACTCTAGTGAACATAACTCACTCAATTCTTCATACTAGAGGTTCAAACTCAAAACATAGAATCTTTAGATGTGCCTCTAAATAACTTCCAATCCATAGACAAAGATATTCATCTTTCAGGAAATGTGGAGCAATCTACTGGACTGTTCTTCTGCAATACACAAGAAACTCTACAACACATTATTTCCACCACAGGAGCAAGTTTTCTCAATATCAGGATCTCCAATGCTTACATAGGAAATACAAAGCATCTAACTTATTAAAATCAAGCATCAAAACAAGAGCACAGTTGACACTAATGACAACACTGATATGTTGACATCAATGACAACACTGATTAGGCACATACTTGCAACAATCTCCCCCTTTGTCATTGATGGCAACATATGATTTGAAAAATTGAAAACACCATCAAGACAAGATTCTCCCCCTTTCTCTTTACACATCTGCATTCTTCCTCCTAATTTTTTCACATGATTTCTCTCCCCATTTGACATCAATGGCAAAGGGCACATACTTGTATTCTGCTGCTCTGAACCAACTGAACTGTTGCCAACACATCTAGCTACCCCCCCTGAGAGGTAGCTCTCAAAACATCAATCCAGATTAAACAATGAGACTTTGAGCACCACTGGATTAATGTATTCTCATGCATCTTAGTTTAGGACAGGAGGGGTAATGACCCCTAACTTTTCTCTGAGATACTCAAAAGTATCCTTAGGCAGAGGCTTGGTGAAGATATCTGCATTTTGATCCTTTATGGACACATATTCCAACTTTACTTCATTCTCTGTCACCTTTTCTCTCAAAAAGTGATACCTTATAGATATATGCTTTGTTCTTGAGTGCATCACTAGATTCTTGGAAATATTTATGGCACTTGTATTGTCACACAAGATTGCAATTGGATCTTCATAAACAACTCTTATATCCTTCAAAGTTTGCTTCATCCATAACACTTGAGTACAACAACATGCTGCTGCAATATACTTTGCTTCTACAGTTGATAAAGAGATTGAATCTTGTTTCTTGCTCAGACATGAAACCAATCTATTTCCCAAGAAGAAGGCACCTCCACTTGTACTTTTCCCATCATCAACATCTCCGGCCCAATCAGCATCTGTATAAGCACTAAGAGTAAAATCATTATCCTTTGGATACCATAAGCCATGATCCAGAGTACCTTTTAAATACCTCAGGATTCTCTTTACTACCATCACATGTGATTCTCTTAGATTAACTTGAAATCTTGCAACAAGACAAACTGCATGCATAATATCAGGTCTGGTTTGAGTTAGATAAAGTAATCCTCTAATCATGGATCTGTACTTTTTCTAATCAGTCTTAGGTGATTCATCAATTTTTCTCAATTTGTAGCCAATCACCATGGGAGTACATACTAGTTTAGAGTCTTCCATCCCAAACTTCTTTAACAACTCTTGCACATACTTAGACTGCGATATGAAAATTCCTTTTATCTGATTGATTGATTTGTAGACCCAGAAAGAAATTCATCTCACCAAACATAGACATCTCAAACTCTTTCTGCATTTCACCAACAAATTTCATACACATACCTTCATTTCCTCCAAAGATGATATCATCAATGAAGACTTCAACAATAAAAATTTGATCATCATTAATCTTAAAATAAAGATTACTGTCAGCAGTACCTTTACTAAATCCTAACTGCAATAAGTACTTATCCAACCTTGCATAACATGCCCTATGAGCTTGTTTGAGTCCATATAATGCTTTCTTCAACCTGCATACCATATCACCTTGATTTGATAGTTGGAATCCTTCCGGTTGCTCAATGTAGACTTCCTCTTCTAATTCACTTGTTCTTCTATAGCTCTTTTCTTTGTTAGTACTCCTTTCTCTTTGTCTCCAATAATTTGATTTTCTGAATGATTGATTCTTACATACCTGGGAGTCTTAGCAATTTCCAGTGCCTTTTCTTCTTCACTTTGATTGTCTTCTTGTTCATTTTTTTCTTCATAAGTTATATCAACAGGGTCATCCGACTCATAGCCATTCTGATATGATATTTTTCTTTTACCTTCATCCACCTTCACATTTGCACTCTCTATAATCTTTTTCAACCTTTTGTTGTAGCACCAGTAGGCCTTACTCTTGGTAGAGTATCCAAGGAAGATTCGTTCATCACATCTTGTATCAAATTTCCCTAGGTCTTCATCTCTTTTGATATAGCACTTGTTTCCAAAGATTTTGAAGTATCTTATTGTTGGGATTCTTCCATACTAAAATTCATAGGGGTTTTTAGTACCATTGCCTTTCACTTGAACTCTGTTTTGAATGTAGACAACATCATGTATAACTTCTTTCCAGAAAACTTCTGGCATGCCTCCTTCCTTCATCATTGTTCTGGCAGCTTCTTGAACTGTCATGTTCTTCCTTTCCACAACTCCATTTTACTAAGGAGTCCTAGGTGCAGACAACTGTCTCTTTATTCCTTTCTCTTCATAGAAATTGTTGAATTCATTTGATGTGAATTCAGCTCCCCTATCACCTTGTAGACTTCTTATCCTTGTAAGACCACATAGATCTGTATGAACTAGATCCAACAAATTGGCAGAAAATTACTCTTTACTCTTGAAACTTGTTCTAGTCTATTTCCCCAACTAACATTTTTTGCAAATAGTATTGGTAGGTTTCACAAGTTTTGGTAAGTCTCTCACGGTCTGACCTGAACTTATCTTTACCAGATTATCAAAATTTATATGACACAACCTTCTATGCCATAGCCAACTCTCATCTGTTTGGACTAATAAACCATAATCATTAGTTCCTCTCAATTGATAGATGTTACCTTTGGTCTTCTTACCGGTAGCAATCATAGTTCCAGAGCTTTCCATGATCTTGCATCCATTGTCTTTGAATCTCAGATCATAACCTTTGTCACACAGTTGACCAACACTCAACAGATTATGCTTTAAGCCTTTCACATATAGGACATTGTCAGTATTATGCTTTCCATCAAATGAAATAGATCCTTTTCCACAAATCTTACCAACTGCATTGTCTCCAAACCTAACCAGTCATTCATCATATTTTTCCAAACTTACAAACTTACTTTTGTCACCGGTCATGTGATGTGAACATCCACTATCAATAATCCATTCATCCTTATCTTTCTCAACCTGAACAGCCAAAGCACTTTCTTCCACTGGTTTTTCTTCCTTCACATAGCTAGCAAGCTTAGTAGACATAGGTTCTTCTTTAATAACAATAAACAAGCATTCATTTGCACTAGCACTAGCATCATCAGATTCATCATCAGTCACACCTTCATCATCAAAATCTCTAACATAGTAGCATTTATTTGGAGCTCTACACCTGTCTTCAAATCTTTTTCTATTCCTTCCAATTGTTTCAGAACATCTGGAAGCATAATGACCTACTTTACCACATGAAAAACATTTGATAGGTAATTTGCCTTTGAACTTACTAGAACCTCTTTGCAGTGTGTCAACAAAGTTGGCTTCAATTTCATCAAACTCATCATCAGGTTCTACCTTGTACTTTTTTCTCTGGAGATATTTTCTGAAGTACTGGCTTTGAAAGTAGTTTCTACTTTTGGCAGAGCATCACCAAACTCTCTCATTTCAAAAATAGTAATCTTACCAAGAAATTGATCCTTATTAATCTTTTTCACAGTCATTATTTCTTCAATTGTAGCTACCTTTTGAGCATAGGATTTAGGTAATGACCTAAGAATTTTCATAACAACTTCAGTTTCATCGATAGTTCCTCCCATACCTTTAATTCCAGTAACAAGTTCATCAACCTTTTGTATGAAGGATGTTATGTTTTCATTTTCTCCCATCTAAAGACCTTCACATTTGGCTTTTAGTCCCTGCAATTTGGCACTCTTTACAGATTTGTCTTCTTCATACAGATTACTCAGCTTATCCCAGACTTGTTTAGAAGACTCATAATCCATGGCCTTTATTAAATTAGAGTCAGTCAATGTACTCAATAGAGCATCTCTAGCATTTATATTTACCTCATATTCTTTGATTTCATCTTCAGTTGTCAGACCATTCTCTGGAAAGGTATAATTAGCCTATGTCACTTGCCATACTTTATAACCAATACAAAGAAGATGGCTTTTCAAGCTAATCTTCCAAGTTGCATAATTCATCCAATCAAATTGTGGAGCCTCCTTCTTGTAAGACATCCTAGATCTACCTCAAGCTGTTAAGCTTACCACCGAGGAACTTAGCTATGATACCAATTGTTGAAATACACATGACAAATGAGAGGGGGAGGGGGTGAATCAGTTGTCACAAAAACTCAACTTCATAAATCATCAACTACTTAATTACTGATAATCAGATTTAACCATGAAAGCATGAATCCATAAATTGAATCATAATCACACATTCAACACAACAGACACTAGATTTTTATGTGGAAAACCATAAAAGGGAAAAACCATGGTGGGTGTTAGCCCACAGAAAATATATAAGTTATATATCAATACCAAAAAAATAGAGGTTCACTGCCTACAGGGCTCACTGCCCAAATTTCTCACTACAAAGAATGGCTCACTGCCAAAGGGTGGCTTTCTACCAAGGGGTGGCTCATTGCCAAATATGGTGAACTCATTGAATAGCATCCACTCCATGCCTGGGTTCAGTTCCATTGAAGCACAATATAACTTCTCTGCTCTGCTCTTTCACATCTTCGCACTTATCTCTTCATATTCGTACACTCCTCTATTTCGTAACTCTATTACATGCTTTTATATAATTCATCAACCTTGGAATGTACATCAAGGTCGGCATTACATTCATCAACCATTGGAACATTCTCCAAGGTCGGCGTTACAAAACATACACAGAAATAGGTCTAGAGCTATTACAAAATTTAGCTAAGGAAAGATGTAGAGAAGTATGATGAACACACGCCATGCCTTACATGGGACTCAAATGCAATCCTCCACGCCACAACATGCTTCTAAAATCTTCAATGCATCTCCGCAAATAGTGAAAACAACCAAGTCGGCCAAGACTAGAGTTAACACTAGGTCATCTAAAAACATTCTTCTTTCATGATCCAAACTTCCCTTTGTGGACCAATCCAAAGGTAGGAACATGATCAGGAGACATCCACAAGCACATTGTAATCACTAGGAACAACCGCATGATCTCTAATCACTCTGTTAAGAAGATTCTTCAAACCGGAGCACAAGAACAACACTGTCATCCACTGTCATAAGGAAAGGATAGATTGCGGACCACCAAATCATGAACCATTGTAGTTGAAAGCACTTATCATCAGTCCATACTTAACTCTAGAACCGCAAACAAAAATAATTCAATGCGGAGGAATGCGGAGCATAATAATTTCTCCCTGTTACTGTCAAACATACAAAAAAAGTTATTTTCACTCTGGTGAGCATAACTCACTCAATTCTTCATACCAGAGGCTCAAACTCGGAACATAGCATCTTCAGATGTGCCTCTAAATAACTTCCAATTTGCAGACAAAGATATTCACCTTTCAGGAAATACGGAGCAATCTATTGGACTGTTCTTCTACAATACACAAGAAACTTTACAACACACTATTTCCACCGAAGGAGCAAGTTTTCTCAACATCCTCAATATTCAGATCTCCAATACTTACATAGGAAAATACAAATCATCTAACTTATTACAATCAAGCATCAAAACAAGAGCATGGTTGACACTAATGATAACACCGATATGTTGACATCAATGACAACACCGATTAGGCACATACTTGCAACAAATAGAAGGCAGCAAAGTAATTCCAAAGGAAGGGAAAAGATTGCAGTATGAAGAGGACAACCAAATAGCCACAAAGGGAAGGAAACTATTGAAGAAGAACCAAGCCTGAGGTGGACTAAAGAATCAAACCAAAGAGCACAAGGAAAGGAGTATTCAACAAGAGGACGGGGCAGTAGCAACAACAAGTTCTTGGGCACGTGCTTCCGGTGTGGGGAAGTTGGACATAGAGCTTATGAATGCCCACAATTACACTAGGAGAAGAATAAGAAAAGTATGGGCAGAAATAACATGGCAAAAGAAGATGAAGAGAGTGTGGCATCACCAAAAATAGAAGAACCTGAAGAAGGCGAGTCTCTTACGTTCAAGAGAGTGTTGGTAACCCCAGGAGTGAAGAAGGGTGAAGCATCTTAGAGGAGAATTCTTTTTAGAACTGTATGCAAGTCTAGAGGTAACTGTTGTAAAGTAATTGTAGATAGTGGTAGTACTGATAACCTAGTTTCAGAGGAAATGGTAGAAAAGCTAGGTTTGAAAAAGAGGAAGCATCCCAATCCTTACAAGGTTGCTTGATTGAAAAAGGAACATGAATTAGTGGTGAAAGAGCAATGCCTGGTTAGTTTTCAGATTGGATCATATAAGAATGAAGTCTTGTGTGATGTTATGTCAATGAGTGCCTGTCATGTGTTGTTAGGTAGACCTTGGTAGTTTGATAGGGAAGCAATCTAGGATGGTAAAAGGAACTTGTATACCATTGTGAAAGATGGGCAAAAGCATGTGATGAATTCAATATAAGAGAAGACATCACAGGAAAAAGAGAGTAGTCCTATAGTTTGTTGCACTTTTGACAAATAGCTGCTACAAGTGACAAGAGAGATTGGAAATGACTCAAGGAAGGATCCCATGAAGGGGACTGCAGTAAAAAATGAAGGTAGTGGTGCTAGTTTTGTGCAACAACAACATAAAACAATGGCCAACAGTGTGAAGATTGTGAGTATTGAACAAGGAAGTGGTGGTTTGGAGTGGGAACAACACCAATCACAGTTTGGACACTTGAAAGTTTCTTAAGAGAAGTGTAGCCCAGGAAGTGTAAGTGGAAGTGAAGTATTTCATCCAGTGGTGAAGAGGAGAGGTCAGGTAGACAAGGAGGAGGTCTGGATGAAGAACAAGCATGGGATCACCATCCCAAGCACTTTCAAATGTTCTTAAGTTTTCAACTCATGGAACATTTCACTTACTCGACATGTCTGATGCAGGAGCATCCGAGTTCACGAACAATCCTCATCAACCAAAAAGATTTTGTTTTGCGTTCTTGTTGTTTTGCCTTTTGTTTTGTTGTAGGAGTTGCTACATGAGTCAATGATCAATTTTTGGAGAATTTCCTAAAGAAGTTGGCCAAGTGATGGATTGACCTTGAAAAAGAACCAAATGGGTATCTGAATCTCAAATTTGGTGAAGATCTGATCAAAATTGGTGAAGTTATGCTTTAGTAGACTTTTTTTAGGTCATTGCACTTGCACTAATAACTAGTGACACTAGATATCCACACTGACATTCAATGAACAGGACCTACGCTAATTTTTCCTGGAACCAGATTTGTGCTGAATTCGCTTGCAACTAGATTTGCGTTGATTTCACTCCCTATCAGATATATCTGGTAGCCTTCATTTTCCCCGCTGAGCACTTCCAAACACTTTGCACTAAAATCATCCTTCACCAGATTTGTGCTAAAATTGGACTTCACTAGATCTGTACTAAAATCAGGCTTCTTCAGACATGTCTGATAGACACCAAAATCCCTATCGGTCCAGTGACAGTGGATTTCCCCCCGGAGTATTAAATAGGTGATAGCGCTAAATTTTAACCTCACTGCACATGTCCAGTTGCCAAGGAAAACCTCACTATCTGGTTACTCATGAAAAACCCACTTTGTCCTGTGACGACTCTTTCCTTTGCTTGTTCGGTGACGTCATTTTTCCCACTTCCATTGTTTTGTGCCGAAATCGTTAGCTGCAGGATAATATCCTGTGAAGGTTTAAAGTCCCACTTGTCTTGCAGGAGCCCTTTTCCTGCTTATCTTGTCTACACTATTTCTCCCACAATGTTTGGTTGACCTATAAATCCCCGCAAAAATGCACAAAATGCGTTAAAATCAGTTTTAACAGCCTATATAGCCGGATCATGGGCAAATGGAGGTCTAACACGTGTCCACTTCACATGTTGAAGTCGATGGCCACCTCAGATGCTTATAAATAGGCAGATTGCATACTACAAAGGGCAAATTTTCTAGAGGGGATTTTCTCGAAGGTTCCATAGTATGTTTTTGGAGTTGCTATTGGAAGACTTGCTGGGTTGTTCATGGAGAGCTACGGTTAGCTTGGCCTGAACATAGAATTGAGTGTAAGGCTTCGGCTAGGGCATGCTTGAAGCCCATTACACTCATGTTGTAATTCATTTGGCATATAAATAAAGAATCTATTTTTTCTTGTTATCTTTTTGTTGTGGATTGTTATTTGTTGCTTGGTTTATCCGCCTAATAAGGCACCTAAACCTTGACCTGCATCAAATATTTAGATAATTGATCCTCTTTCACACTTTGGCCCCAAGTCGAGTATGTACAAATCTTCACAATTTGGTGTTATGTTAATGTATAAAAATAATAATTTACATTCATTTAACATAGAGGAATATCCAAGAACATCATTTGAAATCCATAAGCATGACCACACAAGAAAAGACAATGTAAAGATGGGATATGTGAAAGACAAAGATCATGAGATAAAATGTGACAATGATAAAGACCAAAGGCAAAGTGAGATAATACATGACAATCAAGAGATAAAAGAGGTCCAATATGCTCCTCAAGTGGGGTAAAGAAATGTGAAGTAAACATAAAGATAAAACAAATCACAAATGCTCCTCAAGTGGGGGAAAAAGTTATTAAGAAGCAATAGGGATCCCAGAAGACAATGTGGATCATAAAAATAAGGACAAGCCAAAAGATGAATGATAAATGAAATAAATGTAAGAGTGATATTTAAGCAATGAGTTCATCTCTAATATCGAGTGGCTTCTGTTTTATATTATATGTGACCTCAATGTGTATGATGTGAAAATTATATGTAGTATATGGATTGAAAGATAAATCATTTTGAATCATTGCTAAGTCCATGCTACTCTTATATGAACTAGGTCTAGAGAAATAGTCATTGAAAACATGAGCTAGATTAGAAAATAAAATATAGAGAAAACAAGATGAATCAAACCATTTTAAAGCTCTACGACATAAGTGAAATATAAGCATGAAAATAAATAGAATGTCATCATCTATTTGCATATAATTAGCAAGAAATATATCACATACACATAAACAACCATAAAACCATCATATTCATCATGTAGTATTTCCTCACTAAAACAAAATATCATGTAAACGTAATGAGTTATCAATACATCCAATCTCACAAACGAATGTCTCATCAACAAGGCACAAACAATCATGTGAAACATAAGAAGTAATGGAATAATCATCATAAAAGCTATCAACGTCATGTAAAAAGTGAGGTAATTTGCATCTATAGAATCATCATGATATATAGAAAGAGCATGAAAAAGACAATCAAGACAATCTGCAACACTATGATAGTCACCATAAATAGGTAGCCCCAAATACCAATCAAAAACCAC
The DNA here is from genome assembly GCA_027924645.1 of Cunninghamia lanceolata. Taxonomy (NCBI): domain Eukaryota; kingdom Viridiplantae; phylum Streptophyta; class Pinopsida; order Cupressales; family Cupressaceae; genus Cunninghamia; species Cunninghamia lanceolata. The sequence continues at coordinate 446,947 of BSBN01000328.1, read as the reverse complement.
ATTTGAGATAGAGTGGGGGTCCTTCATGTACATGGTAATGCCCTTTGGACTAAAGAATGTGCTAGTAGTCTATAACTGAATTATAGTCAACCATTTAAGGATTTCATCCATGACTTTCTAGAAGTCTATTTAGATGACTGGATAGTCTATGGTCTATTAACATACCATGTTCAAGTGCTCCACACAATGGTGGATAGATGCAAGAGCCTAAAAATTGCACTAAACTTGAAAAAATGCATCTTTGCAGTACCATTTGGTATATTTTTAGGGCACATAATATGCAAAGGAGGACTCATGGTAGACCCTTTGAAAGTGGCACTAATTATGAACTTACTACTGCCAAAGACAACATCAAAGGTGAAAACCTTCTTAGGTTATACCAGATATTATTGGAAATTTATTAGAGGATATGCCACTATAGCAACACCAATTGAAGAACTATTAAAGAATAAATCAAATAAAATAATTGAGTGGAATGACGAATGCCAACAATCATTTGACAAACTCAAACAAAAGATAACAGAATATTCCATAGTAATTTTTCTAGATTGGAACATACCATTCCATGTTCATGTAGATGCTTTTGGAACAACAATTGCCATAGTATTAGCACAACCTAGAGGGAATAATGATGCAGGATCATCCGGGTTCACTGGCAATCCTGTGTCACCAAAAATATATTTTATTTTCTAAGTTGGTTTTTAGTTTATGTCTTCTTTACAGAGTCAGTTTTGTGTTTCAGGAGCATATTCAAATTTATTTGACCAAGTTAAGAGCGTCATCATGTAGAAGAGCCAACTGGGTATCTCCAGTTCCAATTTGGTGAAATTTGGCTAATTTATAGCCAGTCAACGATTTCTCCAGTTTGTGAACTGCTCAGTTCACCAACCCAACAATTTGCTGATTTGATAGTTTTCTAACAAGTCATAAGGGAAAGTTACATTTTCAAAGTTTACTGAAGGGTTCCTTTAGTCGGTGAATTTTTGAGTTCACGAACCATTCAACTCGTCGATCTCTTGGTTTGTCAATTGTATGTCTAAAACCATCAAGAAGAGTGTTTTCTTTGTTATCAAAAAAGTTGAAGTTTGCAAACTTTGTCGACAAAACCTCCAGTTTGCGAACTCTTAGGTTCGCCTGTAAGAGATTTCATCGATAAGACATTTTACTAAAACCACGAGCCATCAAAATATCTATTTACTAGACTAGTAACACAAGAGAGAATATGTAGGTGGTTGTTACTATTTCAAGAATTTGATTTCAATATCATGGTAAAACCAGGGAAGAACAACCAAGGTCCTGATTACTTATCTAGAATTGAAAAAAGTGAGGAACTTCATAACTTGGAAGAAGATTTTCCCAGTGGAAAAGTTTTTAGAGTGACTATTGTGCCAAAAGACTTAAATGATGTAGCAAGCTTATTATCCACCAAAAGACTTAAATGATGTAGCAAGCTTATTATCCACAAGACAATTTCTGAAGAATAGTTCACCCAATGACAAAATAGATACTGTTAAGGAAGTTACTACCATACACATTAATTGAAGGAGAATTACATGTAATTGGGAAAGATGACATTATAAGAAGAGTGGTATTTGAACATGAAAGACAAGATATCCTCAAGGAAGCACATGAGGGAATTTTTGGAGGACATAATTTAGGAGAAACAACCATAAAGAAGGTTATGCTATTTGGAATATGGTGGCCAACACTATTTAAGGACGCCAGTCGATATGTTAAGCAATGTGATATATGCCAAAGAGTGGGAAAACCCATTGCAAAAGATGAGATGCCACTGCGGCCAGTCCTCATCCAAATACCATTTGAAAAGTGGGCTATAAACTTCATAAGACTCATTGATCCTCCAACAAAATGCACAAAAGCTAGAGTTATAATCACTGGAGTTGAATACCTTACAAAATTGATAGAAGCAAAACCAACTAAAGGTATTGTATAGTCAAAATTACTGCCAAATTCATAAATGAAGACATAATAACAAGGTTTGGGTGCCCTTTGAGCATTACAAGTGACCAAGGCAAACATTTTGTCAACAAGGTAATTGTGAAGCTACTCGGTAACTTCATGAGCAATCATAACAAAAGTAGCCCCTACCATCCATGGGCTAACAGAGCAAGTGAAACATTAAATAAAATTATAGGCACAACACTAACAAAGATGTACAATAGCAACATAATAGACTGGGATATAAAAATTCTAGTGGTACTACGGGGGCATACAAAACAACTTACGCAAGAACAACTAAATTTCACCATTTGAATTAGTATATGGGTTAGATGCCACTCTACCCATGAACTTTATTGTACCAAATTTATGCACTACACTTACATTGCGGTTGGATGAGGAAAAATCACTAAAGTAAAGGTTGGAAGATCTCACCAAGTTGGATGAAAATAGGCTACTAGCAGCATATAACCAAAGCCTAGAATGTAAAAGATAAAAAGCCTAGCATGATATACATTTAAGACATAAAGTATTCAATAAAGGAGATCTAGTGCTACTTTATAAAAGTAAGTTCAAAAAGTAGGGCAAATTGAAAGTTAGATGCCCAGGACCCTATTACATTGAAGAAATCTCAAATTTTGGTGCAGTGAGACTTAAAACATTAGAAGGAAATCTCCTAGTAGGATACGTGAATGACACAAGACTGAAACACTATCATTAAAATATGGGATAAGTAAAATAGAAAAATCAAAATTTGTATTATATGTATCATATGTATGATATAAAGTAAAAGTCAACAAAATAAAATAGCCCACGAGAATATAATGGTTACAAAACCGTGCCAAACCAAGAATGGGCAAATGCATTAAATTCAAATCCCATCATTAGGGTTATAAACATGACTCCAAACCATCACTAAACACACTTGCATGATGAGAGAAGTTGTGAACTCAAGAAAGAATAACAAACTCTACAAATCTAAGAAAATTACAAAGCAAAAATGTCAACTCCTACATTGGTCAATGTCTCTAATAAATCACACCTAAAATATAAGAAGTTTCCATATAAGGTGATGGAGGTCAACCCAGATGGGGCATTCTCTATTATTCAAGCTAATGCAATCTATACATAGGATATGAGAAAATATATTCATGTGCCTCTTTCAAAGATTGACCATACTAAGTTTGAAGAACTTCGGAGAACTCTACTACAACTAGACCAAAGATAATACTTTCTGCAATACCAAGAAATAGAGAAGAAGAAGTTGGATGTGTGAAAAGACTTCCCAGATTTCTTAGTGGAGCATGGGTGGATCAAAATTATTTTGAGCTAGATCTCTAATGAATACATTTATCTCGACAAACCCTACTACATAACCAATCAAGCAATCCAGACAGTAATGGGGTTGTGTGTAATAGGGGATCTACCTTCCAAGAAGGCCATTAAAATGACAAAGTCATGGAGATAACCGATGAAACATATGATGGGAGGAGCCTTTATGTGACAAAAATTATAAATCCGGCCAACGGTATGCCACCATGGGTATCGCATATAAAATATACTATACAAATAGAGAGGAATCCACATTGCATACTAGATGATTACAAATGGTAAATAGTTTGACTTGTGCGAAGTCCTTTGGGAGTAGCTGCTAGAGAATGTACAAAGGACAAAGAATGCACAATATCAATTCTGGTATGGTACTTTAATGATTTTCCTTACATTTTACTTCATGAATGCATTACCTCCATTTTTTGGTAAGGCTTGGCAAAAAAATCAATTAGTAGTGGTATTTTCAGCTATACAAGATAAAAACATTATCAAATACTTCATAAAATAATTTTAGTGAACAATTGTTTGTCATACTCATATTCAAGTGTATACATGGAGCCAAAATTGATTTTGGAAGACTGTTAATTTTTGCCCTAGGATGATATAGAAGGATTTATTCCTTAATACATGCGTAATTCAATTCATTTAATAGAACCATGCATGAAATGATAGTTTTCTTACAGAAATGGAGGAAATGAACACCACAAACTATTTGACAAATTATTACAACTCACTTTGATACCACTCAATCCATAAAAAATATGATGGAGATCATGTATTTATTTCATCAACATAACAAACTTTTAGAGAAGAGAGTTATATATGTAAATATATGGACATACAAGCATCATGACATAAGATGATACAAAGGGAGTTGCAAGGAGATAAAACACTAAAAAGGAGGTTTTCATGAGTGTAGGACAGTCATGTAAGTCTATATAATAGTCCACTATCATAGTCTATATAACCCTTCTACCATGTATGATCCTTCTTGCATTTGAAGGTCATTTTACAATGCTATGAAAGTTATAATTTATTACAAAGTGGTCCTTCTTATTGCATCTATGTACAATGAAATTCATACATTTATACATTGTTTACAATGAATGTGTAAAGAGTTCTCTTCCTACAACTATGCACATGCTACAGATGAGATAAGAGTTTGTACACATTACAATAATGAAAACCATCACTGGTATGCTACAACATGCTACAAGTCATCTATGTTACATGCTACAACATTTATGTTACTATGGAACACAAATGTGCATGCTTACAACACCCAAAACATGTCATCACTAGCTCTTACATTCTCTATTTTCCTTGTCCTTTCTTGACCTCCAAGTGGCCATACTTCTCATACTCACCCATAGTGAGTGAAATGTACTACTTGCTTTCTCTAGAAGTGAAATAATTGAACACAACTCAATCCATAGGAAAAACTTGGAGTGCTAATCAAATGCCCCTACAAATGAAAGCAACTCACTTATCTCCTTTGCAAATCAAGTAAATACTCTATCCAAGTATCATTACATACTAACATCATTCAATGTTGATGTAGACTCATGTGAGAGCTATTCTCTCTTTGAATTTGATGTTTTAGTGTGCTTTTTTTTCCCTTTGTGGTTGGTTACTCTTGTGTTTGTCATTTGGGTGAATCTCTAGATGAAGCTTCCAACACTTGTCATAACTATATCCTCTAACCTTGAAATAAGACCAATAGTTGTTAGCTTTGTACATACTCAAATCAACTTGTTTGTTATCTTATTTGAGTTTGTTTTGGCCTTTCTCTTCCCTTAGTTTTGGAGAGTTACTTCTTTTTCCATCCTTGCTATGGAAAATATGCTCCTTAGTGGTTTTTGCTTTGTGCATCATTCTACAATTTACTACTTTAGCTTTCTACTTCTTAGAGATACAACCATTCAATTTTCCCATTTAGAATGTTTGAAATAGGCTACCAAATGATGTACTACAAGGTGACAAAAACTTGGTTTTACAAAGTTTCACAAACTTGTGTTCTTGATTTGACTCACAAACTCTCTCAATGACCCTTCAATGCATTAAGTCTCCAACACACAACTAGGGTTCAGACCTTCATATGAACTAGATGAGGCATCTAACAAGATTATGTTCACCAACTAGAACCAAATAAACCACTCTTCAAGCCACAAGGATCCCCTCTTAGCAACCAATCTGCCCAAGCCCTCAAATCCTAGTAGCCCTACTTAAGGGGTTTTTTCTGACTTATTTTTGCCATAAGGTTTCAAACCCAAACTTCAATGAATGTTTAGAATACCCATTACCAAGTTGCATAACATATCTTGAACTCAGTATGGACTCCTTTGGACAACATGCCTCAAAAATGACCTTATTTGCTGTCCTAAAAGGGTTAATTAGGCCTATATTACAAAGGAACTTGCCTTCAAACTTTCCACAGACCCCTAAACTCAGTAAATAGTCCTTATTCAAGTTGGCAAACTCACAAATCCATAGTCACATTCAAGTGGCATGATCATTTATGATGCAAACACAAGAACGAATTCAAAGCATTGATACCATATTTCACAAATCAACTCAACCATAAACCAAAATCTTTCAATGGCCCAACTAGGTGCTTAAGGGCATCATAAGGCATAAGGGCTCCAAGCTATTCCCCAACCCTAACACAAGCATACACCATGTCAATATAATGTATTCATACCAATTTTGTCACTTTTAGTGCTTGGAAACATCAACCAATGTCCGATCCACGAATCACTCCTTAAGGCCTAGTAGCCTTCCAAACTTGAAAAATGTGCATAACTTTGTGTAAACTCAGCCAACCCACAAACAAAAAAGTATTTAGATACCCATTATGGAGTACAACAACATATCAAAAGATTTCATGCCCTTGTTTTAGGAAAAATGTGAGTTCTATTACTAGCCCTCTCTAGAAATAGGCCTAATTTGGTCCAATTAACAAAGCAAGTACCCTAGGATCATTAAATAACCACTCCAAACCCCAAAACAACAGATCGATATGTCACCAAACTTCAAATTCCACCATTGGTTAGTATAGCCATGCTCATCTAGGGTGCAAACTAGAAAACCCTTCATTTCTTCACAAAAAAGGGGGTTTTAATGAAAATATTATATCCACTCTAACCCATAACAAACTAACACTTGATTCACCTTTAACTAGGCCTGCATATGCTATAGGAACACTTACTTGGCTAGGTTGCCTTCAAATTCAAAAAGAACCACTATTTAGCCACCCTTTCCACTTGGAAAATGCATGAAAATGCCCTTAGGGCATTACACAAAACCTTCTACATTCATGTTAGAGACATCAAAATTAGCCTATCCACCAAGCCACAAGTTTATATAGTAAGTGGATAGGTAAATTAGCCATTTTTTTCTCTCAAAACCCTTATTCTAACAGTCCACTGGGTAGTTTCAGAAATTCAATTAGAAATCCCTCTAAACCCAATGAAAAACCCTCAAAATAGGTGCAAATGAAAGTTAACACATACATCTAACTCATCCAATGAATTTTAAGACTTGATAGTACCGTACTGGGCCTAGGTATGGTCTAAAACAGTGAATTTGTAGAAAAAAATGAGTTACAGCAGAAAAATAGGGTATAACTTCTTATTTCTTCCTCCAAGTTCGTCCTCCTCTCTTCTATTCAAACTAGATTCAAGTGTATATGTGTGTTCAAATGTATACTCCATGACTTATGTATGTTCAAGTTATCTTGATATGAGGTGTCTTATTCAGAAGTTTGTAAAACCTTGTTATTCATTCTGACTGTGCTATTCATTGTCATTATAAAATTTCTAATGATCATTGTATTATTCTTCATGCTTGTAGAAATCATCATCATGCCGAGGAAGCGAGCAAAGAATCTAACACCAGAAGAGCATGAAGCTGAGAATGAGAGGAAAAGAGAAAGAATGAGGCGAATTCGTGAAACTAGGAAATTGTCAACCATACAAGAAGATATTCCACCATCGCCAATTGAAGAGGAACGTGACACGTCTAATGAAGCTAAGAGAGAGATGGAATTGGCGGCACAAAGGGAATGAATGCAAAAACTCTGTATAATGAGGAAAGTGAATCTCCAAGTTGGAGGCACTCCATCGTTCACAGGTTAAGTTGAAGGAACACCATCATTATCTTCTCAAATTGGAGACACTCCACCTTTCACAGATGAAGTAGAAGGCACATCTACATTTTCTTCTCAAGTTGGTCACACGCCATCATTCACACCTCAAGTTGAAGGTACATCATTTTTAACCTTTTCACCTCCAATCGAAGGTACGTCATCTATCCCATGTCAAATAAATATTCAAGAAATTCCTAATGTTCAGTCTACTTTACCAAATAAAACACCTCCTAGAATTTTACATGGGAGGCCTAATTTTCTAATTGATATTGATGAGAATGTATTGGAGCCCATGTAGGATAAGATTCCCATGCGCACTTGCCAAAGATATGCAAATAAGATATGAAAATTATTCTTTGAGAATTTAAATGAAACTGAAAGATGTCAACTCTTTGTTGAACTGATGATAAATCTGAAATTTAGGCCCACTATGAAGATTCTTGGCCTAAGAACATCGAATGCCTCAAGTGAAAAATTAATTGTCAAGTATCTAATGAGTGCGTATGAGAGTGCGGGTTCCACCTCACGCACCAAGGATAGTAATGTCACACGATGTGTCATTACATCGACAATTGTAAGCCAACAAATAAAAAAAGCTTGCCTCATTAGAAAGACAAGTCAAGCATTGAAAATAAATAGAAAAACTAATACAGTGTTCAACAAAAACATGGTTTCAATCTAACATTTCACTTTATGACCCTTCGGCGAGAGTCTTACCAAATCCTTACGGTCAATGGTCCTATCAGACCATTCTGATCTTCACACAAAGGTTTCAACCTTCCTTAGCAACATTCCATACTATCGGCCTCTCTTCGAATTGAGACACCGATCGTTACTTTCTTCCCTATTGCTCCAACTCTATGCTATCGGTGGAACTCTTCCAACACTTCCAATGATACAACGATGACTTTGAACTAACTTAACTCTATCGGCCTGAAATTGTCCATTAGCATCTTTCGTGATCGCTCCTCTGATCTCGCTTGTCACTCTGACTTCAGCACAACCTTCACCTATCAGTAGAACCTCTGTTGTATTTCCACCGATACACCGATATCACTGCTAGACTTCACTTATCAGCCAAACAACTACTATTGGGTGCTTTGGAAATCACTACGCTGATACACCGATGACTTCCTACCTTCGGTGTAACACCCTCTCCGTCGGCGGAACAATTACAACACTTCCACCAATTTGCCGATAGGTCAACAACCCCTCGGTAAGACTTAATTACCGGTAGACCCCACTCCAGAGTTGCCGATACTCCGTTGCGTTCTCACTATCGGCCAGACTCAACACCTTCGGTGGAAATTCAATACACTTCTGGTGATGCAATGATACACTGTTTGCTTCACTCACACCCTAGCACATGGCAATGCTAGGTTGGTCTACTGTGCAGCACAGTCAATCCGGTCCTCTCCACTATCAAACAGAACACAACCGACAAAAACAAAAACAAGAAATAAAAACATATATGTACACCGAGAAGCCATTCCACTAATTTCGACAGAAATCTCACTAGTGGAATGCTTCATCAATCCATGGTACGATAACTTGCAGGACAAAGATTAACTACGACTGCAGAAGGAAAATTGCTATGTACAATTATGAGATTTTGACACATAAGGAATGGAATAGAGTTTCTTTAATCTTTAGTTTTCTTCATACATAGGCAACAAACACACACATACAAGATACCGAACCCCTCCTGTTTGATCTACCTTGTTTTTAACCCACTGTTGAGGGAGTTCAACCATTCTTGAGCATTGGGGAAGCTCAACCACTTCCTATCCCCAAACTACCCTATTCTCAAACTGTCTACATGGTCGGTTACAAACTAAACAAAAAACAAAAATTGAAAGTAAAGCAACTAGTCAGTTTGACCTTATTACAAACAAAACAAGGGTTTGTTAGGTGCCCCTGCACCATACTCCCAGGGTTACATAACTCAAGTCCCTTGAGGAACCAGGGCTGAAATGGAAACCCCATGTTTGATGATGTCCTCCTCGCTCATTCAGGTTGCATCCTCATCAGGTAAACCACTCCATTTGACTAGATACTGCTTGTAGGTCTTATGTCGAGTCTTCTTCTGAACCTTTGTGTCCAAAATACATTCCAGTTGTACTGGCTGACTCGGTGGAAGATCATAAATCCATTATGTATCCCCTACTTCTATCACATCTGAACCAACAACATTGTCTCTTTTGAATGGAAACAGGTCAGACACATTGAAAATGGGTGATATTGCTAAACTCGGAGGAAGTTCAATCTCGTAGGCATTAGGCCCAAATTTGTGAACAATCTTGCATGGACCAATCTTTTTCATAAAAAGTTTCGTGGGCTGCCCTTTAGGAAGTCTCTCCTTCTTTAGATATGCCATTATCAGATCTCCAACTTTGTATTGGACATCCCTTTTTCTCTGATCAGCTCTCTCTTTATACTTCCCTGTGTTCTTCTGAATAGTTTCTCTTACAACATCATGGATATCCTTCATACTGACTGCAAAATCTTCTCCTTGTGCACTTCTTTTCTCCATATTCTGGAGATCTCTCAACTCCAAAATTCCCCTTGGGTGAATCCCATATACAACTTCAAAAGGACTCTTTCATGTGCTCCGATTGACAGAGTCATTATATGCAAATTCTGCTTGTGGGATGACCATATCCCATGCTTCTCCATGCTGTTTAGTCAAACACCTCAAACGATTACCCACTGATCTATTCATGACCTTAGTTTGTCCATCTGTCTGAGGGTGATAGGCTGACGTGAAATATAATTGAGTTCCCAATTTCTTCCCAAAGCGTGCCAAAAATTTCCCACAAATTTGGGATCTCTATCAGTGACAATATTCAATGGCAAATCATGAATTCAAACAATCTCCTTAAAGAATAGACCAACAATGTGTGAAGCATCATTGGTACATTTGCATGGCACAAAATGAGCCATTTTACTGAATCTATCAACTACAACAAATACACTGTCGAAACCTCCTTGAGTCTAGGGAAGACCCAAAACAAAATCCATATTGATGCACTCCCATGGCCTTTGCAGAATTGGAAGTGGTTGATAGAGACCGGCATTGGATGAAGTTCCTTTTGTCCTCTGACAAATGCTAAAAGTTTCTACAAATTTCTTGACATCTGTTTGCATCTTAGGCTAGAAGTAAAGCCTTCTCACTTGTTCCAATGTCTTGTCCAGTCCAAAATGACCTCCAAGACTACCTCAATGCTTCTCTTTTATGATGTTATCCCTCATGGAACACCTAGATACACACAGTTGGCTGCCTTTGAATAGTAGCCCTTACTGTAACAAATATTCAAAAAAATCAGAATGATAGGAATCTAAAAATTGTGAACAAACTGCATATATCTCTTTGAAGTGCTCATCAACTTGGTACATATTCTTGAGAGAATCCACTCCCACACTTTGCAATTGGATTTCCTGTATAGTGCACACCCTTATGCTCAGAGCATCTGCCACCTTGTTGGCTTGTCCCTTCTTATGTTTGATGGAAAAAGTGTATGCCTAGAGTTGCTCAACCCACTTCATGTGTCGGTGGTTTAACTTCTCCTACGAATTTAGAAAACTCAGAGCATGGTTGTCAGTATAAACAATGAATTCTTTCGGCAAGAGATAGTGTCTCCATTTTTTCAATGCTTGAACCATTGCATACAATTCTAAATCATATGTGGAATACTTTCTTTTAGTATCATTCAAATTTTCGCTAAAGAAAGCAATAGGTCTACCTTCTTGACTCAAGACAACACCAATGGCAAGGTTACGGGCATCACATTCCATAGTAAACAACTTATTAAAATCAGGCAAAACCAAAATGGGTTTCTCTGGTACCTTTTGTTTAAGAATCTCAAAAGATTCATCTATTGCTTTATTCCAAACAAACTTACATTTCTGCCCTCCTTTTATGGTATCCAAAATAGGTGCACAAATGTGACTAAATCCCCTTATGAATTTCCTATAAAAGGTTGCCAAACCGTGAAAACTTTTTACATCACTTACAATTTTAGGTGCTGGCCAAGATAGAATAGCATCTACCTTTTCCAGATCCATTTTCAAATTGCCTTGGGATATCACAAATCCAAGGTATGTGAGTTCTTCCTTCATGAAGACACTCTTCTCCATATTGATCATCAGTTTCTCCTCATGCATCTTCTTCAACACCTGTTTCAAATGCTTCAAATGTTCTTCCTTTGTCCTACTGAAAATTAGAATATTGTCAAGATAGACAACAACAAATTTGCCAATCAAATCTTTCAATACCTCATTCATTAGATGCATGAAAGTGCTTGGAGCATTGGACAGTCCAAATGGCATCACCACCCACTCATAAAGACCCTCATTAGTCTTAAAGGCTGTCTTCCATTAATCCCCTTGTCTAATCCTGATATGATGGTATCCACTTTTGAGATCAATTTTAGAAAAGTACCGAGCTCCACCCAAACAATCCATTAGGCCCTCTATTCAGGGCATAAGAAACCTATATCTGATGGTGATCTTATTTATGACTCTCAAATCAGTACATAACCTCCATTTGCCATCCTTCTTGGGAGCTAAAACTGTAGGTACATCACACGGACTAAGACTTTTCTTCACCAAGCCCTTATCCAATAGTTCTTGCACTTGTTTAGCAATTTCCTCATTCTGAGCAGGTGTCATTTTATAGGCTGGTTTATTTGGCAATGTGGATCCTAGGATGAAGTCAATCTGATGACTTACATCTCTCACAGGGGGTAGTGTATTGGGCATATCCTCCACCATGATACTCTTATACTTGTCTAACAATTCCTACACTTCCTTAGGGACTTTTTCCTTGCTATTTTTAGACAAATCAGAATTGTCTTTAGGTTTCAAAATCAGAGCATACTCCTGGGTTCCCTCTTCTTTCAGAGTATGGAGAAACTCTTTCCCACTCACTAACATGATACTTGAGCCTACATTCTTGTCTACACCCTCTTCAGGTAAAGGATCCATCTTATACTGTCTACCATTCTTGGTGATAACAAAGGAATTGGATTTAACATCATGCTTGGCTTGTACATCATATTGCCAAGGTCTTCCTAATAGTAAATGGCATGCATCCATGGGAATTATATCACACAACAATTTGTCCCTATATTCCCCTATCTAAAATTCTACCCAAGCTTGTTCATCAACCAAGACTTGTTGCCTTTTGTTCAGCGAGGACACTTTGTATGGACTAACATGTGGCAATCTTTTCAAATTCAATTTCTCTACCATTTCTACTGAAACTAAATTTTTAGTTGAGCCAGAATCAACAATTACCTTACACCTTTTGGCGGAAACTTTACACAGAGTTTTGAATAGTGTCTTCCTCTAGGGTGGTTCCTTGTTTTGTGGCACTTTCAGCATTGTTCTTCTCATCATGAGACTCTCTCCATCTTGTGCTAGAGCTGCGCTTCCCATAGGTGAAGTCACACTCTGACAATCTTCTTCCTGAATCAGCTGGCTCCTTCTCTCTCCTGCATGAGAGCTTGAGGATTTCTCTAGACACTTGCCTGTTGTGTGTCCAATTTGGTTACAACTATAACATCTTCCCGTGAAGACATTAGAACCTCTACTTGGTCCACCAAATCTGCCTCTTCCATTGGGCCTCCTTCCTCTGAAGCCCCCTCTGGAACTAGATTCTCCACTATGTTCTTGTTGACTAGACTCCCCTTAATTTTTCTGGAACTGGTTTCTACCACTGAAATTATTTCTACCTCTGAAATTCCTTCCACCTCTGCCTCTGTTCTTTTGTTCTTCTTTTCTTTTCAATTTCTCTTCTACTCTCAGTGCCACCTGGAAGCTCTTGTCCACTATTTCGGGTGTCAGAATGGTAATTTCATCTTGAATACTATATTTTAGGCCATTAATATACCTGGCAACTCTTCCCTTTTCATCCTCAGCAAGTCCACACCTTAGAGACAATTTGTGAAATTCCTTTGTATAGGTGGATACATCCATATCCTTATGTCTGAGATTCTGCATTTTCCCATATTTACACTTCGTAATATGCGGGTAGGAACTGAGCCTTGATCCTCTCTACCATTCGACTCCAGGATGAGATCATGCTCTTTCCACTCTTCACCCTTTCTCCCTAGGTGTAGTTCCACCACGTGAGTGTAGCACCTTTTAATTTCATCTTTGCAAACTTGACTCTTTTATTCTCCGGTACCTCCTTGTACTCGAAGTAATTGTTCAAAGCCTCAACCCATTCGATGACTTCATCTACGTCCATCTTTCTGCTGAATATCGAAATCTCCATTTTTGATTCAGACGACTCCTTACCAAGTGTCCTTAGGGCCTCAAGAAATTGTTTCTGGTCTGCAGATATATCTACCTATTCTAGGGCTATTTCCTCTTCCCCATCTTCTTCTTCTTCATCAGACTCGTCTGATTTCCTGCCTTTTCTCAAGGTCTTCAACTCAGCCTGGAGTGCTTCCTTGACCCCAGCTTTAATTTTCTCTTCCATTTCCTAAAATTTCTTGGCCACCTTAGTGATCATTCCTTTTGGAGGCATGGCACTGGCCTCTCCTTCACTCTCGTCTACTGACATACACAGATCATTCAGAGTACGTCACACACAGAACGTCCAAAGATCTGATACCAAAATGATGCAGTGTGTTCAATGAAAATGTGGTTTCAATCTAACATTTCACTTTATGACCCTTCGGCGAGAGTCTTACTGAATCCCTGCGGTCAATGGTCCAATCAGACCATTCTGATCTTCACACCAAGGTTTCAACCTTCCTCGGCAACATTCCATACTATCAGCCTCTCTTCGAATTGACACACCGATCGCTACTTTCTTCCCTATCGCTCCAATTCTATGCTATTGGCGGAACTCTTCCAACACTTCCAGCGATACAACAACGACTTCAAACTAACTTAACTCTATCGGCCTGATATTGTCCATCGACATCTTTCACGATCGTTCCTTCGATCTCGCTTGTCACTCCGACTTCGGTGCAACCTTCAACTATCGGCGGAACCTATGTTGTATTTCCACTGATACGTCGATATCACTGCCAGACTTCAATTATTAGCCAAACAACTACTATTAGGCACTTTGGAAATCACTACGCTGATACACTAATGGCTTCCTACCTTTGGTGTAACACCCTCTCCATCGGTGGAACAATTACAACACTTCCATTGATTTGCTGATAGGTCAACAACCCCTTGGTAAGACTTAATTACCAGTAGATCCCACTCCGGAGTTGCCGATACTCCGTTGCATTCTCACTATCAGCCAGACTCAACACCTTCAGTAGAACTTCAATACACTTCCGGCGATGTAATGATACACTATTTGCTTCACTCACACCCTAGCACATGGCAATGCTAGGTTGGTCTACTGTGCAGCATAGTTGATCCGGTCCTCTCCACCGTCAAACATAACACAACCGACAAAAACAAAAACAAGAAATAAAAACATATATGTACACCGAGAAGCCATTCCACTGATTTTGATAGAAATCTCACCAGTGGAATGCTTCATTGATCCATGGTACAACAACTTGCAGGACAGAGATTAACTACGACTGCAAAAGTAAAATTGCTATGTACAATTATGAGATTTTGACACACAAGGAATGGAATAGAGTTTCTTTATTCTTTAGTTTTCTTCATACACAGGAAATGAACACACACATACAAGATACCAAACCCGTCCTGTTCGATCTACCTTGTTTTTAACCCATTGTTGAGGGAGTTCAACCATTCCTGAGTAGTTGGAGAAGCTCAACCGCTTCCTATCCCCAAACAGCCCTGTTCTTGAACTGTCTACATGGTCTATTACAAACTGAACAAAAAACAAAAATTGAAAGTAAAACAACTGGTTGGTTTGACCTTATTACAAACAAAACAAGGGTTTGTTAGGTGCCCTTGCACCAAAAACTCTAATGAGAGCCGTTGGAAGATGTCAAAGAGTTGAGGATCCAAACACTAATGAATTGTGGGCATTCTCTGGGAGACTCCCATGGAAAGACAAAGTTGTTGTCGAAGCTTTGAGATCACTAATTGAAGACTTTTGGAATAATTATACAAGGGTATCTCTAAATCAAAGGGATGTGGTAAGAAGGAGAATTGGTAGTCGAAACCGTGAGCCACATCCAAAGCATTTTTTGGATATGACTCAAACACAGTTTTTTGGTAAATTTCTAGAGAAGTATCCTCAAATTAAAATTTCTCAAAGATATTTTGAAATGCTAAAACCTTTCTTTGTCAAAATAAATCACACACGCACTACTTGTTGTTGTAGATTACATATTGAATTTTCTAACCATTTTGATGTTTATCGGTCTATATGTTTAGATTTACATGCTAACAATGTTTTATAGGATTGTGGCATACGTGCCCTACCAACTACCTCAAGAGACTTCATATCAATGATTTTATGTGATAGAGAGGAAGGTTAATTATTCTATAGGAAATTATGCTTGGATGACACATGTCAGCATTGTGGTGGCTTGCAACGTATGCCAATATGTGAACATATGGAAAGAACACATGCGATTGGAAATGAACTAGTAGAGTTCAACAAGTATAAAATAGTGGCATACAATACAAGAGATGGTAAAGAAGTAAAAAGGTGTGAATATGTTATTCAAAAGATTCTAGTGTATTAGTTTATGCCTATATTTCGTGACAACATAGTGTATGAGTATGTAAGACATGCCCATAGAGCTCGATGGTTGGACTTGCAATTCAAGTTATGCAAGGACAAATTTCTAGTTGGTAGCATTGTTTCAGTCATCGACTTTGCAGAGAACTATAGTCTACAGCCACAATGTGAGGTGCAATCCCAATATTATAACTCGACACAGGTTTCTATATTTGTGCACATCGCATTCATTCATGCGAATGATAGTATGGAGGATGACAAAAAGATCATAAGGGAGTATCATTTTTATATAAACGTTGATCACATGCATTTCCTAGAGTTCGTGCAAGGTTGTTTTTAGGTGTTCTACAATGATCTGGCTAGAAGGGGCATATCATTCAGTCAGCATATCATATGGTCAGATAACTGTGCATCACAATTCAAGAACTTGCAAAATTTCTATTGGCTGAGCAGGAGGCATAATACTTTAGGTGTTCAACATATGTGGAACTTTTGTGAGGTCAGGCATGGAGAGGGGGAGCATGATGGTGTAGGAGCATGTATCAAAAGAGCCATAGCACAAGAACAATTAAAGTATAGAGATAATGCAAAGCCAATAGATGTAAAATCAATCATCGAGTGGTGTAATGCTTCGATGGGTCTAGGTAATGAAGGTAAGTCTTCAGTTCGTAGATTTTTTTGGTTGATAGATGATACTAACATTGCACCATATGAGGACTATTGTACACTAACAGGATCAAGTGAGCTACACTCTATTAGAAGCTCAATTGCAGGTTCATGGAGTATACATACGCAGAAGATGGAGTTCTTTTGTTCTCCATGTACAATCCAAGCTTGGAATGAATACGATTCAATGGAGTGGGTTGATGAATGGCAATTTAGTTATCTTTGCCCACTTGAAACGTATCGACCCCTGACGACACTGGAATTGATAGAGATGGAATTGTCAGTTGACTTTGACCACATATTAGATCTAGTTCAACTAGGTAATATATCTACTTGCATAGTTAAATTTGAAATTCCTAATGTTATCTTAAACTTTGTAGTATTTTTTTAATGTTGACTAATTTCATCTAATTTGCTGCACAAATCATTGTAGGGCATGTTTATGTAGTTATTGTAGATGAAGATAACGAAGAGGGAACATATTATTCTTGTGTCGTTGTGTTTTAGCCAAAAAGAAATTGGAGGCGCCAGTTACAGATGGAGAAAACATCAAATACCCTATAGGTTCAGTGCTTGTTACTGGAACATGGCTTAGAAGGTATCCACATAAGAGTGTTAATGTTTGGCTGTTTGAGGACTTTGACATGCATCAGAAGATTCTTCATTACTCCAGCCTTGTCGTGGAAACCAATGTTTATTTGATACAATATCGAGGTAGACCTTTGAACAAGACCTTGTGGAAGGTGCGTGACTCTGACCATGAGGTAATACTTGACACAATAAAGAGTAGAGAAGACCCAGATGGTTCGTTGGATTAATTTCTAAGTATGCATAAAACTTTCCTAGATGGTTACTTGTACTTTGTTTTGTATATAAATAGTAGTATGAATTGCTTCCCTCTAGTATATTTATGTTTAGTCAATTTTTCTTTTTGATGCTTCTCACAGGAGGTCACAACTCTAATCCATCTAACTATGGACAAAAAAGCTTGAGAAAAGATGATGGAGAGTGATCATCAGATGGTGGTAAGTGATTGATTACATAAGTGATGTTATATATTTCATGTACATTTTGTTATAGTAATGTGCATATTGTTTAATTGTATTAACAGGTGGAGCTGCATGAGATTGAACTATCGAAGAGGTCTACTCGACGGCAGTGGTATGAATGATGGGCAGTGAAGGCCTCATGTTTCGTTTGATTTGTTTTCTATGGTATACATTTGATGTTTGCATCATCATCATGTTATGCTTCATGGGGTTAGATCACAAGGTTTTGATGTTAGTTCATAACATTCATGTTTATCATGTTACAATAGTAGGACATAGTTGCTTATGTCATTGGTTCATGCCATTGGATCATTGGATTTGGTTGTGGTTCTTCATCATAACATGTCATGCTTTCAGGAGTTAGATTGGGTTGTGGTTCTTCCTCATGATAGGAGTTTGTTCATGTCTTCATGCTTCTTTGTCCTCCATGTCTTCAGTGTTCTCAGTGTCTTCATGTGTCAAGGATTTCTTCAAATGCATTCTTGCAACATGCTTCAGTTTCATGCAGTGGAAAGGTGCTAGGAGTGACATTTTGAATTCCATAGCTCATGGGGCCGAATGGACTTCACCAATGCATCGGTATGGGTAGGTAAATGCTAGGGGAGGTCTCATTTTATGTGCCAAGCGTCACAGTCATTCAGGGTAGCAGGCTACCAGTAAAGTCCCTTAAGCTCCTTAAGATGAAAAAACTGCCAAACTTTGACGAGACAGTTCTTAGAATTTGCAGCATCTGGGAACGTTCTGTTTGGACCTATAGGTGTATGTGACATCTGTCTACAATAATATCTCTCAGTTTCATTCAAATTCTCTTTGTTTGACCGTGCCAAAATCAAACACATTCTTGCAAAATGCTTCAGTTTCATGCAGTGGAAAGGTGCTAGGAGTGACATTTTGCATTCCATAGCTCATGGGGCCGAATGGACTTTGCCAACGCATCAGGGTGGGTGGGTAAATGCTAGGTGAGGTCTCATTTCATGTGCCAAGCATCACAATCGTTCTAGGCAGTAGGCTACCAACAAAGTCCCTTAAGCTCCCTAAGATGAAAAAAACTGCCAAACTTTGATGGGACAGTTCTTGTAATTTGTTGCAGCTGGGAATGTTTTGTTTGGACCTACAGGTGCATGTGGGGTCCATCTACAATAACCTCTCTCAGTTTCATTCAACTCATGTCTGTTTGACCATGCCAAAATCAAACGCATTCTTGCAAAATGCTTTAGTTTCATGCAGTGGAAAGGTTGTCAGGTGCCATATTTTTTGTTCTGCTCATCATGGGGCTGAATGGACTATGCCAACACATCGGGGCGGATGGGTAAATGGTAGGGAAGGTCTCATTTCATGTGCCAAGCATCCCAGTCATTCTGGTTTGCAAGCTACTAAGACCTAGCACTTTTCGAGTTTACCGGTAGCTTGCAGCCTGAAACGACTGAGACACTTGGCGAATGAAACGAGACCTCCCCTAGAATTTACCCACCCACCCTGATGTGTTAGCGCAATCCGTTCATCCCCACGATGAGCAGAACAAAAAATATGGCACCTGGCAACCTTTCCATTGCATGAAACTGAAGCATTTTGCAAGAATGCGTTTGATTCTGGCACGGTCAAACGGATAGGAGTTGAACAAAACCAAGAAAGGTTATTGTAGATGTACCCCATGTGCACATATAGGTCCAAAAAGAATGTTGCCAGCTGCCACGAATTCTGAGAACTGTCCCGTCAAAGTTTGGGAATTTTTTCGTCTTAGGGAGCTTAAGGGACTTTGCCGGTAGCCTGCTACCCCGAACGACTGTGATGATTTGCACACAAAACAAGACCTCCCCTAGTATTTACCTACCCACCCCAATGTGTTGGCAAAGTCTGTTCGGCCCCACAAGCTATGGAATGCAAAATCTCACTCCTAGCACCTTTCCACTACATGAAACTAAAGCATTTTGCAAGAATGCATTTGATTTTGGCACGGTCAAATGGATAGGAGTTGAACAAAACTGAGATAGCTTATTGTCGACAGACCCCACATACACCTATAGGTCCAAATAGAACGTTCCCAGCTACAACGAATTCTGAGAACTATCCTGTCAAAGTTTGGCAATTTTTTTGTCTTAGGGAGCTTAAAGGACTTTGTCGGTAGCTTGTTGCCTCGAACGACTGCGATGCTTGGCACATGAAACGAGACCTCCCCTAGCATTTACCTACCCACCTTGATGATTTGGTGAAGTCCATTCGACCCCACGAGCTATGGAATGTAAAATGTCACTCCTAACACCTTGTCATTGCATGAAACTGAAGCATGTTGCAAGAATGCGTTTGATTCTGGCATAGTCAAACGGATAGGAGTTAAACAAAACTGAGAGAGGTTATTGTAGACAGGCCCCACATGCACTTGTAGGTCTAAACAAAACATTCCCAGCTGTCACTAATTTTGAGAACTATCCCGTCAAAGTTTGGTAGTTTTTTCATCTTAGGGAGCTTAAGGGACTTTGCCGGTAGCCTGCTGCCCCGAACGACTGTGATTCTTGGTACATGAAATGAGACCTCCCTTGGCACTTACCTGCCTACCCCAATGCATTGGTGAAGTCCATTCAGCCCCACGAGCTATGGAATGCAAAATGTCACTCCTGGCACCTTTCCACTGCATGAAACTGAAGCATTTTGCAAGAATGCGTTTGATTCTGGCACTGTCAAACGGATAGGAGTTGAATGAAATTGAGATATGTTATTTTAGATGGACCCCACATGCACCTATAGGTCCACACAAAATATTCCCAACTGCCACAAATTTTGAGAATTGTCCCGTCAAAGTTTGGCAGTTTTTTCGTCTCAGGGAGCTTAAGGGACTTTGTCAGTAGCCTGTTGCCCCGAATGACTGTGATGCTTGGCACACAAAATGAAACCTCCTTTAGCATTTACCTACCCACCCTGACACATTGGCAAAGTCCGTTTGGCCCCATGAGCTATGGAATGCAAAATGTCACTCCTAGCACCTTTCCACTATATACATGTTGACAACTTTTGTAAAATAAAGTCAAAATGACTCTATTGACCTTGCCCATGGTCTATTATGACCTTATTAGACCAAAACAAACTCAATTACATGTGAATCAAACAACCTTCAAAGTGGCTAGTCTCAATTTTCATACTTTTCATGTTTCAATTAGGCCTAATCTAGTAGGACAACAAACCCTATTTTTGGAGTTTTTCTTTGAAACTTTCCAAAAGACCTCCCAAATTAAATGTTGTTATATGGAGCCTAATCAGACTCGGAGGTTAAATTTACCCCACTTTTATCAGCATGGTTTCCCCCCAAATTCCTACAGGGTTAAGGGGCAGCACCCCTTGTAGGGTCCAGGGGCAGCGCCCCTAGCGCGCTCCCTGTCACGATACAGAGCGGGGTCGAGGGGCAGTGCCCCTGTGGGGGCTCAGGGGCAATACCCCTGAAACCTCACATAGTTTTTTATTATTTTATAAAGGCACCGAGAGTTATTTTTTCATTGGCCGACATAAAAAAACCCTATTTTTGTAACCGACAAAAAAATTGATAAAAGTGGCTAAGGGTTAGGATTTTTGTTGATATTGTATTATAGCATTTGCAGCGGTATTGAGTTGCAGGGATTGCTGGTTGTAATTGGTTTGATTTACTGGATAATAATATTGGACTCTCTGTTGGTGGATGTAGCCTGAGTTTGGGTGAACCACGTTAAAAACTTGTCTCTCGCTGTTATTATTTCTATGTATTTTCATTCCTCTGTTTAATCTTTATTTGAATTTAATTGATATTTTTTGTTGGCTAATCCTAACAAGTGGTATCAAAGCAAGTTGTGTTTAATTATCATCTGCAGGAAGGTCTCACAGTTGAGTGGGAGTCTCATGGTTGAGTGGGAGCAATGGCAGACGAGGGTAAATTGAAGGTCAATAAATTTAATAGGCAGAACTATCAGTTATGGAAGATGCAGATGGAGGATTACCTCTATCAGAAGGATTTATGGAGGCCGTTGGAAGGAGTATCCAAGAAACTGGCTGGAATGACGAATGAGGATTGCGAACTTCTAGACAGAAAGGCACTGGGAACCATTCAGTTGTGCTTGACACCATCTGTGGCATTCAATATAATAGAAGCGAAGATGACAAGTGAACTGATGAAAGCTTTGGCTAAATTGTATGAAAAACTCTCAGCCTCAAATAAGGTATTTCTCATGAAGCATTTGTTTAATATGAAAATGATTGAAGGTGGATCTGTGACAGATCATTTAAATGAGTTTAATATGATTGCCAGTCAGTTAACTTCTTTAAAAGTGAAATTTGATGAAGAGGTGAGGGCTCTCTTGGTTTTATGTTCTTTGCCAAAAATCTAAAATAGCTTGGTAATGGTTGTAAGTAACTCTGTCTCTGGTTCAAACACTTTAAAATTTGATGATGTTATTGGTGTTATCCTTAGCGAGGAAATGCGATGGAAAAGCTCAAGAGGGTCCACATTAGTTAGTGTTTTGAATGCAGAAAGCAGGGGCAGATCAAAGGAGAGAGGAAAAGGTTCTGGAGGTCATGGGAAGTCATGAGAAAAATTAAAGGACAAGAGATCCCAATCCAGAGGATAAAAGGATTGCTGGTACTGTGGGAAACCAGGTCATTTGAAGAAAGATTGCTGGTCTCGAAAGAATAAAGAAGGAGACAAACAAGAAGGCAAATGTGGTAAGTAATAAATTTGAAGATGATGCTTTGATTCTTTCCCTAGATAATGTTGATGATTCATGAGTTTTAGATTAAGGGGCCTCATTTCATGCTACGCCCCATAGAAGTTATTTTCTTGATTATGTCCAAGGAGATTTTGGGCTAGTTTATTTGGGAGATAACGAACCTTGTCAGATTGTTGGAAAGGGAAGAATTAAGATTAAGTTGCTGAATGAGAATCATTGGCTACTACAAGAGGTAAGGCATGTTCCAAGGCTTAGTAGGAATTTAATCTCAGCAGGGCAGCTAGCTAAAGAAGGTTGCATTGTTACATTTACTGATAAAAATTGGAAGGTTTCAAAAGGTGCCTTAATAGTAGCAAAATGTGTGAAAGTAGGCACCTTATATCTTTATATAGGTCATACTATTCCTTCTACTTTAGTTGTTGCAGAAAGAAAAAAATAGGTTCAGGAACAGTTGCTACAGGTTCGTAGGAAGAGACTGAAACAATTGCTGCAAGTTTTGAGACAATACTGTGGCATAATAGACTTGGGCATATGAGTGAAAAAGGTATGAAGGTACTTCACTCTAAGAAAGTTTTACCAGGTCTGAAATGTATTAATATGGATTTCTGTGAAAGTTTTGTGTATGAAAAATAAAAGAGAGTTAGTTTTCTCAAAGATGGGAAGTAAAAGAAAGATGAAAAGTTGGAGCTTGTGCATACAAATGTATGGGGACCAGCTCAGGTTTCTTCTCTTGTGGCTCTCGGTATTATGTTACAACTAGGAAGGTATGGATTTATTTTCTTTGGTAGAAATCTGATGTATTTGAAATATTTAAGAAATAGAGAAGCTTGGTTGAGAATGAGATGGGTAAAAGATTAAAATGTCTCAGATCTGATAATGGTGGTGAGTATTGGAGTAAAGAATTTGAGGATTATTGTTCCATTAATGGAATTCGTAGGTAGAAAATAGTTCTAGGGACTCCATAGGAAAATGGAGTGGTTGAACACATGAATATGACAATAATGGAATGTGCAAGGACTATGAGATTGCATGCTGGGATGCCTTTAAACATGTGGGCAGAGGTTGTCAACACCGCTGTATATTTAATTAATAGAGGTCCTTCAGTTCCTTTGGGTTGTGGTATTCCAGAGGAAGCATGGATAGGTAAGAAGGTGAGTTATTATTTTCTCAAAACCTTTGGATGTGAAGCATTTGCACATGTAGATTTTGAAAATAGAACCAAGCTGGATGCAAAATAAAAAAAGTGTACCTTCGTTGAATATGGCATTGATGAATTTGGTTATAGGCTTTGGGATTTTGAAAATTAGAAAATTGTGAGAAGCAGAGATGTTGTATTCAATGAGAAGGTGTTGTACAAAGATCAGTTGCAGCAACATGAGAAGAAAGAAAATGATTATGTGGTGCCGGATGATACTCCAAATAGTGATGTTCTAGTGGTTCCTCATTGTCCGCAACAACAACAAGAAATACCACAAAATCCAGTGAATGTTAGACGGTCAACAAGGATAAGTGGACCTCCTAAAAGGTTCTCTCCCTCTTTGTATTCTATTTTGTTAACAGATGCTGGTGAACCAGAAGGGTATGATGAAGCTATGCAGGTGGATACACAGGTTCAGTGGGAGCTTGCAATGAAAGAAGAAATGGACTCCTTGCTGAAAAATTAGACTTGGGATTTATGTAAGTTGCCTGCAGGTAGAAAGGCTTTACCAAACAAATGGGTTTATCGGTTGAAAGAGGAAGATGGAGGTAAGAAAAGATTTAAAGCAGGGTTAGTTGTAAAAGGATTTGCACAGAAAAAAGGCATTGATTTTGATGAGATTGTTTCTCCAATTGTTAATATGACTTCTATTCGCACTGTTTTAAGTATTGTGGCTGCTGAAGATTTGCATTTGGAACAGCTAGATGTGAAAACTACCTTTCTCCATGGTGATTTGGAGGAGGAGATATACATGGAACAACTCCAATGATTTGAGGTCACAAGTAAGGAGAAACTGGTGTGCAGATTGAAGAAGAGTTTGTATGGCCTGAAACAAGCACCTCGACGATGGTATTTGAAATTTGATAGTTTTATGGCTAAGCAAGGCTACAGTCGGTGTAATTTTGACCATTGTGTTTATTTTAAGAGGTTGGATAATGACAGCTACATTATTTTATGTTTATATGTTGATGACATGCTTGTAGTGGGGTCTAACATGGATCACATAAGAGAGTTAAAACAACAGTTAGCACAGTGATTTGCTATGAAGAATTTAGGGGTAGCAAAACAAATCCTTGGTATGAAAATTTGCAGAGATAGGAAGAACAAAAAATTGACTCTATCTCAGGTTGATTATGTTGAAAAGGTGTTGCAGAGATTCCATATGGAGAATGTAAAAGCTGTCAGCACACCTTTGCCTAGTCATTTGAAACTGACGAAGGAGATGTGTTCTAAGACACGAGGAGGAAGAAAAAATATCCAAGGTACCATATGCTTCAGCTGTAGGAAGTTTAATGTATGCCATGGTATGCATAAGACTAGATATTGCACATGCTGTAGGAGTCGTCAACAGGTATATGAGTCATCTCGAATTGGAGCATTGGAATGCAGTGAAATAGATTCTTAGATATTTGAGAGGTACATCCAAGACACACTCATGTTTTGGGGGTTCTCTTACAGATTTAGCAAGTTATGTAGACTCAGATTTGGTAGGGGATATTGATACTAGGTGGAGTACTACAGGTTATGTCTTTACTGTAGGTGGGATAGTGGTGCGTTGGATTTCTAGGTTGCAAAAGGTGGTTGCTTTATCCACCACAGAGGCAGAATATGTAGCTGCAATAGAGGCAAGCAAGGATATGATATGGCTGTAATCTTTCATGGAAGAATTGGGTAAACAGCGAGCTAACAGTTATTTGTTTACGGATAGTTAGAGTGCCATACATCTCGGAAAGAATTCTGCCTTACATTCAAAGACCAAACACATACAGTTGAGGTATCACTTCATTTGGTCGGTGTTGGATGATGGATAGTTAAGGCTAGAAAACATACAGATGAAAATCCAACAGATATGTTTACGAAGGTAGTGACAAGGGAGAAGCTGAGCTCCTCTTCAGCTTCAGTTGGTCTTCAAGACTGAAAACAAAATCAGAACAACAGAATCCAAGGTGCTTATTTCCAATGGGAGCTATAGGGTATGTGGTGTTATGATTAGTCTCCAAGTGGGAGATGATATGGTGTGGAGACTGATTAGTCTCCAAGTGGGAGATTGTTGTTATATGGAGCCTAATCAGACTCAGAGGTTAAATTTACCCCACTTTTATCAGTGCAGTTTCCGTCAAATTCCTACAGGGTCAAGGGGAAGCGCCCCTTGCAGGGTCCAGGGACAGCGCCCCTGGTGCACTCCCTATCACAATACAGGGCGGGGTCGAGGGGCAGCGCCCCTGAAACCTCACATGGTTTTTTATTATTTTATAAAGGCACTGAGAGTTATTTTTCATCGGCCGACATAAAAAACCCTATTTTTGTAACTGACAAAAAGCTTGATAAAAGCGGCTAAGGGTTAGGGTTTCTGTTGATATTGTATTGTAGTATTTGCAGCGGTATTGAGTTACAGGGATTGCTAGTTGTAGTCAGTTTGATTTACTGGATAATAATATTAGACTCTCTGTTGGTGGATGTAGCTTGAGTTTGGGTGAACCATGTTAAAAAATTGTCTCTTGCTATTATTATTTCTATGTATTTTCATTCCTTTGTTTAATCTTTATTTGCATTTAATTGATATCTTCTATTGGCTAACCCTAACACTAAATACATGACTTTTATTTGACTAAACATGACTCAACATGACTCCAAAACATAGAAAATTGGTCATCTTGACCTTATTACATGTATCATGGTCTACAATGACCTTATTTGATGCAAAAAGACTCAAATTACTTCAAAACATCCTAGACTCAACCTGTCAAGACCTTTAAATGACCCAATTTTGTAAAAGATGGTGTTGGTGCTCTTGCACCAAAAGCCAAATTCCAAAACCTTTGAAATGGTATCTTTGTAACACAGTATAGACATCCATCAAAGCATAAAGCATATAGGAATTTGTCAAATTATGTTGTAGTTGTAAGTATCCTTTTAGACATGTATGCAAAGTGTGGAAGCATATACTTGACAAGTATGAACTGTTTAGCATGATGCCTCAAAGAAATGTTGTCTCATGGAATGCAATGATTGCAAGATATGCATGAAATGGATTGTTTTGGACAGGAGGTTCCAAATTAATGACAGTTCACTTTGAGACTAGGCCTAATTAGGCCTCTCTTACAAGGCAACTACTATGCCAATGCAAACCCACCACACAAAACCACTTGGGAACCCTAGCATGCATGGAAAAGGAATCAAATTCACTAGTTCTAGCCTTTGAAACACTTGTTAAGGCACTATTGTATGTATTGCACCCTCTTTTTTCCTAATACATGGTCATATTAGGCCATTGCATCCTCATACTCTACTATATTCTTGTTTCCTAAACTTGGTTCTTTGACCTTGGTCATTTAACTAGCCAAACACAAATGACATTGGTCATTTGACCTTATTACATGCAAAATGATGACACAAGACCATCAACTTGTTCTATGATGTCCTAGGACCTTGTTATGACATGCTCCTAGCCAAGATTGGCTATGGCTAAGGTGCTCTTGCACCATGAAATATGTTTCCATGGTGTTGAGTCATCCTCCTTACCTATTGCATCACCCTTGTAGACATGTATGTAAAGTGTGGAAGCATAGACAAGGCACATGAACTGTTTGGCATGATACCCCAAAAAAATGTCACCTCATTGAATGCAATGATTGCAAGATATGAACAAAATTGATTTTTTGATAAGGCATTAGAAACTTTCTAGCAAATGTGATTGGCGGGTGTAAAGCAAAATTCCACAACCTTAGCTAGTATCCTCCTTGGACATCCATCAAAAGGATAAAACATATGGGAATTTTGTTAGATGTTGTAGTTGCAACTACCCTTAGAGACATGTATGCAAAGTGTGGAAGCATAGACAAGGCATGTGAACTGTTTGGCATGATGCCTCAAAGAAATGTCACCTCATGGAATACCATGATTGCAAGATATAAACAAAATAGATTTACTGATAAGCCTTTAGAAAGTTCCAAGAAAATGCAATTGGCAAGTGTAAAGCCAAATTCCAAAACCTTAGAAATGGTATGTTTGGAGCCCAGTATAGACATCCATCAAAGCATAAAGGATATAGGAATTTTGTTAAATGTCATAGATGTAAGTACCCTGCAAGACATGTATGCAACTTGTGTGGAAGCATATATAACGAACATGAATTGTTTGACATGATGCCTCAAAGAAATGTTGTCTCATGGAATGCAATGATTGCAAGATATGCATGAAATGGATTTTTCATAAGGCTTTAAAAACTCTCAAGCAAATGCACAAAAAAAAATTTCAACCATTTACGTAAATTTTGGCACATCTAAAACTAAATTGCATAACCTTAACCAACTTCCTCCTTGCCTATGCTATAATGGGATCTAGAGAACATGGTGTGGACAATCATTAAAGCATAAATGATATAGGAATTTTGTCACATGTATTGTATTTGCAAAGTTGCCCTTGTAGACATGTATGGAAAGTATGGAATCATAGACAAGGCACGTGAACTATTTGGCATGATGCCTCAAAGAAATGCACAGTCCCACACAATTCAATGATTGCAAGATATGCACAAAATAAATTATTTGAAAATGATTTATAAACTTTCAAGCAAATGCAATTGGTACTTGTAAAACCAAATTCTTGTAACAATAATTGATTATCATATTAAATATTTAATATAAACTGTCATATACATAATGTCATGAACATAACATCTAGTTTATATAAAAAGCCATATAGGCGTGTCCAAATAAAGCCATATAGGCAAATATACAAAAATATACATCGGATTAACATACAAAAGTATGTATACAAAGCCATCTAGGCATACAAAAAAGTTCCTAAAAACTAGTTTTCTATGGACTTTTAGGAAATAATCAGTGGCCCTTCTTTGACTATGAAGATGGAGAGCCAATCAGTGACACATCCTCTCTCTACCGTCGAGTAGACCTCTTTGAATAAAGTTCATCTAGCTACAACTATTAATACAAACAAACAATATGCGCATTAGTATAGAAAATGTATGAAATATATAAGATCACATATGTAATTGATCACTTACCGCCAACCGATGATCACTCTCCATCATCTTCTCTCTCTCTCTCTCTTCATTCGTAGATGGACGGACTGGAGTTGTGACCTCTTGTGAGAAGCATCAAGAAGCAAAATTGACTAAACATAAATATCATTTATGTACATCAAATGACATGAGATAAAAAAAGAAATACAAAATTATGATATTTTCATGTTATTGGCTCATACCTCAGTTAAAGGATTTGTAGACATCATGGCTGCATCAATGCCTATCTGCGCTGATTCACAAAGATGAGGAGGAGTCTCCATTGTATTCAACATCTAAAAATAAAGTTCAAGATTATTCAAACAAAATAAATACATAACATTATTTTAAAAATGTATAATGATTAGAAATGGTTAAATTTACCTCCGTAAAAGTGGTGGTTTGGCATTCGGGGGACCAAGGAAACCGTGGAGGTGCTGATGACTGTTAATATCATCAAATTGTCACAAAATAATATTACCATTGACATATCTACAATAATTACAAATATATGATAAATTACATACTTGATGACTTGACCTCCTCTCATAACCTGCCAATGGATGGCTAACAGAGGTAGGATGAAGACTCTGACCCTGGAATTTCATTGCGCTAACAATTACATACATTATTTTTGACTTATAATATAGATAATCATATAAAATTAATTACAAATTTTAAATAACGATATACTAAATCAAGATGAAACTTGTAACAAATTATCTGAGAGTCAATACCAAATGTATGCTATAAGAGATCATCACTGAGAACAAGATCATCCAATATGTCCTACCCCTGTGTCGCATCATGCTACACCTGTGTCGCAACATGCTACACCTGTGTCGCAACATGCTACACCTGTGTCGCAACATGCTACACCTGTGTCGCAACATGCTACACCTGTGTCGCAACATGCTACACCTGTGTCGCAACATGCTACACCTGTGTCGCAACATGCTACACCTGTGTCGCAACATGCTACACCTGTGTCGCAACATGCTACACCTGTGTCGCAACATGCTACACCTGTGTCGCAACATGCTACACCTGTGTCGCAACATGCTACACCTGTGTCGCAACATGCTACACCTGTGTCGCAACATGCTACACCTGTGTCGCAACATGCTACACCTGTGTCGCAACATGCTACACCTGTGTCGCAACATGCTACACCTGTGTCGCAACATGCTACACCTGTGTTGTAGAGTCTTGTCGTGCCTCCTGCGTCCCATAATCACATAGGTTCCCACATGTACTGCACAAATGTGGGGACACATGACGCCTACTACTCTCACCCTCATTGCCCTAGGTAAAATCATCCGCATGCTGTGATAGAGTTTGGGTGAGAGTAGTCAGTGAATGTAAAGTCTCCAGCTTAACACTCTCCTTCAAAGCCAAAGGGACTGACCTACGTTCTGGCCTCTCTTGGGGTATAGGCTCATGCTGTTCATCTCGCTGAGCCCTAGGTCTATCTTGGACAGAGTAACCACCTCTACCCTGGAACTCACGAATGTCAAAATAATTTAGAATCTTGTTGAGGACGAAATCGCAATAGAGTTTCCTCAAAAAATATTGTGGTACCTCATCATTGTTGCATGGCCGCTCATCGAAGACCATGTACCATCTATCCCAAAAGTTTCAGGATATGTCATCATTCCTACACCAATGTATAGGAAACCATTTGCAACTTTCCTCTAATGTTTGACTGGTTTTGGGATTAATAAATTGTGCACATAATTGAGATTTTGTAATTTTTTCCTTCTTGACTTGTTCATATGACAACTTGTCGGCATAATATTGTCGACTCCTCTCCCTATATTCTTAGAATTTGGTGATTTGTTTCGTCACCAAATCCATGTGGGAAACAATCTCCGGTAGTGATTTTGCAAGTGCCCTCCTATGCTCAGTGGTTCCACTAGGATTGTTTAGGGTTTGAACAATAGTTTCAATATGTTTCTTATTTTCTTCTATTATCCCTAGGTAATGTTCTTGATCATCCCTTACATGAAGAGGAGGGGAAGGTGGGTTTTGAGGGTTTGGAGGGTTTTGGGGGTTGTTTTCACCCTCCTCAACTAGATTTAGGTTTTCTGCTTCTCCAATAACTGTAAATGCAATATAAAAACAAACCAAACATTGCAAAACTAAAAAATTGTTCTAAAACTAACAAAATCAGACAAACCCTACCTTCTTCCTATGCTGGAGCCTCCAAATTTGCACGACGATGTCTTTGGCAGCGAGGTGGCATTGTGAATTTCTTGTTTTGTCAGGTGCACTTGATTCAATGTCCTCTTTTCAACACGATCACATTTTTGCTTTGTTTCTTTGCTGCTGTGAGGAGAAAACCCGCGCGGTGAATGAGTAGAAAGTGTTTTTTTATTAAAAGAAAAATGCGAGTGCGTTATAACGCGCTCGCGTATTCTTTTAATTTTGGAGATGGTGGTGACTTTTTGGTCCCCCATCTCCTTGCATTTACCCATAAACTATTTTAAATGCATGACATTGTCAAAACAAGCATTTAAAATTAATCTAGATAATTTTTAAATGCTTTCTCCTTCAATTTCACCTCTCTATGCAAATTGACTATCTCTCCTTGGGCGGCGGCTGGATGAGGTGTTGCTTGGCATTTAAAACTTATCATTTTGCATTTAAAAACATCTCCTCTTCATTGCTAATTGATCCTTCCAGTTGGGTCAATGCTAACAACTTCTTGTTTGCATTTAAAAAACTTCAAAACAATATTTTAAATGCCTTTTTCCTTGGACGATGGCCATGTAGATATAGCATTTAGCATTTAAAATTATCAATTTGCATTTAAAATATACTTTCACCTTGAGTGCTGATTCTCCTCTTGGCCGTTGGGATTTCAGCAATGTAATCGACTCCTCCTATGGCGATTGGCACACTAGACAATGTAACAATGTTTTCATTCAATGCAAATTGTTCCACCTTGATAACCATTGGCTCTACAAACAATGCAAATTCATCTCCAATACAAATCGATTACTCCTTGGGTTGTTGGCACTTGAAACAATGCAAACATACATACATATCTATCCTCCTTGATGGACAATTTGTCATTGGAAAGTGCATTCCCTTCATAGTCAATGGACATTAGTCCTATTTGCAACCGTTGAGCATAATGGACAATTCAAACTTTACTCCTATTATTGAGTCGATCCATGTAAAGCACATCAAACAATGAAAATTCTCCTTATCCAATCAATTGGAAGAATAAATTGATATAGGAAAATGTAATTGAAGATTTCATTTTCCCCTTTGTCCACTTGAACAAAATCAATCAAAACACTAGTTGAGCCAACATTCCGGTTCTCCATGTATGAAAACAAGCTCAAACTAGAAATCATTCCCTTACCAATACATTAGCCTATGGGAATGGATGATAGGCTAATTATCAACTCCATGTGAAGTCACTTTGGAAATGGGGACATGACAAGTTGGGAAAGCTATCATGCTAAAGTTTGTATTTCATGCCATGCTTGGTTATCTTTTCTCACCCTTGGCTATTCTGAAATTGGTCTTTGTTGTATAGTCTTTTGGCACAGACTTAGGGGTTCAAAAACCCTCATTTTTAAAGCCAACAAAATGAAATAACCAGGGTATCAATTACCAAATACCTAAGAAGTCTCAAAAGCTAAAACAAATAAAGATCCAATCTAAAATAACTAAAATTTAATTTAAAATTGCTTTGAAAGAAATTTAAAAGAATAAGAGTTTAGAAAGCTAACATCTAATTTGATCTCAACGATATGGAAATAAAGCAGATTTAAAATTACTTGGAATATTCAATTCTCTATTTTAACAATTAACAACCCAAAATAGAAATGACAAGGGTCACAAATCTATTAAGAATAGTTCAAGAAAATGAAGGCATGAGTCATTCAATTATTCTTTAATTGAATAACCACAATTCAAACAGTAATACAATCATACTTTCAATTGAAGTTAACAATCATAACTATGACTAGCAAAAGCTCAAACATAGAAATATTTGTCAAACATTGAGAGATGCATGTATTGAATTTAAAATAGTAATATAAATTGAAATAATAATGATTAATATCAGTCATATGTTATACAAATGATGAATTCAGAGAATAAAGTTTGTTTCTATATAAATCTGTAGAATAAAAAATCTCCTGCTAGAGATCAAAATTTACAACATAAAATTAAAGTTAAAACATCTGATCCCTATTATAGAGCCATTTCCAGTATAAATTGTTTTTTTTGGGACTATGCCCTTACAAACCTAGCAATTGAAAAATTAACTAAAAAATAAATAAAACCAATTAACCCTGAGTTACTTGTGTCCTAGGTATTGCCATTTTGCATGCAATGTAAACATAATGCACATAAGACAAATTTATAATTTGTCCTTCGAGTTTCTTTTCTACTTTAGTGAAATATTGCATGATTTTCTTGATTTGCATTTGTGGCACCTCCAAGTAATACTTTGGTCCTCTCAAATTCCTTCACAAGTCTGAAGCCATAGTTCTCTAGGAAGCTTTTGTTCATTTATTGCATTGTAGTAATTTCCTATTAAGGTTGATTCAAGATTGCAAATCAGTGCCATGAATTCTTCTTGAGTCATCTAGTTGTCATCTATCCCCTAAAATTGAGTGATAGAAAACACAGAAAAGAGAGAAGTAGCTTTGGTGATGTATAAAGTGAAAATTTTTCTCATTTGACTTGTTTACTTCCCAACTTGAGTAAGATCAACTTTGTTGTTCTTGATAAAATCCTCCATCATGGTGGCTTCAAACTCAATATACATGTCTTTAGACAAACTATGTTTTTTTTTAACCTTCTCCAAAGAGTCAATTTTTACTCTTAGCTCATATACTTCCTTTTCCTTTACAACTTTTCTTTTTATTTCCTTCACTTTGTTTAATTGTCCATGCCTTACAACAAAAATAGGATATAATGGATTAAGCTTGTGCTCCACTTCAATGAGGATTGCCCACACTATTGCTTTTATAGCCACCATATCTGTTGGTTGGCCTAGACTTCTCTGACCCTTTTGTTAAAGCATAAATCTCCTTTTCATACTTCTCCCTCTCCTTTTAATACATCCTAAGCATATTAATTCAAGGATTCTACCACAAATTTTGAATACCCTCTCTTCCTCTTCTTTGGTACTTTAGCAATCACTTGCTTAGTGACTCCCATTTAGTTCCAACACCTTTCCTCCTTTTAGTTGTGACCTTCTTAAATTTCTCATTCTTCATTTCCATTGTGAGTTCCCCAATGACAACAATTTCTACATTGTCACTTTTCTACTTCTCTAATTTTAAGGCCTCTCTCTAATTAGAGGATGGACTCTCTATACTCAAAGTACCTAGAGAAACTTGAGATAGGCATATTTATCCCAACACCTCTAGTGAAATATGAATTTGAGAGAAATCTAGAAGAGGAAGAATATGTGGAATGAGAGTGAACATACCCGTTGTTTGCAGCAAAGTAGTGAAATCAAGTGCAAGTGGTGAAACTAGGGTTGTAGTACATGACTTAGGCCCCATCAATAAACCCACAAATGACCTTGTGCCACTCAAAACATCTACAACCCCTTGGTTCTCCGCTGTTACTAGATTTTCCTTATCCATTTGTTGAGATATCAATTTTTAGTGAGCCACAATATGAGGAGGGGAGGAAGGAAGATGGATCACTTGATTTACTTGATACTAGGAAGGAAGATCTCTAGTAAGTGTAACCCTAGTTGAAGTACTTGATTGTGGCCATAGTATTCCTTGTAGAGGAGTATTTCATTTGGGTTGCAAGGAGGTGCAATTGATGCCGTGGTTTGAGAAACCTCCTTGACTAACCCGCAACCTTTAATCTAACAATGACCTCTTTAGAGTTATGGGCATCTTTATAATATAGTGTATCTTTACATTACTTATTATGTTTATCTAAATTGGCCTTGGGTCTTAGAAACACTAAAGATTTCTATACACTTTTTTTAGGATCCCACCTAAGAATTTGGCTTTTATTTAGATTACAAAGCTTGGATTTCATTTGTCTTTGCTTCCATTGTAGAAAATATATGAAAACTGTGATCTTCAATAATCATTAGCTTTGGGAGAATTCCTTAAATCCTTTCCCTTAGTGTCCATGCCATCCTAGTGGAGATTTGGTGGCACGCCTCAAGAATAACCAATCTATCCAGGACATAATAGGTAATTGGTGGGGACCTTCTAAAGTTCCCTCTATCTAAATTAGTGTTCCTTTTTAGCAAAGGAACCAAATACCAATAGCCTTTAGTGAATTATTCATTTCTTGTGAAATCCTAGGGCACTTTTCTTGATGAATTGCATGATAAACCTAGGTAATGAAAAGATTAGGTTTATCTACACAAAAACCAAAATGCTTATGCCTATTGAGCTTCCCACAATGCACAAGAATTGGATACTTTACTTGAAGAGCCTGAAGAAGAAACAACTAACTAAAATTCATTGAGAAGCACATATAGTCAATTAGATAAAAGGTCATATAAAAGTTACCTTCTACTTTTCCTATACCCAATTTCTTAATACCAGGCTTAACCTCTTGCAAGGTGAAAAGTTTTGTTGCAGTGTTAACTGAGGGTGGGGGCTCAACCTCTGATTCCTGCTTATAAAATTGTTTTGAATAGTTAAACCATTGATTAAATGTAATGTTATATATTTTGGTTGCCTTTTCAAAAATTTCTCAAACATACAAAACATGTGCCTCCTTTTATGTGGAGTTGTTGACTAGTCAACAGTTTAACAAATATATGTCTTTTCTGAAAGACTTTTATTTAATCTTACATTGCTTTCGTCACTCTCCACTATTGTCTTTTGTAGAATTTTTTTTAAAACTTCCTTTTCTTGCTTCCTCCCCACAAGTTGCAAACTAGTCGTAGCTTTCCTTTATGGCTAGAGGAAGGTGGGGGCCAGCTTTGGGAAAGGACATCACAAGATGGCAATGGAAGTGTGCCACATTTTGGAGTGGAACTATTAGGACTATGTAG
The DNA here is from genome assembly GCA_027924645.1 of Cunninghamia lanceolata. NCBI lineage: Eukaryota > Viridiplantae > Streptophyta > Pinopsida > Cupressales > Cupressaceae > Cunninghamia > Cunninghamia lanceolata. The sequence goes on along the minus strand of BSBN01000328.1, from coordinate 411,238 downwards.
CTTGTATGACATGGTTATTTGTAATGGAGTGATAACTTGGCTAGGATCAGGTGGTATCACGTGTAAAACATACAATAGTCAGAGTGTGGTGGACTATTTCATTTTCTCTCAAAGTTCTATTTCCAGGTTGTTGGAGTTTGATAGTGGGGGCTGCCCTATGGAGTTGAAATCTGATCATATGCATCTTCTTGTTAAGTTTGGCATTCTTACAAACAACCAATAAAGAGAGCAGGTCCAACACATACAAAAGGAAACTCGTACACAAGGTAAAATCCTCGTGAATCAAGAAAATTGGGAGCTCTTCATTGCTGCACTTGAACAACACCTTCAGATGGCAAAAAAAAAACATATAGTGCAAGGAAAACAATGAAGAAAGTGACTATATTTGTAGAAATATGTCGATGCCTTTAATCCACAAGGCATTAAAAGTGTGTAAGAGATCTTGGCCTAAGAAGGGGGTTTCAAACACTTTTCCAACTAACCTATGGTATTACAAAGAGTGCAAGGCTGCCAAAAGATCCTTCAAAGAGAATGAAACTGTTGGAAATGTTCTCATTGATGTCAAAGGTGTATACACATGTGGTCATTGATGTCAAGAAGGTGCATGAACAAGATTGTTATCCCTAATCTCAAAGACTGAGATTGTTGGGGAGATTGAATGTTATTGATGTCAAGAAGGTGCATGAACAAAGTGTTGTCATGTCAAAGAGTAATGTTATGAGGAGTAGAGATATATAAGACTATTATGTTCAAGTAAAAGGGGAGAGATATAAGGCAGATATTCATCACATTAATAAAGGCATAGAGTCATTAGCAGAGTCATTGATGTCAAAGAAAAATAAGAGTAGTCTGTTATACTTTCCCATTAAAGAGATAGTGAAATTGGAAGGCCGACTTTGTGATATAGATTAAAGGTAATTTAAATTAAAGATTTAAATTACGATTGATATGAGGCCAACCTCATTAATGGAGTGTTAATATAAGACATCTTATTTTAAATGAAAGGATGAACATGCTATTTATAAGTGATAAGAGATACGACTTGTGATAGAAATTATATTCAAGATATACAAGGTGATTCAATCTGATTATGAGAGATGAGATTTATGTTTAAACACAACAATTAATAAGTATTAGTGAAGACAGAAATGTAAGACATATATTATGTGTTATTTAATATATACAAAGTGATATATAATAAGACAAAAGTTTTACGGTGAAGATCATTGATTTCATATAAGACAAGAGATGCTATTTAAAGGTGTAATGTCACCCATTTAGCCCAATCAGATGCTTGATGGAGATTAGCCTATCATTGTACTCCCGTAGGCTAATGGTAGTGTTTAGGGGGTCAATTTGGTGACTTACTATTTATAGTAAGTCATGACAAAGCACCTTGCTATTTATAGCAGGACAAATGTAGAGGATCATGGCACGAGATTAATGGTTTTGGAATGTTTAAAGCATTATTCAATAAAATATAAGTTAAATTAAAGATTTAACTTATATTATTTAAAGGGGATTAAGTGACTTATGTTTTTAAAGTGACTTTATATAATAAAGCTAAGTCACAACTTAAAGTTGTGTTGTCTAGGAGATGGGCACCCATGGGGGATATAAGGGATATGAAGAATATTAAATAAAATAATAAAATATTGCATTCTTGGGCGTTCGGGAGAAATGAGAAACAAAAAGGAAAAATTGAACTTCATTTTGGTTATGCTTGGTTTATTATTCACTTTTTATGAGAATTGCTTGTTGTGCATTCTTGAGCTTTGGGAGCTTGAGGGATTGATATTTGCTTTGCTGAGACGAAAAGCCCTTCATAGTCCTCTTCTTTATGTGTGAGAGACCACATTAGGAAGAGATTCTTGGAGGCTTCATTCAGGGGCTTCAGTTGTGCATCGGCCAGAGACATTTTGATGAAGTTTTGGGCAGATTTTGAAGATCTTTGATGCAAATTTATGTTGATACTTGAGGACAGAGAATACAGTTCATATTTGAGGAGTTTAGTGCTTGATTTTACTTTTTTTGCTAGGCCGTACTCTTTCCCAAGCTGGTCGTACTGTTTGGTGGTAGGATGTACCTCTTTATAATAGTTTTTGGATGTTGGGTTCTATTTTGGAGGTTTTATCATCTAGGCATTTGGGACTATAGAGGGACTGCATTTATATATATGTAGATTGTAGCATTATTTATTGTGTTTTGAGACTATTTTCATATCAGCCAGGTTGTACTATAGTAGATAGGGATGTGGGCCTCTAGGAAATTCCTCTATCTTCTCTGGAGGGTTCTTTCTCTTGCATTTGGATTGCCTAGGGATTAAGATTTAGCTGTAATACTTTGTATGATCATACCTCTTCGTTGGTAGACTGGGAGAATTTCTCTTTGCCTTGTATGACCAATGCTTTGTCAGCATAAGTATGAAGTTGTAAACTGGCAAATAGGTATGTACTCATAATTCATATTTTTCCATAATATAAACTGGGTCTTCGATATTTTATTGATATATGCTTTAGTTTTTCTGGGTTTTAGTTATATGCTCTTTATTCTATGTTTACAATGCAAAATCAAAACATGCAAAAACAAACATAAAACCCTAAACCATCATCAAGCAAAAAACATAAAAATAAATTGATATAGAAACCCTAGCTGGGACAGTGTATGTTACAAATGGAGATTATGAGCTACAATTTAAATAGAAAGTGATGCATTATGAAGTGAAAATAAAGAGCAATGAAGTGTGACTTAATATAAATGATGTGGAATCGATAAATGTTTATTAAGTAAAGGTAGCAATGACTATTCTAAAGACTGTTTAGTTTTAACAAAAGTAAGATGATGCAATTTGTAATAAAAGCAATTAGTATTTGTTAAAGGTAGTGATTATGATGTCAAAAAGGCAGTGCTAGAGTTTAAAAGGAAGGAAGCATCCATTAGCAAAAGGTCATCTCTCTCTCTCAATAGTTGTTCCTTTCCAAGAGGCATGAGAGGATATAAAAGATGAATAAGTTGTGGTGGTATAGGAAGTTCAAGAATTAAATGAATATCATTTGAATATAAAGAGCAGATTTAAAAAGGATCAAGACAGAAAAATGAAGTGCAAATCTGATTTGTTTTGAAAGGAAGTATGTGTGATAATATGAATATGATATGAGCAAAAATTTATGAAAAGATATTGCCATGTTATGTTAGTTTTATGTAAAGAAGTTGTGCATGAGTTGGATCAGTTCTGTGAGAGAAGTATTTGTGTGTGTGAACTTGATTTGAAAGGGAAAGACTTACATCATATAGAATTAGAAATAGTCATCAGATTTGTGAGAGAAGGTTATTGTGTGAATCGTGATTAGATTTGGAAGAAGAATATTGTGTGAGTTAGATTTGTGAGAGGAAGATCCTATGAAGAAGCATACTATATCAACCATTGAAGGATTAATAGGTTGGAGCCAATCAAATAGAAGTTGGATCCTCTTGCTGGGTTGGAGCTCAATTTGAGTGGGGATTGGAGCCTCCAATAGGTCGGTGCCTATAATTCTATCAAGTGGAGATTGAAGTCTCTAGTAGATTAGAGCCTACAAGAAGAAGAAGATCAATCTATAATATATAAGCAATATTTTGCCATGATTTTATGTAATGTGCTGTTCTTGGTATGATAATATATTTTAAGTTCTTTCCCAATTATGCAGTAGAACTGCTCTAAACTATTACAAAATGTAAATGTCTCTGACACAGTTATCTATAACTATCAAATGCAAATAGACATCAAAGAGGGATGGCAGCCTTCCATTTTGGTTTTTTTCAATATAGATTGCAAGATACAATTATAGTATTATCTTGGATTTTTCCTAATGTTGCATTCAAATTTGAACTAACTTCAAATGACATTGCAATTCATGGCTCTTGGATATCCGAATACAAATCTCAAGTAGCTAGTCAAACTCAGAGATAATAACAAGTACAACATACCAATTGAATGATGCATACAAAGCTCGTATCTCTGGAAGGATGATCACTGATATCAGGTTCGTTGTCTTCAACTACTTGATCACTGCCGGCTATGGGAAAATCAAGGTTGGTCACTGGGTGAGGAGCGCTGCCAATATAGATAGATATCACTATTCCTTGGTGATCGTTCACCACCCTCCTATGACTACCAATCGATGCCAAGGTGATATACAAGGGTCTTCCGTAGTATTTAGAATCAGCACCCAGATATGATATATGTATTATAATCTTCCTCTAAGATCATCGATGAAAGATCCATATGATGCTAGACTTCAATGAAATCAATTGGCGCTCAGGATGTAACAGCAACATCTTCACTGAATTCAAGTCTTTCACTTAGCACAAGTATCTTTGCTTACTATGATCAAGCAAAGAGCTTCAAACGACTACAGAATACATGTGACTGAATATCTTCAATAATGCGAAGGTCATCGATGGATACAATCTTCAACAATAGCGAATGCTCTATGACTACTCGACGGAAACTCAAACAATTCTTGAATTGAAGCACAATGACGAATTTGCATGAAATTGCCCATATGATAAAATTGAGTTTTCGTTCAATTTCATCAAAAATTAAATGACAAGCACAAAATGCAAAAGCATACCAGTTTCAAGATAATCGTGATGATCGAAAATGAAGCACCTCCTCTTCTTTTATAGCCAATTCAAATTAAAGATTTGAATTGAGAAATTTTCCTCCATTATGGTACGTGATCCAATATTGGGACCTATATTTGAATTACATGCTCCAAAGTTGCCACAAGAATCAATATTTTATTTCAAACTCCAATGGGCAAGGACCTATAGTATTATTTTATTGTCTTTTTACATCCCTTCAAGGTGGCGCTCAAATAGGTCTAGACCTATTTTGTCATTTTGGCTTTTTTTAATTAAATAATATTATTTAATTTACTATTTTCTTCATTAATAATAATAATAAATTATTATTATTTTATTGCTTACAATTGAATAAATTAATGCGAGTGCATTAATTTCATCTGTCACTGCCAGAACATTCCCTTGAGTTGACAAACTAGCCTATGGGAATGAGGATAGGCTAATTCCACTATCAGTTGGGTGATCACTCTGGAAATGGGGACATTACAGTCCTCCCTTCCCGAGATTACTTGCCCTTAAGCAATGACAAATTCAGATGCTGTAGAATTTGATGTCCTTCCCAAGTCGCATCCTCCAACGGTAAGTCTTTCCATTTCACTAGATGTTCACGGATCACCCTATTCCTCAAATGTCGCTCCCTTGTCTCCAAGATGCTCTCAGGAACCAAAACCAAAATGCCCTCTTCATAAAGAGGTGGAAGATTAGGCGAAGAAACAACTTTCTATCCCAGTGCCTTCTTGAGGCATGATACATGAAAAACATTGTGAATTTTGCTCTTTGCTGGTAGTTCAATCTCATATGCCACTTCTCTGAGAAGGGACCATAAAATCTCGGCTTCAACTTCTCCGCACTACTCTTCTTCAATGTTGACTGTCTGTATGGCTGAAGGCACAAGAAGACCAAATCACCAACCTCAAAAGTCCTTTCAATTCTGCATTTAAATTTAGGTTAGTTTCAATGAAATAAATAAAATAAACTAAATTAAAGGAAATGAAACAATAAGAAATTTGCAAAGTGATTATAGTTGAAAATAGAAAAATGTAACAATAGTGAATTTTAAAGCTTAACAATACCAACTATGTTCTAAGACAAGTAGGATTTTATTCATTAAGAAAATGTATTTTATCTTTTGAGCAATTAATTTAATATGATAATTATAATTGATCTAGTTTTTCCATTGATCTATTGGTGACATTTGGCCATCATGAGATTACAAAACTAAGGTTAATTGTATAAACATAGTGGGAAAAAAGTATTACGTTGTGTGATACACTTGGGCCTATGGTCAAGCATTGTAATGGAAAACCCTACATTAGAGATTAGGCTACCCATTGCCATTGCTAGTAGTTTTTTTATATCTCAGGGGATTTAAAATGTGATAAATATTAGTTATATTTTTATTGGTCAAAATTGAGCTTTAATTATTAACCTTCAATTCTATGAAATTTAGTGAGAACTTAAACTTTAAATCCATTATAATATATATTTTTGCAAATTATATTTTTATTAACAAATAGAAAGAAATGAAGTGTTAGACAAGCCTTTACAAATGTAAATAAATCTAACTCGTCAAATTAAAAAACTAAAACTATAAAATTATTTTTTAAAAATAACATATAAATATATAATATTTATTATAAAGTAAAAACTAAACAAAAAAATTACACAAATAAATAACTCCTAAATAAAGAGTTATTTTGTTTTGTTTGCTTAAAAATTATTTTATAATTATTTAATTTAATTTTAATTTTATAGAGATGGGAATAATAATCTAATTAATATTATAAATTAATTATCATATTCAATGTTTTATACAAAATTTTAAATATTTTATCAATACTAATATAATATTATTTTTATTCAAACTATTTAATTTAAATATATTATTAATATACATAAATATAAAATACATTTTTTAAATATATTATTAATAAATATAAAATACATTTTATAATATTCATATTGATAATATATTATATATTATTTTATATTTATAAATATAATTTATATATTATTATATTCAAACTATTTAGATCAAATATATTATTAATATACATAATGATAATATATTATATATTATTTAATTTTTATAAATGTAATTAATATATTATAAAATACCATTTATAAATATATTCAAACTATTTAGCTCAAATATATTATTAATATACATAAATATAAAATACATTTTTTAAATATATTATTAATAAATATAAAATACATTTTATAATATTCATATTGGTAATAGATTATATATTATTTTATATTTATAAATATAATATAATATTCATATAAAATACTATTTATAAATATATATTTATTCATATCAACAAATAAAACCCATCTCATAAGCTAACAAATATTGATTAAAGAGAAAAGGAATGCATAGTACCAAAGGCAAAAGCATTTTGAGCAATAAAAGCACCAAATACACGTATATGCCTTTCTCCATGTAATCAACTATAGATGCCCAAAGATAATTAAGAAAAACATGTCACTAAATAAATATGCAAATCTAGGATTTAGGCGTGACTATTTTACGGTTAGGGTTAGACACAGAGGTTGAAACCCTAGGGAAACAGTAGATAGCTGTTCCTATAATTACGAGGTAATGGTGGGCACAGTATGATTGATTAGTCAGATGGTGGTGGTGACCGCTCAAATCATTTGGAAAAAGAGTGGAGCGAGTGGCAGCGGTTATTAAATGCATGCTTCTGACATGATTGTTTGCCCGGCGTGAGAACAACTGATGAGTTTAGAATTTCTCTGCTGGCATGAGATAATTTCTAGACCGGAGGCTGACAACTTTCCGGCGTGAGACAATCTTCTGGGACAAAAATGTCCCACATATAAGCCTATCGGCTAAAAATGAATATAATAATCAAATTAAATATATTTAAAATTGTACTTTTTGGGAAGATTATAATAAGGACTACATACTTACAAAACTTAAATTTTAAATTAATTCATTTGATCCCTAAAAGGTAAATCAAAAGTGGGTTTTTATCAGCATTTTGATAGGTGTAGAGGAGACTCCATTATAGGTATGGTTTAAAACTAGTGGGGTTCTATCTAAGGGGGTTTGATCTAAGTGGTTTGATCAAACCCTCTTCAATTAAAATCCTTTAAATGGAACCTTTCAAGGCTTAAATTCATTATATTTTCTAAAAATATGTGATTTTAGCAAAAATAAGATGTCCCAGACTAGGAATTAAGCTTAGTCAAGACATTTCATGTCTAATGTTATTAGTTAAAACAAATCAACTGTAGGATGAGATAGTTTCCAAGTCAAGTTAGAAGTGTGTGGACACAGAACTACATTTATTGCAAACATTTATCTATTTATTCTTGATGGTGTTTTTATTGGCTTGGAGCACATTTGTGATGAGTAGGATAATTAGGACGTGTAAAATTAGATGATAGTAACTTGCCTCTACTGTTGGTGCTCTAGCTCTCTCTTAGGAGCTCTATTAGTTTTCTTTATGTGATGTATAAGGCTCCACCTTGCTTAGACTTTGGGATGATACTATCTCCACCTACCCTTTTTTGTGTTGTAATTTAGAAAACTTTTATAGTTAATATAAATGTCTATTTCATCAATTTTTTAGATTTTTTTTTAATATAGACACCTCCAAAATTAATATCTCTTAAAATATTTTAAATAGATATATTTAAAATATATATACCAATTTATTTAAATTTAATAAATTCAACTTTATATTTACATTATAGAAAAATCGTAATTCTTTTATATTTTCAGACAGTCACATTGGAACATTTGTTTCTCTTTACATTAAAACTATTATCTATTCTAATATTCTTTTGCAGATACAAGTTCAAGCAAATAAGGTTGCCTTGGAAGTGACTCACTTACAGGAATTACTGGATCATTGGGGAAATGCCCCTTGTACTGTGGCACGGGTTCCTCCCTCTCCTTCCTCTGTCAGAGCCCGTTCTTCTTCTCAAGGCAACAAACGAAGAAGTGGTTTGGCTAGAGACTCTCGGCCCCACTCCCAGCCTCCTCCGCACCGTGGTTCTCACTGTTGCATACATTCAAGCTCTCCACGTAATCGTGGATGGACTTTTGGCCATCCTACCAATGCTACTGGAGGTAATACTGGTTGGCCTTTAGGTGATAATGCAGGATGGAATGCTCCTGGTCCTTCCATTCCAACTAGCATTGGTTGGGACAATACTAAAGTTTTTCCATGGTTAAATTTGGCTATCTCACCTCCTGCAACAATATGGGGGAACCCGGATGACAGGGATCCGCCATCTGCAGGCGTGGCTTTGGCAGTTTAATTCTGCTTTCTATTATGTTTTTGTAATTTCTGTTATGTTTTTACGTTTTGATATTTTGATACTCTAGAAGTTTTTGGGCTAGGCCCATTTGACATTCGGGGTGTGCCCTTATACCACCCATCTATTTTTTGTGAAGATGTTTTTATTTACCTATAGTAGATAGATTGGCATTTTCATGAAAAAAATCTTAACATAAATTAATTGTTAAATTATTTAACCTCTAACATTTATTTTCACTACAATAATCTCGGGCAAATTATAAATAAAGTGCAAGAGTGAACAAGAGACGCAATGCGTCATGTTCCTGCCTTTATGCATTTAATGTTGGTGTAGTATATTGTGAGAAAGGAGAACTCGATGGGATGAGAATAGGTCATGTGAGTAATGATTTCATATGTCAAATTTAGTCTTGAGACCATCAAATGGAAGATTGAGAACAGAGGAAAAAGCATTGGATGAAAAATGTGCAATGAAATCTTGGATACAAGATAGTCTGAACAGATTATTTCATTATGTATTAAGGACCATAGTTCTTTTTTCTAAATACTTCGTGTGTACAGACTGTCTTGATAATTAAAGCAATGGAAATTGTTTAGGATTGCTATAGCAGTACTAATGATTGTTGTAAAATAAATGTATATATTGTGCCTTTAATTCCAATTTTTTAAAATCAATTTTTGCTGAAAGTAAACATATACTGGTCAAGTATATGTTAAGAAGCTGTTGTGATGTTCACAACACGCCCCATTATGCTCCTTAGCAAAATGGGGACCCCTGCTGATGTTTGCTTTTTGCTTCTGCTTGTGTTTTTTTTGTTTTTTGGCGGTTTGGTAAAAATGAAGGTCAGGTGCATCATCATCATGATATTGGATAAGGTAGGTCATTATCATGAGGTCAGTTTGACAAAGTTCATATTTTGTTTCTATGACCTCATATTTAGAAAGAGCTTGAAATTCCATGCAGGTTTGCCTTTTACTTCACTCAAAAATTCTTCGATATGTGAAAGTTATGCACGGTCAAAGTTTTTGTCAAACCTGATATTCGCAGGAGGATCATCATATTTTTATATCCTAAGTCATGTTGTCAAGATCATCATGATCTTGGTCTATCACCCGATAAAAATCATGCAGTCGCAATATTCAGACGTCAATCTTAGGTGGTAGTGCCCTTTACCCGTCAAATGGCCTTAGGCGCATTGTCAGCATCATGATTTCTTTTAGGAGGGTCATATGTTATAAACTCAGTTTTGGTTACATGAAGATGATCATCATCATCATATTTGAACCCCCCCCGATAATATCCTGAGGTTCAAATATCATGATGATATCAACTTTAGGTCAGGGTAAGTTTCCTTGTCGAGCGGTCTTTGTATAGCGAGCATCATCATGATATTTCAACATTACCTAATCTTATCATATCATGCTGATCACCCTTAGAAAATCCACCGTCGGCATATTTGCATGCGCATGTTATAATCCTATCGCAAGGTCATCATCATGATATTTGCTGAAGTTTGAAATATGATGATGACAACTTCATATCCTCCTGATCTCCTTTTGCATAATTATGATGATCATCCTGATCTTTCACGAGGGCCATTCGCTGAAATTCGCTAAGGATATGAAGATGATGATCCCCTTTATCGATTTATGATGATGATGTCTCCATCACTTTTTTGCAATATCATGATGATAGGTCATCATCATGATATTTGCTGAAGTTCGAAATATGATGATGACAACTTCATATCCTCCTGATCTCCTTTTGCATAATTATGGTCATCATCCTGATCTTTCACGAGGGTCATTCGCTGAAATTCGCTAAGTGATGGAGACATCATCATCATAAATCGATAAAGGGGATCATCATCTTCATATCCTGCTGATCGCCTTTTTTGCAATATCATGATGATCACCCTATGTATTCAGAAGAAGGCGATATTTCATTCCTTAAACAGCATGATCATTTTTTTACAATATCACCCTAGCGCAATATCATGATGACCTCAACCCATCCTTGTGCTTCGAAGACAAAATATCATGATGACGTCATCATGATAATTCGATGAGGAGGGTCATCATCATATTGTTTTATCCTGTCATGTTGTCAAGATCATCATGATCTTGTTTGTTCACCTGATATTTCGTAAAGTCCTCCTGCCGATGAAATACAACCTTTTGAAAATATCCTGATGGTCATCATCGTCACATTTTCCCTTCGGCAGGATATTTCCCAAACATGATCCGGTTGGCAAAATATCATGATGACGTCATGTTCTAAGTTTAACAAAGGCTCTGAATATCATGATGACGTTATCCCGATCTAATAAATGAAGAAGCAAATACCCTGATCATCATCATCATCACATTTTTCCTTCAACAGGATATTTTTCAAGCACGATCTGGTTCGTGAAATATGATGATGACGTCTTATTGTAAGTTCGATGAAGAAGTAAATATCCCGATGCTCATGATCATTCTCATCTTTCGAGAGGGTTGCCTTGGCCGCAAACGGGTCATATTACATTCATCATCGTGATCATGCTCCTTAGGTGACCCGATATTACATTTATCCCCTGATCTTAACGAAGATGACGATGACGTCATCCTTAGCATTTCAATGAAGCCCGAATATCATGATGACGTTACCAGCATTTTCCTTTGCTTGGCAACATGATCATATTCCATATCCTCCTTTTCTTGTTCAACAATATGATGATGATGATGTTGTTCTTTTCTGCAACATGCAGAAGCGAAATATCATGATGATGAAGTAAATATTGACCAACACGTTTTTTTTGACACGCCGATGGCGATGATCATGCCGATGGGCGGGAAATGAAGCGGTGGAATTTTAAAGTGTTTTTTTTTTGGGCGCCTGTGGCATTTACCCGGTCAGTGATGGTTGACCCAGTGAATTTTGAGCGGTCTGAACGCATTTTGGGCGCGTTTGAGAGTATTTTGGATCTGATTTCCACAATTTTGCACCGTCACGTGGATTTAAACGATTATTTTAATTTCCTGCTATTTATGTGATAAATGAAATACTTATTGCTTGTCTTGTCTTTATATTGTGCCTGTCTACACTGTAATACTTGACAACAGGGATTTTTAGGGCCTACACACAGGGATTCTAGGAAAACACAGCAAGTTAGCTTAGCATAGTTTAGAAGTAGAAGAAGGAGGTCGCCTGTTTGTCTGCAGTAAGGTGCGCGTGGAATGTCTGGTTGCCTTACTGTATCTGTAAAGCTTGTAAGTTCTTTGTAGTATGATCAATGAAACTAAGAGTCATTCCTGCATTGTAAATCATGTATGACTATTCGTTTCTAATACAATAGAATCTGGAGTTCTGCATTTGTCTTCTGAGTGTTCTCCTGCCCTTCTTTGTATTTTGAAATATCTTCTCTGAGAGCTTGCAATTTTAGATGTATGTTTGTGAAAATGCCTAGAACTTACATTTAGGGTTTTTACTGTGGGTTTGATCAAATTGCTGTTGTATTTACATAGTGCATGATAGAAACAATTAGATCCTTCGGTAGATTAAATGAGGTATAGAGTAGATCTTTCTAACTTTTCCCAACCCATCTGAAATATTTAGCTGAAAACGTAGAAATCCAAAGGAAATTGTCTCAAATTTGAAGAAGCATGTATAACAGAGCTATAAGTAGACAGTCTTTATAAACAGATAAAAAAGAAAGCTGCAAAAAATCCAAGAAAACCCTTTGAAACTTGCAGCACAGTATCATCTTTATGCAAATGAACAGAATACTTGTTGAAATCTATGACCTTTTTGCATATTCTTAGGCCAGTAAACCACAAAACAAACCTAAACTACGTAAGGCCCCTTGAACATTACAGCTTCACATTGATGAACTGAACTTGACCAACCGAACCATTGTAGGCTTGGGATTAGTTGAATCTCAAATGATTCGTTCTTATCTTTCAAGTATAGTTTCAGTTGATTATATGTGAATTTTAACTTATTGTTATGATTGCATCAAAACAGTCATTAGCAGTTTTCTGGCGCTAGAAGGAGGGCCAGAAGGCTGTATATTGTAATCATCAATAGTTTTCTGGTGCTAGAAGGAGGGCCAGAAGGCTGTATTTTGTAATGATCAACAGTTTTTGGCGCTAGAAGGAGGGCCTGATTTGGTTTAGGGTCAAAATTTTGAGTTTTGAATGTTGTGTTCTGAGATATGTTAGATCTCATAAAATTTCAAAGGCCTAAAGGGTTGAAAGAAGGTCCCATTTTCAATGGACTCACATAGGGATAGTTTTCAAGTTGACATTCCTTGATTTCAGAAAGTTTTGAATAACCAGCTTTATCCTAAAAGTTTATATAGCTATGGTTTATTTGGAAGGTGTAGGATACATTAGTCCGCAGAGCATGGTGAGCTTAATTGTCTATCTTTTGTCAGAAAATTAGATTTATATTTGAAAGGACTAATCTGTCTCTCAGATGTGTATAAGGCTGAAAGTTGGCAGGAAAACGAGGAGATTATTGAGCGACAGGAGGATGCAAGATCAACGGTCGTCAAATGTGCAGAGGATATAAAGATGGAACCAATGCTAAGAATAAAGGATAGTAAGATCTCTCTCCAGGAATCATGTGATGGTAAGAAAAAAAATCTGTCTTTTCATCAGGATCTAGTTGTGATTAAGGTTAGTGAAAAGTATAAATATCCTAAAAAATGCAGAGAAGAAATCACAGCTCATGTCCCTTTTTTGGATAATAAGCAAAAAGGATTTAATGAAAAAGAAAAGGAAAGTGAGGTTTGTCTTGATATATTTGATAAATATATGGAATTACTAAGGAATATTTGTCAAGAGGAAACCTCTGGGTCTGACCTGAAAAGTTTTAACGAACATGATCTGGCAAAGAAGTGTAAACAAGCATTGGCAAAATTAAAATGCACTAAAACTGATAAGATCCTTACTGTAGAAACTAGTGAAGTCATAGAAAAGAAAGAAAATCCTAGTGTTACGACTGAGTTCTTTAAATTAAATGATCAAAATCAAGATTGTTGTAGGTCAATAAAATTAGAGTCTTCACTGAATGATAACTGTGAGTCATCTGGTGAACAATTCTTAGAAAAAGAGGATACAGAGGATCATGGAGCTGCTGTACACAATCAGACATTCCCCCCATGCTATGTTGAAAATAAAACAGGGGAGTATTCCTATCAATCTAAAGATGTTGTCCTACCTTTACTCTCAAGTGATTTAGAAATGATTAATTTCTGTATGTCAGATTATGATGATGAAGATACTTACTTAAGTGCTGATGTGCAGGAAACTAATGAGAACATTGAGAGGTTTGCTAAATTTGAGGATAAATTGAACATCCAGAATGAAGAAACAAAGCTGGATGAAGATGAAGAAATGATACATCTAGAGTCATTCAGCTTTCAACTTGAAAAAGGACTAGACATAAAGCTGGGCAATGAAAATGTAGAGTTAAATGAAAAGCCAGCTATTAATAAACAAGTGTGTTCCACAGAGCTAAAGGCACATCAGGTTGTCTCTTTCCTTTCCTTAGTAAACAATGATAAATGCTATTTTGATTATAGAAATTCAAGAGATAGGACCTGCATATGGATTAATCATAAACTTGATGAGCAGCCTCAGTTACTAGTTAAGAGCTATTCTGATAAACAGAATGAATCTAGAATATCAGAATTTTTTTCAGAATTCAAAGATAAATTTGCTAGAATGAGAACCATAACTAGTACGCTGTTACTCCTGTAGAACCTAAAGAAATATGCAAGTAGGGGTGTTCTTGGGTCTTGTTCCTGGGTTTCTAATTGCCTTGTAGAGGCTTGTATATAGTTTGGTAGGGTAGTTGTTTTTGTTTTTGTGTTGTTCTTTTGCTGTTTTCCTTTTAGGTTAGTTATTTGTATAGCTTGTCTTCTGTTTGTTTTTGCTTTTTGTTTCTGTTTGTACAGCCTGTTTGTTTGGTTTGTTTGTTGTCTCGTCAGCAGGGATCTTTATTTTACTGTGGAGTATTAAGGAGCAAAACTAGCAACCATTCAAAACAGTATATAATTCAGGATATTCAGGTTAACCATTTGCAATTTACACATAAGCTGTCACTGTCATGAACGCAGAGAGTTGTTCATCTTCTGAAGTTTTGTATTCAATAAATGTGATTGAGGATTTGAACCAGGTTTCTCACGATGACACAGCTAAAATCCTTGGGTTTGTTGAACATACTAGTGTAGATATTAGGTGAAAAATCAGAGGTCACCCTTGCTACCATTACAATTCTCAGCTTAATTTCAGCAAGTGTCCACTCCTTGCATCATGAAGTTACAAATTGCTATATCTTATGAAATCTTTCAAAATTAGAAAATAAAAAAAGAAAAAATAATAATAATAATAATAAATAAATAAATAAATAAAGCGGATTATACTGAAAATCTAGATTAAGCGATCTAAGTAACTCTACCGGGGCTATGGACGCTTGCTGGCAGTGGGGCTCTACTTGGGAGAATTGTAATGATAACTTTGCCGGGGCTATAGACGCTCGCTGGCAGCAAGGGTCTATCCGGTCGGCTATGAGGGAATATCCTCACCTACGTAGGCTAATGTCAGTCACTGGTTTGTTCAATCGATCTTCAAGATGAGGATAATTAATCACATGCACACAACTAAATTGAAGATGGAAATTGATGCATCTTTATTGAATACTTTAAGTCTGAAGCTGAATAGTAATTTACAGGAAAACATAGTTGGAAGTTATCAGTTCATTTCATCTAGTTTCCTTGAACACTTTGAATTTAATTGTTTTGTTTTGGTTGCTAGTTGTTGTGATGTTCACAACATGCCCCATTATGCTGCTTAGCAAAATGGGGACCCTTGCTGATGTTTGCTTTTTGCTTCTGCTTGTGTTTTTTCTGTTTTCTGGTGGTTTGGTAAAAATGAAGGTCAGGTGCATCATCATCATGATATTGGATAAGGTAGGTCATTATCATGAGGTCAGTTTGTCAAAGTTCATATTTTGTTTCTATGACCTCATATTTAGAAAGAGCTTGAAATTCCATGCAGGTTTGCCTTTTACTTCACTCGAAAATTCTTCCATATGTGAAAGGTCAGGTGCATCATCATCATGTTGTCAAGATCATCATGATCTTGGTCTATCACCCGATAAAAATCATGTAGTCGCAATATCCGGATGTCAATCTTAGGTGGTAGTGCCCTTTACCCGTCAAATGGCCTTACGTGCATTGTCAGCATCATGATTTCTTTTAGGAGGGTCATATGTTATAAACTCGGTTTTGGTTACATGAAGATGGTCATCATCATCATATTTGAACCCCCCCCGATAATATCCTGAGGTTCAAATATCATGATGATATCAACTTTAGGTCAGGGTAAGTTTCCCCGTGGAGCGGTCTTTGTATAGCGAGCATCATCATGATATTTCAACATTACGTAATCTTATCATATCATGCGGATCACCCTTAGAAAATCCACCTTCGGCATATTTGCATGCGCATGTTATAATCCTATCGCAAGGTCATCATCATGATATTTGCTGAAGTTCGAAATATGATGATGACAACTTCATATCCTCCTGATCTCCTTTTGCATAATCATGATCATCATCCTGATCTTTCACGAGGGTCATTCGCTGAAATTCGCTGAGTGATGGAGACATCATTATCATAAATCGATAAAGGGGATCATCATCTTCATATCCTCCTGATTGCCTTTTTTGCAATGTCATGATGATCACCCTATCTATTCAGAAGAAGGCGATATTTCATTCCTTAAACAGCATGATCATTTTTTTTACAATATCACCCTAGCGCAATATCATGATGACGTCAACCCATCCTTGTGCTTCGAAGACAAAATATCATGATGACGCCATCATGATAATTCGATGAGGAGGCTCATCATCATATTATTTTATCCTGTCATGTTGTCAAGATCATCATGATCTTGTTTGTTCACCTGATATTTCATAAAGTCCGCCTGCCGATGAAATACAACCTTTTGAAAATATCCTGATGATCATCATCGTCACATTTTCGCTTTGGCAGGATATTTCCCAAACATGATCCGGTTGGCAAAATATCATGATGACGCCATGTTCTAAGTTTAACAAAGGCTCGGAATATCATGATGACGTCATCTCGATCTAATAAACGAAGAAGCAAATATCCTGATCATCATCATCATCACATTTTTCCTTCAACAGGATATTTTTCAAGCACGATCTGGTTCGCGAAATATGATGATGACGTCTTATTCTAAGTTCGAGGAAGAAGCAAATATGCCGATGCTCATCATCACCCTGATCTTTGGAGAGGGTTGCCTTGGTCGCAAAGGGGTCATATTACATTCATCATCCTGATCATGCTCCTTAGGTGACCCGATATTACATTTATCCCCTTATCTTAACGAAAATGACGATGACATCATCCTTAGCATTTCAATGAAGCCCGAATATCATGATGACGTCATCATCATATTGTTGAAGAAGAAAAGGAGGATATGGAATATGGTCATGTTGCCGAGCATAGTTTAGAAGTAGAAGAAGGAGGTCGCTTGTTTGTTTGCAGTAAGGTGCGTGTGGAATGTCTGGCTGCCTTACTGTATCTGTAAAGCTTGTAAGTTCTCTGTAGTATGATCAGTGAAACTAAGAGCCATTCCTACATTGTAAATCATGTATGACTATTCGTTTCTAATACAGTAGAATCTGGAGTTCTGCATCTATCTTCTGAGTGTTCTCTTGCCCTTCTTTGTATTTTGAAATATCTTCTCTGAGAGCTTGCAATTTTAAATGTATGTTTGTGAAAATGCTCAGAACTTATATTTAGGGTTTTTACTGTGGTTTTGATCAAATTACTGTGGTATTTACATAGTGCATGACAGAAACAATTAGATCCTTCGGTAGATTAAATTAGATCCTTGTCTGAAATAGCCATGACATAAATTTCTGTATTACAAAATTCTGTAACATAATATTTATAGTTTTTTGAATCATGGACTGTGAATAAGAGATTGTACAAATGCTTTGTTGCAAATTACATATACGTTATATTTGAAATAGGTCTTGACCTATTTGTAAATTCAAGATAGATAGAATGTTGTGTTCACCGAATTGGGGCTTGGTGTATGTCATATAGCACAACTGAGATGCTCAAAATGCTAAGGCTGATAGGCGATTCAACATTTTGTGACTAGGTCGGTCTCTAGAAGGGATCTGACGTAGCTATGAAAATCAATAAGACGCACAGACATATATATGCTGCTTTGATGTTCGCTGTGCTGGTGGAATTGTTGAACGTGTTGAACTGTATAACCTGTTGGACCCTTGTACCTGTTGAACCGTGGAACCTGTTGGACTGTTGAACCTGCTGAACGATTAAACAATTGAACGGTTAAACATTTGAACCTATTGAATTGTCGAAACGTTTAGACACTAAAGATAGATAATTCGCATAATACTCAAGTGCATTGGAATCATAAATTTACCAAGGACCATTAGTCCTAGCCTAAACAAATGATTTGCAAATAATTTTGGTAAGCATTAGAATAATTAAAATATCTTTGCATCTGAAAAAGCATTGGCCATCTATAATATACAGATGTAATAGAGTGAATTATGTGCATATACAGGAAGAGAAGCTTCCAAATTAAAAGTTAGAAATATATTTTATATTACAGAATAGGTGATTGGAATTTGTTCAATTGGCAACTTGACCCATAATGATCGTTGCCTCTTCAAATTAGAACAGAATTGCATGATAGTATCTAAGCAGATAGTATTGCTTGGCTGCAAAGGTTTAATCTTATCAACACTTTTTGACAGTAAACTTTTGTATCTTTCAAGCAATCCATAAAAAGGACAGTAGTCAGTTTTCATTACATAATTAGACTAATCCATAATTGAGGGTTGTGTTCATTGCTTTACACACATGTGATTTAAGCTTTTCTATATACATATTGGATCAAAGCTATAGGTTACATATTCACAGTCAAAATGTGCATGCACAGTCATAGTGCTTTTCTATATACATATTGGATCAAAGCTACAGGTTACATATTCATAGCCAAAATGTGCATGGACAGTCACAGTCTATCAAATTACTTAAAAAATAGTTAATTTGATAGACTGTGACTGTGACTTAAAAAACAGTTAATAACATAGTGTGACTACTAAACAGTATTGGTAGTAGAGTATTTACTAAATCAAGTTATAATAAAGTGCATAACTAAAAGATGTTCATTGTTTAACAATTTTGACAACTGGGAGAAAAATATGGCTTTTAACACTCTAGCAACTGAAACAGATTGGACTTATGACCATTTTTCAGATCTTAATAAAGCTAAGAGACTTTTTACAACACTATGAAGTGTTTGACTGGCCCTCAGTTGCACTTAATTAGTTTTCTATTGAATTTACCCTAGTGCACTTCTTCAGACCCAAAATTATACCGCACGATGGCCATTTTGTCATAAACAGTTCAATTGGGATTTTTGTGAAGCTGCGGCCCATTGGAGGTCTGAGAAGAACTCTTTTATTTTGAGAAGAAAATAAAAGATACACTGGCTCCAATCATGTCTAGCATTGTGTCATGTATAGGTCCAGTCAGTGAAAGGTATAAAGAATACGATACATCAAAATGCTAAGGTCCTGAAAGAGGTAAGGTAAGGAAAAGACTTCAGTTAGGTAGGGTAAAATTCTATGTGCAACATTTACATTCATGTGCAAGATATCTTGAGTGGATGTGTTGATTTGTTCATTAGGTTTGCAACATTAATACCTAGTCAATTGACAACAATGGTATGTTGCAAGAAATGCAACCAACTCCTTACTTTTTGCCTTTTATTAGACAACCCATCTGCAATGCTGAACAACTGTTGTAGATGGAAAATATGTTATTTCATTTTGAATGGTAATGCAGTGGCCATGGAACAGCAACGGTTCCATTTATGGAGTGTTGTGTTCCATCTAATGGTGTCCTGTTCCAGATGCAAATGCCTAAACTTGTAAAAAAATAAAAAACACTTTAAAATCCTAAAACCATTGTTGAACTTTTATAAAATTTGTACCATGTCTATGTTAATATGTATCAATTTTAGAAGTCAGCTGTACCATGAATCTTAAAACCATCACAACAAAAAAAATTTGAAAATTTATGTCTAGAAAACAGACAACATAAACCATATGTATGATAACAGCTATTCACACTTTTAGAAGTGTATAAAAGTTGAGACAACTTGGTGAAATGTGAGTAGTCATTCTCTTTGACAGTTTAGTACACGGTTGGTTGACACGTGAATCGATTCTTCTCCACGACTAAATAGCTATTGCTTAAATAGAATCAATGCTTTATAGTGTTTAGACACTTGCATATATAGAATTAGATTTCATAGATACTGGAGAGAGAAATGAATATTTTTTAACAATGTGTCATCATATATATACAACTGCCACTACCAGTAAGATCATGCAAAACCAGACACAAAAGTTGACGCCTTCGTGAGGTAAATCAATGAAGCAAGAAAGTTGAAGACGATTTTAGTGCAGATTATCATAGTATGCATAATGAGAGAGAGGTTTACAGCATTCTTATTTTGGTTGAGAGAATTTAAGAAGCTTTCCAATATTTGCTTATAACGAAAAGAAAATTTAAGACATATTTGATTAAGGGGTTTGATTTTGTACTCAAAAATACCAATTACATATAAAATTAGGTAAAATGATAAAGTAATGTGTAGTTCAGAGAGTAAAGAGAGTATTAAAGAGGTATCATGTATAAGATATATGTAACAAAAATGTAGTTTCGTATGCTTTGTGTTCATTCTTTAGGACAACATGCATCAATGATGACATTGGACTTATTCAATGTAAATTGTCCTTTTCTGCTGAAGTCTCGTAACATAAAGATGACTGCTGATTTATCCTTGAGGTATTCGCCATAGCTGATTTGTTGCAGGTCTGGCAGTAGCATTTGGATGATATTGTTGGTGCATGAGCAATGTATTGTCTGTTTGTTGTCTGTTGTCAAAATAGTCTTGAGATAGTGCGAGTAGATATAGGCGACCTGTTCCTTGCATCTATCACACTGGGCAGTTTCATTGTCAAGTGCTCCATAGGTATCAAATTTATAATCGCATTTTGAGCAAAATGCGTGGAAAGGACTGGAAAATGCATTAGCTATTTTCAATGTTCCTTGTACCTGCAATACATATGAAAGTATTGTTTGGTTAGGAAGATTTTTTTTTTGTTAATTTTGTTTTAGATTTGCCAGGGAGAAGATTGGAGATTTCAAGAGTTGTTACCTCAAATGTTGAGTGCAGCAAACTGTTTAAGTGATCCAAGGTCCTTTTGTCATTTAATACATCGATATATGTTGACTGGCAAGTGTGAAGCATGTTGTCTTTTGCATTGATCCGTTTAACAATATTTTTGAAAAGGATAAGTGGAAATTCATTGCTTCGGAGCTGTTGTTCGATTTTTACAAAATGGTCCTCAAAATTCTGGTGCATCTGCAGCTGTAGGTGTAAATAGTGTAAGTAAGAAATGAAACTGCAAAAGAGTAATGTATGTTAATTGAAAAGTAGGTTCAAGAACTAGAAACAATTTAAACAAGAAAGGAGACAGTCGAAGCATAAACAAGTACATGTACCTCTTGCATTTGGAACATGTTGTCCACTTTAAATTCCTAATTTTTGCTTTATTTTGAAGCTTTACCGAGACAAAGAGCTTTTATTTTTGCATTTGTATTTGATGAAAAAATCGATTTGAAGTAGTCGCCTATTTATGAAGAGATACATTACTCTATGTTCTAAAAAGTATCGAACTGAGTGAATTGTTGACTTATGTGCAATTAACCGGTGTTATGAAATGTTTAGAATTTTACTTAGAGCCGTGACATCAGACCGTTGTTCATTTCTGCAGATACCAGCTCTGTGTTGAGGATTGAATGCATTTCTGTGAATTTAGTTGCTGTTTTTTGTGGCTTATATGCATTTTTTTTTGGCCTTTGAGATATAGCTAGATTAGTGATTCTCAATGCTAGGGTTTGTATCTGATGAAGGATGAGCATTTGTTTTTAGGGTTTGTTCTAGCTAAGGGCGAGCTTGACGTGCACGAGAGGGGAGATAATTAGGATTTGCATTTACAATTTTCTGTAGTCACCATGTTTATTTAGGTGGCTAAAAACTAAAAGACAATCTTTTGTAGTCACCCTGTCTTCTTTTTGCGGGGTAGAATTTGAAACTATGTATGTTGGCACTATTTTGTCAACAGTTACTATGTAGAACTACTTTTTTTTTGGACTGATAAAAGGCGCAGAGTCTCATTTTCCCTGTTATGTGTATTGTGTTTTTATTTTGCTAGTTTGTACACAATGTGTTACATGATTGGTAGAGATGAATTTTAATTATTCCACATATTTTCTCAGAGTTTTATTTTTTACGAAGCTGTTATATGTATGTCGTAGTGTCAGTTCTTATTGTCAATATTGTTTTATTGTTGTGTATGTGATTGGTTTTACATTTCCTTTCTGTACTGTCATTGTTGTCAGTAGATTCATACTTGTTTATAACACTTTAGATCAAGTGATTTAGTGTTTACTTTTTTTCCCTGGATTGCTCCTGAAATCTGAATCACTGCAGAGTCCAGACCAAGTATCTAAGGAGAAGAGGGGCACACTGTATTCCACATGGAAAGCAGATGAAAATAATACTTACTTGAGTCTTTAATCAATAATGATCAAACAACAATCTAATAGCAATGGGACTGAATCTGGATGCTTAATTTTGAACTGGCGAGGCTTAAGGTTGAAAGACAAGTGTCCGCTTATTAGCAGTCTGAGTTCGAAACTTGGATGATTGTCAGTATGCCATTATTTCCAAGTCATACACAAGTCTCCATATTTGTTGGTTCCATTGTTTTATCACTTTAATTTCCCAGCACACACCAATTGCAAGAAGCAAACCACTACTTGGTTGGTTGCAAAGGCACTTTACCAACACAAGCCCAGTGGTTCTTAAGAGTCAGTTTTTGCAAACAAGTATTCACATCTAATGCATAATTTGGGGTACCTTCCACTGTAGGGAGGAAATGATGAGAGATAGTCATATGCAGCATTACCATTTGTAGAAAATCACCCATAATCATGTGTGTATCTTTTGTTATCTTTAGTTACCTGCATAGTCTGAGCTCAAAGCTTGGCTGCAGAGAAATTCTTTAGAGGGCTATTTGTACTGGTCTCTGAAGGCAAGCAATCCATGTTACCTAGGAATTGCAGCTAATTACTAGAGAAATCAATCCGCTATTGTTGACAGTAAAATGTCAAACAGGGTTTGCCCTACAGCGATGAGATATTGGGTGGAAGCTTACATTATTACAGTGTCTTCTAAAAGTATTTTAGAGAGCATTTATTTATCTCAAGTAGCTATACATTAATGTTGATTGGAGAGGCACTTAAGTTTCCTGTCTGAGTTTGAAACTATAGTAATTAAGTCAATGCAACTGTTATGTATGAGACAGACCGAGATTATTCAATACAGATACACCATATGACTTGGGGTGAGTAAGAAAAGTTTGGCTAAAATTCAGCAACAATGGACTTGACCACTCAAAGTGAGATTGGCTAGATGTCGGTCGTAAGTTCACATTGTTACGGTGCTTTTTAAAAGTATAGAGGGAACATATATTTCTGAAGTAACTATACAATAATGTGGATTGGATAGACACTTATGTTTTCAATCTCAGCATGAAATCACTGCAGAAGTCATTACAATTTCTTTTGTACTAGAGAGGTTTGGACTCCACAAGATGGGTGCACCAAAATAACTTAGTGTAGGCAATTGTTTTCCCAAGAATGTAGCAATATACTGGGCCACTCCAAAATGGGGTAGTTGACCTGCAAATGAGGGCTGTATTTCTCTATTTTTTAATAATCAAAGTCTCATGCTTAGACTTGGAGAGTCTTTACAATTTGATCCATTTTGCACATTAGGGTTGCTTGCTGAACTCAGACTCATGTATTTTGTGACTCAGTTGGCGAGTTACACAACTATGATCCCTTCTACTGGGGAAATTAATACTTTATTATGATTCGATGATGCAGGTTTGATTGATTGAATGCCAACAAAAAGCGAAAAGGACACTGAATGCAATTATAAAAATAACCATGTATACAGATATGTCAACAGTCACATAACCTTTGAAAATCAAATTCTATAACAATGCAAATCCCAAGCAAGAAATTACAACAACCTAAAAGGGCTTAAAGTTTAACTTTAGATAACCATTGTTTGCAAATAATGAGAGGAGAAAAATGAATATTATTACAGTGTAGCATGCAGGCAGACTTTTGAGAGAACTTATACAGCGGATCATGAGGGGTTGTGGTCTCAAGTTAACTGAAACATTGTTTTGTTCGAGCTGGGAAGATATGATAAAGAGTTGGAAGAGATAAGCATGTTAAAATATAGTGCAGTTACCATATAAAATAAAATTTTCAAAATGATTTAAAGTTAAAACTAGTATGTGGAACCTTGAAAAGTGTACCTGGGCTTTGTTGAACTCTGAATCTCCATCTTGCACATCAACAATATATTGGAGACCTATTTTTTTTGCTCTTGTGACCAATACACCTATGGTGCTTGTAGCATATTGTTCGGTACTTGCCAACAATTGTTTTATGGCTGTGCTGGGGATGAATTTATAGTCAATACAAACTCGTGGAATGATTTCCACTATTGAGGACTTTGTTAGAACCAGTATGCAGTCGCAATCTCCACGATCATAATCTGTTCTAGGTGCAATCTGGAAGTTGGATATGGATAGTCCCGAACCTGGAATTATTTTGTCTTCATAGTGAGCAACGAGATCAGCAGTTACATTTAGCGTAATAGTCATTTCACCTTTTGTGTCTATGAGGTCTGCGCGTAGTACTTCACGTGTCTTGTTTGTCTTATCCAGTATAGCTTTATACTTCACAATGACATCGCCTTGGAAAATGTTGCCTGCTTTACGTGCATTCAAGTCTTCAATTGAAACTTGATTTTGACTCTTTACTTTTGATCTGGAAAAAACAAAACAAAATTAGTTGAAATCTAGAATCTTGACAAGGTACAGTGTACATGTAACCAAAGAATATTGTTTACCTTTTCAATTGTTGTTGGTTAATAGTGTCCATTTGTTCTTCTGTTCTTTTGGCATTGTCCATTGTAACCTGTATTTGTTTATCGATTTGTCATTTGCATAAATTTCTGTAGGCAAAATGAAAATATGTTGTTGTTCTAATGTTATATCAGAATATGTAGAATTGGTACTATGGAATAAAAGAATAAGACAATTTGTAGACAGAAGAAAATGAAATTGTATTGAAATGATGAAGCTATGTAATACATATGTCTTTTCTTCGTGGACATTAGGGATTGTTTTATTTATTCATTTGATTGACAAGATTTTGAGGGTGTTGGTTTAGATGCTTTTGAACTAAAACAAATGGCATATTTAAGAATATTTAGTTTTTTGAAAGGATTAAAATTAGGGAAAATCAGTGAGGTTGTTGCTGTAATATGCTTTTTATTTGTAAATTTGGATTTTTTGTGTTAGTAAATTGGATGATACATAATTGAACAGTAGTTTGTACATAGATTGGATTTGTCAAAATATGTTTTTTGTTGATTTGGATGTTATTGAACAAAAATAGTTGAGATATTTAAGAACATTGAGTGTTCTGAGAGGGTTGAAATCTTAAAAAAGTAGCAAGATGGTCACTCCAATATGCTTCCGATTTGTAAACTTCAATTTTTTTTGTTAGTGCATTGGTCCATAGATGATCGATCAATGGTCTAGATAGAGCATGACACCTACTTAATAAGAAATGCATATTGTGGTTTTGCATATGATTCAGGAGCTGTTTTTTTTTGTAGTTTTCTGTACACATGTCAATGTTGAAATCTCCCACTAGGTACAAGGTTTTATTTCCATCAATACATGAGAATACTTGCTTGGTGATTGCTATAATATCTGCAAATGGAGCATTGGGCTTGGCATATAAGTTACATATGTTAATTTGATTGTTCATAGAGCTTATTGTTAATGTTATTGCTTCTGTATATGATGTTGAATGTTGCATTGTTTTACAAACTAATATGTTTTTCTTGGTTATAGACATTAGTCCGTGTATATGGTATGTTGAGTAACAATTGAAATCTTTGAAAAGATTATTTGTATGGTAGTCTTGGATATATGTTTCTTGAAGGCATAAGATATCAGATGCCATGATATCAGTGTCATTAATCATGTCTTCAATATGTAGGTGTAGATTGCGAGTGTTTAATGTGCACAATAGTAGTTCTGAATTAGTCTTGTGTTTGATATCTCCATTTTCAAATTGCCAGTGTGCTGTTGATTTTAGACGAGACATTTCAAGGACTATTTTTTCTTTTATTTTGAAATTTTGCTTGGTAAGAGGCTTTAACAAGAATAATGTCTGGATTGTTTTTGTCCGCGAAAGTGCTGTATATGTTAATCCATGTTGCCTTATGGCCGTAGGATCAAATGCCAAGCCTTGCATTGTGAGTCCTTGAGATCTATGTATTGTTCTAGCACAAGCAAGTTGAATTGGAAATTGTTTTCTAATAGTTATTTTCTTGTTGTTTGAGATTTTTTGGATTGGCCTTGTGGTGCGAAGTACAGGTGTCCATTGTTTGTCAATGTCATTGTTATAACATTGTGTTAATTTAACACGTTGATGGTGGCCAATGTTTGGGTCATTGAATTCTATCCAAACAATGTCAAAAGCATTGGATATGGTATATGCTTTAAATGTTCCATCTGACCCATTGACTAGACCATCTTGCGTATCATAATTACCAGCATAAATTTCTACAAGCATGTTTGGTTTCAAAAGTATTTGAGATGGTAAAGACATTGTGTGATTATACAGATGTATTTCATTGTAGTTTTCGTCATTTTCATCAATTGCACTCAGTACAATTAGCTCTCCTGGAACTATTGACAACATATTTTGATTATGTGCATTAACATCTTTCCTTCTACAAAATAGATAGGGGAATGTTGGGTCGATGGGTGGTGAGCGTAAACAAGTCTGATTCAAGTACTGTATATCATTATCTGTTTGTGAACCTACACGTATTCTATTGAGTATTGCAATAAACTTCTCATCTGTTTGCCGCATAGTTGATTGTAGCTCATAGTATTTTATGTTGTGTTTCCAAAAGTTGTATGGCATTAATTCAGTCAGTGTTGGTGTATTATCAAATACAACTGAATCTAGTACAGGTTGTGCTTGATATAAATCACCACAAAAAATTGTATCAAGATTTCCAAAGTATGTGGTTGGCATTTGCATTATATCTCTTAATCGCTTATCGATGCAACGTAAAAATGTTGCACCTACCAATGAAATCTCATCTACTAATAGCACACGCAGCTGCTGATAATGCTTTGACATTGTATCTAAGATTTCAGTATTCAATGGAACGAATTCTGATTTGTTGAAAGGTATTCGAAATGCTGAGTGTAATGTTACTCCACCTATATTGTAAGCTGCTTTTCCTGTATAAGCAACTACTAGGCCTTTTGGTTTGTCCGGATCACTATCAATGGAGTTATTATATATGCGAAGGAGAGATTGAAATATTGCTTTTGCAGTAAAAGTTTTGCCAGTGCCTGCTCCACCTGTTAGAAACAAGTGTAGTGGAGTTTTAATATTTTTTAATTTCTTCAACACAATGTCCTTTACAATTGCTTGTTGTTCACTGTTTAACATTCGTCTCAAATTGAAGTATTCAACATTGTCCATAATATGTGGATGTTTTCCAATTTCAAATGCATTAGAGAATTGAGTTTTTGATTTGTTATGCTTTAGTGTTTGAATATCGTCTTCTATGTTGTATGTTTCTTTCTGTGGATTTTGATTTGAAATGATCAATTCATTTGGTATGTGACTATTTTCAGAATAGATTTCATCTATAGCTTTGTCAATATCGCCGCATTTAGAGTTTATGTGGTAATTGTATTTGATACGATTAGTATTAATTGTGTTTTCATGATATGAATAAGCATGATGCCATGAATGGAAACCATGCTTCAATGTTTTTGCATTTATTGTGAAGGGTACATAAAGTAATAAATGCTCTCTGCAATAATTTTCCAAGTCAACATGTTTGTTAAAATTGGTAAAACGTATAATATTTGGTTTAGCTTTGCGGTGCATTGGTTTCCCATCTTTTCTATATTCTGATACGAATTGTGCAAGGCAAATATGTGTGAGTGTTTCAGGTCGTGCTAAATAGTAATCTATTAAAGATCTACAGGCCACATTTTCTGATTCATCTGGTTCACTGTTCAATTGTTTTGCAGACTTTAGAACAAAAGTTCGATCACTATCAGCTCTTGTATCAATGAATATACACTTTCATGAACTATAGTTTAGTGGAAGTGATAGTACGATGTGAACAGCCTGTTGTGTAGACATTTGTTGCAGATTTAGCAATGCATTTCCAAGTCTACTTATCATTTTTATAGCATCGATATTATTTTGTTGATGGTCCCTACGAATTCTTTTAAATGCATTTGTCATTGTTTTATCCACTTTTGTCATGTATGAGCTGCAATACATTGCTGCAGCATATGCATTAAGCACAAACTGTGCATCTGTATTTGCTTTCCATAGCTCTGGTATTTTTTTTGAAAAGCTGTTATTCCATATCTGCGAAGGGTTTCGTTTTAAGAAAATTGTAGGCCTATGGATTGTTAATTTTATAGCTGTGATGTAATCATGCTCATTCAAGTTGATGTCTTGTAGAAACATTTGAAAGGAGAATAATTGGTCATAATTAGATTGTTCTAATACGGAAAAGATTTTTGTTGCCATCGAAACAATAATTTCATTATTGTCTTTCAGCGGTTCGAGAACCATATTTTTTTTCATTGGTGGAAATGGGAAATTGTATTTACAACAGTGCTGTTTTGATTTTCTGCATCGTTTTGTATGATGGTGTCTATGTAGGATAGCTATTTGAGGAGTCAAATCATCAGTGTTACAAGTGATGTATTTGTCAATAAATTGTTCAATATTTGCAAGTTCATCTTTTCCATAAATTGGAGCATCTTTAATCCATAAAAGAAAGTGGTCATGTTCATTGCCATGATTTTGGAATTCAGTTACAGAGAAATAATCCAAGAGCTCTCCGAAGAAAGAGCTATCTGTAAATATCAATTGTTTTAGTGCATTGATTCTATGTTTATAATAGCGTACACATGTTACAGGATCTTTTTTTATGAGATAGAAAATATTTTTCTCATTTTGTATGTCGTATTTTTGTTGTGAAGATGCACAATATGTATTATGCAAGGCTTCAAGTGCTTTTGAAAGGTGTTCCCAATGTTGTTCAGCACTAGTAAATGTAAGGAAAAATGTAGGCGGTCCAAGTTGCCGAATCATTGCAAAGACATTTTTTTTTAATTGATGTAAATAATCCGGAGATATTCTTATTCTTTTAAAGTCAACATATCCAATGTCTGATTTGAGAATCTTCTCTAGGTTAGGTTTGCATTTGACATCTTTTGCTATTAGTTTTCTTCCTTTTAACTGACCTTTTCGTACTCTTATCCACATTGTAGATAAAACTTGATGTATCAATATCTTGACTGTTTTGAAAAATAGATTAGTTGTATGATATGCAAATTGTCTATTGGAATGAAGTAGTTCCCATTGTGCAATTTTTTGATAGGAAAAATTCTTGACAATGTCGTCATTACGTGGGTTTCCAAAGAATAGTGTGGGAAAGTTCATTTCTTCTGCATATTTGTCTTTAAAGATTCCAATAGGATAATGGTTTTCTGCTGGTGCAACTTCTATGATTTTGTCTTGCATTTCATGTATACATTTAGATTCTGTGTATCCATGGACCAAGGTCTCACAAGGATTTTGCTCATTTGTATCAGATTCTGAACCTGTTTCATTTGTGCAAGGGTCGTCTACTATGCCACTTTCATCATCTATTTCAAGAGATTGTCTCCAGTGCTTATTTAATTGGAATTTCTCATTTTTGTATAGAGTTGTTTCGCTCAATTGGTTCAAAGCTTTCATTATAATAGTCGATCGCACCATCCCCTTCTGATATGCATTTTTATATTGTAGCCGTCTTTTTAGCGCAACTGCAATAGTGTATGTTTCATCGGCAGAGCGTGGCAATGCATTTTGTACAATGTTCATGTTGACTGGGACATTAATGATAGACCCAGTCAATCCAATTTGGGGTCTTTTGTAACCTAATTCCCATATTTGTGCGAATGTAATTCTCAGTGAAACAAGGCGCTCTTCTAGTTGCGTAAGCATTTTTACGTATTGTAAAGCTATATTCATTTGAATATGGTGTGGTGTTGCATATTTTGGAAGCTTGCATTGTTTCAATGTTTCATGGCATATGCGACAAATACAATTCATCAATACATTGTTATTTTGATTTGTCAGTTTATAATATGTTTGCTTTTCTTTCTCTCTAAAAGCCATAATGTTTTTCTTAAAATGCAATGTCTGACAAATTGCACAAGTATGTATCGGTGTATCTTGAATTTTTTTTTGAAATAATTCTATTGGTGATGCTGAGTGTCTAGTTTTGTTGGTTATATTTTCCATTTGATTATTAGCACGTATTTGTTGTTTGATCTTGCGAAGTGATGTAGTGTTACTATTTGCAATTTTTTGTTTTCTAATAAAATCACCATCATGATGTTGTTGATTACTGCTTTGAAATTGTTTTAGTTGTCTAGATGTGATACATGGGCTAGCATTGTTTGCTTGTACTAGATAAGGCACAAGCGGCTCAAAATGTCCTTGGATGGGATTTGTATCATGAAATAAGATAGAATACGATTGTCCTTGGGATGACGGATTGAAGTGCAAGTATTTTTTTCCTGAAGTAGTTGACCAAAGGCATATTTGTATGTCTAGCCACTTTGACAACCAACGGATGCATAACAAGTCACCCCATAGGCCAACTTCATTATTATTTGTAGAATGCATTGCAGAAATACGCATTCTACGCAAGTACTCTTCAACATTTTGTACACCGTGCAATTCATGCAATGTACGACTATCCAGTTCATAATTATATGAGGTGATTGCTTCAGGATCACCTTGTGTGAGGCAACTCAAGAAGTGGTCTATAGCTCCATTCCGTAATTGACTTGATGTGTATTGAGAATGAAGAAGTAACTCCAACGAGTCAAATAAGCAATCCCCTACATTGTATTTAAATACTTGAATTCTACACAATCCTTCATTTCTCAATGCATAGTCAATGTTTAGAATTTCAGTCTGAATTGCTAATTTGTATTTCTCTACATCTATGACCTGTTTTTGTTTATCAACTACTGGCACTCTTGTTCTCTTCATTTTTTTTGCAAACAAGGACAATTTTGTTGATCCCAGAATATCAAAAAAATGGTGTACCTGTAACATATTCATAACCATTGGTTAGATAGTTTTGATGATTGATTATTACAAAAGGCATATTACAAATGGAAATTAGAAGCAGGCTGTTTCCTAAAAGCAATGTCGATATGCATTTAGTATTTGGTTTCCTTATTTCAAATCACAAATAAATTCAATGCTAAAATTCTAAGTAGTCAAGGCATTGTTTAAATGTAATGAAAATAATTGTTATTTTTGGATTGTACAAGAAAATAAGGCATTATAATGAAGAAGAGAATTTTGAAGGATTTAAAACTAGTGGCAATGGCAATGTCAGATTCATTCACTTGCATTATTTTCTTCAGAAAATAAAGAAATAGAAATCACCATTTGGTAGATAGTTCTGATCATTGATAGCCACAAAAGGTTTATTAAAATTCAAAATAAGAAGCAAGTTTTGATTTGAAAACAGTGTAGACCTGTGACTTTGAAATTCATTTTGTCCCTGGTTTTGATATTTCAAATCAGAGGTTTACATTTAAAAATAAATAAATACAGTGTTAAAATACTAAATAGCCAAGCCATTGTTTAAATATTGCAAAAATAATTGTTACGTAGTTGTGTAAATAGTGTAGGAACAATCCTTGGACAACTCTAATGACATCACATATTCTCTGAGCCATAGGGTTCAAATAATTAGCAATTTGCATATATGAATAATATATTGAACATATAAATTAAACAATGGAAGAAACAAACAAACAAGAGATATGAAGGAGCAAATGAACTTGAATAGATGACAATAACATTTTCTAGAGTTGACTATGACTTGGAAATAAAGGTTTTAGTACCTTTTGATAAGCTTGTGCTTGGATTGTAGATGCAGGTGAAGGATTAGAATGATCTGGAAAAGTCTAAAGGATTGTAAACTAGTTGCAATTGCAATATTATATTGATGGGATTGTGTTAATTTCTTTACAAAGTGAAAAGGTATTGTGCATTGTTAAACAGTATATGCCTTCAAGTGGTTTTGTCACTTATATAATCATTAATAGAATTTTGCTACTTACAACTTGCAAACTGCGTTATCTATTTATATTTTGATATTGAATTTAACTATAACACGTAAAAATAACAAATACAGTAGACATGGATAGACTGTAACAAGATCCAAAGCTAGGACACCAAACATGTAACATCAAGATTTCTTCAATGCTAGCCTATACACAAAAAAAGATATTATAACTAGTTGTTGAATCTTGCAAATCATATAACTATCACGGGAATATAATTCCAATATTAGTTTTCTTGTTATCAAGTGTTATAGAAATCTAGACAAAAAAATATTGAAAACTATTAGAAGCACTTTTTACAATTTACTATTGTTATATGTCTTTGCATTCATACTCAATAATAGCTAACTAGCACCAAAGAAGTACAGTAAGACCAATACATAAAATATAAGTGACATGCAAAAGTGTACAGTGTTTTTCACAAATTGCAAATAACTGCCCACATCACTGTTATTACAATTTACATAGTTTTCTAGAACATCGAAGAGATGGCTGCATCTATTTATGATGATTTCATGTTGGAATCATTTGTTATTCTCAAAAAAAAAAACACTTTAAAATTCCACCGCTTCATTTCCCGCCCATCGGCATGATCATCGCCATCGGCGTGTCAAAAAAAAACGTGTTGGTCAATATTTACTTCATCATCATGATATTTCGCTTCTGCATATTGGGGAAAAGAACAACATCATCATCATCATATTGTTGAAGAAGAAAAGGAGGATATGGAATATGATCATGTTGCCGAGGAAAGGAAAATGATGGTAACGTCATCATGATATTCGGGCTTCATTGAAATGCTAAGGATGACGTCATCGTCATTTTCGTTAAGATCAGGGGATAAATGTAATATCGGGTCACCTAAGGAGCATGATCAGGATGATGAATATAATATGACCCCTTTGCGGCCAAGGCAACCCTCTCAAAAGATCAGGATGATGATGAGCATCAGGATATTTGCTTCTTCGTCGAACTTAGAATAAGACGTCATCATCATATTTCGCGAACCAGATCGTGCTTGAAAAATATCCTGTTGAAGGAAAAATGTGATGATGATGATGATCAGGATATTTGCTTCTTCGTTTATTAGATCGGGATGACGTCATCATGATATTCCGAGCCTTTGTTAAACTTAGAACATGACGACATCATGATATTTCGCCAACCGGATCATGTTTGGGAAATATCCTGCCGAAGGGAAAATGTGACGATGATGACCATCAGGATATTTTCAAAAGGTTGTATTTCATCGGCAGGAGGACTTTACGAAATATTGGGTGAACAAACAAGATCATGATGATCTTGACAACATGACAGGATAAAACAATATGATGATGACCCTCCTCATCGAATTATCATGATGACGTCATCATGATATTTTGTCTTCGAAGCACAAGGATGAGTTGAGGTCATCATGATATTGCGCTAGGGTGATATTGTAAAAAAATGATCATGCTGTTTAAGGAATGAAATATCGCCTTCTTCTGAATAGATAGGGTGATCATCATGCTATTGCAAAAAAGGCGATCAGGAGGATATGAAGATGATGATCCCCTTTATCGATTTATGATGATGATGTCTCCATCACTCAGCGAATTTCAGCGAATGACCCTCGTGAAAGATCAGGACGATGATCATAATTATGTAAAAGGAGATCAGGAGGATATGAAGTTGTCATCATCATATTTCGAACTTCAGCAAATATCATGATGATGACCTTGCGATAGGATTATAACATGCGCAGGTAAATATGCCGAAGTTGGATTTTCTAAGGGTGATCAGCATGATATGATAAGATCATGTAATGTTGAAATATCATGATGATGCTCGCTATACAAAGACCGCTCGACGGGGAAACTTACCCTGACCTAAAGTTGATATCATCATGATATTTGAACCTCAGGATATTATCAGGGGGGGTTCAAATATGATGATGATGATCATCTTCATGTAACCAAAACCGAGTTTATAACATATGACCCTCGTAAAAGAAATCATGATGCTGACAATGCGCCTAAGGCCATTTGACGGGTAAAGGGCACTACCACCTAACATTGACATCCGGATATTGGGACTGCATGATTTTTATCGGGTGATAGACCAAGATCATGATGATCTTGACAACATGACTTAGGATATAAAAATATGATGATCCTCCTGCGAATATCAGGTTTGACCAAAACTTTGACCGTGCATAACTTTCACATATGGAAGAATTTTCGAGTGAAGTAAAAGGCAAACCTGCATGGAATTTCAAGCTCTTTCTAAATATGAGGTCATAGAAACAAAATTGCCCACATAAATTTAAATGTGAATCTCTAAATAATCTTTTGAATTCCCTTTTAGAAAAGGAGTTTATATATCGGAAAACCCTAGCTCAAAATGATTGTTCTGGAAAAAGAAAACTTTAGCTTGGATTCAAGAGATATCCGCTACTTTATTATTCATGAAAAACCCCACCTCAAATTTGGAATTCCTGCATACTCCTCCATCTCGCAGTCAAACCGTAGGAATAAACCAAGGGTTTCCCATAAAACTATCCACCCACGAGATGAAATTTAAAGACCAGATTGTATAAATGCGGATCTGAAATTGTCTTTTAAATTTTAAAATAAACTAAAAAGTCAGTGCATAGGAAAACAATAATGCTATGGTTCCTTTACCCTTGAAACTAAAATTAAACTGGCCTAAAATCTAAATCGTGACAAAAGCAAATGCAATCGCCACCTGCAAACACAATCGCCACCTGTCTCAGAGGTGCACAGCTGTAGCCCTAACAATTTTATCAACACATGCATCTTTTAAGGTTCTCAAATGTGGAACGGAGGTTAGTAGCTTTCAGACGATCTTCAAATGCAACCACATAGAAACAGCTTCAGAGAGGTGCATCAGTTTTAAAGGCCAAGATTTATTAACTCCTACCCAGGAAATAATTAGTCCCAGAGCTGGTGATTTGGAATTGGCATCGTTGAGATCAAACAGTTCTAAGAAAATGGATTTTTAGACTTCCTCATTGAGATGAGACAGGTTTAAAGAGGAAGCAGCTGCGCTCAAAGTACAGAAAGTTTATAAAAGCTACCATAGAAGATGGAATCTTGCAGATTGTGCTCTGTACATTCATGTCTACATTGAGGAACTCTGGTTCTATACTGTGCCATGCCCATTTTTTTTTCATTTTTGTAAGTCGAGATCCAACTAATTGGTTGCATGGGCTTGCCGTCTTCACCTCCTTTCTAATGATTTTGCTAATGCCAGTTGTTAAGATTCGTTTTTATTTAATTTGTGTCTTGCAAACAAAAATTGGCAATTTTTTGTTCTGATTAGCAGAACTGTCTTTGTTATTAACCTACATTGACCTCTCCCTTCTTTCCCCAATTTTACCTCAGTGTTTTCTTGCTTATAATTTAATTTTGTAGCAACGCCCCTCATTTGGAATATATTTGGGTA
This sequence comes from Cunninghamia lanceolata, assembly GCA_027924645.1. Lineage (NCBI taxonomy): Eukaryota > Viridiplantae > Streptophyta > Pinopsida > Cupressales > Cupressaceae > Cunninghamia > Cunninghamia lanceolata. The sequence continues at coordinate 375,364 of BSBN01000328.1, read as the reverse complement.
TTGTTGTTTAGATATTCAGATGGAAACAGTCTATTTTATTTTAACTCTTCATGTCCAGCATTAACCTCTTCTACAGAATTTCACAAAATAGTATTCCAATGTGTGGAGAAGGGTACCAACTAATGTTGTTCTGTCATGAATTCTCTTTCACATATAAATTTGCATTTTCCTTCACAAGATTGGAGCACTTTTTTTGTGGGTATTTTCCTTGTGTGACCATAATCTGTGCCATTAAACATTATAGGGACACGATAACATATCCTTATTCTTTCTTTCAAAACAGAATATTTGGTAGAGGACCAAACAAGAGGGCGAGCCTCTGTTCCAAATTGGGATTACTAGCAAATTACCTAAATTCGTGAATACTCTCTGCTTCAAGGTATGAAATTCACACCCTTGCTATGTATAAGTAAGGTCTATAGCACCGTCGCCATAAAATTCCAGCATATTATATGATGGGTACTGAGCGAACTCCGAGCCTCAATCATTCAAACGTAAATTAAACAGTGAACACATGCATCAAATCACTTAAAAGGAACTGTAAGTTGTACCAAAGAAATTGCAGAGTAGAAAGTTGCAACAGAATATAAGTAGATGCTTTACAGCTTGAATATATACAATGTATCTGGAAATGAAACAAGTAATACTACATATAGCATGAGCACTTGTATAGTTAGTTCTTCCTGCAACCTTCTTTGTTATTTAGTGACACAGTTGCATAGCTACTTTTATGTTCCCAAATCATGAATTTGTCAATATATTGAAACTTGGCAATTCATACCTGAATGTCTGGGAATTCTATAATTGATATCCGAGTTTCTAAAATAGAAAACTTAAGTTCTAGAAAGAGATATCTGAACTCTAACAGAAATTTGAGAAAACTGTAAAATTTCTATAACTGAGAGTGCTCTACAATCTAAAACTCATATAATATTTGAAATCTTGAAATTTCTGTGAACAGTACCACTGGTTTTCTACACGGATTACGAAATAGAAGTCCATATAGAGGCTTATCACAGATGCAGCTTCACAGGCCTCTGGATGCCCACCTTCACTACTCTCTGAGTGCAAACAAATTGAGAAACAACAATCCAAAGCGCATACAAATTGAAAACCTCCGATCAAGACATGACCTGTCATCTTGTAAGGATGATTAAAAATCATTATTAACATTGCAAATGAAATAAAAATCATTAATTAACATTGCAAACGAAATAAATTCAACAAGCTCAGCGGCGCCGTCACTTTGCACGACCTGTACTTAACTGTATTTGTTTATTGGCATCGTTCGAAAATTCAATAATTTTTTAAATCATTATTTCATTTTTACCCTTACTGTTCACACCATAGACCAATCAGAGAATAGATAAATGGTATTTTTTAAATGATTAAATTAAAAAAAAAATAATGAACTATAGCATTGTGGTTGCAAATTTTTAGTTCTTTCACATGATTGGACGAATAATTTGAGAAATTACATCTAGCCGATGCAGTAGTTATACCTGCCGAAGGCAGGAACTAAAAATTATTAATCAAGAGACAATTAGTCAACCTTTTATAAAACTCTATTAGAAAGATACAATATCGTGGAAGACTGTTCAATTTTGATTACGAAGTATTTTCTTAGTGGGAACTTTATATTCTGAATGTTTCTCATGAGCATTGGGTTTTGCATGGTTTTTCAAAATAAGCTCTTGTATTCCAACGAAACTGCTAACTTTTATTTCTTTGCCCACCGAAATTCACATAGAACATTTCCTTCTCATTCCTCAGAGATGCAATCTGAATTCTTACGCTTTCATCACCATCTCCACCAACCAATGATGACTTCAACGACTGTATGTTTCTTTCTATGCTTTTAATCTGAAAAACAAGCCAATAATAAATCCATGGGAAGGAAACAAGTAAGGAAACCGCTTATGATAACCAGTGAATGATAATAATGGTTGTAATGATAGTTTACCTTTCGATGAGGCCAACGGTGCAAACCATTTCGACGGCATATCTTTTTAAGAACAGTAGGACAGACCCGAAGCCATTTAGCCGCCTCTTCTATTGGCAAATGAAAGACTTCTGCCAGTTCAGACATTTGGATCTTACCAGTTCTCTGCCTCTGCAATTCACAATGGAATCAAATGATAGAAAATCAACTATTGGTAAAATTATAAACCCCTTATTATTAATGTAAGTTGAAGCAGCTACCATTGAGATAAGACTTGGCCTATTTAATCAAAACAAGGCATAGAGATTAAAAAGAAAAAAATGAAAGAGGAATTAAAATAAAAAAATAATACAGAAGCTCTGTTAAAATCCCAGTGAGAAGATGAGATTTTGTCATCAATGACATCAACCCAATGAGCATAATACCTATATGAACAGATCTCCATGCATAAGAAACATGGTTTGGAAAGAAGGCAGGCTAAGCTCTAATCACCTAGCACTTAAAAATATAAACAGATAAGAACCCCTGTGGTGTTTACAACTGGATTGTTGGGCTAGGGAAAAGAAAGAATGAACATAAAAATAAAGAAAAATATAAAAATAGAGATGAAAAATATAAACAAAGAACAAGGAGAAATAAAGAATGAAAGAAATATGATGTTACAGGTTCTAAAATTATGGAGAGACAGTTCCATGTAGGGCTTAAATTTGATGGCCGTATGGGCCTATTTAGGCATTTTTGCCATAAAATACAATCAAAATTTTAAAAGGATTGTATCATATGAAAGGAGAGATTTTAGATGGATTGTCAAAATTTATATAAAAATGTGATTATATATATATATATGAGCTGTTCAAGTTGGTCATTTGGTTTATCATTTAGTACAATGGGAGTGGCCCCCTACAACACAACTTATCAATCAAAAATGCGTAGGGGGCCACTTCCATTGTATTAAATGATAAATTGAATGACCAACTTGAGTAGCTCAAAAAAGAGAGCCAACTCAAAGCATCAGACCCTAACACAGGGGTGCATACCTAAGAAATATTTTTGATTGATAAGCTGTGGCGTAGGGGGCCACTCCCATTGTACTAAATGATAAACCGAATGACCAACTTGAGCAGCTCAAAAAAGAGAGCCAACTCAAAGCATCAGACCCTTACACAGGGGTGCATACCTAAGAAATCAATCAAAAATGCATAGGCGGCCACTCCCATTGTATTAAATGATAAACTGAATGACCAACTTGAGTAGCTCAAAAAAGAGAGCCAACTCAAAGCATCAGACCCTTACACAAGGTGCATACCTAAGAAATATTTTTGATTGATAAGCTGTGGTGTAGGGGGCCACTCCCATTGTACTAAATGATAAACCGAATGACCAACTTGAGCAACTCTAAAAAGAAAGCCAACTCAAAGCATCAGACCCTTACACAGGGGTGCATACCTAAGAAATCAATAAAAAATGCATAGGGGGCCACTCCCATTGTATTAAATGATAAACTGAATGACCAACTTGAGTAGCTCAAAAAAGAGAGCTAACTCAAAGCATCAAACCCTTACATAGGGGTGCATACCTAAGAATTTTTTTTGATTGATAAACTGTGGCGTAGGCGGCCACTCCCATTGTACTAAATGATAAACCGAATGACCAAATTGAGTAACTCAAAAAAGAGAGCCGACTCAAAGCATCACACCCTTACACAAGGGTGCATACCTAAGAAATCAATCAAAAATGCGTAGGGGGCCATTCCCATTGTATTAAATGGTAAATCGAATGACTAACTTGAGTAGCTCAAAAAATAGAGCCAACTCAAAGCATCAGACCCTTACACAGGGGTGCATACCTAAGAAATATTTTTGATTGATAAGTTGTGGCATAGGGGGCCACTCCCATTGTACTAAATGATAAACCGGATGACCAACTTGAGCAGCTCAAAAAAGAGAGCCAACTCAAAGCATCAGACCCTTACAAGGGGTGCATACCTAAGAAAATTAAATATCTTGATCCAACCATCAACTGTTCGAAGTAATTTTTGAATAAGAGTGCAGGAGCATATTGTGCCTGACATCAACACCTTTGTGAGGGCCTTTCTTTTTCTTTTGAACCACCTTCTAATCATCATAACTCCCATCTTGGGGAGGTTGAGAAGTTTCAGGGGTTGCTGCGGATTTCTCACAACTAGCCATGAGGGTTTGTTGACCATTTCCATGCACAATTGGTTGATGCTCTTCTATTTTTGCTTTGACTTGATGTGAATCCTATTGACTTGAGAGTTTGTCTTTGACTTTGGAACGCTTACTTCAAGTCTCTTGTGCTTTTACTATGCTCTTAATAGTGTAATGCCGAGGTGCAACATCTTTCCACCATGAGCCAGGGCAATTTGATTTAATCTTGGAGGTGGGGTAGTTTGTAGCAATGTGACCTATTTTATAACATCTTCTGCAGCAAAATGGTAATAATTTCTACCAGGAGGTCTTTGGATGTGTCTAAATCCACCAAAATGTGGGCGAATGTTGTATGCATGTAATCGAAAGAGTCATTGTCTATTGCCAAGAAACTGCCTAGTGTATTGCCAATGGCTTCAAAGCATGAGTCAACCTAGAAGTGAAGAGGAAGGTTAGGAAGGCGAACCCAAATAGGCATAATAGTAAAAGATTCTGTGGTGGGGTTGAAAGCAACGTGCCAAGGTTTTAACATGAGCAAATATTGTCCCCAGACCCAAAGAGAATGGAGTATGGTATTTCGATCTTCGGTATTGTCAAAAAACACCACAAAGAAGCCTCTTGCACAAGGATAAATTTCAAGATTTTCTTTTAAAATGGACTGCTAGGACTCAATAATCCACCGGTGTAGATTCGAAAGGCTGGGCCATAAGCGGTTGAATCTGCCAATCAAACCATTCTCTGCAAAAAAAAATTCATTTTCCCCTATTTCTTTTTTGACCTCATCTCTTAGGGTTATTTCTATGGGCTTTTGAGAACATTGGAGTGTTCTACCAGTTCGGTCGCCATGCTCCCTGAGTTTCAAGGAATCATTCCCACTGTTGTTATCCTCCAAAGATACCTGTGAACCCAAGGCACCTTGCTCCATAGCCTCAAGGTTATTCCTGGCTGAGCCAGAGGTAGTAGATTTGTTGTTCTTGCGAGTAAATTGGGGAGAAAGGGGGGCAGAGGACAAATCTGGGCACCTAAGCCTTGAAGCTGAACCTAGGTGCCAAATGCTGCCATTGCCGGCTGAAGAATCTTCCTCCACTTGGGATAGGTGGCCACCCTTGATTTCAAGAATTGCAGCCATGAGTATTTCTGTCCGGGAAGGGCCGCTCGTGGGGGAGTCTGACCGGTGAGGCCATTCTTTGGCTGAGGTCTCTGCGAATTTTTTCCCTGCCTTGAAACCTTCGGCAACCCTAAATCACTGCCGTAACACCTTCAAGCTTGATGGAGTTTGTAAAACCCTAGCGGTGAGAGTTTGTAGGAGCGAGCTCTTATATATATATATATATATTAAGATATGTCATAATATTTTAAGGACATCTTTGAATGGATAACTGTCATAAGAAATTGCTTGACAGGAAGGGTAGACCATCAAATTTAGACCTCGGTTCCATGTAATGAGTAATAAATTTTAAGGATTATTTAGTATCTTATCCTCAAAATGCATGGCCCCTACTTTTTAACCCCAGTTTTTTGAATGTTCTCAGTTAAAATTTTTATCATTAACTGCACATATAAAATCAATGGGACTACTGATTTTAAAAGAGTTCTATATTTTCTTAGCAGCAGCAGCTAAGAAATTTTAGGTAGCTCTCTTTATGCCAGCTATTCTTAAAGATCATCCATTTTAACTGTCAAAAGTTAATATTGGCCAATAAAAATAGGACAAATATCTACCACTTTTTGTTGTAGATGAGATGTAAAATTGCTATTGACTGTTTGACTATTGAAGTAGATGATTTTTAAGTAGAGTGCTTTATGCCTAAGATTACCAAGAAGGTTTAAATAAGTGTAGTCAGGGCTTAAATTTGATGGTTGACCTGCCTGTCAAGCAATTTTTTTTATGACAGTTATCCATTCAAAAGTGCCCTTAAAATACTATGACATACCCATAGTACAAGTAAAATTATATATATATATTTCAACAGTTTGTGAAAAATCTCTCCTTTCATGTGATACAGTCTTTTGAAAATATTAATTGTATTTTACAAGAAAAATGCCTAAATACAGCCATACGGCCATCAAATTTAATCCCTGAGTGTAGTGAACACATCTAAATAGAAAGAAATGTGAATCCCAGCTAATTTAAAAGAAAAACTTACTCTAAACTTAGTTTGCTTTGTTGATAATCAGTCAATTTAAATACCTCTTAACTCAAAGACATGTAAATTTATTTTTTTGTTACCTGAGCAGAGTAACTGCTCTTTGGAAGGTAATTGGATTTTGATAATGCCCTCGGATTGCCAGAACTTTTTACAGCATTGTTCTGAATTACTGACGGATTTATATCCCATCCAGGCCATCCTGATCAAGCAGTTAAAAACAGTCAATAGGAAGTCCATTTAATCTAGCATTTGAGCTCGAAAAGTCTAGGCCTTTGCTAGATTTCTAAAATAATAATAATAAATATAAATTACCGGATTTCGGTTTACAAGATTCAGTTGCAGTAACGGCATTCATTAGGAAGGTGTCGTGGCGGAGAACACCTCCTTCCGTCCTTCGGACATGATTATACTGTGCTACAAACTGTTTTACATGTTCTGGGTTTCTAGTAGGAAACCTAACAAAACATAGATAAAATCAGGTCAGATATGTATCAGAAATCAAAATAGTTGTTTTTATTAGTCTCTCTTAGTGAGGTTTCATAATAAATTCTCATTCATTTTAATGAAGTGTAAAACTACTCTACTTAAATATCATCCATTTCAATGGTCAAACAGTCAATAGTAATTTTACATCTCATTCACAACAAAAGTGGTAAATATTTGTCCTATTTTTATTGGCCAAAATTGATCTTTGGCTGTTGAAGTGGATGACGTTTAAGAATAATTGTGCAAAACTATATGAAATACAAAATGATTTCTTCTAGAGACAACAAGATGGTCTTAAACAAAATGGGTGCTGAATTAATCGTTCTTGAAAATACTGAATTATTACTGTGTAAGATGAACATTCATATAGTCTATATCAAATTTTTATACTGTCTATAGAAAGTTGGATTTTTTCTACATCATATAGTCTTGTATAGTGTCACAGTCTCATAATTCTAGAGGATACAATTCTAACCAAATTTTCTAAAACCACTTACTGCACATTTTTAGTAATTGCCATTGCCCCGCCTAGAATCAACCGGTATTTCTATTATTAAGAGGATTTATAATTTAATTTAAGTTAATATGTATACCATAATTTAAGTTAATTTAAAATTTTTTGTAGGATAATATATTTATCATAGCTCATCTAAATTTTCTATGTAAGATATAAAATATCTGATAAAAATAAAGAAGTATTTTAATTATATTAATATATAGAAGAGAAAGTAACTACGATCATCATTGTCTCACTATGAATTATTAAAATGTAAAATAAAAAATTAACTAATTATTAAATGGTTTTACAATTAAAAATTATTAAGGAAAAGTATTCATTAATTCTGTACCTCTCAAGTTTTTAGGTTGAAATTGGAATGACTCAAGAAAAATATTGGTCTTTTTAACTTGCAGATCGAAATGTATTTTCAGTTTGCTTAAATATATATGAAAATTCAAAATACATAGTTTTGGTTTCTCTATTGCAACTTATTTTTTACAATACCTTTATTTAATTAATAATGATTCAACATATTACTAACAATTTTGACTTCACAATCTATAAAATAAATATTAAATTCTCTGATGCACTTAACAAGTATCTGTTTCACCTATTGGATACTTTCTCTTAATGTTCTATTGATAAAAAAATCTGTGCTAAAATTTTAAAAAACATCAATAAAAATCTAAATGCAATGTAAAGAGTGTCATACTCACTCGATCACCTCACGATTCAAGCTGGATTCTTTCCCATCATCAATACATGGTCGACATTCTGAAACAGCGTGATAGGGCTGGCCTTGGAATCCATGAATCTCTAGCCTTGAGTCTTGGAGCCCTATAATGATAATAATAATTATTATTAAATGATGACAGTGAAAATTATACTCTCAGTGCTTGCATACATGAATGTCAATGATCTCAACCAGTAGTAAAGGATTGCATTCATTACCATTTGAATGGATGATACGTCTCATAATTTGACAAGATTGGCACAAAGGATTAGGTGCTCTTGTGCCATGTTGTGAAATTCCCCAGTCCATGAGATGAGTAGAAAATATGGGTGCATTCCATCCAATACAATTGGGGTCAATCTGTTCCATACTAGCCCTTGCAAGCTCATCTACTTCTTTCAGTCCCGCAGGCTCACTAAACCCTAACCCTAAAGAATTCCTCATAATTGAAAGGTTTCCAGCCAAAACCATGGGAAACTGGTAAGAAACAACAGCACCAGAACCACCTGGCAAATCATTAATTCTCTTTTCATTATCAATCGTAATCTGTGGTTCAGAATTAGAAGTGCCATTAGCATTATGTTCGTCAGGAATATCAGAAATTGATCCAGAGTTGTCCCAAAAGCCATCGGATTGAATTGGGTCATAATCTGCAGGTCCTTGTTGCTTTGTATTGCAGGTTTCGGGTTCGATTTCGAGTAGAGATTCGAAAATGGATTCGTCAAGTGGAGGTAAATTGAAGAAATCATCATCTACATCATTACATTGATCAGTATTCGGGACCTGTGAAAGTAACCCAGTTGTATCAAATGTTAAACAATTTTCTGTTTGGTCTTCTAATTGGCATATATTCACATCTTGTGTTGGGACTTCTTGAGAGGCGGACCAGTCCATAGTTATATTGTCAGGCCCTCCTTCGTCAAGCATTTTGAGTAACAAAGAATTATCGTCATTCTCAAATTTGGTAACGTCAACTATGATGTCGTTCATGTTGTTAACTTCTGGAAGTTGTTAATTTTCGCCGGTTTCTGTCTTTTTTTTTTGGTCCTGGGTTTGTGAACTGTTGTTTTGTTTATAGGTTTTTGGTTGGGTGCAGCTACTTTGTAGTTGTGGTTTTGCTTTTATTTTTTTGGGAGTTGTTTTGTTGTTGTAACTTGTGTTTTGTACAGGGTTTATGTTCCCTTCAAAATCAACTTAATCTTAATCAAAACTTGTGAAAATTATTAGAGATACTGTAGTGTTACTGTAGCGTCTTGCAAAAAATATTTTCCAATTTGAAAAAAGAGTAGTTGCGCAGAGAGACTGTGCCAACACAAACGTGGAATCATTTAATAAGTGTTCAAAGAACACTCTGGTCTAATAGAAGATATAAAGTAGCCCTTGATTTTCATGCAAAATCAAGAGAGTTATAAGGCAATGCAGAATTAACAGTAAGTTGACGAGACGTGTCTGTCCATTTATTGGTCACATCTTTTGCGATCGTAATTACAAGAGAGTGATTAGACTAATTTGTCACAGACATTAAAGATGTGTTTGAGATTTGATCATATTTAGAGAAGAGTAATTAGACTAATCTTCTAATATTTAAGATTTATTCTAATTCTTTTACCAAGAAATTACTGTTTTGCAACTTTTTTTTATTGTGCGTTGGATTTTTCTACGTTGATTTTGCTAATAAAATACGGCAAAACAGAACATTCAATCATAAATTACACAATGGCTTTTAGCTTGTGCTTCATGCAGCGTTTTGGCCAGGTGTTGCTCATGGCTGCTTACGGTATTTGCGTTATATTTGCTAGGTTTTTAGGTATCCTTCCCCAATAACCTCGAAGTAAAACCCTACTTTTCTTCTCGAATGCTCCTACAAATGCTAGGTATGAGCTGTACGCTGTGATTGCTCATTTTGGAGAGACTATGAAATCTGGTCATTACTTTGCCGCAGTCTTATGTAACACTTCTCGTGCATGGTTCAAATTCGATGGCGCTGACTCTTCCCCCTCGGAAAAATTGTTTTGCTAGGTTTCTTGGCTTTGTGGTGTGTATGTCAAACTGTAGTTTTTTGCAAGATATCTTTAGTGTTTGCGACCTGCTTTTAATTGTTAGGCCTGCGGACGTTTTTCGCCCTTTTATATGGCCTCAACCTTTCATTCCTTTGCAACTGTTGCCGCTGGAGGTGAAGGTTTGACAACAATCTCCCATGGTACTCTCGCTCAAATGTCCCTGGATCTTTGTTCGCAAGGTGTTCTACGAGGTACGGCCCTTGAAACTCCTCCAAATGTTGTTCTTCCCATTTCAAAGTTTGATAATGCCTACACATGGCTAGAAAATTTCACTTTAATTAGATATTTTGTGGGTAGAGTCTTCTCTAAAAGCATGCTTCAAGACTAGGTTGGTAGGGTCTAGATCCCAGATGGGATCTTCCTGGACGTCGTACAAAACCTCACCAAGGGGTTTTTTCTTTTCCTTTTTGTCGAGGCCAACCATGCCGACGTCCTCAGCCAGGGCCCATGGCTGGTCCGCTCCTCCCTTCTTGTGTTCAAACCATGGAGTCGAGACTTCGTCATCTCTGATGAGAAGTCCTTTTGAGTCCCCATTTGGGTTGAATTTCTTGGTTTACCATTTCCATGCTAGAGCTTCCTAAGCTAGATAACCTCTTCCTTAGGTTCTGTAGTTTGCATAGAACTTGAAAAGTTCTATTCAGCTCGTCCTCAGCGATGGGTCTGTGTCGAGGTGGACCTCTCCAAATACTTCAAGAATTCGGTGGCCATTCAGATTGGTCAAACCTATTATTCTCAGCGTGTCCAATACATTAATCTTCCCAACACTTGTTATTGGTGCCAGTCATCTGAATACAATATTCAGGATTGCCCTCTAGCCTCTTAGCGGCCCAAACCCTCTACTCAGCCCTCTTCTGAGCCAACACCTCCTAGAAAAGAAGAAGAAGGCTGGTCTACAATGGTTTCCTGTAAAACTAAGAACACTAGCACTTCCAAGCCCCCTAAGTCCACAGGCCCAAGGGATTCGACTCTGATTGTTTCAAAACCCTCCAACACTGGAGTGTCAAATGTGGCGATAGTTTCTAATTCTCCACTAGCAGTCTCAATTGTTTCTCAGCTGCTAGTTGTCACTACTCAACATGCTTCCTCTCCTCTTGTGCAGTAGAGGAGGTCCTGAAGCCCATTTGGGCAATTGGAGGATGGTGAATTTGTGCCAAGACAATGGTAACCAGTGCATCGCAACTTCCAAATTGGGAGCTTTGAGGCACTAGATGCAGTGTTACAGAATATTTATTTTACTCTTCAAGGGCTGGATAACGAGGAGATGCCTCTCAACAATCATTAGATGGACTATATTTCCTAGAATGTATGAGGTCTTACAGACCTCCCGCAGAAATACTTCATTCGTGATATTCATTTTTAATTTCTAGGTTTAAACATTCTTTTCCTCCAGGATCTTAAAGTGCCAGTTTTATTGCTTTCCACAGCTTGCCGTGTTATTTGGCCCTCCAACCATTTTCCTTGCATTAACCATGAAGTTAGTTAGGGTGGAGTTGTCACCTTTCTCTCTCCCACATGGCATCAGCTATTGCTTGATCATGGACGTGACCACACTAACCATGCACTATGGGCTCTTTCAACCTTAATAATAATTCCTTTGGTATTATTAATGTTTATGCTCCCAATGATGTCATAGAGAGATCTTCCCTTTGGAGATGGATTGCCAATTCAATGCTCACTACCACTTGGGTTTTGTGCAGGGACTTTAATGTGATCAAGATGGCATATGATAAATGTAGAGCCCTACCTATGTGTTGGATAGATGGCAAAAGAGAGGCTTGGTTCTTTATGCATAATAAATTGGGTCTTTTCGATCCCAACATTGGTTGTTGCCATGATCATTTGACATGGTATATGTTGGTGCTCAAACATGTAGCCCCACAAATCCTAAAGACTTAACACCAAAACCTAAGGCTAGGGATATGTCTTGCTTAGGTAAAGGGTAAGGCTTATTATCAAACAATGGCATAGAATGATTTACTTTGAGTGGGTAAACTCACCTTCATCTTTAGGCTCTACTAGGCCAAGGGGGAGGATTCCCTGAGGTCTTGGACACATGACAATTAAAGAGAAATAAAAAAAATTAGCTCAAGGCCCTTAAGCAGCCATGCCCAATGTGCTAAGAACCCCTATGACTATCTCTAAGTTCATGTCAACACTAACTACATACTGACCTGAAGACCTCTAATAAACAGATGAAGACTCACCCTTACCCTACACCCAAAGATGACAGCTATACTATGTTTCCCTAGCAGATAAATTCATTTAACATTGCATACACTTGGATACGATGGAAGAGCATATATGCATGATACAAGAGGGAAAGAGTGTAAGAGTCTTCAATGGACTCAAGTTCACCCAAGATCACCTGCAAAGCCACGATTAACCTTCCACAAGAGAGTTGTAAGAGAATAATGCTGAATTAGGTGCAACAATGAACAATGATATTATTACACACTCCATTGCATGAAATGTACAAAGAGAGACCTTTCTTATAAAGGTAAGGTTGAGAGGTAGGACATAATGTGATCATGACAAGTGTTCTAATCCTGTGTACAAAGAAAACATGAACCTTGTAGCACATCGGTCTTCACAATCTTGGCAGTACTCATGAATGATTAAACATTGCTTGTTCTTCTTCCAGATGACTTGGCAGGACCTATACAACATCTCCAAACATTCCTTGACCTCCGCACAACAACATTGTGGTGCATTTCTTCAACATTCTTTAGTCCGCTAGATAGAGGCATAGCTTGATAACAACATCATTCTGGACCACAACCAATACCTGAGAGAGCAGAAAAACATCTTGCGGAGCAACTGGAGACAACATAAGATCATTAGGACCATATTCCCTCAGTCTATGTACTCTTTCATGCCTCAACAGGTTGGCGCACATCATTAGCATATGTTCAAAGAACAGCTAGGATTCTGGGACTATCTATATCACAACTACCATTTGAAAACTATGCTTGTGGACCTCCAAAACACTTGAAACTCATATGAATGCACTCATATACTACTATGAACATATCTTCAAAGCCACATAGCCATATCTATCACTGCAGAGAAATGCGGAGCATTCCAACTAGTCTTCTTCATCACTTAATTCTGCCAGAGTACAGACCGAAACTTTGTCTCTCATAACTTTCACTATGGAGGGACAAATGATCTAAAACTTTGGATTTAGTACCTTTACATCACACTTAACTTCTAAACCGTATGACCATATCTTCAAATGCAGAGGAATGTGGAGCATTTTACTAGATAGTCTTCTAGGAACCTCTCTATGGCAGAAGCCTTCACCAACTTCCGGAAGCCAAAATCTTCATATAACATCACATACATCCTTCATAACAACATGAAGGATCATAAAACATGCCATAGGTTCTCAACATCTTCTCATCCTCAACATAGATTAATGTATCATCATTTATCTTAGTGCTTCTAATTCCCATCTTAACATTTCATCATTCATCTAAATTGTGCTTTTAATTCCCATGTTAATGTTTCATCATGAAATCATCTTTGTACTTTTGATTCCCATCTTAATATCTCATCATGAAAACATCTTTTCTGACCAACAACTTGACTAGGACATGACATCCAACCATGAACATTAATAAGCCACTATGAACCTCAGGAACATCACTGGATATCAGCAACCCTAAACAACATCATCACCACTGTATCTCACTGGTATATCATCATTACAAACTGAGTGTTGACCTTACTCTAAGTGTTGACATCAATGACAAAACAATGACAACACACATTGCCAACAATCTCCCCCTTTGTCATTGATGGCAACATATACTCCCCCTTAGATATACATTTCTCTCTCTCCTCCTTTGACATCAAGGACAAAGGGAAATTGCTTCTTCCCCTTAGGGCACAAACTCTCCTCGTAAGGTGCACTCTCTCTCTCTCTCTCTCTCTCTCTTTGATGTTCATTTTTTTTTTCTTGAAACAACTCAGAGCTCCCCCTGTCAACAACAACCACTACCTGCTCCCCCTAAGAGGTAGCCACCATCAGTCCAGGAAAAAGGATATGGCATGAACTTTTGGGATAAGTTGCCATTAACTTTGCAATCCTAACCAATTTCATGTGTCTTCAAAGTTCTTGAAATGTGTTCCCCAACACATAAGGACTTGAGAGATAAATTAATATTTAATTATATTACTTAGCTTATTGTAATTAACTCCTAAATGGTAGGGTCAAACTTGGGCGTCCACTTTTGGAGTGGGGTCCATGAAGACTTGTTGACAACTCCTTGAAGTCTATTTTGGGTGTTTGACAACTCTTAGTGAGTGGGAGATAACTTGGGCGCCCACTTTGGAGGTGTCTTATATTTTGGCTGGGAGTTTGCTTTTTTATGTACATGAGTGGATATTGTTGATACACTTTGCATGGATATGATGTGGGAGTTATCAAAAGTGTTAGAGATGCGTGATATTGGAATATTGCTTGCATGAGTTCATAAAAAGTTTGCATGGACTAGTATATTTTTGCATGTGGTTGCATGAGCTTATAAAAGCTTGCATGTGCTTGCATGTTGTTGCATGTCATTTTTATGAGGTTGCTTGCATAACACTCCAACTCAGAAAACTTGCAAAACACTCCATCTACCAGATTTAGTTAATGGATATCTCTTGCATTGTGCTATAGGTGTTTGCATGTCACTTGCATGTACAAAATATGTTAATTCAGAATAATATTGGGGACATCAATCATGCAGGTTGTTTGCATGAGATTGATGTGTGGTGATGCACTTCAATTGACTGAAATAGATTAGGACAACTTGGGCATCGAATCTAGAGACTTTCAGTTGTTGCTTTTATTTGGAAATGTTATTTCTGTTGACTAAGTTTAAGTGGGACAACTTGGGTGCCCATAATCAAGACTGACAGTTAACATGGTGCTTGGTACAGTTTGACTTTAGTCTTCTCTATTTGGAGCAATTGGGTTTTGCATAAGGACTTGTTTTATGTTATCAATTACAATTTATTGTAAATTGAGTTTCAAGCTTTTCAATTAAGAAGCTTTGAAGTTGTAATTAAAAAAAACACAATGTATTTTCCAGAGAGCAAGTTTTGAAGCTTTCTATATAGAAGCTTTGAAGTTGTAGGAAAAAGCATTATAGGAATTGCAACATAATAGGTTTTAGAAGATTGAAGAAGCTTTGAGGTGTGCATCACGATTCAGAGAAGTTTCAGTATTGAATGTAATCTTTCTTGAAGATATTTAATACAAGAATAAACATCTTTGGGTGTGGATTTTTTTCCTACAAGGGTTTCTCCATGTAAATACTGTGTCTTCTTCTATCATGCTTTCTTCTTCTACTACATTGATTAAATTAGAGAAATACTATAACATCTACATTGAAAGTGATTTTCAGATTTACACATGCTATTAATTTTAGATTTGAAAACATTTTAATTCTTCATAGCTGCAACTTTACCTTATTCTCTCTCCCTTTTCCCAACATGAACTCTTCGTGGACAGATGCACCACTATGCATCTAGCAAGGAGGGGAAATCGCCTCTAACCTTTGTCGAAGATCCTCAAAAGTGTCCTTTGCAAGAGCCTTTGTGAAAATATATGCAATCTGACCTTTGTTGGAACATATTCCAACTTTACTTCCTTATCTGTAACCTTTTCTCTCAAAAAGTGATACTTGATTGCTATATGCTTGGTTCTAGAATGCATCACTAGATTCTTAGAAATATTGATAGCACTTGTATTATCACACAAAATAGGAATAGACTCATTATACAATACCTTAATGTCCTTCAGGGTTTGCTTCATCCACAACATTTGTGTACAATAGGATGCTACTGCAATAGGCTCTACCTCTGCAGTTGATAAGGACACTGAATCTTGCTTCTTGCTTTGCCATGAAACCAATCTTCTTCCCAAAAGGAAAGCACCACCACGTGTACTTCTTCTATCATCAACACAACCGGCCCAATCATAATTAGTGTCGGCACTCAGATCAAATTCATTACCTCTTAGATACCATAAGCCATAATCCAGAGTTCCCTTCAAGTATATGAATATTCTTTTCACCGCCTTCTCATGTGTTTTCTTGGGATTGGCTTGAATCTGGCAACCACAGATACTGCATGCATATTATCAGGTTTGGAAGTATTCAAGTACAACAGTCCTCCAAACATAGATCTATAGGAAGTTTGATCAATCTCTAAAGACTCATCATCCTTTCTCAAGTGACATCCAGTGACCATGGGAGTACTCACTAGTTTTGAATCCTCCATACCAAACTTCTTCTACATCTCTCTAACATACTTAGCCTGAGAAATAAAGATACCACCATCTAGCTGAGCAATTTGAAGTCCAAGGAAGAAAGACATCTCACCAATCATAGACATCTCAAACTCTTTTTTGCATCTCCTCTACAAACCTCTTACACATATCATCATCTCCACAAAAGATGATGTCATCAACATATACTGCAACTATCAATATCATATCACCTTCTTCCTTGATGTAAAGATTTCTATCTGTAGTACCTTTCTTGAAGCCTTGCTGAAGTAAGTATTTATCCCACCTAGTATACCAAGCTCTAGGTGCTTACTTGAGACCATATAATGTCTTTTTGAGTTTGCAAACCATGTCCAGATCTTCTGATATCTGAAAACCATCAGGTTGCTCAATGTATACTTCTTCCTCTAGATCACCATTCAAAAATGCTAACTTGACATCCATCTGATAAACCTCAAAATTCTTGTGAGTGGCAAGGGAAAGAAACATCCTGATTGCCTCCATCCTGGATACCAGAGCAAATGTCTCCTTAAAATCAATGCCTTCAACTTGAGAATAGCTCTTACACACCAATCTTGCTTTGTTCCTCACAACTTCACCATCTTCATTCAGCTTGTTCTGGAACATCCACTTTGTTTCTATGACATTCTTGTTGGATGGTCTAGGAACCAATTCCCATGTTTGACTCTTCTCTATCTGATCCAATTCTTCTTGTTGAAAGGCACAAGACAACTGAGAGGGGGGGGGTGAATCAGTTGTAACAAAACTTTAACTTATTTAAACCAAAATCACTTTCACATTCACTTAATCTAACTCCTTATTTTGTTATGAACATTAATCATGAATAACAGAATCAAAACATGAACATATCAACACCATACACACATGAACACCAGATTTTTATGTAGAAAACCCTAAATAGGGAAAAACCATGGTGAGTGTTAGCTCACAATATAATGTAGTAACAATATCGAATATCAAAAGTTGCTCACTGCCCAGGGCTCACTATCCAAAATAATGGTTCACTACCAAAGGGTGGCTCACTTCCAGGGTTGGCTCACTACTGGGGTTGGCACACCACAGGGGTTGGCTCACTGTTGGGGATGGCTTACTGCTAGAGTGAACTAATTTAGTAGCATCTACACCATGCCTGAGTTCAGTTCCATTGAAGCGCAATATATCTCCTCTGCTCTGCTCTGCTTTTACACTTCGCACTTATCTTCACATCTTTGCACAATCATACCTCAATAATGAATCCATTACATATATTTATACCTATCATCAACCTTGGAATGTATATCAAGGTTGGCATTACATTCTACAACCATTGGAACTTTCTCCAAGGTTGGCATACATACATAAATCAAATTAGGACTAGACCTAAACAAACTTGCAGAGTAAATGAATGAAGGATGAACACATCATGGATTATCTTGGACCCAAATACATCCTCACACACTTGGACACACTTCCACAATCCATGAATCACCTCTGCAATAAGTGTGACAAACGGGGTCGGCCAGAACTTATGCACATATCAATAACACTTAGAAACATGCTTGCAAGATCTTCATTATAGCTTGCAGATCAAGAACATGCCTTCAACACATTCTAGAGAAATTCATGATCAACTTGAAGTCACTTGGGAGTTGACAAATCCAACCACAACAGATCTCACTTGAAGACAACAAATATCACTTGAAGAACATATCACAGACTGCTTCTTATCAGACACTGTCAAACTCTGCTAATCACTAACTTGCATTCCAGAGTACCAAATGACAAATCCTTTGGAGTGAAGATGACTAAGGTCCTTATAAGCTTAAGTCCAGAACTACAAATTTAAAATCCAATATGCGAAGAAATGCGGAGCAAAACACTTTCTCCCTATCACTCTACTAGGCACAATCTTCAAACTGGTGAATAAAATTTTTTTTGCACAGTAATCTAGACCACCAAATTCTAGATTTAGCATCTTCAAACACTTCTCTAAATCATATCCAAAGATCATACTTTGGTCTTTACTATAGAGAAAATGTGGAGCAAAATGCTCAAACAATGTTCTTCAATCAATCAACAAATAGCAATATCAGAAGATATAGTTGGCACCATTGACATGTTCACAAACATGTTGAAATTAGTGACAACACCAGTTAGCACATACTTGAAACAATCTACCCCTTTTTCATTGATGGCAACATATGATGTGAAAAACATGTTCCACTATCAAGACAAATTTTGCATCAGAACTCCCCCTTTCTTTTTATACCTATGCACTCTTACTCCCCCTGATTTTTTCACATGATCTCTCTCCCCCTTTGACATCAATGAAAAGGGGTATCACATCTCTTCTACTACACATACTTGCACATTGCTGCTTTGATAAGTCTGAAACCATTCTTTACTCCCCCTGAATGCAACAATCATCTCAAACCAATACCTGCTCCCTCTGAGAGGTAGCCTCCAACATTAGTCTAAAAAGAGAAATGTACTTTGAAGCACACTGGACTGATGCCCCTTCCTATGTATCTAGTTCAAGGAAGGAGGGGCAATAATCCCTAATTTCTCCCAGAGATACTCAAATGTGTCTTTTGGAAGAGTCTTAGTGAATATATCAGTAACTTGATCTTTTGTAGGCACATATTCAAGCTTTACCTTATTCTCTGCAACTTTCTCCCTCAAGAAGTGATACTTGATTGAAATGTACTTTGTCTTTGAATACATCACTGGATTCTTTGAAATATTTATAGCACTTGTGTTATCACAAAGAATAGGGATTGGCCCATCATATTCAACTTTGATATCTTTCAAGGTTTGTTTCATCCAGAGCACCTGCGTGCAACATGATACTGCAGTAATATATTCTTCTTCTGCTATAGACAAGGAAACTGATTCTTGTTTCTTTCTATGCAAGGACACTGCCCTATCTCCAAGGAAAAATGCACCTCCACTTGTGCTTTTCCTATCATCAACACATCCAATCCAATCTGCATCTGTATATGTACTTAAAGAAAAATCATTGTTCTTGGGATACCACAAGCCATGATCAAGAGTGCCCTTCAAATACCTAAATATCCTCTTTACTACCATCACATGTGATTCTCTAGGATTTGATTGAAATCTAGCCACAAGACAGACTACATTCATGATATCTGGTCTAGTAGCAGTTAGGTAAAGCAGTCCTCCTATCATTGATTTATACTTGCTTTGATCAGCATTAGGAGATCCATCATTCTTGCTTAGTTTACATCTAGTAACCATAGGAGTGCATATCGGTTTGGAGTCCTCCATTCCAAACTTCTTCAACAATTCCCTAACCTACTTTGATTGAGAAATAAAAATGCCTTTATCTATTTGATTGATTTGCAGTCCAAGAAAGAAGTTCATTTCACCACACATAGACATCTCAAATTCTTTTTGCATTTCATTTGCAAAGTTCTTGCACATTTCTTCATTTCTACCAAATATGATATCATCTACATATACTTCAATAATCAACATTTGATCTTTTCTTACCTTGATATAGAAATTACTGTCTGCAGACCCTTTACTAAAACCCTACTGCAATAGATACTTGTCTACTCTTGCATACCAAGCTCTAGGAGCTTTCTTCAATCCATACAAAGCCTTCTTCAACTTGCATACCATGTCTGGTTTTTCTGATAACTGGAACCCATCTAGTTGCTCTATGTAGACCTCTTCTTCTAGCTCACTATTTAGGAAGGAAGATTTCACATCCATCTGATATAGCTAGAAGTTTTTGTGTGCTGTAAATGTCAAAAATAGTCTGATAGCTTCCATTCTTACCACTGGAGCATAGGTCTCTTCATAGTCAATTCCTTCCACTTGTGAGTATCCCTTACACATAAGTCTTTCCTTATTTCTCACAACTTCTTCAACTTCATTCAGTTTGTTCTAGAAAACCCACTTTGTTCCAATCACATTCTTGTTTGCAGGCCTAGGGACAAGTTCCCAAGTTTTGTTCTTCTCAATCTGCAACAATTCTTCTTTCATTGCCTTAACCCAATTCTCATCATTCCATGCTTCATTTACTATTTTAGGTTCCACCTTTGAAAGTAGATAGAGATTTACTTATTCTTCTACAACTCTGCTTCTTGTCATCACACCTTTTCTTTTGTCTCCAATAATTTGATCTTCAGAATGATCTCTTTGCACATACCTGGGAGTTTTAGGAATTCTTACCGGAGCTTCAGTTTGAGTTTCTTCTTCTTTCGGAGCAGCTTGTTTTTCAGTCTGAACTTCTTTTTCTTTGGCTTTTTCAACCTTTTCTGTATCAACAGGTTCATCTGACTCATATCCATCTAGTTGAATATCTTCATCTATGACCTTCACATTTGCACTTTCAATGATCTTTCTCAGTCTTTTGTTATAGCACCGATAAGCCTTGCTCTTAGTAGAGTACCCAAGGAATATGCCATCATCACATCTAGCATTAAACTTCCCCAATTCTTCATCCCTTCTGATGTAGCATTTGCTTCCAAAAACTTTGAAGTATTCGACAGTAGGAGTTCTACCATACCACAACTCATAAGGTGTCTTTGTTTCTTCTACTTTGATTTGCACTTTGTTCTGAATGTAGACAATAGTGTGTATTTCTTCTTTCCAGTATACTTCCATTAGGTTTGCTTCCTTGATCATTGCTCTAGTAGCTTCTTGAACAATTCTATTCTTCCTTTCAATCACTCCATTTTGTTGAGGAGTCCAGGGAGCAGACAAATGTCTCTTTATTCCATGTTCTTCACAAAAAGCATTGAACTCATTTGAAGTAAACTCACCACCTCTGTTAGATATTAAGCATTTGATTCTTAAATCCAATTCATTTTCAACCATAGCTTTGAATGCCTTGAACTTATCTAAAGCTTCTATCTTTTCTCTAAGGAAAGTAACCCAAGTCATTCTTAAAAAATCATCAATAAGAAGTATGAAATACCTTTCACCTTGTAGACTTCTTGTTCTTGTAGGACCACACAGGTTTGTATGCACCATCTCTAGAAAATTGGTAGAGGATTGTTCTTTGCTTCTGAAAGTAGCCTTTGTCATCTTCCTAAACTGGCATTCTTTGCATATAGCATTGACAGGCTTCACAATCTTGGGCAAGTCTCTTACATCTTGAACAATGCTTATTCTCACCAAATTATTGAAGTTAATGTGACACATTCTCCTATGCCATAGCCAACTTTCATCTGTCTTATCCAACAAACAACAATTTTCAGCATCTTTCAAGTGATAAACATTACCACAAGTCTTCTTACCAACAACAATTAGGGTTCTAGAGCTATTCTGTATCTTACACCCATTGTCCTTGAACACAATATTATACCCTTTGTCACACATTGTCCAACACTTAGTAGATTATGCTTTAGGCCCTTGACATAAAGAACATCACCTATATTATGCTTTCCATCAAAAGTAATAGATCCTTTTCCACAAATCTTACCAATTGCATCATCACCAAACCTAACAAGTCCATCATACTTTTCAAACTTAACAAACTTACTCTTGTCTCCTGTCATGTGATTTGAACATCCACTGTCAATGATCCATTCATCTTCCTTTTCAGTATGAAATGCAGACAACACTCTTGGACTTCCTTCCTTCAAACAACTAGCAAGATTAGCAGAAACAATTTCTTCTCTAAGTGCAATAAACAAGCATTCACTACTATTGCCATCATCAGAATTAGATTCATCATCAGTTACACCATCATCATCTCTAACATAGTAACTCTTTCTTACCATCTTTCCTTTACTTTCATTGATTTTCAAATCTTTGTCAGGGCATCTTGAAGCATAGTAACCAATTTTACCATAATTGAAGCATTTGAAAGGTAACTTACCTTTGAACTTTCCTTTTCTGCCCCTCTTTATTTTGCTTGCAAATTTTGCCTCAATCTCTGCAAAATCTTCTTCACCTGATTCCACAACATATTTCTCTAATCTAGCCTTCTTACTTTCTTCTTTGGCCTTGAAAGCAGTCTCAATTTTCACAGGGCCATCAGTAGTACCAAACTCTCTTATCTCAAAAGCAGTTAGTTTACCAAGCAACTGATCTTTTGAAATCGTACCCATATTAAGGAACTCTTCAATGGAAAATACATTGTGACTATAGGATTTGGGAAGAGTTTCTAGTATCTTATCTAAAACATCCTCATCCTTTAATTCTCCACCAAGACCCCTGATGCTGCTAACAACTTCATCAATCTTCTGTAAGTAACTTGTAATGTTCTCATCTTTAGCCATTTGCATGGATTCATATGTGGTCTTCAAGTTCTGCAACTTGGCCTTCTTGACAGATGCATCACCTTCATAGTTTTTGTTTAATTTGTCCCAAATCTCTTAGGCAGTTTCTAGATTTACAACTTTTGACATTTCAGTGTTAGATAGGGCATTTAATAGAGCATTTTTAGCTTTGTCATTATCCTCAACACCTTTGATCTCTTCTTCAGACTTTGGACCGTCTTTAGGTACTGTGTACTTATCTTTAACCATTATGCAAACATGATAACCAATAGAAATAAGATAACTTTGCATTCATACCTTCCAGTAGGCATAGTCAGATCCATCAAACTGAGGAATGTCTTTCTTGTGTGCCATCCCAGATCTGGCTTAAGCTGTTAGGCTTTCTTCAAAGGAACCTTGCTCTAATACCAATTGTTGAAAGGCACAAGACAACTGAGAGGGGGGGTGAATCAATTGTAACAAAACTTTAACTTCTTTAAACCAAAATCACTTTCACATTCACTTAATCTAACTCCTTATTATGTTATGAACATTAACCATGAATAGTAGAATCAAAACATGAACATATCAAGACCATACACACATGATCACCTAATTTTTACGTGGAAAACCTTAAATAGGGAAAAACCACGGTGAGTGTTAGCTCACAATATAATGTAGTAACAATACCAAATATCAAAAGTGGCTCACTACCCAAAAGAATGGCTCACTGCCAAAGGGTGGCTCACTACTGGGGTTGGCTCACTGCTAGGGTTGGCTCACTGCCGAGGGTGGCTCACTGCCAGGGTGAACTGATTTAGTAGCATCTACACCATGCCTGAGTTCAGTTCCATTGAAGTGCAATATATCTCCTCTTCTCTGCTCTATTTTTACACTTCACACTTATCTTCACATCTTTGCACAATCACACCTCAATCATGAATTCATTACATATATTTATGCTTATCATCAACCTTGGAAAGTACATCAAGGTCGGCATTACATTCTACAACCATTGGAACTTTCTCCAAGGTCGGCATACATACATAAATCAAATTAGGACTAGACCTAAACAAACTTGCAGGGCAAATGAATGAAGGATGAACACATCACAGCTTAGCTCGAGCCCAAATACATCCTCACACACTTGGACACGCTTCCACAATCCATGAATCACCTCCGCAACAAGTGTGATAAACCAGGTCAGCCAGAACTTATGCACATATCAATAACACTTAGAAAAATGCTTGCAAGATATTCATTGTAGCTTGTGGATCAAGAACATGCCTTCAACACATTTTGGAGACATTCATGAGAAACATAAAGTCACTTGGGAGCCAACAAATCCAACCAAAATAGATCTCACTTGAAGACAACAGATATCACTTGAAGAACATATCACAGACTGCTTCTTATCAGACACTGTCAATCTTTGCTAATCA
Source organism: Cunninghamia lanceolata (assembly GCA_027924645.1). Taxonomy (NCBI): domain Eukaryota; kingdom Viridiplantae; phylum Streptophyta; class Pinopsida; order Cupressales; family Cupressaceae; genus Cunninghamia; species Cunninghamia lanceolata. Next base: position 351,365 of record BSBN01000328.1, on the reverse strand, counting down.
CTAACTTGCCTTCCAGAGCACCAAATGACAAATCCTTTGGATTGAAGATGACTAAGGACCTTATAAGCTTAAGTCTAGAACTGCAAAGTCAAAATCCAATCCGCAGAGAAATGCGGAGCAAAACACTTTCTCCTTGTCACTCTGCAAACCTTACCAGGCACAATCTTCAAACTGGTGAATAGAACTTTTTCTGCAGAGTGATCTGGACCACCAAATTTTGGATTTAGCATCTTCAAACACTTCTCTAAATCATATCCAAATCTCATACGCTAGTCTTTACTACAGAGAAAATGTGGAACAAAATACTCAAACAATGTTCTTCAATCAATCAACAAATAGCAATATCAGAAGATACAATTGGCACCAATGACAACACAAACATGTTGACATCAATGAAAATACTAGTTAGCACATACTTGCAACACTTCTTCCATTTATTTTATCCATCCATCATCTTTGATAGCATTAGAAAAGGTTTTGGGCTCTACTTTTGATAATAAGCACAAGTTTACTTGCTCATGTGCCTTAGCAAACCTTCTCCTAGTCTGCACACCTTTATTCTTATCTCCAATGATTTGATCTACTAAATGGTTCTTTTGAACATACTTTGTTGGAGTCATATGTATCTATTTTGGTTCTTGTTCCTTTTTTTCTTTCTCTACTTGTTCTTCATCTTCAATGCATGGAAAGATACTAGATCTGAAGTCCTCTGATTCTTGTGAGGTCTGATACAAGTCTTCATCTACTTTGATATTTGTTCTTTCAATCATCTTTTTGAATCTCTTGTTGTAGCATCTATAGGCCTTGCTTCTGGTTGAGTAACCAAGAGAGATCCCTTCATCACTTCTTGAATCAAACTTTCCTTGGTCTTCTTCATCTCTTCTGATATAGCATTTGCTGCCAAAGATCTTGAAGTATCTGACAGTGGGAGGTCTTCCATACCATAGCTCATAAGGAGTATTAGTGCTATTGATCCTCAGTTGCACTCTGTTAATTATATAGACAACGGTGTGAACTGTGTCCTTACAGTACATGTCAGGAAGATCTTCATCCTTCAACATTGTCCTAGTCATCTCTTGCACAGTCCTATTATTCCTTTCCACTACCCCATTTTGCTGAGGGGTCCTAGGAGCTAAAAGATGTCTCCTAATACCATGATCTTCACAAAACTTATCAAATTTATTTGAAGTAAATTCACCTCCTCTATCAGACCTTAAACATTTGATCTTAATATCCATTTCATTCTCAACCATAGCTTTGAAAACCTTAAACTTATCAAGGGCATCTAATTTTTCACTTAAGAAAGTAACCCAAGTCATTCTAGAATAATCATCAATAAGTAACATGAAATACCTTTCACCTTGTTGATTCTTTACTTTTGTAGGGCCACATAGGTCAGTATGAATTAGCTCCAATGGCATTGAAGAAGAGTACTCCTTACTCTTGAAACTTATCTTTGTCTGCTTTCCCATTTGACATTCCTTGCACAATGTGTTTGCAGGCTTAGTTATCTTGGGCATATCTCTCACCGCATGAATAGATCTGATCTTTACCATATTATCAAAGTTGATGTGTCCCATTCTCTTGTGCTACAACTAACACTCATTAGATTGAGCCAATATGCATGTTCTTCCATTTACCTCCTTTAGATGATAGATGTCACCATATGATTTGATGCCTTCAACAACTAGTTTTTCGGACCTTGCCTTCCTGATTTCACAACCTTTGGCATGAAAGGTAAGATTGTATCCTTTACTGCACATCTGACTGACATCGAGAAGATTATACTTTAGCTCTTTGACATAGAGGACATCCTCAGTCATGTTCTTTCCATCAATGGTTATACCACCCTTTCCACAAATTTGTGCTAACTCATCACCACCAAACTTAATAGATCCACCATTCCACTTCTCAAGACTGATAAACTTCTCCTTGTCACCAGTCATATGATTGGAGCAACCACTAACAATTACCCAAGCCTTGGCTTCTTCTTTTACATGAAAGGCAGTCCATACAACCATTGATCTATCATTGTCTTGATCAGCTTGCAAGGTATCAGTCTTTACACATTTTTCAATATCATCCTTTTCATTACCAACATTCAAGGCCATGAAAAGAGTTTCATCATTTGAATCATCATGATCCTCATCTTCTAATGAAGAACTGCTCTCTATGGAATACATGCTTCTTTTGAACTTGTCCATCTTGTTACTATGCTTTGATTCTTTAAAAGGACATTTAGAAGAAAAATGACCAATCTTTCCACAATTGAAACATTTGAAGGGTAACTTAGCTCTGTATCTTCTTGTGCCTTTCTTTAAGGTTCATACAAAGTTTGCCTCCATTTCTTCAAAGTCATCATTTTGATCAATTGCTTCATCTCCTATCTTCTTACTTGCTTTGAATGCAATCTCCTCCTTGGGTAAGTGCAAGAAGATGGGGGCCAAAAAGGGGTCTTAAGTGGCCACTTTTTTTTTTCTGAAATCAGGAAATGCTGGCCTTAGATGAGAAATTGAGCATAGTTACACTCAAAATTTTAAGATGCAACAAAAACAATGTTCGTAGTGCTCCGAGTCTCCTTTCTAAACTACTTTTTTTTTGAAAATGATATAGATTAAGGGGTTCAAAAGAGGGAGCCACATAACTTGGTGTTGTTTCTATCAAAAACACATAACATAGCATGTTTTGTGGCTCCCTCAAAAGGTTAACTTCTTTTTGGTATTTTTAAAATCGCTTTAATGAGAAATTAGCTAACAGCATGTAGTTTATGCTTGAATTTTCTGATAATTTTTTAATGAATATTTAATTTTTTTACTAATTTTCAAAGTGGACACATCCTAAAAAATAGAATTTTGGCCGTGCTACCCCTATAAAAATTGAAAATTAATTGAAAATCAATTTTTTTAATATGTGTAGAACGGAGTCTAGTTTCTAAAAATGTATTTTTTTAAAAATTTCAATGAATGGTTAATTTACAATGAAAAAAAGACCAAACACTGGTTTTTGCCCAAAAACGGATGCACAAACAAAAGAAATTAAAGATGAAAGGCTTAACATTGTCAAAATGTGAAAAAATTACATCGTTAAATAGCTAAGAGAAAGCCTAACATTACCCAGGTGTTTGATTTGTCTGACCTTGAAACACGTGCAAATTTGAGGGTTAGCACAAATGAAATAATGTGAAATCTTGTAGAATATGCAAAAAAACACATCTTTGGAAACTGGGAAGGCACTCCAAGCCTTTGGGTTTGAAATCCAAAGCAAATCCCAAGCCTAAGGCTTGGGATTCCCAAAGAAAAATATAACATGCTCACATTATGTTTTGTTTTGCATTTTTTCCCTTTTCGCAAAAGTTTGCTCGATGTTTGCAATGTTTGACATAACGCGAGCGTGTTATAACACACTCGCGTTATGTCTCCCTTGGAATGTTTTATGTTCAAGGTTATTAAGCATGTATGTATTTATACTTGTATGTATGTATGCCTATATGTATGTATGTATACTTATATGTATGTATGTATATATGTATGCTTGTATGTATGTATGTATGGTTGTATGTATGTATGTATATATGTATGCATGTTTGTATGTATGTATGTATGTTGAAGGTTTAGGGTTGAGGGCTTAGGGATAAGGGATTAGGGTTTAAGGTATAGTGTCGAGGGTTAAGGGTTTAGGAATAGGGATAACATTTAGGGTTTATTGTTGAGGGATTAGGGTTTAGGGTTTAGGGTTTAGGGTTTAGGGTTGATGGATTAGGGTTGAGGGATTAAGGTTTAAGGTTGAGGGTTGAGGATTTAGGGATAGGGTTTAGAGTTTAGGGATAAGGGATTAGGGTTTAGGACCTTGAGGGATTAGGGTTTAGGGTTGAGGCTTTAGGGATAACATTTAGGGTTGAGGGATTAGGGTTGAGGGTTTAGGGATAGGGTTTAGAGTTTAGGGATAAGGGATTAGGGTTTAGGACCTGAGGGATTAGGGTTTAGGGTTGAGGCTTTAGGGATAGCCTTTAGGGTTGAGGGATTAGGGTTGAGGGTCAAGGGATTAGGGTTAAGGTAGAGTGTTAAGGGTAGAGGGATAGGGTTTAGGGTTGATGGATTAGCATTTAGGGTTGAGGGTTTAGGGATAAGGGATTAGGGTTGAAGGTATAGTGTTGAGGGTTGAGGGTTTAGGAATAGGGATAGCATTTAGGGATTAGGGTTTAGGGTTTAGGGATAAGAGATTAGGGTTGAGGGTTGAGGGATTAAGGTTTAGGGTTGAGGGATTAAGATTTAAGGTTGAGGGTTGAGGGTTGAGAGTTTAGGGATAGGGTTTAGAGTTTAGGGATAAGGGATTAGGGTTTAGGACCTTGAGGGATTAGGGTTTAGGGTTGAGGCTTTACGGATAGCATTTAGGGTTGACGGATTAGGGTCGAGTGTTTAGGGATAGGGTTTAGAGTTTAGAGATAAGGGATTAGGGTTTAGGACCTTGAGGGATTAGGGTTTAGGGTTGAGGCTTTACGAATAGCGTTTAGGGTTGAGAGATTAGGGTTGAGAATTTAGGGATAGGGTTTAGAGTTTAGGGATAAGGGATTAGGGTTTAGGACCTTGAGGGATTAGGGTTTAGGGTTGAGGCTTTACGAATAGCATTTAGGGTTGAGGGACTAGGGTTGAGGGTTTAGGGTTGAGGCTTTACAGATAGTGTTTAGGGTTGAGGGACTAGGGTTGAGGGTTTAGGGTTGAGGCTTTACAGATAGTGTTTAGGGTTGAGGGATTAGGGTTGAGGGTTTAGGGATAGGGTTTAGAGTTTAGGGATAAGGGATTAGGGTTTAGGACCTTGAGGGATTAGGGTTAAGGTAGAGTGTTAAGGGTAGAGGGATTAGGGATAGGGTTTAGGGTTGAAGGTTTAGGGTTGAGGGATTAGGGTTTAGGGTTCATGGTTTAGGGATAAGGGATGAGGGTTTAAGGTATAGTGTCAAGGGTTGAGGGTTTAGGAATAGGGATAGCATTTAGGGTTTAAGGTTAAGGGTTTAGGGATTAAGGTTTAGAGTTGAGGGATTAAGGTTTAAGATTGAGGGTTTAGGGATAGGGTTTAGAGTTTAGGGATAAGGGATTAGGGTTTAGGACCTTGAGGGATTAGGGTTTAGGGCTGAGGCTTTAAGGATAGCATTTAGGGTTGAGGGTTTACGGATAGGGTTTAGAGTTTAGGGATAAGGGATTAGGGTTTAGGACCTTGATGGATTAGGGTTTAGGGTTGAGGCTTTAGGGATAGCATTTAGGGTTGAGGGATTAGGGTTGAGGGTCGAGGTATTAGGGTTAAGGTAGAGTGTTGAGGGTAGAGGGATTAGGGATAGGGTTTAGGGTTGAAGGTTTAGGGTTGAGGGATTAGGGTTAGGGTTGAGGGTTTAGGGATAAGGGATTAGGGTTTAAGGTATAGTGTCAAGGGTTGAGTGTTCAGGAATAGGGATAGCATTTAGGGTTTAGGGTTGAGGGATTAGGATTTAGGGATAAGAGATTAGGGTTGAGGGATTAAGGTTTAGGGTTGAGGGATTAAGGTTTAAGTTTGAAGGTTGAGGGTTGAGGGTTTAGGGATAGGGTTTAGAGTTTAGGGATAAGGGATTAGGGTTTAGGACCTTGAGGGATTAGGGTTTAGGGTTGACACTTTATGGATAGAATTTAGAGTTAAGGGATTAGGGATAGGGTTTAGAGTTTAGGGATAAGGGATTAGGGTTTAGGACCTTGAGGGATTAGGGTTTAGGGTTGAGGCTTTTCAGATAGCATTTAGGGTTGAGGGTCAAGGGATTAGGGTTAAGGTAGAGTGTTGAGGGTAGAGGGATTAGGGATAGGGTTTAGGGTTGAAGGTTTAGTGTTGAGGGATTAGGGTTTAGGGTTGAGGGTTTAGGGATAAGGGATTAGGGTTTAAGGTATAGTGTCGAGGGTTTAGGAATAGGGATAATGTTTAGGGTTTAGGGTTGAGGGATTAGGGTTTAGGGTTTAGGGATAAGGGATTAGGGTTTAGGGTTGAGGGATTAAGGTTTAGGGTTGAGGGATTAAGGTTTAAGGTTGAGGGTTTAGGGGGGTGCTGCCACAATTATGGGTTACACTTTCTAGGACATCCTAATTTTTACTGAAATCACATATTTTTAGAAAATATAATGATTTAAGCCTTGAAAGGTTCCATTTAAAGGATTTTAATTGAAAAGGGTTTGATCAAACCCCCTTAGATTCAAACCCCCTTGGATAGAACCCCGCTAGTTTTAAACCATACCTATAATGGAGTCTCCTCTACAGCTATCAAAATGCTGATAAAAAACCAATTTTGATTTATCTTTTGAGTGTTGGGAATTAAGGTTTCTCAACCTTGGTAATTCCTTGCATTATTTATGTTTGTATATATTTATTAATTGCCTATGTTGTAAATAAATTGTAAATTCCATATTGTCATATTGTGGGATGTGGCACAGTGATGTGTCATCCTACATGGAATATGACAACTTGTAATTTTGTCCTCACATGAGGAGATAGGCATCCCACTTTGTGGTAGGAGCATTTTGTCATGTGTTGGCATCTTCCATGTTGTGTAAGGGAATTTTTGATCGAAATGGTTATGACGGATTCCTATGACGAAGTTATGACATGTAAGAGTCAGAAATAGAAGCATGTAAGACAGGTGAAGACATGTGTCATGAAGCATCTTTGAAAAAGGCATATTTGGGTGCCCCAAGGTGGAATATGACATGTTGTAAGAGAATATTCTATTTATAGCCTGTGTATGATAGATTCTCTTACAACTGTAAGTTGTAATGGCTATGACAGATTCTATGATGGTTGTAAGTGTCGTAAGAGCATCTGTCATAGCCCATTTTGGAAATAGGTGACCTCTTTGGGATGGGAGCTGTGGACAAGTGTCAGGCACATTCTACAATATTGACCAAGTGTCCTTAGGTGTGGGTTTTGGGCTATGAGGCCAAGTTGGACGCCCATCCCAAGATAGGTCCAATATTGCCTTGTATATTCTATATAAACAGGTGCTTGGAGAGGGAGTTGTTTCACAGGTTTACAGGTACTGTTACTCTTCTGGATTGACTCCAGACACGAGTGTCAAAGACCATTAAAGCTTGCATTGCAAGTGTATTGTAAACACCTTTCTGTTTTGATAATACATTGTGCAGGTTTCTGAGTGTGGGGTTTTTCACCCGATAAGGATTTTCCCCACCGTAAATCTTTCTCTCTTCTTCTGTCTTCTTTCTAGTTCATGTGTATTGCTGCAATATCTCGTTTACATGTTCTATGTTTCTTTAGTTGTAAGGAATAATTTGAATTTGCATAGTCCACTCCTCATTAGATTAGTGTAGGAAGCGATTTTTGCACACCTAGCTTCCTTTCAGTTGGTATCAGAGCTTGGCCAGTTTTGGTCTTAGCTGTTGGGTAGGGGTTTTTTGAGCTAATCTTAAGTTGAGTGGGATTTTGTACAAAGTATTCTAATTTCTATTACAACAAGGAGATGGCAAGCACGTCCAGAAGAATTGAAGTGGAGAAATTTAATGGCACTAATTTCAAGATGTGGAAGCTCAAGATGGAAGACATGCTTGTTGACCGAGACCTTTGGGAAACTATTACTGGAACTAAACCAGCTGCAATGCAACAAGCTGATTGGGATCTCAAGGATTAGAAGGCTAAGGGTCTCATAAGATTTAGTCTTGCTGATTCTGTGTTGCTAAATGTCCATGAGGAGAAGACTGCAACCTTGCTTTGGAAGAAGTTGGGAGATGTGTATCAAGCCAAATCCTTGGTTAATAAACTTTTTTTGAGAAAGAAGCTGTATTCTCTTCAAATAGAGGATGAAGGATCTGTTGCTAAACATATAAATGCTTTTAATATGCTGGTTGCACAGTTGACATCTATTGGTGTAAAGATGGAGGAGGAGGATCGGTGTATGACCCTACTTTGTTCTTTGCCGGACTCGTGGGATCACCTAGTCATGGCTATTGGAAGCACCACATCCACATTCAAGATGGAAGATGTGGTATCTACATTGTTATCTAAAGAGATGCAGAGGAAGTCTTCTGATGCAGCCAAAGAGGCTCTTGCAGTTCATGGAAGACCCAAGGAGAAAGGGAAAAAGAAGGACAAGAAAGCTGAGAAGGGTAGATCCAAATCCCGTGGGAGATCCAAATCTCTTGGAAAGTCCAAGGCTATCTGTTGGAACTATGGTAAATCTAGGCATTTCTGAAAGGAATGCAAAGAGGAGGAGAAGAAGAAGAAAGCTCCTGATTTAGATTCTGAAAAATCACAAAATGATGGTGATGCTTTCATCAGAACCCTGGCAACCCATGCATCTGATGATGTGTGGCTGATCAACTCTGGTGTATCATTCCACATGACCTCACATTGAGATTGGTTCACTAAATATGAGGAGTTCAATGGTGGAAAGGTGTACTTGGGTGACGACTCTCATCTGAAGATCGTTGGTCGTGGAAGAGTCTCTATCTGATTCCCTGATGGTCAAGTGAAGGGGATCTCTAGGGTTATGCATATCCTAGGCTTAGCACGGAACCTACTCTCTATAAGTAGTTTGAATGATGAAGGTGTACAAGTTGTCTTTTCGAAAGAAGGATGCAAGATGACTAGAGGAGCTATGGTGCTTGCTAAGGGTACTAGGAGAGGTACTCTGTTTAAGCTGAAGGCATGCATTTCACAATGCAATAGTTCTTCTTACTCAAAGAAGAGGGCAGCAGTCACTTCATCCCCACCATCTGAACAAGCAGTTAAGAGATCTGTTGTTTCTAGTTCTGATGTTTGTAATCATGCCTTGGAAGTTAAACTTCTTGTTGAAAAGACAATGTTATGGCATAAGAGATTTGACCACATTGGTGAGAAGGGTCTGTGTACCCTGAAAAATAAAAACCTTGTTGAGGGGTTAGAAGATTGTAATCTTGAGTACGACTTTTGCGAACATTGCATATATGGGAAACAAAACTGTGTTAAGTTTTATTCGAGTTCTCACAAGTCTTCTGGTGTGTTGGACCTTGTTCATTCTAATGTATTTGGTCCTGTTAATGTTCCTTCGTTATCAAAATCTATATATTTTGTATCTTTCATAGATGACTATAGTAGAAGAACATGGATTTATTTTCTCAGAAGCAAATCTGAAGTCTATAGTAAGTTTAAGGAGTTCAAGGCCTTTGCTAAAAATTAGACTAGTAAAAAGATTAAGTGTTTGAGAACTGACAACGGTGGTGAGTTTTGTTCTACAGAATTTGATAAATATTGCAAGGAACTTGGGATTGAAAGACATAAGACAACTCCATACACCTCACAACAAAATGGAGTTACAGAGAGGATGAAAATGACACTGATGGAGAAGGCTAGGAGTATGCTTAGTGGAGCTGGCCTAGAACAAAAGTTTTGGGCTAAAGTTGTTGCCACTGCTTGCTATCTTGTTAATAGATCTCCTACATCATCTCTTGTTGGAAAGACACCCATGGAGGTGTGGTCTAGTAGAAAGCCTTCAATAAGGCATCTTCATGTTTTTGGTTGTGAGGCATATGCACATGTGCCTAGGGAGAAGCGGTCAAAATTGGAAAACAAGGTTGTTAAGTGTATCTTCATTGGCTATGGTGTCAGTGTGAAAGGATACAAGCTTTGGGACCTTGTGGCTGAAAAGTGTTGTATAGGAGAAGTGTCATCTTCAAAGAGCTTACACCTTCTTCCATTGTTTTACAGCCAGAAGAAAAAGAAAAGAAAGAGGATGTTGTTCGGTTTCCTCTTACCCCTGAGAAGACTGAACAAAAAGATATTGTTGGACCTAATGATGAGGAGAGCTCTAGCATCTCTGAAAGCTCAGATGAAGAACCTGAACCTGAACCTCAGCTCTTGAGGAGGTCTACATGGATAAGAAAGCAACCTGAAAGGTTTGGTTTTACATTGCTTGATTCTAGTCGTGCTTTTTCTTATCTTACTAACAATGATGAACCTAGAACTATATTAGAGGCCGTGGAGGATGAAATGGCTTCTTTGGAAAAGAATCAAACTTGGGACTTGGTGCCTTTGCTTCCTGGACAGAAACTTGTTGGATGCAAATGGGTGTTCAAGAAGAAATTTGGTGCAGATGGCAGTGTTGAGAAGTATAAGGCTAGATTGGTTGTGAAGGGGTATTCACAAGTGGAGGGTATAGATTATGGTGAGATCTTCTCTCCCATTGCAAAGCTGACATCCATTCGATTCCTGTTGTCTCTCGCAACAATTTATGACTTGGAGGTAGAACAGATGGATATGAAAACAACTTTCCTTCATGATGATTTGGAAGAAGAAATCTACATGTCACAGCTAGAGCATTACATGGTGAAAGGTAAAGAAAATTTGGTTTGCAAACTTAAGAAGTCTTTGTATGGTTTGAAGCAATCCCCTAGGAGATGGTACTTGAAGTTTGATGCCTTTACGTTGTCAATTGGATTTGTGAGATCAAAATCAGATCACTGTGTGTATTATAAGTTTGATGGTGATCGTATTCTCATTGTTGCACTGTATGTTGATGATATGTTGCTCATTGGGAAGGGTAAGAATATGATTTCTGATTTTAAATCTTAGTTGTTAGCACAATTTGAAATGAAAGATTTAGGGGCATTCAGGTACATTCTAGGAATGGAAATCAGAAGAGACAGAACCAACAGAAAACTTTAGTTAAGCCAGAGTAAGTATGTGAAGACCATGTTGGACAGGTTCAACATGGCAGATTGTAGACCATTGTGTGTTCCCGTTTCTTTAGGGACAAAGTTGTCTGTTGAGGATTGTCCAAAATCTCCTAGTGAGGTGGAGGACATGAGTAGAGTACCTTATGCTAGTGCTATTGGCAACTTGATGTATGCTATGGTCTGTACAAGACTAGACATTGCCCAAGTAGTGGGAGTCCTTAGTCAATTCATGGCTAATCTTGGATGAGTTCATTGGGATGCAGTTAAGTGAGTGTTCAGATATTTGAGGGGTACTTCAGAATTTTCCATATGCTATCATGGTAATGTTTCAGGACCTCTGTATTCTGTTGATATTCGTGGATTTGTGGATTTAGATACCAGTTCTTATGTGTTTACACTATTTGGTGGTGCTATTAGTTGGATGAGTAAGCGACAACTTGTTGTTGCTTTGTCCATGACAAATGTTGAGTATATGGTAGCAACTCATTCTTGTAAGGAAGCCATTTGGCTTAAGAGATTGTGTTCCGATATTGGTGTTGATGCAGGTCAGATCACGATCAGTTGTGACAGTTAGAGTGCAATTTACCTTGCAAAGAATCTAACTTTCCATGCTAGAACAAAGCACATTGATGTTCAGTTTCACTTCATACGAGACATGGTTGAGGATGGAAAGGTAAATTTGGAGAAGGTAGATACTTTGAAGAATGTTGCAAATGCATTGACAAAACCAGTGGGCACAAAGAAGTTCAGATGGTGTTCAGAGCTATGGGCCTCTCGGCCTATATCAGTTAAACCCTGTTATTCTATTGGCTCTTACAAGGTGTTCGACAAGTGGGGGAATGTTGGGAATTAAGGTGTTTAAACCTTGGTAATTCCTTATATTATTTATGTTTGTATATATTTATTAATTGCTTATGTTGTAAATAAATTGTAAATTCCATATTGTCATATTGTGGGATGTGGCACGATGATGTGTCATCCTACATGGAATATGACAACTTACAATTTTGTCCTCACATGAGGAGATAGGCGTCCCACTTTGTGGTAGGAGCATTTTGCCATGTGTCGGCATCTTCCATGTTGTGTAAGGGAATGTTTGACCTAAACAGTTATGACGGATTCCTATGACGAAGTTATGACATGTAAGAGTCAGAAATAAAAACATGTAAGATAGGTGAAGACATGTGTCATGAAGCATCTTTGAAAAAGGCATATTTGGGCACCCCAAGGTGGACTATGACATGTTGTAAGAGAATATTCTATTTATAGCCTGTGTATGATAGATTCTCTTAGAGCTGTAAGTTGTAACCGCTGTGACAGATTCTATGATGGTCGTAAGTGTCGTAAGAGCATCTGTCATAGCCTATTTTGGAAATAGGTGACCTTTTTGGGATGGGAGCTGTGGACAAGTGTCAGGCCCATTCTACAATGTTGACCAAGTGTCCTTAGGCATGGGTTTTGGGCCATGAGGCTAAGTTGGATGCCCATCCCAAGATAGGTCCAATATTGCCTTATATATTCTATATAAACAGGTGCTTGGAGAGGGAGTTGTATCATAGGTTTATAGGTACTGTTACTTTACCAGATTGACTCCAGACATCAGTGTCAAAGACCATTGAAGCTTGCATTGCAAGTGTATTGTAAACACCTTTATGTTTTGATAATACATTGTGCAGGTTTCTGAGTGTGAGGTTTTTCACCCAATAAGGGTTTTTCCCACCGTAAATCTTTGTCTCTCGTCTTCTGTCTTCTTTTTGGTTCATGTGTATTGCTGCAATATCTCATTTACATGTTCTATGTTGCTGTAGTTGTAAGGAATAATTTGAATTTGCATAGTCCTCTCCTCATTAGATTAGTGTAGGAAGTGATTTCCGCACACCTAGCTTCCTTTCATTGAGGGATCAAATGAATTCATTTAAAATTTATGCTTTGTAAGTATGTAGTCCTTATTATAAGCTTCCCAAAAAATATAATTTTAAATATATTTAATTTGATTATTATATATTTTTTTAATTTCTTGTGAATGTATGTTTTTCACTGAACATCAAGTTCTCTATTCTACACACATGGAAAATTAGTACATTACTAAACAAAAATTCTAAAAAATATCTATGCACTAGGTATTGATGTCCTTGTTTCAACAAAAGAAAAAAATTGAATTTCGTTACATATAGAAAAAGTTATGTTTTATGGAATACGCCTATGTCTAAATTATAATTGCTTTGACTTTAAAAATTAATTAAAAAATATATATTCAACAAAACATTATGAAACCAAATGTATACACTATATATCGGTGTTACCAATCTAAATTAAAAAGAATCATAATTTTATCCTTTGTAGAAAAAAAGTTATGTGCTACGGAGTACACATCACTTTAAAAAAATGTTGTTTACTATTAAAAACTAGTTATCAAAGGAGATGCAAAAAAATTTACAATTTAACTCCAATTTTTTTAAAAAAATATATTTAGAATCTACAAAAAAAATATAACAAATCACTAGTTCGCATCATCTTCAAATTCCTAATGGTTTAGCAGCTATAGGTGTCAGAATGTGAAGATTTAGTTCAAAATATTGATTTCATTGTCAAGTTTGGCCAAAAAGTGCAACCCATTATTGTGGGATGACCCAGGGATAGGGTTTAGAGTTTAGGGATAAGGGATTAGGGTTTAGGACCTTGAGGGGTTAGGGTTTAGGGTTTAGGGATTATGGTTTAGGAATAAGGAATTAGGGTTGAGGGTTGAGGGATTAAGGTTTAGGGTTGAGGGATTAAGGTTTAAGGTTGAGGGAGAGGTAGAGAGGTGAGGGGGAGAGATAGATAAGAGGTAGAGAGGAGACGAGGAGACATAGAGAGGTGAGAGATAGAAGAAATACATGGAGAAATGAATAATATGGATTTTTCTATAGTAGACCAAAACGTGAGCGCATTATAATGCGAGCGTGTTATAACGCGAGAACATTTTGGATTGCTATAGAAATGGTAAAAAGACTTGGACCCCCGTGATCCAGGCCCACATACTTTATTTTCTTATTAGTGATTATTGCACGCATTGTACGGAGTTCGTGCAAGGTTGCTTTCAGGTGTTCTACAATGATTTGGCTAGAAGGGGCATATCATTCAGTCAACATATCATATGGTTGGATAACTGTGTATCACAATTCAAGAACTCACAGAATTTCTATTGGCTGAGCAGGAGGCATAATATTACAGGTGTTCAACATATGTGGAACTTTTGTGAGGCCAGGCATGGAAAGAGCCATAGCACGAGAAGAGTTAAAGTATAAAGAAAATGTAGAGTTGATAAATGTAAAATCAATCGTCAAGTGGTGTAATGCTTTGATGGGTCCAGGTAATGAAGATAAGTCTTTAGTTCATAGATTTTTTTGGTTGATAAATGATACTAACATTGCACCATATGAGGACTGTTGTACACTGACAGGATCAAGCAAGCTACACTCTTTCAGAAGCTCAATTGCAGGTTCATGGGGTATCCATACGTGAAAGATGGCATGCTTTTGTTCTTCATGTACAATTCAAGCCTGGGATGAGTGCGAGTCAAAGGAGTGGGTTGACGAATGGTGGTTAAGTTATCTTAACCCACTGACACGCATCGACCCCCGATAGCACTGGAACTGACAGAGATGGAATCATCAGTTGACTTTGACCACATATCAGATCTAGTTCAACCAGGTAACATATCTACTTGCATAGTTTTTGAAATTCCTAATGTTATCTTACTTTGTAGCGTTTTTGTAATTTTGACTAATTTCATCTAATTTGCTACACATATCAATGTAGGGCATGTTTATGCAGTTATTGCAGATGAAGATAATGAAGAGGGAACATATTATTACTTGTGTCATTGTGTTGAGGACAAAACAAAATTGGAGGCCCCAGTTACAGATGGAGAAAACATCCAATACCCTATAGGCTCAGTGGTTGTTACTGGAATATGGCTTAGAAGGTACCCACATAAGAGTATTAATGTTTGGTTGTTTTAGGACTTTGACACACATCGGAAGATTCCTCATTACTCGAACCTTGTTGTGGCATCCAATGTTCATTTGATACAATTTCGGGGTAGACCTTTGGACAAGACCTTGTGGAAGGTGCGTGAGTCTGACCATGAGGCAATACTTGACACAATAAAGAGTAGAGCAGACCCAGATGGTTCATTGGATTGATTTGTAGGTATTCATATTGATTTTGTAAAGTCATGTTACATTGATTTGTAAGTATGCACATTAATTTGTAACTTTACATAGGTTTGTCTTTTTTTTTATTTGCTACTGCATTTTTACACATATACAGTGAATATTGTGATGAATATGTTTGTCATTGATGTCAAAGTGCTTGGATGCTAGTAATTGAGTAAGGAATGCATAATTGTGTAGATCTATTGGTTGTCTATTGTTTGATGATACCATTATGCTTTCAGGATATGTTGTTGGGTTTTGTGATATAAAGACACTTGCTTCTTCATAGAGTATGTGATGTGATGCACATAGTTGTAGTGCTTCAAGACAAGGCATGAACTTGAATAGTGAAAATCTCACTCAAGCAGTGGTATGAACTTGACAAGCAGTGGTATGAACTTGATTTGTTTGCTATGGTATACATTTGATGTTTGCATCATCATCATGTTATACTTCATGGGGTTAGATCTAAGTGATGGATGAAGTTGATCCTTATTGGTCTTAATCCTATTCTCTCATGTTTCACTCATGTCATATGAAGATTCATGTCACAGGGTTTGGATGTTAGTTCATAACATTCATGTTTATCATGTTACAATAGTAGGACATAGTTTCTTATGTCATTGGTTCATGCCATTGGATCATTGGATTTGGTTGTGGTTCTTCATCATAACATGTCATGCTTTTAGGATTTGGATTGGGTTGTGGTTCTTCCTCATGACAGGAGTTTGTTCATGTCTTCATGCTTCTTTGTGCTCCATGTCTTCAGTGTTCTTAGTGTCTTCATGTGCCATAGATTTCTTCAGTATCCTCATGATGTTGATGTTGATCACAAAATATGGTGTTAAGGTAATGTTGATATTGATTGATGAGTTGTGGTTGTTGTTGGAAGTTTTGGAAGTCTAAAGGATATCACAGTGGTAGTGTTTATATCACAGCTGTAGAGATTTAAAAATTCAAAACTAGTTAGGGTTTTTAAGTTAAAGTTATTAGCTATGTTTTAAACCCTAAGTGTACTGTCTTTACAAACCTAGTTTGGTAAGTTTTGTTTGTGTTATACTTTCTATTTAATTTGTCTCAGATAACCTTCTATATTATTCATCTGGTCTTTAGCACTTAGGTTGTATTATGTTTAGGGTTATCTAGTCCTCAAACTCCTAAAAACCCTAGTCTTTACTTTGTTCTAAAATCTAAGTTACTACCTTACACCCGTACCAATGATATCCCTGAAGAGTCTAAAGTACAAAAAGGCAACAATCTTTGGCAAGATGTTACTCAGAAACCATGACACTTAGAAACATTCTGTCTAAGGCAATGCGATCTCATAGAACCTCTCTACAATAACCTCTCTCATTTTTTGATATCTCTAAGACGTTTGCCCGTGGTGAAAGGTTTTCTGCTGCCCCAAAAATCGTCAGATGGACGTAGTGTAAAGTTGCAAAGGGGTGTAACTTTCATCTTGCTCCTGATGTGACCAAACTGATAGTTACAATGCATTCAGATGATTACGTTTAGGCTAGGCATGGTCTTGTTTTGCACCCAAACATGCCGAAACAATTCGAGCTACATTGTACTCGCGATATCCCTGAAGAGTCCAAAGTGCAAAAAGGCAGCAATCTTTGACGAGCTATTACTCAGAAACTATGACACTTAGAAACATTCCGTCTGAGGAAACACAATCATGTATAACCCCTCTACAATAACCTCTCTCAGTTTTTGATATCTCTGAGGCATTTGCCCGTGGTGAAATATTTTCTGCTGCCCCAAAAATCATCAGAAGGAGGTAGTGTAAAGTTGTAAAGGGCTGTAACTTTTGTCCTGCTCCTGATGCAACCAAACTGATAGTTCCAATGCATCTAGATGGGTACATTTAGGCTAGGCATGGTCCTATTTTGCACCCAAACATGACAAAACAGTTTGAGGTACATTGTACCAACGATATCCCTGAAGAGTCAAAAGTGCAAAAAGGTAGAAATCTTTGACGAGCTGTTACTCAGAAACCATGTCACTTAGAATCATTCCATCTAAGGCTACAAGATCAAGTAGGATTCCTCTACAATAACCTCTCTCAGTTTTTGATATCTTTGAGGCATTTACCCATGGTGAAAGGTTTTCTTCTGTCCCAAAAATCTTCAGAAGGAGGTAGTGTAAAGTTGCAAAGGGGTGTAACTTTCATCCTGCTCCTGATGCGACCAAACTGACAGTTCCAACGCATCCAAATGGGTACATTTAGGCTAGGCATGGTTTTGTTTTGCACCCAAACATGCTGAAACAGTTTGAGCTACATTGTACTGACGATATCCTTGAAGAGTCCAAAGTGCAAAAAAATAGCAATCTTTGACAAGGTGTTACTTGGAAACCATGACACTTAGAAACATTCCATTTGAGGCAACGCGATCATGTAGAACCCCTCTACAATAACCTCTCTCAGTTTTTTATATATTTGAGGCGTTTGCCCATGGTGAAAGGTTTTCTGCTACTCCAAAAATTGTCAGAAGGAGGTAGTGTAAAGTTGCAAAGGGGTGTAACTTTTGTCCTGCTCCTGATGCAACTAAAATAACAGTTCCAACACGTCTGTATGGGTACGTTTAGGCTAGGCATGGTCCTGTTTTGCACCCAAACATGTCGAAACAATTCAAGCTACATTGTACCAGCGATATCCCTGAAGAGTCTAAAGTGCAAAAAGGTAGAAATCTTTGACGAGTTGTTACTTGGAAACCATGACACTTAGAAACATTCTGTCTAAGACAACATGATCATGTAGAACCCCTCTACAATAACCTCTCTTGGTTTTTGATATCTTTGAGCTATTTGCTCGTGGTGAAAGGTTTTCTGCTGCCCCAAAAATTGTCAGAAGGAGGTAGTGTAAAGTTGTAAAGCGGTGTAACTTTCATCCTGCTCCTGATGCAACCAAACTGACAGTTCCAACGCATCTATATGGGTATGTTTAGGCTAGGCATGGTCCTTTTTTGCACCCAAACATGCCGAAATAGTTCGAGCTACATTGTACCAACGATATCCCTGAAGAGTCTAAAGTGCAAAAAGGCAGCAATCTTTGACGAGCTGTTACTCAGAAACAGTGTCACTTAGAAACATTTCATCTGAGGCTATGGGATCACGTAGGGTCCCTATATAATAAACTCTCTCATTTTTATATCTCTGAGGCATTTGCCCATGGTGAAAGTTTTTCTGCTACCCCAAAAATGGTCAGATGCATATAGTGTAAAGTTGCAAAGGGGTGTAACTTTCATTCCGCTCCTCGTGCGACCAAACTAGTTGTTCCAATGCATTAGGATGGGCACATTTAGGCTAGGCATGGTCTTGTTTCGTACCCAAACATGCCGAAACAGTCTAAGCTACATTGTACCAGTGATATCCTCACACATTGCCTTTGCTATAACTGTTATAGTCTTCACATGTCAACATGCATCTTATGGCTATTAACATACTTGTTCTAGTAGTCAACATAGTCAACCCTCATCTTCTTCCACCTTTAGGTCACTATGTTATTAGGCTTGAAACTAGACTTCTGTGATATTTAAAACCCTCTACACTTCATGGCTCTATCATTATGTAATGATCTACACTATCATTATGTAATGATCTACACTGCACCTATCTTTCTTATCATATTTCATAGCAATCTTGCAAAGAGTTGGGGTAGCGATATGCAACCTTTTGTGAGATCAATACAATATCATAACAAGGCTTTCAAGCTTAACAAGTTTTTGGGTAGGGAATTGTTTTATGGAATTAGAGTCAAATTGGTAAATGTGATGACATGATACATATTAACATGGTGAGATGCAAAGTATACATTTATAATATTAACCACATTCTCAAAGGATTGCTGATGACTTATGGAAGCCTATAGCCCCAACATTATGTTGCATACTCAAATTAGGTAAGACTCAAGATACTCTCATAACCTCACCTTACATGCAAGAGGAATTACATTTAACAACCACAATGATCATCAGGTGCTCATAAGCATATGATTTTGACTATCTTATTCAAGACAACAAACACATTCTTTGCATCCAAAAATGGTATAATAACAAGGAATTAAGAAATATTTTCAATTGAGCAACTCATAAAGAATATGGATTAGCATACCAAGGAGCAACCATAAGAACATCCCTTTGGAACATAGGGAATTGCAAATATCTATGTTACAACAATCAACCTCTTTTCAATATACCAACATGAGATATTTTTAGAGTATTATTTTGGTTATAAGATGCACCCAAATTGGGCTAGCAAGACCAAATCATGGTATTATCATGCCTTTTGGTCACTAAAATAAAACAATAAGCACAAATATGTTTCACAAGAGTTCGACAACATATAATGCAATAATTACAAAACTACTAAAAAAAGATGCATTGAAATAGCTAAAAAAATATGGTTTCATTTATGTAAAATGGGATTGCCAGGGAAAACCATAGAAGGTGTTTTTATACATTTATTTCAGTCCCCATATAGTCCTCTACAACAATATTAAAACTTAAGCATATACACTCAAAATAAAATCATTTTACAAGCTCTAACACAAGTCCTTCATGAATTTAATGGCCATAAAGGCCAGGCTAAAATGAGTGTAGAGACCATTTAGACTCACAAGGTATGGGGGTGTCCCATGCTAAAATTAACATATAAATATTATTGCAATATCCCCTTGGTCACTTGAAAAATTAGATAGAGTTGTTTGTGAAACTATGAGACATGATCCTTAGTGTTGTGCAAATGACACATGATCCAAAGGATTGTGTAAGATTTATAGGGTGTCTTTTGAGTTGCACAAAATGATTCCTATCACTATGTGAATTATGCATGGTGCAAGGAACCATGAACTTTGTGTTGGATCAAGTGGCATTGTTTAGGTGGCACATGATGCAAGGACTTATGCACGAGGTTGTACATTGCTATGTGAGTGACTAAGGCTAACATGCAAGCTTGTGCAATAGCATGTAGATCATGATGTGAACAAAAAAACTTGCTTTCCATTTATCCATTTAACCAATCTTTCTTTCTCTATTTTCTCGAGCATGTCTAGTTTTGAGAGACTAAAACTTTCAACCCAAAACTCAAATTCTCTTATCATCAAATAGGATGAATTCTTTGACAATTAAACTTTCAAACCTAGAGGCATACAAAAAGGATCTACATTGCACCTATCCATATTACATAATGATCAACAAAAATGATTTGTATTAACCAAATATACATATAGGCATACATCAATATCTATCGATATAAGTATAACATATATACAAAATAGCCATATAGGCTTACAAGAATGCCATATAGGCATACAATGTCAACTTTATGCAATACAAAATATATGTCCACAAATGCCATATAGGCATACAACAAAGGAACACAATAAAAAGTCATTTCCCTTTGTCCGGTGAAGAGAATAGATCACGGGCAACCTTTGATCTTCAAGGGGATGGAGACACATATGAGGGTGGTCTACTACGAACCTAAGGGTTGCTCCTCCTATTTAGTTGTTCATGGATTTGTAGTTGTTACAATAAAAAGTATAGACATTAATATATAGAAATTACATTATAAAAATGAAACATTTAACAAAATAATCACTTACCACTATCCAAAAATCTGTCTCCTCATTTGTCTCAGTACCGGGATTAGGTTGTGGTGATGTCATGTCCTATAGAAACCATCTAGATAGAAATTAAACTTCAAATCAATAATCATTTGATTTTTAAAAAATAAACAACTATAATAATGAATGTAATTTGAAATTTACTAATCTGCCTCATACCCCCATCAAAGGCATGGAGCTATGAATCGCAGAGGACACACCATGCTCCATTGCCCTATGAACATTAGGAGGTGTCTCCGTAGCCTACATCATCTAAAAATAAAACAACATTATTCAATTACAAAAACTATAATACACACACATTCACCTAAACATGGAAGTACACACAATACAACACACAAGTCACATGGAAATATACAAATTAGATGAAGATTTGTGACTATTGTCTGGTATAAGGGTCAACAAAGGAGGGACCATAGTAGCATCAAATTTTAGGTTTAAGAAGTTAGAGAGGGAGTGAAGGTGTTAGTTTAGGTTTAGGTTGGTGGTAGGTTGGGGTAGGGTTGTGCTCATTTTTTTTTGTTTGGTAGTCATGGAGGTAGGACAATGCCTAAGATAGAGTTTGTGGGTTTATGGGACAATGCCTAAACTAGAAATCACATAGACATTAGGTAAGTTTATGGGTTTACAGGGAGGAGGAATATCAAGAGTTTGTGGGATAATAGGAGGGAGGAAAGATACTAGATAGGAGAAGAAAAGCCTTATTTTAAAAATTTCTTATCATTTTATTTGTCTCGAGGTTTGTCAGGGGGTGGGTTGGAAGCAAACTAGGTCTGGGATGTCTGGTATGGGAATATTAGGAAATAGGTAGGGTAGATATGGGTTGGTTAGTAGGTTGGGTGTAGTGTTGGGGAAGTTTCTTAGGCCTACTTTTAGAAGTGGATGGGGAAAGGTCCTACACTTTTTCTTTTACTTTATCTTGGAGGGGTGTTAGAGGGGAGATAGAAGTCAATGAGGAAGGTGAAGTAGTAATAGGTGGATATGAATAGGTGAAGTAATAGAAAGAGGTTGTGGGGTTGGGGAAACAATCCATTTAGAGGCATAAGATAGGTAAAGGTGAAAGAGGGAATTGGTATGAGGTTGAGGTGGACCAGAAGGGGTTGACAAAAAATAATCTAAGGAGAAGTGTCTTAAGGTAACAACTGGTTGGTATGGGCTATGAGAAATGGTGAAGACATTACCATCATGGGAAATTTTAGAGTCAACAAAGGAGGGACCTAGATGATGTTGGAGTTAATCATATGCTATATAAGATGTCATAGGCTCATACCCCTCTTTGGTGTCATGTCCTAGGGTCTAATTGGTGGTAATTGGATGAGTTTATTAGAGAGAATTTGTCGAAGAATAGTGTGGAGGGGATTAACAAGCTTTGGTAGACATGTATAGAAAATGTGGTAGCATAGACAAGGCAATGATCTATTTGAAAAGATGCCTCAAAGAAATGTGGTCTCATGGTGATGTCCTTGTCTATGCATCTACTTGTCATGGCATTCCATGAGACCACATTTCTTTGAGGCATTTTTTCAAATAACTATATTGTAATTGAAATTTTGTCATCTATCAACATCTAGTTAGTTATGCAATGTCTAGTAATGCTTTTGAGTTTGAAAGATGTGCAATGAAATGTAACCAATGATATGAATATAAAATACAAAAATCTAGTAAGTACAATTCATTAATTAAACTATTTATTTTATTACCTCCGTGAAACTTTGAAGTCCACCACCACTGGCAGGTGTTTCCGTGAAATCTCCAATATTAACCTATTCAACATCCAAAATTAGATATTAGAATACCATTCATATAATGATGCTATTCACATGTAATATTTATAATTATTTACTAGTTACATACCCTGACAATAGATGTCATAGTGTAATATGCAGGTGGAGAACCGCTAAAAACTGCATCAATGCTATGACCCTGAAATTTCATTAAAATCATCAAACTAAATTAGTTAATCTTGCATTTCAAAAATAAAATTTAATAAATTAAATTCAATGAACTTGCTAAGATTCACCTGAGTATCAAGGCTGAAAGTCTCACTTAGGAGGGCATCTATCATCACCATATACTTAGCTGCAAATGTAGCTTGCACACCTGCATCTTGACTATCCGTGGGGTCATAACCACAAGCTGACCCGCAAGCCTGACAAGTATGGGGTGGAACCCTACTCAAACTCTCCCTCGGTCCACACTTGTGCTACAGGACTGGCATGCTCTATGATGCTCTGGGTCAAGGCACTAATGGACTGAAGTGTCTTGACCTCAACACTCTCCTTCACAACAAAAGGGATAGACATGTGCTCATGGGCTGGTTTGGTGAGTGCTCGTCTTGCTGGCCGCTATGGGTCAACACGTGCCCTTGGTCTATCCTGTGTTGACCCCCCACCTTTACTCTGGAACTCCCGCATATCAAAATAATTTGGCACTTTATTTTTGACAAACTTGTAGTAGAGTTTCCTCAAAAAATATTGCGGGACCTCATTATTGTTGCATGGAGGATGGTCAAAAACCATCCACCTCCTCTACCCTAAATTATCCCTTATCGCTTGGTTGTTGCACCAATGGATATGGAACCTCTTGCATGTAAGGGGTAGAGGTTGATTTGTTCGTGGGTATGTGAAAATAGAACACAAGTCCAATTTTGTAATTTGTTCATTTTTAACTTGTTCATAGGACAACTTATCTGCATAGAACTCTCTAAATTCTGTCCTCTTTTCTGACCAACTAGAGATTTGCTTGCTAATTGAATCTACATTTGATAACATAGATTCAAGAGATTGAGCAAGCGTGGATCTATGCAAGGTTGAAGTTGCAGGTTCCTTCAACCTTCCAATTATATCCTCAATTTGTTTTTTATTGTTTTCAATTTGCCCCATTATATTTTCTTGTGTTCTAGGGGCATATTGAGGAATGGATGGAGGTGTTTTTTGTTGGGGTTGTTCTTCAACATGTATTTGCTGTTCAGGTGATGGAGGATTTTGTGGATTTTCAGGAAGAGGAGGAGGTGCATTATCAATTCCTGTAAATTAAATAAATTTACATCAAAAAACTATTTGAACCTACCTATTTAGCAACAAATTCACACAAGAAAGAAAATAGAACTTACTCCTTCGGCCTCCCCAACGTCATGGTGGCATTTTGATGATGAATCAATGAAAAATTGTTGATGATATGCCCTTTGATAACACGAGCGCGCTCTCCTTTGTCTCCAAGCCACGAGTTTGCTGTGAAATGTTGTGAAATAATGAAATGAAACACAGGTTTTTTTATATAGCAGAGCATAATGCGCTCATGTTATAACACAAGCATGTTATGGCTTGTTGTTGATGAGCCTTAGGCTTGACATCACGAAGCCATAACGCGAGTGTGTTGTAGAATTATGGTTTAAACTTTTTTAAAGAAAAGTTGGCCACTTTGGACTTGCCCTCTTCGGAATGCCTTTGTCAAATTCTCTTGTTTCAACGGCTGTGAGAGAGCCAAAAAATTAATCTACTATATATGTATCCAAATCTTGGGTCTCCTCAATAGTAGATACCTTATGACTGTAAGATTTGGGAAGAGTTCTCAATACCTTCTTGACAATTTCATCTTCTTTCACTTCACTACCAAGACCTGTGATGCCTTTAACTATTTCATCCATTCGGAGCATATAACTAGCAATGTCTTCATCTTCTATCATTCTTAGGGTATCAAATTCACTCTTGAAGATTTGTATCTTGGCTTGCTTCACTTTACTATCTTCTTCATAAATGCTTTCTAGTTTTACCCAGACATCCTTAACAGATTTGCAACTCATTACCTTTAGAAGTTCTGTATCCTCCAATCCACTCATGATAATACTCTTTTCCTTTGCATTATTATCATACAACTTAATCTCATCATCATCTATAGGCTCAGAATCAGGAGCAGTGTAACCCTTCACAACAGCTTGCCATACACCAAACCCTATAGAAGACATATAGTTTTCCATCCTTAGCTTCCAAAAGGAATAATTTGTTCCATCAAACATAAGTACCTTTTGAGATCCATTAGGAGCCATCTCAAACCTTCCCCAAGTGGTTAAGCTTTTTCTGAGTAACTTGGCTCTGATACCAATTGTTGAACACACCAGGATACTGAGAGGGGGGGTGAATCAACATCTAATCAAACTTTAAATTCTCTAGGGAAGATTAAAACTTAAGCATTACAGAATCAACATAATCATGAAAGATTAATAGAATGCACATCAACACATAACACCAGATATACATGGAAAACCCAAGAAGGGAAAAACCGCAGTGAGGATTAAATCACAATATATGAAGCTCAAAATTACAACTTTGTTTTAGGGCTACAACCCAAGGAAGCTACTACTCATGGTAGAAAATTTTGATTCAGGGTCACTCCAAAGGAAACTAAAACTCCCTTTAGACTTTGTTTTAGGGTCACTCCCAAGGAAGAAACTACTCCCTGAACTAAGAACAAACTCAGAAAAGATTACAGTATGACAATCCTTCTATTGCCTTAAAATTGACATTGAATCTCACACCTTTGATGATTGCAATTATGCTTCTCCTGATGATTGGATCAATTAGGCACACACTTCACTTTCCTCTTGTCATAAAAATGTCTTCAAGATGAATCAGGACATCTTCTAACACATCTTCTCTTTCTCCTATAGTCAGACATCACAATGCATATGATTCTCATATTCTGCTCTTCACACTTTCATATTTTCATTTTTGCAATCACAACTCACCTAGACCAGCTAGGTTTGCAATATAGACATGAAATTACATTGATTTCATTACAAGTTGGCCAATACAATAAGGATATTACATTTTACAAGTCAGCCAGAGATCACACAAAATGAAACATGCATAAGGAAAGCCCTATCATGAACTACACACTACTCCATAAAGAAACAAACACCTTACGGACCCCAAAACATGCTTAGTCTAGTCCTAAACATCCTTCACAGCATCATTCTTCAAGGAATATCATCCACATATTAAACAAATTTTAATTAGGTTGCCCTTAAGCAAGAAAACATGAACCTTGTAGAACATCAGTCTTCACAATCTTGGTGGTACTCATGAATGATCAAACATTGCTTGTTCTTCTTCTAGATGAGTTGGAATGACCTATATAACATCTCCAAACATTCCTTAAACTCTGCATAGCAACAACATTATGGCACATATCTTCAACATTCTTCAGTCGACTAGACAAAGGCATAGCTTGGCAACAAAATCATTCTGGACCACAACCAATATTGGAGAGAGAAGAAAAACATCTTGTGGAACAACTGGAGACAACATAAGATGATTAAGACCATATTCCCTTAGTCTATGTACTCTTTCATGCCTCAACAGGTTGGCGCACATCATCATATGTTCAGAGAATAGCTAGGCATCCAGAACTATCTGTATCACAACTACCATTTGAAAACTATGCTTGCATACCTCCAAAACACTTGAAACTCATATGGATGAACTCATATACTACTATGAACATATCCTCAAAACCACATATCCATATTGGTTCAGGGCACCTAGGAGCAATTTGATCCCTACAAGCATTGTGCTAGCATCTTTGATAAGTTGAGTTTTTGTTTGATGTGTTTTGTAATAAGGCTTTTCATAGCCATGTTGGAAGGTCTTTTCTTGTGTGGTCAAGAGGTTTGGGGTAACTTTATAAACCTCATATCCTTCTTAGTCCACTTGGACCTAGTTGTGCCACTTAGGCCTAGAAGGTCTAATATTGGCTTTTTGAGTTTGTTTGAGTTGTCTTAGTGTTTTAGCATGGTCTAAGGAGTATGATGGTGGTTTGATTCCATTAAACAAGCAAAACAAATCACCATCCTTGTGGACATGCAAAAACTCCATAGTGTCCAATGTTGCCAATGACACATTGGCCGGTTGAAACTTGGTTTGGGCAGTTACATCTGCCTTTGGAAGTTAGATACCAACTGGAATGGTTGTAAAAACATGGTAACTCACTCTTGTATGGCAAAGGACATTTGGTATGGAGTTTTGGGGCATTGAAACTACAAAAAACAATAAATTTTCCTATTTTTCTCGCTGTGTACGGACTGTTCGGACTTGTCACATGTGCTAATGTCATTTTTATGAAAGTGCTTGGAGTCAGGGTTCCAATGAAACTTGTTTGAGGTCCTGAAGTGGTCGAGATCAAAAGTTATTGATTTTTCTTTCAAAACAGGTCTAGAAACCCTGTTTTCTAGGGCAGCCATAGAAATCCGGCCCTAGAATGCATTCCCGCCGGTGAAAATTCACAAAAACTGGTGAAATGTAGGCTAGGGGTGTGTATTATAGGATTCCAAAAGCATTTTTCTGGGAGATGCTATTTTCAATTTTTAAGGTGATGCCCTAGGTCAAGTATTTCATTGTATTTGGCCAAATTCATGCTATTTGAGGTTGTAGATGATAGCATCCTATTAGGGTGAGCAAATAAGTGATGGATTTGTGTTGTAGGGACATGGTAGAAGCATTCCAAATTCCTGCCCCTGACCTATGCACCCAATTTTGAGCACTTGCTTTGTAACCTAGCCTAAATTGATCAATTAGGCCTAGAAGACCAAATGAGTGTTTTGGATTGCTGGAGTAGAGTTGGAACAGGAGACTTGGGAGTTTGATAGGGTTCCATAGAGGGTATCTAAAACAATCATTTTTTTGCCTGGTCATTTGGGATTTTGTCAAGTTTTGTTGAGAAAACCTAGTTTGGAGGGTTAGTAGCCTTACTAGTCAAGGTATAGGTTGAAAAGTTTTGGGAAGTTGGGAATCAAACCAATTGCATAGGAGGTGTTTGTTGACCTGTCTTAAGGTGTTGGAGAAGCCTTAGGAGTTGGACAAGAGCCTAGGTAACAAATCATTCATATACCCTGGAATGTGCCTTTGATTGTGTTGGATTGAAGAAGTGAAGTGGGTGAGTGGGCTAAGGAGAACAAACTTACTACATGTTGTTGCTTCCCTTGTGCCACTCTGCATCAGGTGGTATCAGAGCCATCAAAGAGATGGGAGATAGAGAAGAAGAGGAGGAGATTCCTTCAAAGGTAACCAATGCCGAATTGGCAAAGATAGTGAGAGAGCAAGCAGCCAACAACAGAAGGATGGAAGCTGAGATAGAAAAGTTGAAGATCGACAAAGACAAGAAGAAGAAATCAGAGATCATCTTGGATTCAGATGAAGAGGATCAAGATGAGAAAGAAGAAGTGCTAATGGAAGAGCCACAAGGAGGCATGTCAGAGATACAATTCCTAGATGCACTTGGAAAGTTGGGTAGGAAGGACACTAAGGCAGACTTACCTATGTTTCCTGGTAAGATGAATCCAGAGGAGTGCCTTGATTGGATTGAGACAATGGAGAACTATTTTAAATGTGAAGAAGTGGCAGAAAATCAGAAAGTGAGGATTGCCAAATCAAGAATGAAAGGGCCAGCCTTGAGTTGGTGGAATTTTATTCAAAATGAAAGGATAGAAGATGATAGGAATCCTATCTCTACATGGAGGAAGATGGTACTTGAAATCAAGAAGCAATTTGTCCCTGAGGATTATGAGGTCAACTTGAACAAGAAGTTGCACAACTTGACACAGAAGGACATGGATGTGAGCACCTACACAGAGGAGTTTCACAAGATGACATTGAAAGCCAAGATGCCTGAGAATGAAAAACAAAAGCTTGCAAGGTATCTTAATGGCCTCAAGTTCTCCATTCAAGATGAAATAACTCTCTTTAACCCGGAGACAGTCCATAAGTGCTGTCAAATGGCACTGAGGATTGAGGATAAGTTGAGGAGAAAAGGTGATGCAAACAGCAGCAGCAGAGGTAGAGGAAATCAGAACTTTAGGGGCAGAGGCAAATTTCAAAACAGAGATAATTTCTCTAGACTCCAAGGTGGCGGATCACAAGAAGGCATCCAAGGGCAGGCTGATAAAAACAGTGCAAATCAGGGTCATTTTAGAGGGAGAGGTAATGACAGAGGTAGAAGTGGGGGTAGAGGTCCCAATGTGTTTATTGGAAGGTGTTTCTCTTGCAATCAAATTGGACATCAGTCCTTTAGGTGCCTGGAGAAGATGGGAAACACTGCTGCAAGTCAGAAAGAAAGAAGAGTACAACTCCTTCAAGAAGAGGACTATCAAAGCACCACAAGTTACCAAACAGCCTCTTCCAAGTCTGCAGCACCTGAGAGTGGAGAATGCATCATGTTTAATAGATCACTCATCATGCCAGCCACCAAGGAGCAGCCCCAAAGGAACAACTTGTTCAGAACCACTTGCAAGGTGAAAGGAAAAGTTTGCAAGGTAATAGTAGATTCAGGTTCTTCTAAAAATTTGGCTTCTAATGATATGGTGACTAATTTAGGATTGGAAAGAATGCCTCATCCTAACCCCTATAGAGTCTTTTGGCTAACCAAGGAACAACAAATTGTGGTGAAAGAGTAATGTTGGGTTGAATTCAAGATAGGTGAATATCATGATAAGGTTCTTTGTGAGATAGTGGATATGGATGCATGCCACCTTCTTCTTGGAAGGCCTTGGCAACATGACACAAGTGCCCAACATGATGGTAAGAACAATGTAATTCATTTGTCCAAGAATGGTGAAAAGTTTATAATGACTCCTTTGATTGATGATTGCAAAGAGAAAGTCATTTCTAGTTCAGTTATGTTGGTAGGTTAAAAAGAGTTTTTGGCTAACCTCAAGGAAGAGAAAGTGCCATGTTTTGCAGTAGTCATCAAGCCCAAGGATGTGAATCCCAAGAAGGCCAAAGTGCAAAAACCTCTTAGGAGGATTGGACCAAAGGAAGTGGAAGAACTGTTGGAAAGGTTTCATTATGTGATAGCCGATGAGAGTAAGGATGCTCTTCCACCAAAGAGGGAGATTAGACATTGCATTGATCTCATCCCTGGATCCACCCTACCAAACCAAGCAACCTACAAGTTGACTCCAGAGCAAAATGCTGAAGTGGCAAGACAAATCCAAGACTTATTGGATAGAGGACTTATAA
The DNA here is from genome assembly GCA_027924645.1 of Cunninghamia lanceolata. NCBI lineage: Eukaryota > Viridiplantae > Streptophyta > Pinopsida > Cupressales > Cupressaceae > Cunninghamia > Cunninghamia lanceolata. Next base: position 321,857 of record BSBN01000328.1, on the reverse strand, counting down.
GGAGGAGTATTAGTCCATGTGCAGTACTTGCAGTGCTTGCACCCAAGAAGGAAGGAACATGGAGACTATGCACTAATTCCAGGGCCATCAACAAGATTACTATCAGGTATAGATTTCCAATGCCTAGAATAGAAGATTTAATGGATTGCTTGGGTAGGGCTAAGTATTTTACCAAGATGGATCTAAAAAGTGGTTACCACCAAATAGAGATAAGGGAAGGGGATGAGTGGAAAACCGCCTTCAAAACTAATGAATGACTATTTGAATGGGTTGTCATGCCTTTTGGCTTGTCAAATGCAACAAGCACCTTCATGAGATTGATGAATGAAGTGCTAAAACCTTTCCTTAACAAGTTTATTGTTGTGTATTTAGATGATATACTGATTTTTAGTGACAGCAAGGAAGATCACATAAGACATATCCATCAAGTGCTCAGGAGGCTTCAAGAGGAGAAGTTGAGAATCAATCTTGACAAATGTGTCTTCCTACAAGAAGAGTTGATATTCTTGGGGTTTGTCATCTCCAAGGGTAGCCTAAAAATGGATCCAAGCAAGGTGGAAGCCATTCTTAATTGGCCAACACCTACAACAGCCTCTGAGGTAAGGAGTTTCCATGGTTTGTGTAGCTTTTATAGAAAGTTCATTCAAGGATTTAGTGGTATTTGTGCTCCAGTTGTTGACACCATAAAAGGGGGCAAGAAATGTGTATTTGTGTGGACAAATGAGGCCACTCAAGCCTTTAAACTGTTAAAGAAAAAAATTTCAGAAAAACCAGTCCTAGTGCTACCTAATTTTGACAAGGTCTTTGTGGTAGAGTGTGATGCAAGTAAGAGGGCTGTTGGGGGAGTCCTAAGTCAAGATGGGAGGCCTGTAGCATTCTTTAGTGAGAAGTTAAATGAGGCAAAACAAAACTACTCCACCTATGATCTAGATTTATATGCCATGGTTCAGTCATTGAGGAAATGGAGACACTACTTATTGCCAAAGGAATTTATAGTTTTTACTGATAACCATGCATTAAGCTTCTTGAACAGGCAGCAAAAGTTGAATCACAGACATGTCAAGTGGATGGAGTACATCCAAGCATACACCTTCTCCATAAAACACAAGAAAGGAGTGGCCAATAAGGTAGCCGATGCCTTAAGTAGGAGGAATCTTGTTGTGCAGACCATACAGTTGGAAAGTATAGGTATTCATGCCATCAAAGATTAGTATGCAGTAGATGAAGACTTCAAAGAGCCATACCTATCTTGCAAGGCCATGACAGGAAGGTATAACACTGATTTTTCTGATTTTTTGTTGCAAGATGGATATCTTTTCAAGGTAGCATGTTGTGTATCCCAAGAGGGTCTGTTAGAGAGAATATAATCACGAAAAAGCACTATGGCAGCATGTCAGGTCATTTTGGTATTGATAAGACCCTAGAATTGGTTAGGAGGTACTATTTTTGGCCAAAATTGCCAACCGATGTAAGGAAGTTTGTTGAAACTTGTCAAATTTGCCAAAGAGCAAAGGGGCATACATCAAATGTAGGTTTACACACTCCTCTACCTATTCCTTCCAAGCCTTGGGATTCCATAAGTGTGGACTTTGTACTTGGTTTGCCTAGGACAAAGAATGGACATGACAGCATTTTTGTGGTTGTTGATAGGTTCTCAAAAATGGCTCACTTCATCCCATGTAAAACCACACATGATACCTCACACATAGCAGGTCTTTTCTTCAAAGAAATAGTCAGGTTACATGGTTTACCTTTGTCCATAATCTCAGACAGAGACCCCAAGTTCATAGGACACTTCTGGAGGACACTTTGGAGAGACTAGGTACAAATTTGTCCTTATCATCTGCCTATCACCCTTAGTCTGATGGACAAACAGAGGTGATTAATAGGTCTCTTGGCAACCTCCTAAGATGCCTCACAAAGGAGCAGGGTGCTAGTTGGGATTCAATTTTGGCTCAGGCAGAGTTCTCATACAATGACACTATCAATAGAAGCACTGGCTTGTCTCCTTTCCAAATTGTTTATGGCACTCACCCAAGGGGTATATTGGAACTTAGGGAGGTTAAAGGACTGGAAAACAATAGTGCTTTGGCTGAAGACTTCGTTCAAGTCATGAAAGATGTCCATGAACAAGTGTAACAGAAATTGCTGTCCACTTCACAGAAGTACAAACAGTTTGCTGACAGGAAAAGAAGGGATTTGCAGTTCAAGGAAGGTGATTTGGTAATGGTCCATATGAAGAAGGAGAGGCTCCCTATAGGTAAACATACCAAGCTTCTCATGAAGACGATTGGGCCTTGTGAAGTGCTCAAGAAATGTGGAGAAAATGCGTACAAAATCAGACTTCCGGATGGCATTGCTTTGTCTCCAATTTTTAATGTTTTAGACCTTTATCCCTATAAAGGAACTAATCCTTAGACTACTGTTGAAGAAGATCAAACTGATCAGACACTCTAGGAACTCATTCCTTCATCTCCAAATCAGATTGAGTGCATTTTGGATAAGTAGATTGCAAAACAAACCAGGAGGCACACCTATCATGAATACTTGGTGAAGTGGCTAAACAAACCTCAGGAGGATGCCACTTGGATGAGTAGAGTAGACATTGAGAAGGCAGGTTTCACATTTAATAACATTCCTAACTCAACAGACTTGAGTTCTATTTGACAGTGGGTGTATGGTGTAGGGCACCTAGGAGCAGTTTGATCCCTACAAGCATTGTGCTAGCATCTTTGATAAGTTGAGTTTTTGTTTGATGTGTTTTGTAATAAGGCTTTTCATAGCCATGTTGGAAGGTCTTTTCTTGTGTGGTTAAGAGGTATGGGGTAACTTTATAAACCTCATATCCTTCTTAGTCCACTTGGACCTAGTTGTGCCACTTAGGCCTAGAAGGTCTAATATTGGCTTTTTGAGTTTGTTTGAGTTGTCTTAGTGTTTTAGCATGGTCTAAGGAGTATGATGGTGGTTTGATTCCATTAAACAAGCAAAAAAAATTGCCTTTGGAAGTTAGATACCAACTGGAATGGTTGTAAAAACATGGTAACTCACTCCTGTACGGTAGAGAACATCTGGTACGGAGTTTTGGGGCATTGAAACTATAGAAAACAACAAATTTTCCTATTTTTCTCGCTGTGTACGGACTGTTCGGACTTGTCACATTTGCTAATGTCATTTTTCTGATAGTGCTTGGAGTCAAGGTTCCAATGAAACTAGTTTGAGGTCCTGAAGTGGTCAGGATCAAAAGCTATTAATTTTTCTTTCAAAACAGGTCTAGAAATCCTGTTTTCTAGGGCAGCCATAGAAATCCGACCCTAGAATGCATTCCCACAAGTGAAAATTCACAAAAATCGGTGAAATGCAGGCTAGGGGTGTGTATTATAGGATTCCAAAATCATTTTGCTAGGAGATGTTGTTTTCGATTTTTAAGGTGATGCCCTAGGTCAAGTATTTCATTGTATTTAGCCAAATTCATGCTATTTGAGGTTGTAGATGATAGAATCCTGTTAGGGTGAGCAAATAAATGATGGATTTGTGTTGTAGGGATATGGTAGAAGCATTCCAAATTCCTACCCCTAACCTATGCACCCAAATTTGAGCACTTGCTTTGTAACCTAGCCTAAATTGATCAATTAGGCCTAGAAGACCAAATGAGTGTTTTGGATTGCTGGAGTAGAGTTGGAATAGGAGACTTGGGAGTTTGATAGGGTTCTATAGAGGGTATCTAAAACCATCATTTTTTTGCCTGGTCATTTGGGATTTTGTCAAGTTTTGTTGAGAAAACCTAGTTTGGAGGGCTAGTAGCCTTACTAGTCAAGGTATAGGTTGAAGAGTTTTGGGAAGTTGGGAATCAAACCAACTACATAGGAGGTGTTTGTTGACTTGTCTTAAGGTGTTGGAGAAGCCTTAGGAGTTGGACAAGAGCCTAGGTAACAAATCCTTCATATACCCTGGAATGTGCCTTTGATTGTGTTGGATTGAAGAAGTGAAGTGGGTGAGTGGGCTAAGGAGAACAAACTTACTATGTGTTGTTGCTTCCCTTGTGCCACTCTGCATCACATATATATCACTATGGAGAAATGCAGAGAAATGTGGAGCATTCCAACCAGTCTTCTTCATCACTTAATTCTGCCAGAGTACAGATTGGAGCTCTATCTCTCATAACTTTCACTGCGGAGGGAAAATGATCTGAAACTTTGGATTTGTCACCTTTACATCACACTTAACTTAAATTCTAAACCGCATGACCATATCTTCAAATGTGGAGGAATGCAGATCATTTTACCAGACAGTCTTCTAGGCACATCTCTGTGGCAGAAACCTTCACCAACTTTCAGAAGCCAAAATTTTCATATAACAACATGTGCATACATCCTTGGGAACAACATGAAGGATCATAAAACATGCCATAGGTCCTCATCAACATCTTCTCATCTTCAACATAGCTTAATGTATCATCATTCATCTTAGTGCTTCTAATTTCCATCTTAACATCTCATCATTCATCTTTGTGCTTCTAATTCCCATCTTAATGTTTCATCATGAAATGATTCCCATCTTAATATTTCATCATTCATATCAGTGCTTCTATTTTCTATCTTAATATCTCATCATGAAAACATCTTTACTGACCAACAACTTGAATAGGATATGACATCCAACCATGAACATCAGTAAGGCACTATGAACCTCAGGAACATCACTGGATATCAACAACCCTAAATAACAACATCACCATTGTATCTCACTAGTATATCATCATTACAAACTGAGTGTTAACCTTACTCTAAGTGTTGACATCAATGAAAACACATATTGGCAAAAGATCTTATGTTGTCTCCAGTTGCTTCGCAAGGTATTCTCCAGAACTAGATGAGGTTTGGAATGATGATATTGCTAGACTATGCCTCTTTTTGGCTGACTGAAGAATGTTGAAGGTATGTGCTACAATGTTCTTGCTATGTGGAGTTCAAGGAATGTTCCGAGATAATGTATAAGTCCTACCGACTCACCTAGAAGAAGAACAATCAATGTTTTATCATTGATGAGTACTGCCAAGTTGAAATGACAGTTGTGCTACAAGCTTCATGTGTTCTTGGTTAAGGGGACCTAATTCAAATTTGTGAAGTGTGAGTATATTATTCCTTGAAGGATGATACTATGAAGGATGTTTAGGATTGGACTAAGCATGTATTGGGATCCACAAGGCATGCGTTTACTACTGGAGTGGTGTGTTGTTCATGATAGGGCTTGCCCTATGCATGTCTCATGTTGTGATCTCTAGCCGACTTGTAAATTGTAATATTCTTGTTGTATTGGCCGACTTGTAATGAAATTAATGTAAATGTCATCTATATATTATAAACCTAGTTAGTGTAGGTGTGGTATGATTACGAAAATGAAAATATGAAAGTGTAAAGAGCAGAGTATGAATATCATATGCATTATGATGTGCGACTGAAGGAGAAAGAGAAGACGTGTTAGAGATCGTCTTGATTCATCTTGAAGACATTTTTGTGATAGGAGGGAAGTGAAGAATGTGCCTGTAGACACTTGAAAATGGTCACAACCACCTTCATCCATTTCCATAATCCAAACCTATTCAGGTCCACATCATTTTATTCAATCCAAACATTAATTAAATAATTTTTAATTATTTAATTAATTTATTCTTCACCTTCCCCCTTCACCAAAAATCAAAATTCTTCTACTATATTTCAAAAAATTAAATATTTTGCAACTATAGTTCATATTTTATTATTTAATTCCCTAGTTTGTCCACTTTTGATTACTTTTAGTAATCATCATTATTTTCCTCTAAAACATGTGCATGTAAGAATTAATTTTAATTAATTCTCAATTACAAAACCCCATGTTTCTAGAAGTCCACTTGTCATTCCATATACATGCATGTACATGACAAGTGGTGCTTTGGAAGCATGGCCAAATCTTCTAAAAAGTGTACACTTGTCCTATTTCTTCCATCCCACTCCAAGTGTCACTATTCATGCAAATTTAAAATTCCATGTGGCACTATTCATCCAATTTTTAATTCCACTTGTCCTCTCCATCCAATTTTTATATCCTCACAAAATCCAAACTGCACCTTTTCATAAATGAGGCCTTGCATGTCATACACCAAACCAATCTTGTCCATCCATCCATTCAAGCCTTCATTTTCATCCATTGATAATTCCTTGAATCTTGGAGAAATTTTATCATCCATTATCATCATGCCATTTGTCCAATTCTCCTTTCTTGAGGATCCTCAAGCAATATCCACCCTTGATCTTTCAATTCAATCTTAGCCCTCCATTTCCATCCTTAAAAATCTATAAATTGTGGCCCTCACCTCCATTTTTCATAATCCATCATATGCAAAGAAATTTTGCTAGTTTGAGTACTCACATCCAATAGAGCTTAGTGTTGGAATAAGGTGCCCTTAACCTTGTAAATTCCAATATTGTATTTATTCCATTTATTATTTGTAATTTGTAATTAACCATAAGGGAATGAGGTAGTCTCATTGACAGTGGTAATTCCAGAAATACCGACGGAAGTTACAGAGTGATATTTACTGTTGGCAAATGTAAAACTCAGAGATAAATGAGGGTAGGTGTTTCCCTTGAGGAATCTACTATTTTTGGCATGTATGACAACTTGTCATAATGTGGTGTAAGTCGATTTATGGCAGTTGCAAGTTGTCATAAGATTCCATGCATGTATGATGCATATGACACCCATTATTAGTTGTGGTTTCTATTTTTAGCCCCAAGTGCCCATCTTGGGAAGATTTATTGTTGGTGGTATCTATGATAGTTATGACACATCATAAGATGCTATTACATGCTATTCTTGGATATGGGCGCCCAACTTTGCATGGGTCACATTTTGCCACTTGGTGGTTGCATGTATGATGACATTTAATGCTCGCATGTGGGGGAATCTTGGAGAGAGAAAGTGGATTCCTAGGATGGAGGGAAAACTCTTCTATAAATATTTTCCATTGTATTTGTTGCTGCAATTCATATTTTAGGTACTTAGGTGCTACTGGAATGCTGTCAGGTTGAAGACTAGTGGAGAGAGTTGTTGAGTTGTTGTATTGTACAATCTTTTTCAGATTAATACAAACTTGTGCCTCTTTCTTGGTGGAGTTTTTTACCCACAAGGGTTTTCTCCACATAAACACTATGTTGTGTGTTTAGTTTTCAGTTTTGCATTTTTGTGTTGCATAGTTTCAGTTTTCATGTTACAGTCTCTATTGATAATACATAGTTAAAGATTGCAAAAATTTATATTTGAATCAGATTTCCATTAAGTAGTATTGCTTTCATTTCTAACATTTGGTATCAGAACTTAGCCAACTTTTACTCTTGGGTGGTAGTATGGAAACTGTAGCTATAGTGGGAGATTTGGTTGCATTTGTTTTGCAGATCTTGTGTTGATATTATGGCTGCATCCACCGTTGCATCAACCTCTCATTTGGACATTGAGAAGTTCAACGAAATGGGGTATGAGTTGTGGAAGCTAAAAATGGAAGATTTGTTGGAAGAAATAAACTAGTGGTTGGCTATGCAAAAAGAGAATAAACCCGATGATGTCTCTTTAGATGAGTGGGCTAGACTGGATAAGAAGGCACGAGGAACTATCCATTTGTGTCTTTCAGATTCTGTTCTATTGAATGTCGCAAAGGAAGAGACCGCACATAAATTGTGGAATTAGTTGGGTGAGATCTATCAAGCCAAGAGTATGGTAAATAAACTCTATTTAAAAAGAAAACTATTTTATTTGAAAATGAAAGAGGGTGAGTCAGTTGTAGAGCATTTAAATTCATTTAATTTTTTGATGAGTTAGCTTGCATCAGTAGATGTTGATGTTGATGAGGAAGATAAATGTATCTTGCTTCTTTGTTCTTTAACTAAGTCTTGGGAGAATATTATCCTTGCTATCACTGCTAACCTCATAGATCTGAAGTTGGATGCCCTTGTTACGTTTTTACTATCACAAGAACTGAGGAAGAAGAGTTCAGATAGTTCAAGGGATGTTCTTAGTGTCAGGGGAAGGTTTAGGGAAAGAGAATCGAAAGGAGATAAAAAAGGGGATAAGGACAAGTCTAAGGGTCATTCTAAGACTCCTGGAAAGAAGAACAAGTTAAGTGTTGGAACTGCGGTAAAAGGGGACATGTGAAGAAGGACTACAGAAACCCAAAGAAATAGTGGGAGAGTGCTTCAGATAAGTCCTTGAATGCAGGTGAAGATGTTTTACTTTTTCTATGTAATGTTGTTTCTAATGATAACTAGTTGGTTGACTCAAGATGCTCATTTCATATGACCCCGCATAAGGAATGTTTCTCCACATATGAAGAATATGATGGAGGTAATGTGTACCTTGGGGAAAACTCTGCATATCTAATAGTTGGGAAAGGCTAGGTACTATTGTGTTTTAGTGATGGGAGGATTAAAACCCTCCCTGATGTTTATCATGTTCCTAGATTAGCTAGAAATTTGATTTCTGTTTCAAAGCTGAATGATTTGGGAATGCATGTGACTTTTGACAAGCATGGTTGTAGATTGGTGAGAGGGAACTTGGCAGTAGCGAAGGGGAAGAGATTGGGAAACCTGTTCAAGATTGAAGCCACTACAGTTTGTAATGCCTCTTATGTATTTGAGGCTAGTACTGAAAATACATGTATGTTATTGAAAGGAAGCTAGGTGTACAGAAATTGCTTCTTACACTAATCTAATGAGGGGAGGAGAGTGCAAATTCAAATTTATCCTAACTATTATAGCAACATTAAACCATTAACATGAGATATTATAGAAAACACATAAGGAAGAAAGAATGACAGAAGAAGAGAACCACAAGATATACGTGGGGAAAACCCTTACGGGTGAAAAACCCCACACTCCAAAACACTGCTCAACTGTATTACGTAAACAAAGAGGTTACAATACAAATTAGAGCCAATTCTCTTAAAGGAGTCCTTGAAACTTGTATCTGGAGATGATTTGGCAGCATAACAGTACCTGTAAAACCTGTAATAGATCACCTCCTCAAAGCACATGTTTATATAGAGTTTACAAGGTAGTTTTGGCTCTATCTTGGAATGGGCATCTAACATGGCCTCATGGCCCAAAACCCACACCTATGGACACTTGTCCAACCTTGTAGAATGTTCATGACACTTGTCAAGTCATTCCATCCCAAAGAGGTTGCCTATTCCCAAAATGGGTAATGATAAATGCTTCTACGACTCTTACGACTGTCATAGAATTTGTCATAGCATAATGACTTACAACTGTAAGAGAATCTGTCATACACATGCTATAAATAGCATATTCTTTTACAACATGTCATAACCCACCTTGGGGTGGCCAAAGATGCCTTTTTCAAAGATGCTCTTCAACAAATGTCTTCACCTGTCATAGAATCTCCTATTTCTGACTCTTACATGTCATAACTTTGTCATAGGAATCTGTCATGACTGTTATGGTAAATATTCCCTTACACAACATCCAAGATGCTGACACATGGAAAAATATTCCTACCACAAAGTGGGAGGCCTATCTCCTCATGTGAGGACAAAATTACAAGTTGTCATCTTCCATGTAGGATGACACATCACCATGCCACATCCGACAAAATGACAATATAAAATTTACAATTAATTTACATCATAGGCAAAGAATAAATAAATACAATGAAAATAATACAATGAATTACCAAGGTTGAGACACCTTAATTCCCAACATTCTCCCATTTTTCAAACACTTTGTAAGAGCCAAAAGAATAACAAGATTTAATTGCTATAGGTCGAGAGGCCCATAGACTCTGAACACTATCTGAACTTCTCTGTGCCCACTGGCTTCGTCAATGCATCTGCAACATTCTTCAAAGTACCTACCTTCTCCAAATTTACCTTCCCATCCTCTACCATGTCTCGCATGAAGTGAAACTATACATCAATATTCTTTGTTTTGGCATGGAAAGTTGGATTCTTTGCAAGGCAAATTACACTCTGACTGTCACAACTGATCATAATTTGACCTGCATCAACACCAATATCTAAACACAATCTCTTAAGCCAAATGGCTTCCTTACAAGCATGAGTTGCAGCCATATACTTAGCTTCTATAGTGGACAAATCAACCACAGGTTGTCTCTTACTCATCCAACTAATTGCACCACCAAACATTGTGAACACATATGCACTGGTGGATCTCCTGCTATAATATCACCTACCCAATCAGAATCTACAAATCCACGAATATAAACTGAATACAGAAGTCCTGTCGCATTGCCATGATAGCAAATGGAATACTCAGAAGTACCCCTGAAATATCTGAACACTCGCTTAACTACATCCCAATGTACTCATCCAGGATTAGCCATAAACCGACTAAGAACTCCCACTACTTGGGCAATGTCTGGTCTTTTGTAGACCATAGCATACATCAAACTACCAACAACACTAGCATAAGTACTTTTCTCATGTCCTCCACATCACTAGGAGATTTTGGACAATCACTAGCAGATAACTTTGTTCCCAATGAGACAGGAACACTCACTGGTCTACAATCTGCCATGCTGAACCTGTCCAACATGGTCTTCACATACTTACTCTAGCTTAACCAAAGTTTTCTATTTTCTCTGTCTCTTCTGATCTCCATTCCCAGAATGTACCTGGCTGTTCTGAGATTTTTCATCTCAAATTGTGCTGACAACTGAGACTTCAAATCAGAAATCATATTCTTACCATTTCCAATCAACAACATATCGTCAACATACAATGCAATAATGAGAATGCAATCATTGTCAAACTTGTAATACACACAATGATTCGATTTCAATCTCAGATAACTAATTGACAACACAAAGGCATCAAACTTCAAGTACCACATCTTAAGAGACTGCTTCAAACCATACAAAGACTTCTTAAGCTTGCAAACTAAAATTTCTTTACCTTTCTCTGTGTAATGCTCTAGCTGTGACATGTAGATTTCTTCCTCCAAATCACCATGAAGGAAAGTAGTCTTCACATCCATCTATTCTACCTCTAAATCATAAGCAACTGCAAGAGATAACAGAAATCTAATGGATGTCATCTTTGCAACGAGAGAGAAAATTTCACCACAATCAATTCCCTCCACTTGTGAGTAACCCTTCGCAACCAATCTAGCCTTGTACTTTTCAACATTGCCATCTGTACTGAATTTCTTCTTGAACACCCATTTGCAACCAATGGGTTTCCGTCTGTCAGGCAAAGGCACCAAGTCCCATGTTTTGTTCTTTTCCAAAGAAGCCATTTTATCCTCCATGGCCTCCTTCTAGGAACCTGCATCTTTCATGCCCATAGCCTCTTTCACAATTCTAGGCTCATCAGTGTTAGAAAGTAAAGCAAAAGCACAACTAGAATCAAGTAATGAATAACTAAACCTATCAGGTTGCTTTCTTGTTAATGTAGACCTCCTCAATGGTCGAGGTTAAGGTTCTGCTTCTTCTTCTTTGCTTCTAGAGATACTAGAGCTCTCTTCATCATCAGGCCTCACAGGGTCTGTCTGTTCAGTCTTCACAGGGGTAGAAGAAAACTGAACCACATCTTCTTTCTTTTCTAACTGTTCTGGCTATAGAACAACAGAAGAAGGTGTTATCTCTATAAAGATAACACTTCTTTTATACAACACTTTTTCAGTCACGAGATCCCAAAGCTTGTATCCTTTCACACCAACACCATAGCCAATGAAAATACATTTAAAAGCCTTGTTCTCCAACTTAGACTATTTCTCCCTAGACACATGTGCATATGCCTCACAACCAAAAACATGAAGATGTCTTACTGAAGGCTTCTTACCAAAACACACCTCCATAGGTGTTTTGCCAACAAGCTATGATGTAGGAGATCTATTTACCAGATAGCAAGTAGTGGCAATAGCTTTAGCCCAAAACTTTTGTTCGAGGCTTGCTCCACTAAGCATACTCCTAGCCTTCTCCATCAATATCCTGTTCATCCTCTCTACAACTCCATTTTGCTGCAGGGTATATGGATTTGTCTTATGCCTTTCAATCCCTTTCTCTTTGTAGAACTTATCGAACTCTGCCAAACAAAACTCACCGCCATTGTCAGTTTTCAAACACTTAATCTTTTTACAAGTTTGATTTTCAGCAAAGGCTTTAAACTCCTTAAACCGACTAAAGACTTCAGTCTTGCTTCTGATAAAATAAACCCATGTCCTTCTACTGTAATCATCTATGAAAGATACATAATATATAGATTTTGAGATCGAAGGAACATTCATAGGACCAAACACATCAGAATGAATTAGATCCAATACACTAGAAGACTTGTGAGAACTAGAGTAAAAATGAACACGATTTTGTTTTCCATAAATGCAATGTTCACAAAAGTCAAACTTGAGATTACAATCATTTAACCCCTCAATGAGGTTTTTATTTTTCAGGGTACACAAACCCTTCTTACCAATGTGGCCATATCTCAAATGCCATAACATAGTCTTTTTAGTAGGAAGCCTAGCTTCCATGGCATGTGCACTACCATCAGAACCAGTTACAATAGATTTCTTCACTGCATGTTTAGATGATGGGGATGAAGTGACATCAGCTCATTTCCTTGAGTTAGAAGAACTATTGCACTATGAAGTGCATGATTCCAGCTGAAATAAAGTACCCCTCTAAGTACCCTTTGCAAGCACCATAGATCCTCTTGTCATCTTGCATCCATCCTTCGAAAAGACAACCTGCACACCTGCATCATTCAACATACTTACAAAAAGTAGGTTTTGTGCAAGGCCTGGAATGTGCATAACTCTAGTGATCCCCTTCACTCGTCCATCAGGGAATCAGATCGAGACTCTTCCATGACCAACAATCTTCAGATGAGAGTTGTCACCAAGATACACCCTTCCACCATCGAACTCTTCATACTTGGTAAACCAGTCTTGATGCGAGGTCATGTGGAATGATGTACCAGAATCAATCAACCACACATAATCAGATGCATGGGTGGCCAGGGCTACGATGAAGGCATCACCATCATCTTTGTCAAAATCTAAATCAGGAGCTTTCTTTTTCTTTTTCTTCTCCTCTTTGCATTCCTTTCAGAAATGCCTAGACTTGCTATAGTTCCAATAGAGAACCTTGGACTTTCCAGGAGATTTGGATCTCCGACAGGATTTGGATGTGCCCTTCTCAGCTTTTTTGTCTTCCCTTTCTCCTTGGGTCTTCCACGAACTGCAAGAGCCTCTTTGGCTAATCTAGATGTCTTCCTCCACATTTCTTCAGATAAAAGTGAGGACACCACATCTTCCATTTTGAAGGTGGTAGTGGTGCTTCCGATAGCCATGACAAGGTGATCGCACAAATCTGGCAAAGAACAAAGCAAGGTCATGCAACGATCCTCCTCCTCCATTTTCACACCCACAAATGTCAACTGCGCAACGATCATGTTGAAAGCATTCATGTGGTCCGCAACAGATCCTTCATCTTCCATCTTCAGAGAAAACAACTTCTTTTTCAGGTAGATTTTGTTCACCAAGGACTTGGCCTGATAAACATCACCCAACTTCTTCCAAAGATCCTTCGTTGTCTTCTCGTCATGGATGTTCAATAGAATAGAGTCATCTAAACAGAGTCTAATGAGGCCCTTAGCCTTCTGGTCTTTGAGGTCCCAATCAGCTTGTGAAATTACTATAGGTTTCACATCAGATACGATTTCCCATAGGTCACGATCAACAAGTAGGTCCTCCATCTTGAGTTTCCACAACTCAAAATTAGTGCCATTGAATTTCTCCAGCTTTAAACTTTTGGATGTGGTTTCCATCTCCTTGCTGTGATAAGATATAGAATACTCTACACAAGTCTCCCACTCAACCTAAGATTAGCTCAAAAAACCCCTACCCAACGGCTAAGACTAAAACTAGCCAGGCTCTGCTACTAACTGAAAGGAAGCTAGGTGTGCGGAAATCACTTCCTACACTAATCTAATGAGGGGAGGAGAGTGCAAATTCAAATTTATCCTAACTATTACAGAAACATTAAACCATTAACATGAGATATTGTAGCAAACACATAAGGAAGAAAGAATGACAGAAGAAGAGAGACACAAGATATATGTGGGGAAAACCCTTATGGGTGAAAAACCCCACACTCCAAAACACTGCTCAACTGTATTGCGTAAACAAAGAGGTTACAATACAAATCAGAGCCAATGCTCTTGCAAGAGTCTTCAACACTTGTATCTGGAGATGATCCAGCAGCATAACAATACCTATAAAACATGTAATACATCACCTCCTCAAAGCATCTATTTATATAGAGTTTACAAGGCAGTTTTGGCTCTATCTTGGAATGGGCATCCAACATGGACTCATGGCCCAAAACCCATGCCTATGGACACTTGTCCAACCTTGTAGAATGTTCTTGACACTTGTCAAGTCACCCCATCCCAAAGAGGTTGCCTATTCCCAAAATGGGTAATGACAGATGCTTCTACGACTCTTACGACTGTCATAGAATCTATCATAGCATAATGACTTATAGCTGTAAGAGAATCTATCATACACATGCTATAAATAGCATATTCTCTTACAAAATGTCATAACCCACCTTGGTGCACCCAAAGATGCCTTTTTCAAAGATGCTCTTCGACACATGTCTTCACTTGTCATAGAATCTCCTATTTCAGACTCTTACATTCATAATTTCGTCATAGGAATCTGTCATGACCGTTATGGTCAATATTCCCTTACACAACATCCAAGATGCCAACACATGGCAAAATATTACTACAACAAAGTGGGATGCCTATCTCCTCATGTGAGGACAAAATTACAAGTTGTCATATTCCATGTAGGATGACACATCACTGTGCCACATCCCACAAAATGACAATATAAAATTTACAATTAATTTACATCATAGGCAAAGAATAAATAAATACAATAAAAATAATATAAGGAAATTACCAAGGTTGAGACACCTTAATTCCCAATAGTTATGGCACCGTAGATTGGGTCACACTAGTAATAATGTTTTGAAAACTATTAAGAATAAAGATTTGTTGGATGGTTTCTCTTATTCTGATGAGCACTTTGATTTCTATGAGCATTGTGTGTTTGGTAAACAAAACAGAAAATCATTTCTTTTAGGAAGCAATAGAGCAAAAGAGAAGTTAGAAATTATTCATACGGATGTGTTTGGACCTGTGGATCTCATTATTTTGTTACCTTCATTGATGATGTGTCCAGATTTACTTGGATTTATTTTATGAAACACAAATCCAAAGTTTTCACTAAGTTTAAGGAGTTCAAAGTCTTAGTAGAGAACCAATCAGGTTTGAAGATAAAAATATTAAGATCTGACAATGGAGGGGAATATTGCTCTAAGGAATTTTATGAGTTTTGCAAGCATGCAGGTTTATCAGACAAAAGACAACTCCGTATACACCACAACAGAATGGTGTTGCAGAAAGAATGAACTGAACAATCATGGAAAGGGCCAAAAGTATGATGAGTGATGCATAGTTGGATAAATACTTTTGGGCAAAGGCTGTGTGTACTGCTTGCTACTTGATTAACAAATCTCCTTGTAAGGCTCTTGATTCGACACCTTATGAAGTGTGGATAGGTAAGAAACCTTCTGTTTCACATTTAAGGGTTTTTGGCTGTGAGGCTTTTGTTCATGTGCCTAAGGAAAAGTGATCTAAGTTGGATCCAAAAGATGAAAAGTGTACATTTATTGGATATGGTGATAATGTCAAAGGTTATAAGCTTTGGAATCCACTAACCCGGGGAGCTGCCACAATAATGGGTTACACTTTCTGGGACATCCTAATTTTTGCTGAAATCACATATTTTTAGAAAATGAAATGATTTAAGCCTTGAAAGGTTCCATTTAAAGGATTTTAATTGAAGAGGGTTTGATCAAACCTCCTTAGATTCAAACCCCCTTGGATAGAACCCCGCTAGTTTTAAACCATACCTATAATGGAGTCTCCTCTACACCTATCAAAATGCTGATAAAAAACTAATTTTGATTTACCTTTTGGGGGATCAAATGAATTCATTTAAAATTTATGTTTTATTAGTATGTAGTCCTTATTATAAGCTTCCCAAAAAGTATAATTTTAAATATATTTAATTTGATTATTATATTTATTTTTTATTTCTTGTGAATGTAGGTTTTTCACCGAACATCAAGTTCTCTGTTCTACACACATGGAAAATTAGTAAATTAGTGAAAAAAATTCTTAAAAATATCTATGCCCTAGGTATTAATGTCCTTGTTTCAAAAAAAAAAAGAAAAATTGATTTTCGATACATACAGAAAAAGTTATGTTTTACGGAATACGCCTATGTCTAAATTATAATTGGTTTGACTTTAAAACTTAATTAAAAAAAATATTCAACAAAACATTATGAAACCAAATGCATGTCTTGTATATTAGTGTTACCAATCTAAATTCAAAAGAATCAGAATTTTACCCTTTGTAGAAAAAAAGTTATGTGCTACGGAATAAACATCACTTTTAAAAAATATTGTTTACTATTAAAAACTAGTTATGAAAGGAGACGCAAAAAAATTTACAATTTAATTCTAATTTTTTTAAAAAATATATATTTAGAATCTACAAACAAAATCTCACAAATCACTAGTTCGCATCATCTTCAAATTCCTAACAGTTTAGGGGCTATAGGTGTCAGGAAGTGAAGATTTAGTTCAAAATGTTGATTTTAATGTCAAGTTTGGCCAAAAAGTGTAACCCATTGTTGTGGGATGACCCCCCGTAAGATTATCTACTCTAGAGATGTTATTCTCAGGGAACTTAGAGCTATTTATGAACCTGAGCAACCAAAAGAAAAAGATGAAAAGATAAAGAGAGTGTACTTTGATTTAGAGCAGAAAGATGCACCTCAGGAAGAACATAATGATGGATTGGGGGGTGAAGAAGAAGAAGTTTTGAGTAGTTCTGATGAAGATGAATCTATTGTTATAGAAGAAGTTGGTATAGATGATCATGTAGAAGAACAAGTTGAGACTCTTACTCCAACCTTGAGGAGATCCACAAGTCAATGGAATCCAGTTGACAGGTATAGCCCACCATATTTCCATTATGTATTTGCTTTATTGAGTACTAACAATGAACCTAGATCCTACAGGGAAGCTATTCTTTCAAATGATAGTGAGTCTTGGCAATTAGCCATGCAGGTGGAGATGATGGATTTGGACTCTTGTAACACTTGGGGTCTTGTTCATTTGCCCAAAGGAAGAAAGGCCATAGGTTGTAAGTGAGTCTTCAAGAAGAAGTTTGGAGCAGACGGTTCATTGGAGAAGTACAAGGCTAGACTGGTAGCCAAGGGCTACTCCCAGAGAGAGGGAGTTGATTTTGATGAGATATTCTCTCCTATTACTAAATTGACTTTTATTAGATTTCTTTTATCCATTGTTGTAGCTTATGATTGGGAGATTGAGCAAATGGATGTTAAGATTGCATTCTTGCATGGAGATCTTGAGGAAGAAATTTATATGCAACAACTTACAGGTTTTGAGGTAAAAGGAAAAGAACATTAGGTTTGTAGGTTAAAGAGGTCATTTTATGGTTTAAAATAGTTCCCGAGAATGTGGTATGAAAAGTTTGATTCATTTGTGTTGAAATTGGGTTTTGTTAGAAGTGAGGAGGACACTATGTTTATATTCATTATATTGATGATTCTATACTGGTTATTGCATTGTATGTTGATGACATGTTATTTTTCAACAATACTAAGGGTATGATTAGTGAGCTTAAAGCCCAACTTTTAGGTGTATTTGATATGAAGGATCTTGGAGATGCCAGGTATATTCTAGGTATGGAGATCAGGAGGGACAAAGGTAATAGAAAGCTTTGGTTGTCACAAAGTAAGTATGTGAATACCATTTTGCAGAGACTTAGTATGCAAGATTGTAACCCAGTTAGAGTTCCTTTATCCATTGGTACTAAGCTTTCATTAGATATGTGTCCAAATACTAAGGATGATCTTGAGGATATGTCTAATGTGCCATATGCTAGTATTGTAGGGAGTTTGATGTATGCAATGGTTTGCACTAGGCCAGATATTTTCCAAGTAGTGGGAGTTTTGCGCAGATTTATGTCTAACCTTGGTAGACAACATTGGAATTATGCGATGAGGGTGCTTGAATATCTTGCAGGTACTCCTGATTATTGTTTGGTTTACTCTGGTACTGATAGTTATGATAAATTTTTGGACATATAGGGTTTTGTTGATGCAGATTGGGCAGGTGACTTAGATAGTCAAAGGTCCACTAGTGGCTATGTGTTTACTCTGTTTGGGGGAGCAATGAGTTGGATGAGTAAGAGGCAACCCACAATTGATTTGTCCACCACAGAAGCAGAGTATATGGCTGCTACTCATGTCTCTAAGAAGGTAGTTTGGTTGAGAATACTGTGTACAGGTATTGGTTTTGGTTGCAGGATCATTCAGATTGGTTGTGATAGCTAGAGTGCTATCTGTTTGGCCAAGAATCCTATGTATCATGCTCGGACTAAGCAATTTGATGTTTAGTATCACTTTGTTCAAGAGTTGATTACAAATGGACAGATTGAGCTGAAGAAGATAGAAACTCAGGAGAATGTTGCAGATTTATTGACCAAGCGTGTGAGCGCAAAGAAGTTCGTGTGGTGTAGAGAGGCCATGGGCCTTGTTTCTAGTACCTGATCATTTTCATTTGATTTCCTATGGGTTGATTTACAATGTATAATGTCAAGTGGGAGAATGTTGGAATAAGGTGCCATTAACCTTATAAATTCCAATATTGTATTTATTCCATTTATTATTTGTAATTTATAATTACCCATAAGGGAATGAGGTAGTCTCATTGACAGTGGTAATTTTAGAATTACCGACGGAAGTTACAGAGTGATATTTATTGTTGGCAAATGTTAAAATTAGAGGTAAATGAGGGAAGGCGTTTCCCTTGAAGAATCTACTATATTTGGCATGCATGACAACTTTTCATAATGTGGTGTAAGTGGATTTATGGCAGCTGCAAGTTGTCATAAGATTCCATGCACGTATGATGCATATGACACCCATTATTAGTTGTGGTTGCTATTTTTAGCCCTAGGTGCCCATCTTGGGAAGATTTATTGTTGGTGGTATCTATGATAGTTATGACTCGTCATAAGATGATATTACATGCTATTCTTGGATATGGGCGCCCAACTTAGCATGGGTCACATTTTGCCACTTGGTGGTTGCATGTATGACAACATTTAATGCTTGCATGTGGGGGACTCTTGGAGAGAGAAAGTGGATGCCTAGAATGGAGGGAAAACTCTTCTATAAATATTTGCCATTGTATTTGTTGCTGCAATACAGATTTTAGGTACTTAGGTGCTACCGGAATGCTGTTAGGTTGAAGACTGGTGGAGAGAGTTGTTGAGTTGTTGTATTGTACAATCTTTTTCAGATTAATACAAACTTGTGCCTCTTTCCTGCTAGATTTTTTACCCACAAGGGTTTTCTCCACGTAAAACACTGTTTTGCGTGTTTAGTTTTCTGTTTTGCATTTCTATGTTGCATAGTTTCAATTTTCATGTTACAATCTCCATTGATAAAACACAGTTAAAGATTGTAGAAATTTATATTTGAATCAGATTTCCGTTGAGTAGTATTGCTTTCATTTCTAACACATAGTCTAATTCTAGTTTAGAGTAGCTTAGAATCACTATCTTTAGGACATATCATTAGTAATATGATTAGATAGGGTGCAATTTATATAGTTAGTGCATTAGTAATTAGGTCCAATCTTGAGGTCCCTTGGGATTGGGAGTTGATTAGGATAGTTAGCCCCTCACTTAGGATCCCATCTCCATTGTTGACATTTTTGGCATGCCTGGTGGGACTCCCACCCTTCTAACCATTGTTTTTATTGCATTTTGAATGACTTTTGTGTTGACGGGTTGGATCAGCACTGAATTTCAGTAGAATAGCGTCCGTTTCTCTTTGTCAGCATCTAAACCTCTATTTTAGCACCTGGTTTTGAGGGTCCTCAAATTGCCTTTTAGTGCCCAGTTTCGATGAATTAGCACCCAATTCTGCATCCACGCCTGGTAACAGGGAAGGTAAAAACTTGTGTTTATGCATGTTATTTTCATCATTTTGTAAGGCCCTTTCATGAATAGGCTTTTAATGTGTTCCCTACTAACGTTTTAGCCTCCTCAGTTCTCAGGTTTGCAGAAAAAAGTGTAGGAACAAGGGGATGTGCTGCTCAACTTGCATCAATGTTTGGTCTATTTATAGTAGCACCCATATTTCACAGATTAGTGCCCGCTTTCTGCTTGTTACAAAACATTAATATCTTGGGTTTTGCTAATCCTACTAATAGTTTGATGTTTGGCATTATGTGATTTATGGTCTAATCAGTGTTTTGTGTAGGTTTAACTCTTTGTTTTGCAGGTTTTCATTAGTTTGCAAGCCAAAATGCTACCCAAACCATTTCAGCACCGAGTCAAACTGTTTCAGTGCCCAAATCTTAGGTAAAATAATTTCCCCTTTTAGCACCCATTCTATTAATAGTAGCACTTGGTTCGATTTTAGTACTTCATCTGGTTATTATAGTGCCTAGTTCTATTAGCACCTCGGTTGTCTGTGTCAATGCCCAGTTTCTGTAAATACCAAAAGTTTGTCTTTTCATCAATTTTTCTTGGACTAATCTTGTTTTTGCAGCCTCCTAGATTCGTCGAAGACACATCATCAAACTACTAACTGGTTTTGTGTAGCCCCGTGGTCAAAGGATCTATTTTTTGCACTAAAGTAGTTGAACATTAAAGTTAAAGTAGAAGGAATTAACTTGTTTGCCATGTTTTTGTTTGTTAGTGGACGTATGCTCTCCCCTCATGCCTTAGGGTGATCTTGGGGATCAAAAGTCCACTCACAAACTCTTTTACTGCTTTCCATCCTGAAGGGGTTATCCTTTTACGTATGCTCTCCCCTCGCGCTTAGTGCGATCTTGGGTGACCAAAAGTAAAGAATAGTTTCTTCTTAGGGGGTCTACTAGGGGATTTCATCCCCCTGGGGACGATATCAAATGCGTGTTCTGACGCGAGATAGAAATATTGTGAGAATTGAAAGACTCACTTTAAAGGAAGGACCCTCTCAACTCCAAGCAAAAATCCTTTGGGATACTTGGTCCGCCAAGGCTCATGTGGTTGAGCGTCAGTTGATTGGGACACCCCCGTTCAAGGACTTGGGCCTAAAGTACCTTGAGTATGGTAGAGGACTCCCCTAGAAGCCTTGTGAAGCCTAGATAAGACCTTCGACCATCATATCTTGTGGTGCACCACTACAGAGGAGGGGAAGATGCTCATTGTACCATTATACTTGAGATAGGATATGCTTTGGGCAAGATGAAAGTCTCCAAGGTGAGGGGGGTAAGGTGGTCCAGGACCTTGCTTTCCCTATCTATCCAAGCTATAGCATCAAAGGTATTAGTGGGGGTGGGAATCTCGGTTCACTTTGAGATGAGATTGACCCATGGCCACTTCGTGATATCCACAAGATATGTCACTCCCATTTGAATAGATTCTAGGTTGTATACAAGTGTTTCTAGTATGTCTTCAATTGTGTTATACCTATGTAAGCCATTTGTAAATTGTGAAGGCTAACAACCTATCGCACCTAATTCCAAGTTAGTGCAACAACCATTGTTCTTGATGTTTGCAAAATCTTATAATAATTTCCAACCAAACACCTCACAAATCAAACTAATCTATATCAGTTCCCAATTTTCATAAAGTAGCACCCAAATTCCATATATCAGTGCCTATCTAGACTATTGTAGCACCCAGTTTTAGAGGCCTGCAAAGAGAAAACTTTCATCCTTTTGAATGTCAAAATCACTTTCTCAACATCATCCCATAACATCACAACTATACCAACTTCCTTCACATCCTTTTGGCCCTTTTAGCTTGTGATCCAACTTTAATCAAATCCACTTAATCACCATCCTTATCATCCACAACCAATCAAATCCTTATCTTCCACAACCAACCAAATCATTATCATCTAAATCCAAGTCATATCCAAGTTTCTAAGGTTAGTATCTAGATCAATTATCATCTTATTTACATTGGGCTTAAGAATTTGTTTATCTTAAGCTTAGTGTAAACTTGGAATCATCAACCCTCTTGGATAAATTGGCATGGGAACTTAGACAACTCCTAAGTTAGCGGACTCTGAGAAATCCCATCTTGCTTGGTGCGTCTTGTCTACCCCAAGTAAGATAATCATAGTGTCCTTTTTACTTAGGCTCTTTGTCCACCCTAAGTACATAGGGATAATCCTTCATCATTAATCATCTTGATCTAGACTTTGAACTTAGAACAATCCCCATCCCTAACCATTGGGACCTCATCATCCAAATCCAATCAATGTTAACCTTTTATGCCTCCTATCAGACAATCACAAGCTAAGAGGAATATAGACACTCGTTATCAACCTCTCTCTCCACATGGCTCTACCACGAGTACTATGGAGGGATATATCAACCAACCTGAAATGGGTGAAGTATCCACACATCATCACATATATTCTCCCACCTTCATTGATTTCCTTAATGAGAGGGGATTACATGAAAAATTTGACCAATTCCTTGACAACCATAAGGACGAATTCCTTGAATACCTCATTGAACATGGATCACACCTCCCCCATTCATATGACCAAGACAAACTTAAAACCATTTTCCATGATAAAACACCATCACCTATCCTTGATCAACCATGGGGCTATGTCCCTAATCCCAACAATCCCACCTATGATAATCCATGGGCCAATTACACTTTGAATTCTGCCACCATCCATACCCTTGACCAACATGTAGGGGATAGCATACCATCACAACCTCAAGTGTCAGAACAAACTTATGGCATGCCATCACACTTAATGCCTAGTTGTAACATGCCCAATAATCCCCAAATTTTCATACCTCAAACCACATCCAACATCACACAAAATACTTCCAATATTCCTCAAAACATCCCCAATGTTGCCAACATCCCCCAAAACACATCCAACATCATTTCTATTCCACAAGCCCTTACCTCTTTGAACATTCCTCAAAGGACAATCATCCCACAAACAACGTTGCCCCCTACCATACCTTCACATACCTATCTCCAATCCCAAAATCCATTCGCATCCCAGTCACAACACCAAAACCCCCTAACAAGCTATACAAATCCCATACAAACATATCAATCATCCACTCATCAACAGCCTCCTCACGATACTTCCATGCAACATCAACAAACTATACATTATCAATGACCACCCTTCCAAACGCAACATGTACAACATGCATCCACACAAACCATACCGCAACAACAAACATATGGGTCTCATGTTTACTTGCAAACTATAGGCCTCCTTCCATATAACCAACAACAACACCTCATCCCCCAAAACCAACAATCATTAGCACAACAACTTCCACTCCAAATAACGTCACAACCACCTCTTGCTAATCCTTTTGATCAAGAATGGAAAGAGATGAAAAATGCACTTAAGAACATCAAACTACAGACCCAAAAGAAACACTATAAGTTTGAAGACTTATGTCCCTATCCATTCGATAGAAACATGACAATCATACCTTTTCCTCAATACTTTGAAATTGCAAAATTTGACAAGTACAAAGGAAAGGGAGATCCTCATGACCACATCAAGGAATTCATCATGCATGCCAAGAAGTCGCCTATGATGATCAATTCATCCTTCATCTTTTTCCACGAAGCCTAGGAGGATAGGCCTTAGAATGGTTTATGTAATTGCCTTATGGCTCCATCTCAACTTTCACTGATCTTTCATAAAAATTTGTCGCCCACTTCTCATAAAATGTAGAACATGAGATCACTATGCTCGACCTTTGCAACACTAAACAATGAAGTGGCAAAAGTTTTTCCACATACCTACAAAGATGGAGAGCCCTTGCTAGTAGGCTACCTTGGACAACCCCCAAAAAACAACTCGTCCATATATTCATTCAAAACTTAAACCAAGAAATGGCTTTCCATTTACAAGTGCATTGTGCATCTACCTTCAATGAAATCATAGAAAAAGGGGCCACCATAAAGAAGGCCCTTATTGCGAAGGGTTTGGTCAAAATCTACAACAATAATGACAAGGATAAACCATCCAATGACAAACCTATGTTTTGGGCTAAGAACAAAAACACTGTAGGAGATGGTGCTATCGATTCCAAAATGTATATCCAAATCGTCGCTCCTAAATCCAAAGAGACAAATGTAGTACAAAATGTTTTGAACAATGTCTTGGTCCCATCTTCTCCTCTAAAGCAGAATCCTCCTAACAATCCAAAATGCAAGTATACTCCCTTGGGTGAACCAATCGAGGTTGTGTTCCAAAAGCTAGTCCAAGCAAACATGGTTAAGTTCCCCACGACGAAACCATTTGACAAAAACCAACCTAAACCCACATGGTATAAGGAAAATAAATATTGTGAGTCCTACCATCACATCAAAGGTCATGCCACAGGTAAATGTATGAAATTGAAAACTACATTCAAGACCTCATCGATTGCGGAGACATCCAAATAGAAGGAAACGACAATGCCTCACCAAATGCTAGCGTAGGAGTCTACCAAGATCCTCTTCCCCACTGCAATAACAACCAATCCGTATCTCAACCATCATCCTCGAACACCAACCCCAACAACCAAACCAACAACCAAACCAACAACATCAACCATAATAATGTTCCACCTCCTTACGACAATGTAGTAGGACGGATTGATTTCGACTCTACTTGTGTTGCCACCATCAAACTCAAAAATACCACCCCCGAATGTGCCATTACTACCTGACATGGACGTGTAACCATAAAGGGACCATATCCATCCTCCACCACTACCCCTTCCGAATATAACCTCCTTGATCATCTTGGGAAGAACCCCGCACAAATATCCATCTTGGAACTCCTTAAGACATCCACCATCCACCAAGAAATCCTTGACAAGGCTCTCCAAGAGTCCCATGTCCCCACCGATATACCTCTCGCTCAATTCCAAAATCTAGTGGCTCAATTGTCCTCATCCTACCATCTCACTTTTATCCAATCTGATATGCCACCCATTGATCCCTCTCATAATAAAGCACTCCATATCAAAGTCCAAATCGCTAATCACAAAATCAAGAGGGTCCTCTTGGATAATGGATCCGATTTGAATATATGTACATTGAAATTCATAAAACTCTTAGGGTATTCGGCAGCTGACTTAGAGTCTTTGGTCATCTCCATCAAGGCATACAACAACACATAAAGGGAGTCCTAAGGCACCATATGCCTCCCTATCAAGGTGAGCCCACTCACGCTACCCACCCTATGTCATGTGATTGATCTTGACCTACCATATAATTTCCTCCTAGGATGATCATGGTTACATGCCATGCAAGCCGTTTCGTCCACCTATCACCAATGTCTCAAGTTCCCTCATAACAGTGTGGAAGTCACTATTTCCATTGATCAACAACTATTTGAATATTACAAAGTATTAGAGGTTGTTTACGATAGACAATTTCATTGTCCAAGAACTTATGGGGAACATGTTAAAGACCCCTCATCCATTCCATCCACATCATCATCCACTCCACAAGTCACCATTGATCCATCCCATGCCCCCACATCATCTTTCACTCCTACATCTCAAGTATCCCAAGTCAAGATCATAGATAAAGGGTGTGGTGAGTATGAGCTTCACAATGCCTTCCATGTGGGACAATTACCTTTGTCCCCTCACTCTCATGGTTATCATCTGTAGAAGAAAGAATAAGAACAACAGTGCAGGATCAATAACAAAATTCCCTTCATCCCAGCATAGGTCTCTAGAGAAGAGGAAGATGAAGAAACAACCTTGAGTGATTGGTTATACCGTGATGAAACGACTCCAGCACTAGTAGACATGGAATACTTCAAAGAAAAATATCCTGTACTATTTCAAATTTATACCAAAATGACTTACCATGGAACAAGACTTGGCATTGATGAACAAGGTGTTAGAAAACCTATCTCGGTTGACCACACATCTCCTAAGAAATATGTCCAACACTTTAGTTTAGGATATGCGCCGCTGATTGTGACAATCCGTGAACCTGCTAAAACTTTGGTAGAGGTGACTGAGTCTACTTTTGTTGTTGAAAAGATTACAGTGAGTATCATCATAGCTTCATGCGAATATCTTGATCTTTCATACATGTTCCCCGATAACGCCATCTTTATCATTGACCTCCCTCTCGTTCATCTCGAGCTCATCACCTAGGATTATCAAGGACCCCTGCCTCTCAACATGTTTCCAACTGATGAGGCTCTCTCAGCATTCCTAGAACTCTATGATACTTCACAATATGATATATGCTTGCACACTCATGCCTACTTTGGGGAAGAGGAGATACTTAGTCCAAAAAAGCAAAAATCAAAAAATAGAAAATCATCCCCTAGTGAAAACCTCTCAGAGGCACTAGGAGATGAGGATCTTCATCTTACCTCCATAACGTCCTACTAGCAAGAATGTTCCAATATCCTGATTGAAGGCACCCAAGAAATTAATCTTGACACACAAGAACTGCCTAAGCTCACCCACATTGCGAGAGCCTTGCTAGCGGAGAAGAATCCAACCTGTCAATCATGCTTCATGAAGCCCCCAATGTCTTCACTTGGTCTTACGTAGACATGCCAGGATTGGATCCATCCTTGGTCGTCCATCACCTTGTGGTACATCTAGAGGCAAGCAATGGCAAACACAAACTCCACAAGATGCATCCTCAAGTCGCCTTGCTTGCCAAAGAAGAATTTCAAAAACAATTGGAGGTCAGCTTTATTTACCCTATTAACTACCTAGAATGGGTCTCCACCATTGTTCCAGTTGCTAAGAAAATTGGGGGCATCCGAGTATGTACAGATTTCTAAGACCTCAACAAAGCATATCCAAAGGATGATTTTCTGGTCCCCAACATTGACATTATTGTAGATCTTATGGTAGGACATAAGATGCTCTCCCTCATAGATGGTTTCTCTGGGTACAACCAGATCAGAATCGCCCCTGAATATCAACATAAAACTGCTTTCACATGTCCTTGGGTACATATTGCTGGCAAGTCATTCCCTTTGGTTTAAAGAAAGCTGCGGCAACCTATCAACGTGTAATAACTACTATTTTCCATGACATGCTGCACAAAATCATGGAAGACTATGTGGATGATCTCCTAAGGAAGTCAAAAACAAGAGAGGAACACCCTGAGGTCCTACGAAAAATATTTACACGTCTCAGGGAGTACAAGCTTCACCTCAATCCTAAGAAATGTGTCTTTGGTGTCACATCAGGAAAGCTCTTGGGGTTCATTGTTTTAGATAGAGGCATTGAGGTGGATCCTACTAAAGTCACTGCTATAACAAAAATGCCTCCTCCTAAGATGCTCAAACAACTTTAAAGTCTCCAAGGTAAGCTCTAGGCCATCCGTAGATTCATTACTCAACTAGACAAGTGTCAACCCTTCACCCATTTGCTTCATAAAGATGTACACTTCATTTAGGACCAAAATTACCAACATGCATTTGACCGCATTAAGGAATATCTAGCTTCATCACCATTCCTAATAGCACCTATCCCTGTAAAACCCCTATTATTTATATATTAGCAACTTTAGTAGCACTGGGGGCACTTCTAGCACAACATGATGACACTATCCGTGAAAGGGCTATATACTATATCAGCAGAACCCTTGTCGGCTATGAGCTTAACTACACCTCCATGGAATGTGCATGTTTGTCTATCATTTTCTATTCTCAAAAGTTACGACACTACATGCTAAGTCATTCTATCAAGCTCATCTCTAAAGTTGACCCCCTCAAGTACTTGCTTTCTAGGACCTCACTCATAGGAAGAATGGCAAAATAGGTAATGTTACTGAGCAAATTTGACTTTGAATATGTTAACTAAAGAGCAATCAAAGGGCAAGTCATCGCCGATCAATTGGCTGAAGCACCCCTCATAGATTATCAACTATTATCCATTGATTTTCCAGATGAGTCCATCCAAACCATGACAACATCAACACATTGGAAACTATATTTTGATGGATCCTTCACCAATCATGGTTCAGGGGTAGGAATATTGTTGGTAACCTTATAAGGTGACTACATCCCTAAAGCGGACATGCTTGCCTTCCCATGCACAAATAATGTGGCTGAATATGAAGCTTTGATCATTGGTCTCAAAACAATAGTTCAGTAGAACATCCAACAGCTACAAGTCTATGGTGACTCTTAGTTGATTATTAAATAGGTCAATGGTGAATATCTCACTAAGGACGACAAACTAGTACCCTACAAGCAAATGGTTGACGAATACAAACTATTCTTCACCTACATCTAGTTTGAACATGTACCTCGTCTTCACAACAAAGCAGCTGATGCCATGGCCACTATTGGTTCCCTCCTAGATATGCCTCATGATAGCCATCAATGTGAATTTCTTGTGGAACAACTCCTTATACTAGTATATCACGTCACCGAGTCAGAATTCATTTATGAGATTGTTGGTCCTGAAAATCCTTGGTATCACGACATCTACACATACCTCCAACATTACACTTTCCCACCTGAGTCCACTAGTAAACACAAACGATCACTCATCCGCCAAGCTACTCGCTACACCATCCCTGTCGACACCCTTTATCGCAGAAGCTATGATGGCACTCTTCTTTGATGTTTAAACACAAAAGAAAATTCCCTTGCCCTACATGAAGTCCATGTAGGTATCTGCGGTGCGCATACAAATGGTATTATCCTAGCTAAGATGCTCTTGCATATAGGATATTATTGGCCTACCATGGAGCATGATGCATGCAAGTACGTAGATAAGTGTAAGCCCTGTTAGTAGCATGGAAATCTCATTCACATTCCCTCTCAAGCGTTGCAACCATCACAACACCATGGCCTTTCTCTCAGTGGGGCCTAGATCTCATTGGAAAAATCCATCCACCCTCCTCTGATGGACATAAATTCATTATCACCACCATAGAATACTTCACTAAGTGGGTTGAAGCCATTTCTCTCACTTTCACCACTAGAAATCAAATTGCCAAGTTCATTCTTTACCATATCATCTATTTTTATGGTATCCCATCTGCCATTATTACAGACAATGGCAAACCTTTCAAAAACCATGATGTTTGAACCCTTCTATGAACAATTCCACATACAACATCATTTTTCCACCCCATACTATCCCCAAGGTAATGGCCAGGCTGAGGCAACTAAAAAAACCTTGCTCAAAATCCTCAAGAAAGTTGTCAATGAAACTAGTCGTGATTGGCATCTCCACATCCATCCTGCCCTCTTGGCCTATCACACTAGCATCCGTACTCCTACAAGAGCTACTCCATATTCCCTAGTCTTCAGATCTGAAGCTATCCTACCAATAGAGATTGAGTTGTCCTCATTGCGCACCTCTTTGCGTAATGCTATCACTAATGAAAAATATCATGTTGCATGCCTCCAAGAGCTAGAGCTATTGGATGAATGACGCCTCAACACCCTCAATCACCTCCAAGCATAGCAGAATTGGCTTTGCAGATCCTACAACAATAAAATCTATTCTAGAGAGTTTGCAGTAGGATATTTGGTCCTGAAAGAAAATCAAAGGAATCTGTCAGAATAGGAAAAGAAAGGGAAATTTGAGCCTAATTGGCTAGGCCCCTATATCGTCACTACTAAGTATGGTTTCGGGGCATATCGCCTCTCCACCCTTGAAGGAGAAGAGATTGACAAGCCTATGAACATCATCCACCTAAAGTGGTTTCATAGTTAGCCCATTGAATACCCCAAGTCAAAAATACAAAAACATAAAAAAAGGTCAAAAATCCAAAAAATAAAAAAATAAAATAAAAAAAATAAAAAAAGTAAAGAGAAATAATTTGTCCTATGGTGAAAACCACTTCCTGTGGCACCTTGGATAAGTACCATGATGAAAACCTTCTTACAGGTGTGATGTGTAGGTTCAACCTGGATCTATTGTTCAAACCACCTTCTCATCATAATTCACATCCTCCATCACATCCATAATCCCATAATTTGAGCTTCCATTATCCATCATTCCCAAAATATCCCCCATCCTTCCTTATATGGTTTAAAAACTGAGTGACAGAAAAACAACATTCCAAATCACTAGCCTACCACTTTCCTCCACTAACACCCATTCCCCTAATTGAGTCTTTTCCCCTGTCACTCTCTATTTTTATAGAGTGAATAATAGAAAAGAAGAACTCCCACCTACACTAACACCTAAACTCTCCCTCCATCTCCTAGTTCCTTCCTGTGGTTTTTGCATAGACATCACGTCTTTGCACTACCATGTCACCCAGATGGTTATCTCACCCGCCTAAGACCTTGGTCCCTTTAGTGTTTTTTACATAAACATCACGTCTATGCACTGCCACTTAACTCCACCAATTGCCATGCTCCACTTAGCCACCCAATACCCCTAATCACCACTCATCTATTGGATTGTGGTTATTACAGTTTGAATATGATCTAAGCACTCTCTTTCCCCACATTATGTCTAACCCAAGAATGAGTAACCCTTGCCCACATCTGTGACCATACACCTCATATTATCGTCATCACTAGCATATAATCCTATCTTTCCCATCCATCCCTACCATGTGGTTTTAATACATGATACAGTCTTAAAAGTGACACTTCCACCCATTTGACCACTATAACTCTTCCCTATTGTGGTTTTTGTACCATGGTATATTAAAAAAACTAACACCCACATCCTCTAAATTCCATCTCATCAATCACATGACACTATCCCTATCCTATTTCATCAAGTCACCCAGAACTACATATCATCACCACTCGCATCGTAATGTGCCTTGATCCAGTGGATACATGGTATGTAGGCAGTCTGGAATATGAAGGAAGTATCCAATACATAGGTACATATGATGCACCCATCCAACCCCGCTTGGATGGTCCCATTTCCCTGAGCTTGTTGATTAAACTTGATCTGCAAACAGTACAATCACTAAGCATCCTATCAAAGCATAAACCTTTCATGAAGAAATCATCAACTACTAGATTGGTTTTTCTATGACTAATGGTCTATATCTCCTTGCCTATCCTTTATTTTATCTTAATCATCCATCGATTCCTGTCCTATGGATGCATCCTTCCTACAATGGGCAGAATCACCAATCATCCATCCATTCTTGGCTAGAGATATAATGGTTGTATGTTTTGGGTCAGTCGGTCTTTTGGTCCTTGTTTTTTTCCTGTATCCTATTCTTGGATTGGTTCAAGGATTCCTTGATCTTATTATATCATGGCATGTGGCGAACAATTTGGAACATGGCATAGTCTTTGCTTTCATATGTTGTGCTTGTGGGAGGTTCTCATTACTCCACCATAGTATTCATATCTTGTGAATAGTAGGGTCGGTTCTAGCATATCATCTCCATTTTGCATCTAAGGTTCCTCATACCTTTTGTGTACTAAGGGCATATGCTTTGGATCCCCCTCATTCGTCTAGACAAGGTTATACTATTGTGGGCATGCATGGGTTCACCCTATTGTTTGCAGTGTCAAGTCCTATGCATGGATGCCTTGTCACCTTGGTTCCACATACCCTGGTGCATAACATCTTATGCTTTATCAATAGTAGTACTCAATATTTATTGGCATAATTTATTAATACATGCTCTCACCCCTTTATCCTACACATACACGCCTATATCCCATTGCTCCAAGATTCATCAAGACCACACTCCCTTCCCATCTAATTTCTTCCACCCACTTCAAACTCTTCCTCCCTTTCCCCCATTCCATGACCATTTTCAGGAGTTTAGTATCATGATCAACAAAATCAATCACAACATCCCCATAGCCATGCACTTGCATTACCCATTTCATCCTCACTATCATGTATCCATTTGTAATATATGTTTATTAATATAAGCATATATTATTTTCATTATCCACCTCATTTTCATTTTCATTATTCTGTTTCCAATATATGTTTATTAATTTAAGCATACATTTACATCATCATAATACATATTTATTAATCTAAGCATCTTTTTGTTCATCCATTTACCATTTACACATCACTACATTATCATCATTTCACATACATTTCATATCAAATAACATACCTTAACTTCACTATTTTCCTTAACAAGACCTTTGAATTAATTGCTTTCAATAGATATCTACGAGGCATTGCACAATTCAATGATTTTTTTCCATTATTGACTTCATCAAAAGTAACCTAAAGCATGCCATCATTTGGCTCAAAACCTATTAAAAGAAGAGCATCTATAGAGATCTTCAACATCAAACACATGGACAAAGAAATAAGGAGGTATGTTTGTTTTGATCACCCACAATATATCCATCATAACATCACAAAACTACATTGCATAACATGGTCATTTCTATATCATATGATCCATATATCATAACATTCATAAACACAAAACCACATATGTCATCCTGCATCAGACATGAGTCAGTCCATCATAAGCATAACATCATGAACATATCCACATTAGCATATCATAAACCACAACATAATAATCCATATACACAAATCCATCATACTCCATCATACCCTCAAATATCATAGAACATCCTACATCCTAGGGTCATAAAATGCAAGGAATTGATCTAAATAACTTCTGTATGGAATGCCATCCTGCGACATACAACATGTAAGTCCCAAAAACATGTCATCAACTAATAATCCAAACATTCATGCATCATAGCTCACCACAAAATCCTACATCACACACTTGTTAGACATCATATGTAGACATAAAACCGACACCATATCCCCACATCACATCCTGCATCACACATGAGTCAGTCCATCATAAGCATATCATCATATACACATGTCCACATCATCATAACATAAACATATGCATAAAACCATCATAAAATACATCCATACTTACACACATAAAACACAGTACATAGTCCATCGATCCAAATGTCCATCTCATATATATACACAAAAATGATCATGATACAAGAAAGGTCCCCTGGACTTGTCAAAATACACGTACAATCAAAATATCTACTGCCCCTAGGTAGAGTTGTCTCTGGCTGAAGCCCCTGAATGGGCTAGTCCCAAGCCCCTCTGTGGAGGTGGCCCCATACCTTGCTACACTGCCTGTCCATGTACCTATGGGGGTGGCATCTGTCCTGTGTGTGCTGGAGGTGGCTGTTGCACCAACCTCTCTGACTGCCCTGACAACCTTGACCCATATGCCACTGATCGGCTCTAATAGGTCTCCCTCTAGTCTATCAAGACTAGTCTCTCATAAAGTGTCCTATAGTGTTGTGCCTCCCTAGCACTCTCCGCCACTTGGTACTACATCATTCGCACCACATCCCCCATACCTAGCTCCAATGCTTGTCTGGCATGGTCTTGCTCTTGCTAGTAATGTTGTGCTAGACCCTATGCCAACCCCAGCTATACCTGCAAATGGGCCACCTTTGCCTGTAGGGTGGCCACCTACCCATCTCCACACTGCCAATGTAACTAGGCTATTTGAGCATCTGCTGCTACACCAAATCCTATAATCTCACCAACTGTAGTCCATCACCATCGCCACCTCCATCATCGCCACTACCATCCCCCTCATCTATCTCCATCTCCTTAATGTACTCTATCTCCTCCTCCTCCTTCTCATCATCATCATCATTGTCATCATCGTCCTCCTCCACTACTGCCTCCCATACTACTACATACCCTGCTGAGATAGTCAACCTAAATGGTCTCTGCCGAGTCCACCACTGATCATATGTCGTTGTAGTGCCGGCATCCACCTCAGGCATGCCAGGCCTACCCCTGTAAACCATTAAACTCTGTAATCACGGCCTGAGGATCTGACAGTTGCCCCCATATAGGTGCGTCTACATGGATCCTTGCATCTACATGGATCCTTGTGTCTACATGGATCTGGCGGTGGCCCCCATATTGGTGGGGCACATCCTGTATCAACCCAAACTGCCTCTGTAGTCAATGGCATATATCGATTGATGATCATCTATGCCCTCCCCATCAGATATTGGGCCTACAATACATAGCTTAGCTGAAGATGGTCCTTAGACCTAGTCTCCACATAAAAACCTAGTTGTCATCCATCACTCACCTCCAGTACCTCAGGTCTCTAGTGCGGTGATGTACCAACTGACCTCTGTAAGCATAAACAAATTGTCGATGGCTCAACCTATCCCGTACTGTCACTAACCTAGTGACTGCTATATGTTCCTAGGCCCTGATATGAAGCAATGTGACTCCGCAGCCCAAACTGACCGATCTCATGTATACCACGATGTCCATATCATGGTATAAATGCACCAGCACACAAAGTCCCCATGCAAATACCACACCATCCCTGATCATGTAAAGTAGCACTAGCCCCCAGCCAACTGGGAATCCTCTCAACCTCCTGTCAGGAACCAAGGTCCCTACTATCAGTCACGCCAAAAACAACAGCAACCAATATAACCCTCTCTCCATGGCTGACCTGTATCACATTTGTGATCAATGATCACCATACAGAACTCGACGTGGGGTAAACACCTAATCCACGTATGCAACTCCTTGACTATGGTTGTATACCACTCTAGCTCTATAAATTAGGATCCTCAGGATCCTCCAAACATCCTCCAAAGTTATCGTGGCCTCCCCTATGGGCAACAGGAAGGTGCATTGCTCTGTCTGCCATCGCTCCACTAGCATCGTTATCATCGCTCTGTCAACCCTGATCCATGGCATCTCCGCGATGAATAGAAGTCCCACCATCCTCAAGAAAAACTTGTCAGTCGCATCAAGTTGCTCCCATAGCGTGAATGTTGGGGGCTGATGCTCCCAAGACTGGAGAACATCCTCATCATCCCGCACAGTCATAAAAACACCTCGTCAGTGTCAGTTTAGAAACTAGGTGCTACTTTTGCTTTTTTTTGGTGCTACTCCTTAGGTCTGGATGCTGATCAATGGACCAGGCGCGACTAAGCAGACCAAGCACTGAAATGCTCATTTCTAGTGCTAAACCTACCTTGTTTTGGGTGCTATGCCAAATCCCTAGGCACTAATTGCCTGATTGGGCACTGAAACCTGGGTGCTACAATTCTCATTTTGGGCGCCACACCTTCTACTAAGCTCTAAAATGCTCATTTCAGGCGCTAACATTCCTACTCCCTGGGCGTTGATCCACCTAGCTGGGCGTTGATCCCTAGACCGGGCGCTGATTGCTAGTTTGGATGCCACAATTTCTTGTTGCGGTGCTAATCCGCAACCTAAGCACTAAAATGCCCCCTCTAGTGCCTACATTCTACCATTTCATGCCCCGCAATTTTGCACCTAAACTACCTAATCCCAAAATCACAAGAGAGGTTTTGAAACCTACCAGATCACCAGCTGTCGCCAGTCATAGGTACTTTCAAACTCGCTCCGCACGGTGCTCCTCTTGTGGAATGTGTGCCATCGTTCCTCTCTTAGACCTTCTCTTCTCTAATCAAAATTTGTTAAGCACAAGAAGACAAATGAAGATTATGGGCCCCTTCCACCTTATATGTAGCCCCCATCAACCCTAATTTCCTCCCCCAAACCCTAATTTTCTTTCTTGGGCCCCATTTTTACCCCTTAGCTCCGTATTTCCTCCTCGAGTCTTGGGTTCCCTATTCACCCTCTTTTTTCTTTTCCCCCGCTTTTTCCTTTCTTTCAAGACATCACCAGAAAATTTATAATTTTTGCTGATCTCTCGAGGGGGCATCACCTAGTCACCCATTCCCTTCTTGTCTACCGACTAGGGCATATTTATCAAATATTCTTTGATATCCCGTCAACCTTGACAACAATGATGCCATATCAAAGAGGGGCAAAATGTTGATGCTTGAAAATGGTGACAACCACCTTCATCCATTTCCGTAATCCAAACCTATTTACCCACATCATTCTATTTGATCCAAGCATTAATTAAATAATTTTTAATTATTTAATTAATTTTTTCTTCGCCTTCCCCCTTCACCAAAAATCAAAATTCTTCTACTATAGTTCAAAAAATTAAATATTTTGCAACTGTAGTTCATATTTCATTCATCAAAAATTAAATAAATATCAATATTTATTCAATTGCCTATTTTGTCCACTTTTGACTACTTTTAGTAATCATCATTATTTTCCTCTAAAACATATGCACAAGAATTAATTTTAATTAATTTTGAATTACAAACCACCATGTTTCTAGAAGTCCACTTGTCATTCCATGTACATGACAAGTGGTACTTTGAAAGCATGGCCAAATCTTCCATAAAGTGTACACTTGTCCTATTTCTTCCATCCCACTCCCAGTGTCACTATTCATGCAAATTTAAAATTCTATGTGGCACTATTCATGCACTATTCATCTAATTTTTAATTCCACTTGTCCTCTCCATGCACTTTTTAATTCCTCACAAAATCCAAACCATGCCTTTTCATAAATGAGGCCTTACATGTCATACACCTAACCAATCTTGGCCATCCATCCATTCAAACCTTCATTTTCATCAATTGATCATCCCTTGAATCTTGGAGCAATTTTATCATCCATTCTTATCATGCCATTTGTCCAATTCTCCTTGCTTGAGGATCCTCAAGCAATCTCCACCCTTGATCTTTCAATTCAATCTTAGCCCTCCATTTCCATCCTCAAAAATCTATAAATTGATGCCCTCACCTCCATTTTTCATAAGCCATCATATGCAAAGAAATTCTGCTAGTTTGAGTACTCACATCCAATAGAGCTTAGTCTAATTCTAGTTTAGAGTAGCTTAAAATCACTATGTTTAGGACATATCATTACTAATATTCTTAGATAGGGTGCAATTTATATAGTTAGTGCATTAGTAATTAGGTCCAATCTTGAGGTGCCTTGGACTTGGGATTGGGAGTTAATTAGGATAGTCAGCCCCTCACTTAGGATCCCATATCCATTGTTGACAATGCCTAATTAATCCAATCATCAAAGGAAGTAGAATTGTAATCATCAAAGGTGTGGGCTTCAATGTCAGTTTTCAGGCAGTAGAAGGACTGTCATACTGTAATCACTTCTAAGTTTGTTCTCAGTTTAGTGAGTAGCTTCTCTCATGGGAGTGACCCTAAAATAAAGTCTGTAGGGAGTTGCAGCTTCCTTGGGAGTGACCCTAAAACAAAGTTTTCAGGGAGTAGTAGCTTCCTTGGGTTGTAGCTCTAAAACAAAGTCAACAACGAGTAGTAGCTTCCTTGGGTTGTAGCCCTAAAACAAAGTTATAATTTTGAGCTTCATCTATTGTGAGTTTATCCTCACCATGGTTTTTCCCTTCTTTGGTTTTCCACATATATCTGGTGTTATGTGTTGATGTGCATTATGTTGATCTTTCATGTTTATGTTGATACTGTAATGATTAAGTTTTAATCTGCTCCGAAAGATTTGAAGTTTGTTTATGTACTGATTCACCCCCCTCTCAGTATCCTAGTGTGTTCAACACATATGTCCACCCTTATTTTCATTTTGCTTCATTTTTCTCCTAATGCTATTTTCTTAGTATTTTTAGAATTTCCTCATTTTACTCCTAATTTTTGAACTAACGTATTTCTGGCCTTGCAAGATTATTTGTCTTCTAATGAAGTGATTTTGCAGGTTTGTGGTACCTAACGTTGTGGTTTTGTAAATTTCTAGTTTGGGGGCATCATTCTTCCACCTGATGGATTTCTATGGCCTCTATAGTATCCTTTTAGGTATCCTTTTCATGCTTATTTTCTTTCAACATTTCATTTCTATACTTTAGCATAGATTATCACTTAGTGTCATCAACCTACTAAAGTGGGGGTAAATTGTAGCATAGAAAATTGTGCACCCTCCCAATTTCACATTGCATTTTGAATCTCTTTGGTGTCCATGCCCATAGTATGTTACTAGGACCACTTAACCTAAACCTTGGCTTCTTTTACCCATCACCAAGGTTTTCCAAAATTCATATTCAAGAACATTTATTTATCTTAGTATTGTGAGAACACGTGTGAAATTTGAGTGAATATTCCTAGGATTCTAGTGCTATTCGCGAATGTCTTCATGATGTGTTGGTGTCTTGAATATTCTAAAATTTGAAATGTTGATTCTCCTACCTTTCCTATGGACTCCATCAGTGGTAACATGTTGTTATATGGAGCCTAATCAGATTCAGAGGTTAAATTTTCTGCACTTTTATCGGTGCAGTTTCCCCCCAAATTATTTATTGGGGGTTTGAGGGCAGCGCCTCCAAGACGGGGTCAAGGGGCAGCGCCCCTGGCGCACTCCTTATTGCGATATAGGGTGGGGTTGAGGGGCAGGGCCCCCGCGGGAGCTCGGGGGTAGAGTCCTAGAAACCTCAAACGATTTTATTATTTTATAAAGGTGTTGGGAGTTATTTTTCTATTGCCTGACATAAAAAACCCTATTTTGTAACCAACATAAGGTTTGATAAAAGCGGCTAAGGGTTAAGGTTTCCATTGATATTGTATTGTAGCATTTGCAGCGGTATTAAGTTGCAAGGATTGCTTGTTGTAATCGGTTCGATTGTTGGATAATAATATTGGACTCTCTGTTGGTGGATGTAGCCTGAGTTTGGGTGAACCACGTTAAAAATTATCTCACTGTTACTATTTCTATGTATTTTTTTCATTCCTCTGTTTAATTTTTATTTGCATGTAATTGATATCTTATGCATGCGATTCCTAACAAGTGGTATCAGAGCGGGTTGTGTTTGATTATCATCTGTAGAAAGGTCTCACGGTTGAGTGGGAGTCTCACAGTTGAGTGGGACCAATGGTGGATGAGGGTAAATTGAAGGTAGATAAATTTAATGGGTAGAACTATCAGTTATGGAAGATGCAGATGGAGGATTATCTCTATCAGAAGGATTTATGGAGGTCGTTGGAAGGAACAACCAAGAAACTGGAAGCAATGACTGATGAGGATTGGAATCTTCTGGATAGAAAGGCACTGGGAACCATTTGGTTGTGCCTGACACTATCTTTGGAATTTAATATAATAGAAGCAAAGACAACATATGAACTAATGAAAGCTTTGACTAAATTGTATGAAAAACCCTTAGCCTCAAATAAGGTATTTCTCATGGAGCATTTGTTTAATCTGAAAATGATTGAAGGTGGATCTGTGATAGACCATTTAAATGAGTTTAATATGATTACCAATCAGTTAACTTCTGTAAAAGTGAAATTTGATGAAGAGGTGAGGGCTCTCTTAGTTTTATGTTCTTTGCTAGAAAGTTGGAATAGCTTGGTCATGGCTGTAAGTAACTCTGTCTCTGGTTCAAATACTTTGAAATTTGATGATGATGTTGTGGTGTTATCCTTAGCGAGGAAATGTGACAGAAAAGATTAGGAGGATCCACATTAGGTAATGTTTTGAATGTAGAAAGCAGGGGCAGATCAAAGGAGAGAGGAAAAGGTTTTGGAGGTCATGGGAAGTCACGAGGAAAATCAAAGGACAAGAGGTCCCAATCCAGAGGACAAAAAGATTGCTGGTACTGTGGGAAACCAGGTCATCTAAAGAAAGATTGCTGGTCTCGGAAGAATAAAGGAGACAAATATGAAGGTAATAAGGAGGCAAATGTGGTATGTAATAAATCTGAAGATGATGCTTTGATTCTTTCCCTAGATAATGCTGATGATTCAAGGGTTTTAGATTTAGGGGCCTCATTTCATGGTACGCCCCATAGAAGTTATTTTTTTGATTATGTCTAAGGGGATTTTGGGATGGTTTATTTGGGAGATAACGAACCTTGTCAGATTGTTGGAAAGGGAAGAATCAAGGTTAAGTTGCAGAATGAGAATCATTGGCTACTACAAGAGGTAATGCACGTTCCAAGGCTAAGTAGGAATTTAATTTCAGCAGGGTAGCTAGCTGATGAAGGTTGCAAAATTACTTTCAATGATAAAAATTAGAAGGTTTCAAGAGGTGCCTTAATAGTAGCAAAAGGTGTGAAAGTAGGCACCTTATATCTTTGTACAAGTCATACTGTTCCTTCTACTTTAGTTGCTGTAGAGAAAAATCAAACAGGTTCAGGAACAATTGCTGCAGGTTCATAGGAAGAGACTGAAACAGTTGCTGCAGGTTTTGAGACAACACTGTGGCATAATAGACTTGGGCATATGAGTGAAAAAGGTATGAAGGTACTTCATTTTAAGAAAGTTTTACCAGGACTAAAATGTATTAATATGGATTTCTATGAAAGTTGTGTATGGCAAACAAAAGAGTGTTAGTTTTCTCAAGGATGGGAAGTAAAAGAAAGATGAAAAGTTGGAGCTTGTGCATATAGATGTATGGGGACTGGCTTAGGTATCTTCTCTTGGTGGCTCTCGGTATTATGTTACATTCATAGATGATGCAACTAGGAAGGTTTGGATTTATTTCCTTAGGTAGAAATCTGATGTATTTGAAACATTTAAGAAATGGAGAAGCTTGGTTGAGAATGAGATGGGTAAAAGATTAAAATGTCTCAGATTTGATAATGGTGGTGAGTATTGCAGCAAGAAATTTGAGGATTACTATTCCTTTAATGAAATTTGTAGGCAGAAAATGGTTCCAGGGACTCCACAAGAAAAAGGAGTGGCTAAACGCATGAATAGGACAATAATGGAGCGTGCAAGGAGCATGAGATTGTATGTTGGGCTGCCTTTAAACATGTGGGCAGAGGCTGTCAATACCACTGTATATTTAATTAATAGAGGTCCTTCAGTTCCTTTGGGTTGTGGTATTCCAGAAGAAGCATGGACAGGTAAGAAGGTGAGTTATTCTTTTCTCAAAACCTTCAGATGTGAAGCATTTGCACATGTAGATTCTGAAAATAGAACCAAGTTGGATGCAGAATAAAAAAAAGTGTATCTTCGTTGGATATGGCATTGATGAATTTGGTTATAGGCTTTGGGATGTTGAAAATCTGAAAATTGTGAGAAGCAGGGATGTTGTATTCAACGAGAAGGTGATATACAAAGATTAGTTGTATCAGCATGAGAAGAAATAAAATGATTATATGGTGCTGGATGATACTCTAGATAGTGATGTTCCAGTGGTTCCTCATGCTCCGCAACAACAACAAGAAATACCATAAACTCTAGTGAATGTTAGACGGTCAACAAGGCTAAGTAGACCTCCTGAAAGGTTTACTCCCTCTTTGTAGTCTATTTTGTTAATAGATGTTGGTGAACTAGAAGGGTATGATGAAGCTATGCATGTGGATGCAAAGGTTCAGTGGGAGCTTGCAATGAAAGATGAAATGGACTCCTTGTTGAAAAATCACACTTGGGAATTATGTAAGTTGCTTGTAGGTAAAAAGGCTTTACCAAACAAATGGGTTTATAGGTTGAAAGAGGAAGATGGAGGTAAGAAAAGATTTAAATCTAGGTTAGTTGTAAAAGGATTTGCACACAAAATGGGCATTGCTTTTGCTGAGATTTTTTCTCCGGTTGTTAAGATGACTTCTATTCGTACTATTTTAAGTATTGTGGTTACTAAAGATTTGCATTTGG
This sequence comes from Cunninghamia lanceolata, assembly GCA_027924645.1. Lineage (NCBI taxonomy): Eukaryota > Viridiplantae > Streptophyta > Pinopsida > Cupressales > Cupressaceae > Cunninghamia > Cunninghamia lanceolata. The sequence continues at coordinate 280,202 of BSBN01000328.1, read as the reverse complement.
AATAGCTAGATGTGAAAACTACCTTTCTCCATGGTGATTTGGAGGAGGAGATATATATGCAACAACCCCAAGGATTTGAGGTCAAAGGTAAGGAGAAACTTGTGTGCAGATTGAAGAAGAGCTTATATGGATTAAAACAAGCACCTCGACAATGGTACCTGAAATTTAATAGTTTTATGGCTGAGCAAGGCTACAATTGGTGTAATTCTGACCATTGTGTTTATTTTAAGAGGTTGGATAATGACAACCACATTATTTTATGTTTACATGTTGATGACATGCTTGTAGCAGGGTCTAACATGGATCATGTAAGAGAGTTAAAATAACAGTTAGCAGAATCATTTCGTATGAAGGATTTGGGGGCAATAAAACAAATCCTTGGTATAAAAATTTGTAGAGATAGGAAGAACAAAAAATTGACTCTATCTTAGGTTGATTATGTTGAAAAGGTGTTGCAGAGATTCTATATGGAGAATGCAAAAGCTGTCAACACACCTTTGCCTAGTCATTTGAAATTGACTAAGGAGATGTGTCTAAAGACACAAGAGGAGGAAGACAAAATGTCCAAGGTACTGTATGCTTCAGCTGTAAGAAGCTTAATGTATGCCATGGTATGCAGGAGACCAGATATTGCACATGTTGTAGGAGTTGTAAGTAGGTATATGAGTAATCCTGGATTGGAGCATTGGAATGCGGTAAAATAGATTCTTAGATATTTGAGAGGTACATCTAATAAACACTTATGTTTTGGGGGCTCTAATACCGATTTAACAGGTTATGTAGACTCAGATTTGGCAGGGGATATTGATACCAGGCAGAGTACTATAGGTTATGTCTTTACTGTAGGTGGGACAACAGTGAGTTGGACCTCATGGTTACAAAAGGTGCTTGCTTTATCCACCACGGAGGAAGAGTATGTAGCTGCAACAGAGGCAAGGAAGGAGATAATATGGTTGAAATCTTTCATGGAAGAATTGGACAAACAACAGGCTAACAATTATTTGTTTACGGACAACCAGAGTGCCATACATCTTGCAAAGAATTTTGCCTTGCATTCAAAGACCAAACACATACAGTTGAGGTATCACTTCATTTAGTCAGTGTTGGATGATAGAAAATTAAGGCTAGAAAAAATACATATAGATGAAAATCTAGTGGATATGTTTACAAAGGCAGTGATAAGGGAGAAGCTGAGCTCCTCTTCAGATTCGGTTGGTCTTCAAGACTGAAATAAAAAAATCAGAACAACAGGGTCCAGGGTGCTTATTTCTAGTGGGAGATATAGGGTAAGCGGTGTTATGATCAGTCTCCAAGTGGGAGATTGTTGTTATATGGTGCCTAATCAGACTTGGAGGTTAAAATTTTTGCCTAATTAGACTTGAAGGTTAAATTTTCCCCACTTTTATTGGTGCAGTTTCCTCCCAAATTATTTAATGGGGGTTTGGGGGCAGCGCCCCCAAGATGGGGTCAAGGGGTAGTGCCCCTGGAGTGCCTCAAATCATTTTATTATTTTATAAAGGTGTTGGGAGTTATTTTTCTATTTGCTAACATAAAAAAACCCTATTTTGTAACCGACATAAGGCTTGATAAAAGCGGCTAAGGGTTAGGGTTTCCATTGATATTGTATTGTAGCATTTATAGCGGTATTGAGTTGCAAGGATTACTGGTTGTAATCAGTTCGATTGCTGGATAATAATATTGGACTCTCTGTTGGTGGATGTAGCCTGAGTTTGGGTGAACCACGTTAAAAATTGTCTCTCACTGTTATTATTTATGTGTAATTTTTTCATTCCTCTGTTTAATCTTTATTTGCATTTAATTGATATCTTTTGCATGAAATTCCTAAAATAACACTCATGTGATAGTTAAATGGCCCCTGTAGCGTACCCGACCGTTTCAAATTTTGATTCCTCATGCAAAATGCAAGATTGAGGAAAAAAAGTTTTCTGCTAAGTTTTTGGATTTTCATCTCTCTCTCTCTCTCATGCTCTTGAAGAAAACTTATAGCAAATTGTTGAACCTCTCACAACAACAAAATTGGGTTATTTGGGTGCTCTTCCATGTTGTAGCATCCCCCATTTCAACTTTGTGGGATCTATTGTAGATTGTGCTTGGAAGAGGCTCTATCACAATGGTTTTGAACTATTCTCCTATAGATTTTACTCTTAAGGAGTTTGTAGCCTCCTTCACTACTTCAAGACCTAGTAACATTATTCCTTTAGAAATAAATAGTGTTATTCCTAAGTTTTTATCTTATATCGTTTCATTTGTATTTTGGCAAGCTTGTGGTGTAGATCACCATCCTTATTTCCACTCGTACACTAGAGTATTTTATCCCCGTGGACTAGGGATAATACTCCTAGTTTTGTTTATTTTGTCATTGTTGGTTATTTCCTAGATGCACTTAGGAATTAGGAGCACACACTCTCATTTTTATTTCCCCATAAATGGCTACCCATGGAAGTCAAAAGAATAAAAGAGGGACTTGATTTGAAGGCAAGCTCCCAAGCATCCCTTACCATTTTTCCTAGTCTATGTTGTGTAGGTCGAAGAAGAACATTCAAATGCATGGGAATTTGTTTATTTCTCCCCTATCATCTTGTCATTTTATTTATTCATTTATTATCATTTGAGATAAATGCATTATATTATCTATTTCTTAGTGTGTTGTGTTGTTGTGTACTCATTTTGGTTTTGTGTGTAGACCAAATGAGATTGTAGACCTGGATTTCATCATACAACAAGGATTTTTATTGTTTTTCTACCATATGGATGACAATGTGACGTGTTGGCATCCTGGGTCGAGACTCATTTTTTGGTGCTAGATTCTACTTTTCCTTTTATTTCCTATTCTAAATTTATTTATTTTTATCTTAGTCTTAGATTTCTAGAAATCAGAGTTTTATATTGTGCCTTAGTGTTCTTGCTTATTAAAATCGATTAGATTCTAAGTATAGGATAGAGTAATATCTAGCTAGAGTTTTTCTATTCTTCCTGATTGGACAACAGTAGAATAGTCATCCTTGGAGCTAGCTTTATCTTCGTGTAATTGTGTAAGTTTGTTTCTAGTTAGATTACTTTGTTAATCTTTTATTAGATTCAAATTTCTATATTACACCATGTTAGGATTTAAACAAGAACTCATTCACAAAGGCAAATTAGGATCATGAGTAGCTCATGACACAAACAAAATAATATGGCTAAGAGAGATAGAAAGATAAAGCAAATAAAATCAATCTTAGACTTATAAAATTAAACAAATCAATAATTGATAAGCTCTAAAACAAGGGGGAAATGAAAACCCTAAAGGCCAAAGCAAGGGTGGTAGGATCGGAGAAAGATAATAATAAGTAGTGGAACCAAAAACTTTAAAGAAGTAATGTAAGGAATTTGCACAAGAATTCAATCTAATCTTAGGAAAATCTTCAATGGAAGATAAGCAATAACAAGATATCATATTTGAAACCCTAACGAAGGAGAAGAAAATCTAAGGGAAACCCTAAGTTGTGTAAGAAAATGTTAGGTTGACAAAAAATGTAAAGAAATATAAACATGTTTTTTATAAATTATCTAGGCAAATTAAATAAATGTAGAGTCAATTAACAAACAATTAAACTAGATAATAGAATTGGGATAGATTATTGAAATATATGTACATAAATTAAATGAGTGGATTAAGTGTACTTATCTCTAGGATTGAGTACAGGAATGCACTAGTGATATCACAAAGAATTTTATGTGCTACTTTTAGAAAACTATGTTCATTTGATGAAAATCTTAGAGTCTAAACTAGCACAAAAACTCTTCAAACCAATGTTGATCCCTACATGATCGATCCCAACTATAGCAAACCAAATTTGACATGTGAACTTGATTAGTGTCATGTATAAATGATTTGATTGAAAATGCACCTGAAAGTCTATTCATCTTTTCCTTCTAGATATCTCAATCTATCAAGGTGACATTTAGAGACATTGTTGAGGTGCTTGCCAACTTGATAGGTGAATGAGTTCTCCTAGGTCAAACCCCTTGGTGGACTAAGTTAAAGGTGATGAGAAAGAATGTCGACGACAATCACAGACATGTAGATGGAATATATGATGACACATATTTGATTTCTTTGTTGCCCTTAGAATTGAAGTGTACTCTAATTATTTCTCTCTTTTATTAATTCTCCTTATTAAGTACACAATGAATGTCTTTAAATACCATATTATAGCTCTCTCTTTGATTAATTCTCCTTATTAAGTGCACAATGAATGTTTTTAAATACCATATTATAGCAACATGTTGCATGAAACATGCCCTAGGTTGATTGTAAAGAGTCATTATTGTGCTCTGGATTGATTTGGACCAATCTCAGGCTAGTCAGAAATAATTTAAAGAGATAAGGTGCTGATTTGAAGGTGGGGAACAAATATATAGAAATTAGTACAAACAGAGTGAAATAAAGATAAATATGTCCAAGTCTAATACATAAATATACCACTTGTCCATATATTACCACATTAAGACACTCCCATCATGATGGACACAAAACTAAATGTAAAATAGCATGGGCATGCTGATTTCACCATTACAATCTTATCTAAATTAATATATAGAGAAAAGTCTCGAGTCAAAAAAGGTCAAATTTATTTCAATAGACGCTTTAACTCTGTCCATTACAATGCAATGGCATACTGTATCGGCAAACTCTAGCAACAAGTTTGCATTTCAGGCCCAGAACAACTCTAGACTCACATCACATTACTTCCATTCACATCACATTACTTCCATCTGAAAGCTGGTCGTGGCAGTGACATTATTCTTCCACTTCAGTTGATCCTGTGCAGCAATAGACATTCGATTGCTAAGTCCACACAAAAGATTTGGCAAACTAAAAGCCAGAAAGAGAGTAGCAGAAATTAGAAAATTACATGGAGCAATTCATCGCAGCAATGATGGCAAAGCCGAAGTTAACACCGCACAGACCCGGCAGCTTGGCAGCCTTGTTCCAACTAAACTGGCGGAACGAACCCGCTAAAGATTTAATGCAACCGCAGGCGGTTTGCCTGTTTGCAGTTGTTTCGGCGGCGGCATTGAGATTTCTGACACCGTCACAGCATCCTTCTGACGGCTGCCCTGCGGTGCCTGCAACATATGCCAGGCATGGAATCACATCAGAGCTCCCTGTTGAACATTTTATTTCATTTGCGCCATTCACTATCATCACAACGCCAGCTACAGAAACAACACAGTAAACTAATCTCCATGCATATTTGCTCTCCATTGCTTAAGTTAACGACTGCACATTTCACAGTGCTTCGTACTTGCAAATAGGAGTATCCCCATGAGAATATTTATAAGGTGAAAAGATTGTTGCCTATTGGTTTTGATCAAATCCAAATTAAGTCTCGTTTTCAGACATAGTTTTACGAGATCCCGTGCACGCAATACAGAGAGCTACTGGACATAAGCTGGTACATTTTGTGCAATTTGTAGTTACACGTATTTTTGAAAAATAGGAGTGGTGAGCTAATGGGACACTCTGTCGTATAAAAGAGATGAAAGCAGGTATTTTTTGGTGGAAGATTATGTTAACTTTGATTAAAAGCCATGTGGTAAATGTCCAAAGAAAGGTATTTACGTAAAATGCTGATGTGAACATATTGACATGCTTAAGTAAAAGGGACCTTGAGATCAAATAAGTTTTTCTTTCTTAAGAAAGATTGATGTGAAGATATTGATGCCACAAGAATCCTCGAATTATTGAAAGCAAATCACTGTTATTTATTTATTTATTTATTTTTTGGGGTCACAATTTTAATGGAATTAGAATTTTTCATAAAAGTTACTTGGGCTATTAATTGCAATCTAAAGATGGTGGTTTGGGTTTAAGCGATATTTGTCAAGAGATTCCTTTTTCTACAAAATGTGTAATTGAAGTTTTTCATAGTGATGAGTCTCGAAAATTGCTTCTTAAACATAACATCTCGTTACTTGGGATATTACTTGCAATCTAAAGATGGTGGTTTGGGTTTAAGGGATATTTGCTAACAGATTACCTTGTGTACAAAATGTGTAATTGAAGCCTTTCATAGTGACGAGTCTCCAAAATTACTTCTTAAACAAAACATCTTGTTATTTGGGATATTACTTGCAATCTAAAGATAGTGGTTTGGGTTTAAGAGATATTTTCCAAGAGATTACCTTGTGTGCAAAATGTGCAATCGAAGCATTTCATAATGACGAGTCTTAAAAATTGCTTCTTAAAAACATAACATCTCTCAAGGATCTCCTTATATGATAGTAAAGTTTGCACTTATGTCTAGAGATTTATTTCCTTACTATTGAGTCAATTTCTCTCAAACTTATAGGATCTTTGGTTGCAAAAACATTTAGAAAATGTAGGAATCAATTAGATCCTAGTTGATTATAAGATCTTTGGTTACAAAAACATTTTAGAAAATGTAGGATTTAATTCCTAGTTGACATAACATGGAGAGAGGTTTAGTTCTAACCTCACTATTAATTCTCACTTGTAAGTGGTCTCCTATAATTGAATTTAATATTATTCATCTTGCAAAGGTGCATAGTTTAGTTTCTGATCTATATCAAGCTTGCCAAGCTTACACTTAGTTTCATTGTTCATGGCTTGCACCGACTTTTTGGAGTTTGCAATAGCAAAGGAACACATTTCAAGATGCATTGGACCCAAGAGAGATTATGATGTGATATCCACAACTTGACTCATCAATCCATCATCATCATATTTGATTTGGGAGATTCCACCTCATGTTTGGCCAACTACACATTTCATCTTGGCATTAGGATTTATGCCACCTTATGACTAACTATGATTAATCCTAGGGCTTGAGGCTATTATATATCGCATTGTTCATAACCATTTGAAGTAGCTCAGCTAGTGAAGAAAGTTTTACAATGATGTCTTGAGAGAGAGATTGAGATATCATTTAAATTCTATAATTTGCATATCTATAATCAAGTAGATGAAGCCTAGCATGTTGGAAGCCCATTGCAGTAGATTGGATTTCATTCATGACTGAGAAGCAATAAAGATCATATTATTTTGATATTTCACTAAGTTTACACTATGTGATTGTGTATTGTGTCATTTTACTACATGCTTGGACAGTTCTTAATTTGGACCCTCCATCCATGATTGCATCAAATGTGTAGCCAATGCCACTACAAGAGAAGTATCTACATTTTTCTTTATCCATTTTTCCTTCTCAAGTAGAGTAATATAAAATATGAAGAGACTAAGGAAACAAACTAAGTTGTCTTATCCAATTTTTCATCCTAACCATTGAATAGGTCAATAAACCACATAATTTTCCACTTCCTCTAGTATTTCGTGGTCTTGTGGTGATAAATGTATCATTCTTTAATAGAATTTAAAAGTCTCATAGGAACTTATAGAATTTATTTCTTATAAGCTTATGCTTGGTCATCTAATAGTTTTTAAATACATTATCATCATTATGCTATATGATTTTTATGATTTTGTAGATTATCATTATTTTGTCTCATCCATGTGATTGATATAACATTATTATGGGGGTGTGATGTTGTTAGAACATAATGTTATTAGGGGTGATACCCTTATAACATTTATATATTGTTATAATATAAGGTTATGAAAACTTATGTTTATTATATGCTTTATAAAGGATATACCATTTAATAATTAATAATCTAGTAACTATTAGATTATTAATTATTTACAAATTGTTGTATTGAAGAGGTGTGACTAAAACCTGTTTAGTTATTGCCCCCTTCTCCTATATTTAAGGAGATTCTCTCTCATTGAGAGGAAAAATAATTTGGAGATTTATATGAATTCTATCACTATGCACATGAGGTATTATTGGCCATGTATGGAAGTGAGTAGAAGTGTATCCTTAGGTTTTGTCTATAATTTTATAGACTAGTTTTTAATTTTTTAATAATAGAATGATTTTTTATGGGGTTTTTTTACCTGAAAGGGTTTTCCCCATGTATAAGTTATGTAATGTATTGAATCTATGCTTCTAAAATTCTCATTTTATTTATTTTAGATTTTATTTGTAATGATTAATGTCCTAAGATTCTAATTTCTAACATAGTATTAGAATAAGTTAGAAAATACTAATCATTTTTATAGGAGATAACATTGTTGAATACATTTATTGTGAAATATATAGTTTTCATGGCAATGTATTTGATGTGCTTCTTCATTACTTTAAAATCATTTTTAATTCAACTATTTTAATGTCACAATAGACAAGTTGTTTCAACTCAGTTCTTTCATTTAAAAATAAAGACCATATTGTTGTCTTCTACCTATGAAGGAATACTCTAGCAATTAGAAACCACTTGTAGTTCTAGAGTCATGGCTTCCAATGAAGATAAGTGATCATTCTTTTTAAGTGATTACTATTATATTAGAAGCTAGATTGATATTGTCTTAGTATTGTAGAAACTTAAAATTGTCCATGTCTTACAACATCACCTTGTTGATACATTACTAGAGACATCATATGATATTTTGTCCTAATCACACTCCTAATCCCATTTATCCCACTAGCCAATTAAATAAATAAATCCTATTTATTTAATTAATTTCCCTCTCCCATTTTCTAACTAATTCAAATAAATTTTTTGAATTAGTCCTCACCTTTCACCTCATTGCAACACATGTCACATACTACAACTTTCATTTAATTCCCTCACATGTCCAACTAATTTAAATAAAACATTATTTAAATTAGTCCAGCCCTATTCCTATCTGCACACTTGTCACATGAATACAACTCCTTGTGAAGTGGGAAACCCTATTCAATCTTAACCATCCACATCGTTCAAATCAATTTTCAATCTTAGCCATTCATTCAAATCACTCCTTTCCTATAAATCAACCCTCACCCGAGCCATTTGGGGGATCCATTTTTCAAGTAGCCTCATGCTGTCGAATTTCCTCTAAAATCATCCATCATTCCTCTTTCATTTTATTGTTATGCTGCTGAAATAGTGAGCAATCAACATTCATCCTTCAATATTTTGCATTCCTATGCAAGATTGAGAAGAGCAATGGAGGAGGGCCAAGCTTAGCATAGGGATTTGATTTAGTTTACTTTCATGCATTTGGATTTCTATGTTATCTTGTACTCCATTGTGTTGTTAGGGTTTAATGATTGTTGTTTGTGATTCATAGCTCTAATTTTCCCCTAATACATTTGGTGAACCGGACGTGAAGTTTGCAAATCTAATATTTTTATCAAGTTTTTGTGATCAACTTTCACAAGTGGCTTCCTATCTTGAAATAGACCTCACCATTGAGTCCGGGAGGCCTCACAGGTGAAAAATACATAAAACTCAACTTATTTTGCTCGTTGTGAATTTTTTGAATTTTTTGAATTTTTTTTAGTACGGTAGGCCATACTGTACGGATCTATACCGTACGAACCCATCTTCATCCTTGTGCACTTTGTTTCACTTATTTTCACCTTTTTCACTGATTTTTATTTTGGTTTTTTGCATTGTAGGTATTTGTAAAATTACAGGGGTATGTGCCTGGTGTGTTCGACTGCTAAACCCTAAACCCTAAGTCATGGTCGCTGCTCTAAGCAACATGTTAAACCCTAAGTAACCATCGAAAGTTGTTGTCGATGCCCAAAATAATCTGGTCACCACCATTCCTGTGCTCTTTGAAACCCTACCACTGCCTCCGCATAGACCCATATCGCTACTTCTTGAAGACTCTATCACCTCCTTATTTCTCCACCTGGTCACCCTAAACCTTAGTGTCATCCACATGGTTCTCCTTTGCTCGCTTGGGATTCCCATCACCGCCTGTATTTTATCACCCCATTGCCACCCTTGGTGGCAACTAGATCTCTTTCCACCACTAGGTTTAGCTTGTCGCCGTTGGGGATAGCTGAAGTCACCATCTATAGAGCTGTCTGTTGGTTTGGAAACCTTGACTGTTAGCTTTCAAATTGTTGATCGTGGTCTTTAAACCATTGTGTGGGACCACGGTGACCACCCCTTTGGTTTGTGGCTTTACTGGTAGTCATGCTAGCAACCCGAGGGCTAGTGCCTCCTTAGGGCCCTTTTGTTTTTTCTTCTCTGTCGCCCTCGGTCATATGACCGACCGAGGGATTTGCTTAATAGTAATCGCCGAATTTAACTGCCAACCACAAACAACTACATGTGACAGGCGCTCTCAGACCGCTAGCGGTCTGACTTTTGACAATCAGACATGTCCTCTTGTTCCTCATGCCCTAATAGGGAAGTATTTTCCTTTTCTTCATAACTTCTGCATATAGAGGTGAAATTTAATGAAACTTATGGTGTTGTGAAGCTAGTTTGTGCAATTTCACTATGGTGAAGAAATTTTCAGGTGATTGCGTCATTTTCAACAACTTTTTTTAGTCAAAGTCAATACTATTTTGCAACTTCAGATGCACATAACTATTGCAAACTTTATTATATTTTCATGAATTTTTTTCAAATGGCATAGAATCTCATGAATTTTTTGATGATGCTATTTATTTTGCTATAGCTGATCATTTACATCAGATATTTTCCAGATTGTCATTTTTCACATAACATATTTGCTTTGCAAGTTTCTTGTCTTCTTCTTGTTTTGATGGCTTTTAGGTGATCTTAAGGGGCTATAAGAGCATTCATATCAGTCCTAACAGTAGATTTGGAGAAAAAATTTCTAGGTGCATTCATTCTATTCTCTCATCTTTCATTTGATCAAATCAATCTTGTTTGTCCCACATTTCAATTTGGGCTTAAAAGGAACCATTCTTTGCATTCACATTTGGATTTGGACATTAAAACAAACTCTTTTTTGCCTTCACACATTGAAATTGGGCTTAAAACAAACCATTGTCTTCCATCACACATTTTGGCATTAGGTTAAAACAAACAAGTGCTTTCAATTGTTTGGTTAATTTCAGTGAGATTAGAGGTGTGTATGCTCTTCTCATGTGCTTCGTGCGATCTTGAGAATCAAAAACACCTTTCATCCATTCACTTTCACAACACACATTTCATTTTTCTAAGGGGAATTTACATTGCAAGTGTGAATCTAGTGTGCATGTGTATGCTCTGTGTGTGAGCAGGAAAAATCACGTTGACAAGATCAAGCATTACAATCAAAACCCAATCCTACCACCTTCAATAAATCTATTTGAATGACACAAAATGAAAGCAAATCAAAGAACAATGTCACCTAGATTGTATGGATTCCATGGTTGAATGTGGATTGCTTCTCAAAAGTGAGCAACCATAGTTGCCAAAGCTGCCATGATGATAGATGATATGCTCAAAATGTTTAATGGATGCTCAATAGAGGTGATATGCATGAGATGATAATCTATACGCTATAGAGATTGTGTGTATAACTAGATGTTTAGAATGAAATGGGAGGGTGTATATATAGCTCTCTACTAAGATTGATCAATGGTGGAGAAAAGTGGCTATATGAACGGTTGAGATAATTCAAGAGACATAGATGAATGTGCATAAGACATGTGTCCATAAAGATAGCTTTTATTAAATTATTTAGTTGGCTTTGTTGGTGGAGATAAGATTGATTTTCTTAAAATAGGATGCTTTTCTATTTTAAGAGTTGGATGACAAGGATAGTTGATTTTTACACCAATTAAATCATTTTTTGTATTTAATTTTTACAAACTATGAACAAGGCCAACTTGTACACATAGAAGAAAGTGATAAAAGAGGAAAAATGATAAGATAAAAATAAATTAAATAAATAAATTCATTTAATTTATTTTTAAATGATGAAGAAAAAAGCTAAATTTAGAAAATTAGAAGAATAAATATAAATTAAATAAATAAATTTATTTAATTTACATGCATGATAAGAAGCTAAACAAATAAAATATTAATTTTATTTATTTAGAAAGGGAAAATTAAATAAATTTAGAAAATTTATTTAATTTTAGAAGAATAATGGGATAATTAAATAATTCAAGATTATTTAATTATAGATAGAAAATAGAAGAATAAAGATGAAATTAATTAAATAAATATAATTTATTTAATTAATGATAGAAGTGGATGAATTAGAAGAAAATAGATAATTGATACAAGTGTGCTAGACAAAATTGACATATGTAGTGGTGAAGAATGCAACAAATCGATAAATGATACGAAGGGTCAATTTTGGGTGTCTACGTTTTGCCCCTCTTTGAGACAATGTGCTTTAGGACATTGTTTCAAAGACGATATAATTGATATGTGAGATAAACAAGCTATGCCCTAGTGAAACTAGCGGGTGATGCCCCCTCGAGAGGAAAACCAGGCTACCAGGAAAAGACTGGGTTGACTTGCGATTAGATGACAAAACTAGGATAGACGAGATTGACAAGAAGAATGTGGGGATTGGGTGGGATAAATTAGGGATGGAAGAGAAGAATTAGGGTTTGTCTTAGAAGAAATTAGGGTATCAACATGATGAGACACTTATGTATTGACCCAGATGCACATATATATATGATGGATTTTGATGGCGATATATGATATCATGATTATGGATGCACATGTATGATGTTGGTATTTATGGTTTTATGTTTTTATGATTATGATATGTATATGATAGATATATAAATGATAAATAGATATGATTATGATTTGATGATATAATGATTATGATGAATAATGGTTATGGAAAAATATATGTTTATACATGGATAGATGATGGCTTTATACAAATGAAATGTGTACAATAATTTATGTTATGCAAATATAATGATATATGTTATATGATAATGATATAGGGTGATATATGTCTAACACACTTATTTTTGCAGGATGAAGATAATGAAGACATGGATGATGATGAATAGAAGAAAGTAGGTGAGATTCAATTGATCAATCGTTGTGAGAGCTATGAAGTTTATTGCAGGATAAATAGATGGGTGATGGATAATATATGCAACTTCTTGGCAATGATTGCACACAAATTTAGAGATTGCAATCCTTATGTTTGATATAGCATATGGATATTATGCACCAAGGTATAAAGGCTAGGGTGATGATGTATCCAATGCATTCAACATAGTACAATTTTGTCTATCGTATGAGGTCAAGATGTTGATCCAACATACACAAGATATGAATATTAGCTATTCTGAGATGGGCTTTGACTCTGCAAGAAAATGGTTTGAACTTATTTCCACTAAACATAATGACACCTTGTTGGTTATATGTATGGGAAATAGTTTTAGCATAGAATAGTCTTAGTACATAAAAGGCTTTTTAGGTCCTCAGATGCAAAAGATATTGATATGCAAGATGCTAATCCCAACACGTATAAGATACCATTAGGCATAGTAGGAGAATAAGATCATCCCACAAACATAGCATACAAAAGCAAATGACCATGCCCCAGTCCATACTTCATGATGACATACCAAGATATGAGAAATCAAGGTAGTCTAGACTAGGTATTAGAAAGAGACAAAATATAAATCAAAAGAAAACAATAACATAGCCATCATGTTCTCTTGCCAAAAGAGGATGCTCTTGGATAGATTGGATAGGACCTTGTTATGAGGAAAGATATATCCTATTGAAGATTGAGATACTAGATTGATATAGCAAATGTTGGCTAAAGGAATGTGGACAAATGTCTTTGTTTACCTCTCATTTGATGAGTGCTTGAGCTATCGAGGCATGCGTAGTTGCTTTCTGCTTGAGTTCATTAAAGTGAGATGGAAGATGGAGGGATGAAGTAAAAATGGAAGAATGAATCATCTGTGCTTGCGTACTAGATACTTTCTTCGTATTCTACATACCCTGTATCCACGGGATCAAAGAACAGTACGATGATTATGAAAATGATGATATGTAGTTCTAGGTGTTTATTGATGATGTGGAAGATAGATGATTGAATAATATGAGATGGATGAAGATGGTGATTGGTGAAGGTTGGATGGAAGATGAAAGATGGAAGAGGTGTATCGCCTATGCTTGAGTCAGGATACTTCCTTCATATTCCAGACTGCCTACATACCCCGTATCCACAAGATCAAAGCACTTAACAATAGAGATGAGATGTAGTTCTTATTATGTGTTGATGATAATAATGAAGGTGGATAGACTGACAATATTATGTATTGATGGGATTAGTTGGTGTTTGATGATATGAGATGTTGATGGAATTTTCAATGATGCTTTAAGTATCCACTCCAAAAACTCAGTGCAAACAAGTGCCCCCAATCTGGGAAGGACTTATTATGGAGGGTGATAGATTAGGTGACCTAGCTCTAGATAGATGGTCAAAAGGAATGACATGCTTCAACTCCAACAATTTCCAAACCATGATAGGAGTAAAGTATGGGGATGACAAAGGGAGTGGTCTTATTGTGGATAAATAGGTTTATTGTGAAATGGGTAGAGTTTATAATAGGATGGATGGAGTTTATTATGAGATAGATAGGACTAGGTTGACGATGTGTCTTGTGCACCCAACGTAATACAACCTTGTCCAACATATGGGGAAGTAAACTTAGAGCATTAAAGTCCAAATGCACAAAAGATATGATATGACTTTAGATGCAAAGGATAATGCAAAAAGCTATTCCAACATACACAAGATATGAATATTAGCTAGAAAGATACGGATTTACGATTCAAATGCAAGATAAAAAGATAACACACACAAGCAAGAAAGCATGCACAAAAGATACAAAAACAAACAAGGTATTGCCCCTGTCAAGCTGTAAACCAATGATCGATTAATTGATGATGATAGTGTTGTCATTGTGGGGAACGATATATCCCTAGATCAACACAAGGATGTGGGAACGATATATCCCATTTATGATGATGATGATTGATTGATTTGGTTTACGACAAGATTAGAATCAAGACCATTGATGTAATTAGATAATTTAACTTGTTTGATTGACTTGATTGGTATGGATTAAGGATGAATTGCATTTGGATCATTGCTTGGAGTGACTTGATTAACTTGATGTAATGGAATGAGTTGATGGATTGATTTGATTGGTTTGGTGATTGGATTGATTGTTTGGATTGATTCGATGAATTGAATGAGTCTAATTTGAAGGATTGAGTGACATGGTTTGATGAATTTATTGGATTGAATTGACTTTATTGGTTGATTTTTGTTGGATATTTGATTGTTTTGTATTTTGGGAATATGTGATTTTTTTTGTATTTTTGAAATGTTTTGATTTTTTTGAAATTTTGAAATGTTTTGATTTTTTTGGATTTTTTAGATTTTTTGGAAAATGCCAATGGATTGAAATTGGGGTAGCCTTTGTGCTAAATACCAATGATAAGGGAAACCAAGTCTAGGTGCAAGGATGGAGGTAGGATTGGATGGATGAGAGGATGGGCAATTAGTAAATGTGATGATAGGCTCATGATAGATGGATGGGATGGAAGACTCATGATAGATGGGTAGATAAGAGGATAGGCCATGGAACGGAAAGCTCATGATAAATGGATAGATACAAGGATAGGCTATAGTGGAATGGAATGGACATATGCATAGGAGAGAAAGGATGTGATCTCAAAGACTATGTCGCATAGGAATAACATGTCCCATTCTAGGTAGTAGAATTAGGATTTTACATGACAAAGCCTATGAAAATAGGATAATAATAGAATCGGATGGAAAGGATGAGGTATGTCAAGAGATACCCAAAGCATATTTCAACATTTTGCCCCCATATCTTTATCAAGATCAAAAGGAGGAAGGGTAAATGGATGAATTCAATATGATAGGTATGTGGGTGTAATGGATAAGGATGGTAAGATAGGATAGAAAATGGTATAAT
This sequence comes from Cunninghamia lanceolata, assembly GCA_027924645.1. Lineage (NCBI taxonomy): Eukaryota > Viridiplantae > Streptophyta > Pinopsida > Cupressales > Cupressaceae > Cunninghamia > Cunninghamia lanceolata. Next base: position 264,369 of record BSBN01000328.1, on the reverse strand, counting down.
GGGATAGATAGTTTGGATTAGACAACATGCCCCCAAGTGTAAGTGACATAGAAGATCAACCTATGCATGACGTTTGTTTGCCAGGTTTTCATCATGGTACTTATCCAAGGCACCACCAAGGGTAGTTTTCATTATTAGACGAAGGGATTTCTCTTTACTATTTTGATTTTTTTTTTTGGAATAGGAGAAGGGGAATATGGATAGGAGGGACTCAAGCTTCTAGTTCCATGAAAGGTGATAGTCTCATTAGAGAGTGATGACATTGCGTGGACCATGTCAAATCATTATGCCCAAGATGTTGGTAAGGGGTTGCATGAAAGTGAGATGGAGATGGATTAGGTAGATGGTGGATTATGATATGGATTACATAGGGAAGATAGTGGAATATATGATGTGGATTATGGAAGGAAGGATAATGGATGGGGAAAGTGGATTATGATGTGGATATGTAGGACATATGTAAAGATGGATGAAAGAATTTTGCAAAAGAATGGACCATAGGAAAGTGATTGGGGAGATATGTAGGATAATATGTGAATGATGGGGTAATGAAAGTATGTGAGAATGGAATCATGACCAACGGTTGCACACACCGAGATAAACATTGAAGCTTTTGATGGGAAGGTTGTGTAGGAAGTAATGACAATGTTTGCTTAGGAGATGGGTGATGTAGTGACTTAGGTACCCACATAGACTTAGTATTTTTATATTTTTTGTTTTGCATGTGGGATTTTTGGAATTTTTGCATGGAATGGGAATTTTGAGATTTTTGGATGGAAGGGGATGGTTGGGATTTTTGAGATGTGGATGCTTCATTTGACTTGCTTGATTTTTGGTTAAGGACACAAACCATTTTAGTTTTTGACTTTTGTTTTGGAGGTATGGGCTTGGTTAGCATTGTGAATGTACTTTGCTTTGACTTTTCACATTGATGTCCTAAGGCATAAGGATTTTTAGGAGTTTTGACTTTATAGGTAGAGGCATCCAAATTTTTACTTTTGAATCCCATGGGTTTGGTGGAATGAGTGGAAGCTTCATGTTTAGACAATGTATGCATTTGTTGGTCATGATTAGGATTTTTAGGGGACTTATGGATAAGTGGATAATTAGGCATTGGAAGAAGTGGAGGCAAAGTGGATAGAGAGATAGTAGGAGTTGGAAGCAGTGGAGGTAAAGTTGATGGAGGGAAATTAGGAATTAAAAGTAATGGAGGTAAATTGGATGGTGGAAGGTGTATGGTCACATGCTTTTGACATTTATAGGACGGTGGAGGTGGAATGGCCACATATGTTTTAGGTATATGATGTGGTTTATGGTGGAAAGTGGTAGACTTAGGATGCATGGAGGAATTACCAACATCTTTAGATTGCTTACCTTGGGGTGTGTATCCGAGGCCATATGATTGTGGGGAGACTTTGACATGGATTGGCTCCAAAATACCTTGTTCATGAAGGACTAAGCCTTTACCTTGATAGTTCATGTTTTGGAGTATGTGATAGACAATAGGACTATGTAGTTTGGACACTAGACTTGAGCTTGTTATTGGATGGATAAGGTGAGCTAGTGGACAAAGGTTGTTGTTGTCCTAAGGAGGAACATTCATGGATGAGGGCGGTAAGACCAATAGAATATGATGATGGATTTGCAACATGATCGATAGTGGATGACAAAGGATCATTAGGATCTTGCTTATCATTATGCTCATTAAGATCCAAGCTATTGGTTTGATCATCTATATTTTCTTGGGGGCCAAGTGTCTCATCAAGGGAAGTAGATGTTGTGGAATTATGGATATAGCTAGATGGTGGATGGATTGGAGCAATTTGGATATCTTGCTCATGGATAAGTATAGGATTATGAATAAGATCAAGGTACTCATGGATAGCTTCTTCATCATAGATATCATCTTGATCATAGAAAATATATGCGTTATGGATAGGTTGGATTTGGATTGTTTGCTCATGGATACGTATAGGATCAAGTTGCTCATGGATAGCTTCTTCATAGGTAATATCTTGATCATAAAGAAGGTATAGGTTGTGGATGGTCTGAATGGAAGGGATTTGATCTTTATTAGAATAAGGGCTTGATTTTTCCACATGCTTTAGATTAGAATCTTGACATAGCTCTTAACTTTCTTGAATGGAAGTGGAAGTGGGAGACTCTTGGATGGGCTTGATAAGCTCTTGATAATCACTAACATGAGGGTACAATGGCTCTTGACTTGGAATCATGGTGGGAGACTCTTCAATAGAATTGAGGGGTTGTGGACTACATGAAGGGGTTGTAGGATTGGACATGGCATTTGGAAGTTCTTTGATAGGCTCAAGGATAGGTGTTTGGTACATGGATTTGGTTGATTCCTTGCTAAAAGCCAATGGATCACATCCTTCATAAGTGTATGGGTAGATGAACAATATAATGGATGAATAATAAGGGTGGATGGTGTTACATAGGCTTAGTATTAGGATTAGGTGGAGGGATAATAAGGGTGGAAGGTGTTGTAGGCTTATGATTAGGATTTGGTAGATGGATAATAGGGGTGGAAGGTGTTGTAGACTTAGGATTAGGATTTTGATTAGAGGGATGGATAATGGGATTGGACATATTAGGATTTAGATTGGATGGTTTTATCGAGGGTAGCTCAAGTAATTGCGCTTGGACCAATTGTTGTAGGGTTATCTCCCAAGAGTCCTTTTGTGGAAGATTGGAGGAACATGGAAACAAAGGTAATGGAAGACTCAATGGATTAGAAGGTTGATGGACTAGTGAATTAGGATTGGGAGTACATGATGGTGTTGGTATAGGACTACTAGGCTTGTAGATTAGCATTTGAGTAGATAATGATGGATGGTACTCATAGGATACATAATCTAGATTGGTATCTCCCTTATCAAAAGTAGCTTGAGGACTTAAGGATGTTTGGTCTTGTTGCAAAGGGTAACTTAGGCTCGCATGTTCTTGTTGTGAAGGCACTTGATGAATTTGGTGGTTAAGTGAAATGGTGGGATATGTAGATAAAAAATCTAGGGGTATGGATTGATATGGATGTTGGTTGATATTAGAAGAAGTGGAGTATGGTGATGTAGAATTGACATGATATGAGTCAATATGTGGCACACTTTGATTAAAGACTAGAGGTTCTTGTGGCACATGCAAGTTGATCATGTAAGATGGTATTAATAGAGGCTCTATTGATGTGGGAAGATTTGGTTGGCTCATTTACATAGATGTAGAGGATGCATGGAGTGGATTGGTAGGTTGATTAGTCAAAGGTGGTGTTTGGATGTTGTGGGTTTGGCAGACATAGTAGTAATAGCCTTATGGGTTTCCCTAGCAACAACAGTATCATTGATTGGACCTTTTTTTTATTGTGGATATGTCAATGTCACTTGGTAATTTGGCTCCTCCTTGAGCTAATTGTAAGAAAAATCTATCGGGATCAGACTTTAAGAGCTTATTGACGTTCTGTAAAGTTTTAAAGTCTTTTAACTCCTCTAGATCATCTTGAGATTCTTCATAGGTAGATTGAGCAAAATGATGTTGTGGCGCTTGAGTTGATGATGAAGGTTTGATAGTATAGCCCAAGGTTACAAAGATACTAGCATCCATTCCAGTCATGAATTTTGAAGCATCCTTAAGAGGTGTAGATTGAAATTCTTTTAAGTTAGACTCCATAATTGCCTTATATTGACTCCTAGTTTGAGGCATTGGTTGATAATGGATGAGATTTTTGGGACTTGTGTGACAAAGTTGAGGCCCTTGGATTGACTAGTTGTTTTGATTGATTGGTTTGGTTGATCAATGATTAACTTGATCAATTAATTGGGTTGATTGATTGATTGGATTGCTGATTGATTTGGATAGGATGGATTGATTGATGATTGATTGATTGATTGGTTGGATTGATTTGGATTGGTTTGATTGGATAGGATTATCCCCCAAGAGATAGACTCATGAACTCAAGGGTAGACAAAATTTGATTGATGATGGTGATATAGCCCAACTCAAAAGGAACCACTCTCTTAAGCTGGAAAAGATTGCTGTGATATGATCAAAAGCTGGATAGTGACTAAAGCCAAAGATGATGTTGTTTTGATTGATTGATGTTGATGTTGATGGTTGCTTTAGAGTCTCAAGAGGATACAAGGACTCAAAAAGTACAAAATGTGATATGATCAAGCTGAATAAGATGAGTGCTGGCTATAGATGATCAATGTATTGTTTGAAAACTAATGACAAGGTTAAATACTATCTGAAATGAGGTTTTTAAGTCTGATGACTGGAAATAGTCTGTAGATTGCCAGAGACAAGATTGTACCAACCAAAGGCAAGTCAGGATAACTCAAAGGTGACTCAGAATAATCTAAAGGCGTAATTTTGTTGATCAAAGGAAATTTTCTGCAGTTCAAAGGTGACTGGATATGATGCACATGTGACACAAGATAACTTAAAAGCATTCTATATGATGATCAGAGGTAATTCAAGATGACCTAGAGGTAAGTTTCTGTCATTCAAAGGTGATTGGCTATGATGCAAAGGCACAGATGGATGGTGCAAAGGCAATTTTCAGTGACAGTGTCTTCTTTTTAAAGGATAATTGGCAAGAGAACAAACAAAAAAGACACAATGGCTGGTTTTGGATGAATCTGATACAAAATCAGAGTAAAAGTCTGAATGAGGGCCTAGATTAGCCTAAAATTGTTTCATTGGTCTCGACAAATTTGAAAACACTTGTAAGCATGTACAACCTAGGCTGGAAAGAGGATACTACTTGTTGAGTCCCTACTTGGATTTCTCCATTTACTGAGACAAAGCAAAAGTCTAGAGATATTGGTGACACTAACTCCCCCACCATGGCATGGGCACACCAAATATCTTACCCTAAAGATCCAGAGATCTTATGAATTGAGGGATTTTCTATCTCTACAATGAACAATACATATAGGATGGCTTCAGAGGTCTGACCTCCTGCACCAGCAAGCAGAAAGGTTTTTGGCCTCTACAACAAGTGGTTTCTAGTACTGATTCGGGGGACCAGCATGTTACGAGTGTCCAACACGTTAAATATTTAACTAGTTCTACTAGGAGTCTCATATATGCAAGGTACTCCTTTCAAACTAGCACTGTACGATAAGCGTTAATACCGGTTAAAGACTTGGCTTTCGCCTTATCCTTTTTTTATATAGCACACTGAATGAAAGTACTACTTAAGGTCATTCCTTTGGGGTGAGTACCTCTTTTCCCACCAAGGCAGGCCTCTCTAAAGATAATAACAAGTTCTCTTGCACCTAAGATCCATTTGATAGGCAAGGGGAGAGGATACTTTTGTTATTAGCTTAGGGATCTACTAATACAACACATGAACAAGCAAGTCACACAAGCAAAGAAACCAAGTTCTGTTTAAATGAAATGTTCCTAGATTAGTGAAATTAAGGTAAATATTCGACTGATCAATCCTGCAACACATTTGTTGGTAGTTTCAGATACACCTTTCTTGGATAATCGATAAGAAGCTACACCAATAGATATTAGCTTCAAGGAAATTAGGGTTAGAATAGTGTAGACCAAAGGTGACAAAACAGAGTACAAAAGTGATTAACAAGAAACCAAAAGTGACTGGATGTATAACAAAGGCAATGTTCTGTCACTCAGATGTGATTCTGGGTGGTGCAGAGGCAACTAGATACTATGCAAAGGAAATTATCTATTAACCAAATGCACTCAGATGTCTATAAATTGCAAAATTCTCACAATAGAGCCAAACAAATGATCATAAAATGGATATAAGAGACCCTGATAACCTGAAAAGATGGATAAATTGAATCAAATCTATATCCTACAACCAAAAAACAAAAGATCCAATGATATGATATTATTAGGTCAAAAGATAAACCAAACCCCAAATAAACTAGCTTGAGGATGAAAAAGACTGTTAGGGTTAGCAAATAAACCAGCTTGCAACCCAAATCAAACAACTAAAATCAACGAAAACCCTGCAAAGACAAATGTATCAATGAAACTCTAATCAACTAGAGGTGATTCCCAGCCAACCAAAAGTGATTAGATGCAGACCAGAGGTGATGGATGATTGTTCAAAGGTGATTTTCCCCTGACTGTAGGTGACATAGAGCTGTTCAAAGGTGATTTTCCATAGATTGAATGCGATTTTTTGCTGATCAATTGTGCTACTCCATACCTCAACTTCAAAAAATGACTTTTCAATGAAAAATCAATCAAGGATGTGAGTCCCACCAGATGTTCCAGAATGTGTGAGTAGGAAAAATCAGGTTGACAAGATCAAGCATTACAATCAAAACCCAATCCTACCACCTTCAAGAAATCTATCTAAATGACACAAAATGAAAGCAAATCAAAGAACAATGTCACCTAGATTGTACATGGATTCCTTGGTTGAATGTGGATTGCTTCTCAAAAGTGAACAACCATAGTTGCCAAAGCTACCACGATGATAGATGATATGCTCAAAATGTTTAATGGATGCTCAATGGAGGTGATATGCATGAGATGATAATTTGGACACTATAGAGATTGTGTGTATAGCTAGATGTTTGGAATGAAATGGGAGGGTGTATATATAACTCTCTACTAAGATTGATCAATGGTGGAGAAAAAGTGGCTATATGAATGGTTGAGATAATTCAAGAGGCATAGATGAATGTGTACAAGACATATGTCCATAGGGATAGCTTTTATTAAATAATTTAGTTGTCTTTTTTGGTAGAGATAAGATTGATTTTCTTAAAATAGGATGCTTTTCTATTTTAAGAGTTGGATGACAAGGATAATTGATTTTTACACCAATTAAATCATTTTTTTGTATTTAATTTTTGACAAATTATGAACAAGGCCAACTTGTACACATAGAAGAAAGTGATAAAAGAGGAAAAATGATAAGATAAAAATAAATTAAACAAATAAATTCATTTAATTTATTTTTAATTGATGAAGAAAAAAGCTAAATTTAGAAAATTGGAATAATAAATATAAATTAAATAAATAAATTTATTTAATTTATATGCATGATGAGAAGATAAATAAATATTTAGAAAGGGAAAATTAAATAAATTTAGAAAATTTATTTAATTTTAGAACAATAATGGGATAATTAAATAATTAAAGATTATTTAATTATAGATAGAAAATAGAAGAATAAAGATGAAATTAATTTTATAAATATAATTTATTTAATTAATGATAGAAGTGGATGATTTACTAGAAAATAGATAATTGATACAAGTGTGCTAGACAAAATTGACATATGTGGTGGTGAATAATGCGACAAATTGATAAATGATACGAAGGGTCAATTTTGGGTGTCTACACTCTCTCCCTCACACTGCAAGGTGATCTTGGAGATGAAAAGAACCCACTAGATTTGCTTTTGTCACCCTTCCTAGGAGGCCTACTTGGAGACACACCACTCCAAGGGACGAGCTCAACTATAGCATTCCGACAAAGTCTAAATTGCAAGGTGCGAATCGAAAGACACCCCCTTGAAAGATGAAATATTGTCATTCAGGCTAAGCCTCCAATAACTTTTGGGGAAGTGAAGGTGAAGGGTGGGTTACCCCTTTCTCATGGCTGTGTGGCATTATTTCACTTTGATTTCATGGAATTGGGCCCCCCATACCTTGAGTATATTGGGGACATCCTTAGTCAAACTTGTGCATCCTAGAGTAAGACCTATTTGGCCACAACTACTTGACTAATCATGGGATTGTTGATGTGTCTTCAAATGTATTCCTAATCATCACATTCAAAATTTTAAAGTCAAACTTGCTTATGTGTCTTGTGTGTGTGATTCATGCATGTACATGTGACATCATTTATTTGCAAATTACCAAATCAAGCTATCAAGACAAACACATAAACACATCATCCTAAACATTCTTACCATCACCTTCATTCTAATCAAAATCCTAATCATCCTTGTCATTCACCTAATCCACATCTTAATCATCCTACTTGCCCTATCCTAATCATATCCCAATCATTCCACATCATCATCCTAGTCCTAGTCAATCACTAATCAAAATGGTCCCAATCCTTAACAAGCCTAATCCAAATCCTAAGCCCAAACTCATACTTCAAGGATGCCACCCCTCTAGTTCTAATTATGGGACAAATCCTAGACCTAAACTTATACTCCAATGGGCCCCTCCTTCAAGTTCTAGTGATGAGACAAGTCCAAAAACCAATCCATCCACATGCCAAATCAATTCCACATCAACCAATCCCACCTCTTCTAGTGCAAACCAACATTCATACCAATTCATTCCACAACAAGAACATACGAGCCCAAGTCCACCTTTGCAACAAGATAAAGTGCCTTTGAGTTCTTATGCTACCTTTGACAAGGGGAACACTAGTCTAGCTTATCCCTCCTATAAGTATCTTCTGCTATCTAACCCTCTATCAACTCCACGTCAAAAATTCAAACATTACAAAAACAATCTTAGGGTCACCCAAATCCACCAATCCATTCAACCCCTTTGACCCTCCATCTAATCAAAGTCCAAACCCTAAGCCTACAACACCCTCCATCCCTTTTATCCCTCCACCATGGGACCTATCCATTCCTACTCCTACTCCATCCAATAACCCTATTATTCATCCACCTAATCCTAATCATAAGCCCACAACTTCCACCATTATTATCCATCTATTATATATTGTTCATCCACACATACACTCATGAAGGATGTTATCCATTGGCTACTAGCAAGGAATCAATCATCTCCATGTCAAACACCCATCCTTAATCTTATCCAAGAATCTTCAAACACCATGTCCATCCCTTTAATCCCATCATGTAGTCCATTACCCATTGAACCTATTGAAGAGTCATCCACTTCCACTTCCATTCAAGAAAGTCAAGAGTTATGTCAAGGGTATAATCCTAAGCATGTAGAAGAATTAATCCCTAATCCTAATCAAGATCAAATCACTTCCATTCAACCCATCCATAGCACACTTAATCCTATCTATGATCAAGCTCCCATATATGATCAAGATCCTACCTATGATCAGGAAAGCCATGATGATCCTCTTAGTCAACTTTATGCATTCCATGGCCAAGATCTTGTCACCCCTTCTATCCATCTTACATCTAGCCCTATCCATGATCAAACAACATCCACTTCCCATGATGAGGCACTTGGCTCCCAAGTGAACATATATGATCAAACCAATACCTTGGATCTTAGTGAATACAATTATAATCAAGATCCTAATGATCCTTCATCATCATCCACTATTGACCCCATTTCAAGTCCACCATCATATCTTATTAGTCTATTCACCTTCATCCATGAGTGTTCTTACTTAGGAAAGCGACAACCATTATCCGCTATCTCACTTTCTCCATCCAATAATGAGCTCAAGTCTAGTGTTCAAAACACCCCTAGTCCCATTGTCCACCGCATACTCCAAAAAATGAATTATCAAGGTAAAGGATTAGTCCTTCATGAATAAGGTATTTTAGAACCCATCCGTGTCAACGCCCCTCCATGCTCATATGGCCTTGGATATACACCCCAAGGTAAACAATATCAATATGTTGATACTTCCTCCATTCCTCCCAAGTCCACCACTTTCCATCACAAATCCTATCATATACCCAAAACATATGTCGTCATTCCACCTCCATTATCCTACAAGTGCCAAAAGCATGTGACCATACACCTTCCACCATCCACTTTACCTCCATTACTTCCAACTCCTAATATCCCTCCATCTACTCTACCTCCACTTCTCCCAACACCTAATTATCCATTTACCCAAAAATCCTCTTTTGATCCATTTATCCATAAGTCATCTAAAAATCCTAATCATGATTGACAAATGCACACATCATCTAAACAAGAAGCTTCCACATATCCCAAGGGATTCAAAAGTAAAAACTTGGATGCCTCCACTCATAAAGGAAAAAATCCTAAGGATCCTCATGCCTTAGGACTTCAATGCAAAAAATTAAAGCAAAATACATTCATAAAGCTACCCAAGCCCATGCCTTCACAAGAAAAGTCCAAAAGCAAAATGGTTTGGGTACCTAAGAAAAAAGAAAGCAAGTCAAATGGAGCATCCATATCTAAAAAATTCCAAGCATCCTCCTCCATTCAAAAATCCCAAAAATCCCATTCCATATACAAATCCCACAAGTCAAACAAAAATCATGAAAATCCTAAGTCTATGTGGGTCCCTAAATTCCTAAATCAGTCATCCACTAAGAAAATATCTCCATTTCTTCCTACACATCCCCCAAATCAAAATCTTCAATGTTTATCACAATGTGTGCAACCGTTGGTCTTGGTTCCCTTCTGTTCCACAATAATTCCACATACCTCCATCTCCCCATCTTTCAACCATTATCCTACATATCTTCCCCATCATTTCCCTATGGCCCGTGATTTTGCATAAGCCTTTCATCTATCCTTTTGCACATATCCTCCATAATCCACACCATAATTGACTATCTACCTAATCCATCTCACTCTCATACAATCCCTACCAACATCGATGAGCATAATGACATTTGACATGATCCATATGTGATGACATCCATCTCTAATGGGACCATAACCTTTCATGGAACTAGATGTTTGAGTCCATCCTTTCCATATCCACCTATCCCATCCAAATATTCCAAAAAAATCAAAAGATTAAAAAGAAAAAAAAAATAGTAAAGAGAAATTCCTTCCTCCAATGGTGAAAACCACCCTTGGTGGTGCCTTGGATAAGTACCATGATGAAAACTTGGCAAATAGGTGTCATGTGTAGGTTGACCTTCTATCACACTTACACTTGGGGGCACTTTGTCTCATCCAACTTATCATTCCCAACCTATCACTTTCATCCCATCATTTTCATATCCTATCTTACCATCCTTATCCATTACACCCACATTTCTATCCTATTGAGTCCATTCATCCTCCCTCCCTCCTTTTGATCTTGATAAATATTGGGGGAAAAATGTTGACAAATGTTTTAGATATCTCTTAATATACCTTATCCTTTCCAAACAATCCTATCATCATCTTATTGTCATAAGCTTTGTCATGTCAAATCCTAAGAATTATACCTAGAATCGGGCATGTTATTCCTATGCGATAGTCTTTGGAGATCACATCCTTTCTCTCTTACGCATACATGCATCCATTCCATTTTCTATCACCCATCCTTTTATCCATCCAATTCCACCATTATCCTTGCATCTAGACTTGGTTTTCCCTTGTCATTGGTATCTAGCACAAAGGTTATCCAAATTTTCATCCATTGACATCCCAAAACACTTTCAAAATCTAAAAAATTAAAACATTCAAAAAATACAAAAAAATCAAAACATTCAAAAATCCAAAAAAATCAAAACATTCTACAAAAATAAAAAATAATTTAAACATTTCCAAAATACAAAAAAATCAAATATCCACTAAAAATCCAAGTAATAAAATCAAATCAATCATGAATTCAAGTCCTCAAATCCAATTTCTCAATTCATCAAAATCAATCAAATCAAATTCATCCATATCACTCCATCAATTCAAATCAATCCAATTCTTCAATCATTCCAATCAATTCCCAAATCATCAAACAAATTCTTTCAATCCAATCATCAAGTCTAATCAATTCATCAATTCTCCAAATCAATTCAATCAATCAATTCCTTCCAAATTAACAAATCAAACCACTCAAATCAATTCATTCCAAATCAATCAATTCAATTCTTCAATTCTACAAATCAATTCTTCCAAGCAAAATCATCCTTATCAATCAATCCAATCATTCCAAGCAATCATTAAAATGCAATTCAATCCTTAATCCATACCAATCAAGTGAATCAATCTTGTCAAATTATCCAATCACATCAATGGGGTTGATCTGAGCCTTTATTTAAACCAAATCAATCAATCAATCAATCAAATCCTGGTGTTGATTCGCATGGCCAGCAACACTAGTGTCAATCAATCATATCAATTGTCTTATATAGAATGTTTCATTGTCGAAACTAGACTAGGCATCTTATACGACATGTTTCATTTCCTGAAACTAGACACTATCATTATCATTATCAATCAATCATCAATCAACCAATCACTTAATCATTGGTTTACAACTTGATAGGGGCAATACCTTGTTTCTTTTTGTATCATTTGTGCATACTTGCTTTCTTGCTTGTGTGTTATCATTTTATCTTGCATTTATATCACATCCCTATCTTTCCAGCTAATATTCATATCTTGTGTATGTTGGAATAGCCTTTTTGCATTAACCTTTGCATCTAAGGTCATATCATAACTTTTGTGCATTAGGACTTTAATGCTCTAAGTTTACTTCCTCATACATTTAGATAAGGTTGTATTACGCTGGGTGCACAAGATACATTGTCGCCATGGTCCTTATACCTTGGTGCATAACATCTAGTGCTACATCAAACTTCATGGTTGCTCACCTTCATTGTATCATAACGTATCATTCATTTCTTCTATCTAATCCTTATCTTTCTTCCTTAACCAATCCCTTTCATTTCGAGAGTGTACCCATGTTTGTCCAACCTGCCTATCCTCTCAAGGGGGTATCATCATCCTTTTTCGTCTATTCATACCTTATCTTCTTTGAAATGATGTTACTTAGTCGCAACATCATCTCAAAGAGGGGCAAAATGTAGACACTTAAAATTGTCCATGCCTTACAACATCACCTTGTCGATACATTACTAGAGACATCATATGACATTTTGTCATAATCCAACTCCTAATCCCATTTATCCCACTGGCCAATTAATTAAATAAATCATATTTATTTAATTAATTTCCCTCTCCCATTTTCCAACTAATTCAAATAAAATATTTGAATTAGTCCTCACCTTTCACCTCATTGCAACACGTCACATACTACAAATTTCACTTAATGCCCTCACATGTCCATCTAATTTTTAAATAAAACATTATTTAAATTAGGTCAGCCCTATTCCTATCCACACACTTGTCACATGACTACAACTCCTTGTGGAATGGGAAACCCTATTCAATCTCAACCATCCACATCATTCAAATCAACTTTCAATCTTAGCCATTCATTCAAATCACTCATTTCCTATAAATCAACCCTCACCCATGCCATTTGGGGGATCTATTTTTCAAGTAGCCTCATGCTGTCGAATTTCCTCTAGAATCATCCATCATTCCTCTTTCATTCCATTGTTATGCTGCTGAATAGTGAGAAATCAGCATTCATCCTTCGATATTTTGCATTCCTATGCAAGATTGAGAAGAGAAATGGAGGAGAGCCAAGCTTAGCATAGGGATTTGATTTAGTTTGCTTCCATGCATTTGGATTTCTATGTTATCTTGTACTCCATTATGCTGTTAGGGTTTAATGATTGTTGTTTGTTTCATAGCTCTGATTTTTCCCCTAATACAAGTATTAAAAAGAATCTATTTAAATTATTGTCTTATCACAGTAAAATGTATTTGAACTCTATATCAATTTGTGATACAACAATATTTGATTAAAATGTATATATGAACTCCATATAAATTTGTATATGAACCCTATATGAACAATCTAAAGGAGTCATGGATGGATTAAAACATAAAATCTCTTCATAATAATATGAAGACTTATATTATCATTAGTTAAATATTGTAGTTAACCTTGTTAGTGAATAGATCTTATAGAAACCAATCAATGGATTTTTTTTCATTTGTTGACAATTTAAATACATTAATGATTGTTAGGCTTAAAAATTTATACATGTCCTCCTCTAGTATATCCTTGAAACTAGTCAGTGGTGTTGATGACTGTTTTGATGCAATCATAACAATAAGTTAAAATTCACATAAAATGAACTGAAACTATACTTGAAAGACAAGAAGGAATCATTTGGTGATTCAACTAATCCCAAGTCTACAATGGTTCGGTTGGTCAAGTTCAGTTGGTCAATGTGAAGCTGTAATGTTCAAGGGGCCTTACGTAGTTTAGGTTTGTTTTGTGGTTTACTGGCCTAAGAATATGCAAAAAAGGTCATGAGATATATCAATGCTTTTCATTCCTTTGCATAAGAGTGATACTGGGCTGCAAGTTTCAGAGGGTTTTCTTGGATTTTTGCAGCTTTCTTCTTGATCTGTTTATGAAAACTGTCTACTTATAGCTCTATTATCATGCTTCTTCAAATTTGAGACAATTTCCTTTGGATTTCTACGTTTTTAGCTAGATATTTCAGATGGGTTGGGAAAAGTTAGAAAGATCTACTCTATACCTCACTTAATCTACAGAAGGATCTAAGTGTTTCTGTTATGCACTATGTAAATACCACAGTAGTTTGATCAAATCCATAGTAAAAACCCTAAATGTAAGTTCTGAGCATTTTCACAAACATACATTTAAAATTGCAAGCTCTCAAAGAAGATATTTCAAAACACAAAGAAGAGCAGGAGAACACTCAGAAGATAGATGCAGAACTCCAGATTCTATTGTATTAGAAACGAATAGCCATACATGATTTACAATGTAAGAATGACTCTTAGTTTCATTGATCATACTACAGAGAACTTACAAGCTTTACAGATACAGTAAGGCAGCCAGACATTCCACGTGCACCTTACTGCAGACAAACAAGCGACCTCCTTCTTCTACTTCTAAACTATTCTAACTTGCTGTATGTTCCTAAAAAAGAAATTCTGTTGTAGCCACTATTGCTTTCCTAAAATCCCTGTTGTGTAGCCCCTGTTGTAAAGTATTACAGTGTAGAGAGGCACAATATAAAGACATTTTGATTGTCCTCACTACAGCAAAAACCTAACTGAACCCCTGGTTCAAACCTCTAGTTACAGCAATAAATGCAGGTGAACCAGTTCTCAAAAATATCTCAGAACAGTGGTCAAATCTGGGCGAAATATTGCCCCTTCTGAGAAGTTCCAGCAGCTGGGTAATAACTTCTGTTTGTCTTTTGCAATAATATCTTCAGCTGCGACCTTCCTCTTCACTTGAATGGCTTTGACCTTTTGCATTTCATCTCTATCTTCTTGCTCCTGAGATCTGATCTTCTGCCTCCATGAAGTCATTGTGTTGACTTTCCAGCTGCTTCTTCAACTGCAAGCCTGCAAGACAAGACAAGCAATAAGTTTCACATTTATCACAAAAAATAGCATGAAAATAGAATAAGCGTTTAAATCCAGGTGACTGCGCAAGATCACGGAAATCAGATCCAAAATCTGCTCAAAACGCGTCAAAAATGCGCCCAAGCTGCTCAAAATTGATCGGGTCAACCATCGCTGACCGAAAAATGTGCCAGAGGCGCCAAAAAAAACACTTTAAAATGTCCACCGCCTCATTTCCCGCCCATCGGCATGATATTCGCTGTCGGTGCGTCAAAAAAAAACATGTTGGTCGATATACCTCATCATCATGATATTCTGGAAATATGATGCATTCCCTCCTGAAGGTCCAGATGAATGTCATCATGATGTTTCGCTTCTGCATATTGGAGAAAAGAACAACAACATCATCATCATCATGTTGAAGAAGAATAGGAGGGTATGAATATAATCATGCTGCTGAGGAAAGGAAGATGATGGTGACGTCATCATGATATTCGGGATTCATGAAAATGCTAAGGATGACGTCATCGTCATATCCGGTTAAGATCAAGGGGATAATTGCAATATCGGGTTACCTGAGGAGCATGATCAGGATGATGAAGTGAATACGATCCTCTTGCGGCCAAGGTAACCCCTTCGAAAGAAAACAGCATGATGAAGATCATCATCATAATTGCTTTTGTCGAACTTGGAATAAGACGTCATCATCATGTTCGGGAAACAGATCGTGCTTGAAAAAATATATCCTGTTTGAAGGAAAAAGATGATGATGATGATCATCAGGATATTAGCTTCTTCGTTTATCAGATCGGGATGACGTCATCATGATATTTGGAGCCTTCGTTAAACTTGAAACATGACGTCATCATGATATTTCGCCAACCGGATCATGTTTGAGAAAAATCCTGCCGAAGGGAAAATGTGATGATGATGATGATCATCATCAGGATAATTGCATAAAGGTTGTATTTCATCGGCAGGAGGACTTGGCGAAATCAGGTGAACAAACAGGATCATGATGATATTGACAACAGGACAGGATAAAGAATGATGATGACGTCATCATCATATTTCATTTTCGGAGCACAAGGATGATTTGGTCATCATGATATTTGCGCTAGCGTGATATTACAAAATATGATGATGCTGTTGATAAATGTAATATCGAACCCCCTCTTCTGAATAGACAGGGTGATCATCATGATATTCGCTAACCGGAGATCAGGAGGATATGAAGATGATGATCCTCTTTCTCGAATTATGATGATGATGTCTCCAACACTAAAGCGAATTTTAGCGAATATGACCTTCTTGTGAAAGATCAGGATGATGTGAAGTCGTCATCATCATATTTCGAACTTCAGCAAATATCATGATGATGACCTTGCGATAGGATTTGAACGTGCGCATGCAAATATGCCGATAATGAATTTGCTAAGTCAGGGTGATCTTACTATCAGCATGATATTTTAGTTTTTTAGGCGATGCAAAGATATCATGATGATGTTCGCGATAAAAAAGACCGCTTCGACGGGGGAACTTACCTTGACTTAAAGCCGATGTCATCATGATATTCGAACCTCAGGATATTGTCGGGGGGGTGCGTTTCAAATATGATGATGATGTCTTTATACAGCAAAACCAAGTTTATAAAATATGACGCCCCTAAGGAAATCATGATGCTGATGATGCGCACAAGGCCTTTTGACGGGTAAAAAGCACTACCACCTAAGATTGACGTCCGGATGTTGCGACTGCATGATTTTTAGCGGGTGATAGACCAAGATCATGATGATCATGTCAACATGACTTAGGATATAAAAATGATGATCCTCCTGCGAATATCAGGTTTGACCAAGACTTTAACCGTGCATAACTTCCACATATGGACGAATTTTCAAGTGAAGTAAAAGGCAAACCTGCATGGAATTTCAAGCTCTTTTAAAATATGAGGTCACAGAAACAAAATATGAATTTTGACAAACAGACCTCATGATGATGACCTACCTTATGCAATATCATGATGATGATGCACCTGACCATTTTTTACCAGACCGCCAGAAAGCAGAAAAAACACAAGCAGAAGCAAGAAGCAAGACATCAGCAGGGGTCCTCGTTTTGCTAAGGAGCAAAATGGGGCGTGTTGTGAACATCACAACAACTAGCAACCAAAACAAAACAATTAAATTCAGAGTGTTCAAGGAAACTAGATGTAATGAACTCATAACTTCCAACTATCTTTTCCTGCAAATTACTATTCAGCTTGAGACTCAAAGTGTTCAATAAAGATGCATGAATTTTCATTTTCAGTTTAGTTGTGTGCATGTGATTAATTATGCTCATCTTGAAGATCGGTTGAACAAACCAGTGGCTGACATTAGCCTACGTAGGTGAGGATATTCCCTCATAGCCGACCGGATAGAGCCTTGCTGCCAGCGAGCGTCTATAGCCCCGGCAAGGTTATCGTTACAATTCTCCTAAGTAGAGCCCCACTGCCAGCGAGCGTCCATAGCCCCGGTAGAGTTACTTAGATGGCTTAATCTAGATTTTCAGTATAATCCGCTTTATTTATTTATTTATTTATTATTTTTTTTTTTTGTTTTCTAATTTGGAAAGATTTCACAAGATATAGCAATTTGTAACTTCATGATGATGCAAGGAGTGGACACTTGCTGAAATTAAGCTGAGAATTGTAATGGTAGCAAGGGTGACCTCTGATTTTTCACCTAATATCTACACTGGTAGGTTCAACAAACCCAAGGATTTTAGGTGTGTCATCGTGAGAAACCTGCTTCGAATTCTCAATCACATTTATTGAATACAAAACTTCAGAAGATGAACAACTCTCTACATTCATGACAGTGACAAGTTATGTGTAAATTGCAAATGGTTAACCTGAATATCCTAAATTATACTGTTTTGAATGGTTGCTAGTTCTGCTCCTTAATACTCTACAGTAAAATAAAGATCCCTGCTGAGGAGACAACAAACAAACCAAACAAACAGGCTGTACAAACAACACAGCAAAAGAAAAAACTGTACAAACAGACAGAAACAAAAAGAAGACAAGCTATACAAACAACCAACCTAAGAAGAAAGCAGCAAAAGAAGACCACAAAAACAAAAACAACTACCCTACCAGACTATATACCAGCCTCTCCAAGGCAAACTGAAACCCAGGAAAAAGACCCAAGAACACCCCTACTTGCATATTTCTTTAGGTTGTGCAGGAGTAACAGGGTACTGGTGATGGTTCTCATCCTAGCAGATTTATCTTTGAATTCTGAAAAAAATTCTGATATTCTAGATTCATTGTGTTTATCAGAATAGCTCTTAACTAGTAACTGAGGCTGCTCATCAGGTTTATGATTAATCCATATGCATGTCTTATCTCTTGAATTTCCATAATCAAAATAGCATTTATCATTGTTTACTAAGGAAAGGAAAGAGACAACCTGATGTGCCTTTAGCTCTGTGGAACACACTTGTTCATTAGTAGCTGGCTCTTCATTTAGCTCTGTATTTTCATTGCCCAGCTCTATGTCTAGTCCCTTTTCAAGTTGAAAGATGAATGACTCTAGATGTATCATTTCTTCATCTTCATCCAGCTTTGTTCCTTCATTCTGGATGTTCAGTTTATCCTCAAATTTAGCACACCTCTCAATGTTCTCATTAGTTTCCTGCACATCAGTACTTAAGTAAGTATCTTCATCATCATCTGATATACAGAAATTAATCACTTCTAAATCACTTGAGAGTAAAGGTGGGACAGCATCCTTTGATTGATAGGAATACTCCCCTGTTTTACTTTCAACATGGTGCTGGGGCGATGTCTGATTATGCACAGCAGCTCCATGATCCTCTGTATCTTCTTTTTTCAAAAATTGTTCATCAACTGACTCACATTTATCGTCCAGTGTGGAGTCTGCTTCTATTAACCTGCAACAATCATCACATGATTCCTGGAGAGAGATCTTATTATCCTTTATTCCTAGCATTGGTTCCATCTTTGTATCCTCTACACATTTAACGACCGTTGCTGCTGCATCCTCCTGTCGCCCAATAATCTCCTCACTTCCTTGCCAACTTTCAGCCTTATACACATCTGAGAGAGAGATTAGTCCTTTCAAATATAAATCTAATCTTGTAAGAAAAGATAGACAATTAAGCTCACCATGCTCTGCGGACTTATGTATCCTACACCTATTTTTATATAACTTACATTGGACTGGGAAATTGTATGTAACGCACTCTTCCACCTCTTGTCTAATGTCATGACCAAATTTGTCTATTGCATTGTTTTCCTCATCTGAAGAATTTCCGTCAGACTCAATGAATAGTGCTGTTCTATTGCTGACACACTTCTTTCTAATGTTTAACATCATAACCTCCTCAATCTGCATCCCATTGTTGGTAACTCTATAGACACCTGGCTCAACAGCAGCATATAAGATTTCATTAGTTTGATTATACTCTGTTATCATATGTCTCATTCTGGGCTCTGCCTCTATCCTGATCTGGTTTGGGATGCCTCTCCATGGTAACCACATGTGTGAAAAGTCAGTAGCCATATATCCGTTTAATGTCTTGGACCAATCCCTACTTAGCAACATTCCATAATTTACGGGTATATTCACTACTTGAATGTCAATAATTTGGCTTATCCTAGGGTCTGAAGCTAATTGCACTTGTATGTTCATGAGTTCTCCTATCACACTAACCTCGGTCTTATCTAATTGCGTGACAACTTTGGCAGATTTGGTGGGAGTCAGCCCGAGAGTTTTACATATTCCTAAGGGCATTACGTTGGCTGAAGCACCAGAATCTACCATGCAATTGTGTATATTCTTCCCACACAACCTAACAGTTAACAAGAAAGGTTGAGTATCCCTCTTATCCGCATGTATTACTACATTTGTGTTGGAAGGCTGCTCAACTTTCTTACCTTTCTCCTTAGGTGGTGAATCACTACTAGGAACAGTTATATCAGCAGACACCATGTTTGTCATGGATGTATCCAGGGATTTTAAAAAAGCATTTC
Source organism: Cunninghamia lanceolata (assembly GCA_027924645.1). NCBI lineage: Eukaryota > Viridiplantae > Streptophyta > Pinopsida > Cupressales > Cupressaceae > Cunninghamia > Cunninghamia lanceolata. The sequence continues at coordinate 244,206 of BSBN01000328.1, read as the reverse complement.
TGATCCCTGGGGTCTTCAATAATTCATTTAGAGGTATGCTGACCTTAATTTTCTTTATTTCCTCTGATAAGTAATTCACTAATCTTGTTGTCTCTACTGCTTCTGTCTTACCTGTTTGATCCTTTTGCACTGCTGTTCTGTTATTTGTGTGCTAACTAGCTTTAAGTATGGCAGGATTGTTGCTAGCATTCTGATCTGGGGGTGTATTGATGTTATTCGGGGGAGTGGAAGTGGTGAAAGGTCCTCCCGGCCTAGGGTTGTTCCTCAAATTGTAGGTGTGGCTTTTATTTGCCTGTTGAAAGGCCTGCACCTCCTCTGTTTCATTTAATATCTCATTTTCAGATTCAAAAGGAAACTGAGAAGCATTTAACACAAAGGCTGATTCAGGATAAAGACTTTCACAACAGTATGGTTCATCCTCTAGCAATTCATCCTCTTTCTCTTCTGCAGTTGCGAAGGTAATCATTTCTAAGACTAATGCTGTGTCACATTCTGAGGGTACTACCTCATTACCCTTAGGAATAAGAAATTCAGAGGTAGGAGGCTGTACATCTACGTTTAAAATACTAGCTGCCAAGTGGAGCTGTGGACAGTCGTGCTCAGCATGGGTATTGGTATTGTGAAATCTGCACCAAATTTTGGGTGCTGTATTGGCCATTTGTATGTTAGTTATTTGTTTTGCACCATGATTATCTGTATCCTCAAAAGGAGAAGCCAGAGTACCGTTGTTGGGCCCAGTGTTCCATGTCTTGGGTGGCCTAGGTTGATTCTGGTTCTTGTTATTATTGCCCCAGGTCATATTATCTATCACTGGCCCCCTATTTTGCATTGGTTGCCCCTGACTGGGGCCTTGATGCTGATTGTAGCTTTGGTTCTGATTGTATTGCTGATTTTGATTGAGACTATAATTCTGATTTTGGCCTTGGTTGTGATTTTGATGTGGATTGTAGTTTTGGTTGCTTCTGCCATAGAGATTCTCATTTCTTAGCTGCGTCACTTTGGTTGTTAATCTTTTCAGATGTGCAGTAATTTCTTTGATGTCTTCCCTATCATCTTGTGCTTTTGCCATAGTTACATCCCTAGGAAGTTGGAAGAAAGGCTGACCATTATTTTGACTGTTATTGGAAGTACTAGCCGTGTAAGGAGTTATAGCCTGGATTGGAGTAGGATTATACACAGGTGTGTAAGAAGGAACCGGATTTATTAGTGGAGCATGCTGCACAGGGACTCCATTCCATGGGTGTGCCTGATTCTGCACCCCAAAGTTTCCTCCAAATGGACTATAAGTTGTATGTCTCATTTCTTGGTTCATTGAGGCTGCCTCTTTATAGGCTTTGGATATTGAATCTATGTCAGGTTTCCTTTTGACAAACATGGCAGTTAAAGGATCCAAGGCAGCATAGTACATAGCCAACAAGGGAGCATCATCTATGGTATAAGGGGCTGCTAGCCTAGAATAGGCCTTTTGAAATCTGTCATTGAAATTATTAATTAGCTCTCCCTCACCTCGTTTTATAGCAGCCAGTTTATGATACAAAGCACAAGGGTCAATGGGTCCTCTAAATCTTGACAGAAATGCTTCTTCCATAAGTGGCCAGGAAGAAATGCAACCATTGGGTAAGTTTACGTACCAGCTAGAGGCCTGCTCATTAAAGGTGTAAGGGAACAATCTACACACAACATCCTCGTGCTCATATATAGCCCTACAACATGCTTCCTTAAATATTCTAATATGATCTTCTGGGTCTTGATGCAACTTGTATTTGGGACATATCTTTTCCAGATTTTTTGGCATGTCATGATAATCATTGAAGAATATGGGAGAATTGACATCGAAATAAGCCATTGCAGGTGTTTGAGCTTGACTTGAACTTGCAGAAATACCTGGATTGATTGGTGGATTAGGATTTAGAGGAGGATTGAGACCTCCAGAAGTGCCTGAACCAAGATTTAAAGATCTAAACAGTGATCTATCAGGACTTACAATACTACGGATGTTAAAAGGTGACCCAGGAGGTGTTCCAGATGAACTTCCTGCTTGTGATATCTTTGGATTCCAAATTAAAGGGCTTTTACTTCGCCTTATATCAGGTAGTTGCACAAATATATCTCCTGAACTGGACCTAGACCTAGTCACTCTGTTACTGTCGTTAGCCAGTTTGAAATGAAACCTAACTCAGGCAGGCCCTCCTTCTAGCACCAGAAAACTGTTGATGACTGTTTTGATGCAATCATAACAATAAGTTAAAATTCACATAAAATGAACTGAAACTATACTTGAAAGACAAGAAGGAATCATTTGGTGATTCAACTAATCCCAAGTCTACAATGGTTCGGTTGGTCAAGTTCAGTTGGTCAATGTGAAGCTGTAATGTTCAAGGGGCCTTACGTAGTTTAGGTTTGTTTTGTGGTTTACTGGCCTAAGAATATGCAAAAAAGGTCATGAGATATATCAATGCTTTTCATTCCTTTGCATAAGAGTGATACTGGGCTGCAAGTTTCAGAGGGTTTTCTTAGATTTTTGCAGCTTTCTTCTTGATCTGTTTATGAAAACTGTTTACTTATAGCTCTGTTATCATGCTTCTTCAAATTTGAGACAATTTCCTTTGGATTTCTATGTTTTCAGCTAGATATTTCAGATGGGTTGGGAAAAGTTAGAAAGATCTACTCTATACCTCACTTAATCTACAGAAGGATCTAAGTGTTTCTGTTATGCACTATGTAAATACCACAGTAGTTTGATCAAATCCATAGTAAAAACCCTAAATGTAAGTTCTGAGCATTTTCACAAACATACATTTAAAATTGCAAGCTCTCAAAGAAGATATTTCAAAACACAAAGAAGAGCAGGAGAACACTCAGAAGATAGATGCAGAACTCCAGATTCTATTGTATTAGAAACGAATAGCCATACATGATTTACAATGTAAGAATGACTCTTAGTTTCATTGATCATACTACAGAGAACTTACAAGCTTTACAGATACAGTAAGGCAGCCAGACATTCCACGCGCACCTTACTGCTGACAAATAGGCGACCTCCTTCCTCTACTTCTAAACTATTCTAACTTGCTGTATGTTCCTAAAAAAGAAATTCTGTTGTAGCCACTATTGCTTTCCTAAAATCCCTGTTGTGTAGCCCCTGTTGTAAAGTATTACAGTGTAGAGAGGCACAATATAAAGACATTTTGATTGTCCTCACTACAGCAAAAACCTAACTGAACCCCTGGTTCAAACCTCTAGCTACAGCAATAAATGCAGGTGAACCAGTTCTCAAAAATATCTCAGAGCAGTGGTCAAATCTGGGTGAAATATTGCCCCTTCTGAGAAGTTCCAGCAGCTGGGTAATAACTTCTGTTTGTCTTTTGCAATAATATCTTCAGCTGCGACCTTCCTCTTCACTTGAATGGCTTTGACCTTTTGCATTTCATCTCTATCTTCTTGCTCCTGAGATCTGATCTTCTGCCTCCATGAAGTCATTGTGTTGACTTTCTAGCTGCTTCTTCAACTGCAAGCCTGCAAGACAAGACAAGCAATAAGTTTCACATTTATCACAAAAAAATAGCATGAAAATAGAATAAGCGTTTAAATCCAGGTGACTGCGCAAGATCGCGGAAATCAGATCCAAAATCTGCTCAAAACGCGTCAAAAATGCGCCCAAGCTGCTCAAAATTGATCGGGTCAACCATCGCTGACCGAAAAATGTGCCAGAGGCGCCAAAAAAAACACTTTAAAATGTCCACCGCCTCATTTCCCGCCCATCGGCATGATATTCGCTGTCGGTGCGTAAAAAAAAAACATGCTGGTCGATATACCTCATCATCATGATATTCTAGAAATATGATGCATTCCCTCCTGAAGGTCCAGATGAATGTCATCATGATGTTTCGCTTCTGCATATTGGAGAAAAGAACAACAACATCATCATCATCATGTTGAAGAAGAATAGGAGGGTATGAATATAATCATGCTGCTGAGGAAAGGAAGATGATGGTGACGTCATCATGATATTCGGGATTCATGAAAATGCTAAGGATGACGTCATCGTCATATCCGGTTAAGATCAAGGGGATAATTGCAATATCGGGTTACCTGAGGAGCATGATCAGGATGATGAAGTGAATACGATCCTCTTGCGGCCAAGGTAACCCCTTCGAAAGAAAACAGCATGATGAAGATCATCATCATAATTACTTTTGTCGAACTTGGAATAAGACGTCATCATCATGTTCGGGAAACGGATCGTGCTTGAAAAAATATATCCTGTTTGAAGGAAAAAGATGATGATGATGATCATCAGGATATTAGCTTCTTCGTTTATCAGATCGGGATGACGTCATCATGATATTTGGAGCCTTCGTTAAACTTGAAACATGACGTCATCATGATATTTCGCCAACCGGATCATGTTTGAGAAAAATCCTGCCGAAGGGAAAATGTGATGATGATGATGATCATCATCAGGATAATTGCATAAAGGTTGTATTTCATCGGCAGGAGGACTTGGCGAAATCAGGTGAACAAACAGGATCATGATGATATTGACAACAGGACCGGATAAAGAATGATGATGACGTCATCATCATATTTTGTTTTCGGAGCACAAGGATGAGTTGGTCATCATGATATTTGCGCTAGCGTGATATTACAAAATATGATGATGCTGTTGATAAATGTAATATCGAACCCCCTCTTCTGAATAGACAGGGTGATCATCATGATATTCGCTAACCGGAGATCAGGAGGATATGAAGATGATGATCCTCTTTCTCGAATTATGATGATGATGTCTCCAACACTAAAGCGAATTTTAGCGAATATGACCTTCTTGTGAAAGATCAGGATGATGTGAAGTCGTCATCATCATATTTCAAACTTCAGCAAATATCATGATGATGACCTTGCGATAGGATTTGAACGTGCGCATGCAAATATGCCGATAATGAATTTGCTAAGTCAGGGTGATCTTACTATCAGCATGATATTTTAGTTTTTTAGGCGATGCAAAGATATCATGATGATGTTCGCGATAAAAAAGACCGCTTCGACGGGGGAACTTACCTTGACTTAAAGCCGATGTCATCATGATATTCGAACCTCAGGATATTGTCGGGGGGGTGCGTTTCAAATATGATGATGATGTCTTTATACAGCAAAACCAAGTTTATAAAATATGACGCCCCTAAGGAAATCATGATGCTGATGATGCGCACAAGGCCTTTTGACGGGTAAAAAGCACTACCACCTAAGATTGACGTCTGGATGTTGCGACTGCATGATTTTTAGCGGGTGATAGACCAAGATCATGATGATCCTGTCAACATGACTTAGGATATAAAAATGATGATCCTCCTGCGAATATCAGGTTTGACCAAGACTTTGACCGTGCATAACTTCCACATATGGACGAATTTTCAAGTGAAGTAAAAGGCAAACCTGCATGGAATTTCAAGCTCTTTTAAAATATGAGGTCACAGAAACAAAATATGAATTTTGACAAACAGACCTCATGATGATGACCTACCTTATGCAATATCATGATGATGATGCACCTGACCATTTTTTACCAGACCGCCAGAAAGCAGAAAAAACACAAGCAGAAGCAAGAAGCAAGACATCAGCAGGGGTCCTCGTTTTGCTAAGGAGCAAAATGGGGCGTGTTGTGAACATCACAACAAGTGGCTTCCATGCCAATGGATTTCTCATAGAAGACCAAATGAATAATAAAAATATACAACATAAGATCTAAAACTTTCCATTACAAAATAATGTTATTTATCATAATGTTAATTTCCCTCTCCCATTTTCCAACTAATTCAAATAAAATATTTGAATTAGTCCTCACCTTTCACCTCATTGTAACACATGTTACATACTAAAACTTTCATTTAATGCCCTCACATGTACATCTAATTTAAATAAAACATTATTTAAATTAGGTCAGCCCTATTCCTATCCGCACACTTGTCACATGACAACAACTCCTTGTGGAATGGGAAACCCTATTCAATCTCAACCATCCACATCATTCAAATCAACTTTCAATCTTAGCCATTCATTCAAATCACTCCTTTCCTATAAATCAACCCTCACCCATACCATTTGGGGGGTCTATTTTTCAAGTAGCCTCATGTTGTTGAATTTCCTCTAGAATCATCCATCATTCCTCTTTAATTTCATTGTTATGCTGCTGAATAGTGAGAAATCAGCATTCATCCTTTGATATTTTGCATTCCTATGCAAGATTGAGAAAAGAAATGGAGGAGAGCTAAGCTTAGCATAGGGATTTGATTTAGTTCGCTTCCATGCATTTGGATTTCTATGTTATCTTGTACTCCATTGTGCTATTAGGGTTTAATGATTGTTGTTTGTGATTCATAGCTCTAAATTTTGCCCTAATACAAGTATTAAAAAGAATCTATTTAAAATATTGTCTTATAATAGTAAAATGTATTTGAACTCTATAACAATTTGTGATACAACAATATTTGATTAAAATGTATATATGAACTCCATATAAATTTGTATATGAACCCTATATGAACAATCTAAAGGAGTCATGGATGGATTAAACATAAAATCTCTTCATAATAATATGAAGACATATATTATCATTAGTTAAATATTGTAGTTAACCTTGTTAGTGTATAGATCTTATAGAAACCAATCAATGGAAATTTTTTCATTTGTTGACAATTTAAATAAATTAATGATTGTTAGGCTTAAAAATTTATACATGTCCTCCTCTAGTATATCCTTGAAACTAGTCAGTGGCTTCCATGCCAATGGCTTTCTCATAGAAGACCAAATGAATAATAAAAATATACAACATAAGATCTAAATCTTTCCATTACAAAATAATGTTAGTTATCATAATGTTAGTATATAAAGAGAAAGAACCAAGATCTCTATAGGGACTCTTAATATCAAATAATTGAGTATGATATCAATCTTTGAACATGAGAACACTAACATAACATAAAAATTCATATGCCTATTTATTTTTTATCTTCAATGATTTCCCACAAGGATAGAATGTGGTATGCGAGAATGGTAATTATAGAGGACACAAGATTAGCACCTTTAAATACATCCACTAATTATCCTTACTTGACATGCATTTAAACAAACTTATTATAAGTTATGTATAGTAGGGTTGCACTTTCTCATAATGACACGACTTTAGAATTTGGGATCAATTTGTAAAATCTTAGATTTTGGATGATGATTTGTTCGATTGTTAATTTTTTGGATTTCATGTGGAGTGAAGGTGTTGAATTTGTTTCATGATTTTGGATTTTGAGGGGTTTTTTAACCTTTTTTGGATTTTTGAAATATTTTTGGCAAGTTTCACACAAGGTGCAAATAATGAAAGCACAAGAATAGCCTAATTATTCAAGTGAGAGTATTCATCTTATGAGCTCATCAATATATCTAAACTTGGTCATGAATAGTGTCGGTCCATGATCTCAGTGTCCTAAGCATGGATTCATTTTTTTATTTAATTGTGGCCTATTATTTTGATTCCAAAGGTACTCGATGAATAACTTCTTCGGGATAACTACTTACCATTGCATCATTAGCTATGAATGGTCAAAGGGTTCTAGAAGCTAGGTTGAACAAGGATTTCTAGGGGATGTCCTCAATATACCTATAGTATGGGAGGTCCAAATATGTGGAATAAGGTGTATGTCTAATGATCTAGTGTGAGTAGGTAACCTACTCTCCTCCATCAATTTGCAAGCTATAAAATTTCTTACAAGATTAGCTGATTGAAAAATGTACCTTGAAGGGAGAGTTTTTCAATTCTCTTCCTAATTTCTATACCCTACCAGAACACATGAGTTTGGGTCACCACTTTGTGATGAAATCCAAGCAAGGCCTACTTAAAAAATGACCAGTCACTTTTGATTTTCAAGATCTCTTATGGCATGAGGATAGAGAATATGTGGATCTATCCTTTTGGGGAAACAAAAAGAGAATGAAGGGATGCTTTTTGTTACCAAGATCACCTTGCAATGTGAGGGAAGGCATACACACCCTTCTATCACACAAAAAAATAAAGAAAATTCATTTACCTTAGGAAATATAAATGTGAGATGTAAAGATTAATATTCACAAAGGATGATTTTGATTCCCAAGATCACCTCATAGTGTGAGGGAAGAGCATATATAGCCTTGGGCACACTAATCAAGAAAACAAGTTAATTCACCTTAACAAAAATGATGTAATACAAAAATTGGGGTTTTGAACCTACTGTTGGGATAAGTTGTCATTAACTTTGTAATCCTAACCAATTTCATGTGTCTCCAAGGTCCTTAGAAAGTGTTCTCCAACACATAGGGACATGAGAGATAAAACAATATTTAATTGGATCACTATGACATGTTGTAGTTAACTCCTATGAGGTAGGACCCAATTTGGGCACACACTTTGGAAGTGGAGCCCATGGAGACTTGGAGTTGACTTCTTGAAGTCTATGTTAACTTGGTGATACTTCCTAGGAGGTGGGAACTATTTTGGGTGCTCACTTTGGAGGTGTTTTCAATGAAGACTAAGAGTTTGCTTTTTTATTAGCATGAGTGGATAATGCTGGTACACTTTGCATGTTCATATGATGCGGGAGTTATTAGTGAAGTTAGAGATGCATGATATTGGAATATGCTTGCATGAACTCATAAAATCTTGCATGGACTTGCATGTCACTTGCATGGACTTGCATGTTACTTGCACGGACTTCCATGTTGCTTATATGAACTTACATGGACTTGCATGTTATTGCATGTCACTTGTATGAGCTTGCATGTGCTTTCATGTTGTTCCATGTTACTTGCATGTTGTTGCATGTCACTTGCATGTGCTTGCATGTTGTTGCATGTTAGTTGCATGTCAGTTGCATTGACTTGCATGTTGTTGCATGTCACTTATATGGTGTTGCATGTATCTTGCATGACACTCTAACTTAGGATCAGTTTTGGATAACTCTTGCATGATACAAACATGTTAAAAAATAATATTGGGGACATCAATCATGCATGTTGTTTGCATAACATTGATGTGTGTTGGAGCACTTTAGTTAACTAAGATGGATTGGGACAATTTGAGCACCCAATCTTTGTTGTAAGTATGGGCCTAACCGGTGTTGTAATTGATGTCAACATACTCCTATTGCATTGATGTCAAGGATTGGATGAGTTGTGTGCTGAGGATATTGAGAAAATTAGTCCTATCAGAAATATAGAAGAACAATGAAGATAGTGAAGCTATATGAAGTGAAGATCCTAGCTAAGATGAAGATCAGAGGATGCGAATCAAAGGGTTTGTAGATATGTGTCTAAAGGTGATCTAATAAATATTTGAGAGGTCCGCATGAAGATTTGAAGAAGTTATGGCCATATGAGTAAAACCAGTTCTGGCAGATGTTCAGAGGTGACAGAGTTACACAATTAGGTCCGATGAGATCTGGAAATGCAATATCTTGTTCTGCAGATTTGGTGGAGTGTTTAGGAAGTCAATATGAATTGACAACTCAATTGGTTCTTGGTCTAGAGGTCCACAAGCATCTATTTCAATATGACAGTGATGACAAACTATGTTCTTAAGATTTCGAATGAAGAAGAGAATGATTTCAGTTATCAGAAGTAGTGTGGATGTTCTTGGTGAATTAGGAAAGCTTGTGGGGGTCTCTAGATTGTGTCCAATTTGTGTTGGTGGTCCGCATTGAAGATTGATCTTGCAATTGAAGAATTACTTCTAGATGATGATGTTCTTCCTCAACTTGGTTGACCAGATGATTTACACATCTTGTGGATGATCTTGAAGATGTTCTACGAAGGATGGCGTGTTCCTCAAAGAAGATTGAAGTCCCAGAGATGTGTGGCCGACAGAGTGGTGATTCACATGAAGTCTTTCGTAATAAGTCAAGTTGTATTTGTGTATTTTCTCTGTAATAAAATAAAGTGTGCTGACTTTGATGATTATCTCAAAGTCGATGTCTTGTATAAATAAGAGTTGTGAAGTCATTTCAAAATTATCCATGGGGAAGTTGAGAGTGTGGTAGAGAGGAGAAGAGCGAAAGGCAGAGAAGAAGTTTTGAGCTTAAATGGAACTGACTCAAGCATGGTGAAGATGCTAATCTCCAGTTCAAGTATGTAATATTTATTATTCTATAGACAGTGTGTCTCCTGTAGGCAGTGGGCCTCTTGTGAGGAGTGTGCTCGGGCAGTGAGCCCTAATTGACATGTGCTATTGTGTTCCTTTTATTCTTTTAATAGAGAATACAATCTTGGGTTAGTCACCCTGTGGTTTTTCTCTTAACTGGGTTTTCCATGTTAAAATCTTGGTGTCATATGTGTTAATGTGTTTCTGCTCTTGAATTATTGCATTGTGTTTCCATGATTGATTTATTATTATGCTGCTAAATTATAAGAAGGATTTAAGTGATTAATAAAAGAAAAGTTTTGGGACAACTGATTCACCCCCCCTCTCAATTGTCTATCTTGAAACTAACAATTGGTATCAGAGCTAAGTTCCTCTAGAAGAAGCTTAACCGCTTGAGGAGATCCAGAATGTCAACCTACAAGAAGGATAGTCCAAGGTTTGATGGTTCAAACTTCACTACCTGGAAAAGCCACATGGAATGTCACATACAGTGCATGGGATATCCGTATTGGAACATAACCTCAATTAAATATGTTCCCCCAACAAATGGCCCTACAACTCTAAATGAAATTAGAGATGCAGAAAATAATCTTTGAGCTAAAGAAGCCCTACTAAGTACCTTATCTGATTCAGAGCTGACAAATGTTATGGGTTTGAAGACTACCTATGAAATTTGGACAAAGATTAAAAATCTATATGAAGGAGACAAATATGTTAAGTGTGCCAAGCTACAAAGTCTGAAAGGAAAGTTTGAAAACTTAAAGATGAGTGAAGATGAGAATATCTCTTCTTACATGACAAAAGTAAATGAGCTTGTTTGTGGCATCAGATGTGCTGGTGGAGTTCTGGATGAAGATGAAATTGTTGCTAAGGTTCTCAGATCCTTACCTCCTACTTATAAACACAAAGTTGCTTCTATTGAGGAAATCAGATCCTTAACAACTATCACAAGGGATCAATTGGTTGGTAAGATATCTGCATTCAAGTTAGCTGAGTTTGGTGATGCACTTCCCAAGATTGAATCTACATTCAAAGCTAGAGCCTCTACAAAAGGCAAACAAAGATATGATCCAGGAGAAAGTTCCTCAAGAAAATCATCTTGGTATGAGAAAGCAAGAAAAGATCTGGAAGAGGATGAATTAAAAGCTGAACAACTTGAGGCCCTCATTGCAAAGAGACTACCAAGAGGATCCGGTAAGTATGAAGGAAAATTGCCTTTCAAATGTTTTAACTGCAAAGTCATTTTGCCTCAATGTGTCCGAAAAGATTTTCTAGGCCAAAACCTAATAGATCAAGATTTCAAAAGAAGTGTTACTATGTTCATGAAGATGATGATGGTGAAGGAGTAACAGATGATGAATTAGAGATAGGAAACAAATCCAAAAGTGACTGGGTGTTTATTTCCATCAAGGAAGAAGATCCAATGTCCTTTGAATTTGTCAATCATAAAATGATAGAAAGAGCTCTGGCTACCCAAGTTTAAGAAAATGATGATTGGGTCATTGACAGTGGATGCTCCCACCATATGATAGGTGACAAAAATAAGTTCATAGATTTGGAAAGATATGAAGGAGGAGTTGTAAAATTTGGAGATAATTCTGCTAGCAGAATCAGAGGTAGAGGAACTATTTCTTTTCATGGAAAGAACAAAACCAGTGATGTGCTGTATGTTGAAGGTCTCAAGCACAATCTTCTCAGTGTTGGATAGTTGGTGGACAAAGGTTATAATCTCTGATTCAAAAATGGAAAATGTAAGATCTTTGAAAGTTCTGGAACATAGATTGCATCTGGTACTCAAACAAAAGGTAACATCTTCCACTTGGTTGGTACTGGAAAAAGTTGTTTATTTGTTCAAATTGATCAGAGTTGGTTGTGGCATATGAGAATGTGTCATGTGAATTTTGATAATATCATCAAGATAAGCAACACTCAGGCTGTAAGAGATCTTCCAAGACTGGTGAAACCTACTAATAGTTTGTGCAAAGAATGTCAGCTAGGTAAGCAGAGCAGAGTCACATTCAAAAGTAAGGAACAATCTTCTACCGGATTGTTGGATTTAGTACATACTGATCTATGTGGACCGGCAAGAATCAGGAGTTTGCAAGGTGATAGTTACTTCATGTTATTAATTGATGATCACTCCCGGATGATGTGGGTAACTTTTCTAAAAGAAAAATCTGAGGCTCTTGAGAAATTCAAAATATTCAAAGCTATGGTAGAGAATGAAACCAGATTAAACATAAAATGTCTTAGGTCTGATAGAGGTGGAGAATTCACATCCGGAGAGTTCATAGAATTCTGTGAGAAACATGGGATAAAAAGACAGTTATCTACTCCAAGGACTCCACAGTAGAATGGAGTAGTGGAGAGAAAGAACCAGACCATCTAGGAAGCATCTAGAACCATGATGATGGAAGCAAATTTGTTCCTTAGATCTACTAGAGAGAAGCTTTAAGCACTGCTATCTATACTCTTAATCAAGTACAAATTAGAAACAATACTAGTAAGACCCCTTATGAACTCTGGTTTGGCTTCACTCCCACTGTGAAGTATTTCAGAGTCTTTGGTAGAAAATGTTAAATTAAAAGAGATGAAGACCTTAGCAAATTTGATGCTAGAAGTGATGAAGGAATATTCTTGGGTTATTCTACTCAAAGCAAAGCATATCGGTGTTATAACAAGAGATTGAGAAAGATTATAGAAAGTACAAATGTGAAGGTTGATGAAGGTATTGAAAAACCCTCAAGGTTTTATGAATATGAAGAAGATGATTAGAATAATGTTTTGGTCCAAGATGTTCAAGTTCCTTCTAAAATTCAGATCCAAACTGATCAGGAAGAAGAGATAAGTTTGAATGAACCTATCCAAGAAATAGAAGTGCAAGAAATTCCCAAAATTCCCAGGTATGTAAGACTAAATCATTCTAAAGATCAGATCATAGGTGATAAAGGAAAAGGTGTCCAAACAGAAGAAAGATTGATCAAGACTCATAAAAGTATTGTTTGATTTCAAAAATTGAACCAAAAACAGTAAGTGAAGCATGCAATGATGAAAGCTAGACTAAAGCAATGAAGGAAGAGTTGATGCAGATTTAGAAAAAATCACACTTGGGATCTTGTTCCCAGACCTAGAAACAAAAATGTGATTGGAACCAAATGGGTCTTCTAGAATAAATTGAATGAAGATGGTGAAGTAGTCAGAAACAAAGCTAGATTGGTCTGCAAGGGTTATTCCCAAGTAGAAGGAGTTGAATTTGAAGAAACTTTTGCTTCGGTGGCAAGAATTGAAGCAGTCAGATTATTTCTTGCCTTTGCTGCCTTTAAGGATTTCAAAGTATATCAGATGGATGTTAAGTCTGCCTTCTTGAATGGTGACTTGGAATAAGAAGTATACATTGAGCAACCAGATGGATTTCAATTGTCTGATCATGGTGATATGGTCTGCAAGTTGAAGAAAGCATTGTATGGACTCAAACAGGCCCCAAGAGCCTGGTATGAAAGACTGGATAAGCATCTTTTGAAGATTGGTTTCAATAAAGGTACCACTGACAGTAACTTGTACTTCAAAATTGATCATGAAAATATCTTGATTGTTGAAGTATTTGTTGATGATATCATTTTTGGAGGAAGAGATAGTATGTGCAAAACTTTTGCAAATCAAATGAAAAGTGAATTTGAGATGTCCATGTTTGGGGAAATGAATTTCTTCTTGGGTCTGCAAATCACTCAAACAGAGAAAGGAATTTTCATTTCACAGACCAAATATGTGAAAGAATTGTTGAAGAAATTTGGGATGGAAGACTCAAAACCAATGAATACTCCCATGGCAACTAGATGTAAACTGAGAAAAGATGATGAATCTCCTAAGGCTGATCAGAAAAAGTATAGGTCAATGATTGGAGGACTACTGTATCTTACTCAAAATAGACTTGACATTATGAATGCTATTGGTCTTGTTGCCAGATTCCAAGCTAATCCTAGGGAATCTCATGTCACGGCTATCAAGAGAATTTTTAGATATCTAAAGGGAATAGTTGAGTATGGTTTATGGTATCCTAGGGATCATGATTTCTCTCTTCATGCATATATAGATGCGGATTGGGCAGGAGATGTGGATGACCAGAAGAGTACCAGTGGTGGTGCATTCTTTTTAGCGAAAAGATTGGTTTCTTGGCTAAGCAAGAAACAAGAGGCAATATCTCTGTCCACTGTAGAAGAAGAGTATATTATAGTAGCAGGTAGTTGCACTCAAGTATTATGGATGAAGCAAATGCTAAGAGACATCAGAGTGGAGTATGAGGAACCTATCACAATCTTCTGTGATAACTCAAGTGCAATAAACATTTCAAAGAATCCAGTGTTACATTCAAAGACAAAACATATATCCATCAAGTCTCACTTTTTGAGAGAGCAGGTGAACAAGAATGAAGTCAGATTAGAGTTTGTACCCTCCAAGGATCAGATTACAGACATTTTTACTAAACCTCTACCTAAGGACTCTTTTGAGTATCTCAGGGAGAAGTTAGGGGTTATTACCCCTCCGGTTCTAAATTGAGGTGCACTGATGTGTATCAGTTCGGTGGATCTCATAGTCATATCTTGTGGTCTGAATTGATGATAGGAAGCTGATACTTAGGGGGAGCAGTCTATATGATTCTAAGTGATGCAAGTATGTGCCCTTTGCCATTGATGTCAAAGGGGGAGAGATGACATGTGAAAAAGTGGTTGCTGATCAAAGGGGGAGTAGTAAAGGAAGAGAAGACATGTGAATGGTTGTTGTTGATAGGGGGATCTATGTCAGTCAGAAAGGAGAAATTCTTGTCTTGATGGTTAAAACAGTTTTTCACATCATATGTTGCCACCAATGACAAAGGGGGAGATTGTTGTAAGTATGGGCCTAACCGGTGTTGTCATTGATGTCAACATACTCCTATTGCATTGATGTCAAGGATTGGATAAGTTGTGTGCCAAGGATATTGAGAAAATTAGTCCTATCAGAAACAGAGAACAGTGAAGACAGTGAAGCTCTATGAAGTGAAGATCCCAGCTAAGATGAAGATCAGAGGATGCGAATCAAAGGGTTTGTAGATATGTGTCTAAAGGTGATCCAGTAAAGATTTGAGAGGTCCGCATGAAGATTTGAAGAAGTTATGGCCATATGAGTAAAACCAGTTCTGGCAGATGTTCAGAGGTGACAGAGTTACACAATTAGGTCCGATGAGATCTGGAAATGCAATATCTTGTTCTGCAGATTTGGTGGAGTGTTTAGGAAGTCAATATGAATTGACAACTCAATTGGTTCTTGGTCTAGAGGTCCACAAGCATCTATTTCAATATGACAGTGATGACAAACTATGTTCTTAAGATTCCGAATGAAGAAGAGAATGATTTCAGTTATCAGAAGTAGTGTGGATGTTCTTGGTGAATCAGGAAAGCTTGTGGGGGTCTCTAGATTGTGTCCAATTTGTGTTGGTGGTCTGCATTGAAGATTGATCTTGCAATTGAAGAATTACTTCCAGATGATGATGTTCTTCCTCAACTTGGCTGATTGGATGATTTACACATCTTGTGGATGATCTTGAAGATGTTCTGTGAAGGATGGCGTGTTCCTCAAAGAAGATTGAAGTCCAAGATATGTGTGGCCGACAAAGTGGTGATTCGCATGAAGTCTTTTGTAATAAGTCAAGTTGTATTTGTGTATTTTCTCTAAAATAAAATAAAGTGTGCTGACTTTGATGATTATCTCAAAGTCGATGTCTTGTATAAATAAGAGTTGTGAAGTCATTTCAAAATTATCCATGGGGAAGATGAGAGTGTGGTAGAGAGGAGAAGAGCAAAAGGTAGAGTAGAAGTTTTGATCTTAAATGGAACTGACTCAAGCATGGTGAAGATGCTAATCTCCAGTTCAAATATGTAATATTTATTATTCTATAGACAGTGTGTCTCCTATAGGCAGTGGGCCTCTTGTGAGCAGTGTGCTCGGGCAGTGAGCCCTAATTGGCATGTGCCATTGTGTTCCTTTTATTCTTTTAACAGAGAATACAATCTTGGGTTAGTCACCCCGTGGTTTTTCCCTTAACCAAGTTTTCCACGTTAAAATCTTGGTGTCATATGTGTTAATGTGTTTTTGCTCTTGAATTATTGTACTGTGTTTCCATGATTGATTTATTATTATGCTGCTGAATTACAAGAAGGATTTAAGTGGTTAATAAAAGAAAAGTTTTGGGACAACTGATTCACCCCCCCTCTCAGTTGTCTATCTTGAAACTAACAATCTTGAGACTTTTAGTTGTGCTTTTTATTGTGACATGATACTTCAGTTGACTAAGTTTGAATAGGATAAATTGGGCACCCATGTTTGAGACTTGTAGTTAACAGGGTATTTTCTACTATGCAACTTTGGAGTTCACTGTATTGGGCGATTAGATTTTGCATGAGGACTTGTCTCATGTTATTGGATACAATTTATTATATTTTGAGATCCATGGCTTCTATATAATGATGCCTTGAGTTGGTAGAAATGATGAGAAATTAATTATAAGTATTGATAGGTTTTTGAAGGAGTAATGAAGTGCTGCCAAAATCGAAAGAGGAATTATTGTATTGTTCAAACTATTTCAAAGTTAATACAATCATTGGATCTCTTTAGGTGTGGAGTTTTTTCCTGCAAGGGTTTTGTTAGGATTATGTTAGGCAGACCGAAGCAATTTACACATTACATAATTATATGCAAATTAACAACACATAGAAATAACAATGAAGAATAACACAAATGAACACAAAGATTTAACATGGTTCACCCAACGTGGGCTACATCCACAAAACAACTCCATCTAGTATTTTATTATCCGACAAAACAAACGGATTACAATCAACAATCTTCGCATCTCAATATCATTGTTATGCTACATGAAATGCATTACAATCTCATTCGTGCCTCTTAGGTTTTTGCCTTCTCCAGTCGTTATTTATCAAGCCTCTTTGGTAGTTAACAAAAGTGGGTTTTTACATGTTCGCCCCTAGGTTGCACTCCCCCATTAATTATTCTGGGGGGAAACCATGGATGACAAATTCACCAAAATTTACCTTGCTGCGTGTACCCGCATCCCCTGCAACATGATCAGTCACCACATATTAACAAGTTTCTCCATGTAAATCTCGTGTCACATGTTATGCATAATTTCTTCATACCTTATTGATTAAATTGGCTAAACACTAATACATCTAAATTAGATAGTCTTGAAAGTATTTTTTAGATTTGCAGCACCACATATGATTAATTTTTAGATTTGAAAACATTTAAAATCAGCATAGCTACAATTTTACTTTGTTCACACTTGCTTTTTCTTAACACCTAAAACCCACCCATTAGTAGTTTTATGCTATGATTTAAATTCAAAAAAGAAAACCCACATCAAAAGGGTTAATAAATAGCATAAATAACCAAGATAAACACCTACAAGGGTTAGGGTTAGCAACCAAAAACCCACAAGATAAAGAAGTGTAAATTGTAGCATTTGCGCTATTACATAGAGCACATATGCTAAACATTGTGTGTACATGTACTATTACAAAGAGGACCTATTCCATAAAATAAAAAGAAAGACTCCAGAGAGTAGATACACCAAAAGGAAGTGCACTTATGCTACTAAAAAAGCAAAAATTCTATGACAGTTGCACCTATGCTATGATAAAGTCATACAAATTTAGGTAGGTTAAAAATAGGATCTCAAATGGTTTAGTTCACCACCAACTAGTGCACATGTACCACACAGATTGTAGGTTCACCACATAGGAGTGCACTTAGGCCAAAACAAGGAGTATGTAAGTCTTGAAGGTGTTTGGGCCACAAAATAGTGCACCTGCACCACACACTAGTGCACTTATGCCACTTCGTGTGTAGGTCACCAAAACAAGCTATATGAAGAACTTTGAGGGTGCCTACAACACACATAGATTCTCTTGCACCACTCAAGATGCAAATGCACCAAAATAGGCAAGGTTTAGGGTTTTACCCAAAATTGAGAACAAAAATACCAAAAGGTTATGCATATGTGCCAAGATAGAGAGCATTTGTGTTGTTACACAATCCACCTACACGAAACTAGGAAAAATGTCAAATGTTCATGAAAATCTATAAAAAAGTGACTCAAAAACACATTATAAATAAAAAATTAGATAGGGATATGTGTCCCACTAGGCATGCCAAAATTTGTATATCAAATGTAGAATAAATAAAATAGATAAATGTGTTGGGAATTAAGGTGTCTCAACCTTGCAATTCCTAGCGTTGATTATTTAATTAATTATTTATTTATTTGCCTACGATGTAATTTATTTTGCACATCCTATTTTGTCATTTAGTGTGAAGTGGCATGGTGAGTTGTCACTCAACTTGGAAGGTGACTAGGATGGTCAACTCATCCCATGTGGATATAGGCATCCCATTTGAGGTAGCACTAATATGCCATGTGTCAGCATCTTGTGATATGACAGAGGTGAACTATTGTTTATGATAGAATCTATGACGCCTAAGAGCCAAGTATAGAGGTTCTCGGGACAAGTGAAGACAAGTGTTGTAAAGTATCTTTGCATGTGGAGAAGGCATCTTTAGGCAGCCAAGTTGGGCTATGACATGATGTAAGAGGAATACAGATAGTTTTTGTATAGGTATTGTTATGCTACCGGAATCACTCCAGAAATGACATTTGAAAATTCCTAGAACTTGCATTGCAAGTGTATTGTAAACACACCACTGTTTTGATAATACATTGTGTAGGTTTTAGATTGTGGGGTCTTTTACCTAAAAAGGTTTTCCCCACGATATATCTTGTGTCACTTTCTTTAAGTGTTGTGTTGTTGCTACAATATTTATGTTATGTGTTTAACATTGCTAAAATCACAAGGATTCAAAAGAATTTGCATACTATTACCCTCATTAGGTTGGTGTAGGAAGTGTGTTCCATGTACCTTGCTTCCTTCCAGTTGGTATCAGAGCTTGATCACCTTTGATCCTAGTTGTTGGGTAGGGTTTTTTTGAGCTAATCTTTGATTGAGTGGGAGTTTGTGCAGAGTATTCTACAATATTTTTGTAGGAAAAAGATGGCAGCCACATCTGGAAGAATAGAATTGGAAAATTTTAATGGTAGCAATTTTGAGTTGTGGAAACTCAAAATGGAAGACATGCTTATTGACAGAGATCTATGGGAAACAATTTCTTGCACAAAACCAATGGCAATGCCTCAAGATGAATAGGATCTCAAAGATTGTAAAGCTAAGGGTCTTGTGAGACTCTATTTAGCTAATTTTATCCTGTTGAATGTTCATGAAGAGAAGACCACGAAAGAGATATGGAAGAAACTTGGTGATGTTTATCAGGCCAAATCCCTGGTAAACAAGTTACTCCTAAGGAAGAAGTTGTATTCTCTAAGGATGGAAGATGGAGGATCAGTTGTAGATCACCTGAATGCTTTTAACATGCTAGTTGCACAGTTGATATCTGTTGGTGTAAATATGGAGGAGGAGGATCATTGCATGACCTTGCTTTGTTCTTTGCTAGACTCATGGGACCACCTTGTCATGGCCATTGGGAGTACTACAACCACCTTCAAGATGGATGAAGTGACCAGTGTCTTTGCTGTTATCTGAAGAGATGTAGAGAAAGTCTTCCGAATCGGCCAAGGAGGCTCTTGCGATTCATGGTAGACCCAAAGAGAAAGGGAAAGATGAAAAAGGAAAATCCAAATCCCGTGGGAGATCTAAATAAAGTCCACGGCAGTATGTTGGAACTGTAGAAAAACTAGGCACTTTTGAAAGGAGTGCAAGGAGGAGAAGAAGAAAAAGAAGAAGAACACTTCTGATTTAGATTCTAACAAATCTCAAGATGATGGTGATTCTTTTATTACTGCCCTAGCCACCCATGCATTAGAAGATGTGTGGTTGATTGACTACGGTGCTTCCTTTAACATGACCTCACATCAAGGATGGTTCACAAAGTATGAAGAGTTGGATGGTGGGAAGGTGTACCTGGGTGATGACTCTCACCTAAAGATAGTTGGGTGTGGAAGAGTCTTGTTTTGATTCCTTGATGAATGAGTGAAGGGGATCAATGGGGTGATGCACATCCCTGGTTTAGCACGAAACCTGCTCTCTGTAAGTAAATTGAATGATGCAGGTGTGCAGGTTATTTTCTCAGGTGAAGGATGCAACATGACAAGAGGAGCTATGGTGCTTGCTAAGGGTACTCAGAGAGGTACTCTATTTTAGTTGGATGCATGCACTACTTAGTGCAATGGTTCTTCCATTTCAAAGAAAAGAGCTTCAGATTCTTCATCCTCACCATTGGAACCTGCAACAAAAAAGTGTGTTGCTTGAACTTCTGATGGTAGTGCTTTTTGGGTACCTAAGGGTGCTCATGCTTTGGAAATGAAACTTCTTGCTAAGAAGACAATGTTGTGGCATAAGAGACTTGGTCACATTGGTGAGAAGGGTCTTAGATCCCTGAAAAATAAAAACCTCATTGAGGGGTTAAATGATTGTAATCTCGAGTTCGACTTTTGCAAACATTGTATATATGGAAAGAAAAACTATGTTTAGTTTTACTCTAGTTCTCATAAGTCTTCTGGTGTTTTGGATCTTATTCATTTTGATGTGTTTGGTCCTGTGAATGTTCCTTCAATTTCTAAATCATTATATTTTGTATCATTCATCGACGATTATAGTAGAAGGACATGGGTTTATTTTCTCAGAAGTAAATCTAAAGTCTTTAGTCAGTTCAAAGAGTTTAAATCTTTTGTAGAGAATCAGACTGGTAAAAAGATTAAGTGTTTGAGAACTGATAATGGTGGTGAGTTTTGTTCTGTAGAGTTCAACAAGTTCTATAAAGAACATGGGATTGAAAGACATAAGACAACTCCTTATACCCCGTAGAAAAATGGAGTTAAAGAAAGGATGAACAAAATGTTGATGGAGAGGGCTAGGAGTATGCTTAGTGGTGTTAGCCTCGAACAAAAGTTTTGGGCTGAAGCTATAGCCACTGCTTGCTACCTGGTTAATAGGTCTCCTACCTCAGCGCTCATTGATAAGACACCCATGGAGGTGTGGTCTGGTAAGAAGCCCTCATTGAGACATCTTCATGTTTTTGGTTGTGAGGCATATGCACATGTGCCTAAGGAGAAGTGGTCAAAATTGGAGAACAAGGTAGTTAAGTGTATCTTCATTGGCTATGGTATCAGTGTGAAAGGGTACAAGCTTTAGGATCCTATGGCTGAAAAAGTGTTGTATAGCAGAAGTGTTATTTTTAGAGAGCTAACACCTTCTCCTGTTGTTCTACAGTCATAAGAGAAAGAAAAGAAAGATGATGTGGTTTAGTTTCCTTCTACCCCTGAGAAGACTAAATTGAAAGATTCTGTTGGACCTGATGATGAGGAGAGCTCTAGAAGCTTTGAAAGTTTAGAAGAAGAAGTAGAACCTCCACCTCAACCTTTGAGGAGGTCCACACGAATTAGGAGGAACCTGAAAAGTTTGTTTTTACATTACTAGATTCTAGTTGTGCTTATGCCTTGATTACTAACACTGATGAGCCTAAAAGTGTGACAAACACTATGGACATGAAAGATGCGGGTTCTTGGAAGGAGGGCATGGAAGATGAGATGGCTTCTTTGGAAAAGAATAAAACTTGGGACTTGGTGCCTTTGCCTGATGGATGGAAACCTATTGGATGCAAATGGGTGTTCAAGAAGAAATTTGGCGTAGATGACAGTGTTGAGAAGTATAAGGTCAGATTGGTTGTGAAGGGGTATTCACAAGTGGAGGGAATTGATTATGGTGAAATTTTCTCTCCCGTTGCAAAGCTGACATCTATTCAATTCCTGTGATCTCTTGCAACAACTTATGACTTAGAAGTGGATTAAATGGATGTGAAGACAACTTTACTTCATGGTGATTTGGAGGAAGATATCCATATGTCATAGCCTGAGCACTATGTGGTGAAAGGTAAAGAAAATTTGGTTTGTAAGTTAAAGAAGTCTTTGTATGGTTTGAAGCAATCTCCTAGGATGTGGTACTTGAAGTTTGATGCCTTTGTGTTGTCCATTAGATTTCTGAGATTGAAATTAGATCATTGTGTGTATTATAAGTTTGATAATGATTGTATTCTCATTATTGCACTATATGTTGATGATATGTTACTGATTGGGAATGGTAAGAATATGATTTCTGATTTAAAGTCTCAGTTGTCAGCACAGTTTGAGATGAAAAACTTAGGGGCATCCAGGTACATTTTGGGGATGGAGATTAGAAGAGATAGAGCAAACAAAAAACTTTGGTTAAGCTAGAGTAAGTATGTGAAGACCATGTTGGAGAGATTCAACATGGCAGATTGCGGACCATTATGTGTTCTTGTTTCATTGGGGATAAAGTTATCTGTTAATGATTGTCCAAAGTCTCCTTCTGAGATGGAGGATATGAGCAGAGTACCTTATACTAGTGCAGTTGGTATCTTGATGTATGCTATGGTCTGTACAAGACCAGACATTGCCTAAGTAGTGGGAGTCCTTAGTCAGTTTATGGCTAATCCTGGATGGGTACATTGGGATACAGTAAAGAGAGTGTTTAAATATTTGAGGGGTACTTTTGAGTATTTCTTATGTTATCTTGGCTATCCTACAAGACCTCAACATTCTGTGAGTATTCATGGATTTGTGGATTCTGATTGGGCAGGAGACATTGACAACAGGAGATCCACTAGTGCTTATGTGTTTACTATGTTCAGTGGTGCTATTAGTTGGATGAGTAAGCGATAAGATATGGTTGCTTTGTCCACAACATAAGCAGAGTACATGGCAGCAACTCATGCTTGTAAGGAAGCCATTTGGCTTAATAGGTTGTGTTTAGATATTGGTTTTGATGAAAGACATATTACTATCTGTTGTGACAGTTAGAGTGCGATTTGCTTAGCAAAGAATCCTATTTTCCATGCCAGAACAAAGCACATTGATGTTTAGTATCATTTTGTTCATGATATGGTGGAAGATGGGAAGGTGATATTGGAGAAGGTTGACACTTTGAAGAATGTTGTGCAAACACATTGACTAAACCTATGGGCACAAAAAAGTTCAGATGGTGTTCGGAGTCTATGGGCCTCTTGGCCCCTAGTAGTTAAATCTTGTCTTTCTATTGGCTCTTGCAAGGTGTTCGACAAGTGGGAGAATGTTGGGAATTAAGGTGTCTCAACCTTGCAATTCCTAGCATTGATTGTTTAATTATTTATTTGCCTATGATGTAATTTATGTTGCACATCATGTTTTGTCATTTAGTGTGAAGTGACATGGTGAGTTGTCACTCAACTTGGAAGGTGACTAGGATGGTCAACTCATCCCATGTGGATATAGGCATCCATTTTGAGGTGGCACTAATATGCCATGTGTCGTCATCTTGTGGTATGACAGAGGTGTTATTGTGTATGACAGAATCTATGACGCGTAAGAGCCAAGTATAGAGATTCTCAAGACAAGTGAAGACAAGTGTCGTAAAGTATCTTTGCATGTGGAGATGTCATCTTTGGGTGCCCAAGTTGGGCTATGACATGTTGTATGAGGAATATGCTATATTTATCCTTTTATGATGGATTCTCTTACAACATTTAAGGTTGTTATGTTGGGCAGATTTTATGACAGTTGTAAGATGTGTAAGAGCATCTGTCATAGCTATTTTTAGCCTGGAGCACTCCAACCTTGGGAAGTCAAATCTATCATGTATGACAAATGTAAGAGAGGTATTTGCAGCTTGGACAAGTGTCCTTTGATATGGGAAAATGCCTATGTGGCCAAGATGGATGCCCATCTCTAGAAGCTTCTTGTTTATGCCTTATAACTCTATATAATGCATTGTTTTGGAGTTGCAGTTGCATAGTTTTTGTACAGGTACTATTATGCTACCTTAATTACTCCAAAAATGATATTTGAAGACTCCTAGAAGAACTTGCATTGCAAGTGTATTGTAAACACACCATTGTTTTGATAATACATTGTGTAGGTTTTGTAGTGTGGGGTTTTTAACCTGAAAAGGTTTTCCCCACGATATACCTTGTGTCACTCTCTTTATGTGTTTTGTTGCTGCTGTAATATTTATGTTATGTGTTTAACATTGCTACAATTTTAAGGATTAAAAAGAATTTGCATACTATTCCCCTCATTAGGTTGGTGTAGGTGTTATGTGTACCTTGCTTCCTTTCAAAATGCACACAAAAAAACCTACCCTATTCTACACTAATCTACACCTTTTTATTGAGCTAAGATTTACATACAAAAGGTGAAGGAAGAACAAGCATCTCAACATACAAACCTTGTTTCCATAAGGGATGTGCTCAAGTTGATTGATATTGTGGAGTTAAGATGTGGTTGTTCATTCTAGCAGCATGGCCTTGCTTTGCATCGAATTCCTACTCTTGGGAATGGCTTGTGGAAGGATAGATTTATAGATTTGGATTGGAGATGATGGATGGATATGATTAGATCTTATTCACTGGAGGGATAAGGATGATCTATTCTTAAGGGAGAATGAGAAGTCAACAAGTGGAACTTAATGATTGGTGCACATGCTTAGGAAAAGGATTGAGAAGAGATGGAAGGTGAGGATTTTATTGATTTGAATGGAGGGTGAAGATTGAAATAACCATTTTGGAGCCTTGTGCAAATGTGGAGCCTTGTGAAAATGTAGAGCCTTGTACAATTTTTGAGCCTTGTGCAAGGTTGACTTTGTTGATATGGTGGAGGAATATGCAAATGATTAAACTAGGTTATTTAATCAACTAATAATTGAGGAGGATTTTGAGATAAGTTAAATAAATATTATGTATTTATTTAATTTTTGGTGGAGTGATGAGGGGATGATTGTTTTAATTAAATAAATGTGGATTTAATTAAAGTTGGGACTATAGAAGAAGGGATGAATTGGTTAAATAATTAAATAAATAGTCATAATTTATTCAATTAATGTTATATGAAAGGTTGGATTTATTAATTAAATAAAGTGATTTATTTAATTCATGCTTGAAAGGGAGATGTGGGATGAATTTAATGTGATGAGTGTTGGTTAGTGTGATGCTAGGACATAGTGAGATTTAGGCACATCTACTCATAGAAATTACATTAACTAGTGTTCTCAACATTAAGATGCAAGGTTGAGATGCCTTTCATAAAAATCTACACTTAGGTCCCATTAAATTATGCTTTCACAATCAAATTGGATAAATTTATTAGATAAGGTAAGAGTGTCATTAGGACAACCAAATTCATTTTGAACATTAGAGTAGGTTAATTTACAATTATTCGAGTCACCCATGTAACCCAAAGTATGGTTGAGATCATTAGCACTAAATCTAGAGAGTTTAGGGACTTCAAGTGAAGAAATAAAATTTTCAAATTACCTCTCAATTCCAAATTCACTTTCACCACAATTTGTTGCATATGTGTTATTATTGCAATCAATTTCATCAATGAATCCATTAGTAGATTTATGAACAAATAGTGTTCAACTAGCATAACTAGCAACTTCTTCATTCTTTTCTCTCACTTTTTTGTAGAACATTCTATATCAGATGGTTGGTCATGTTCATACAATGGAGCTAGACCATCATATATGGCATCTTAGTCCTTAGAATCACCAACCTCTACAAGTTGCCAGTTAGATTGAATATCCACATCCATACACATCAATAGAAACATTTGTGGATAGAAAACTTAACAATATTGATACTTTGATGATCTCATAAACATTCTTGGACCCCTAATAACCTTGTTGAATGTTTGTGTGATTCATCTCTTTCAAAAGAAGACTAATTTCATGATAGAATAATCTATAGTATAAACTTAAACAAACTAACTCATTTGGGCATACATCCTTGGGGAGATCTAATGCAACATTAGAAAATCTACTACTAAATACGAAAATAGATTCATGAATTTTTTTGTAAATAATAAAAATAAGATCTTAGGACTTCACATTAGTAGATTGAGTCATTTATTGTAAATTTTATTCCTTAATCCTAATAATTTCCTTTTGCAAGATATCAACAATATTTTGCAAGGTCACAACTAGTTCTTGATGAGGGTAGGGGAGGTTGTCATACCTATCAATATCATATGGGACAACTTCACTAGAATAATCTTTAGCTTTAGATTCATCATGATTATAAGAGTTAAGAGTGCGGGAAAAAGAAGTGTGTGGGAAACTCTAAGAATAATCCTCATACCTCTAGTCCCACAAACCCATTTTCAACAAGTCTCACTAGATATATAAAACAAATATTCATGAAGAGTGAAAAAGTAATAATTTACACCTTCAAAAATTTCCATTCAAAAAGTTATAAAATAGGTCTTGTGACTACTAGTAGAAAATAGTAAAGATTGGGAACTAATCAGTAGAATCACCACCTCAAAGAGGAGAACACCTTAAAGCATGACTAATCTTCAAGGGAAGAATAGAGCTAGGTTATGTTCACTATAAAAGTGTTAGAAAATCAAATAGTGTTGTGAACCTATGGGAAT
Organism: Cunninghamia lanceolata; assembly: GCA_027924645.1. Taxonomy (NCBI): domain Eukaryota; kingdom Viridiplantae; phylum Streptophyta; class Pinopsida; order Cupressales; family Cupressaceae; genus Cunninghamia; species Cunninghamia lanceolata. Next base: position 217,498 of record BSBN01000328.1, on the reverse strand, counting down.
GAATGACAAAATGAGTAAACTAATAAACACAAAAATCTACTCCATTCATTGGCAAAAAACACCTCAAGACTAGAAAAAAGAGAAGTTTAGATTAGACAAAAGACAATCTAATAGTGTTGTGAACCTATTGATGAATGTTGTAGATTCATTAACTAAGCCTATGAGCACAGAGAAGTTTAGTTGGCATTGGAAGTCTATGGGCCTTTCAGCCCCTAGAAATTAAATCATGGTGTTGACACTCCCTTTGCTCTTGCAAGGTGTTCGACAAGTGGGAGAATGTTAGGAAAGGTGTCTCAACGTTGCAATTACAAAAGGTTACTATTATTCCTAGTTTTATTCTTTTCGAATACCCTTTATCTTGAAGAATGGTTTAGATCAAAGTTTCAAAAGGGGCTAAAAATGGCATGGCTTACTATTTTTAGTAACTCTACATTTGAGCTTGGATGTACCCAAAATTTTCTCAAAAGGTGCAGAACTTTCAACTAAACATCTCGAGTGAGTTTCAACTCAAGATCATACCTAGATTGTAAGATATTAAAGCTTCCATTTTTTGAAACTACCAAAAAAAGTTTTGAACTTAGATTTGAGGCACTTAGAGGTCCCTAAATACCCTAAAAGTTGTCATAATTGGTGAAGTGGGTTATATCTTGATAGATATCTTCACCTTGAGCTTTTCGACACATCAGACGGTTTGTCAATCAAACACTTAGATTAAAAGTTATGACCTCTTGAAGTTGGGCCACCTATTTTGGGAAATGTGAAAACATGTTGGATACTTAAAAGAGCTGTAAAGGGGAGAGTTACACATGTTGGTGTGTGATTTGGCACATCACAAGGCATCTTTGATTGGAGATAATTTGGGTGCCACTTTCGGGTGGTTTTTGGCTCATGGTTTTGTAATTACCGTTGATGGTTTACTATATTGTATCTCCTATTTATCAGGAGCTTGAGATGGAGGTTCTGTGTAAGAGTCTTATAGATGTTGAGTTGCCTCTAGATCTTTGGTTGGTGGGTAAAAGCACAAAGTTGTGTCATATTTTATAAAGGAAACGACCAATGCTAATCCAACTTTTAAACTTGAATCACTAAAAAGTGACATATATGTTTTGAATTTTGAAATGATGTTGTTTGGGGTAAAAATTGGATTTATTGATCTTTTGTGGTTTAGATGTTAAAATCCTCCTTTCACCCTAACATTGAAGGATCTAGGGTCGAATGGCAAGCACTATCATACCCTAGATCACTTCCAGATGTAGGGAAACTTGGATTAGGGAATTTAATTATTAATTTTCCTTCTCCTGTGTCTAATTAACCATTAAAACCCTAATTATGCAAATACGACAACAAATTGACGAAAGACAGAAAAAGCTCTTACAGATGGGAGTAAAATACCAAAATACAGAATACCTATTTTTGGGGTTCCGAAGCGGAACAGTCGGGGATACTAGAACAGGCACCCAAGTCCAAGGTACCTACTTTTTCAGGGAATCTGGACCTCCTTCGAACACTGATCAGCCCTGTAACTTTAGTTTTTTAGAATCTATCTGCGGAGGACACTAGAACGAGTGCCCTAGTCCTGGAAGTGCTCCTTTGTTTGACTTTTCTTTAGATCCCGAATCCTTGATGTCTTCTTAGCCTTCCTACAACTCCACTTTTTCCAGATGCGACACCTGTAACCTGCAATCACAAGACTTGGTTTGGGGGTTGTGGTGTTTAGAGGTTTGCCTTAGTCAAACCTTGGAGGACACTTAAGTCTCCGAACACCATTGTCAGATAAAGAGGGTGTACCCTTGTGAGGCAGAGGCCAAAAACCAAAGGAATCAATGATATGTCACCTTGTAGTGAAACTCTCATGGAGGAAGATGCTCTTCATGCCATGAGGAGATTGAAGCTCAAATATGCAAATATCAACACACAAAACATACAAGTCTGCTCTTGCAACATAATAGAAAGCCTTGAATCACCTTGAGAACACAATAGCTTGCTAGTAATTATCTAGTTTACAAATGAAAGCCTACATATGCTTATATATGCACCTACAAGCATTCCCGCTAAGATTTTAAAAATCAAACTTTACCGTGTCGGCAAAAGAACCTCCTAACGGTCATAAACCGACACCCAGAAATTAGGGCTGCCCCAAAATAGAGCAGCAGTAGGGTGCGGGCGCCCAAGTCCTCCCCCCTATTTAAGGTAGGGTATAGGTCAAGGAGTCCACCTAGGTCCTATTTGTCATGGAATCTAGGTCTCATTCCATCAGGATGCTAAAATACAAACTAAAAATGTCCTAAATGCACTCTAAAGACCCGAGAGCTAAACCTTATGAGGGAAAAGCCCCCAAGGGGACATTTTCTGACATTATAGATGTAAACTAAGAAAATATTTATTTTTTACTATATTTTATGTTTGTATTTTTTGAAAAAAATTAAAAAATTATTTGAATATAGTTTTTAATAAATTGACACTATAATTTAGATGCTGATAAAATGCTGAAAAATGAAGTTACATGAGACATCAATCTTTATATAGTAATTTTTGTTTTCTTCAATATTTTTTTGTGTATTTATAACTTGAAACTTTAGTGCATGGATATTTTTTTCCAATTTTGATAAATATATATTTTTAAATAAATAATAAAATGTGCATGTATTAAAACGTAGTTGTTTCCATTCGACGTCAACTTTCATATTAACTATTTATCTAAAATAGAAAAAAATTATACCATCTTGATATAGATTCTTTTATCTAGTGCATCATATTTTTTTTAATAAGTTTTACTATTTTTCCTTGACATGGTAATTGACCTAATGTTTTGTGCTGATAACCTACTTTTAGTAAAAATAGAAATGAAAATATAAATAATAATTAAATTATTAAAATATATATATTTTTGAAAACTAAACTTATAGATCTACAAAAGGGTATTTTTATATTTTTGTAAAAATGTTATTTACATGAGTAGAAGTTGTTGAAATATCAAGTTTTTCAACTAATTTTATTTTTTTGGGAAATTGGCCTCATCGTGGTTCTACATATGCATTTAGCCAACAATTTTAGTTGGAAAAGTTGTGGACATATCTAACTTAGCTAGAATGAATCTTACAAGATCATATGTTTGACCAAAATTGATTTTTAGTTAGAAATACTTAAATTCACTTGTGCTGATAAGTCAGTTGAAAGTGTGACACAACTTTGTGCTTTTACCCTGGTTATACTCCTGTGAAAGCTTGTTCTGCAAGTATATTGTAATATTCTTGATTCTTGAATAATCTATTGGGTTGCTTTGGAGAATGGGGTTTTTCCCCTGAAAGGGTTTCCTCATGTAATTATTGTGTTATGGTATGATTGCTATTTGTGTTTATTTCTATAACTATTGTAAAGATCTGAAACGTTTTGCATATCTCTCCCCTCAATATTAGTGTAGGAAGTTGTTTTGCTACCTTAGCTTCCTTACATTGTAGGCATGATTTCTCGATTCATGCAGGAGCCCCACTATTACTGGAAAGCATCCAAGTGGATACTTACCTATATTCAAGATACTCACAGCTTTGAGATTCACTATGCAATGGGCATTGATCTTGAATTGGTGGTCTACATAGATTTAGATTGGGCATGCAATTCTCAGGATCACAAGTCTACTTTAGGTTACAGTTTCTCACTTGGTTCATGTCTTGTTTGTTAGTTAAGCAAGAAGCAGTCTGCTATTGCTCTAGCTTCTACTGAGGCCGAGTATTGGGGGCTGTGAATGCTGCCACTAAGGCCATTTGGCTTCAAAATCTTCTCACTAACTTTGGTATCCAAATTAGATAGCCATCGGTCATATTTCATGAAAACCAGAGTGCCATTCAAATCTCATAGAATCCAGTCCATCATCAGCAGACCAAACACATTGGGGTCCACATGTACTACATCCAGGAGCTCATCCATGGCCATGTCATCGACCTTTGCTACTGTCTGACTTTTGAGCAGGTTGCTAATATCTTCACTAAACCCTTCACTGAGAGAAAGATCATTCATTTGTGAGATTTTCTAGAGGTTTCTTTTGCATCCTCATAATTCTATTTTTCTTCTAGACCATTTGCATTACTCTCGTGGAGACTAACTCTGTGTTTTTATTTTGATCCTGTATCATTTGCTTTCACAGTTTTGTATCTATTCATTTGCACTAGTTTTCTAGGTTATTAATCTTTTCAGATTCTAACAATAAGTTGTTTGATAAGATCTTAGTTTAGGTTGGCTTTCCCTTGATCAAAGGTACCATAAATATGGTTGATGGACGTGTGATGGGAGTCTATAGGATAACTAGTGCTAGCATTCTCTTGGTTGAAAGAATCTTGATGGCTACAAGAATTCACACTACTAGAAAATTGAGGACCTCCAAAGAGTGTGACTTTGGTTTTGGCATGGTCAATTTGAGGAGCTCCTTTAAGTATGACTTTTGGTTTAGCATTGTTAATTTGAGGGGTTCCTTGGAGTATGAATTTTGGTTTAGGATCCATATTGTTCTTGATCTAAGATCTAGGATGTGGGGGGGATGATATGATATCGGATGATGGATGATTGGGAATCAATGTCGAGACCTTAAAATGATTTAATTTGATTGAAGGATGATTTTATACACTTAAGATAGACTTACGTTCTTAAGTAAGAGTGGATTGGATTGGATTTGATATATAATTAAGATAGCCTTACATTTTTAAGTAGGAATTTATTGGATTTGATAACTATACTTAAGATAGCCTTACATTTTTAAGTAGGTTTGGATTAAGGATGATGGATCAACTTAAGGTCTTGATTATTGATTAGGGATAGCACCTTGGATGAGATATTTTGATGATGATTTGGATAGATTATGATTGGGATTTGGATGAAAGTTTGATGGGGTTGGAGGTGGCTAAGTCCCTACCCAAAAGTTGATTTTCAAAGGATGATTGTTGATTAAGGATGGGAGATTGGATGCTTGATTAAAATAGATATATGGATGGTGGGTGATTGAATTTGGATGAGGGATAAATGGATTAGATTAGGATTTGGTTGAAATGGGATTAGGTGGATAAAGGGATTGGATTAAGGTGATAATTGGATTTTGATTAGGATTAAGGATAATAATGGATGTGGTTAGATTAAGATAAGGATGTTGGATGGAAGTAAATAATGAGACTAGATTAAGATAATGGATTAGGATATGGTTTATAAGTGATAATCGATGAAGGATGATAGACTAGGGATTGGATTAAGCTCAATGAGGGGATTATGATTAGGATGATGATAATGATTAGGAAGTGGATTAGGTGGATAGAATGGATTAGGGTTAGGACCTTGATTGGATTTGGATAACTTGATTAGGATTAGGTTTCTAAATGATGGATTAGATTGTTATGGATAGAATGATTAGGATGAAATGAATGAGGTGATTTGGGATAAAATGGTCGATTAGGATGATGTTATATTGTATTAGAATGATTACAATGAGTGATTAGGATGATTAGGCATGGGTGATGTGGATGAAGTTTGATGATTAGGATAGGATGAAGTGGATAAGAGGGATGATTAGGATGGGTTATTAGGATGATTAGGATAGGTGAGGGAAATGATTAGGATGATTAGGATGAATAAGGATGAAGTGATTGGATGAGAGGGATGATTTGGGATAAGGTGATTAGGATGACGAGGATGAAATTGGATTGCATTGGATGAGGATGAATGGTAAGAGGGTGATTATGGATAGTTTAGAGCTTGACTTTAGGCAACATGCAAATAAAATATTTCAAACATACATGCATAGATTTGTAAAGAATTTTGATTTTCATTGGGCTAGAGCAAATGAACACACACCAAACACAAAAACACCCTAGATTATTCAAGTGGGCTTGATTTCAAGTATAGGCCCACACTCAATACCTCTCAATATTCCTACGGTAGCTAGGAATATCTTCACATGAGCAAATAGCTAGGGATCAAGTGCCCTAAGGATCACCCTTTCCCTTTCCTTGGAAGCCTTGATGCCCTTCGCAAAGAACTTCTATTTCTACTCAAGGAGGTACATGGTGAGTAACTTCAGGGTTGATTACTGACCCTTGCACCACACTAAAAAATCAATTGAAAGGTCTTAAGATAGGATGATACAAGATCTCTAATGATGCCCCTATATATGCAATGTACAAGGGGTCCAATCCATGAACACTAGTATGTTGAAGGAATGTGGCATAAGTGATTAAGTAAATGTCACTTCACCTTTTGTCCAGAATCACTCGGGGCCCCAAGGCTATGCCAATGACAATGTGACTAGATTGAGGTACAAATTTCATTCTCCCCCCTTTGATAACCCCAATGGAATGTGTGCTTGATTTCATCCCTTCGGGTGATAATTCCCCAAGCTGGCCTCCTAAAGGGAAAGATAATTTTAGGCATTTTTTATCTCTAAGCTCACACAAAGTGCAAGGAGAGAGCATACATACACTAACACACCTTGGGTGACAAAAGTAAGTCAAGAGGTGTTTTTTTATCCCCAATATCGCACTAGGCACAAGGGAGAGCATACACACACTCTTAATCCACACAAACAAAGATTAATTACCCTTAGGAATAAGATGTGTGTTGTGAAAATGAAAGTGACTAGAGAGGATGATTTTAACTCCCAGGATCACACTAAGTGCAAGGGAAGAGAATACACACCCCAAGTCATAATCAAGCCCACCAAACAAAGAAGACACAAGATTTCAAATGATAATGATTTTGACCAGTGCATTCTACAACAAGCTTGTTAGTAGTTTTGATAAATTTGGCCTTTGGCAAGCATTATGCTACAAAAATAAGTGTTAGATGGAATATAAAAAAAATATTTTATATGATAGGATACAACAAATTAGATGATTTTATTAGATCGTTTGCAAATTCTTAGGAATTTTAAAAGAAAATTGTCAAATTTTGATAAAATTTGCAAAAAATATATGCGATTAAAGTTTGCAAGAAAATAATGACTTTGACTGCTTATACTTGAAAAATATGACCATATTTGAAGATGAGACATGCACAACTACAAATCTAGTCAAATCTATTTTCCAATGACTATAAGTTTTCCCAATTCTGATATGATTTGATAAAGTTGTGAGAAAATAAAAAAGCCTAAAAAAAGGACTATGGAGGTGAAGGGCTATCTGTTAGACTACTAGTGGTCAATGTCTAGCAGTATGGGAACTGGTCACAAGGTGTGACTAAGTGTGATGGTAGTTAGAGAGTGGTTTGGTGTTTGACTATTAATTATAACCGTGAGTGATTAAGGATACTGCTCACATGTCACAGTTTATAGAGGGCAGTTTAGGGACATGATAGCCCCTATTCATTGATGTGATCGGGGCTCAGTGTCAAAAATATGAAAAGGGTCATGATTAGAGTTTAAAATTTTGTTTTCCAAGAATTTGGGCACTGGACCATAATGCATAAAGATAGGGTTGTTAAGCCCCGGTCACAAATGTGATTGCAGGCAAGGATAAGGTGACTAGGCATGTAGTGGCCCATAGGTGATAAGGTGTGGTCACAGGCATGACTAAGGGCATTAGAAGAAGCAGATAAAACAACTCGTGGAGAGGTAGTTGGTGGTCACAAGATGTGATAGAGGGGTCGATGAGTGGTGGGAAGTCAACACAAAAGCCCATATCTTAAACCTCTACCTCAAGGGTAATAAGCAAAGAGGGGCTGGACAGATTCAAAAGCCATGAGGGTAGGAAATGTCAATGACTAATGTTGGATCTATGGGGGACCAGTGGATAATGGAGGCTTAAGATGAGCAACCGGTGGACAAGCTCTAAAAAACATGTGTATCCCTGATTAAACCACTCAATAAAGGTATCGACCTGTGGTTAGAGACAAATGAAATATTGCTGATATGATATAGCACTTTAGAAAGATTTTCAAAAAAAATTATCATATATTTTGATTTTTAAACAATCTACAACTGCAGAATGTACAAACAATGTGCAAAGACCATATGACAGGGCCGTACGGTATGGATCCATATGGTATGACTTGCAACTAAATTTTTTTCTAAAAATTTAAAAAAATTTAGATATGGAAATATAGCAAACAAATATGATTCCTAAGGGTTTTGGGCCTCTTGGACTCAACGGTGAGGTCTGTTTTGGTGTAGCAGGCTTTTTGCGATAGGTCACCCCTAGATCTTTACAAAAATAGCCTTAAACTTGCAACAAAAAGCTAGTAAAACTTGCAAAATAAGCTAGATCAAGGGATGGGGGTCCCACCAAGCATGCCAAAATGAAGAACAAAAAATATCAAAGGTAAATAATAGAAGATAAGTGCAAATTACACACAATACCTTCACCTTAAACCCTTCATTCTCCTTAGATAGAGTAGATTGGAGTGCACCCTTCTTCTAATGACTATGCTCTTGGTATGATAGACTAATTAATATGTTGATTGCTCACTAAATTGACAATATAATATTACTTGATGATAAGAGATTATGATTTTGACAACATGATGTTACTTTGAGGCACTTGATGATAATGGCTTGGTTGAGGCTAGATTTATAGATTGTTGAGTAATAGGATAAATGACTAGGATTAAGAGGTGAAATGGATGGTTGGGATTAAGAGGTGGAGGATTAGGGCAATCCTTATGTGAACGGTTGATATTAAGAGGTGTACTTTGAAATATTGGCTAGGATTAAGAGTTAGTCTAAATTTTGTGCAAGTCATGTGACTCTCATTTATTATTTGTGGCATGTGGATGAGGATGAAGACAAGTGGGAAATAATTAATTAAATAATAAAATTATTTAATTAATTATGAGAGACATGTGATATGGGAGGATAAATTAATTAAATAAATAAGGTTTATTTAATTAATTTTGGCTAGAGGGATCATGGATAAATTTAAATAAATAAATATGATTTATTTAATTAAATTGGGTAATGGACGAAATTAACTAAATAAATATAATTTATTTAATTGAGTTAGAAGGGGATATGGTAAAGGGGACTCTTAGGACAAAACTGTCACAAAGTGTCGCAAGGTAATGAAAGGTGATGTCGACAAGGTGTCAAAAGTGGGGTTAGGTGTCATAACTAGGTGATGTCTAGGTGATGGTCAACTTCAGGTGTCTACAGAATGCAATCACATGCAAATATTCTACAACCAAATGCAATAAATAAAGCTCTAAATAGAAAAAATAGCAAACAATTCCTTACACTTTACCTTGGAAAGAGCTCCGATACCAAATGATATGATCCTTCCTATAAAAGAATTATCAAAATACATAAAATATATGAAATACAAATGGAAAATTAGAATAATATTGTATTGAAATAGTTGAATCACATTACAATATTTTGTTGGCTTCTTTGAGGGGGCAACCTTCTTTAGAGAAAAAAACTCTAATAACAATATTCAAGATTGTTGACTTACACTTGACAAGCCCTTACAATATATAGCGTAGATTGCTAAAGATAACTACCACTATCTCATGCATGTGGGATAAATACTTTTATTCTAATAAATTAGTTGGATGACTTACAAAGCATATGCACCCACACCTTTATTTTTTTCTACCACCTTTATTTATACTACCTAATATACCATAATACCATATGCCTAGGTACATTATATATGATCTAACAACATGAGATAAGCCATTGGATTGGATGATGAGTGATTAAATATTGGATAGAGATTTACAATAATTATAAATACCATTTCACCATGGACTAGTCAAAACATGAGACATCACATCATAGACAATGATTTGTAAGGTAGTAAGAGGGAAACAAAGACCAACTATAAAGGATATTGGTTGAGAGCTCAAAGCAATTATCTAGTTGCATTAGTGTTATAGAAGAACAACTTAAGTTACTAGAGATGGGCTATAACTAGTCAATGTGTGATTATAACATAAAGCACATGGGTGTAAGGTAAAGGCAGTAAGGCATGAAAAAAGCATTGATACCTTCCACAAATAGGTTTAAATACTTGAGAGTGTCATGCATGTTTAATAGGGCAACACTAGGGGCTTAAAGACAACACACAAAGTTAAGGTAAACAATTAGGGAGCTCATGAGATAATTATACATGCTCTTAGATTGATTATCAATGAGGCTCATGAATAATTTACAAAGGATAAGGGGACACACTTCCAGGACTAAAGAAAGGAACTAAGATGATAACCAACACCATGATTGTTTGTTAGAGTGAGGAAAAACTAAGAGAATGTGGTGCAGGAGCACCCCAAAAAGTTGTCTAAGTTTGTCATTTGTAAGGCCTAGGGCCAAAATGTACCTGATTGGACAAATGTGTCCCCTAGATGAACAAGTCCTAAGATGTAAGCCGCTTGGCATTAGTAAGTAGGTTGTAACTGTCTTGTAACGGATGGCAGAGGTGACGAATCGATTCAGATTCCACCGAAGTGTAACTGCCTTGGCTAGGTTCTTTATAAGCGTGTGTGTTTGAAGAGAAACAGGGAGGAGAGGAAAGTGAACTATTTGTATGTATAATCTATGGAAGGAATAGAAAAGGTTTAGTTCCTGGTCTAATTACAGAACATCGATTTGGAGTCATTCCACTGGTGGGTTTCTTCGAAACTAGTGGAATGACCTCCATGTAGTTAGTTTTTTTGTTCTGTTAGATTTATTTCTGTTCTATAGCTTTCTATAGTTTTCTGTGTGCTATCCGTTCGGTTACAATGTGCAGAGAAGGAATTAGCACTTCATGTGTATACAAATGTATGCGAGATCAATCGGCGTGTATACGTCAGTCGTATGATAGAATAGTTTGTGTGTATCTATCCTTTTAGACATACAACCGGTTGGGTCAAAGACTGTGGACCCCATAGATTGCATAACAAATTCCAGGTATTGTATGGCCGAAGTCATCGGCGAAAGAATCATCATTGGAGGAACTGAAAGCGGCTGGCCCGACGGTGAAAGTCTCACCGATGATTGCCTTGACCTAAGGCATCAGGGTGAGAAGGAGTGTCGGTGGAAGAGCCTCAGGTCTGACCGAAGAAATGTATCTAACCGACAATGAAGTCTCATTAATGCATCGGCAAGAGTGACCACATCGGGAGACTCACTAAAAGTTAGGCCGACAGTATCGGTCTAGCCGATGGTTCTAACCATCGGGGAGAGGAGACTTATCGGCGAAGGAATTTATGAAGTGGCTGATGATTTATGTCAAGCCGATCGGGGTGAGAACTAAGAAGTCTCGCCGATGGAAGGTTCATCGGTGAGAGATGTGTTGTCAGGGGATGCAGGAAATGTTCTGCCGATGGTCCAAGTCTTACCGACAGCTATGTGTTAGACTCATCGGAGTGAGATGACATATCGGCGGGAGAATATTGAACGTTGCCGATAGTTAAGGTCTTGCCGATGGAGAAGCGGGAGTTAGACGCTCATCGGTGTGACCGATAGCGTCGGCAGAAGATTCAAGGAACTCACCGATAGAATAGTATCATGCCGATAGGCACATAACCGAAGCCACTCATCGCTGAGAGATATGTATTGGTGAAGGTCTCTTTCGTTTGACCGACGGTGTATAGTCTTGCCGATAAGCAAGAATATGTATTTTTCGGTGTGACTTCTACCTTGTCTTGCCGATATACACTATAAAGGTTATTTTGTGGGCTTTCCAAGGATTCCACAACCTTGTTTTATCTGTTAACTGGTTTCCGTCTGCATCAAATTGGTATCAGAGCTAGCAAAAGCTCTGGGAGGAGATGTTGTATTGATTCTGTCACTGAATAGGCAAAAGAAGAATGAAGAAGAAGAGAGAAGCAAGGAGCTGAAAGAAAGAGTGCTAGAAAAGAATTTTGCTGACTTCCGGTTGCAGGTGCAGATTCACTCGCTACAGTAGGCAGATGAGAGATCTGTCATGGGCTTGAGAAGGAGGTCCAGTTGGTGTTGCCAAAAGTCTTGGGGAGAGAGGCGAGAGAGGACTCCCAGGTGAGGGACAGATGTGTTGGTGTAGCATGAAGGAGTGGATTTCAGTTGTTACATTTCGGAGGTAGCCATTGATAGAAGGCACAGTTGAAGGTAAAGAGGAAGCAGTAGAGGCATCCAGTTAGTATTGAAGACATCGAGAAAGCCAAAAGATATTGCAAGCTTTTCACTGAGCATTTCCATGGGACATGGAAAATTTTCAAGTCTGGGAGTATGGTGCAGGAGCACCCCAAAAAGTTGTCTAAGTTTGTCATTTGTAAGGCCTAGAGCCAAAATGTACCTGATTGGACAAATGTGTCCCCTAGATGAACGAGTCCTAAGATGTAAGCCGCTTGGCATTAGTAAGTAGGTTGTAACTGTCTTGTAACGGATGGCAGAGGTGACGAATCGATTCAGATTCCACCGAAGTGTAACTGCCTTGGCTAGGTTCTTTATAAGCGTGTGTGTTTGAAGAGAAACAGGGAGGAGAGGAAAGTGAACTATTTGTATGTATAATCTCTGGAAGGAATAGAAAAGGTTTAGTTCCTGGTCTAATTACAGAACATCGATTTGGAGTCATTCCACTGGTGGGTTTCTTCGAAACCAGTGGAATGACTTCCATATAGTTAGTTTTTTTGTTCTGTTAGATTTATTTCTGTTCTATAGCTTTCTGTAGTTTTCTGTGTGCTGTCCGTTCGGTTACAATGTGCAGAGAAGGAATTAGCACTTCATGTGTATACAAATCTATGCAAGATCAATCGACGTGTATACGTCAGTCGTATGACAGAATAGTTTGTGTGTATCTATCCTTTTAGACATACAACCGGTTGGGTCAAAGACTGTGGACCCCACAGATTGCATAACAAATTCCAGGTATTGTATGGCCAAAGTCATCGGTGAAAGAATCATCATCAGAGGAACTGAAAGCGGCTGGCCCGACGGTGAAAGTCTCACCGATGATTGCCTTGACCTAAGGCATCAGGGTGAGAAGGAGTGTCGGAGGAAGAGCCTCAGGTCTAACTGAAGAAATGTATCTGACCGACAATGAAGTCTCATTAATGCATCGGCAAGAGTGACCACATCGGGAGACTCACTAAAAGTTAGGCCGACAGTATCGGTCTAGCCGATGGTTCTAACCATCGGGGAGAGGAGACTTATCGGCGAAGGAATTTATGAAGTGGCCGATGATTTATGTCAAGCCGATCGGGGTGAGAACTAAGAAGTCTCGCCGATGGAAGGTTCATCGGTGAGAGATGTGTTGTCAGGGGATGCGGGAAATGTTCGGCCAATGGTCCAAGTCTTACCAACAGCTATGTGTTAGACTCATCGGAGTGAGATGACATATCAGTGGGAGAATATTGAACGTTGCCGATAGTTAAGGTCTTGCCGATGGAGAAGCAGGAGTTAGATGCTCATCGGTGTGATCGATAGCGTCGGCAGAAGATTCAAGGAACTCACCGATAGAATAGTATCATGCCGATAGGCACATAACCGAAGCCACTCATCGCTGAGAGATATGTATCGACGAAGGTCTCTTTCGTTTGACCGACAGTGTATAGTCTTGCCGATAGGCAAGAATATGTATTTTTCGGTGTGACTTCTACCTTGTCTTGCTGATATACACTATAAAGGTTATTTTGTGGGCTTTCCAAGGATTCCACAACCTTGTTTTATCTGTTAACTGGTTTTCGTCTGCATCAAATTGGTATCAGAGCTAGCAAAAGCTCTGGGAGGAGATGTTGTATTGATTCTGTCACTGAATAGGCAGAAGAAGAATGAAGAAGAAGATAGAAGCAAGGAGCTGAAAGAAAGAGTGCTAGAAAAGAATTTTGCTGACTTCCGGTTGCAGGTGCAGATTCACTCGCTACAGTAGGCAGATGAGAGATCTGTCATGGGCCTGAGAAGGAGGTCCAGTTGGTGTCGCCAAAAGTCTTGGGGAAAGAGGCGAGAGAGGACTCCTAGGTGAGGGACAGATGTGTTGGTGTAGCATGAAGGAGTGGATTTCAGTTGTTACATTTCGGAGGTAGCCATTGATAGAAGGCACAGTTGAAGGTAAAGAGGAAGCAGCAGAGGCATCCAGTTAGTATTGAAGACATCGAGAAAGCCAAAAGATATTGCAGGCTTTTCACTGAGCATTTCCATGGGACATGGAAAATTTTCAAGTCTGGGAGTATGGTGCAGGAGCACCCCAAAAAGTTGTCTAAGTTTGTCATTTGTAAGGCCTAGAGCCAAAATGTACCTGATTGGACAAATGTGTCCCCTAGATGAACGAGTCCTAAGATGTAAGCCGCTTGGCATTAGTAAGTAGGTTGTAACTGTCTTGTAACAGATGGCAGAGGTGACGAATCGATTCAGATTCCACCGAAGTGTAACTGCCTTGGCTAGGTTCTTTATAAGCGTGTGTGTTTGAAGAGAAACAGGGAGGAGAGGAAAGTGAACTATTTGTATGTATAATCTCTGGAAGGAATAGAAAAGGTTTAGTTCCTAGTCTAATTACAGAACATCGATTTGGAGTCATTCCACTGGTGGGTTTCTTCGAAACCAGTGGAATGACCTCCATGTAGTTAGTTTTTTTGTTCTGTTAGATTTATTTTTGTTCTATAGCTTTCTGTAGTTTTCTGTGTGCTGTCCGTTCGGTTACAATGTGCAGAGAAGGAATTAGCACTTCATGTGTATACAAATGTATGCGAGATCAATCGGCGTGTATACGTCAGTCGTATGACAGAATAGTTTGTGTGTATCTATCCTTTTAGACATACAACCGGTTGGGTCAAAGACTGTGGACCCCACAGATTGCATAACAAATTCCAGGTATTGTATGGCCGAAGTCATCGACGAAAGAATCATCATCGGAGGAACTGAAAGCGGCTGGCCCGACGGTGAAAGTCTCACCGATGATTGCCTTGACCTAAGGCATCAGGGTGAGAAGGAGTGTCGGCGGAAGAGCCTCAGGTCTGACCGAAGAAATGTATCTGATTGACAATGAAGTCTCATTGATGCATCGGCAAGAGTGACCACAACGGGAGACTCACTAAAAGTTAGGGCGACAGTATCGGTCTAGCCGATGGTTCTAACCATCGGGGAGAGGAGACTTATCGGCGAAGGAATTTATGAAGTGGCCGATGATTTATGTCAAGCTGATCGGGGTGAGAACTAAGAAGTCTCGCCGATGGAAGGTTCATCGGTGAGAGATGTGTTGTTGGGGGATGCGGGAAATGTTCTGCCGATGGTCCAAGTCTTACCGACAGCTATGTGTTAGACTCATCAGAGTGAGATGACATATCGGCGGGAGAATATTGAACGTTGCCGATAGTTAAGGTCTTGCCGATGGAGAAGCGGGAGTTAGATGCTCATCAGTGTGACCGATAGCATCGGCAGAAGATTCAAGGAACTCGCCGATAGAATAGTATCATGCCGATAGGCACATAACCGAAGCCACTCATCGCTGAGAGATATGTATCGGCGAAGGTCTCTTTCGTTTGACCGACGGTGTATAGTCTTGCCGATAGGCAAGAATATGTATTTTTCGGTGTGACTTCTACCTTGTCTTGCTGATATACACTATAAAGGTTATTTTGTGGGCTTTCCAAGGATTCCACAACCCTGTTTTATCTGTTAACTAGTTTCCCTCTGCATCAGAATGTCATGTCACAAATATAAAACTAGACATCAAGAACTAGTGGCCCAAGTACAAGTTGGGCTTGGACATGTTTGGTTAAAAAGGGTCACATAAAACAAATTCTCATAATGTGTGACTCTTTTGGTTCTTAGATATTTTTTTATGACCTCCTTGTGATTGTGAAAAATCAAATGCTTTGTGTTCATCAACTCCACATTTAAAAGAGGAACCTCTAAATACACCACTTCCTTTATTTTATCTTTCTCTGTTGTAGTGATAACTATCATATATCTCATTATAGTAATGGTTTTGATTCTCATCTAGCTTTGGATCCTAAAAAATTTACCCTTTATCTCCATTTCCTTGATTCCTATTACATCCTCTCTAAAATTAATCAATTCTTACTTTTTTCTTATTATATCTAGTCTAGAATCTCTTATTCAAGTTTTCTTCAACTTTTATGGAAAATTGATATGATTCATAATAGATTGTATATTAATCAAACTTAATTATTCATGAATATATTAACTTAAACCATTTATATACCTTGCTACCTTCTCTTTGCTAAGTTTATGATGGCCAACCCTTATTGTCAACTTATTAAACTCTTGAGTATACTCTCTCACACTCATTTCTTTTTTTCCTTGGGTTTTGCAACTTTTTCAATTTAATTCCAATTGATAGTCTGTTGGGATGAACTTAGCTTTAAACTTGTGTACTATCCTATTCCACTATTCAATATTCAATTTCCATTACTATTTATTTCTCACAAAATTTCTTTCCACCATATAGCAACATGACTCATTAGTTATATTTTGGCAAACTTTACCCTCTTAAGATTGGAAATCTACTCATACTTAAGAATATTTTCTAGATCAATGAACCAATTAATCAACTCTTTTGGATTAATGATATTGGTATAATAAGGAATATTAATTATAGTTCTCTTACCAATATTCAAAAATTCCTTCAACATATTTTGTTCTCAATCCTTATCTTTCATCTCAACTTGTTCGATAAGTTGCCCATTACCTTGCTTATTTTCTTCAACACTTTCATCAACTATAGGCTTATGACCCCCTTTTTGATGTTTTTCAACAACATCTAGTTAGATCTATACATTCTTCATCATATCAAACATCTCTTTGATTTGGTTTACAACATGGAGAACATCTTGACCTCTCCTAATCTTTATGGAGGCCTCTTATCTTTAGGTCTGATGCAAATTGCTTCACAATCGATGATTTGTTTACAACTAAATTTGATTCTCCATTGAATATTCTATTCAACAACTCAATTCTGAAATACTCTCTTTAATCTTCTCCTTTCAAGATTCAATTCTAATTACAGACTATCTAACCATGACCATGTCACTTACTAAGTTGAATTAGTGTTGGGGTCTTTAATCAACCCCTTGCACATGGATTTTAAAGCTTATGAGAATTTGTCAAGTGAGGATTGAGCCTAAAGTCACTTACTTTTTTGGTATTTATAATATCAAGTGTCACTTGTAGGGAAAATGTTTGTTCATCTTTGGAAGGTTAAGCCAAAATGTCCTACTTTTCATAGAATTGAGACATTTAATCATACCTTTTAGACTTGCATCTATGATCAATATGCTTAGTTGTGGATCCATAGATTGTTTTCACCTCTCCATCTCAATTTTTTCTCCTAGAGAGTTGTTTCTGGGGATACAACCCCTTGGCTTACTTATATTGATAGATTATGGAATTTTTAAAAAAATGCTATTCTTTTCCAAATATGGAAGTATTGAAACAACATTATTTTTGTTGTTGGTGTTATCTCTAATTAAGAGACTTAATTTGGTTTCCTCTATTTACTTTTAGATCGAAACTCAAGCCAAGAAGATGGTGCTTGTGTTTCAACACTTGTGGGTTTTTCTCAACCACTAGGGGAGCACCCCATGCACCATGACTTGGGTCCCTAATGAAATTGTGTTGTCCATAGCACTCCTCCTCCTACTTCTTGTAGATAGATTCATTCTCGTACCTAGGGTCATTTCTCTTCACCTCCTACATAGTATGGATGGTCTACTTTCTCTTGTAGGAAAGCTTTGATTTCATGGCAAGATTTCATAGTGACAAATTCATAGCCAATTGTGAATCTACAATGTATAAATCCAAAATTGATTATGAATCTATGGCCTAGTTGGAGTGTGTTGGCCCTCTTGCCTAAGTAATATCTTTTAGCTAATCAAAATGGTTAGGAGGGTACAAATCTATTTGATGAACACTCCCAAAGGATGGTGCTTCAATGTGATGATCCTCCTCCCCCACCTCTTAGTAATATTACTTAACTATATTTATATTCCAAACCTATACAAATATTTTAAACATTTTTTAATTTTAAATCTTGTATATACTCTTAAAAAGATAGAAGATTTTCCAATTTAGTAAAAAAAAAAAACAAAAACAAAAAAAACAATAATATAAACTTTGAACAGTGGTTGTGGGGTGTCGTTAAGTGGTTAAGGCCACTTGGTTTTCATGATGGAGATCAAGGTTCAAACCTCTCAGGAGACATGCTATCTATGAATTGCATGTACTCTATTGTTGTTCCCGGTTCATAGCTCCAGTCAAGAGTGTTTACCCATATTAAATTTAAAAAAAAACAAAAGTGGGTATATTAAATTTTAAAAAAGCAAAAGTGGGTAGTGTTTACCCATATTAAACTAAAAAAAAAAATTTGTTTACCCATATTAAATTAAAAAAAAAAAACTGTGAACAGTGGAGACATTTCACTATCCGTTGTTGTTCCCACTTCATAGCTCCAAAAAGTTACCCAATTGGTCACTCTATTACCTCCATCCATTTCCCATCTGTCATTCGTTGTTGTTCCCACTTCATAGCTCCAAAAAGTTACCCAATTGGTTAGTCTATTACCTCCATCGATCTCCCATCTGTCATCCTCTTCACCTACCCATCCTCCTTCATCCCCACATCCCTATCCTAATCCTCCATCCACCTATCCCCCATCCTCATCTTACCCTCCCCTTGACTGTGATTTTGATACCTTGAATCTGAGTACTCTATCCCCCATCTTTGAATTGCATGTATTCTATTGTTGTTTCGTGTTTATAGCTCCGGTAAAAAATGTTTACCCATATTAAATTTAAAAAAAAAAACTATGAATAGTGGAGACATCACTCTACTTAAATATCATCCACTTCAATGGTCAAACAATTAATAGCGATTTTACACCTCATTCACAACAAAAAGTGGTAATTGGCCAAAATTGACCTTTGATTGTTGAAGTGGATGATATTTAATAATAGCCTAGAAACATTATTAAAAATGTTTACCCCTTTTGAAAAAAAACAAAAAACAAAAACAAAAACTATGAACAGTGGAGACATTTCACTATCCTACTTATATGCAGACCAATATTTAGGATGCAATGATCTATAAACTATAATAACTTAAAGCTTTGATGAATGAACACGCTTTAGGTAATATCTGTTCTAAATTTTTCAATAAACAATACGTGAGCTCTACGTAAGACAACTCCTCCATGCTAAACATTTTTCCTTAGGCTTTCTTAGCATTGGATTCGATCAGTCCCAATATTTCCAGCCTATCCAATAATATGCATCTTTTGAGTGTAGGGGATATCCTACTCCAACCTCATCATTTTCTTTCCTAGATTCTGATAGTGATAGCCATACAAGAATTAAAAATAAAAACTCAGAGACCAAATTTTGGAAGCAAGAATCTTGTCCACTAGGTATTTCATCTCCACCTTCTATTTCCTTAGATTCAATAATTGAAGCCCAATCACCTTATATATATGACAGCCTGGGTCTAACTCTGACCCTGAATAATGCCCCTAAACCTAAGCAGCCCTAAACTTCTAAACCTTAAATAATGCCCCTAACCCCTAACCCATAAACCCTAAACCTAAGAAACCCTAAACCCATAATTAATCCTAAACCCTAAACACTAAACCTGAGAAACCCTAAACCTCTAGATCTCCCTAGCTATCTCTCTATCTCTATCGTTCCTCTACCTCTCAATCTCTCTCCCTGTGTCTCTGGCCATGTCCCTCACTCTCCATATATATCCCTATAATCTCTTCTAGCTATGTCTTTGGCCATGTACCTCAATCTCTATATCTCCCAGCTATTGGTGCTCTCTCTAAACACTAAACCCTAAACTGTAAGCCCTAAATAATGCTCCCAAACCTTAACCCCTAAACCCTAAACCTGAGAAACCCTAAACCCCTATATATCTCCCTATCTCTAATATTGTCCCTCTACCAGCTCTCAATCCTTTTCCCTATCTCTCTGTAGGATATATATCTCGCTCACTCTAGTAGTCTATCTCCCTATCTCTCCCCTATGTCTCAGCCTATAATCTCTCTCTCTCTCTCTCTCTCTCTCTAGCTATCTCCAAACCTGAGCAACCCTAAACCCCAAACCCCTAAACCCTAAATCCAAGCAGCTCTAAACCTCTATCTCCCTATAATGATCTATCCCCTATCTCCCTATCTCTATCATCCCTCTACCTCTCAATCTCTCTCCCTATGTCCCTAGCCATGTGCATGTGACTCACTCTCTATCTCCTTATTTCTCTCCATAGTCTCCTCTATATCTCCCTATCATTCCTCTCTCTCTATAAACCCTAAACTCTAAACCTCTAAACCTAAACCCTTGACCCCTAAACAATAAACCCTAAACCTAATCAGAAACCCTAAATCCCTAAACCCTAAACCTATATCTCCCTACCTCTCCCCTCTCTCCCTATCACCTTTGTCCCTCTACCTCTTAATCTCTCTACCTATGTATTTGGCCATGTCCCTCACTCTCTATCTCCTTATCTCTCCCCTCGGTCTCCTCTATATCTCCCTATTGGTCCTCTATCTCTCTCTAAACCCTAAACCCTAAACCTCTAAACCTTAACTCCTAATCCCAAAACCATAAACCCTAAACCCTAAATAATACTCCTAAACCTAAGTAACCATAAATTAGGCACTCAATTAGGTGCTAAACCAGGTAGTACATCAGGCGCTAAATTTAGGCACTACATAAGGCGCTAAATAAGGCATTAATGCAAGAGCTACAATAGGTGCTAAACCAAGCGTTAAATGTGGTGCTAAATTAGGCACTACAGTAGGAGCTAAAGTAGGTGCTAAGTTAGGCACTAATTGACATGCTAATCTACAACTAATTTAGCATCGACTTGTTCTAATCAGCATAAAAAATGCCAAAAACAACGCCATCCCAATAAATAGCACTGACTTTTTCAAAAAAATGGAGAAAAATACATTAAAATAGTTGCTGGAAGCAAAAAAGGGAGCTAATCACAAGGATTTGTTGTCGTGTTAGGATGATTATGATAGGTGGGATGAAATTATTAGGATGATTAGGATGAATAAGGATGAAGTGATTGTATGAGAGGGATGATTTAGGATAAGGTGATTAGGATGAAATTGGATTGCATTGGATGAGGATGAATGATAAGAGGGTGATTATGGATGGTTTAGAGCTTGAATTTAGGTAACTTGCAATTAAAAGATTTCACACATACGTGCATTGATTTGCAAAGGATTTGGATTTGGATTGGGCTAGTGCAAATGAACACACACACCAAACACAACACCCTAGATTATTCAAGTGGGTTTGATTTCTAGTGTAAGCCCACACTCAATACCTCTCAATATTCCTACCTAGCTAGGAATATATTCACAAGACAAAATAGCTAGGGATGAAGTGGCGTAAGGCTCACCCTTTACCTTTCCTTAGAGGTCTTGATGCCCTTCCCAAAGAATTTCTATTTGTACTCAAGGATGTACATGGCGAGTAACTTAAGGGTTGACTGTTGACCCTTGCACCACACTAAAAGATCATCTGAAAGGTCTTAAGATAGGATGATACAAGCTCTCTAAGGGATCCCCCTATATCTGTAAGGTACGTGGGGTCTAATCCATGAACACTAGTCTATTGAAGGAATGTGGCATAAGTGATTAAGAAAATGTCACTTCACCTTATGTTTGGAATCACCTAAGGCCCCAAAGTTGTGCCAATGAAAACATGACTAGATTGAGGTACAAGTTTCATTCTCCCACTTTTATATACCCCACCAAAATGTCTGGTTGATGTCATCCCTTGCGGTGAGAAATCCCCATGCAGGCCTCCTCAAGGGAAAGATAATGTTAGGTGTTTTTTTATCTCCAAGCTCACACAAAGTGCAAGGAGAGAGCATACACAAACTAACACCCCTTGGGTGACAAAAGTGAGTCAAGAGGTGTTTTTTTATCCCCAAGATCACATTAGGCACAAGAGGAGAGCATACACACACTCTTGATTCACACAAGCAAAGATTAATTACCCTTAGAAAAAGATGTTTGTTGTGAAAATGAAAGTGACTAGAGGATGCTTTTGTTTCCCAAGATCACACTAAGTGAAAGGGAAGAGCATACACACCTCAAGTCACAATTAAGCCCACCAAATAAAGAAGACACAAGATTTCAAATGATAATGACTTTGACCAGTGTATCCTGCAGCAAACGTTTTAGTAGTTTTGATAAATTTGGTGTTTGGCAAGCATTATGCTACAAAAACAAGTGTTAGATGAAAATGATGAAATCTGAAAAAAATAGATATTAGATGATATGATACAGCAGATTAGATAATTTTATCAGATCGTTTACAAAATGTTGAGTAATTTCAAAAAAATCCTCAAATTTTGATAAAATTTGGAAAAGATATATGCGATTAAAGTTTGCAAGAAAATAATAACTTTGACTGATTATACCTAAAAAATATGATCATATCTAAGGATGAGACATGCACTACTACAAAGCTAGTCAAATGACATTTCCAACAACTATAAGTTTGCCCAATTCTGATATGATTTGACAAAGTTGTGAGAAAATGAAAAAAAAAGAATAAAAATAAGACTATGGAGGTGAAGGGTTGTCTGTTAGACCACTAGAAGTCAATATTTGGTAGTTTGGGCACTGGTCACAAGGTGCAGTTAAGAGTAATGGTAGTTAGTGAGTGGTCTAGTGTCTGACTATTAATTGTAACCATGAGCGGTTAAGGACATTGCTCACATGCCGTGCTTTATAGAGGGTGGTTTAGGGGTGTGATAGCCCCTAGTCATTCATGTGATTGGGGTTCAATGACAAAAAGATGAAAAAAGGTCACAATTAGAGTTTAAAATGTCATTGGCCAGGCATTTAGGTGCTAAACCACAATGCAGGAAGATAGGTTTGTTAATCCTCGGTCACAGATGTGATTACAGGCAAGAATAAGAGGACTAGGCATGTAGTGGCCCATAGGCGATAAGGCGTGGTAATAGGTGTGACCAAGGGCATCAGAAGGAGTAGAGAAAAAAGCTCATGGAGAGGTATTTGGTGGTCACAAGATGTGACCGAGGGGTCAGCGAGTGGTGGGAAGTCAACATAAAAACCAACAACTTAAACCTCTACCTCAAGGGTAATAAGCAAAGAGGGGCTGGATAGATTTGAAAGTCATGGGGGCTGGAAATTCTGATGACCAACGATGGATCTGTGGGGGAATGATGGATAACGAAGGCTTAAGTCGGGCGACTGGTGGAGAAGTACTAGAAAACCTCCATACCCTTGATTAAATTGTCCAAAAAAGGTTTCGACCTACGGTTAGAGACAAATGAAACATTGCCAATAGGATTTAGAATTTTAGAAAGATTTTGAAAAAAATTATCGAATATTTTGATTTATAGAACCTATGACCACAAAATGCGTAGAAAGTGCACAAAGACCATATGACAGGTCTGTATGGTATGGATCTATACAGTATACCCTACAACTAAATTTTTTTCCAAAAATTTTAAAAATTTTCAGAGATAAAAATGTAGCAAACCAGATATGATTCTTAGGGTTTTTGGGCCTCCTAGACTCAATGATGAAGTTTGTTTTGGCGTAGGAGGCTTTTTACAATAGGCCACCCCCAGATCTTCACAAAATAGCCTCAGACATGTAACAAAAAGCTAGTAAGACCTATGAAACAAGCTAGATCAAGGGACGGGGGTCCCACTAGGCATGCCAAAATGAAGAACAAAAAAGATCAAAGGTAAATAATGGAAGATAATTGCAAATGACACACAATACCTTCACCTTAAACCCTTCTTTCTCCTTGGATAGAGAGGATTGGAGTAAACCCTTCTTCCAATCACTACGCTCTTGATACAATAGACTAAATGATATGTTGATTGCTTAGTAAACCAGTAGCATAATAATACTTGATGATGAGAGATTATGATTTTGACAGCATGATGTTACTTTGAGGCACTTGATGATAATGGCTTTGTTGAGGCTAGATTGTTGAGTGATAGGATGGATAGCTAGGATTAAGAGGTGCAATGTATGGTTGAGATTAAGAGGGGGAGGATTAGGGCAATCCTTATGTGAATGGTTGAGATTAAGAGGTGTAGTTTGAAATGTGTGGCTAGGATTAAGATTTAGTTTGACTTTTGTGCAAGTCATGTGACTCTCATTTATTATTTGAGGCAAGTGGATGAAGATCTTGGGACAAGTGGGAGATAATAAATTAAATAATAAAATTATTTAATTAATTATGAGAGACAGGTGATATGGGAGGATATATTAAATAAATAAGATTTATTTAATTAATTTTGGCTAGAGATATCACAAATAAATTTAATTAAATAAATATGATTTATTTAATTAAATTGGGTAATGGAGGAAATTAATTATATAAATATGATTTATTTAATTGATTTAGAAGGGGATGTGGTAAAGGGGACTCTTAGTACAAAAATGTCACAAAGTGTCACAAGGTGATGTCAACAAGGTGTCAAAAGTGGGGTTAGGTGCGTAACTAGGTGATGTCTAGGTGATGTTCAATTTCAGGGGTCTAAAGAATGCAATCAAATGCAAATATTCTACAACCAAATGCAATAAAGAAATCTATAAATAGAAAAAACAACAAATATTCCTCACACTTTACCTTGGAAAGAGCTTTGATACCAAATCCTATGATCCTTCCTAAAAAAGATTAGCTAAATTATCAAAATACATAAAATATATGTTACAAATGGAAAATTAGAATAATATTTTATTGAAATAGTTGAATCACATTACAATATGTTGTTGCCCTCTTTGATGGGCCAACCTCCTTTAGAGAAAAAACTCTAATAACAATACTCAAGATTGTTGACAAGTACACTTGACAAGCCCTTACAATATATAGAGTAGATTGCTAAACATAACTACCACTATCCCATGCATGTGGAATAAATACTTTTACTCTAATTAATTAGTTGGATTACTTACAAAGCATATGCACCTGCACCTTTATTTATACCACCTAATACGCCATAATACCATATGCATAGGTACATTATATATGATATAACGGCATGAGATAAGCCATTGGATTGGATGGTGAGTGATTAAATATTGGATAGAGATGTACAATAATTATTAATACCATTTCACCATGGACTAGTCAAAACATGAGACATCACATCATAGGCAATGATTTGTAAGGTAGTAGGAGGGAAACAAAGACCAACTATAAAGGATATTGGTTGAGAGCTCAAATAAATTATCTATTTACAAATAGAAGGATAACTTAAGTTGCTATCTAGATGGGCTATAACTAGTTAATGTGTGATTATATAACATAAAGCACATGGGTCTAAGGTAAAGGCAATAAGGCATGAAAAAAGCATTAATACCTTCCACACATAGGTTCAAATACTTGAGAGTGTCATGGATTCTTAATAGGGAAACACTAGGGGCCTAAACACAACAAACAAAGTTAAGGTAAAGAATCAGGGAGCTCATGAGCTAATTATACATGCTCTTAGACATCAATGAGGCTATAACTAGAGATGGGCTATAACTAGTCAATGTGTGATTATAACATAAAGCACATGGGTCTAAGGTAAAGGCAATAAGGCATAAAAAAGCATTGATACCTTCCACAAATAGGTTTTGAGAGTGTCATGGATGTTTAATAGGGCAACACTAGGGGCTTAAACACAACACACGAAGTTAAGGTAAACAATTAGGGAGCTCATGAAATAATTATACATGCTCTTAGATTGATTATCAATGAGGCTCATGAATAATTTACAAAGGATAAGGGGACACACTTGTAGGACTATGAAAAGGAACTAAGATGATAACCAACACCATGATTGATTGTTAGAGTGGGGAGAAAATTGAGAGAGTATTATGGCACAAATATAAAACTAGACATCAAGAACTAGTGGCCCAAGTACAAGTTGGGCTTGGGCATGTTTGGATAAAAAGGGTCACATCAAAAATTCTCATGACGTGTGAATCCTATGGTTCTTAGATATTTTTTATGACATCCTTGTGATTATGAACTATAAAATGCTTTGTGCTCATAACTCCACATTTAAAAGGGGCACCTCTAAATACTCCACTTCCTCTATTTTATCTTTCTCTATTGTAGTGATAACCATCATATATCTCATTATAGTAATGGTTTTGATTCTCCTCTAGCTTTGGATCCTAAAAAACTTATCCTTTATCTCCATTTCCTCGATTCCTACTACATGTCCTCTCTAAAATTTATCAATTCTTACTTTTTGCTTATTATGTCTAGTCTAGAATCTCTTATTCAATTTTTCTTCAAATTTTAGGGCAAATTGATATGATTCATCAATAGATTGTATATTAATCAAACTCAATTATTCCTGAATAGATTACCTTAAACCATTGATATGCCTTGCTACCTTCTCTTTGCTAAGTTCATGATTACTAACTCTTATTGTCAACTTATTAAACTCTTGAGTATATTCTCTCACACTCATTTCTTTTTGCCTCAAGTTTTGAAAATTTTTCAATAATTCTAATTGATATTTTGTTTGGATGAACTTAGCTTTGAACTTGTGTACTATCCTATTCCACTCTTCAATATTCAATTTCACTTTACTATTTATTTATGACAAAATTTCTTTCCACCATATAGCAACATGACTCATTAGTTATATTTTGGCAAACTTTACCCTCTTAGGATTGGAAATCTATTCATAATTAAGAATATTTTCTAGATCAATGAACCAATTAATCAGCTCTTTTGGATTAAGGATACTAGTATAATAAGGAATAATAATTATAGTTCTCTTACCAATATTCTAAAATTCCTTCAACATATTTTGTTCTCAATCCTCATCTTTCATCTCAACTTGTTTGATAAGTTGCCCATTACCTTGCTTATTTTCTTCAACACTTGCATCAACTATAGTCTTATGAGCCCCTTTTTGATGTTTTTCAACAACATCTAGTTAGATCTATACATTCTTCATCATATCAGACATCTCTTTGATTTGGTAAAACAACATGGAGAACATCTTGACCTCTCCCATTCTTTATGGAGGCCTCTTGTCTTTAGATCTGATGTAAATTACCTCACCATCGATGATTTGTTTACAACTAGATTTGAAATTGTCCAATGAATCTTCTACTCAACAACTCAATGCTGAAAGACTCTCTTTAGTCTTCTCCTTTCAAGATTCAATTCTAATTATAGGCTATCTACCCATGACCGTGTCACTTACTAAATTGAATTAGTGTTGGGGTCTTTAATCAACCCCTTGCACATGGATTATAAAGTTTATGAGAATTTGCCAAGTGAGGAGTGAGCCTAAAGTCACTTACTTTTGTCGTATTTATATTATCAAGTGTCACTTGTAGGGAAAATGTTTGTTCATCTTTGGAAGGTTAAGCCAAATGTCCTACTTGTCATAGAATTGAGACATTTAAGCATACCTTTTAGACTTCTCTCTATGATCAATATGCTTAGTTGTGGATCCATAACTTGTTTGCACTTCTCCATCTGAAGTTTTTCTCCTAGAGAGTTGTTTCTGGGGATATAACCCCTTGGCCTACTTATATTGATAGATTATGGAATTTTTAAAAATTGCTAGTCTTTTCCAAATATGGAAGTGTATTGAAACAACATTATTTTTGTTGTTGGTGATACTAGTTGTAAATTCTCTCTAATTAAGAGACTTAATTTGGTTTCCTCTATTTACTTTTAGATCCAAGCCCAAGCCAAGAAGATGGTGCTTGAGTTTCATCACTTGCAGGTTTCGCTCAACCACTAGGGGAGCACACCATACACCACAACTTGGGTTCCTAATGATTGTGTTGTCCATACCACTCCTCTCCTACTCCTTGTAGATAGATTCATTCTCGTAGCTAGGGTCATTTCTCTTCACCTCCTACATAGTATGGATGGTCTACTTCCTCTTGTGGGAAAGCTCTGAGTTCTTCGCAAGATTTCATAGTGACAAATTCATAGCTAATTGTGAATCTATAATGTATAAATCCAAAATTGATTATGAATCTATGGCCTAGTTGGAGCATGTTGGCTCCCTTGTCTATGCAAGATCTTTTAGTTAATAAAAATGGTTAGGAGGGTACAAATCTATTTGATGAACACTCTCAATGGATGTGCTTCAATGTGATGATCCTCCTCCCCTACCTCTTAGTAATATTACTTAACTATATTTATATTCCAAACCTATACAAATATTTTAAACATTTTTTAATTTTAAATCTTGTATATACTCTTAAAAATATAGAAGATTTTCCAATTTAGTAAAAAAATGAAAAAACAAAATAAAACAAAACAATCATATAAACTATGAACAATGGTTGTGTGGGGTGTGGTCAAGTGGCTAAGGCCATTTGGTTTTCATGATGGAGATCGAGGTTCAAAGCTCCCCAAAGACACACTATCTATGAATTGCATGTATTTAGACACACTATCTATGAATTGCATGTATTATGTTGTTGTTCCCAGTTCACACTATCTATGAATTGCATGTATTATGTTGTTGTTCCCAGTTCATAGCTCCAGAAAGTGTTTACCCATATTAATTTGAACAGTGTAGACATTTCACTCTCCATTGTTGTTCCTAGTTCAAAGTGTTTAGTGCAGACATTTCACTCTCCATTGTTGTTCCTAGTTCAAAGTGTTTACCCATATTAATTTGAATAGGTTGTGGAGACATTTCACTATCCATTGTTGTTCCTAGTTCAAAGTGTTTACCCATATTAATTTGAACAGTGGAGACATTTCACTATCCATTGTTGTTCCCAATTCATAGCTCCAGTCAAAAGCTTTTACCTATATTAAATTAAAAAACAAAAGTGTTTATCCATATTAAATTTAAAAAAAAACAACAACTATGAACAGTGGAGAAATTTCACTATCCTACTTATATGCGGACCAATATTTAGGATGCAATGATCTATAAACTATAATAACTTTAAGCTTTGATGAATGAACACGCTTTAGGTAATATCCATTCTAAATTTTTTAATAAACAATACGTGAGACCTACGTAAGACAACTCCTTCACGCTAACATTTTTCCTTAGACTTTCTCGGCATCGGATTCGATCAGTCCCAATATTTCCAGCCTATCCAATAATACGCGTCTTTTGAGTGCAGGGGATATCCTACTCCAACCTCGTCGTTTTCTTTCCCGGATTCCGATAGTGATATCCATACAAGAATTAAAAACAGAAACTCAGAGACCAAATTTTGGAAGCAAGAATCTTGTCCATTAGGTATTCAATAATTGAAGCCCAATCACCTTATATATATCACAGCCTGGGTCTAACAGCTCTGAGATACTCTGAAATCTCTGGACTTAAACTTTGGCAAAGGCAATGGAAGGAAATTATAGTTATCGTGCATTCAAGCTAGTTTGGTTTATGGTGGGTGTAGTTGGCGTACTGGCGGTGATAATAAGCGGCAGAGTGAACGCGGCGCTGTCGTGCTCAACGGTGTTTTCAGATTTGCGTCCATGTCTGTCATATGTCACGGGCAGCGCTGCGCAGCCGTCGGACGCATGCTGCAGCGGCCTCCGCAGTCTGAAGGATGCCGCCACAACAACAGCCGACCGGCAAACCGCCTGCAACTGCTTGAAATCTAATGCTGGCCTCATCCCGGGCCTCAGCTGGGACAGGGTTGGCAAATTGCCGGCGCAGTGCGGGGTTAACTTCGGCTTTCCCATTACTCCTTCTCTTGACTGCTCAACGTAGTTTCTTAGTCCTTTCTTTCTTACTTTTTGCTTTGCCTGCCCTCGTTTTATTAGCACTGACTGCGATCATGTTTTCATGAACAGGATCACTTAAGCTGGAGGAAATCCGCCCGGTTGGCTGCTGTGATCACACTTCTTCAGCTGCCTAAGTATTTATTTGTGTGTGATTATGGGTATGGTGTAGTGTTTTGTAGTGTAAAATAAGATAAACCTGTGTGTTTATCCTAGTGGGTGTGAATTAGAAGTTTAAGATACCTCTGCCAGCTCTGGAACTCAAAGTTCTTGCTATAGTTTGGTGGCGAAGCTTGTCTGTGTTGGTAAAGCTTAAACAGCCAGTAGAAATTTGATCGACTGAAACATACAACTTGACTATATTAAAAAACTGAAGGATTGAAACTGTCAAATGTTGTCAGTCGAACAGGTCGAAGAGATCTGTCGAAATCAGCTGAGGTCGAAAAATTTGTAAACAGCAGACACACAACTTGGTTTGCAGACTAATTATTATAAGTATAATGAAGAGTGCTGAATGTAATGTTATTGCGAAAGTTTAGTGGTGAAGTTTGTTTGTGTTTATGTATTTGGACAAAACTATAAGGAGGAAAGTGTTTATTTTACCACTTTACTTAAACATCATCCATATTAATGGTCAAACAGTCAATAGTAATTTTACACCTCATCCACAATTAAAAAAAGGTAAATATTTATCCTTCTTTTATTGGCCAAAATTAACTTTTGACTTTTGAAGTGGATGATATTAAAGAATAGCCCCCATTTGACTAGTGTAGAGGGAAAAAATAAGATGATGTAGGCCAATTAAATAAATGCAACCAAATAACAAGCAATTAATTGATATTA
Source organism: Cunninghamia lanceolata (assembly GCA_027924645.1). Classification (NCBI taxonomy): domain Eukaryota; kingdom Viridiplantae; phylum Streptophyta; class Pinopsida; order Cupressales; family Cupressaceae; genus Cunninghamia; species Cunninghamia lanceolata. Next base: position 187,045 of record BSBN01000328.1, on the reverse strand, counting down.
AATGAGTTAGGACTGATATTTGAAGTTTAAGAAAATTTAATGTAGAAAATTTTAAATAAATTAATTGTATGGTTATTTACTTTACATTCTAGTTTTGTTTAGATATTATAAATGTTTTCTTCAAGGTTTGAGAATTTTATGTTCCATTACTAGTGTGTGCTCTATCTTGATTCAAATCTATGTGTGCATAGTTGAATTTGATGTGCATATATGAACCTCTAAATCACAGAGATGGTCTACTAAACCTTTATACTGTAAAACATGTGTTTCACTTCATTATCTGATATTCAGATTTGTTATGGACAGATATTGTTTAAAAATACCTGTAAGGAATCTGCTTAATCAAAAGAGTCATGTTTTTCTTGGTTAGACCATTGATGGATTGACCTTACAACTCTAAGAAACATGATCAAGGAAGACAAACAAGCATGCAATGATCCTAGGGTGATGTGATGATGATGTCAATTACTTTGTTATCCGTTCACAAATCAAATCTAGATTTATTCTATAATTACTCTCCATGTGATTCCTTCCACTAGAGTTGGTCTTTAAACACAACACCCTAGCATGCAATTTGGCATAAATCACACTTTAGTTAACTCATAATGGCTAGTAAAAAATGTAGTAAAAAGGTTTTGAATTTAAATTTGGATTTTTGAAGTGTGCAATTTAAATCTATTGGTGTGAAGGTGATTTGGATCACTTCTACACTCATGGACCTAAACCAAGTCAATAAATGACATACTTGGGGCACATAATAAATGTATGGGGGTGTCCAATGTTAGGATTTCATTTTCCAACAATAATGCAAAAAAATACAATTTTACACACTAATCAATGAAATTAAGGACAACCTAGTCATCATGGGTCAGAAATATAAGGGAAAATGTCATGAGTGTAATTTTTATCACTACATTTTGTCTCCACTATAAATTGCATGTGAACTACATAGAAATTGATGTCAATGTAAAACCAAGTAGCCAACATGGAAATTAAGTATTTTTTAAACACTCAAAGGATGCTAATGTCTATAAAGTGATAGATTATAAATGTGGATCATATGTGTTTTCCATCTCCATGAGTGCTCCATTGTGAGGACCTATAAGCATAGAATATTTTGAAATGAGTAGCACCTATCAAGTATTAAAAAATAAGCATAAATCATGACTTTCTAAACTGTTCTTCAAAAAGTAAAAGGAGCAAGGTTAGAGATTCCAAATATTTTGAAAAGTGATAATAAGTTTTGTTTATGTAGATAGATATTGGACTCTATAGATAGCTAAATGACAAGGGATTTGACTTGAATGAAAAAGCACTCCATTTGGAAACAAATGAGACGTCAGAGGTCTTCATTTGAATACAAAATAGGATTTAATTCTACAAATAGTGTGATAATAGGTCTTCAAGTACACATAAATGTGCTCCATATAGATATAGTAATAAAGCTTTTTTTGGTACTAGAAAATGATCATAGTTGTTATTTAGTTGCATCAATGCAATCAAAATAATGAAGAATGTCAATGATAATATATCTATGAAAGGAAATTCAAATGGAAAATATGCTTCTTGCACTGATCTATGAGGAGAGATAATGCAAAGAGACTTAGATGTCACAAAACTAGATAAGAAAATAGCATATATAATAACATGCACTAACATGCAAGTGACATGCAACTCACAAAAATATAATTGACACAATATTATCTTGGGAAACCCTTTAAGGAAAAAACTCAACCTCCAAACTAGAACCAATTGTATTATAAAAGCCTATAATGGTTATAGTACAACTCCAAACTCAAGCCTTGACATGAGACCATACAAATTAATATAGTAGCAGAGATATTTTGGAAACATTATAGTAATACATCTAACTTGAGCACTCAATATATTGGCATGTGTAATGTAGAAAAGAGACACTAGCTCAATAGATCAAACTAGGTCAAACCCTCTTCTACAAAATATTGGAGCACAAACTGAGCTTGGCTTCTACCCAAGAAGGAGAGCTAGAAACTACGAGGGTTCTTCCCTTTTGTTGTATAGAGAAGCAATCAACCAAATTTAATCAATCATGCTAGAGTTAAGACATGAAACCCTAGTTGACAAAGTTCGGAGTACAACAAACTGTCGAAACCAAAAACCCAACAACCAAAGGGACAGTAGAGATTAGTGATTAATTTAGAACCTGATTCTAGATGTCAGAATGCCCAAGAAAAGGGTGCTTGGGCACCCTGGTCCCAAATTAGGGTTTTCAAAAATTGATTCTTCTATTGAGTCTATAACAACAACCTTAGTCTTCTTCGTGGGGATCACCTTTTGAAACCTGTTGGTCTGACCTGCACACATGAAAAGATGAAAAAGGTTGGGTGTTATTTAGGTGGTCGCCTTAGTCAAGCTCTGTGAATGGTGTTTCTACCTCCACAATAGCAAAGATGATAGGTATAGAGTACATGCCCTAGGACGGTAGAGGTAAATCCAAAGTAGAATGGAATGCTAACACAAAGCATAAAGGAAAGAAGTCACCATGAGCATGGAAACCCTTGTATGCTTGTAGATGACATCACAAATTCACTCAAGAAGTTGGTGTAGCCTCCAAGATCTTCACAAGACTTGCAATATGTTAGTGTCGTAGCAATAATCTAGAATAGAGAGTTGTAGAGAGCATGAGAGAGAAAGAGAGAGAGAGAGAGAGAGTGTAAGAGTGCAAATATTAACTAGAGAGAATTAGATATTAAAATGAATGATTTAACTTACTTTTATATGCATTCCTGTTGATTTTTGAGGAATTAAACCACATGAAGCTGACCTTGGGAGTCATTTAAGAGGCCTAAGCTAACAAGTCCACAATTTAGGGTAGGTCTAAAGGAGGGCCCAAGGTGCTTGGGTTCCCTGGTCCTTTAGCCACATAATCATCGAAAGAGGGCACTTAAAGTATGCTTAGCCTTGCCTTATAATTCTTTTCTAGGTTTTGTGCATTCAGATCAAGAACTACATGCTTAATGCTCAAAAAGGTGTTAAAATAGATCCTAATAAATAAGTGAAAATATTTGAGGCCCATCTAGGAGCTAAACTAAGTGTAAAATGGTGATGTACACATTTTACGACATTACAACATGTACAAAACCACAAACCATTAAATCTTTCTAATACCATGTGTTGCAAACTACTAGCTATTTTAGATGTCCATATCCATGCACAAATCCCAATGCTTAAAAATCAAGATTAATTAATTGCTAGGAAATTAGAAACTACAACTACCAACTTGGGAACTCAAGTAGTCTTATCTTACCTTTTATATGATTTCTCCATGATCCTTTCCAAGTCCACAATTATATGTACTTCTCATCATGTTCTTTCCACTCATACACACCAAGCAATTTACCATAATTCAAATTATCAACTTCCATGACACTAAGTGAATCTTACACTTGTCAAAATACAGATTACATGTGACATAAAGTGCCACGTACTGGCGAATCCGCAGTACTCGACCGACGGTTAAATCACCAGCGATCAAACCTCTCAATGGCGGTCTCGGTCAGCGATTAAACATCCGGCAGCCTCCTATCATCGGTAGCCATACAACAGGCGGTGACTGTTTAAACCTCCCGGCGTCAACATTTGAAAACTGACGCAGTTGGGTTCAGGTCTGTAAGCGGGATCTACAGTATCATTGGCATACAAAACAATCTGCCCGGTTACTGTCAGCGGTAGCCATTAAACCCGACGGTCTTTTTGCCATCGACGGCATTCACATCGCCAGCAGCAAAAGCCCATTCCAGCCGCTGTTTAAAATTTCTGGTGGTCTTCACAAGATCTTCATCGGCCGTCATTCCTGCAAACCAAACAGCGACGGTTTATACTCCAGTGCAAACAAACTCCGTCATTCCAGAAGCCCAACGGTAACTGTATCAACGACGGTGTTGTTTCAGACTTCGGCACCCTGCATCCAATCAACCGACGGCCATATCTCTTCCGATCTGCCAAATCAAATATCTTTGGCGGCCCTTTGTCATCGCTCACACCGTAAAAATTCACGCAGGAAATTTTCTAACTCGTCAGTTCTTCCTTTCGGCGTATTACTTGAATTTCCTGGCGGTTATCCAATTTTTTCGGCGGTCATCAAACACATCGTCGGCAATTCAAAACCAAAGGTCAAAGAACTTTACATTGATGGATCTGAATGGTTTCCGGTCGCCAAATCTACCGGCAAGAAGAGTTAAACCGCCACGGTGAAAATTCTCCAGCGGTTTATTGTTACATACTCCCGGCAGTTTTAATACCTTCACAGGTGTTCCATCGGTGGTAACAAAAGTCACCCTCAGCCATCAACAACGGTCTCTGCTAATACAAATCGGCGGTTTTACCCAAGGAGGTTTTGCCATCAGACCACGGTTTTTGGCCTGTGAAGACCTCATTCTGTGGTTTTGACCTTTGTGATCGGCGGTTTTCGCCTTTACAAACGGTTTTGCTCTTATACACATGGGGTATCTCCTTCCAAAAGGTAGTTTCAACACAGTCGAAGGCGGTTTCAGTATTCAAACCGCGTTTTTCCTGTCTACAAGGGCGGTATCACACAACCAACAGGACATTCACCATCGGCACAGGAGCTACTTCATGTGGGGGGGACCTATAGTCTCACATTTGCTCTCCTATGGGGGGGATATTTGATTGTATATATGTGATAGAAGTTGTCCTTGGGGGGTCATGTTGAGTCCTCCTACTATCACTTCTTCTTTCACTTTCATTGTTTTATGCATTCTCACTTTTGGAGAGGAGTTTTTTCCCATGTGCTTTTCTCCTTTTCTTTACTTGAGATTTGTTTGTACATAGGTACCTAACATGGCCTAGTATCCGGGACCCATCCATCATTTCATCTTGCTTTAGTCAACTACTTCCTAAGTTGCACTTAAGGGGGGGTGTTGGTGTGAACAGGGTTATCACCTAACCGGTTTACCCTTGTGTGGATAATTTACTAGTTAAATAATAATCACACATCACACATAAATCACACTTGTTAAGTTGACTTAGTGAGTCTACTAGATGTCTAGTTGTGTGTTGAGTTGTTGATAGTTGGAGTGAGTTGTCTTATCCTCCACATGTGCAATTAGTTATCATCCTCTAATTGACACATGTTGTAGGAATATATCCACTTTCCACTCCACTTTTTTAGCTCTCACCTTGCTTTTATAAGCAAGGCATATCATGTACATTATAACAACAACAATAATAACAATCTTTTGCATTCATTGATAGAATAGCATCATTCTTTCATTTGATCTCTCTTGTGCTTTCATGAAGTCCTAGATCCTAGGTGGCTCCAATCATAGCCAACTCTAACAACTCCAAGTGGGACACCCTAAAATATGTGCATGTCACAAATAATTAAATAAATACATTAAACATTAGGATTCCAAATTGCATGACACCTATCACAATATTCTCCCACTTATCATATGCCTTGCAAGAGCATAAGAGAAACTACATCAAATTGTGAACCAACTATTAGGGGTTGAGAGTCTCATAGTTTCATTGCACCACCTAAACTTCTCTATGTTTCTAAGCTTTATCAAAGCATCTACAACATTCTCCAAAGTGTTAATTTTTCAAGCATCACCCTTCCATCCTCCACCATGTCATGAATAAAATAAAATTAAGTTCATCAATGTGCTTCATTTGTGTGTGAGAAGTTAGGTTGTTTACTAAGATAATAGCACTATTACTATTGCATCTAATCTAAAGTACTTAAAGACTCAGTCCAACATCTTAACATAATATTGAAATCTATATCACTTATTTATAGGCATGAGTAGCTACAATATACTCTACCTCTATCATGGATAAAGTGACCATAGATTGCTATTTGATTATCCAACTAACTGCACCACCAAATATTTTGAAGACATAACCACTAGTTGATTTCCTGCTATCGACATCTCCTTCCCAATTTGAATCCACATATCCCTAAATCTCTACTAAGTGTTATAGGTGACTTGTAGGATACCTATAGCTTGGTTTCAAGTAACATGTACAACCTCTACAAGTGTTACCAACACTACTGTGGGAAAGCTTCAAGTGACATGTAAAACTTCTACAAGATTGTTGCAGGTCACTTATTGGACATCTATAGGTTGGTTGCAAGTTGCCTAACTTACCACTCTAATAGTAAATAGCATACTTTTATTTTCATGTAAGTATCTAAAGATTCTCTTCACTACTACTAATTGATCCCAACTAGGATTAGCCATGAAACAACCCAAAACACACACTACTTGGGAAATGTTTGGTATGGGGTGAACCATAGCATACATCAAACTATCAACTACACTAGTGTAAGGAACATGAGGCATATGTTGTTATATGAAGCCTAATCAGACTTGGAGGTTAAATTTTCCCCACTTTTATCAGCATAGTTTCCCCCCAAATTATTTAATGGGGGTTTTGGGGTAGCACCCCCAAGACAGGGTCAAGGGGTAGCCTCAAACGACTTTTATTATTTTATAAAGGTGTCAGGAGTTATTTTTTCTATTGGCCAACATAAAAAAACCCTATTTTGTAACCAACATAAGTCTTGATAAAAATGGCTAAGGGTTAGGGTTTCTGTTGATATTGTATTGTACCATTTGTAGTGGTATTGAGTTGCAAGGATTACTGGTTGTAATCAGTTTGATTTGCTAGATAATAATATTGGTCTCTCTGTTGGTGGATGTAGCCCGAGTCTGGGTGAACCACGTTAAAAATTGTCTCACTATTATTATCTCTGTGTATTTTTGATTCCTCTATTTAATCTTTATTTTCATTTAATTGATATCTTCTGCATGCAATTCCTAACAACATATCCTCCATCTTACTAGGTGTAGATAGACACTACTAAACTAATAATTTAGTCCCCATAAAAATATGAATACTCACTAGTCTACTATCTATTATACTAAAGCATTGTAACATAAACTCAAATACTTACTCTAGCCAAACTAAAGATTTTTATTTCCTCTATCTCTTATAGTTTCTAACCTTAATATGTGTTGGGTCCCGAAAATGTAGGCCCTCTCTTCTAACACCATGACTAGGAGTGACACAAAGGAGAAATAAATATCACAAGTATGGTGAGCGATATATTAACAAGAAAAGGATGATTCTAGTCCAATACATACGATAGGGCAATTTCTCTTCTTCTTTAGGCTTTGCAAAACCTAGGGAGGTATTTCATTGAGGTCCAAATACATGAAAACAATATAGAATAAGGCTTTGACCACCACACCCTCATGGAATTAGGAACAAGCCAATGAGACCTCACCAACAACAGATAATAAAAAAGTATATATAAGTGCCAAAAGATGTAATCAATTTTCCCCTTAACATTACATACACACTTATCTTGAATACACATCATTGTAACCCTTTGAATATTTATCTATCATGATCTCGCCTAATATGTTCATTTGCAACAATGGACTACAATAATGGGCCAACTTCATAGAAGCACAAACTTCTAAATATTTATTTGACAACAGGGTTCTTTTGATATAGCAAAGGTAATGATGCTAGTTTGTGGGTGCTAGTAGAACCTAAACTAATCTAACAATCTACTCCTAAGCTACATGTGAATGATGTTTTCATTTGAAGGCATATGATTGGCCATAAACTTCCAAGACCAATGCCAATCTAAGGGGTAATAGAGTCTAATTGACCAGTGAGGAAACAACAACATGAAATCAAAGGAATATGTTTGTTATGCACAAAACATACACTACATATTTTCTCATCAAATAAAAGAGCATATTTATTAATCCATTCCCATGCTAAAAGAATCTATATATGCAATGTAGAAATGACCATAACAAGGCTTGCAATGAATTAAAATGTTGCAACATTTTCAAATCCACAATACAATCATGTTTGCAAGTGTGTCAAGAGGAAATGCACAACTGGGACTTGGGTTTTGCTTGTAAGCTTGTAATAGACGATGGAGACATTCTATTACAAAATGCATTTACATTACAAATCTCCTACAATTTACAACTATGCTGCCCCCACTAGACTAGATTGGCGTGATTTGTGACCCTAGAAGATCCTTGGCATTTGCAGGCATATGGAAAGATGGCTCAGTGACCAACCATTTGAATGTCTTTCATTTACACCTATATAGTGTTTCATTTTCACTACTCTAGCATATGGGTGGCAAAACAAAGTGGGAAAATAGATTAGGGCACCCACCCACCTACCTTTGATCTAGTCAAACTCTACATTAATGGCATTTTGGGTGGTACCAAGGCATTTAAAAATGCATACCATTGAAAAAGCATGTTAACAAAGATTTTAAATCACTTTAAAATATTTTAAAACTTTAATTATGTGTTTTTTTGCACTTATAGGCCTAACAGGTACTTTTTTGGTGAGTTCCTGGTCACCAAGAACTTTTTCAGTTAGGTCTTGGTCACCAAGAACTTTTTTGGTGAGTTCTTGGTCACTAGGAACTCACCAAAACTTGCTTTTTTTTTTTCCTTCTCTTCTTTGTCAACGAGTTCTAGGTGACTAGGTACACTAAAATCTCTACAATTACCTGAGTTTTGAAGGCATGTGATAGGGTAGAACACAGGGGCACAATTCAAGGGTCTCCTAGTTGACTTAGGAACAATTATTTTGTAGGTTTAGGACCCAAAAAAATTGGGTCCCAACAGTGGCTCAAGTTGAGGACATGTGTTAAACTTGGTGTAGTGAGAACCAACAAATCTCTGGAGTAGACCAAAAAGAAAAGAAAAATAGGGGAAAACCAGGAACACGTATTTACAATAAGGGTGTATATACAAAAAGACAACTTACAGTCATAGGCATGAAGAAACAAAAGAAATGATGATTGTAATCAAAATTTTAACATGAGGCAGGCTAACCCTGCATGAGGTAACTAAAACTACTTGCTTCTATCAAAGAAAAGCAAGATGAATGAGTTGATCTCCCTTAAACCAACACTGCATTCAACACTCAGCTATAACAAAAGATGGTCTTTGCATGCATGTGCTAATCTATAACTAATGCTCATGAAGCAAAGGCTAGATCCACCACAAACAACAATACTACAAGGTAACCATAAATAATAAGTGTTTGACCTATCCCATTCCACATCATGCTTGTTCCTAGAAATAAGGAGTGAGAAACTAAAATTAGGTCAACAACAAGACATGGATGGAAGTAAATATTAATCCCCAACTACAACTTATATACACATGCTTACCTCATTATGCAAACTAAGGGGAAAAGAGAATTCCTCTAGTTCACATGAAAAAAAATATACCTAGCCACAATCTTGATATGCATAGGGAAATGATTCAACTGGAAAATCAAAATGAAAGGCCTCAAGGTCTAGCATACCTCCAAGTTGGGCTGCAACATGCTGATCTTCAACTTGTCATTTGTGTTGCTGATCAACATCATTTTCATCTACATGTTGGACCAAAAAAAATGATTCCATCCTAGGCACAACACCATCATCCACAACATTAGAGACTTGACCTTCAAAAAGGAAAGTTTCATAATCATAAGTGTCATCAACAAATCCTTGGACAATAAGAAGCCATCACACATCATTTTCAAAAGTGTTGATATCATCTTCAAGATTTGAATCATGAACATGACTCAAATTAAAATTCAAACCACCAGAACATAAATCAATATCATGAAACACCTCATGTGAAGACTCAAATTCTTCAAATTGTCTCACTTTTTCTTGTCCATTTAGGCAACCATCTATGTCATATATACTTTTGCAAATAAAATCATGACATATTTCTTCCGTATTTACTTCTCCAACATTTTCATGAAGCACACTCAGCATGGGGAAGACAACTAACTTTGCAGCACAAAAATACACTCTTATATGCATCCACATGATCACCATCTTCACACTCTTCAATTTGGAAAATTCCTCATGCTAACAATCCATGGCTGCACCTATACTTATCTCTAATCAGTTATCATTTAGGACAACCACATTCATATTATTCTCATGTAAAAAAATAGGAGAAGCCTCATCCATATGAACAAAAGAGGGCAACTCATAAACAAGAAACTAATTTCTTGTTCATTGTTTTTATCACAAACATGTGCACATATAATATGATCAGCATCACAAGCTAATTGACTTGACTGTTCACTCATGCACATGCTTGCCTCATTGTCCACTAAACCACATACCTCATCATCAGGCTGGAAGTCATCATAGATGTAATCATTTTCATCTTCAACTAAGGAACTGTCCAACTGAAGGTAGGTTCATGCACTATCTTCATCATCCACATCAGTGTCATACAATGCACCACCTTCACATTCTACCTTTCTGACTACACAATCATCTTCATTTGAGGCTATACTCATTTGATTAGCTGCATCCACATGATTTTTATTCATATCAACATGTTCATTACCACTAGTGCCAACTCCTATGGACAACAAACTCACTATGTAATCATCTCTTACTTTCTCCATGGAGTCTAAGCATAAATATGCCTGATGCATACTTGTTATTTTGAAATCTTCCCACACAAAAATCAATCGAACTTCAAATTCTTTAGAAAATGTATTAATGCAAGTCGGAGTGTTAGTTCTGAAATCATTTGGAATATTGGAAAGGGCAACAACATACCTATGACTAAAGTCCATGCTAGACTCTCTCTCTTTTCTTTTATTTTTTTCTAATTCCATGACAAGATCGGAAGGGTCAACACCTTTAGCAAATTCATCTTCAAATGCAGTGACATGTTCATTTCAAGAGGCAAAATATTACTCCAAAAATCTATGAATCCATTCTTCTACCTTTCCACATAGGGACTTAACAAAGAATCTCATGTACATGTCTTCATTTTCAAACTAATGTTCTTCCATAAAATTTAAAAAATCATCAACATGTGTGTCCCCTTCCCAAATATTATATCCATCAAACTTGGGCAATTGGCTATAGACCTTGGTTGGCATGTTATTTTCTTTATAGTAAACCTAAGATAGGTCCAACTTATTATAAACTAGATCCAAGGGAATAATTGGGGACTGACCAATCTAATTTTTAGGGGCAGCAAGACAAGCATTTGATTGCAACCTAGAATCTAGGAGCTTAATACATTTTCCAATTTATTTTTCTTGCTGCAACATGGACTCTAGCAACTAACTATTTTTATCAATTTCATATTGTTGCATTGCTAATTCATTTTCATTTTGCATGGATGCTTATAGGTTTGGGTTTGTATAAGGTGTAGAGCCATGATTGGAACATGCATTAGTAGAATAGTCACAAGAATCAACATAATAATTTTTATGGTCTGAAACATAAGACACATATGAAGGAACATCCATAGGATAATCATATCCATACCAATCTGCCATGACTAAAACATTCTATAATGCTAGGAAAAAAGTTGAGGTATGACAAATTATATTCCTTCACCAAGAAAGGAACTCAAACTCTTAAAGGTCAAGAAGAAAACCATGTACCTTTATTTCACTAGCTGCTACTCATAGAAATGAGGTGTTCAAATTCACCCTCAATACATTGAGATGTATAACAATAAATTCACCCTCACCCATATTCAAAGTGTACAAGTTCCGCTACAAGCATAATCCTATAGTATACATAAGCTTATGAGTAGTCAGCTTGTGGCTACCTAAACTCTTAATTAAGTTCTTTGATAATTATTATAATATTATTTAGATATTTAAGTTGGCCTAGGTGATATATTTAGGTATACAAGTCAACCAAGGTGACACCTATAGATACCCAAAATCATCTCACTGCTATTCAACCTCAATCAAGATAATAACTAACCACTTTCTTTCAGAGAAGTTAGTAATTTTCCTCGAGAGCTTCTGTGAGTTCATAGAAGTTAGTATTTTGAGTTTTTACCAAAGGACGAATATTTGAGAAAGTTTGACTGATCATTAATGATGTGTGTGGTGCACTGTATGGAGATTCTTTACTGCCATTAGAATTTGTAAGTTTGTTATAACAATTTGGTAACACTTTTCATGTGGAACTTTGGGAATTTTGTCATCTTGTGGCTAATTTAGATCATTTGAGAAACTTGAGGTTGCTATATATAATTGGTTTAGGATTGTTTCAAGGTAAGCAAAGAAGACATGGTATCGTAGAAGATTAGAGAGTGATGTTTTGGTAGTGAGGGGTGAGGTTTGAGAGGGTAAGTAAAGGTACAAGGATTGTGATGTGGAATATAGTTTGAGGATGCACATAGGGAGATAAGTGGATGTCTTTATAGTAGAATAGTTGGTAAAATTCTAAAATTTTATTGTACTTGTTATCATTATGCATCTTTTGTGATAAGTTCTAGATGTGCTGTTTCTATAGTTTAGTTTTTATATGCATGTAGGAAGCTTTTGTGGTAACTATCTATTTGTGAATCTTATTGTAATCAAACAACTATGACTTGGCATGTAAGAGGGTTGTTTGCAACAGGTTATGTGGTTGTAACATGATGGTCATCATGCAATATTATATTAATGAGAATGTTGTGGTGGTTTATGTGATTTTTTTGTCTATAGTGATTTATGTGTGTGTTGTTGTGTGGGGTTGCACAACTGGATAGTTCATTGGACCCTCCTACCATGACAAAACCATTTAGTATCAAAGTAGAGGTTGAATCATAGGAAGATTGTTAGAGTGTGGGTGTGGATGTGAGCACACCTAATCAATGTAGTTTCCTAGGAATGAGTTTGATTAAAACATGATCTATGGTTGTCTACAAAGGTCTATAGATAGAGCATCGATTGAGGTATTTTACAAGGGGTAATTGTGGGTAGATTGCTAACCTAGTTTTCATCAAGCTAAGATGCCACTAAAGAGAGGGTGAGGTATTATCAATGTTACATGAAGAATGGAGGAGATGTATGAGATGTTTATTGCTATATAGAATTGGATGGATGCATTGGAATAAGAATTCTAGAGGAACCCTAACCCTATGGCTAGAGAAAGTGAAGAGGAGTAGGAGGAAGATCCTATAGAATCAAGTGGAAGTGAAGAGGACAAGGAAGTGAGTATGTTGAAGGTCATAACTAACATTTGCAAGAGGACTAGAGTGGAAATATTTAACTATTTTAGGAATTTAGATCCTAAAGGTAATAGGATAGATCATTGATCTAGAGGAACACTTTGAGTATGAGGATATTATGGACTTGGATAGGGTGAAATTTGTGAAGACCAAGATGAGAGGTCATGTGGGGATATGGTGGAAGGAAGTTTAGTTGGAGAGGAATAGGAGAGTCAAGCCAAGCATTGGAAAGTGGGACTAGATGGTGGAAAATCTTAAGTGCAAGTTTATTGTAGTCAAAATTATCAATTAGAACTATTAAAGAAGATACAAAATTTGTGGTAGAGAAACATGACTATGAAGGACACACCAAGGAGTACTATTGGCTGACAATTAGGTCAGGACACCATGAAGAAGGAGCTAAGAAAGTGGTGAAGTATGTTAATGGATTGAGGGAATCCATCCAAGAGGAGTTGGGCACGTGGAATATCCAGATAGTAGATGAGGCCTACAATTTGGAACTCACCACAGAAAAGAAGTTGAACCAAAAGCACGAGGAAAGACAAAGATAAAAAGGAGAGAAAGAAGAAAGGTTTGGAAATCGAAAAGTGAGATGTGATGACAAAGGAATGACCCTAAGAGGTCAAGAGAGATGTTTCTAATACTATAACAAAGGGGATAGCTGAAATTCCCATTGTATAGAGAAAGAAGATGATAATTGCTATATCAATAGCAAGGGAGATGATAGTAACAATTACTGTAGAGGTAGAGATGTTGATAGAGGTTACTGTATAGAGGATTAGTAACATCATGGACGATATTCCCAATAGGGTAGATGAGGATATGAGAGGAAAAGGTAGAATTTTTTAGAGGAACTTGTTTCATGTGTAGAGAAGAGAGACATAGAGCAATTGAGTTCTAAGGAAAGAGGACTAAGGATAGTGCACAAGATATGTATGGAGATGAGATGACACCAACATCTCAAAGGGACCCATAATTTGGGGATCCACTTGTTTTGTAGAGAGCCTTGAGGTGTGACAGGTAGGATGAGTTAGCATAGAGGAAGAGTTTGTTTAGGACTAGATGTGAGGCTAGTAGTAAGTGTTATGATGTGGTAGTGGATAGTGTAAACATAGATAATTTGGTGTCAATGGAGATGGTGGACAAGTTGGAGCGGAGTAGGATGATTTATGGGCCCATACTAGATTGGTTGGTTGTAGTAGGGAGATAAAATTTTGTTAGAGGAATAATGTCAAGTGAAGTTTAGCATAGGAGAATATAATGATGAGGTGTTGCATGACATTGAATTGATGGATGTGTGTCATTTTCTATTAGGGTAGTGATGACAATTTGATATAGAAGTTATGTATGATGGGAGAGTTAACACCTATGTGATTCGGAAGGATGGATAGAAACATAAGTTGATATCTTTGAGGGCAAGATAGGGATAGCTTTATGAAAAAACTAGAGTGTGCATTAGGTAGGGATGAATTGCACTAATTCTAAAGATGTGCAACATTGCTAGAACATTGAGTAGCACATGCAAGAAAAGTAGGATAGAGGAGAGAATGTTAGAATGAGTGTCACCAAAAAGAATCCATCTAAAGGAAATAATAAATGAACAAGAGAGGATGAGTAGCTGTGATGAGGATCATACGGTAGTGGAGAACATAACATAGGGTTATGTGGTGGCCAGGAGGGAGGTAGATGGATGCAAGAGACTAGTTGATGGAAAGGGTAAGTGGGTTGTGATTGAATATAAGCCAAAGACAAATAGTGTGGAGGATGATTGGTAGAACATAGTAACAAACAACATAGGTTAAAGTAATACTCAGGGTGGATCACTTGAGGCATACAGAGGTGGAAGAGGTAGCAAGTTGGAGTCTCCAAGTAGGGGTAGGCTATCCTATAAAATGAGGGACTCATATTTTTATTTACCCTAAGAGTCTAATGAAAGTGCATCCCTATGCATCATTGAAATCTTATGTTATGTCTAGATAGAAAGTGGAACTTGGGATTTAATTAAATTTTTCAAGGGTGTCTTATAGTTTGTGGTTAACAGTATGGTAAAAAAGTTAGCACATTTCACCGCATTGAGGAATTAGCTTTTGTAGTTTTGATAGTAGTTTTGTTTATAGTTGATTTATTTTTTGTTAAATTTTAAGGACGATTGGATGAGTAGAAGTTAGTAATTTGGTTTGAGAGCATTTTTAGGTTGACAGATATGTCTCTTTGGGATTGTTTCTATTTGCAAAAGGTTATTTTGAGTTTGCACCAAGGGGTGAATATTTGAGAAAGTTTTACTAATTGTTGAGGATGTGTGTGGTGCTCCACATGGAGATTATTTCACCAATTAATCATTGGAATTTGTAATCTTGTTATAATAGGTTGGTAACATGTTTTATGTGGTTTCAAGCTTTGCATCATCTTGTGGCTGATGGAGATCATTTAGAGAACTTGAGGTTGCTATATATACTTGATTGATGATTATTTAAAGGTAAGAATAGAAGACATGGTATGGTGGAAGATTATAATATTAGTTTTTGATAGTGAGAGGTGAGGTCTAAGAGGTTGAGTAAAGGCACAAGGAGTTTGATGTGGAGTATACTTTGATGATGCACATAGGAGGATAAGTGGACTTCATTAATGTAGAATAGTGGTAGAATTCTAAAATTATATATATATATATATATATATATATATATATATATATATATATATATATATATATATATATATATATATATATATATATATATATATATATATATATATATATATATATATATATATATATATATATATATTATCACTATGCATATTTTGTGGCAAATTCTAGAAGTGGTATTTCTATATTTTAGTTGTTATATGCATGTAGGGAGCTTGTGCGATGACTATCCATTTGTGAATCTTATTGTAATCAAATGACTATGGCCTGGCATGTAAGAGGGCCCATTACAACAAGTTATGTGGTTGTAACATAGTGATATTTGTACAAAATATTAATGAGAATGTTGTCACAATTTATGTGAATTTTTGTTGTTTGTGGTGATTTGTGTGTGTGTTGTTACATGTTGGGCTACATGGATGGAGAGTCCTTCATTGGACCATCCTATCATGACTAAATCAAGATCTCTCCCATCCAAAAACTTGAGATGAGTAAAATATTACAAGGCAATGCTAGGGAGCATCTTCCAAATTAGTATAGGATTGTCACATTATATTTACAAAGAAAATAGGACAAACTAGAAAGTACAAAGAGTTTCTTAGATTAACCATCCTTATCAAGATTAACTAGCAACAAACCACACTAGTCCATGCAGTTCTTGGTATTGTATTAGCTTTTGAGCCACCTAACAATAGAGTATGCTAGCCCATGTGTTTCATACTAGCTACTTTTTATACTTTTCATGTGTCACCTAGCAATAGAGTTTGCTAGTGCTTGTGATTCATGAAGGCATTGTATCGTTCCTAGGAATAGAATATGCTAGACCTATGGGCAAGAGACACTGCTAGGAATTCCAGGTGTTGTCATTGATGGAAACTAAATCTATCTTACACATCCGCATTGTATCAGTGGATCATACCAGAAGTCAAACTATAGATTTGTCTAAGTCTGGATAGACAGGAACAGAGCATATGACAGGGTTCAACATTTTGGTCTGCATTTCTCCACAGGTAATCATATTGAGTTACGGATCTGAGGGAATGTTTAGGGATGTTAGGGCTACCTAAATCCAATATTTTAGCCTCTGGTGATGAAGGGATTGTAAGTTACAAGCATCTGAGTATCAGGTTTTGGTTAGATAGTTCAGTCTGGTAAAGAATAGGCCGACTAGATGTTTGATCCTTGTGCGGATCAAGAGAAGTGGTTGGTTGAGTAATGTATGAGATCCAGTGGTATTGGCCGACATATGTGGTGACTTGAGAACATAGGTTTTGGTCCGCATTGATGTGTGTGCATGGATTCAGCCGACAGAATAGTGTCCTTAAAATAGTTTCCAAATTTTCTTAAGGCCGACTGCAGTGGATGTAATTTCATGTAGTGGATATATATATATGATCGATGGATTCAAGCATTTTGCAAGATGTGTGTATGAATATGAAGGGATAGGTATGTAGTGTGGCAGTATCAAGTGCGAAGCAGAGATCTGAAGCTCGGATCATGGCAAAACAATAAAATAGGACAGTGAAAGATGAAGTGTGTGAAGTCAGTATATTGATCCTAACTAAAATTGTAATCTTGCATTATTAGATGCTATTCTTCAATTCAAGTACTTCTGTGAATTCTTTGTAATCAATTAGGCAGTGAGCCTCCTTTAAGTAGTGAGCTCTGGGTAGTGTGCCCAAAGGCATGTGTCTTCCTATTTGTAATACTTTTAACAGAGTATAAAATCTTGTGGGTTAACCCCCACTGTGGTTTTTCCCTTAACTAGGTTTCCACATAAAAATCCTAGTGTTCATGTGTAATGATTTTGTTGCTACTATTCTTAAGTTCGTGTTTCTTTCTTTTGAATGTATGTGGTAAATTAATAAAGAAACAAAATAATAAGTTTTGCAGAACATTGATTCACCCCCCTCTCAGTGTTCCTTAATTTCAACAATTGGTATCAGAGCAAGGTTCCTTGGAAGAAGTTTAACAACTTGAGGAAGATTTGGGAAGTTGTTTCAATGGGTTCATCCAAGTATTCTATTGGCATCAATGAACAAATTCAAGTTGCTTTAGAAGATCTTGATTAGTCTAGAGCAAAAGTCAAAGAACTGAAAGAAAATCTTAAAGATGTTGATGATTTCATTTAAACTTTAAAAGGGCAACTAAGCAAATCCAATGAAAAGAGGAGGGAGCTACTTCAGCGGTTAGCAAATCAGAATGAAGACAATGATATGGATGAGGCTTTGAAGGAGAAAACAAAGGAATGTGAGAAGCTGACAAAAGAAGTTGTTGTTCTAAAACATGAGATGGAATCCAGAGTGATGACACTAACCAAGGAAATCAAGGAAAGGAAGAAGATTGAGGAAAAATTGAATCAGTTTCTGAAAAAAAGAATTGAAGAGTGCTACAGATTGGATAGAATAATTGGCCATCTAGAGTATAATCTTCAAGAAACCAGGGATAATGAGGAACAACTTGAAAGGCAAATTGTTGTTCTCAAACATAACCTAGAAGTTACAAATGAATACAAAGAGAAGTTCAAGATAAGCTCAACTAAACTTGAAGTACTGCTTGATAGTTAGAAGATGGCAGATGATAAGCATGGTCTAGGATATGAGAAAGGTGAAAGCTCTAGATCTGGTCAAAGAAATCCTAAATCAAGGAATCAGAGAAATAGACCTAGAAGACCTCCGGTAAGACAACCTAATGCCCAAAGGTATCCATCTTTCAATGGAAATTGTTTCAATTGTAATAAATTTGGTCATAGAGCTACACAGTGTAGAAGTAGAGTAAATCAAAGTGGTCCATCCTTCTCCAGTCAATGCTTCAATTGTAAAAGGTATGGTCATAAGATCTAATGAATGCAGAAGTATGATGATGAACTACTCTAACAATAGAAGAAATGTCAATTCTTTCAATGGCTACTATTTTGCACGCAATAGATTTGGACACATGGCTAATCAGTGTAGATCAAGAGGATATCAAGTAAATGAGAAAAGAAATGTTGTCTGCTTTAATTGCAATGGATCCGGTCATATTGCAAGATTCTACAAAAGCAGGAATGATGACAGAAAAGGTCCAGTAAATAGAAACCAAAAATTACAGGGACAAGATAAAGGCAAGGGTAAAGTAAATGTGAATGAGATCCAGAATGAAATGAACAAAACATGGGTAAAGAAAGGTGAAGTGAATGATGGTGATGGGTCTGCACTAGAATCTGGTGCTATTAATTCCTCTAGGAATTGAAACAAGAGCTCTGGCTTAGGGGGAGCTGCATTGAAAATCTAATTCCCCCTGCCAGTAAGTGGGTGCTTGAATCTGGCAAAATGAATGAAGATAAAGAAGTCTATTGTAGATCTGTTGAAGCAAATTTTGGAAGAAAAGAAGTTAATGCGAGTGCTTGCAAAGTAATTGAAGATTGACTATGTGCAGAAATAGTGTCAATGGATGAATTAGGGCAAAGCATTTATTACAATGGTGAATTAGGTTTGGTGGAGCATAAAAGGTCATTTACTCAACATTTGAATTACTTTGCATTTAAGGAGAATAAGGAAAATAGTGCCTGAGTTGAGATTTCAAAGATTTAAAGTGCGAAAAGTGAATTCGACAACTGACCCTAACTGACGAAACAAGGTATTCTCTGTGAAACTTTCTAAATTTGCAATCTTTGGATATGGGTACTCCATTGGTTGTTGACATCACCGAAAGGCCTCGACCTAAATTCAAAAAGCATCCACACAAATCTATAGAGGTCGATCCGTTAGGTGCCTTTTCAAATGTTTCGCATGGTGTGTTGCATGTTGAAGATATTATGGCTTATATTCATGCTAGCATAGATGAATTGGGTATTCAAACTTAGTAGATTTGTTCAAGAATCATCTGAGGGATGAGATTCATGGTATTAAACCTGAGTATAAGGCTCTGCAAGTCAAACATCTCATTCAGATAATTGGATTCCCATCCTTCGGTGAAGATGAGTGGATCTGGTAGGTACTGAGTCAGATGCATGTTGAATTCATGTGGTTGATGAAACGCTTCAAGATCACCAAAGATTCCATCAAGGCCATGATAGGATTGAACTCATTCGGTGGATTGCCAATGCTAAAATCAGTGAAGAATCAGACTGTAACTGAAGCTACCAGATCAAAGTTTGATAAGAGGGCAATGACAATCAATGATATAACTAATCTGAATGTCAAATTTGTATCCATGGTGATTGGGTATAAGGTATACCACTCCAGTAGGGAAAACTCTATATCTGGTACAACTATTTATGCTTCCTATCATATGTTAAGAGAGAATACTGACTATGACCTGTGTGAGTTACTCCAAAACCAGTTAATGGAGAACCTGAACAAGATCAAAAAGGACAAGAAGAATACCTTCAAGTATGGTATGTTGGTATTGTGTCTGTTGTTCTATTTCATGAATGAGTTACCCAACAAGAAAAGCATGTGTTGGAATAGTGATAAGCCTGTTGCCATACAAATCAGAGAACACTTGAACAATATTGGTGACTCCAATGCCCAAAGGACTACTCTCTGGGGTTATTTCAAGAACTTTTAGAACATGATGCAATCAAGGGAAAGAATCCCTACTTCTGTGGTAGAAAAGTACAAAGACACTATTTACTTCATGGTGGAAATAGACCAATGTTTGATGGAAGTAGTTGAACCAAGGACTATATGGATCATGCCCATAGGGTATGAATTTGATGAGCAAGTATTGGATATGTATGCTCAACACCTTCTAAGTAAACCAAAGGATACCATAGTTGAAAGATTTGGGACATATGGTGAACTCAGTGTGAAACTCCATGTTGAGCTTTGGAAACCTAAATCTAAGAGAAAGATTCAAATGCAAGTCAAAATGTATGCAGAAAGCATTAGCATAACAACAGAAAGCTGTGAGACTAAACAGGCAAAGGATAGAGAAAGTTGAGAAGGAGAAGCAAGATAGGAAACAAGGAAGTGTTCCAGCAAAATCCTCTTCTAAGCCAAGAACTATAGGGAGTACAGGTAAAACCTCTGGTGCATCACCTTCTCCTAGTATAGAGCAATTCAAAGAAAAACCTACTGGTAAGGAAGAAAAAAGAACAAAAGCAATGGCCAAAAGGTCATATGTTAGTGTCGAGAAGAAGGATGAAGAAAAGACTGATTCAGATGATGAGGTTAAAGAGTTGAAGGCCTCAGGCACTAAAGTTGCTAAAGTATCTAAGGAGAAACCCTCTGGAAGCACAAAGTCAAAGAAAGCAGAAGCATCAAGGGTTACCCAAGACAAGCCCTTCAGAAGTGTAAGGGTAAGTAAAAGACTGAAAAATCTACCCTATCAGTTGAAGATATTGTGAATGCAATAACTATTCATCAGAATTTGAAGCCCATAACAAAATATTATGACAGCTTTGATAAAGTCAACAAGAGAATCTTGGAGGATGCTACTGTTAAGTACTTAAATACATTCAGCAGAGCTCTAGTGGAAATTTTGGCAAAAATCCCTAAAGGTTTAAGAGACATTCTAGAAATAAGAAAAGAGGCTACTAAAGCAAAAGATCTAGATCTAAGGGAACATGTATTGTCCAGTCTATGTCCGGTGATTTCTAGAAAAGAAGTAGACAAAATTTTCAAAGAAGTCAAGAATGAATTTAGAAGCAAGAAAAGGATGAATAAGCTGATGATTGGAGACATTGATGAAGTTGTTAAAGAAATAGAAGAAATTCTAAAGAAAGCACTGGACAAGAACAAGTTTTATGTGGTTACAAAAGAGCCTATTAATATTGATGACACATCAATTTTGAATGATGAAGAGTTGCAGAAAAATGAGCAACAAATTGAAGTAGATGATGTCTCTATTCCAGAAGAAGAAATATTGAATAAAGGAGATGAAGAAATAATGAAGCAAGATCAAGAAAAGGAAACCAATGACAGAATTGAGTCCTCCATTCCGGATGTTGAGGAATTTTATAATACTACTACTGAGGATACACAAAATCCTCCAGAAAAGAATGCAGAAGACATTTCAGAGATAGATAAAAGTAAAGATGCCTCTAATGATGATGCAAAGAAAAAGAATGAAAGTGATGAGCAGAACATTGTGGTTGACTTCGAACAAGGAGAAGATGGAGGTCTTGAAGAGCATAAATCTAAAAAATCATTTTGGGCAAGAGACACTGTAGAAGCAGTGAAAGAAATTTTGGAGAGAGATAAACAAATTGCAAAAGATCAGGATATAATACAAGGACCGATCAATTTTGACACATTATCACCAGTACAGAAGATAAAGTTGGCCTCTATTGCACAAGCTAAGGCTAGAGAGGAAATTTTGAAGTCCCATATATAAGATAGTGAGTTGCTTAGTCTTGCATCTGAGATTTTGGAGAAAATCATGCCTACTTTTCTGAAAGACTCATCAGCATCTCCCTTGGGCCAGTTGAAGAGTCTGATAAACTCTGTAAGTACTCATTTTAAAACCTTAGAGAAGTCAGCAAAAGTTAAAATCAGAAATGAATTTAATGAGAAGAGGTTTGCTGAAATAAAGAAAATAATTAATTATGATAGATCAAGCCTTGATACTAGTGTAAAGAGTATTCAAAATGCCCTCTTTGAAGGTGTAGAGATTTATAAGTTTTCCTTAAATCAGTCTAAAGTTGTTGAAGATATTGAGAAGAAGATTAACGACTTAGAGCTCAAATTGTCTAACATTTCTCAGTCATAGAGTCCTTTAACTGAGTCTGTAACTACCAAAGAATACCAGGTAGTAAGTTTGTGGAATGAGTTGAGTGATTTGGAAAAGGAAAAGGTTAAAGTTTTGGGCAGATTGGATGAGCTTCGGGGACTGATTTCCCCTAAGTTAGAGACTATGTATGATGTATTGGCAGAATCCCAAGCCATTGCCGCTACTTGTGATCCTACTGATCTTCAGATGCCAAATCACATGCAATTTTGTTCAGTGGGTATAGATCCATTTTGGGCAGCACAAAGAAGAATTGGGCAGTGAGTTGACACGTTTGAAAATTTTTTTTGGTGTATTTTTTTGCTGATAAATAAGGCTTAAGGACTGTGTGTTCATATGCAGAAGTATATACTTAAAGTTTGGACCCATGTACATAAAAGTTTTGCTTTGGTATGCGCATCTTATCCTTTTCCATTGATGTCAAAGGAGGAGAGGAAAAGCAGTGAAAAATAAGGAATTCATCAAAGGGGAGCATTGGAAATCACAAGTGCACATAGTAATGGGGAGCTGTTCTAACACTTAGTCATTTTTCAATAAGTGTTGCCATCAATGCCAAAGGGGGAGATTGTTGGCAAGAGACACTGCTAGGCATGTCAGGTGTTGTCATTGATGCAAACTAAATCTATCTTACACATCCACATTGTATCAGTGGATCATACCGGAAGTCAAACTACAGATTTGTCTAAGTTTGGATAGACAGGAACAAAGCATATGACAGGGTTCAACATTTTGGTCCGCATTTCTCCACAGGTAATTATATTGAGCTACAGATTTGAGGGAATGTTAGGGGGTGTAAGTACTACCTAAATCCAAGATTTTAGCCTCTGGTGATGAAGGGATTGTGAGTTACAAGCATTTGAGTATTGGGTTTTGGTTAGACAGTTTAGTTCGGTGAAGAATAGGCCGACTAAGTGTTTGATCCTTGTGCAGATCAAGAGAAGTGGTTGGTTGAGTAATGTATGAGATCCAATGTTATTGGCCAACATATGTGGTGACTTGAGAACATAGGTTTTGGTTCGCATTGATGTGTGTGCATGGATTCAGCCGATAGAATAGTGTCCTTAAAAATAGTTTCCAAATTTTCTTAAGGCTGACTGCAGTGGATGTAATTTCATGTAGTGGATATATATGATTGATGGATTCGAGCATTTTGCAAGGTGTGAAGTGTGGCAATATCAAGTGTGAAGTAGAGATCTGAAGCTTAGATCATAGTAGAACAGTAAAACAGGGTAGTGAAAGATGAAGTGTGTGAAGTTAGTATATTGATCCTAACCGAAACTGTAATCTTGCATTGTCAGATGTTATTCTTCAGTTCAAGTACTTCTGTGAATTCTTTGTAATCAATCTTGTAGGCAGTGAGCCTCCTTTGAGTAGTGAGCTCTGGGCAGTGTGCCTGAAGGCATGTGCCTTCCCATTTGTAATACTTTTAATAGAGTATAAAATCTCGTGGGTTAACCCCCACCGTGGTTTTTTCCCTTCACCGAGTTTCTACGTAAAAATCTTGGAATTCATGTGTAATAATTTTGTTGCTGTTGTTCTTAAGTTCATGTTTCTTTCTTTTGAATGTATGTGGTAAATTAATAAAGGAACAAAATAATAAGTTTTGTGGAACACTGATTCACCCCCCCGCCCCCCCTCTCAGTGTTCCTTAATTTCAACAAGACCTTAAACTATACACTACATTTCCATAACAATAAAGTATGTTGGGGTTATGCCTTTCCATTTTCTAGCAATAGATTACGCTAGAAAATTATGAGTTTATTTTTCTTTTCTATGTCTGTGTATGTTTCTTGTGTGTTTCTCTTGCTCATGCGTATGCATGTGTGTGTTAGATTATATATTATTTGTTATTTAGCTCTTATTTTGTAGGTTATATTTATTTAAGATTTCTATGTTACAAGTTTGATGTATTCTAACATTTCTTGTTGTGCATGTTTCTTTTGGAGATTCATAGACTAGGGGTATGTTTCCCTTTCCTAGAGAGTTGACATCTTTCCTCAAAAGTATCCTTTTTATGATGTCATTTCCTTTGTGTAGTTTAGGTTAGCTTAGCATCTACTATCATCAATCCACTAAAATGGGGGAAAAATGTAATATTGAGAATTGTATATCCTTAAAAGTTTTATTTTATGTTTTGGGGCTCACTTTAGTGTTTGTAACCCCTGGTATATTCTTAGGCTCATTTGGTCTTGCCTTAGCCTTTTCCTACACTTGATTCCAACTTGTCTTTTGTATTTTAGTGTGTTTTACCCTTTTCTATGTTAGCCAATGTTATTTTTATATTTATCTCATGCTATGATAATGTTTTAAGTATTTAGATGACCTATTATACTTGGATGCTAGAGCAATGCATGAACATCGACATGATATGCTAGAATCCACTAACATTTTAGATGTAAAAAAACCATTTTCTTTGAATCTTGCCACTTTTCTTCCTCCAAGCATGCCTCCAAGCTGAGAAAATTGTAAATGCTTTATTATCATTCATTCGATGATTTTTCAGATACAAAACAACAGCATATATAAAAACTGAGAGAATTGCAGTTATTGCAGTTATGAGGAGTTGAAGTTGGTTTAACCGCCTGAAATAACTTAGAACGAACTGAACACTAAACACCGAACCATAACAATGTAATGCCATCATTCCCCCCTTATTACATTGTTCTTGCAATAGTACCAAGGTACCCCCCCTGAATGCTAAAAAACTCAACAAAGCTGATTACATAATATGAATACATATTTTGTAGAAGATCTTCCCCCAAAGAACAAATCCTGAACCAAGTGAGGCTCCATCATGCTGTCTCATCTACCCTCGAAAAGGCGTCGCTTCGAGTTGTGTTCTTGAGCTCTTTAGTCCCAAGCTCTCAAATCACAGAGTCTTGAATTATTCGACAATGGCCCCTAAGAGATACGACAGATCTCTGCCATGTTGTCTAGTGACCGCGAAAGGGTATAATTCAAGATCATATACTCTTTGAAGCTCGCTAGACAACAATCCATATTGAGCTCAACACCAAACCCCAAACCTGTCTCCAAAACAAAATCTTCACAAAACATACATTCTTCAAATCTGTCAGCTCTGTCAGCAACAACAAAGAAAAACAAAACAACCAAAACCAAAAATGCTTCTCATGCAAAGCATCATCTCAAAGAGAGAAGCTAACTTGAGATGATGGAAAATCCTCCATCCTCCGATGCCGCCTGCCTCCAATATGACCTTGCTTAAAGGGCATATCCACAGAAATTAATAGCACCATCTGGTGGATCCTCATCCTCAATATCTGGTGGGTCTTTATCATCTTCAATGTAAGCAAGATTTCCTTCATTTTTGAGCTTTCCTTTAAGAACATCATTCACTCGAGTTCTACAATCCCAAGCTATGTGAACGTTTTTCTTACAATAAAAACATTTGATTCTCTCTGATCTCTTGTAATTGCTTCTTGAAAATAATGTTTTCTCCTGAGGATCATCTTCTGAATCTTCTGTTGTTCTCTTCTCTTCTGATAGAAGAGCAGAAATCATACCTTCTAGAGTTTGTGAAGATATTTGACTGAGAGTAAAAACAACATTGTTGTATTTTGAAGGCAAGCTATTTAATAGGATGGCCCTAGCATCATCATCATCTACTGTAACCTTAACCTCTGCTAGCTGTCTAATGAGAGACTGCAAGTTACTTATATGATTTGACATTGTGATTCCATCTTCCATCTTAAATCGAAATAATTGAAGTTTTAGAGAAAATTTTGCATTAACGGCTTTTGCTCCAAACAATTTATTTAGATTATCCCAAATTTCGGCTGATGATTTATCCAAATCAATATGGTGCAATTCAGTGTCAGAAAGAGCAAGACCAATTATAGCCTTGGCTTTGTCATCTCTACTACTCCAATCTAATAACTTATTTGCATCTGTAGGTGCTTTTTCCTTTCCACTTACTATTGCCCATAAATTTTTATTCATTAGTTGCATTTGAATTTTCATTCTCCAAGTATGAAAATTGGAACCAGAATACTTGTCTAACGTGATCTCCATTTTAGATAATACTCAAAAGATTGACTTCTTACTCAGACTTAAATATATTAACTTATAAAGTTTGCACTTCATACACTTCAATACATACCAATTTGAGATGATAATGGACATGCACTTTTCTTTGATTGCCGGGTTTTGTAGACTATATCTTCAAACCATAAATCCCTAATCACACAAAGTCTCCATAAAGTAACAATAATCACCACTAATCAATAATTGAACACCTTACGCTTGGGATATCTTTATTTCAAGGCTTCTTGTAGATTTTAATGCAACAATACTGAACAGGAAACTGTACCTTACAGGTCTGCCTTCTACAGTGGCCTGGTGGTAACCACCGTCATTGAGGATAAAGAGGGAGCAGCCCCACTGCTTATAAAACCCACGTTGGAATAGCGCTCTAAATAAATATTGAAGTCTTCTTTTATAGTAATGTGCCTACAATGACTTTCATATGCCTCAAATATTGTATGCAGCCATTCAGTTTCAGATCCCTTGCAATGTATCCTCAATCAGAGAACAGATTTTTGCTTTCTACGCTCATCTCTAGCCAGTTCTTATTGCAGCAGTGTATCCTCCACTTCACTGCCTCCGCGTCTTTTATGCACCGGTGGAATATACAAAATTACTTGCCAACTATCACACAGCACAGCCATGGCTCACACAGACTGACACCTTCCTCCCATTGTAGAAGCTCTGATACCAAATGAGAAAATTGTAAATGCTTTATTATCATTCATTCGATGATTTTTCAGATTTTTTTTTTTTTTTTTGATCAATGAGAAAATTGTAAATGCTTTATTATCATTCATTCGATGATTTTTTAGATACAAAATAGCAGCATATATAAAAACTGAGAGAATTGCAGTTATTGCAGTTATGAGGAGTTGAAGTTGGTTTAACCGCCTGAAATAACTTACAACGAATTGAACACTAAACACCGAACCATAACAATGTAATGCCATCACAAGCATGCCTTGTAACTACCTTGGGATGAATCCAAATGACTAATTTAAATTACATGCCTCTTCATCTTCCTTCCTTGCTTTATTTTTGAATCCCAACTCAATCTTTCAATCTCTCAAGATCACTACACTCTTTTGCAAGTACTTTCTTTATTGAATCTCTTGTTGCGATTGTTATTTATATTGTTTCCAATATTAAAAGGTTTATGAGAATACTACATTCTAGCATTGGTCTTCTTAGCACTCTTCTATTCTTGATGACATCTTTCTTTTGTTATTTTTTGGTTTTCATCTCCATCTCGATGTGAGGTAATCATGTTAAAAAATTTCCCTTTTTTCTCATTTCCTAATTGTATTTGTGAACTCTTTGTTGTTGCTGAAATTTTCTGAGTTTTACTTTTCCTTTGACACTCTCATACGCACTAGTTTGTCACTTCTTGTAGACCTACAAGTGATATTCATAGATTTTGGTTTGTTGTTCTTAGTTATAAATATACTTGAGCAAGTGCACTCATTTTTATTTTTCTCTTCATCGTTGACTACATGTGGAAGATGAAAGGCTCAAATATGGGCTTGATCACTTGTGGTAACCTCCCAAGTAGTCCCAAAAAATTTTCATGTCTAAGCTATAGGTCTTTGAAGCATTCAAGTGCATAGAAGTTTTCTTGTATCTTTCCCTTCCGTTGTTCATTTCAATATTTCATTTGTTTTAGTTAGTTTAGATTCATTTTTATTTATCTTTATATATTTTTTTGGTTTCCTCTTGTTTGTTGTTGTTGATGCCTTTGTCTCTTGTTGTGCAAAAAAATCAAATCTAGAAAAATATTTGAGTGTTGCAACTTTCTAGGATGATAGTATGTGAACAAGACTATGATTCTTAACCTAAAAGACTTTGCATTGTGTAGACATTCATGCATCGTGGTAGTGTTTGAGGTTGAGGGTTTATTAACTAGGTTACCAGGTATGTGAGTTCATTTTTTTAGTTCTATTAATTAAATTCTAGTAATTATCATCTTTTAACTTAGCTCATTGCTTTAACTTGGAAAGTACATTATTTGCTAAGTTAAGGCATTTTAGAATATTTCTAGTTGGTTATTGTTATTTGTATTATAGAACAACATAAAAAACTCTCTTTTGAAACTAGTTATATTCTAATGTAAAACTTTAAAATATTAACCTTCAAAATAGACAACATTTTCTATTTCACATTTTTGATTTTATACCTACTATCCATGATTACTAGTATGCTAGTTGTTATTTTATGTAGATATTTTTGGGGATGTATTTAACCTTCTTACCGTCAATTGTTCTAATTTTCCTTGCTCAATGGGTGAGAAGTTTATCTAGTTCTTTCTTGACTCTTTGTAATCGCTTAAATGCTAGAATTGCATTTTAGTAGCTCATTGTAGAAGATCATTCACATTCTTTGCCTCTTCCTATGATTAATGATGCTATGCATCCTTTTTTTTATTGTGCTAAGAGGTGATAGAATTCATTTTGACTATCATGTTAAAGTAGAGATATATCTTCTTGTTCAATTCCTCTAGCAAATGTGAATGCTTGCTTACCTTATACTTCTTCTAGTTCAAAGGGCAAAAGAAAATTGACTTTTGAAGATTTGAACCCTTTAAAGAAACCTCACGGTTTTTCTCATTCTAATTCTAGTATCAACTTGGGTGGTAATCAAAGAGCTAAGATGAATCACAATCATGCAAGTTCTTCTAATGATTTACATCTTATTGTGCAAAACATCCTTGAGCTTACTATGTCTATACAAGATTTGGGGGATAATACTAATAGTCTTCTTTCTGAAATTTGAATGGAAGATGAACATTGTCATATAATTTGGAGGAGCGAATATCTTCTAGTAATTCTATCAATGCCAACATTGGAGCTCTAGAGGACTTCTAGAAATCTATGCTTACTCTAACCTAATATTTCATAGACTATCTTGTTAAATTCATGTGAGGTTGTTTCATGATGGACAATATTTTAAAGTCTAAATCAACCTCCAACTATGAAATTAGATCATGAGCTATTAAGAATCTGTAAGTCCTTCTACTATCTTAATTATAACCTATTTAATCCTCTTTGAAATTTAAGTTTTCTAATAAATTTAAAAAAATTAAAATTAAATATAACAACTATCTATAAAAGAAGTTTACATGCAAAGTTTTGAACTTTTTTTACATGCACTACTCTCTAATTAGTAAATGCCCAGCCAAAATGACTAGTCATTCGTTCTAGAAAAGTTTTCGATTCACTCTTATCTTGCCATGCACAACCTAACAAAAAACCAGTCAATATGTCATCATTCGGCTGTGATATGTATACAAAAATAATTTAAACAATAATGTGTAATCATGTTATTATAATACGCATCTCTTTCGAGTTCACGGGATATCCTAACCCAACAGCGTCGTTTTCTTTCCCCGATTCCGGTAAACAAATCCATACAAGAATTAAAAACAGAAGCAAGAATCTCGTGCAGAAGACATTTTACCTCTGTTTAATATTTTCTTCAATTCAATAATTGAACCCCAAACACCTTCTATAAATTACAAGCCGGGGTGTCTGTAAGAGGCACTCTGAAACCTGTGGTGTTAAAATTTGAGAGACGCAATGGAAGGAAATCATAATTATTATACATTGAAGTTAGTTTGGTTAATGGCGGGTGTGCTTGGCGCGGCAGTGATAATAAGCGGTGGAGTGAACGCGGCGATCTCTTGCTCAACGGTGACGTTAGATTTGAGTCCATGTCTGTCATATGTCACGGGCGGCTCTGCGCAGCCATCGGACGGGTGCTGCAGCGGCGTCCGCACTCTCAACAATGCCGCCTCAACTACGCCGGACAGGCGAGCCGTGTGTAGCTGCATTAAAACCATTGGTAACACTGTCCCGGGCTTCAGATGGGATAGGGCAGGCCAATTGCCTGGTAAATGCGGGATTAACATCGGCTTTCCCATCACCCGATCAGTTAACTGCTCCACGTAATAGCCTACTCCTCTTTTTCCATTTGTTTTGTTTTGTTGATTGTTGAAATGGATCATATTTAAGTAGAGTGGTCAGACATTTCATCATCACTCATTGTAATCATATTTTTATGAACAGGATCACCTAATCTGCAAGAAATCTGCCCGGGTGGATGCTGTGAGCATACTTCTTCAGCTGCCTAAGTATTTATTTGTGTGATTATGGGTATATTGTTTATAGCGTAAGATAAGATAGAGCTCTGTGTCTCTCCTACTGGATGTGAATTAGAAGTTTATGATACTGCGGCCAGCTCTGGAACCCAAAGTTGTGGTGCTATAGTTTGGTGGCGAAGCTTGCTTGTGTTTATGTATTTGCAAAACTAATTATTATTATTGGTATGAAGAAAAGTGAATCGAAAAGTTTTAGATTTTTTGATTCTTCAATAGCTATAACTGCAGGATCATATTTTTCAGGCAAACTTCTTAGAATTTTTTCAACAATTTTCTGACTAGTCACAACCTCACCATTTGATTTCATCTGATTAACTATACCTATTGTACGAGTAAAGAAATCTCCTAAACTTTCTGAATCTGACATTTGTAAAATTTCAAAATCTCTTCTAAGCATTTGAAGGCGAACTGTTCTTACTTTTTCTGTACCTTGAAATGATTGTGCAAGGAGATCCCATGCTTCTTTGGCCTTCGAAGTGGCTGTAACTCTTGGAAGGAGAGTTTCATCAAGACCCTGCACTATGAACAACAATGCTTTCTGATCTTTTTTCCTATTATCCCGTAGTAAATCCCTTTCATTTTGTGTGAGGCCTGCTAATGCTGCTGCATCTGCTGGTTCTGAATACCCATTTTGCACAAGATCCCATAGCTCCTATGACCTGAACAAAATCTTCATTTGAAAACTCTAAAAATCATAATTTTTGCCATTAAATTTAGGAATTTGCAGCTGTGTACTGTTAGCATTCATTGTGATTTCGAACTTGGCTCTGATACCATATGTTAGAAAAGATTAAACTAAAAACAAATGCCAGTACACAGCAAATAAACCAGAAAAATAAATATAACTTAAAACAGAGAGAGAAGAGGAGAAAATTTGATATACATGCTGCAAAATGTCTTCAACATTCTTTATTGAAAGAAAACTGAAATATATACATAAAACATACTAAATAGTAAACTAAAAGCTAAGATGGGAAACTTTCCCAAACAGAAAAAGAAGTGCAGAATATTGTTTGGGAAACATTCCCAACAAACAAAAAACAAATCTGATTTTTCTTTATTTTAACAAGTGTTTTGTCATTTTATTAGTGTATTGCTAAGAATATATCTACATAAAATGATCTTGACCAAACAACACTCAGTTAAACAAACTTAAATGAGCTGGGACGCATATTTGAAATTTATGAAAATTGAATATGGAAAATTAAATAACTTAATTGTAAAGGCATCTAGCTCTGCTTTTTCTTGCATTAGTCTCTGTTGGGGTATCAGAAATATGTACGTCAAGGTTTCAGAGTTTTATATTTGATTGCTGATCTGTAAATCTGACTCTACTCTATTTTGATTTAAATCTGCAGGTTATTCTTAAACATCATCCATTTCAATAGATAAGGGTTAATTTTGGCCAATAAAAATAGGATAAATATAATTTACAACTTTTTTAGTGTGGATGAGGTGTAAATTTGCTATTGAGTCTTTGACCATTGAACCAGATGATGTTTAAGTAGAGTGATGATGATGTGTGAACTTGAACCTGATGTGTTGATATGAATTTGTAACTTGTAGAGATGATCTAATGAATCGTTATAGTCTAGAACATATTTTGCCACACTACGTAATAGCTAAATATGGTATAGACAACTAATGATTATAAACACCTGTAAAAAATTTGATGAATCATGAGGGTCATGTTCTCTTTAGTTAGATCGTTAATGGATCAGTTGTACAACTTTGAGCAAAAAGATCAAAGATAACTAGAAAGCTTGCAACGATCCTAGGATGATGTGATGATGATGTAAATTCCTTTGTTGTCTTTTTACAAATTGAATCTAAACGATTCTCTAATTATTCTCAATGTGATTCATTCTACTAGAGTTAGAATTTAAATAAACCACCCTAGTTTGCAATTAGCACAAATGAAAATTTTGTTGGGTCATACTTGGTAGTGGATCAGATTGCAAAGAGGTTTTGAATTTAAATTTGGATTTTGGAAATGTGCAATTTAGATCCATAGGCACAAAGGTGATCTAGATCACTTCCACACTCATGGGCCTAAACGAGGTCAATGAACAACATATTTAGGGCATGACATAAATGTATGGTGATGAATGGTGTTAGGGTCGAGAATAGATAAGGTCATTTACTAAACTCAATGCAAAATTTACCATTTTACACACTAAGCAATGCAATTAAGGACAACCTATTCATTATGGTCGAAAAACATAAGGGAAAATGGACTGAGTATATAATTTTCATCATTACATTTTTCCTCCACTTTGAATTATGTGTGATCTACATAGAAATGCATGCTAAAGTAAAATCAAGTAGTTAAAATGGAAATCAATTTTTTTCCAAACACTCAAAGGATGCCAATATGTATAAAGTAATGGATCATCCATCTCCATGAGGGCTCCATTTTGGAGACCTACAAGAACATAATTTTTTTGAAATGAGTTCTGCATGTCAAGCATTTAAAATGAGTATAAATCATGACTTGCTCATTTTTTCTCCAAAAAGTAAAAAGAGTAGGGTTAGAGATTCCATCTATTATGAAATGTGATAAAAATCATTGACTATATAGATAAAGATTAGACTTTGAAAAAAGCTCAATAGTAAGGGCTCTAAAAGTGTAAATGAATGTAAAAGAATGATTCCATTTTGATACAAATGAGGTGTCAAAGGTCTTTGTTTAGATACAAAATGGGATCTCATTATACAAATAGTGCGATAAAAGGTCTTTGATATGTACAAAATGTGCTCCATATAGATACAGTAATAAATCTTAGTTTGATACTAGAAACTGATCATAGTTGTAATGTAGCTACATTAGTACAATCAAAATCCTAAACTATGTGAGTAATAATACATGCCGGCTTTAATTGGTTCCTTAGTGGGATTCAATGGAACATGCATTATTTTCCTAGACAAAAGAAGAGGAAGAAGTCTTCACAAATTTTACTTCTAACTCTATAGATCCTCTACTACAATCTAATTACTTTACCAAATTCAAAAGGAGGATGGGCAAAAGTTAGAATCAAGAGATACAATGTGTGATCCAAAATATTACAACCACTCCTAATTACAATGTCCTCACAATCCAACGTTAGAACACTATGCAAATAAGCAGTCCGAAGTGACTCAAGAGTAGGTCCCACCAAGAATAAATAGTGTTGTGATCAAACAACCAAGGTATGAAGCAAACATTGATTATGCAGCAAGAGCTCAACACTGAAGCCCATTTATTATGGTGGAGAAACTAAAGAAGACAACTACAAATGTCTCCAGCTATGGGATATTTTATCTATCCCTTAGAAAAGGAGTTTCTTTCACTGTACGCCTTGAATTATGATGCAAGCACAAATGCAGATGATTCATCCTCAATACAACACATGAACCCCCTTCATGCTATGGGTGACCTCCACATCACTCTCACTCTCGTGGCAAAAGCTAATTGTGTACATGAGTAACTCTAGGATGGTTCTATTCTCATGGAAGCAAAACATTGTGGAGAGTGGTTGGCCTATCCTAGGGCCTATTGTGTGTCAATGTTTGTTCTTCTAAGACCGTGATGGTGGAGATAACCCTATGACACAAAGGGTCACTAAATGTCAATCTCTTATTTGGATTCCTTAAGTTACAATACCTAGATGGATATGAATTTTTTTTATTGATGACTCTTAGGCATTCTATGTTGTTATCCAGTTCTAGTGTGACATCATATAATTTATGTGTTTTGAATGATTCTAAGAGCATCTTCATGCTTTTCTACTATTTGAGGTGTTTGCTTTCTAGGATGTATCAACTCTATTTCTTCAAAGCTTTTTCTAACCCACTCACCTCTAACTCCTAGGCACATTCGTATGCTTGGTTGAGAGAGAGTTAACTAGAATTGACCAAGAGTTGTCTTTTCATTTGATCTTGACTTTGTGATGTGATCGAAGGTTTTTCTATGGTTTCACTAGATGTTTGAACTTGTGATGGTATCAAAGAGTTTTCAATTTCAAGTTGACCTCATGATGAAATCATGGGATTTGTGTACTCAGTTTGTTTTGATTCTCTTTTCTAATATTTATGGGTTATTGATGTATCCAAGCTAAATATATGCAAAGCAATGTTTTTGTTCTTCTTCTGATTTAAATAAGATGATCTAATTACTATGAATTGAAAAATGAATGCAAACCTAGAATGGCTTTCTTAATGTAAATCTAACTATGTTTTTATTGCTTTTGAGATCAATTTTAGAATCTATTCTAATAAAAGAAAATAACAATTAATCTAGTGCAATAAAGGAATTCAATCTATGAAAAAAATAATGAACTAATCTAATGCAATGAAAGGAAATTATACTACAATGCATAACCTATCAAGAGTAAAGCAACAAAGTATTACTTTCCTCAAGAGCAATTTGAATAGCTAATTACTATGAAAGCATTAAAAAACTTGTTGTGAATCTGGTGCTTGAGCTTTCTATGATCCTCACAAATCCTTGTATTTAGCAACCTCTTTCTCCTCTATAGCAACAAGGTCCTCCTCTTGGCGACAAGGATGAAGAGAGCAATTGATTGATTGAGAAGTTAAATTCTTTTGATTGAAAAGTTAACATGCTTGATTGATTAGAGAACTCAATTGATTAGATAGTGAACTAAGTTTGATATCTTATCACTCATGGAAGAAGGAGAGTTAGCACAAGAAGAAGGTGAGATAATAATAGATCAATGGGAGCTCATTATGGATTATTGGGAGTGAGGAAAGAGCTAAGAATGGTCTAGGCTCAATTAGGGTTGAATTTGCATGCAAATTAAAGTCAAAATGGAGCTAATTTGGGCTTGAACTAAAGAGGAATTCCTATTTAAAATATGAATAGGTTGCCCCTTTTAATAGTGTTGATCATCCCTAGGGATTAGGGGTTTCCCCTTGGGGGGATCATGGCTCACCTAGGGGGATCAAGAAGTGATAGGGGTGAGCCACAAGGATAGGGTCTTGTAGCTAAGTTTGAGGGATAGAAATGGTCAAAAGGGGCTAAGGATGGCAACAAAACATTGAAATTGACTAAAAGATAGAGAGAAAGTGGGTCACCACTTGTAGTGGGGAAAGTCAGCCATGGGGATCAAGGGTCACCCCTAGGGGGACATGGGTCACTTGGGTGATCAAGGAATAATAGGGGCGACCCAGAAAGGGTGAAATAGGTGACAAAATGATAATGGATAATGACTTGGGAGGCTAATTGGAGGACTTTTCAATGATGAAATGGATGAAAGGAGCTTAGGGAAAGTGAATTTCTCATCTTAGGACACTAGGGGTTAAATAAACAAGGTTAGAAAGTGACAAAACTAAATTTTTAACAAGGGGTGAAGGATGAAGCAATATGACCTAGGAGGGTTAGCTAAGGGAATGGGAAACACATACAAGATGAACAAATTTAATCCACATGTAACCAAAAGGAATATTTAGAGTGAGAGGGTATAATTACATGCTTACATGTATGTGTTTAAGATTATAGCTCATCATTAGATCATCATGTGGGCTCATGCATGTTTTTAGTGCTTACATAGTTGTCCCCTCAGGGATGGTAGTCTAAATGAAAGGTAGACCTGCAATTATTTATTTAGGCCTTTCCTATTGTCATTATCTTGTAATTGTACCTAAAATAATGTGTATTAGTTCCATATTAATGATATTCAATAAGTACTAGAAAATAGAAATAAGGAAATGTACCGTTGATCTATGAGTCATAAGTATACCTGAGTCACCTCACTTTGTTGTGCAAACCTACAAGAATCAAAGAAGGAAAAATGAGGGCACAAGAGCTTCATAGTTCAATCTAGAGGAATCTTGTTCACTTCATTCTGTAGCCATCCAGGGTTGGCTATCATTCAAGAAGGTCAAATTTATTTCATGTAATGTGAAAATACTCCTAAATGCATTCAAATGAACTAAACTAGAGAAGAGGAGAGAGGAGAAATCATAAGGAATGAGGTTGAGTAGTGATGAAATTGAGAACAAAAGTAGTTGACGGATAGATATTGATGAGGGGATAAAAAAGATGGTAGCTAACCCTCCTCCTATTGAGTATCGAGTACAAAAAATGAGAAAATTTCCTCTTGCAACCCTAGTTTTTAGTATGTTGATTTTGGTCAAATGAATTAGTCATTTTCTAGTTTTGTTGTTGCTTAGTTTTACTATATCATTCATTTTTCAACCTTTTGTTTGTCAAAATTTGATCATTTGTGGTAGTTTCTAGGACAATTTTACCCTCCCAAGGCATAGGGTAGCTTCATCCCTTATGACAAGGCTGGTCACCCCTAGGGATAAGGTGCTGTCCCTGGGGGGGTCTAGGGTTGCCCAAGAGGATTTGGTTTGGTGAAAGGGGACACCCACCTAGAGTGCTTTTAGATGGAATATTTAGTAATTTGATGCTTCTAAGGCTTGATTTTGTCTATTTTCTGATACTAACCTCTTTTGTTTATTGTAATTTTCTAATGATATATGTTTTTTTGTGAAACTTTGTCATGTTTTTTGCTTTTTTTGTGAAATTTTGTATTTTCAAGGATCTAACTTAACATTCCTTGTGTCTGACATGATGAACACATTTGATGGAATGTGACACACAACCAAGGTTGGTTTATCAAAGCATATGGGGATTTGTCTTCTTGAGATCATTCTATTCATTGATTCATCCTCCTTCATGGATTTGCTATGACATTCTAACATATTGGGATGCAAATAGGAATACTTTTTGATTTCCTCAAGTATCAATAGAGTGGAGGGTGTTGCCACAATAATGGGTTACAGTTAAAAATATAATGATTTAAGCCTTGAAAGGTTCCATTTAAAGGATTTTAATTGAAGAGGGTTTGATCAAACCCCCTTAGATTCAAACCCCCTTGGATAGGACCCCACTGGTTTTAAACCATACCTATAATGGAGTCTCCTCTACACCTATCAAAGTACTGATAAAAAACCAAGTTTGATTTACCTTTTGGGGGATTAAATGAATTCATTTAAAATTTATGTTTGGTAAGGATGTATTCCTTATTATAAGCTTCCCAAAAAGTACAATTTTAAATGTATTTAATTTGATTATTATATTTAGTTTTTATTTCTTGTGAATGTAGGTTTTTCACTAAACTGCACACATGGAAAATTAGTAAATTAGTGAAAAAAAATTCTGAAAAATATCTATGCCCTAGGTATTGATGTCCTTGTTTCAACAAAAAAAATTGAATTTCAATACATATAGAAAAAGTTATGTTTTATGGAATATGCCTATGTCTAAATTATAATTGGTTTGACTTCAAAACTTAATTAAAAAAAATTCAACAAAACACTATAAAATAAAACACATGCCCTATATATCAGTGTTACCAATCTAAATTCAAAAGAATCAGAATTTTATCCTTTGTAGAAAAAAAGTTATGTGCTATAGAATACACATCACTTTTAAAAAATGTTGTTTAATATTAAAAACTAGCTATCAAAGGAGACACAAAAAAATTTATAATTTAACTCCATTTAAAAAAAAAAAAACATATTTAGAATCTACAAACAAAATCTCACAAATCACTAGTTCGCATCATCTTCAAATTCCTAATGGTTTAGTGGCTATAGGTGTTAGAAAGTGAAGATTTAGTTCAAAATATTGATTTCAATGTCAAGTTTGGCCAAAGAGTGTAACCCATTATTGTGGGATGACCCTGGAACATCACTCTATATGATGTGTATCACATATTAGGTGTTCCTATGAGAGGAGAGCACCTTCGACTCTATAAGATCAAGTTTGAGTGAGAGAGACAGTATTAGGATGCTATTATGGGGGTCACTCATCCTGGAGATTGATTAGGAGTTCAGCTCAATTCATTCCTTGACCATGACATTTTACCTTAAAATGAAAGGTTCTCATTGGATTGATTGCTTCCAAGCTATCAATGGATAAGGGAGCCATGAATCTCAGATAGTCTTGGGCATAAATCATTTAGAGGCTTGAAATGGGTAGAGTTTTTGCATGGGGGATTGATATCCTTGCCATGGTCTATCGAGACATGTATTGTATATCATGGAGAGGGGCTATTGCCTTCAGTCATCCTTATCTAATCATGTCATGGATTTATGAGCACATTACACTGTAATAAAAAGATTTACAACTCTTAGATCCTAGACTATCAAGAGCTATGCAGTGGGGCCATATGGGTGTCTTTAATGCTACTACGTGTACCATAGCTACTTTGATTTATGCAGACTTTATTTGTGATCGTTATAATGATATGGAGGGTCGATGGATAGATGATAGCAATATTTGAGACTACTACCAAGGCATACTTCACTTGTGAGACAAAAATAGGTTGGTTGAGTCTTGTTACATCAATCGGGTTCCTCAATAGTTTAGCATGGAATTTCCAAAGGACTTGCCCCAATTTAGACTGGTTATAGATCATCTCAGGAGATAGTGGATGTAAAACATAGGGCATCCTTTTAGACCTCATTGAATCCTAGTGTTTCTATTACGAGGTCTATTTGTGGATTGAGATAGAGGCATGTGAGGCCTTCCTTTGGTCAGGAGTTGGTGGCCGTTGATGAGGAGCTTCATGAATCTTCAAATGAGGTTTACGATCCTAAGAAAGGAGTATGATGAGGTTGGAAGAGAGATTCTTTTTTTATGAGGAGGTAGCTATACCTCCTACACATGGCCCTTTGTTAAATGATCCTACATGGAAAGCAGGCGATGCTCGTAAGAATCTTTTCCTTGATTCCTTTTTTTTCTTACTTCTTTTCTTTCATCAACTTAATGGTTGACTAACACATCCTCTTCCTACTTCTTCTTAGTTACTCTCGAGGGATGGAGGGAGCCCTTTTGTGATTCTTGTTAGATGTTTTAGTCCTTGGCATTGGTCATTCGCAGTAGACTCTTCTTTTTGATGCTCATCTTCCTTCTTGAGATAGTCATCACATTGATATTCTTTCTCCTTCTTATTATGTGGGTCAAGAGATCATTTCCCTATGAGATAGGATTTCTACACTTGATGCTAAGAATTTCATCCTTTAAGAAATGGATAACATTGGGGTTCACAAACAAGCTTCTCGGATTGATACAACTGGTCCTTCACATGCTCCTAGAAGGGTTCCTTGTAATTCCATAGGACTCATAGGGGTTTTGATGCTACAAGTAGTCATAGGAGGCCTAGGATTAGGATCCCTGAAGTCTTAGTTAGTTAGAATCATCTTTGAGGTTATAGACAGTCTTAGATTTCTATTGTTCCCCTTGCATGGGGAGACATGCATGCTTGAGCACACACATTTATTTATTTTTAAAAGAAAGGTGGAAAAGCACCTATATTATATTAAAAGAGAGAAGAATTACAAAAACTAGGTTCATATCTTGGACCTTACAACTTAAAGGGGTAAAAACTGCTGATGAACAAAAAGAAAAAAAATAGCTTTAGTGGCACTAAAACAAACTACCTTAGTCTAATTTGGATTTGTGATGGTCTTCTAGTGGTGAAATGGCAAAGGGAAGAGAAAACACGAGCATTCCTAGGGCTCATGGGGAACCGAGAGCTTGTTCTGGGGCATGGTGGAGGAGGAACCTTGCCGCATTGAAGACTTCCTTAACCCTATTTGCAATCCCCTCTGGGAGTTGGAAGTGATATGCATTCAGGGCTGTATACAACATGTTGTAGTAGTCTACACAGAGTACCCTTTGCATAGCATTATAAAAACATACTGCGTGGTGGGAGGTCTACAACAGTTCTCTGTAAAAAATGTCACCGATAGGAGTCATCCCTTCTTGGAAGTCGTAGTCAGCCAGAGTTGTTCTCCATCATTCAGAGTTGAAGAAAGAGGAGTGCACCAAACCAAAACTATTGGCTTGCATGTAGTCATAGTCCTATAAACTATCAAAAAGATTTGAAATGAAATTCAAGGTAATTTACAACCCTTTCAATTGCATGTTTACGAGTTGAAAGAGAAAGTATCCCAACACACAACGGGACACAAAATCCACATTGTCACAGTCAATTTCAAAGGTTTCCCTCATATTCACTATGTTCACCATGCCTAGATATGTGGGTTCCCCTAACAGAGGGGGGAGGAGGATGCATAGATTCATCCCCCATGTTGTCATTGTTGTGAACATCTAGCAGTTGTTGGAGCCTAAATTGAGAAGGCTAGATGCTTAAAGTAACTATGAGGTAAAGCCATCATGCAGTAGTTAAATAGGCTAGTTCCCCATGGCAAGAGGTGGAGTCACCACATCATGAGGTGTAAAAGGTGAGGTGTATGGAGTACAATTCCATTATGTGACATGGAGATGGTGAAAAAGGCATCATTGAAGGAGTTGTGTTGCAATGAATGAAAAATGATCTAAAAAATGGCACGGATAGGACCACTATGTTAGCTCTACACAGATGAAACCATCTAGGGACATTTAGTGGCATCCTTACCCATTAACATATACTGACTAGAGGATAATCAACGGATTTTGTTTCAATTGGCTTCTACAAAACCTATGGAGGTAATCATGTGCAACAGTTCCATCCATTAATACACGCTAGACTAAATCTTATCCAACAACACCCTAGATGTGACATTTTGGGGCCATTTTACCTTACTAACACTCTTTTTGGCTAACGTAAAGATGAGTGAAAAGAATCCAATTTATGTGCTCTTTAAGAAAGCTTGATGCTTGAGGCGGCATGTCCACCATAATTAATTTCTCCATTAGATCTAACCCCTTAAGCTGACCTAGAGAGAAACTTACACATGTAGCTAACTGGTCAATTGCCAAGTTGGTGAGAAGATTCGCCACTTGATTCTCTTCCTT
Organism: Cunninghamia lanceolata; assembly: GCA_027924645.1. Taxonomy (NCBI): domain Eukaryota; kingdom Viridiplantae; phylum Streptophyta; class Pinopsida; order Cupressales; family Cupressaceae; genus Cunninghamia; species Cunninghamia lanceolata. The sequence continues at coordinate 145,622 of BSBN01000328.1, read as the reverse complement.
GTAGTAGTGGTGGATCTGAAACCGATCAAAATTCCTGAGGATGATTGACAGTTGGACTATATAGTCTAGTTTCTAGTTGAGAGCCTCCCTCTTTTTCAATACATTGATTATAACTAGAGAATCTCCCTCAATCCATATGTTTTTTACATTATTTGAAACAACCAATGTGAGACCATATAAAAGGGCGAAGGCTTCTACTTGGTTGTTTGTTCCTTTTGGTAATTTGGTCACCTCTACTGCCACCAACTTTCCCTCGAGATCTCTAATAATACAACCGATACTTGAAGGGTTTGGATTGCCTCTACAAGCACCATCAAAGTTTAATTTTAAAAAAGGCATGGTGGGGGTGACCTCATTTATTCATGAACTCATATTTTTTATTAGTATTCTAATTTGACTTAAGTTTAATGTCACATGCTCCCATCTTCTATCTTTTGTGCACTTGGAATGTTGAAGTTTTCATCCATTAACAACACGAGGATAATGTAATTTGGTTTTTATCCTTTTTGGAATATATGACGTATCATATGCATGCATGCATGCAAGGACACATACAATTATGAGTGTAACACATTTCTATTTCTATGTGATGCCATGAGCTATCACATGAAATTATTTCTTTGGATTTTCAATTTTTGGTATGTATGCATATGGAACAAACAATGTGACTACTCTTAAGTAAGATTTTTGACCTAGGGGATTACAAGTTAACTTGGTATAATGAGACCTATTAATCTTTGGGATAGGATTAGGGACTCAAGTAGGAATGGAGAGGAGATGGAATGCTTCTAATTTTGGCTTTACAAAAGGCTAAACATTGTTCTATCTAGATAAATAAATTTGACAAGATTTCAACTTAGACAAGCAACAATTTTATTAACACCTTCTAGACTTAGATCAAAGATGGCCAACAAGATAGACTTGTGGTAAAGGAAAAGCTCTAGAGTAGAAGGTGGCCCTAAAGATAGCTAGACTCTTGGTTTTTCTCAGCTAGTGTGTGTATGTGTGCTTTATACCTTTCTTTTTTATTTTCTCTAATAGATCTATCAATCTCATAACTTTGAGCTTAGATTTATCTCCACTCAAGAGTATAGACATAAGCAATCTTCTCTTTCTCACTCTTTTTTTTGTATTTTTATTTATTTTTCTCTTTTTTTTTGTGTTTTGCAATGCCTCACTTGAATTTCTTTCTTTTTCTTGGTATTTTTGATACTTTGATATTTTGGTGCTCTAATGATTCCTTCCTATGATTTATCTTTCTCACACTCTTTTCTTTTGATCTCTCATTTTTTATTCACTTGTATTTTTTTTATTTCTTCTTGTAGAGTTATGATATTCCTCACATTTTTGGCCAGGAAAGATAAGGGGCTGAGTACCACCAAGAGTTTTCACTATCTGGTCAAACTTCCCTTCTACTAGGGAGGAATGGGGAAGGTCTACTTGCAAGCTTCTATTGAGTAATATAAGTTTGATTACTGACTTCACTTTGAATTAACATCATGGTTCATTAAAACCAAGATTAGTGTGAAGCTAAAAGCTAGGTTTTAATTAGAATCATTGGGAAATGTGATAGGGGAAATGATAAGCAACAATCATGATTATAAGGCATCTCAAAGGGTTAAAGGATCAACTTATACTTAAGAAACATTAGACTCTTTACTAAGATGAAAATTAAACAAGAGCATGTCACTTACAAAATGCATGTCGAAACAAATTAAAGAATGCAAAAAGTTTGCTTTTTTTCAAGATTTTATAATCTTTTTAGGATTTTTTAGTTTTTTTATTTTTTTGGACTTTTCTATTTTTATGAATTTTTTTGGATTTTTAGACATAGAATTTCTTGAGGTGAAAGGTGTTAACCATCGTACCAAATTCTTCACTTTCTATAGTGGATAAAAGATATGCACCATTTTTTACATCCTCTTTGATTATATATGGGCCTTTCCTATCTTCATGGAATTTTATTTTCTTTTTGTGTTTCATGTTCTTTGTACTTCCCTTTTTGAGAATAATTTCTCCTACTCTATATGGTCCTGAAGAATTGCTTTTATCTTTCGGACTTGGTTCTATGGCTTCTTGTGGTAATGTGATGTGATCCAATGCTTCAACGGCCTTTTGGTGAGAAAGTGTCCAATACAAGACTCCATTGCAATTCAAAAGTTTAGTGAGTAAGTCAAATTCATCCTGCATGTAAACTTTTACTTCATTATGATCTTGGACACATTGTAATAATTGAAACAATTCGAGAGGAGTTTGTAGCTCTCTTTGCTCATTTGGAGGAACAAAGCTTATACTTGTCATTCTATTTGGTTTTGGTCGTAGGTCTATGGAGTATCCCACATACTTCTTAGGCAACTCTAGGATAAAAGGATCCTTTACTCCTATGGGTATCCATAACTTATGTTCTTTACGAAACTCACCTTCACTAACCTCATCTTCATCATAGAATCTTTAAACCAGTTCCATCTGTATTAAAAGTGCTTCCCAAGTATTGATGTCATTGGAGGGTCATCCCACAATAATGGGTTACACTTTTTGGCCAAACTTGACATTGAAATCAACATTTTGAACTAAATATCACTTTCTAACACCTATAGCTACTAAACCGATAGGAATTTGAAGATGATGTGAACTAGTGATTTGTGAGATTTTGTCTCTAGATTCTATATATATATATATTTAAAAAAATTGGAGTTAAATTGTAAATTTTCTTGCGTCTCATTTGATAACTAGTTTTTAATAGTAAACAACATTTTAAAGTGATGTGTATTATGTTGCACATAACATTTTTCTACAAAGGATAAAATTCTAATTCTTTTGAATTTAGATTGGTAACACCGATATCTAGAGGATGCATTTGGTTTCATAATGTTTTGTTGAATATTTTTTTAATTAACTTTTGAAGTCAAACGAATTATAATTAGGCATAGCCATATTCTATCCAACATAACTTTTTTTGTTGGAATAAAGACATCAATACCTAAAGGACATGCATTTTTTTATAATTTTTTTTCTCTATTTTCCTATTTTTTCATATGTGTAACAAAGACCTTGATGTTCATTGAAAAACCTACATTCACAAGAAATAAAAAATAAATATAATAATCAAATTAAATATATTTAAAATTATACTTTTTGGGAGGCTTATAATAAGGACTACATACTTACAAAACATAAATTTTAAATGAATTCATTTGATCCCCCAAAAGGTAAATCAAAAGTATTTTTTTATCAGCATTTTGATAGGTGTAGAAGAGACTCCATTATAGGTATGGTTTAAAACTAATGGGGTTCTATCCAAGGGGGTTTGATCAAACCCTCTTCAATTAAAATCCTTTTAATGTAACCTTTCAAGGCTTAAATCCTTATATTTTCTAAAAATATGTCATTTCAACAAAAAATAGGATGTCCCATAAAGTGTAACCCATTATTGTGGTAGCACCCTAGATTGTATTGATGTTGAAGTAGAACCTATTGTTATAGGGGGTCATGAACCATAAAAGCTCTTTATGAAACTTATAGAACATTTGTCAACTCATTATCAATCAAGTTGACTTTTTATTAACCATTAGATTCTACCTATGTTGGGGGTGTCCATGGTGTATAAGTATCTTCCTAGGGTGAAAGTGGTTTATATGGATCACTTTCTTTTTGAATTTGAGGCATGTCTGATTCACTTTGTGATATATTTTTTGGTGGAATCAAAGGAGTATAACAATTTGATGTTTCTTCCCTAAGATCTGAGAAAGTGTTTAGATCTACTTCCTTTATGTCTAGTACTGTTGTTTCAAATTCAATCCATTTTGTCTCTAAGGTATTTTAGCTAAGCAGGGTATGGTTTGATCAATCTTACCTAGTTCATTTTTGGAAGACACCCTAATTATAATGACATCCAAAGGGAATTGAGTAGGACCATCCTTTTCTAGGAATTCCATAATTTTTATAACATGTCAACTCATATTACCCAAAATAAACAACTTAATTTACCACTAAGTAAATAGCCATGATTCACATAATCACGCTTTTGTTTAACAACAAACAAATTCCAAATCAATAATTAAAATGCATATCATTTCTGGATAATTTTAAAACTAAAATTTAAAACATATTCCAAAGATAACATATTAGTGAATCCATTCACTATACAATCATAATGTTTGCTCATGACAATAATGATAATTTTTACATATAATGCTTGACTAACAAGTCTTATAGTAACAAATGTTGCATCTAGAGTTTGATATCTGTCTTCCTAAGCCTCGGCATGTCTTCTGCTTGAGAAGGAGAGCATCACCTAAGTGCTTTTCCACCAACCATAGAATAGCGGTCCCCCAAACAACTTCCCACATGGAAGCGACCCTAGCCTTCACAAAGGGAATAGACATAAGGAACCAAATAGTTTTGCTATTTGAGTCTCTAGTGTTGTGTCCTTCATCATGGTCATAAAACTATAGATCTACTCTAACTATGTATTACAAATATGGAAGCATTATGCCATCTGGAGCACAATGAACTGACTAATGCATGCAAATATGGATGCATTACTTTGGCCAAAGATTTAATATACATAGATGTTTGGAAATGAACATAGTCGATTGTTCATAGACTCTGACTCGAATTAGAATCTATCTCATCCTGTAGAGTTTTTAGACATAACTTGTCTATTCATCACTTCCTATAGCTAATTTGACTTGATGTCATTCCTTAGGCTAGGACAAATACACACACATATATAGGAAATATCATTACGTAAACCTTAGTCCATCTAATTAGATTACTAACTTCGAATTCTAGAGTTCAATACAAGATTTCTTGTTCTAATTGTAATCCAGGAAACTGTGACTGCCTATCACCATATTCCATATTGCAAAAGTTTATATTCATAATTAATTGATTACTAGAATCATCTCAAGAGGAAGTTGTGATATTTGAGAAGTTCTCAAAGGAACTCATTTGGGCTAGGAGGATTCTCATCTAATCCTCCCTGATAATAACCTTATTTGGTTTACTCCAAAGTCAACATAAATAATGAATACAATTAATAACGTGACTTATGAACTCTCCACCTTCACAAAGGTTAACTAAAGTTCTTGCAAAATAAAACCATAAATTCATTATATCATTTGGCCTTACTGACTGAGGGTTTCTTTAACTTCCACATAACTAGCGGTTTAAGAATCATGCATGCAATAAAGAACATTAGTTCTACTTTGAGTTACCCAACTCAAGTGGTCAAAGAATTCATTTTAATAGATAGCCTCACTGGCATACCAATTATAAAAGAGTACCTCAGTTGGTGGCTTCTTCTTAGCTGACCACTCTCGGGTACAACAATGTGGTAATAACACCATTTAAGTAGTGAACAACCATACACTAACTTTGGTGTAGATTAAACAATCTACTTTACTTCTCAAATAAGTAAGAGAGTTTATAAATCATTATAATCAAATAACATTATGGGGTCAGGTTGGTAACCCTAACATCCCACACTCACCATCCTCGCAATGATGATAGTGGTATAGTTAAGACTTTACGTCCACAATGAAACAACCGTAACAAAATATGATAACACAACTATCATCCTCATTCACCACCTTTTATTTCCATTGGCGAGCCAAATGATAATCAAAGAATACAATAGCATGGCTATCGATACATAATCAAAGTTAATAAGACATGCTTTTTAATATGATAACATAGTTATTGAAGCATTGATAAGGATACCACTATTAAGCTTTGAGTAGTAACAACATAGTTGTTGAAGTATAGAAAAGTTATAATAATAATAAACTTTTATCATGGGTGGTAAAGCTATCAAAACACCAAAGAAATAACTATAGAAAGATTCAAATAGTAATAGTGTAGCTCTCAAAGCACAACAAAGTTGTTATATTAATAGTCTACCATTATTGATAGTAGAGATATCAAAAATAACTTAGATAACAATAACTAGTTTCTTTCAAGAACTATTTTATATCAATAATAATTTGATAACATGCATGGCTCAGGGGTTCAGTCCTGGCCACCGTGAAGTTCCACTGACACAATGTTGCCCCAACACAACATAGAATACATATTATTCTACTTGCAATGAGAATTGAAACAATAAGTGGTTACCTTACACCTCTTACTTAGCTATTACTATTTTCTTTTGGCTCCTCCGTGAGTTGCCTTTCATCAATTGTGATAATTCTTGCTTAGTTTTCTCTTGGCTAAGCATACATCCACTTTTTTCACCACCCCAAAAACTAAAACCAAAAAACTCTCGAAATAACTATCGTATCTCTCTTTCAAGAGTATGGGATTATTTCCCCAACCCACGATGCATGTTAATCTCCACAAATGTCTCTTTGAGAGCATGTCAAGTGCCATCTGCACCAGTAACCCCCATGGCCAAGTGGGCTCTTTCCTTGATTCAAGGATTGTGGGAGAAATTCTCTCCTACGTAAGCATGAGGTTAGCTGACAAAATAAAATCTAACACAAGAGATAAATAATAATATTTTAATATAAAGACAATGTCTTTATCTCTATCTCATTAAGTAACAAACATATAATAATATATATACACATATATTGACTCAAGGGTGACATCACCATTTCAATCGAGTCGATATTTGAAAATGGCTAAGGTGTGAGAGTGGATCGAGACTTTCTCCCCGGTCACCACCTTTTGCTCACGTCAAGTGTAGACACTAAGCAAAGCTGAGAAGGCAACCGAGAAACTCTTCCGACCAAATCGACAAAGGTGGATGTTGGAAAACCTTTTCTCCACATCAAATTGATAATAATCAAATCTAGAATAAAATCAAGATAGAAACTAAATGGTCCACATACCTTCTCTCGCAAGGTTCACATAATGATCAAATTGAGACTTCAAATGGCAAACCAGTCTTTTCAAAATGTCTATCCCTTCTCTCTGGTGATACTGTCCTTCCATTCTTGAAGAAATATTCCTTTCCTGGTTACACTCATAGCCATACAACCATGATCAGTGTATTGTAATTAGATCATAAAACATTATGATAAGATAATCTCAATAGCATGCAATCTCATGTCTAATCTAAGCATTAATCATAATCCATATAATCAATGTTTCATCTATATATTTTCCACAAACATCAAATCATTAACCTCTTATTATTTATCCCTTTTACCACATAAAAATTAAGATTAAGCTTAGTCAAAAATTGGGGATGTAACATATCTCCCCCCATAAGAATCATCATCCCTAATGATTTAATATCTCCAATGATCATAATAACATAAAGAAAAAGTGTTTGTTCATCGTAATGAAAAATTTAAAAAGAGATGGGGAAATCTTTGATATATATCATCATAATTCTCCCAGGTGACATTCTCTTCTGCATACTGATCCCACTAGACCTTGCATTGAGTAATCTCTTTATTACGTAAGCATAGCTTATGTGTTTCGATCACCTTGATGGGTTTGATCATTACCACACCTAGGTCCTTCACCTGTATGTCATTCCAATCAAGAATAGGAATATGATTATCTCCTACAATAAACTTTTTCAAATTAGAAACATGGAAAACATTATGAATCATGGCAAGAGCTGGTGGTAGAGCAATCCTGTATGCAACTAGGTTGACCTCTTCAAGAACTTTAAAGGGATCCACATATCTAGGAGATAGTTTGGATGTCTTCCCAAACTTAATGGAACTCTTTTGGGGGTTGACTCTCAAAAGGACTTTTTCTCCCACTAAGAAATGACTTGCGATGTGTTTAGCATTCACATAAATTTTCTGCCTTATCATTCACTTCCACTAGCCTTTTCTTAATCAGATGGACTTGCTCTTCTATTTCTGATAGCATTTATGGACCAAGGCTAATCCTATCTTCAAGCTTATCCTAGCTTATAGGAGTTTAGCATTTTCTTCCATGTAATGCTTCAAATGTAGCCATCTTGATTGCAGAATGATAGGAATTATTGTAAGCAAATTCCACAAGAGGAAGATAATCCTCTCATTTGTATTGTTGATTGATGCAATAAATTCTCAGTAGATCTTCCAACACTTGGTTTACTCTTTTAGTTTGGCCATCCATCTTAGGATGATAAGAAGAGCTTATGTTTAATTGAGTTCCAAGTGAGGAGAATAAGGTTTGCTAAAACCTTGATGTCATACAGGCATCCCTATCTGAGATAATCTTCTCAGGAATACTGTGCAATCTGAAAACTTCTTGTACAAATTTGTGGGCTATGATTGGTGCCCCATCTGTCGAATTCCCAGGCATAAATTGTGCTACCTTGGCGAGTCTATCCACCACAACCAGAATAGCATTGTGCCTATTCCTAGACATAGGAAGTCCTTGCAAAAAATCCATGCTAATGAATTGCCATTTCAATTCTAAAATTTTATGAGGGTATAAAAGTCCTATCGGGTGATGGTGTCCCGCCTTCACCCTCTAGCATTCTAGACATCCAGCCATAAACCTTGTAACATCCCTCTTCATTCCCTTCCACAAATATAAAGGCTTCACATCAGCCAACAACTTTAGTACTCCAAGATGTCCTAAATAAGGTGCAGAATGAATCTCTTTCCACATGATATTCCTTAACTCCTTAGAGTTTGGAACATACATTCTTCCATTATACCTCAATAACCCATCTAGTTCGACATAAAATCTGTCATCTTAGATTCTAGGGATTGTCCAAAAAAGCTTGTTTTACCTACTTGTAATACTCATCTCCCTTAGACTTTTGTAATACCCGATTCTTAAAATCAGAATGTATGGAGATCATTGAGGAGATATGCCTTCTCCTACTTAAGGCATCCACCACTTAGTTTTCTTTTCCCTAAATATATTTAATCTCAAAATCATAATTTGATATTAACTCTAACCACCTTCTCTAGTGAGCATTTAGGTGTGGTTGAGTAAACAAATATTTGAGTCCTTGATGGGTTGTTTTTAGTTCAAAAGGTTTTCCAAGCAAGTAGTGTCTCCACATTTGTAGTACATGAATTACTGCTGCCAATTCCAAATCATGAGGGGCATAATTTTGTTCATAAGTTTTCAGTTTCCTAGACTCATATGCAATAACCAGTCCATCTTAGACAAGTACACCACTTAAGCCTTCCCCTGAGGCATCAGTAATGACTACAAAATGACCTTCTAGCTTAGGTACCTTCAAGATAGGTGCCTTAATCAATATTTCTTTCACTTGGTCAAATGCCTCCTGGCATTTTTCTACCCAATCAAATCTTTTGCCCTTTCTTTGCAAAGAAGTAATAGGATAAGCAATTTTTGAAAGGTTTGCTACAAATTTCCTATAATAACCTACTAGGCCCATAAAAATTCAAATCTCATGTACATTTATAGGTTCTAGCCATTCCAAAATGGCTTTGATCTTGGTCGGGTCCATAGCTATTCCCTTAGCTAAAATTATATGACCCAAATACTGCACTTCCTTTTGAAATAAACTACACTTCAAGAGCTTTCTATACAATTTATGCTCTCTCAACCTTTGAAGAACAATCCTTAAATGCTGAAGGTGTTCCTCCTCACTCTTAGAGTAGATCAAAATATCATCAAGGAAAATAAGGACAAACTTGTCCAAGCAATCTCTGAACACACTGTTCATTAAGTTCATAAACATTGTAGGTACATTTTTTAATCCAAATGGTAGGACAGTAAACTCATAGTGTCCATACCTTGTTCTAAAGGTTGTGTTGTGAATATTTTCATATTTTAGCCGTAATTTATGGTATCCAAATCAAAGATCAATTTTTGAAAACATAGTTACCCCTCGCATTTGATCAAAGAGATCATCAATGTAGGGAAATGGATACTTGTTCTTAATCATTTCCTTATTTAGCATATGGTAATCTATGCATAAACGCAACGTACCATCCTTATTTTTCACAAAAATTACTAGTTCTCCCTAGGGTGAAACACTAGGTCTTATCAATCCTTTATCAAGTAATTCTTGCAACTGGGACTTTAGCTCCATTAACTCAGTTGTGGTCATCCTATATGGAGCTTTAGATATAGGTTCTAATCTTGGAATTATATCTATAGAGAAATCAAAAGATCTTTTAGGGGGCAATCCTTGTAGTTCATCTAGAAATACATCCTCAAAATCTCTAAGAAAAGAGTATCTATCCATATCTGATCTCTCCAGATCTATGGATTCCCTCATCTCAACTCCTTGGAGTTTTTGAGATTCATAAAACATCAAGTCATCTTGGAAATTAGTTTCCTTGTGACTTTATTTTCTCCATTTTAACCTCAAAGAGTTGGCATCTTTTTCCTATATGCAAACATGAATTTCAATTTTTGTTCATATTTAATAGGTTTCTCATAAACCTGGTCCATTGTAGTGGGACCATGCACATCAACTTCACACCCAATATGGGTATTCAATCCCATGATGAACTTTTGGATGTGAAACCTCTCATCTTGCTGCTATTGTGGGACATATTTGAGGAGGCGAGTGAACTTTTCCCAGTACTCATTCACAGTTAAGTCACCCTATCTCAGATTTTGGAAATCTATAAGCTTTTGGTCAAAATACAACTAAGGCAACCATCTTTGCCTGAAAAGTTTGACAAACCTTTCCCAGGATAGACTCATGGAGTTCAATTTTAACTCCATTTTCTTGTTTATCCACTAGGTGGATGCTTCACCTTCCAATTGGTATGCTCTCCATACCACTTTTGTGATTTCAAAATAGTTTCTTATTTGAAAGTATTTCTCCATTTCTGTAAGCCATGCCTCCGTAGCATCTCCACTTATAGTCCCATCAAACTTGGGAGGCATAACTTTTTTCATATCTTTGGATAGTTCTAGAGCCAAATGGCATATTTTATCCTCATTATGTCTTATTTTGGAGTTATTTTCTCCACATCCAATTTGGGTGGTGACCCCATGATATTCCTTATCATCACCCTCGTGGTAGGCTTCCTGCCTAGGTCCATGCTGACTCCTGACCTCCTGCTCAAGAGTTCCAAGTCTTTCTCTTGTCTCATGGATCATAGCGAGGATCTAGTCAAGTTTTGAATCAAAGTGGCCTAAAGGTAACCCTTCTTCCTGGCTATCTCCCATATTGGTTCCTATCTGAACCATGTTACAATCTACTTCTCCTGAAGTTTACAGATTAATCATTTAATTAGTTATTCATACTAATGAATCCATTCATAAATGTAAATCCATTCTCATTTGATAAATCTTAACAAGAAATGAAAGATTTGCCAAAATTCAAAATTGAATTATAGTTTTCATGGACTACATATAATCCATCAATTGTTACAATTTGCTTTTGCATCTTTCAACTGCAATTCACTTTCAGATTGGGATTTCTTCCCAAATTTATCCTCATCCTTGAGGTTCATCAATTTAGACTTACGAGGTGGATGCACTCGCAAGTACTCATCGATAACCTCCTGAGTAAAAATAGGATCCTTAAGATCACTTCCTAAGGTTGGTTCCTTAGGTGTAGAGGGTTTCACTTATTCAATTCCAGAGATAGGAGTAGTAGCCCTAACCACTTTGTCCTTCTCTTGCTTGATACATTTAATAGCATCAGTGAAAGTTTCATCATCACACAACCATGCACCTTTCAAGAAACTAGTTTGGCTAAGGCTTTTCATTATTGAGGCTCATTCCCTCATAGCCTTGAGGCAACGCCTATTTCCTGTTGCCTTCTTCCTAGGTGTCATTCTTATTCTTACTATTATGGCATAAGAACATCCAAACATTAGCAATTGTTAATGTCAGATGAATATTTCATGTAGTGAGCTCATAGGTCCATGTATTGAACCTAGTAGCTCTAATAGGTCCATATGTAACATGCCAACTCATATTATCCAAAATAAACCACTTAATTGACCATTAAGTAAATAGTCATGATTCACATAATCACGATTTTTTTTAACAACAAACAAATTCATAATCAATAATTAAAATGCATATCATTTTGGGATAATTTCAAAATTAAAATTTACAATATATCCCAAAGATAACATATTAGTGAATCCTTTCACTATACAATCATAATATTTTCTCATGGCAATAATTATAAGTTTTACATATAATGCTTTACTAACAAGTCATAATAATAAATGTTGCATCTAGAGTTTGATATCTATCTTCCTAAGCCTCGTCATGTCTTTTGCTTGGGAAGGAGAGTATCACTTGAGTGCTTTTCCACCAACCACAGATCAGTGGTCCCTTACACAACTTCCTACATGGAAGTGGCCCTACCCTTCATGAAGGGAATAGACATAATGAACCAAATAGGTTTTCCATCTAAGTCTCTAGTGTTGTGTCCTTCATAATACTTCACGGTCATACAACTATAGATCCACTCTAACTATGTATGACACTACTGGAAGGATTATGTCATCTGGAGCATAGTGAACCAACTGATGCATACAGAGATGGATGCATTACTTTAGCCAAAGATTTAATATACATAGATGTTTCACAATGAACGTAGTTGATTGTTCACACACTCTGACTCGACTTAGAAGCTATCTTATCCTATAGAGTTTTTAGACCTAACTTGTCTATTCATCACTTCCTATAGCCAATTTGACTTGATGTCATTCCTTAAGCTAGGACAAATACACACACATATATAGGCAATAATGTTATGTAAACTCCAAATTCTAGAGTTCAATACAAGATTTCTTGTTCCAATTGCAATCTAGGAAACTGCGACTACTTGTCACCCTATTCCATATTGCAAAAGTTATATTCATAAATAGTGGATTAATAGAATTATCTCAAGAGAAAGTTTTGATATTTCAGAAGTTCTCAAAAGAACTCATTAGGGTGAGGATTATCATCTAATCCTCCTTATAATAACCTTATTTGGTTTACTCCAAAGTCAGCAATAATAACTAATATAGTTAATAACATGACTCATGAACTCTTTACCTTCACAAAGGTTAACTAGAGTTCTTGCAAAATAAAACCATAAATTCATTATATCATTTAGCCTTATTGACTAAGGGTTTCTTTGACTTCCACATAACTAGTGGTTTAAGAAACATTCATGCAATAAAGAACATTAGTTCAACTTTGAGTTACCCAACTCAAGTGGTCAAAGACTTCATTTTAATACACAGCCTCACTTGTTTACCAATTATAAAAGAGTACCTCATCTGGTGGCTTCTTCTCAGCCGACCACTCTCTGGTATAGGAATGTGGTACTAACACAATTTAAGTAGTGAAAAGCCATATAAGAACTTTGGTATAGATTAAACAATCTACTTTGCCTCTCGAATAAGAAAGAGAGTTTATAAATCATTATAATCAGATAACATTATGGGGTTGGGCTGGTAACCTTGACATCCCACATTCACCATTCCCACAATGATGACAGTGGTATGTTTAAGACTTTATGTCCATAATGACATAGCCATAACAAAATATGATAACACAGTTATCATCCTCGGTAGCCACCTTTTCTTTCCATTGGCAAGCCAACTGATAATCAAAGAATATGTTAGCAGGGCTATCGATACACAATCAAAGTTAATAAGACATGCTTCGTAATATGATAGAATAGCTATCAATGTTTTGATAAGGATAACACTATTAAGCTTCGAGTAGTAACAACATAGCTCTCGAAGTACAACAAAGTTATAACAATAATAAACTTTTATCATGGGTGGCAAATGCTATCAAAACACTAAAGAAATAACTATAGAAAGCTTTAAATAGTAACATTATAGCTGTCGAAGCACAACAAAGTTGTTATATTAATAGTATGTCATTATCAATAGTAGAGCTATCAAAAATAGCTTAGATAACAATGATTGGTTTCTTTCAAGAACTATTTTATATCAATCATAATTTGATAACATGCATGGCTCAGGGGTTCAGCCCTGGCTGGCATGAAGCCCCACTCACATAGTGGTTCCCCAACACAACATAGAATACATATTATTCTACTTATGATGAGAATTGAAACAATAAGAGGTTACCTTACACCTCTGACTCAGTTGTTGTTGTTTTCTTTCAGCTCCTCCGCAAGTTGTCTCTCATCAATGGTGATAATTCCTGCTCATTTTTCTCCTAGCTGAGCATACATCCACTTTTTTCACCACCCTAGAAAAAAAAACCAAAAAACTAACAAAGGAACTATTCTATCTCTCTATCGAGAGTATGGGATTCTTTCCCCAACCCACAATGCAGGTTAATCTCCACAAAAGTCTCTTCGAGAGCATGCAAAGGGCCATCTACCCTAGTCACCCCTACAGCCAAGTGGACTATTCCCCACTCTTTCCTTGATTTGGGGATTGTGGGAGAAATGCTCTCCTACGTGAGCATGGGGTTAGCTAACAAAATAAAATCTAACACAAGAGATAAATATTAATATTTTAATATAAAGACAATGTCTTTATCTCTATGTCATTAAGTACTAAACATACAATAATATATATACACATATATTGACTCAAGGGTGACAACACCATTTCGATTGAGTTGATATTTGACAATGGCTAAGTTGTGAGAGTGGGTCGAGACCTTCTCCCCCGTTGCCACATTTTTCTCACATCAAGTGTAGACACTGAGAAAAGATGAGAAGGAAACTGAGAAACTCTTCTGACCAAATCGACAAAGGTGGATGTTGGAAAACCTTTTCTCCATGTCAAATCAATAATGGTCAAATCTAGAATAAACTCGAGATAGTAACTAAATGACACATACCTTCTCTCACAAGGTTCACATAATGATCAAATTTAGACTTCAAATGGAAAATTGTTCTTTTCAAAATGTTTATCCCCTTCTCTTTGGTGATACTCTCCTTCCATTCTTGAAGGAAGATTCCTTTCCTGGTTACACTCACAAACATACAACCATGATCAATGTATCATCATTAAATAATAAAACATTATGATAAGATAATCCCAACAACATGTAATCTCATGTCTAATCTAAGCATTAATCATAATCCATATAATCAATGATTCATCTTGATATTTTCCACAAACATCAAATCATTAACCTATGATTATTTATCCCTTTTACCACATAGAAAGTATGATTAAGCTTAGTAAAAAATTAGGGATGTAACAATTTTAGCTATTGTTTCCTTCAAGACTTTTTCTTTTTGTTGAATGGCGATTCTCCTTTCTCGAAGGATCGAATTTCCATGTAGTTAACTATTTCATTCAAAGGTTCTATGTTCTTGATCTGTATTGACTACAGAGTTGGATTGGGAATAGTGATTGTTAGTTGATAACTCAAAGTCAATAGGGATTCCTATCTTTGTCTTTGTAGCATCTATTTTGATCATACTAAAAAGGATTTGAATCTCCTTTTGTGACATATATTTCTCAAGGTGTAGGAATCAAACCTTTTGGAATACCATGGAAGGAACTATCTTCATTCTATGTATCCATGTCCTTCCTACCAACAAGTTATAACCAGTGTCTTTGTCAATGACATATAATATAGTGGGAATGATTCTAGGTCATAATGAGATTGGTAGCATGATCTTTCTGATCATTGCTACTTTTAAATTGTCATAACCCCAAAGAGTATTTTGACATGTTGTGATGTTTGTGTATCCATATCCCATTCTTTCCAAGAGAGAAAATAGAATTATATTCATAGTGGCTCTGTCATCAATCAATGTTCTCTTAATACACTGTCATAAATCCATACTTGTAGATACAAGGTTGGATACCCTTTCTTAGTCAACCTATCCTTAGAATACATTTGTCTTAAATCAAAGAAAAATCTTAGGTCTTGTAATTTAGTGTTTAGCGAGTTCATATCGAGATTGATTTGATTGACTTTCTCACTAGGAGGAGGAGTGATCTGATATATAGGTATTTCAACACTATGGCTTGTAAGAGAGCTAAATGATGCAAAGGAAAAATTTTAAGATCTATGAAAGAACTGTGAGAATAGGTCTTTCCTAGATCTTTGATTAGTTCGTATGGTCCAATTGGGGTGGGTATTGGTTCCACAACTGAAACTATCCCTTCATGAGGTTCTATTCTTGGTTCATTATTGGATTCATTATCTTCCTCATGTAATATTTCCACTAATCCTAACATTATTGTTAGGAAACAAGTGTTGTACACCTTGCATAACATTGGATTATTTTATTCATGTAAAATAAGTATGTATTTGTGGTGCATCTTAATTGATGTGTTTAGCCACATTAGATATTTATTTGGGTTCCGCTTGTAAATGTTGTATGTAACATTGGGTTAATTAGTTTCCATGTGTGGGACACATAGAGTAATTAATTATTTATTTGTAATTATTTAATTTTTGGGAAACCTTAATACCAATAATTAAATGTGGGCATAGTATGTAGGGGTAAGATTGTTTGTGTGATGGCTTGCCCAAGAAGGAAGATGGACATCAACAAGTAGAGACTTGCGAGAATGACTCATGACTAAAACCAAAAGATCTAAGCTAGAGTCACTAAATAGTTCCCTCCATCTTGTAGAGTATCTCAAGAGAAGAAAGAAGAGAAGAGAGAATTTGTCAAATAATCCAAGTACACAAAAACGACAAAAAAACAAGAGCAAAAGAAAGGAGACTTATGAGGATCACCCTCTTTCGAAGAGGGTTAATCTGATGCACGATCATGAATAGGAGGTGTGGTAGCCTCCTCTTTAGGAGGAATCTCCCTATCCTCTCCTTTGTTGACCTCATCATGATCCTCTCCCTTTGGATCGTAATCCTCGTCGAAAGAATCAAAATCATCAACAACAATCAATCTGCAATGAGTAGACCCCCTCCTTCCCTTATGGATGGAGACTGAGCTATAAGGTGTATGAACTAGTCTATTAATCAAGACTCCAAGGGTCAAGGGAGTCCATGTGATCATCCCCTAATTAGAATCTCCCATCAACTGAATAGTCCTGTAGTAAGTGGGAACTGAGGGCAAGTCCTCTTGATAGTCATCGCCTAAGTACTATAAGACTTGTTCAATGTGGTGTAGCTCAACAAAACCATTTTGATTTGAAAGATGAACCACACTCCTAAAAAATACTCCAATCTATGTGTCACCAGGACATGCACCCTCCATCTCAATGTAGGGATCAAAATAATGACAACATTAGTACAAGTGGCCACTACAAGAAAACTAGCTTCAAAATAACCAAGCCAACCCCATTGTGTAGCCCTCAAAAGTCTAGGGTCAAGAAGTAGAATCTCCTTCTGGAATGGTTGAATATGCTCATAAATCCATGTCATGATTAGGGAGGGATGACTAAAAGCAGGAGCCCCTCAACATGCAATATGGTAGAAATCTTGGTAGACCATAGCTAAGATGTCAACACTCCATGCAAAGACAATACCACACCCTATACACCAAATGATTGGTGCCCAACTCCATCTAAGTTTGGATTCTCCCTTATCACCTAACAACTTTAAAGTAATCAGACCAATGAGGTACTTCCTCAAAGGAGAAATAGGAAGTCAAGGAACTGAAGTGAGTTGGACCCCTATCTGTGTCTCAAAGTAAGATACTCCCATAATGGAAACCCATGATCACTTCTTAGCAATCAAGTTGCTCTCAGGAAGAACAAGTGGTTGTTCCCTCATTGGAACTAAGAAGATCTAATAAACAACATAAATAGTAATAGTCCACTCCCTTAAACTTGCAGAAATCTAAAAGTGTTCTTTTCGGCATCCTAGTAAGTCAGAATGTCACAATAGATACGGGAGGTATTATGAACAATTGGAACATGACATATCTTATCAAGCCCCGCTTTATTTAGAATATTACAATACCCTGAAGAGAGGGCCCCATAAGCATCTGAAGGCCATTATTGCTCATGACTAGCATTCCATCAAATATGTCCATCCTTTCAAGAATGAAGAACCACATGTTAGATCTCATCAAAGCTCAAAAAATCATAAAAAGCATATATTATTCACAAAATTCCAATAAAATGAGAAGATTACTATCAAGATTATTGAAACAAAAGTCATAGAAACATCACCAAACATCAAATTATAGTCAAAATCAAATAAGCAAGGTCACCAATTTTTAGCAAGCCAAATCTCCTTGGGCAACCCTATTGTCAGACTAGATCTTCCCGGGTGACCTTAGTGAAATATCTAGGTTTCCCTAGGCATCCTTCCCTAGTGAAAGGGGTAACCCATGGACAAACCTATCCCATGCCCCATCATGCTAAAATTCACATAAACAAAACAATTCTACTTGATTTCACGAAATGAAAGGACATAAATACACTCTAAATGACAAAACAAATACGATGCGATAGAAGAAATGGACAAAAATGAAATCATTTGCAAAAACCTTGACAAAAGTCAAACTAGGGTTTCTAAGGTAGAAAATCACATTGTTCATACATGATTCTTATTGAGAGAAGGATTTGTCACCTTCTTTGTCATCACCTTGATGAAATATTTTTTACGACTACTCATACACATGATTCTGTCAACATTTGACTCCTCTTCACAAATTCTCTCACTCTTCTTGTCTTGTAGTTTAGTTTTCAACTATGCATTTAGGAGTGAGATTTTGCTTTTGTATTTTTTTATGCCCCATTTTGCATGCTTGTATCCTTACAGGTCACCATTGACAAATAAAGCAAGTTGAACTTGTGAAACAACTCATGGTATGTTTGTTCAATTGCAATTTTATTATTTATTATTAATATCTCAAATGTTAAACTAATACTAGTCTTTGTAGGTACAATTGTGACAAATTGACAATAAGTAAGGCTTATTTTAGGAACGATACCTACCTTTCATGTGAACTACCATCCATAAGGGGAAAATATGTAAGCACTAAAAACATGCATGAGCTTGCATGAAGCCTCCACGATGATATGTAATCCTACTTACATACACAAAAGTGTGAATAATAACTCCCTCTCAGGTGTACCCCTCTTGGTGACACATGTCGGTTGGCTTTTCCTTTGTTGATTCTTCATGTTTCTAACCATTCTTATTTTCCCATTTGTCAATTCTTCTATTATCACATGCTTCCCTTTTCCTACATGCCTAGTTTTTGATCTTTTCATGCTAATTCACCCTTCTGACACCGTATTATGAAGGTCTCTGACCCTAGGAAGCCTCTAGACAACCTAATATACCAAATCATGTCTCTATTTTTATGGAGCTTTCCTCCTTTGTGGGTCACCTCTATTACTGGCCAAATCTCCCAAGGTGACCCTGCTTGTTTTCATCCTACCACCTATTTCTTGTGACAGATCACCCCTTCTAACTTTCATTAGGCATACACAACTATTTAACTTCACCTAGGTGTCACCCTTGGTGGATCACCCTTTGGTCACCCAAGGTGACCTAACCTAGTGAAATGGGTTACCCATGGGTGACTCTTACAGATTTCAAATGCGAGTTTCTCCTTCGATTTTAGCCAAAAAAGACTCCATTTTCACTCATTTGCATGCAATTTTAAGCTAAACATAGAGGAGGCCATAATTAACCCATTAAACACTCCCAATCAACTATGTTTAGCCCCTGTAATCTATTTTAACTCCTCCCTAACTCCTTCTAACAGCCATTCCTCTATGAGTGATAATCTTTCAAGCTCAGATCACTCTCCAATCAATTCAGTCTTCTGATCAATCAAGAAAGTTAACTCTCCAGTCAAGGGAGTTAACTCCTAAATCATCCCCACCCTTCATGTGCTCTCTCAACCTATAAATAACCCCCTCCTCCAAGCATTAGAGGAAGCAAATTCATTATTGTAATCCATCTTTTGGTTGGATTTTGCTCTCCAATTAGCATGCATATGCTCGATGTAGGATATAGGTGTCTTTTATTTATTGCTGTTATTTTTCCAAATCCTTCAATGGATTCATAGCATTGTTACGCTCACCAATTCTCAATCCATAGTTCTCTTAGCTCACATTGAGGTCAATTCAAATCTTTCCATAAGCTCATTCTTTTGCTTTCCCTTCCCACTTACTACCAAGAGGTAAATTCCAAAAACATAGTATAATTGCATTAGGTAAATTTCATACTAGTTTGCATTCATCTTTCAATTTCTTAGATAATTAGTTCATTATAAATTTCAATTCTAGAAAAAGAACAAAAAAATTCATTTACATACATTCTAGTTGCATACATACATAAAATCAAAAAATACAAAAACATTAGGAACTTAGAAAAGAAACCCTTGTTCCAATCATGAGGTAGAATCCAAAAAAACAAACATTCATGAGACTCCTCGATTTAATTACGAGGTCAACAAGATCAATAGAAATCATGCAAAAGTTTAGTTGGCATCACTAAGTCAAAAGGTTAACTCTTGGTCAACTCAATTTTACTCTCTCTATCCAAGCATTCAAACATGCCCTTGAATTAGAGGTGAGTGAGTGAGGGTAGTCCCCAAGGAGATCAAAGAGTTACATCCTAGGCCACAAATAGCACAACAAACTTGAGAAGAAAAAGATGACGTGCTTAGGTTGATTCAACATAGGGAACAAATACAACATGTTAAAGCCACAGAAGAAATATTACAACAAATTAGATGTATCAATGACTACAACAGACATCCATCTAGACATTGGAACACTAGAAACTCAAATAGAAGATTGATAACTAGAGGGTCCATGTGCTATGTTGGAGCTAACTCATCCACAGTTGTGTCTGTGTCACATTTTGAAAAGTACAATGCTTAGTAAAATTTCCAATCATAATATATGAATGGGTGGAAGATTGGAGGAACCAATTGCCCCATTAGGCCACAACAATAGTAGCTTCCATAAACATCCATTCATTGTGGTCATTTTTAGGAAACCTAATTAAGAAGATGACATAATAATCATTTATCCTCCTAAAACACTTTTGTCTTTATTTGAATTCTAACTAAGGTAAGTGCTCGTACACTTTATTTTTCTATAGACCAATATTTTCATCTCTTTTTAGCCTTCAAAATTTTCCTCTCCTAGCAAGAAAGCACACCAAATATGAGATCATGCAGAAATATTTTGATTGCCTCATTTTCACCAATTGATCATGTAAATAATCATCAACTAGAGTAGCCTAGCCAATATGCTCTTTTCCTCCCAAAACTCTAGCAATATATTGTAACATTTAGGAATGGATTTTTTTCACATCCTTGTTGGAAATGATTGTGTTTAATAATCTAATTATGTTATTGAATTCTTCATGAAACTTGCATTGGTGTATGATCTTGGTCGTTTTGGTTGTAGCAATTCTTGGGTTCTTCAACCAATTCATATTAGTTATCCTCATATGTTAGTCTAAGTTGTCTTGGAATAATTTATTTACAAAATCCATTGTAAAGTCTACATAGCTGGTGCAAAAGGAAATATCTAATATTTCATCAATGAATTGTGGCATGATCCTCTAAATCATAAATTTCTCTAGTTTCTAGATTGTAAAAGTTGGCACATGTCATCACCAGATCTGATAATTCAATATAAATAAGGAAATTAATTTCCTAAACGAGTCTATTTTTTTCCAAATGTTGGCCAGTAGAATGAGTCCCCTTGGTCTCCTCTATTCTTTTGTCAAACTCATCCATGATAAGATGACTCAATTAGTATCATAAACATAAGAAATCTTAGATACAATTTTGAAGGGAGGAATCACTTGCTTGAACTTGTACTTCATCTTCATAAGAGATGACATTATCCTATAAATTCACTTTCCATTAGAAAATTAAGAAAAATTAGCTTTAAAAAGACATGCATACTCTTAGACCTTTTGTGCAAGTATGTACTTGGAAAGTAGGTTAGAATATCCAATGTTTTTCTCTTTGTAGGGTTATAAAGAAATGTTGCAGTTACGTACGACTACCAAGATGGATAAAAGTTCCATTTATAAGGCTATCTAGGAATCTAGAAGTAAATTGTAGTTAAGCAAGACTACAGAGTCAAAATAAAAGTCTAGTTACCAAGTTGTGGAAATTTGAAGAAATTTTATAGTCTTGTAAGACTATGAAGCTATGTGTAAAGTTTGAATGTTTAAGACACTAGGTTTCCATGGGATTTCAACTTTTAGATGATTCAAAGTTTTATAATAGTATAGGGATGAATAAAAAGTCCATGACCCTAAATAATAGTGGAGTTCTAGAGTAGTTATATAGCTTTGTAGAACTACAAATTTAAGGGAAAAGTCTACCAACAAAGGATATGCATGGTTTCAAGAGAGATTTTTAGTCAACTAGGACTATGTGGCGATAGAAAAATCCCAAAACTTGACCCATAAGTGGGATTTTGAAGCACATGAGTAATTTTGTGGAACTGTAAGATTGTAGGGTAAGTTCAAAGTAGTGTGCTTTAAGATATGCACTTCTAACAAAGTCTAAAACATGAAGACAAATCTCTATCGATTAATGCAATGTAGAGTTCAAATTGAGTTTTGAAATTTTACATAGTATAACTAACGTTTAGAAAAGGAACTAGGGAATGACAACTTGCAAGCGATTTCAAAGGAACACTAAAAATTGAATGCTTTTGAATATCACCTAAGAAGTAGCCTTGCATGAAAATAACTTTCTAGTTTGATTCACTTCTAAAAGTCTATCATATATACAAGCTTTTTGTGATGTAAGAATTCTAATAATGCATTAATGAGGAAGTTGAGTCAATTTGCAATAGGTGAAGACACATGGAGAATGCAAGAGGAAATTAAAACACTTCAAATGACAGGAGAAGAAAATTAGGCTTGGGGTTTTAAAGGGGAATTGCACAATTATGAACCATAAATGCCCACTCTTAGTTTTCTTGAGTTTAAGTAGTTTGGCAGAGCTACAAAAGAAAAGAATAGTTTGAATACAAGGACCACTCAAGTTTTCAATTAAAATGGATATATTGGAAGTGGACTACAAAGAAAAGGAAAACCTCTACATAAGTTAAGATGGGTGGAATTTGAAAGAAAGTTGGAACTCATGCAAGGTCTACATGGCATCAGAAAATTTTTGTGGGTTTATAGAGGTAAAATTTTGGAGAAAATAGGTAGTTTGGTAGTAGTCTACTAGACTACTTAAAAACTCCACCTTTTTGCTAATACTACACTATCAAACTTTTGAATAGATATTGCATGGTAGCAAAAGACTGCAAGAACAATGATGGATTTTCCCTAACTATACAAAGGTAGGGTTCTAAGAAAACTTTGTAATTGAGCAAGACTACAAAACCATCTAAGAATTTTAAAAGTTTACTTTAGGGTAATTTTGGCTCCTATGTTAGATTTTTTTTTATTTTCTTGAGAATAGATCCACTATAAGACCCATTGAACACTTTATTTAGATTTATTTTTATGTGACGTACATAAATTCAAAACTTGTGCTTTGGTTAAAGTATTTGATACTAAAGTAGTTGTGATCAAGACATAGTGGTGAAATTATGCCCATACACATACTACCAAAAAATAAAGCATCTTGCAAACAAGCCTAAGACAAGCTCAAAATATAAAAAAAGGGTCGCTAATTCTATAGGAATAGGGGTGTATTGTGGAGGTCATAAAATGTCTAGGTGGATGACTAAGTTTAAATATTCCAAGAGGCCACCAAGAAAGTGGCCTCCTTGTTAACCATCATGTAAAGAAACCTCAAGAATAAAGATACAAAGTTGGAGAAAATTAAGATAAATTTTAACATGGTAGAGCTTAAGTCCATGTCATTAGAAGGAAAAGTGACTACTATATCTGAAACAACAACCCAAAAAGAAGATAGTCAAGTTTATGTCACCAAGGAGAAAGTTGACATTTAGGATAAGTTAACCAAGTTAGAGACATATATTACATGAATAAAAAGTCAAATGTGTTGAAATTAGGGTAGACAACTGAGAGGGGGAGTGGGGTGAATCAGTTGTCACAAAACTTCAACACTTGTAGCAATTTATCTTCTTTATCACTTATTAACAAATTAATGATATATAACCATGGAAGCATAAATCAACAACACATGAGAAGAAACATAATCAACACACATAACACCAGTATTTTTATGTGGAAACCCAGTTAAGGGAAAAACTACGGTGGGGGTTAACCCTCAAGAAATTATACTCTGTTAAAAGTATTACAAATGGGGAAAGCACATGCCTTCAGGGTGCACTACCTAGAGCTCACTGCTCCAAGAGGCTTACTGCCTATAGAAATGATTACAAGAAGATTACAGAATGTTTGAACTAATGAATAGCATCTACCAATGTAAAAATTCAATTCTGGTTAAGCACAGAATACTGATCTTATACACTTCATCCTTACTCTGCCCTGTTTCACTCTTCGGCCATAATCCGAGCTTAGATCTTCACCTTTGCACTTCTTCTTGCCCTTTTCACACTTACTCCATCATCACATCACAATCCCACTTCAAAACACTCGAATCCATTGGCTATATATATCTGCATCAAGAAATTCAATCAACTATGGTTGGCTTCAAGAAAACTTAGAACATTTATTAAGAACTTTGCTCTGTCGGTTGAATCCATGCACAATCAACAACATGGACCAAAAGCTTATGTTCTCAAATCATCAATCATGTTAGCTAATACCACTGATTATCACAATTTTCTTAACCAACATCTTTTCTTCATCTAGACCGAGATCAAATGATAGGTCAACCTGTTCTTCTTCTGACTGTACTGACTAATTGAAACATGATACTCAGATGCTTATAACTTTTGAATTCTTCATCAATCGAGGCTAAATTTATGGATTTAGATAGTCCTGACAATCCTTATCACTCCCTCAAATCTGTAGTACACTGTGATTTACCACCGGAGAGATCCGAACCAAGATACTAGACCCTGTCACATGCTCTGTTTCTGACTACTCAGACTTAGACAAATCTTCACTCTGACTTTCGGTATGAGTAAATTATGTAATGTGGATGTGTAAGATAGACTTAGTTGCCATCAATGACAACACCTGTCATGAGTAGCTATGTTTCTTGTCAATAATCTCCCCCTTTGGCATTAATGGCAACACTTAGTGAAAAATGACTAAGTGTCGGAACAACTCCCCCTTACTTTGTACACTTATGCTTTTCACTATTCTTCAGTGCTCCCCCTTTGCCGAATTCCTCATTTTTTACTACTTTCCTCTCCCCCTTTGACATCAATGGCAAAGGTTGGACTTTTTGGATGTAACAATTCCATAATCTCACATTCGTCCACAATTGAGTGTATATGCAATACAACTTTATAGCTAGGAGTGAATATTGCCTTGTGATCCAGTAGTTCCAATATATGTAATTGAGCATCAAACTTGACAAAATCCACATACCAAAATTAAAAAAAAATTATGTACATGGGCATATATACAAACAACCCTATGACTTATTTACATAAGTTTGAACACATCACCAAAGACATTCTTCAACAACACCAACTCATTGTCCCAACTCTTCTTCATGCTATTCAAAACTAAGATGTGACCACTGAATAAGAATGCTTGAGACTCTGTTTTCTACAAGTCAGTAGGATCACTTGACTTAGCTATAGCTTGGGCTTTTGTCATGGTATTGAACATTGCTTCCAACTTGACGGAAATCAGTCCCTAGAGCTCACACATCCTTGTCTCAATGTTGTCCTTTTCCTTCATCAAATTCTTTATTTCTTCAATCAAGCTGATTGTTTGGCATTCTTGGCTCATCACTGATACTGTCAGAGGATCAAAAGATTTGGATACACGTGACAGTTTTTCCTTAGACTCCTTTATTTTTATTTCAATGTCATCTATAGCTTTAGGACAAGATAAACAAAATTTATAGACATTCCCTCCTTCTGTAAGAGCATTTTGAATATTCCTTACACTAGTATCCAACACAATTCTATCTAATGCAATCATCCCTTTCGGATCATCAAATCTTTTATCATTGAATTCATTTTTAACCTTGACCTTTGTAGATTTTTCAAGGGACTCAAAATGAGTACTTACAAAATTTATCAAACTCTTCAACTAACTGGAGGGGGAAGTAGATAAATCCTTCTGGAATGTTGGCATGATTTTCTCTAGAATCCTAGATGCAAGACCAAGTACCTCACTGTCTTCTATGTGAGACTTCAAAATATCTTCTCTAGCCTTGGCTTGTGCGAGAGAGGCCCACTTTATCTTTTGAATTGGTGAAAGACTATCCAAATTGATTCTACCTTTCAACTCTTCTGCAACTATTTCATCATTTTCCAAAATTTCTTTCACTGCTTATGCAGCGTCTCTTGCCCAATAAGCTATTTTAGTTTTCTACTCTTTAGGGCTTGCATTTTCTCCCTTTCCAGAGTCAAACATGTTGGAATTAGGGCTGACAACTAAGAGGGGGTGGTGAATCAGTTGTCTTAAAACTTTTAAAGCTTGCTATAGTTAATTCTTCTTTACCACTTCTTAACAAATTAATGACATAATCATGGAAAACAAGAATTAATAATACATGAGTAGAAACATAAACAATGCATTTGACACCAAGATTTTGACGTGGAAACTTGGTTAAGGGAAAAACCACGATGGGGGGTTAACCCACAAAGATTATACTCTGTTAAAAGTATTACAAAGGGGAAGGCACATGCCTTCGGGTTCACTGCCTAGAACTCACTGCTCAAGAGAGTCTCACTGCCTACAAGAATGATTAGAAAAGGATTACAGATTATTTGAAGTGATAAGTACCATCTACCAATGCAAGAATTCAGTTCTGATTAAGCACAAAATACTGATTTTACACACTTCATTGTCATTCTGCCCTGTTTACTGCTTTGCCATAATCCAGACCTTAGATCTCTTCTATTTCACACTTCTATCTCCCTTTTTCGCACTTACTCCATCATCGTACACTACACACATATCAATACACTCGAATCCATCGGCTATATATATCCACCTTAAGAAATTCAATCACCTTTCTGTCGACCTTATGAAGAACTTAACAAACAATACAAGTACTCTATTCTGTCAGTTGAATCCATACATCAATATTGATGCGTACCAAAAATAACACTTGCAGATCACCATACATGTCAGCCCCTAATATTATATCTCATACACAACTCACAAAAACACTTCTACTAGATCTGTAGAAGGATCTAACACAAGTTGGCTTGTTCTTCACTAAACTGTTCTTGTCATATTTAGGACCCAGTACTCAGATGCTCAAAACTTTTAATCCCTTTGTCACCAGACACTAAAATCTTGGATTTGGATTGTTCTGACATTCCTCTACACTTCCTTAAATTTGCAACATGAAATAATTAACTGGAGAGATCCGCTGACCAAAATACTGAACTCTGCCATATACCTTGTTCTTGTCTATCCAGACTGGACAAATCTTGGAACTAACTTCCAGTATGAACTGAAACTGTACTGGGAATGTGTGGAATGGACTTAGTTGGCATCAATGACAACACCTATCATGCGTAACAGTGTCTCTTGCCAACAATCTCCCCCTTTGGCATTGATGGCAACACTTAGTGAAAAATGACTAAGTGTTAGAGCTACTCCCCGTTACTCTATACACTTGTGCTCTCCACTATTTCCAAAACTCCCCCTTTCTTGGATTCCTCATTTTTCACTGCTGTTCACTCCCCCTTTGACATCAAGGGCAAAGGATGGAATCCACAAACCAAAATTCACCCAAAATTCTATATATAATGCCGCATTTGTACAACCAATCCTTAAGTTATATTTACATATACTTAAGTACATCTTCAAAAATATTCTTCAGCAGGGCCAACTCTGTATCCCAACTCTTCTTCATATTATTCAAAGTAAAATGTGGCCATTGAACAAAAATGCTTGTGCTTCAGCCTTCCGGAGATCAATGGGATCACCTATTTGTGCAATAGTTTGGGCTTATGTCACAACATGGAACATTGCTTCTATCTTAGGGGAAACTAGTCCCCAAAGCTCACCCATTCTTGCTTCAATGTTCTCCTTTTCTCTTGTAAACTTCTTTATTTCTTCCATCAGGCTGATTGCTTGACATTCCTTACTTGCCATTGATATTGTCAACGGATCAAAAGCTTGGGACATACTTGACAATTTCTATTTGGAGTCCTTTATTTTATCTTCTATATCCTCTACAACTTGAGGAGTAGATAAACAAAACTTATATATACTGCCTCCTTCTGAAAGAGTATTTTGAATACTCTTTATACTATTATCTAGCACTAATCTGTCTATCCCAATCATGCCTTTAAGTGCATCAAATATTTTTCTATTAAATTCATTCTAAACTTTAACTTCTGTAGATTTTTCAACAGACTCAAAGTGAGTACTTACAGAATTTACAAGGCTCTTTAGATTTCCAGAGGGAGAATCAATTGGATTCTTCTAGAACGTTGGCATTAACTTCTCCAATATACCAGATGCAAGGTCTAACAACTCACTATCCTCTTTGTGAGATTTCAATATCTTTTCTCTTGCCATGGCTTGTGTGAAAGATGTTATCTTCATCATTTACCAGAGAGAGAGTATCCAAGTTGAGTGGTCCTTGAATCAATTTTGGTTCATCAAACTCTAGTATCTCTTCACTCAAAAAACTCTTCATTGCATCTACAGTGTCTCTTGCCACAATTTCTGGACCACTTTCCTTTCCTTGAGTTTTATTAGTATCAAGACTATTTTGTTTGGGTGCATTAACATTTGTACCATCTTCTTATGCTTTATCGTCCTTACCTTTAACTTCTTCTTTCTTTGCTTCACCCTTCTCTGTGTCATCTATAGGGGGATTCTTTGCTTTGTCCTCACCATTTACAATTTGTTCTGGAGCATCTTGTGTAGCAACGGTATTCTCAACATTGTTTTCTTTTCCGGATTGATCAAGAGGAGTTAGAGTATCTCCTACATCATCAGTTTTATCCCCCATCTTTGTATCTTCCTTATTTATTTTCTCCACTTCCGGCATAGAGGAGTCATCAACCTTGATATGCTGCTCATCAGTTTTCATTTCTTCAATATTTGTGATTGATGAATCAATCCCATCATCAGTCTCCTCCTCAACAAATGGTAGATTGTGTCTCTTCAATGCACTTAGAAGTATTTGCTATGTTTCTTTAACTATTTTGTCTAATTCTCCAAGCATCAGTTTTTTCATTCTCTTCTTTCTCCTAAATTCATCCTTCATTTCTTTGAATATCATATTCATTTGAACTTGAGTGATCTGAGGGTATAGTTTTATCAATACATGTTCTCTAATATCTAAATCCTTGCTTTTTGCCTTTTCTTTCCTCAACTCCAAAATGTCTGCAAGACTTTGAGGGATCTTAGAAGTTATTTCAATCAGGGCCTTATTATAGATATTCAAATATCTAATAGTTGCTTCCTCTAATACCCTCTTATCTGTATCACTGTATTCATCATAAAATTTAGTCATTGGTTTCAAATTTCCATCCACAGTGACTAATTTTATAACATCTTCCATAGAAAGTGTGGGATTCTCAACATATGTATCTATCTTCTACCTTTTGGTTGCCTTTCTGTTTCCAGAGAGCTTCTCCTTAGTCAGCTTGGCAGATTTTGTTCCAAAGGCTTTCAACTCTTTACCTCAACATCTGAATCAGTTTCTTTTTCATCAACTTTTGTGCTCTCATAGGTTCTTGTGGCCTTTGTTTTCTTTCTCTTTCCTCCTTCACTAGATGGTGTGGCTTCTAGTGTCTCAGTGGGAATGTATTTGGATTTCTCAGAGACAGTTGTAGAACTTCTTGTTTTTCTTGATGAGCTAGGTGTGACTTCTAGAAATCCTTTCAAATAATGTATAATAATCTGAATTATTTTCTCTCATTGTGCCAAATTCAAGCACCCACTTACTGGCTAGGGGATTCTCGATTTATTGCAACTCCCCCTGAGCTAGAGCTCCTAATTCAATTCCCAGAGGAATTATTAGCACCAGATTCTAGTGCGGACCCATTACTATTATTCACAACACTTTCCTTGACCCATGTCTTGCTCATTTCATTCTGGATCTCATTCACATCAATTTTTCCTTGCCTTTGTCTTGTCTCTGCTCATCTAGTTTTCTATTTACTAGATCTCTTCTTTCATTATTCCTACTTCTACAGAATCTTGCAATATGACCAGATATATTGCAATTAAAGCACACAACATTTCTTTGCTTATATACTTGATTTCCTCTTGATCTGCACTGATTAGCCATGTGTCCAAATTCATTGCAAGTAAAGCAGTAACCATTTAAAGAGTCGCCATTTCCTTTATTATTAGAGTTATTCATTATCATACTTTTGTGTTCATTTGATCTATGACCATACCTCTTACACTTGAAGCATTGATCGGAGAAGGATGGACCATTTTTATTTACTCTACTTTTGCACTGAGTAGCTCTATGACTAAATTTATTGCAATTAAAACAATTTCCATTGAATGATGGATATCTTTGAGTATTAGGCCATTTTATCGAAGGTCTTCTAGGTTTGTTTCTCCCATTCCTTGGTTGAAAATTTCTTTGTCCAGATCCAAAGCTTTCACCTTTCTCATATCCAAGACCATGCTTATCATCAACCTTTTTCTGACTTTCAAGTAGTGCTTCAAGTTTAGCTGAGCTTATCTTGAACTTCTCCTTGTATTCATTTTCAACTTCTAGGTCATGTCTAAGAATGACAATTTGCCTCTCAAGTTCTCTCTCATTGTCTCTACTTTCTTGTACATCAGACTCTAGATGGCTAGCTATTCTATCCAATCTACAACATTCTTCAGTTCTTTCTTTTAGAGTTTGATTTAGGTCTTCTTCAATCTTCTTCCTTTGCTCAATTTATTTGGTTAACCTCATTACCCCATATTTCATCTCATGTCTTATAATAGAAAATTCTTTTGTCAGCTTCTCACATTCCTTTGTCTTTTCTTCTAAAGCCTCATTCATGTCATTTTCTTTAGTAAGATTAGCTATCTAATGAAGTAGTTCCTTCCTTTTTTCCATTGATTTCTTTAGTTTATCTTTTAGCAAGTCAATGCAATCATCAACATCCATAAGGTTCGCTTTCAAATTATCTATTTATGCTTTGGACCGATCAAGATCTTTTAAAGCCAATTGAAGTTGTTCTTTGAGTGAACCCATTGACACTCCTTCCTAGATCCTCCTCAAGCTATTAGGCTTCTTTCAAGGAACCTTTCTCTGATACCAATTGTTGGAATTAGGGCTGACAACTGAGAGGGGGGGTGAATCAGTTGTCTTAAAACTTTTAAAGCTTGTTGTAGTTAATTCTTCTTTACCACTTCTTAACAAATTAATGACATAATCATGAAAAGAAATAATTTATAATACATGAGCAGAAACATAAACAACACACTTGACACCAAGATTTTGACGTCAAAACCCTATTAAGGGAAAAATCATGATGGGGGTTAACCCACAAAGATTATACTCTATTAAAAGTATTACAAAGGGGAAGGCACATGCCTTCGGGCTCACTGCCTAGAGCTCACTGCTTAAGAGAGGCTCACTGCCTACAAGAATGATTACAAAAGGATTACAGATTGTTTGAACTGATAAGTAGCATCTACCAATGCAAGAATTCAATTCTGGTTAAGAACAGAATATTGATTTTACACACTTCATTGTTATTCTGCCCTGTTTACTGCTCTGCCATAATCTAGACCTCATATCTCTTCTATTTCATACTTTTATCTACCTTTTTTGCACTTACTCCATCATCGCACACTACACACATAGCAATACACTCAAATCCATTGGCTATATATATCCGCCTTAAGAAATTCAATCACCTTTCTGTTGGCCTTATGAAGAACTTAACAAACAATACAAGTACTCTATTCTATCAGTTGAATCCATACATCCATATTGATGCATACCAAAAATAACACTTGCAGATCACCATACATGTTGGCCCCTAACATTATATCTCATATGCAACTCACAAGAACACTTCTACTAGATCCACACAAGGATCTAACACAAGTCAGCCTGTTCTTCACTAAACTATTCTTGTTATATTTAGGACCCGGTACTCAGATGCTCATAACTTTTAATCCCTTTGTCACCGAAGGCTGAAATCTTGGATTTGGATTGTTCTGACATTTCTCTACACTTCCTTAGATTTGCAACATGCAATAATTAATTGGAGAGATCCATTGACCAAAATACTGAATTTTGCCATATACCCTGTTCCTGTCTATCTGGACTGGACAAATCTTGGAACTAACTTCCGGTATGAACATAAACTATACTGCGGATGTGTGGAATGGACTTAGTTGCCATCAATGACAACACTGTCATGCGTAGCAGTGTCTCTTGCCAACAAAACACATTGTCTCTCTTATCAATTTCTTTCTCTTTCTTTACTTCAGCCTTCTCTGCATCATTATCAGGGACATCCTTCTTTTCATTTACACTAGTAGAGTCTTCTGGAGTCTTTTCTAGAGGATTTTGAGTATCCTCAGTAGCAGCCTTTTCATCATTAGATTGATTCAGAGGAATAGTATCAACATTATCTTTCTTTGCCATCCCTTTATCTCCTTTGTTTGACATTTCCACTTCCAGAACAAAGGAGTCATCTTTCTCAGTTTGCTGCTCATTGCTCTTCAATTATTCAACATCCAGAATGGAAGAATCAATCCTATCATCAATCTCTTCTTCAAAAATGGGAAGATTATGCTTTTTCAATGCTTTCTGAACAATCTCTTGAGTTTCTTCGACTATCTTAGCCGTCTCACCAAGCATGAGTTTATTCATTCTTTTCTTACTCATGAAGTCATCTTTCACTTCCTTGAATATCATGTTCATTTGTTTTGGAGTAATTTGAGGGCACAATTTTATCAGTATATGCTCCCTAAGCTCAATGTCCTTACTTTTTGCATTTTCTTTTCTTAACTCTAGAATATTTGCAAGACCTTTTGGAATTTCAAAAGTTATTTCAATTAAATCCTTATTGTAGATATTTAGATATCTAACTGTTGCTTCCTCTAGAATCCTCTTATCAGAATCACTATAATCATCATAAAATTTAGTCATTGGCCTTAAGTTCCCATCTAAAGTGACTGATTTGATGATGTCATCCACAGAAAGAGTAGGCTTTTCAACATATGTTTCAGTCTTTTGCCTCTTGCTTGCCCTTTTGCTTCTAGAGAGATTCTCCTTAGATACCTTGGCTAGTTTTGTACCTGAGGCCTTCAACTCTTTGACCTCAACATCAGAATCTGTTTCTTTTTCATCATTTTTCATGCTTTTATATGTCTAGGAGGCCTTAGTTTTCACCCTTTTCTCTTCTTTTCCAGATGATTTGCCTTCCAGTTTTTTAGGTTTGGTAGGTTTTGGGAGAATAGGGGTAGCAACAGAGCTGCTAGTAGTCCTTGATGTGGAGGAGGATTCTACCAGAGCACTTCCTTGTTTTTTATCCTGCTTCTCCTTCTCAGCGTTTTCTATCCTTTCTCTATTCCGCTTCACAGCTTCCTTAGTTATGCTAATGCTTTTAGCATACATTTCTACTTGTTTTTGAGCTTTTCTCTTAATTTCTGGCTTCCGAAGCTCAACGTGTATCTTCACATCAAGCTCTTCATAAGTCCCAAATCTTTCAACATAATCATCCTTGGGTTTGCACATGAGATGTTGAGCATAGATGTCCAAAATTTTCTCATCTACCTTATACCCCATGGGCATGATCCAAACAGTTCTAGGTTCTACTTCTTCCATTAAGCACCGATCAGTGTCGACCATGAAACAAATTTCATTCTTGTATTTCTCAACAACCAATTTAGGGATTCTTTCCATAGAATGCATCCTATTTTGAAAATTCTTGAAGTATCCCCAAATTGTAGTTCTCTGTGCTTTAGAATCACTAATGTTGTGTAGATTATTTCTTATCTGCATAGCAATTGGCTCGTTATTAGTCTAGTTTACACCCTTTATTCCAAGCACCTCATTCATGAAGTAGACAAATAGACATAGAACCAAAGTACCATATTTAAAGGTGTTTTTCTTGTCTTTCTTGATTTTGTTCAAGTTCTCAATTAGTTGGTTCTGCAATAACTCACATAGGTCATAATATGCATTTTCTTTTAACATTTGGTATGCAACATATATGGTCATTCCTGAAACAGAGTTCTCCCTGCTGGAGTGATAAATTTTGTAACGAATTAGCATTGAGGCAAACTTAACATCCAGATTAATAATGTCATTGATAGTCATCACCCTTTTGTCAAATTTGGCACCAGTTGCATCAATTACAGTATGGTTCTTCACGGATTTTAGCATGGGTAAACCACCAGTTGAATTTAACCTAGTTACAACCCTAATAGCATCCTTTGTAATCTTGAATGGTTTCAATGACCACATAAACTCATCATGTATTTGGCTCAAGACATATTGAACCCACTCATCCTCATCAAATGTCAGAAATTCAATGACCTGTAGAAAATGTTTGCTTTCTAGGGCTTTGTATTCTAGTTTCGAATCATAGTTATCATCCCTTAGGTAGTTCTCAAAAAAATCCAACAATTTCAAGTTCCCAAATTCATTTATGCTACTGTGGATGTATGTCCTAATATCCTCGACATGCAACACTCCATGTGGGACACTAGAAAAGGCTCCTAATGGGTCGACTTCAATGGACTTGAAAGGATGTTTCTTGAATTTTGGCCTAGGTCTCTCAGTGATATTCACAACAAGAGGAGTATCCATCTCAAAAGATTACAAGTTCAAAGCTTCACAAAAAAATGCCTTTTTCTTCCACAGAATTAGGGTTCGTCAGTTGCACTTCAAATCCTTGAAATTTTAGCTCAGGTGCTCTTTTGCTTGTTCTCTTCGAATGCAAAGTGATCCAAATGATGAAAGAGTGACCTTTTATGCTCCACAAAATCATTTCTTACACTTTTCTTCACCCATGTCTTGTTCATTTCATTCTGGATCTCATTTACATCAACTTTTCCCTTGCCTTTGTCTTGTCTCTGCTTATCCTCTTCTTTCATTATTCTTATTTCTGCAGAATCTTGCAATATGACCATATCGGTTATAATTGAAGCACACAACATTTTTTTGCCTATTTGATTGATTTCTTCTTGATCTACACTGATTAGCCATATGTGCAAATCTATTGCATGCAAAGCATTTGCCATTGAAAGAATTGTCATTTCCTCTATTGTTAGAGTTATTCATTATCATACTTCTGCATTCATTGGATCTATGACCATACCTCTTACACTTGAAGCATTGACTGGAGAAGGATGGACCACTTTGATTTACTCTACTTTTGCACTAAGTAGTTCTATGACTAAATTTATTGCAATTGAAATAATTTCCATTGAAAGATGGATACCTTTGAGCATTAGGCTGTCTCACTGGAGGTCTTCTAGGTTTGTTTCTCCCATTCCTTAATTGATAATTTGTTTGTCCAGCTCCGGAGCTTTCACCTTTCTCATACCCAAGACCATGCTTATCATTAACCTTCTTCTGACTCTCAACCAATACTTCAAGTTTAGCTAAGCTTATCTTGAACTTCTCCTTGTATTCATTTGCAACCTCTAGGTCATGTTTGAGAATAACAATTTTCCTCTCAAGTTCTTCTTCATTTTCCTTGGTTTCTTGTAGATCTGATTCTAAGTGGCCAATTATTTTGTCTAGTCTATAGCATTCTTCTATTCTTTCTTTCAAACTCTGATTAAGGTTTTCTTCATTTTTCTTTCTTTCCTCAATTTCCTTGGTTAGCTTCATTACTCCAGATTCCATTTCATGTTTTAGGACAACAATCTCTTTTGCCAACTTCTCACATTCCTTTGTCTTCTCCTTTACATCTTCATCCATGCCATTATCTTGATTCTGATCTGCTAACCAATGAAGTAGCTCCCTCCTCTTTTCATTGGATTTGCTTAGTTGACTTTTTAAGGTTTTAATGAAATCATTAGCATCTTGAAGGTTCTCTTTCAGTTCTTTGATTTCAGATCTAGACTGACTAAGATATTCTAAAGCAAGTTGAAGTTGTTCATTGAGTTTGTATGAACCCATTATAATACCTTCCCAGATCTTCCTCAAGTCGTTAAGCTTCTTCCAAGGAACCTTGCTCTGATACCAATTGTTGAAATTAGGGTAGACAACTGAGAGGGGGAGGGGTGAATCATTTGTCACAAAACTTTAACACTCGCAGCAATTTATCTTCTTTATCACTTATTAAAAAATTACTGATATAACCATGGAAGCATAAATCAACACACATAAGACTAGGATTTTTATGTGGAAACCCGATTAAGGGAAAAACCATAGTGGGGGTTAACCCACAAGAAATTATACTCTGTTAAAAGTATTACAAATGGGGAAGGCACATGCCTTCAGGGTGCATTACCCAGAGATCACTGCTCCAAGAGGCTCACTGCCTACAAAAATAATTACAAGAAGATTACAGAATGTTTGAACTAATGAATAGCATCTACTGATGCAAAAATTTAGTTTTGGTTAAGCACAAAATACTTATCTTACACACTTCATCCTTACTTTGCCCTGATTCACTCTTCAGCCATAATCCGAGCTTAGATCTTCACCTTTGCACTTCTTCCTACCCTTTTCGCACTTACTCCATCATCACATCACAATCCCACTTCAAAACACTTGAATCCATTGGCTATATATATCCGCATCAAGAAATTCAATCAATTGTAGTTTGCTTCAAGAAAACTTAGAACATTTATTAAGAACTCTACTATGTCAGTGAAATCCATGCACAATCAACAACGTGGACCAAAAACTTGTGTTCTCAAATCATCAATCATGTTGGCCAATACCATTGATTATCATAAATTTCTTAACCAATAGCTTTTCTTCATCCGAACTAAGATCAAATGCTAGGTTGACATGTTCTTCTTTTGACTGTACTAACTAACTGGAACTCGATACTCAGTTGCTTATAACTTTTGAATCCTTCATCACCGGAGGCTAAATTTCTAGATTTAGATAGTCCTGACAATCCTTATCACTCCCTCAAATCCACAACACACTATGATTTACCACCAGAGGGTCATCCCACAATAATGGGTGACACTTTTTGGCCAAACTTGACATTGAAATCAATATTTTGAACTAAATCTTCACGTTCTGACACCTATAGCCACTAAACCATTAGGAATTTGAAGATGATGTGTACTAGAGATTTGTGAGATTTTTTTGTAGATTCTATATATATATATTTTAAAAATTGGAGTTAAATTGTAAATTTTTTTGCATCTCCTTTGATAACTAGTTTTTAATAGTAAACAACATTTTTTTAAAGTGATGTGTACTTCGTAGCACATAACTTTTTTTCTACAAAGGATAAAATTTTGATTTTTTTTAATTTAGATTGGCAACACCGATATATAGTGTATGCATTTGGTTTCATATTTTGTTGAATATATATTTTTAATTAATTTTTGAAGTCAAACCAATTATAATTTAGACATAGGCGTATTCCGTAAAACATAACTTTTTATGTATGTATCGAATTTTTTTTTTCTTTTGTTGAAACAAGGACATCAATACCTAGTGCATAGATATTTTTTAGAATTTTTTTTCAACAATTTACTAATTTTTCATGTGTGTAGAATAGAGAACTTGATGTTCGGTGAAAAACATACATTCACAAGAAATAAAAATAAATATACTAATCAAATTAAATATATTTAAAATTATATTTTTTGGGAAGCTTATAATAAGGACTACATACTTACAAAGCATAAATTTTAAATGAATTCATTTGATCCCTCAAAAGATAAATCAAAATTATTTTTTTATCAGCATTTTAATAGGTGTAGAGGAGACTCCATTATAGGTATGGTTTAAAACTAGCGGGGTTCTATCCAAGGGGGTTTGAATCTAAGGGGGTTTGATCAAACCCTCTTCAATTAAAATCCTTTAAATGGAACATTTCAAGGCTTAAATCATTATATTTTCTAAAAATATGTGATTTCAGCAAAAATTAGGATGTCCCAGAAGGTGTAACCCATTATTGTGGCAGCACCCCAGAGAGATCTGGGCCAAGATACTAGAACCTGTCACATGCTCTATTTCTGACTACCCGGACTTAGACAAATCTTCACTCTAACTTCCGGTATGAGCAAATTATGTAATGTGGATGTGTAAGATAGACTTGGTTGCCATCAATGACAACACCTATCATGTGTAGTAGTGTCTCTTGCCAACAAAATGGTCATTGAAAAGGCCATTGGAGAAGTCTTGTATAAATAGGCTAATGATTTGAAGATAAAATTGCTATACATAATGGAAAATGAAGGTTTATTGAATGTGAAGATCTCACCTCTCCATCATAAGGCCTCGACATAAGATTATGAGATCACCATGCTTTCTAGAATTAGGTTTTAAATAAAATTTAGATAGTAAAAGTATTGAGAGAGAAAGAACATGACCTAGAGAGTAGAGTTGATGCCTTTGACAAAGGAATCAATAAATCAAAGTCTCAATTCAAAGAACTAAAATTAGAGAGTTCATTGCAAAGTTGAAGCAACTACAAGTAATCATTACCATGACACTACCATTGCTCATCTCCACACTAGCAAGAACATATGTGGACTTGACATAGATCTCTCCCATACAAATGTTGCCCTCTCAATTGTTCTCCTTGATGTCAAATACACAAACTCTCAGGTTTGTGGTACAATGATAGTTGGCATTCATGATTGTTGGCATGGCAGAGGTATTTGGTTTCAAGTTGGCATTCATGATAGTTGGTATGGCAGTATTTGGTTTTATGTGACAGTGAGCTTGGCCACATTTGGTTGACATTCTTTGCATAATGTGGTTATTATATTTGGACTGCACTCTTGGTCTATGCTACAGTGATGGTAGCTTTTGGTTGACTTGGTATGATAGGTACTATTGGTATTCATGATGTTATTCATAGTTAAGTTGGTGTGCTACAAGTTGGTGTGCTATGCATTGTTTCTGTCATTGCATTGCAGTGGTATTGTGGTTCTTGGCATTACAGTGGGCTCAAAATTGCATAATGTTTTACAATGATCTTTTCTTGGCAATATGGTTTTGTTGCAATTGAATAAGGCACTTGGTTATCTTTTATTGATCCAACATGCAAGTAATATTCATTAAAGTCATCATTGATATGAAAGGTTGCTTGTTTTAGTTTGATCAATATTCAGATTCTATGGAGTTGTTCTTACAAAGTCTTGACCACTTTCAAAGGGACACATAACTATTTGTTTCATTTCATAAAGGCACCATTGGCATGATCTTTGAAGTTTTCTTGATGATCTTCATGTGGTTAGAAGGAAGTTAAATGTTATTGTCTTAGACTTGTAAAATAATGTTTCTAAAGCATGATATCTTTCTAAAATGTTACATTTGTTATTTATTCCTTAATATCTCTTTTGTATATAATGAAGGTTCCATATTTATAAAAGATATTAAAGAGGTCTTGAAGTTTTTATGAAGGGGATCTCTAACTTTCAAAAGGCACCATTTGTCACAAGAGTTGTTTTATGCAAATAAAATAAATCTTTAAGGGCATTTTCGAGCACTTAAGTTACAATTTACCTAGCAGGTGTCAAGCATGTTCAATAGGTAAAAATATTGTTTGAACAGTTATTTGTGACCAGCCCATTCTAGGGAAAACTAGGTCTCTCGATGGACAGGGTAGATAATGTGCAAAAAGTTTGTATCTTCATTTTTGCAAGGTTGAACTTAGAGACATGAAGTCTCTCGACCTAGGGTTTCATCATTATGCAAAGTTTAGAGATCCTGTGTAATCATGATGTGGATTTTTTGAGACATGACAATGCTTGGGATACAGTAAGCTATAACAAAGTCAAATGTGAGCTCGACAATTATTTTGAGGCATGTAAGGCATAACAAAAACCTTGTTTTTGATGGCAAACTCCAGGTGATATTCTTCTTTTTATGGGTTCATGTTGAAGATTTTACTTTGGTTCTTATGCAAATGGAAATGGTGTCTGAGAGATCTTAAATGGAACTTTCTTTACTGTTTTGCCTCTATTATAGTCTTCTATTTGTGAGCAAAAGGGAAATCAGTCTAAATTTGTTGCTCATGGTCTTTCTTTTCAAGCTATGACAATCTTAGTCTATAGAGTGTTGTTTTGACTTCATTTTGGCTTGGGTTTTAGTTATGAGTTGAAGACTTTGAGTTGGGGGTTTGTTATCTCATATAAACTATACTTATCTATTCTATTGACAAGTAGTTAAGATTTGAGAATTCATGGCAAACAATTTATTTTGAAACTTCTTTATACTTTGTTGTAAACAATGAAGGTTGTGGTTAGGTTTTGCAAATTGTTAATAAACTCATGGTTATGGGTTGAGAAGGTTTTACCCACATGCACTTGGTGTTAGGGTTTCATAAAACTTGCTTGGAAACAATTTTAAAGATATTTTTTACCATGCTTTGAATGTGTGAAGGTTGCAGTTAATTAAGACCATGGTTTCTAACAAATTGTAATCCTTTAGATTAAGCCTTTGTTATTTGGGCATTGTGAAAAGTTCTACATTCTTCTACATGGGTTTATTTGACCATACTCTCTTGATAGTTACTATTTAGTTGAAAACTTTTAGAGACAGTTGAAATGTTTTAGTTAGAGATTCAAACTGTTTCATGAAAGAAGGAAGGCATTGTGAAAATGTATAAAAAGGCATGAAATGCAAACATCTGGTGTGGTATTGATGATATTATATCCACACTATCATGAAGATAATAGTAGAGTGTTAATGCAAGATCATTTTTGAGTTGATGTGCACAGTTCTTGTTATGTATTCACGAGTCTAAAAAATGAGAGACTCAAGATCTGTATTATAGAAAAACAAAGAAACCCTCTGCACTGTATATCTTTCTTTGGTTCTTGAAGATGATGTAAGGCCATGTCATTGATACACAGATTGACCTAATGTCAGTGAGGCTGATGTATTACCAGTGAGGCTTGTGTTGCCAGTGAGGCAGTTATAAAAGTCAGTGAGACATTTTCTATAGCCAGTGAGGCATTTACTGAGTGGTTTTTCTACCCCATGAGGGTTTTCCACTCTTGAAATATTTGTCCTATGGTCTTATCTATTGCATGGTTTATTTGTCCTTTATACTTGCATGATTCAATTCTTTAATGCACAATCTCTTGCATTGATAAAGCTTCAATTAGCAACTACTTTCTGATTTTTAAAGTTTGGTATAAAAGTAAATGAAGTGTTTTGTTTTCTACAACACTGATTCACCCCCCCTCTCAGTGTTGTCAAGTACTCCAACAACAAAAACTTGAGGTGAGTAATATATTACAAAGCAATTCTAGGGAGCATTTTATAACTCAGTATATGACTGTCACATCATATTTATAGAGCAAACAGGATAAAACAACAAGTATAAATATTTTGTTGGATTGGCTACCCTTATCAATATTACCTAGCAAAAAGGCATGATAGTCCATGCAATTCCTTGTATTGTATTTTCTTATGAGCCATCTAACAACAATGTATGGTAGCCTATGTGTTTCATACTAGCTATTTTTTATACTTTTCATGGGTCACCTAGTAATAGAGTTTTCTAGTACTTTCAATTCATGAAGGTATTGTTTGGTTCCTAGAAATAGAATACACTAGACCTTAAACCATACCCTGCATTTCCCTAACAACAAAGTATGCTAGGATTATGTATTTCCATTTTCTAGCAATAAATTATGCTAGAAGATTTTCATTTTATTTTTATTTTTTATGTTTGTGTATGCTTCTTGTCTGTTTTTCTTTATCCTTCTTATGCACGTGTGTGTTAGATTATATATGATTTGTTAAAGCTCTTATTTTGTAGGTTATTTTTCTATAGTACTTCTATGATATAAGTTTGTTGTATTCTAACATTGCTTGTTGTGCATTTTTTTTGTTAACACGTTTCTTTTAGAGATTCATAATATGGGTGAATGTTTCCCTTTCTTGGAGAGTGTTCATCTTTCCTCTACAATATCATTTTTATGATGTTATTTCCTCTATGTACTTTATGTTATCTTAGAATCTACTATCATCAACCCACTAAACTAGAGGAAAATGTAATGTTGAGAATTATATACTCTTAGAAGTTTTATTTTATATTTTGGGGCTCACTTTAGTGTTTATAACCCATAGTGTATTCTTAGGCTCATTTGGCCTTGCCTTATCCTTTTCCTACCATTGATGCCAACTTATCTTTTGTATTTTAGTGTGTTTTCCCCTTTTCTATGTTAGCCAATGCTACTTTTAGATGCTAGTGTGATGCATGAAAATTGACATGACACACTAGCATGCACTAAAATTTTAGATGTACAATAGCCATTTTCTTTGAATCTTACCACCTATCTTCCTCCAAGCATGCCTTATAACTTCCTTGGGATGAATCCCAATGACTAATTTAAATTGCATGCCTCTTCATCTTCCTTGCTTTCTTTATTTTTGAATCCCCACTCAATCTTTCAATCTCTCAAGACCACTCTACTCCGTTGCAAGTACTTTCTTTATTGAATCTCTTGTGATTGTTACCTATAGTGTTTCCAATATTCAAAGGTTTATGAGAATACTACATTCTAGCATTAGTCTTCTTAGCACTCTTCTTTTCTTGAGGACATCTTGTTTATGTTATTTCTTGGTTTTCATCTTCATCTCAATGTGAGGTATTTATGTTCAAAAATTTCTTTTTTTCTCTCATTTTCTAATTGTATTTGTGAACTCTTTGGTGTTGTTGGAATTTGTTGAGTTTTACTTTTCCTTTGACACTCTCATAAGCCCTATCTTGTCACTTCTTGTAGACCTACAAGTGATATTCATAGATTTTTTTTTGTTGTTCTTATTTCTAAATACCCTTAGGCTAACTGGACTCAGTTTTATTTATCTCTTCATCATTGACTACATGTGGAAGATGAAAGGCTCAAAAAGGACATTGATTACTTGTGGTGAACTCCCAAGTAGTCCCAAAAAAATTTCTTGTCTATGATATAGGTCTTTGAAACATTCAAATGCACATAAGTTTTCTTGTCTCTTTCCCTTCCATTGCTCATTTTAATATTTTATTTGTTTTAGTTAGTTTAGCTTCATTTTTTATCATTTATATGTATTTTGGGTTTCCTCTTGTTTGTTGTTGTTGATGCCTTTGTCTCTTGTTGTGCAAAAAAATTAAATCTAGAAAAATATGTGAGTTTTACAACTTTCTAGGATGATAGTATGTGAACAAAGCCGCAACACTTAACCTAGATGATATGCATTGTGTAAATGTGTGCATCATGGTAGTGTTTGAGGTAGAGGGTTTCTTAATTAAGTTTTTATTTCTTCTTTCATTCTATGAATTTAGTTTTTTAGTTCTATTAATTAAATTCTAGTAATTAGCATTTTTCAACCTAGCTCATTGCTTTAGCTTCGATAGTATATTATTTTCTAATTTAAGGCATTTTGGAATATTTCTAGTTAGTTATTGTTCTTTCTATTATATAATAGCATTAAAAATTCTCTTTTGAAACTAGCTATATTCTAATGTAAAACTTTAAAATATATTAACCTTCAAAATAGACAACATCTTCTATTTCACATTTTTAGTTTACACCTACTGTGAATGATGATTAGTATCCTAGGTGTTATTTTATGCAAATATTTTTTAAGGATG
Source organism: Cunninghamia lanceolata (assembly GCA_027924645.1). Taxonomy (NCBI): domain Eukaryota; kingdom Viridiplantae; phylum Streptophyta; class Pinopsida; order Cupressales; family Cupressaceae; genus Cunninghamia; species Cunninghamia lanceolata. The sequence continues at coordinate 102,147 of BSBN01000328.1, read as the reverse complement.
TATTCACCATCTTTTACCCTCAATTGTTCTAATTCTCCTTGCTCAATGGGTGATAAGTTTATCTTGTTCTTTGTTGATTATTTCTAATGGCTTAAATGCTAGAATTGAATTTTAGTAGCTCATTTCAAAAGTTCCTTCACATTCTTTATTTCTTTCTAGGATGAATGATGATATGCATCCTTTTTTGATTGAGTCAAGAGGTGATAGAATTAATTTTGACTTCTTTGTTAAAGTAGAAGATCGATCTTCTTGCTCAATTCCTCTAGTAGATGTGAATGGTTTCTTATGTTCTACTTCTAGTTCAATTGGAAAAAGAAAAGTGAGTTTTAAAGATTTGAACCCATTAAAGAAACCTCATGGTTTCTCTCATTCCAATCCTAGTATCAACTTGGGTGGTAACGAAAGAGTTGAGATGAATCACAATCATGCAATTTTTTATAATGATTTGCATCCTATTGTTTAAAATATCCTTAAGCTTACCATGTCTATACAAGATTTGGGGGTATAATACTAATAGCCTTCTTTTTGAAATTTGGATGGAAGATGGGCATTGTTATAGAATTTGGAGAAGCAAATTTCTTCTAGTAATTCTATCAATGTCAACCTTGGAGCTCTAGAGGTCATCTAGAAATTTATGCTTACTCTAGTCTACTATTTCATAGACTATCTAGCTAAATCCATGTGAAGTTGTTTAATGATGGACAATGTTTTAGAGTTTGAATCAACCTCCAAATATGAAATTAGATCACGAGTCCATTGAGAATCTGTAATTCCTCTTTAACTTATAATGCATATCATTTTTCTATTTTAAATATTTTTCTCCTACTCGTAATTATAACCTATTCGACCCTCTTTTAAATTTAAGTTTTTTAATTTATTAAAAAAATTAAAATAAGTATAACAACTTTCGACAAAAGGAGTTTACATGCAAAGTTTTGAATTTTTAAAGATGCACTACTACCTAATTAGTAAATGGCCAGCCAAAATGACTAGTTATTCGTTCTAGAAAAGTTTTAGATTCACTCTTCTCTTGCGATGCACAACCTAACAAAAAACAAGACAATATGTCATTATTGGGCTGAGACATGGATAAAAAAATAAATTACATAACAACCATGTTATTTTAATAGGCATCTCTTTTGAGTGCAGGGAATATCCTATCCCAACATCGTCGTTTTCTTTCCCCGATTCCGATAAACAAATCCATACAAGAATTAAAAACAGAAGCAAGAATCGCGTCCACAAGGCATTTCTCCTCCTATATATTACAAGCCGGGATGTCTGTAAGAGGCACTCTGAAACCTGTGGTATTGAAATTCAGGAGAGGCAATGGAAGGAAATCATAATTATTATACATTGAAGTTAGTTTGGTTAATGGCGGGTGTGCTTGGCGCGGCGGTGATAATAAGCGGCGGAGTGAACGCGGCGATCTCTTGCTCAACGGTGACTTCAGATTTGAGTCCATGTCTGTCATATGTCACGGGCGGCTCTGCGCAGCCATCGGACGGGTGCTGCAGCGGCGTCCGCACTCTCAACAATGCCGCCTCAACTACGCCGGACAGGCGAGCCGTGTGTAGCTGCATTAAAACCATTGGTAACACTGTCCCGGGCTTCAGATGGGATAGGGCAGGCCAATTGCCTGGTAAATGCGGGGTTAACATCGGCTTTCCCATCACCCGATCAGTTAACTGTTCCACGTAATAGCTTACTCTTTTCTTTTTGATTTGTTTTGTTTTCTTGATTGTTGTTGAAATGGATGATATTCAAGAAGAGATCAGTCACTATAACCATGTTTTCATGCAGGATCACTTAATCTGGAAAAAATCCTTCCCGGTGGATGTTGTGATCATACTTCTTCAGCTGCCTAAGTATTTATTTGTGTGATTATGGGCATATTGTTTATAGCGTAAGATAAGATAGAGCTCTGTGTCTCTCGTACTTGATGTGAATTAAAAGTTTATGATACCGCGGCCAGCTCTGGAACCCAAAGTTCTGGTGCTGTAGTTTGGTGGCGAAGCTTGCTTGTGTTTATGTATTTTCAAACTAATTATTATTATTAGTATGAAGAAAAGTGTTGTCATTTTATTAGTGTATTGCTAAGAATATCTCTACATAAAATGATCTTGACCAAACAGCAATCAGTTAAACTAAATTAAATGAGCTGGGACTGTTATTTGAAATTTAATTAATAACTTAATTGTATAGGTATCTAGCTCTGGTTTTCTTGCATTAGTCTCTGTTCAGTATCAGAAACATATTCGTCCAGGTTTTGGAATTTTATATTTGATTGCTGACCTTTAAATCTGACTGTATTCTATCTCGGTTTAAATCTTCATGTGTGAACTGAACTTGATGTGCCAATATGAACTAGTAACTTGCAGATAATAAATCCTTACAGTTTTAAACATGTTTTTGCACAGTACCTAATATCTAAATTTGGTATAAATCTGCCTATGTGAACTTGAACTTGATGTGCCAATATGAACTACTAACTTGCAGACATGATCTAATAAATCCTTATAGTCTAAAACATGTTTTCTCTCACTACTTAATATTTAAATTTGGTATAGACAGCTAATGTTTATAAACACTCATAAAAATTTGATGAATCATGAAGGTCATGTTCTCTTTAGTCAGATTGTTAATGGATCAGTTGTGCAACTTTGAGCAAAAAGATCAAAGATAACTAGCAAGCTTGCAATAATCTTAGGATGATGTGATGATCATGTAAATTCCTTTGTTGTCCTTTCACAAATTGAATCTGAATGTATTCTCTAATTATTCTCCATGTGATTCATTCCACTAGAGTTAGTCTTTAAATAAACCACCCTAGTTTTCAATTAGCCCAAATTAAACATTAGTTTGCACATAGTGGGTAGTGGATCAGACTGCAAAGAGGTTTTGAATTTAAATTTAGATTTTGGAAATGTGTGAATTAGACCCATAGGCACAAAGGTGATCTAGATCACTTCCACACTCATGGACCTAAACGAGGTTAATGAATGACATTTTTTGGGCACGAGACAAATGTATGGTGATGAATGGTGTTAGGGTTAAGAATGGATAAGGTCATTTGCTAAATTCAATGTAAATGTTACCATTTTACACACTAATTAATACAATTAAGGACAAGTTATTCATTATGGTCCAAAAACATAAGGGAAAATGTCATGAGTATATAATTTTCATCATTACATTTTTCCTCCACTTTGAAATATGTGTGATGTACATAGAAATGTATGCTAAAGTAAAATCAAGTAGTTAACATGGAAGTTAAATGTTTTTCAAGCACTCAAAGGATGCCAATATGTATAAAGTAATGGATCATAAATGTCGATCATACATCTTTTCCATGTCCATGAGTGCTCCATTTCAGGGACCTGCAAGCACATAATTTTTTTGGAATGAGTACAACATGTCAAGCATTTAAAATGAGCATAAATCATGGCTTGGTCATTTTTTCTCCAAAAAGTAAAAAGAGTAGGGTTAGAGATTCCATCTATTATGAAATGTAATAAAAATCATTGACTATATAGATAAAGATCGAGATTTGAAATAGATCAATAGTAAGGGCTCTAAAAATGTAAATGAATGTAAAAGAATGATTCTATTTCAATACAAATGGTGTGTCAAAGGTCTTTTTCTAGATACAAAATAGGATCTCATTCTACAAATAGTGTGATGAAAGGTCTTTGACTTTGCAAAAATGTGCTCCATATAGATATAATAATAAATCTTAGTTTCGTACAATAAAATGATCATAGTTGTCATGTAGCTACATTAGTGAAATCAAAATCTTGAAGAATGTGAGTGAAAATACATGCCCACTTTTATTGGTTCTATACTTGGATGTAATAGAACATGCATTATTTTCCTAGATAGAAGAAGAGGAATTAGTCTTCACAAAAGTTCCTTCTTCCTCCATGGCTCCTCTAGTGCAATTTGATTACTTTACCAAATCCAAAAGGTGGATGGTCAAAACATAGAATCAAGAGCTACAACATATGATCCCAAAAGCTACAACTACTCCTAATTACAATGTCCCCACAATCCAATGTTGGGACACTACGAATGGAAATAAGTAGTTCTAAGTGGCTCAAGATTAGGTCCCACCAAGAATAAGCAATGTTTAGATCAAAAGGCAAAGGTACCAAGCAAATATAGATTATGTAGAAAGAACTCAACATTCAAGCCCATTTATTATGGTGGATCAACTTGAGAAGATAACTACAAATGTCTTTGTATGGGATATTTTATCTATCCTTGAGCAAAGGTGTTTGTTTCACGAAGCTCTAAGGAAACAAGAAAGTTTAGTTTAGTTGACAACTCAAGCTGTTTAGGTTGGAAGGAATGTAGTAGACCAACTTAAAGCCACTTTCATTGATAAGCTTTTCATAATTTTTGCATGAAGGTAAGTAAGACCAAGCAAATGCCTTTTATTTAACTTTGACAATTAGAAATAAGTTATTACATAATTATATGATAGACTCTGGTGCAAGAACCACAATAATATCCAAGAACATTAGTGATGCTTTTAGACTAACCTATCATCCAATGGAGAAGGGAATCATGCTACTAGATGGGTAAAGATTCCAAACCATAGGTATCCTTAAGATCTCCCTCTCACCTTGTATGTCTTCCCATGTGTCACTATTCCTAGAGATGTAATTGTCATTGATATCCCTCTGGCCTTTAAACTTTATTTATTAAAAGACATTTTATCTAAAATAGGATGATACCTATCTTGTGATTGGTCCCACCTTATTTTTAAGACCAAGTATGGCTCAAAAATGAAAATCATATCAGAGCTTATATCCGAAGAACATATCACTCATAAGGTGATGGGAAAGTTTGAACCTACACACAATGTTCACTAGAGAACAAAATTTAGATCTAGAGCTTTTAGAAGATGAAGAGGCTCAACCCAATCATGCAACAAAAAATATGAATGCTTGGACAATAAAGAGTGTTGAATGGGACCCTTATAATAACTACAATTCTATTGGCCTTAGGACTTATGTAAGATATGAGGAAGATTAGATCATCCTTGAGATGAATTTTCTAGAGACATTAATTGCAAAGAAGGATACAAATACAAAATTTATGGAAATTATACTTCAATGGTGTTAGACATAGAAATGGATGAGGATCTATTGTTTGATTATTCTCTCTTGAAGGGAAGAATATTCTTTGATCATTCCAATTTGATTTTATTTGTACCAATAATGGAGTTGAGTATGACTCCTTAGTATGAAGAATTACTCTTTCCAAAAGTAGGGGTATAAATAAACTACAAGTGTTTGGAGACTTTGATCTTGTCATCAATCAACTCAAAGGATTTGCTACTACCAAGAAAATTTTTAGGCCTTAAACATTCCACTAATTTTGAGATCTTAGAACACAAAGGAAGACTTAATGGCAACCATCAATTTCCAATTTGTATAATGAAAGACCTCTTATGTAACAAAGACCACATCAAATTGATCATTTGGCCTGCAATTATGGATAATATAGATAAATAGCAAGTGTTCAAAAGTGATTATTAGATTTCACTATTCCTTTAGCAATCAAGTGAATTTTATGATCAAAGCCTCCCTCAAATATCATTATCTTCTAGCTTTCATGGAGGAAATAGTTCAAATAGTGGCTAGTCCTAAGAACTTCTCTTTATTGTATAGCTTCTCCAAATATAATTAGGTGTGGGTGAAAGAAGAAGATCAAAATTAAACAACATTCACCACAAGTGGAAATTTTTTCTATATGCCAAAATTTTATTTGGCTTATCAAATGAAAGATCCACCTTCTAGCAGGAAATAAATATCACTTTTATGGAGATGATAAATGAGATCATCTTAATATATCTAGATGACCTCACTATTTTCTATAAATGAAAAGGGAATCACTTCATACACTTAGATCAAATTTTCCAAGGGTTCAAAGAGTTTAGAATATCTCTTAATCCAAAGAAGTGTATCTTTGGTGTTCCTCAAGGTAAACTTCTCAAGTATTTGTTATCTAAAGAAGGCATTTCTATTGTTCTCAATAAACTCTAAGCAATCCTAGAGCTCTCTTTTCTAGTGAACAAGAAGACACTACACTCTTTTCTTGGAAATATTATCTTTATTGGTAGATTCATCTCTAACTTCGTAGGACTAGTGAGACCTTCTATCATCATGTTAAAGAATGATCAAGAATTCAAGTGGAATTCAAAAGGAAGAGAAGCATTTGAGTCAATAAAATAGGCCATATAAATAGATCTAATGTTGAGAAAACTAGAGTTTTCCAAGAATATAATTATTTGTCTTTATACGTGACTACACCATAGTTGTTGGTGTAGGAGCACCAAGGAGATCATATGATTCATGTCTTGTCTTGATGTTGCTCATGTTGTCTTGTTGATTCAATAAGGTCTTGGAAGACCATTCCCTTGTTTGTTATAAGGACTATGTCCAAAATTTATCATGTTACTGTCATAGTTGAGGTAGTCATAAAGATTCTTGGTTGTAAGCCTTCCTAAGGCATGTAGGCATGTGTCAAGGAGTGTCAGGCCTTGTCAAAGGCTCCTCTATCTTGTAAGGTTGTTTAGGAGGCTTATTTACCATCTAGGACTACAATACACGTGACAACACTTTGTAATTAGTTGCAGAAGTTAACAAATAGGGGCAGTTCAGTGGTTGGGGAGAGTTTACCAATCCTCCCACCGATCCAAACTACCCTCCAACTGCTCCAAAACCTTGAGGTAGGCTTCATAAAGTACTGCAGATGCCCATTGTGGAAGGAGAAGCATTTTTGGTGAAGGAATAAATGAGTAATAACAGTTTTCTGCCTGTGTATCCTATTTTTTTTTACTGTTGCTGCATGTGCCCTACTTTTCTATGGATGAGTGGTGACTGTTTGATGTGACTGGATGAAAGCACTGTGAGTAACCTTTCAAATGCATATAGATTGAGTTTTTGAAACATCTTTAGAGTATATAAATTCACATTTTTCTGAAAAAGGTCTGAAAAACCCTCATCTAGGGTTTCTGACAGAAAACTATGGTGCCCTCGCCATTCCACTAACTCCAAATCTCTTTGATCAGTGGGATGGATTCATTAATGTTTTCCAAAGGCATTTTGGGTAGGATTCTATTTTTTATGGAGTTTTCTTCATGAGACCTAGCAAGATCATGTGCTAAGCAAATGTGAAGAAGAATAGTCCAAGTCAAATTTGCTATAGTTGGTGGTGGGGCCTCAAAACCTGAAAAAGTCTTGGTTTGGGCATGAGATTGAGATGTCCAAATGATTGGTTGAGTTCTGTGAGTCTCTGAAAGGGTGGTTGCTTCACAAAATAGACCTAATTGGGGCTCTAGGCCACTAAGAGGGGTTATAGGTTGGACTATGTTGTCCAAAACAACCCATACCTAATTTGGGATATGTTGTGGGGAGTCCAAATGGGTATCTTAGGATTATCTAAGATCTAAGTTTTTAGGCCGGTATCTGAAGTTATTGCTGACTGTTCCTGTTTCAAGGGCTACAAGGAGTTTAGTGGCCTAAAGAAGGAAGTACCAAAACCAAGTTTATTTAGCCTTTGCCAATGGTCTGGATTGGTCCCATGGCATGTCAAACCAGCTTGTCCATGATGGTTTCAAAGATGTTAACTGTTGTTTCCACTTTTGCAAATTGATCCTTGAATTTGGTTTTAGAGTGTGAAGAAAACCTTGTCAATTTGTGGAATCCTCTATCTATCCTAGTGCCTCTACATCATAGTGGTATCAGAGCCATAAAAGGTTTTGTTGTTGGTTGTTTAAGACCTGGTATATGTCAGCAGAGGAGAGTGAAGGAGAGGCTAGCAACATGCCTCCAAAAGGGATGACCACTGAAGTGGTTAAGAAGTTCAAGGAGATGGAAGATAAGATCAAAAGTGGAGTCAAGGAAGCACTCCAAGTAGAGTTGAAGGCATTGAGGATAGGGAAGAGGGTAGATGAAGGTTTTGATGAAGAGGAAGAAAAAGAGGAGGAAGAAGAAGAGAAAGAAGAGGTAGAGGTACATGCAGATCAGAAATATTTCCTTGAAGCCATCAAGGCAATTGGCAAAGATTCTTTAGAGGCTCGGATGGAGATTCCAATGTTTAGTGGCAAGACGAATGCTGATGAAGTTATAGAGTGGATTGAGGCTCTAAATAACTACTTTGAATACAAAGAAGTTCCTAAAAATAAGAGGGTGAAGTTTGCAACAACTAAACTCAAAGGTGCTACCCTTACATGGTGGAATTACACCCAAGGTGAGAGGGTAAAGAATGGGAAGAGCATGATTTCTTTATGGAGCAGAATGTTGGAGAGGATCAAGTCCCAATTACTTCCATTAGACTATGAGGTGCATAGCTACAAGAAGATGCAAAATCTCAATCAAAGAGATTTGGATGTGGCCACCTACACCGAGGAGTTTCATAAGTTCTCTCTTCATTGTGGATACATGGAGGATGAAAAAGGTAAAGTGGCAAGGTATCTAAATGGTTTGAGGTTTAATATCCAAGATGAAACTAGTCTACTAACCCCTGAAACCATGGATAAATTCTTTCAAGTGGCATTGAGGGTTGAAGAGAAGTTGAAGAGGAAAAGTGAGCAGCAAAATGGAGGAAGAGGTGGCAGAAATTTTAGATGTAGGGGCAGTTTTGGAGGCAGAAATTAGTCTGAAAGGAGTCAAGAGGAATCTAGTTCCCAAGAACAAAGTGGAGAATCAGGTTCTAGAGGAGGCTTTAGAGGAAGGACACCCAGTGGGAGGGGTAGATTTGGTGGACCAGGGAGAGGTCCTAATGTCTTCACATGTAGGTGCTACAATTGCAACCAAGTGGGGCATCTAGCCTTCAAATGTCCTGAAAAGCAAGCCTCAATCTCTCATGGAGGAGAGAGAAGGAACCAGTTGATCCAAGAGGAAGATTGCCAAAGTGTTAACTCTCCAATTGGGAGTGCAGCCCCAGTCCATGAAGGAGAAAGTTTGATGATGAGGAGAACCATGTTGAAGGTGCCTCAAACACAAGAACCCCCTCAAAGGAAGACATTGTTCAGGACAACATGCAAGGCCTATGGTAAGATTTGCAAGGTAATTGTTGATTCAGGCTCAACTAAAAATTTGGTTTCTATTGAAATGGTAGACAAGTTGAAATTGAAAATACTTCCTCATGTTAGTCCTTATAAAGTATCATGGTTGAATAAGGGGCAACAAGTTTTGGTAGATGAACAATCGTGGGTAGAATTTGAGATAGGAGAATATAAGGACAAGATTTTGTGCGATATAATCCCCATGGATGCTTGTCATTTGCTATTAGGACGTCCATGGCAATATGATGTTCAATCACAACATGATGGTAAAACTAATTCCTTCATCATAACCAAGAATGGTAGGAAGTATAGAATGGATCCATTGCCAGATGTGAATGTAGAGAAGAGTGTTGGGTCAAGTGTCATGATTGTGAGTGGTAAAGAGTTTCTAGACACCCTTAAGGAGGAAGGAACCCAAGGGTATGCTTTGATTTTGAAACCTAAAAATAGTCCTAAATTGCATGATCCTAGTGAGGAAGAGGTTCCTAAGGAGGCACAGCAATTGTTAGATAAGTATAAGGGGATCATGGTAGAGGAGATGCCTAATGAGTTGCCACCTATTAGGGACATAAGCCATCAAATTGGCTTCATACTAGGGTCTACTTTTCCAAACAAAGCAGCTTATAAGATGACACCTTCTCAAAATGAAGAGATTGCTAAGCAAGTGCAAGAATTGTTGGATAAGGGATTGGTAAGAAAGAGCCTTAGCCCATGTACTGTCCCAACAGTCCTAGCCCCTAAAAAAGATGTTAAATGGAGGTTGTGTATGGATTCTAGAGCCATCAACAAGATTACTATAAGATATAGGTTCCCTATGCCAAGGATTGAGGACCTAATGGACTGTCTGGGAGGGGCTAGATACTTTCCTAAGATTGATCTTAAGAGTGGGTATCATCAAATTAGGATAAAGCAAGGGGATGAATGGAAGACAACATTCAAAACAAATGAGGGTCTTTATGAGTGGTTGGTGATGTCATTTGGTCTATCTAATGCCCCAAGTACTTTTATGTGTCTCATGAATGAAGTGTTGAAAGATTTCATTGGCAAATTTGTTGTAGTGTACCTTGATGACATTCTTGTTTTTAGTAGGACTAAGGAAGATCATTTGCGACATTTGGATTAGGTTTTGAAGAAGTTACATGATGAACAATTGATGATCAACATGGAAAAGAGTGTCTTCATGAAGGAAGAACTCACCTATCTTGGTTTTATCATCTCCCAAGGCAATTTGAAGATGGATCCAGCCAAGGTAGAGGCCATTTTGTCATGGCCAACTCCTAAAACTGCAGGTGATGTAAAAAGTTTTCATGGTTTGGCAACATTTTATAGGAAGTTCATAAGGGGTTTTAGCCATATTTGTGCACCTATTTTGGATACCATCAAAGGGGGGCAGAAATGTAAGTTTTCTTGGACAAAGGTAGCCAATGTTTCTTTTGAAATTCTAAAACAAAAAGTAGCACAACAGCCCATTCTTGTTTTGCCTGACTTTAACAAGTTGTTTGTGGTGGAATGTGATGCTAGTAACCTTGCTATAGGGGCTGTCTTAAGTCAAGAAGGCAGGCCAATTGCCTTCTTTAGTGAAAAATTGAATGATGCTAAGAGAAAGTATTCTACCTATGACTTGGAATTGTATGCAATGGTGCAAGCTTTAAAAAAATGGATGCACTATCTTTTGCCTAAAGAGTTTGTTGTTTATACTGACAACCATGCACTTAGTTTTCTAAATTCATAGGAGAAACTCAACCATAGGCATATGAAATGGGTTGAACAACTCCAAGCATATACTTTTTCAATCAAACACAAGAAGGGGTAGGCAAATAAACTGGTAGATGCATTGAGTAGAAGGGTGTGTATGGTTCAAGAAATTGAGTTGTAAAGTGTGGGATTGATGCTCTCAAATATATGTATTAGGACGATAAGGATTTCAAGGAGGTATATGAAGTTTGTTCACAGTTTTTAGACTCTTATCATTCTAATTTTTGTGAGTTTTTGTTGCAGTAGGGGTTGTTATTCAAAGGTAGCCGATTATGTGTTCCTAGGTGTTCCATGAGGGAAAACATCATAAAGGAAAAACATTGTGGTGGACTAGAAGGTCACTTTGGGCTGGATAAAACATTGGATCAGGTGAAGAGGTTTTATTTTTGGCCTAAAATGCAATCAGATATCTAAAAATTTGTTGAATGTTGTAGTATTTGTCAAAGGGCAAAGGGTACTTCATCTAATGTTGGTCTCTATCAGTCACTTCCTATTCCTAATATGCCATGGGAAAGTATTAGCATGGATTTTGTCTTGGGTCTTCCTAGGACTCAAAGAGGTTTTGATAGCATATTTGTTATGGTGGATAGATTCAGTAAGATGGCTCATTTCTTGCCATGTAAATGCACTAATGATGCTTCACACATTGCTGGTTTGTTCTTCAAAGAAATTGTTAGAATCCATGGTTTGCCTCTTAACATTGTGACTGACAGGGATCCAAAGTTTGTAGGCCACTTTTGGCGTACCTTGTGGAAGAAGTTGGGCACTCAGTTGTCATTCACTTCAGCCTATCACCCTCAGACTGATGGCCAAACTAAGGTAGTGAATAGGTCTTTGGGAAATCTCCTTAGATGTCTTACAAAGTAGCATGGAGAGGCATGGGATATGATCATCCCTCAAGCTAAATCTGCTTGCAATGACTCCACCAACAGAAGCACAGGAAGGAGTCCATTTGAGATTGTCTATGGTGTTCACCCAAGAGGTATTCTTGAATTAAGAGATCTCCATGAATTGGAGAGGATGAGTGCTCAAGGTGAAGACTTTGCATTGGCCATGAAGGACATCCATGATAATGTAAGAGAAACTCTTCAAATGAACAATGAGAAGTACAAGGAGAAAGCCAATGAGAGAAGGAGAGATGTGCAATATAAGGTTGGGGATTTGGTCATGGCACATTTGAAGAAGGAGAGACTTCCAAAGGGGCAGCCAACCAAACTCCTCATGAAGAAGATAGGTCCATTCTGGATTGTGCACAAGTTTGGGTCCAATGCCTATGAGATTGAGCTTCCTCAAGGGATGGCAATTTCTCCCATCTTCAATGTTGTTGACTTGTTTCCATATAGGGGTGATAATGTTGCAGGTCTTGATGCAGCCCAAGAAGATGAAGATTGGGTAAAAGATCTACCTCCCAGCCAACCATTGAAGTTGGAATGCATTCTTGATACCAAGGTCATCAAAAGGACTAGAAAGAAGACCTACAAATAGTTCTTTGTCAAATGAAGTGGCTTACCCATTGAAGATGCCACTCGGATGAGTGAAGAAGACATCTTGAAGCATGGTGTCATAGTTGCTGATCTAATTCCTCAAGAGACTTGATTTTTTTTCTTTCCACCCTAGGAGTTTGGTGCAGGAGTACCAAGGAGATCATATGATTCATGTCTTGTCTTCATGTTGTTCATGTTGTCTTGTTGATTCAATAAGGTCTTGGAAGACCATTCCCTTGTTTGTAATAAGGACTATGTCCAAACTTTATCATGTTACTGTCATAGTTGAGGTAGTCATAAAGATTCTTGGTTGTAAGCCTTCCTAAGGCATGTAGGCATGTGTCAAGGAGTGTAATACCTTGTCAAAGGCTCCTCTATCTTGTAAGGTTGTTTAGGAGGCTTATTTACCATCTAGGACTACAATACACATGACAACACTTTGTAATTAGTTGCAGAAGTTAACAAACAAGGGTAGTTCGGTGGTTGGGGATAGTTTACTAGTCCTCCCACCTATCTAAACTACCCTCCAACTACTCCAAAACCTCAAGGAAGACTTCCTAAAGCACTGCAGATGCCCATTGTGGAAGGAGACACATTTTTGGTGAAGGAATAAACAAGTAATAACAGTTTTCTACCTGTGTATCCTATTTTTTTTGTTGTTGCTGCATGTGCCCTACTTTTGTATAGACAAGTGGTGACTATTTGATGTGACTAGATGAAAGCACTATGAGTAACCTTTCAAAGGCATATAGATTGAGTTCTTGAAATGTCTTTAGAGCATATAAATTCACATTTTTCTAAAAATGGTCTGAAAAACCCTCATTTAGGGTTTCTGAAAGAAAACTATGGTGCCCTCGCCATTCCACTGACTCCAAATCTCTTTGATCAGTGGAATGGATTCATTAATGTTTGTTTTGATGTTTTCCAAAGGCATTTTGGGTAGGAGTCTATTTTTGATGGAGTTTTCTTGATGAGACTTAGCAAGATCATGTGCTAGGCAAATGTGACGAAGAACAATCCAAGTCAAATTTGCTACAGTTGGTGGTGGGCTCTCAAAACTTGAAAAAGTCTTGGTTTGGGTATGAGATTGAGATGTCCAAATGATTGGTTGAGTTCTGTGAGTCTCTGAAAGGGTGGTTGCTTCACGAAATAGACCTAATTGGGGCTCTAGGCCACTAGGAGGGGTTATAGGTGTTGCAAGTATGGGCCTAACCGGTGTTGTCATTGATGTCAACATACTCCTGTTGCATTGATGATAAGGATTGGATGAGCTGTGTGCTGAGGATATTGAGAAAATTAATCCTAATCAGGAACATAGAAGAGCAGTGAAGACAGTGAGGTAAAGATCCCAGTTAAGATGAAGATCAGAGGATACGCTTCAAAGGGTTTGTAGATATGTGTCTTAAGATGATCCAGTAAAGATTTCAGAGATCCACATGAAGATCTAAAGAAGCTATGGCCACTTAAGTAAAATCAGTTCTGGCAGGTGTTCAGAGGTGACAGACTGACACAGATAGGTCCGATGAGATCTGGAAATGCAATATATTGTTCTACGGATTTGGTGGAGTGTTTAGGAAGTCAATGTGAATTGACGACTCAATTGGTTCGTGGTTTGAAGGTCCGCAAGCATCTATTCCAATATGACAGTGATGACAGATTGTGTTCTTGAGGTTCCAGATGAAGGAGAGAATGATTTTAGTAAGCAGAAGTAGTGTGGATGTTCTTGATGATTTAGCAAGCTTGTGGAGGTCTTTGGATTGTGTCCAGTTCGTGTTGGTGGTCTACATTGAAGATTGAGCTTGTAATTGAATAATTACTTCCGGATGATGATGTTCTTCTTAAGTCTAGTCAATCAGATGAGTTACACCTCCTGCAGATGATCTTGAAGATGTTATATGAAGAATGACATGTTCCTAAAAGTAGATTGAAGTCTCAGATCTACGTGGCCGACAGTGTGTTGATTAGCGTGAAGTCTTTTTGTAATAAGTCATGTTGTATTTATGTATTTGCTCTGTAATGTATGCCGACTTGGATGATTATCCCTAAGTCGATGTCTTGTATAAATAAGAAGTTGTAAAGTCATTTCAATTGTATCTTGTGGGGATGGGAGTGTGGTAGAGAGGAGCAGAGTGAAGAGGTAGAGTAGAAGTATTGAGCTTAAATGGAACTGACTCAAGCATGGTGAAGATGCTATTCTTCAGTTCAAGTATGTAATACTTATTATTCTATAGACAATGTGTCTCCTGTAGGCAATGGGCCTCTTGTGAGTAGTGTGCTTGAGCAGTGAGCCCTAATTGGCATGTGCCATTTTGTTCTTTCTATTCTTATAACAGAGAATACAATCTTGGGTTAGTCACCCCGTGGTTTTCCACGTCAAAAATCTCTGTCTTATGTGTTAATGTGTTTCTACTCTTGAATTATTGTATTATGTTTCCATGATTGATTTATCATTATGTTATTGAATTAAGTAAAGGATTTAAGTGATTAATTGGAAGGAAGTTTTGGACAATTGATTCACCCCCCTTCTCAGTTGTCTGTCCTAAATCCAACAATTGGTATTAGAGCTAAGTTCCTCTAAAAGGAGCTTAACCGCTTGAGAAGATCCAGGATGTCGTCCTACAAGAAGGATAGTCCGAGGTTTGATGGGGAACCAATTTCACTCTTTGGAAAAGTCGCATGGAATGCCACTTGCAATGTATGGGAATGCAGTATTGGATTATGGCTTCAAAGAAATATGATCCTCCACAGAATGGTCTGCATACTGTAGATGAAATCAGAGATGTTGAAAACAATCTGTGGACTAAAGAAGCTCTTCTAAGTGCCTTATCTAGTTCAGAGCTAACAAATGTTATTGATCTAAAAACTGCATATGAGATTTGGCAAAAACTGGAACTTCTGCATGAAGGAGACAAGTATGTTAAATGTGCCAAGATACAGAGTCTGAAAGGAAAATTTGAAAACCTGAAGATGAGAGAAGATGAAAATATCACTTCATTTATGCCAAGAGTAAATGAGCTTGTTTGTGGCATTAGGTGTGCTGGTGGAATCTTTGACGAAGATGAGATTGTTGGCAAAGTTCTCAAATCTCTTCCTGATTCTTACAAATATAAGGTTTCTGCTATTGAAGAATTCAGATCCTTCTCAGGTATCACCAGAGATCAATTGGTTGGTAAATTGGTTGCATTTGAACTAACCGAGTTTGGAGATGCACCCCCTAAGACTCAATTAGAATTCAAAGCTGGTGCCTCTGTAAGAAGAAAACAAAAGTTTGATCCAGGAGAGAACTCTTCAAGGAAACTATCATGGTATGAAAAAGCAAGAAAAGACCTGGAAGAGGATGCAACAGAAGCTGCTAAACTTGAAGCCCTTATTGCAAAAAGATTGCTAAGAGGATCCAGTAAGTATGAGGGGAAATTGCCTTTTAAGTGTTTTAACTGCAATAATATTGGTTATTTTGCATCAATGTGTCCAGAAAGATTTTCAAGGCCAAATCCTAACAGATCAAGGTTCCAAAAGAATTGTTACTATGTTCATGAAGATGATGAAAATGAAGGAGTAACAGATGATGAATCAGAGACAGGAAATAAATCTGGAAGTGACTGGGTGTTTATTGCCATCAAGGAAGAAGATCCAATGCCCTTTGAATTTGTCAATCATAAAATTGTAGAAAGAGCTCTGGCTGCCCAAGTTGAAGAAAAGGATGATTGGGTCATTGATAGTGGATGCTGTCACCATATGATAGGTGACAAAAATAAGTTCATATATTTGGAAAGGTATGAAGGAGTGGTAAAGTTTGGTGATAACTCTAGTAGCAGAATCAAAGGTAGAGGAACCATTTCTTTTGATGGAAAGAACAAAACCAGTAATGTACCGTATGTTGAAGGTTTGAAGCACAATCTTCTCAGTGTTGGACAATTGGTGGACAAAGGTTATGATCTTTGATTCAAGAATGGAAAATCCAAGATCTTTGAAAGTTCTAGAACAGAGATTGCATTCGGTACTCAAACAAAAGGTAATATCTTCCACTTAGTTGGTACTAGTAAAAGCTGTCTCTTTGTTCAAATTGATCAGAGTTGGTTGTAGCATAGGAGAATGTGTCATGTAAATTTTGATAATATCATCAAGATAAGCAACACTCAGGTTGTAAGAGATCTTCCAAGATTGGTGAAACCTACGAATAGTTTGTGCAAATAATGTTAGTTGGGTAAACAAAGTAGAATCTCATTCAAAAGCAAGGAACAATCTTCTACCAGATTATTGGACTTAGTTCATATTGACCTATGTGGTCTGAAAAGAATCAAAAGTGTGCAAGGTGATAGATACTTCATGTTATTGATTGATGACCATTCCCAGATGATGTGGGTAAATTTTTTGAAGAGAAATCAGAAGCTCTTGAGAAATTCAAAATATTCAAGGCTATGGTAGAGAATGAAACTGGATTAAAATTAAAATGTCTGAGGTTTGATAGAGGTGGAGAATTCAAATCCAGTGAGTTCATAGAATTCCGTGAGAAACATGGAATAAAAAGACAGTTGTCTACTCCTAGGACTCCACAATAGAATGGAGTAGTGGAGAGAAAGAACCGGACCATCTAGGAAGCATCTAGAACCATGATGATGGAAGCAAATATTCCTCAGATCTATTGGAGAGAAGCTGTAAGCACTGCAGTCTATACTCTCAATCGAGTTCAAATCAGAAGCAATACCGGTAAGACTCCTTATGAACTATGGTTTGGCATCACTCCCACTGTGAGGTATTTCATAATCTTTGGTAGCAAATGTTACATTAAAAGAGATGAAGATCGAGGAAAATTTGATGCTAGAAGTGATGAAGGAATATTCTTGGGTTATTCTACTCAAAGAAAAGCATACCGGTGTTATAACAAGAGATTAAGGAAGATTGTAGAAAGTACAAATGTAAAGGTTGATGAAGCTATTGAAAAACCCTCAAAGTTTTATGAATATGATGAAGATGATCAAAATGATGTTTTTGTTCAAGAAGTCCAAGCTCCCTCTAAAATTTAGATTCAGACTGATCTGGTAAATCAGGAAGAAGAGATAAGTTTGAATGAACCTGTTCAAGAATCAGAAGTGCAAGGAACTCCTAGAGTTCCCAGGTATGTAAGACTGAATCAATATGAAGATCAGATCATAGGTGATAAAAGCAAAGGTGTACAAACAAGAAGGATTGCTCAAGATTCAGAAGAGTATTGTCCGATTTCAAAGATTGAACCTAAGACAGTGAATGAAGCTTGCAATGATGAAAACTGGACTAAAGCAATGGAGGAAGAGTTGATGCAAATTGAGAAAAATTACACTTGGGATCTTGTTCCCAGACCTAAAAATAAGAATGTGATTGGAACCAAATGGATCTTCTGGAATAAACTAAATGAAGATGGTGAAGTAGTTAGAAACAAAGCCAGATTGGTCTGCAAGGGTTACTCCCAAGTAGAAGGAGTTGATTTTGAAGAAACTTTTGCTTCGGTGGCAAGAATTGAAGTAGTCAGACTATTTCTTGCTTTTGCTGCCTTCAAGGATTTCAAAGTATATCAGATGGATGTCAAGTCTGCCTTCCTGAATGGTGACTTGGAAGAAGAAATTTACATTGAGCAACCGGATGGATTTCAATTGTCTAATCATGGTGATATGGTCTGCAAGTTGAAGAAAGCATTGTATGGACTCAAGCAAGCCCCAAGAGCTTGGTATGAAAGATTGGATAAGCATCTTTTAAAGATTGGTTTCAACAAAGGTACTGCTGATAGTAATTTGTATTTCAAATGATCATGAAAATATCTTGATTGTTGAAGTGTTTGTTGATGATATTATTTTTGGAGGAAGAGATAGTATGTGCAAAACCTTTGCAAATCAAATGAAAAGTGAATTTGAGATGTCCATGTTTGGTGAAATAAATTTCTTCTTGGGTCTACAAATCACTCAAACAAAGAAATGAATCTTCATTTCTCAAACCAAATATGTGAAAGAATTGTTGAAGAAATTTGGGATGGAAGACTCAAAACCAATGAATACTCCCATGGCAACCAGATGTAAATTGAGCAAAGATGATGACTCTCCTAAGGCTGATTAGAAAAAGTACAGGTCAATGATTGGAGAACTATTGTATCTCAATCAAACTAGACCTGACATTATGAATGTTGTTGGTCTTGTTGCTAGATTCCAAGCTGATCCTAGAGAATCTCATGTCATGGCAATCAAGAGGATTTTTAGATATCTAAAAGGGATAGTTGAGTATGGATTGTGGTATCCCAGAGATCATGATTTTTCTCTTCATGCATATATAGATGCCGATTGGGCAGGAGATGTGGATGACCGGAAGAGTACCAGTGGTGGAGCATTCTTTTTATTGAAGAGATTGGTTTCTTGGCTGAGCAAGAAATAAGAGGCAATATCTCTATCCACTGTAGAAGTAGAATATATTGCAGCAACAGGTAGTTGCACTCAAGTATTGTGGATGAAGCAAATGCTAAGAGATATCAGAGTGGAGTACGAAGAACCTATCACAATCTTTTGTGATAATTCAAGTGCAATTAACATATCAAAAAATCTAGTGTTGCACTAAAAGACTAAACATATATCCATCAAGTTTCACTTTTTGAGAGAACAAGTGAACAAGAATGAAGTCAGATTGGAAGTTGTGCCTTCCAAGGATCAGATTGTAGATATTTTTACTAAACCTCTACCTAAGGACTCTTTTGAGTATCTCAGGGAGAAGTTAGGGGTTATTACCCCTCCAGTTCTGAATTAAGGTGCACTGATGTGCATCAGTTCAATGGATATCATAGTCATATCTTGTGGTCTGGATTGATGTTTGGGAAGCTGTTACTCAGGGGGAGCAACTGGTATGATTCTAAATTGATGCAAGTATGTGCCCTTTGCCATTGATGTCAAAGGGGGAGAGAAGACATGTGAAAAACAAGTAATTGCTGATCAAAGGGGGAGTAGGAAAGGAAGAGAAGACATGTGAATGGTTGTTGTTGATAGGGGGAGTTGTGACAGTGTGGAGAAGTTCTTGTCTTGATGGTTAAAATAGTTTTTCACATCATATGTTGCCATCAATGACAAAGGGGAGATTGTTGCAAGTATGGGCCTAACCGGTGTTTTCATTGATGTCAACATACTCCTGTTACATTGATGATAAGGATTGGATGAGCTGTTTGCTGAGGATATCGAGAAAATTAGTCATAATCAAGAATAGAGAAGAGCAATGAAGACAGTGAGGTAAAGATCCCAGATAAGATGAAGATCAGAGGATGCACTTCAAAGGGTTTGTAGATATGTGTCTTAAGATGATCCAGTAAAGCTTTTAGAGATCCGTATGAAGATCTGAAGAAGCTATGTCCACTTAAGTAAAACTAGTTTTGGCAGGTGTTTAGAGGTGACAGAGTGACACAGATAGGTCTGGTGAGATCTGGAAATGCAATATATTGTTCTGCGGATTTGGTGAAGTGTTTAGGAAGTCAATGTGAATTGACAACTCAATTGGTTCATGGTCTAAAGGTCCACAAGCATCTATTCCAATATGACAGTGATGACAGACTGTGTTCTTAAGGTTCTGGATGAAGGAGAGAATGATTTTAGTAAGCAGAAGTAGTGTGGATGTTCTTGATGATTCAGGAAAGCTTGTGGAGGTCTTTGGATTGTGTCTAGTTTGTGTTGGTGGTCCGCATTGAAGATTGAGCTCGTAATTGAAGAATTACTTCTAGATGATGATGTTCTTCCTAAGTCTGGCCGACCATATGAGTTACACCTCTTGCGGATAATCTTGAAGATGTTATATGAAGAATGGCATGTTCCTAAAAGTAGATTGAAGTCTCAGATCTTCATGGCCAATAGTGTGTTGATCCACATGAAGTCTTTTTGTAATAAGTCATGTTGTATTTATGTATTTTCTCTGTAATGTATGTTGACTTAGATGATTATCCCTAAGTTGATGTCTTGTATAAATAAGGAGTTGTAAAGTCATTTTAATTGTATTTTGTGCAGATGAGTGTGTGGTAGAGAGGAGCAGAGCGAAGAGGTAGAGCAGAAGTATTGAGCTTAAATGGAACTGACTCAAGCATGGTGAAGATGATATTCTTCAGTTCAAGTATGTAATACTTATTATTCTATAGACAGTGTGTCTCCTATAGGTAGTGGGCCTCTTGTGAGCAGTGTGCTCGGGCAATGAGCCCTAATTGGCATGTGCCATTTTATTTTTTCTATTCTTCTAACAAAGAATACAATCTTGGGTTAGTCACCCCGTGGTTTTTCCCTTAACCAAGTTTTTTACATCAAAAATCTTTGTGTCTTATGTGTTAATGTGTTTCTGCTCCTGAATTATTGTATTATGTTTCCATGATTGATTTATCATTATGCTGCTGAATTAAGTAAAGGATTTAAGTGATTAATTGGAATAAAGTTTTGGACAACTAATTCACCCCCCTCCTCTCAATTGTTTGTCCTAAATCCAACAATAGGTTGGACCATATTGTCCAAAACAACCCATACCCAATTTGGGATATGTTGTGGGAGTCCAAATGGGTATCTTAGGATTATCTAAGATCTGAGTTTGCAGGTATGTATCCAAAGTTATTGCTGATGGTTCCTGTTTCAAGGGCTACAAAGAGTTTAGTGGCCTAAAGAAGGAAGTACCAAACCAAGTTTGTTTATCCTTTGCCAATTTTCTGGATGGCTCCCATGGCATGTCAAACCAACCTTTCCATGATGGTTTCAAAGATGTTAATTGTTGTTTCCACTTTTGCAAATTGATCCTTGAATTTGGTTTTAGAGTGTGAAGAAAACCTTGTCAATTTGTGGAATCCTCTATCTATCCTAGTGCCTCTACATTAGTTGTGGTCCTTACCCAAAATGATACAAGAAGAATGAGAATTCAATTGCATTTAGTTCAAGGACTTTAAAGGAGTACAAGGTCAACTACAACTTTGTGGAGAAATAAACCTATACATTGGTCTAAGGGCTTAAAAATTTTAGGCACTTGATATTAGGCAATAGGTTAATGAAATTTTTTATCCAATTAAACATCTAAGAGTATAGCCTAGAAGGGGAAATAAGTGAGAAATTAGAGAAGATTAGACTACCAAGATCATTGCATATGATGTGGATATCAAACCACCAACTTGGTTAAAGGGAGGGCACTGTGCTAGCATATTGTTGAAGATACAAAGGTCCTAAATAGCCTAGATGTTGATGTGGAAATTAACTTGGTAAATATGGAAGGAGAACCAAGGTCATGAGTTGATGAAGGAGTTCAATTCAAGGACACAAGGTAGTACCCAAGCAATCTATCTTCTTTAAGAAGGGCCTATTGGCTACAAGGAATACACCATTCCTTAGTTAGTATGATCATTTTTAGAAGAAAATTTGATGGGATCCCACCCAAGTGTGTTTTAGAAGATCAAATTAAGAATATATTACAATAATTTCACCAAGGAATGTTCTAAGGATATTTGTTAGCCCACACAATGCTTGTGAAAATAGTTTAGACAATATATTACTATCTCACAATGTTTTTTTATTGTTACAAGTGGGTGAGGAAGTGCCATAAATGCTATTTCTATCTTAGGAAAAAGGAAAATTCCACACTCCATCTTTTCTCTATATTTGTGAACAATCCCTTGTTAGTGTAGGTTTTTAATTTTCCTTATGTTGGGGGATTTTTATTTTTCCTACACATATTATTAAGATTTCTTAAGTTATATAAGATATGGTTCATATGAGGACACGTGACATAATCCATTAATCACACGTGTCACTTTCACCCACCTTTGGGTAGTTGAGCTTCACACCCTCTTTTGGATTTATTTGCCACCACTCATAACCATTTGTTTCTCTTATCTAGGCAGGTACAACCATGTAATCTAGCAGTTACCAAATGGGTATAACTCCCACCTATTTTGGGCAATTGGGAGTTATTACTCCTCTTGGATTTATTTGCCCTTATTTTGCTATATAAACATCACTCACCTCTCCCTTTTTCTATTGAAGAAGCTCAATGCAAGGGAGCACTAATTTCATTCATCTCTAGGTTTCTTTCTTGCTTTCCTTCAGCCATTTTGATCTTTGGTGGCTTCACGGCCAAATCCAACATGGTATCAAAGTTGTTTCTGAGTTGTGGGTCAACAGTACTTTAGGAAAGCTAGGTCCTATTCTTTCTTGAAAGAAAAGTATGCTCTTCTCTTGCATCTAATGATGACCTCAAGAATTAGAAATGCTTAAGAGAAATTTTAATTTCTACGGTGTTTTTTGTTTAAGGTTGTCATTTGCAGGTATATAAAGTATCTTGGAGACATTCTGAGCTCACCATTGAGTTTAGAGCAGCTGGAAAAGTTAGATCAGACTTTCATTTCATCCAAATCAAACACTAGAGGTGAGATCTGTGAAGGGTTGAAGATATTTTTCTGTGAAGCTCCTATGGGTAGATGTTATTTCAGCACATTTTGAGGCTAAACAGACCCTGTCATCATGTCCAAAAGGCCCAAAAACCCTCAAATTGACTATCAAATAATCAATTTTGGAAAAGTTGATTTTGGGGCAAAATTTTTTTAGCAGGCATATAACCCCACCTATGCATGGTATGACACATTTTTTGAGAAAAAAAATAATTTTTTCCCGTGTTTGAAAAAATAAAAAATTATATAATATTGTTTAAAAATAATCGCATGTTTTTTAAACAAAAATTGTTTTTTTTAAATCAAAGAAAAAAAAATTGGTACAAGGGTACCAATAGGGTACCCTGTGCAAGACCCTATCAGCTCCATACCCACTAGGCATACCACCCATGTGGGAGCCCAAAGGGCTTGGGTCTTGCTCCCTCTAAGATGTCGGCCCTTAGCAAGGTTCATAGACCCATTTTGGGGTGGGGTGGGGCCTACATGGCCCCTTCACATTCAATTTTTTAAAAATAGTTTTTTTAAATTAAAAAAGTCATCAATAAAACCCTGTGCATGTACTATCTTATGTGCCCTCCTTGGCCTTTGTGCTAGGAACTTGGCAAATTTACTAGATTTAGCAGTTATTCTGGCGGTTCCACCAACTTTGGTGAAGTACTAAATTAAGCTTGCAGTTTGCTATTTTAGTAGTAGTTTTAATGACTAGTAAATAGCTATCCTTGGCGGACCCTAAACTTGGTGGTACTTCCACCAAACTTGGCGATAATTGACTTTTTGAAAACATGGTCAAAATCCACACTAGCATGATAAAAATGTTCATCAAGATGTAATAGATTGATATGCAAATTAAATTCATCAATAAAATCTAGTTTGCACCTTTGAAAAATGAGTTTTCCAAGCCAAATTAGCAAAAAGTGGGGATTTCAGGGTCAATAGGATATATCCTATGGAGGTTGATTTTAGCGCTAACCTCTAAGAGGTTTGGCGGGGATTTGTGAAGCAATAGGATCGGCATGATTTTTTACGTCAACAGGATATATCCTATTGCATCTTGTTTTAGTACAAACCTCCTTTTCAATGCCTTTAGTGGAGTTTTGGGTTTCCACTGGATAGCATGGATTTGAGGTGCTACCAGATATGTGCAGTGGAGGCCTCTTTTAGCACAGATCTTGTGGATGATGATTTTAGTGCAAAGTGTTAAAGGGGTCGACGAGGACACATTGATACACCAGATATATCTAGTTGGACTCATTTTCAACGCAATATCCTGTCAAGCTATTTTTTTAGCATTGAAGTGTGTGAGAAGGTTTTAGTGCTGATATCCAGTGACAGGATTTTAGCACAAACTGCATTAAGGGGCATTTTTAGCACCAGATTTTGAAGGTCCCTGGATGATAGTATATTTAAAAATATATTTAAGTACTATACTTTAAATATTTTGAAATATATTTTTAGGATGCTTGAGATAGGTCCCGGATTCATGGGATTTGACATGCAAATTGTAGATTTTGGAGGATCCACCAAATTTCAGACTTAGCCAAATTTTCAGTGCTTCAAGACTTCAGACTTAGGCAATTTTAGGGCTTCAGGGATATGTGTTAGGATGAAAGAACAAGGACCCCTTAATGAAATGTTGTGAAATTTGACATGATTTTGCAACCTTAAGGCATGGAAAATAGGAATTTTGACATGACACATCCCGTGGTAGCAATTTTAAGGACTATATCCAATGACATAGGATTTTAATGCAAACTGCAATAACACCCACTTTCAGCACAAAAGGCAACAAATTTTTATTTCTTAAGGAAAAAACCTAATCAAGACTCCTCCAAATCAATCATGAAAGGAATCAAACAACTCTAACATGCCAAATACCCAAATTTGAAACAAATCCTGCATTCTAAGTACGATTTCACTTTCTCATCATCATAAAGAGGAAAGGTTGAAACTCCAAGACAAAGCAAAAAGGGGGTCTCCATTTGGAAAAATGGGGCATGTGTGCAAGGCACAACACTATGAAGCTACATGTAAAGTTTGAATATTTCAGACATTAGGTTTCCATGGGATTTCAAAGATGATTCAAAGTTTTACAAGAGTATAGGGATGAAGAAAATTTCCATGAACCTAAATAATAGTGGAGTTCTAGAGTAGTTATATAGCTTTGTAGAACTACAAGTTTGAGGGAAAATTCTACCAACAAAGAATATGCATGGTTTCAAGAGAGATTTTTAGTCAACTAGGACTATGTGGAAATAGAAAAATCCCACAACTTTACCCATAAGTGAGATTTTGAAGCACATGAGTAATTTTGTGGAACTATAAGATTGTACGGTAAGTTCAAAGTAGTGTTCTTTAACATTTGCACTTCTAACAAAGTCTAACACATGAAGACAAATCCCTAATGATTAATGCAATCTAAAGTTCAAATTGAGTTTTGAAAAGTTTACATAGTATAACTAAGGTTTAGAAAAGGAACTAGGGAATGACAACTTGCAAGTGATTTCAAAGGAACACTAAGAATTGAATGCATTTGAATAGCACCTAAGAAGTAGCCTTGCATGAAAATAACTTTATAGTTTGATTCACTTCTAAAAGTCTATCCTATAGGCAAGCTTGTTGTGATCCAAGAATGCTAATAATCCATTGATGAGGATGTTGAGTCAATTTCCACTTGATGAAGACACATGGAGAATGCAAGAGGAAAATAAAACACTTCAAATGACAAGAGAAGAAAAGTGGGCTTGGGGTTTTAAAGGGGAATTGCACATGTATGAACCATAAATGCCCACTCTTAGTTTTTAGAGTTTATAAGTAGTTTGGTAGATCTACAAAAGAAAAGAAATGTTTGAATACAAGGACCACTAAAGGTTTCAAATAAAATAGATATATTGGAAGTGGACTACAAGGAATATGAAAACCTCTACATAAGTTAAGATGGTTGGAATTTCAAAGAAAGTTGGAACTCATGCAAGCTCTACATGGTATGGGAAAATTTTTGTGGGTTTATAGAGGTAAGATTTTGGAGAAAATAGGTAGTTTCATAGTAGGCTACTAGACTACTTAAAAACTCCACCTTTTTACTAATACTACACTATCAAACTTTTGAAGAGATATTTCATGGTAGCCAAAGACTACAAGGACAATGACAAAGTCTCCCTAATTATACAAAAGTAGGGTTCTGTTAGCACTCATTTTGACCTGGAGGTTGATTTTTCATGTTTAGGGGGTTTCTTCATTTGAACCCTATATCTTCTTGCCCATTTTCCTAAGTGTTGGACCTCCTCAGCATTTTTCAGCTGCATCATCATATTTTCTTTGAGGAGGAGGTCATCATCATCATGTTCTCTGTCGACCGGTTTCTCATCAGGATCATCATGTTTCAATATCAGGTGATGTTTGGATATCATCTCGATCCTGCTGATGAGCTACAGTGTACCCTGATTTGCTTGCGGGGGTGATTTTTCAAGTATCTGGTGATTTTCCAAATATCACCTTGCCCTTTTATGATGATGATGTCACCCCGATCTTCTGAAGGGGTTATTTTCTGAGTTGTTCGACCCGACTTGTTTTTTCTTAAGGGTCGTCATCATCATGATCATATTTCCAGTTATCGCCGTGTTGCTTGCGAGGGTCATCATATTTTCTGCCTGCATGATCTTTCGCGGGGTGATATTTTAACATCGGGTGATCTTTGTTAAGATCATCCTGATGATGTTGCTGTAAAGTTCTAAGTGTGACCCGATATTCATCATGGTCATCATATTTTGAATGTCAGGATGATCTTAGTTAATATCATCCTGATGTTGTTGTATCACTTCATGTTCGTTGTTTTATCACCCTGATGATGCTGACGTCATTCTTACGTCAGGGTGATATCCGCTTTTCTGCCTGTCTGCATCATGATATTTTCGAAGGGAGATATCCGCCTGTCGGCTTCGTGCATTATCTAGTGGGGGGTGATCTTTTCAAATATCTGGCATATTCATCTATCACCCCGATCTTATAGTGGAGCTACAGTGTAGCATGATATTTGTGCATCAGGATGATATTTCCAAATATCTGGTTATCTTCCGAATATCATCCTGATGTCGATATGACGATGACGTCATCCGGATATGAGGAGGTGCGCAGTAGGCAGATATGCTGATGACGTCAGCAGGATATGACGGTGACATCATCAGGATGTTCATCGGCCAGACATTTGGTATCGGCTAAGCAGGAGGATCTTCCTCCGATGGATCAGGTTGTGCCGATGAAGGCGATTATCATGCAGGTTATATTGCGATATGATGCTGACGTCAGGGTGATATTTCAAGCAACAGGATATCATGCTGCTAGATAATGATGATGAAGTCTTATACTAGTGTCGTCGGGAGCAAAAGCACCGACATCATATATGCTCGCGACCTAGTATATAAGGTGATGAGGAGGTTGCTGCGGGGTGCATGTGGGATAATTCGACCCTACATATTTTCAAATATCATGACGATGTATCTTGGCGGGAAACGGTTGCGACGCACAGTATTCTGCATTTCCCAAGGCCGCGGGTTGGTGCGCCATTAATGGCGAAGGTTGCAGAGGTATGGACGGATCTGGTACCCGATTGAAGGTGTACATCAATGGACAGTGGCGCAGGGCTCGAGGTTTCATCCTGTCTCCTCCCCTACCTACTGCATTCATGTTTGGGTGCCAATCTAGTAATGCGTTGAGTGCCATTTTTCTGATACTGTGTATCTGGCGAGATTTTTGGTCAACCATGTAATTAATTGCTGTGGTACACTACCTGGCTGTTATAAGCAGGAAGTGTTACTCATTTTTGTTTGTTGAAAGTTGAAGATTTTTGGCTCTGTAATTCAAAACAAGCTGATCTAGTTGCTCTGTACAGCTTAACCTGTGAGTTTATGTATCTCTTGTTGTATGTTTTAGGCATGAACCCACTGATTTCATGATTAATCTTATATGAGAAATGCTATCTTAGCATGTGTTTTGTTAATTCTGTCTCCAGTATTGCATGTATTCTTCTTTTGAGTCTGGATATTTAAGCAATATTTGAGACTCTAGAACATAGAATTCCTATGTTGAATGTCTGATCTTTTAACTTCTGCTCAAGGGGTAGATTAAACTGTTTTCAGGTTAAACATTGGGAAGGGTATACTGCAGTAGGGATGCCATAAGTAGAGATAACTTAACACTCTGTATTGGGAGATATCTGTAAGGTAGGTATCACATATATCCCCGTGAAATTTAGTTTTCGCTGTTCATGCTGATCATTCACAGGTGTATGTCTACTGACTCCAGGCCCTGGATAGGCACCAATCTTGCTTTGTGTTTGTGTTACAACCATGTCCAGCTTTGCATCCAAACTTAAAATCAAAATCTAAATCTAAAACAATCTTTAGGACATTAGAATTAGTTTTAGGATCCTCAGTCCTCTGTCTACAATTGCAAATAGGCCCAAAGCTAGCCCCTTTGCTCTTATCTTTCAGTTTTGGTCTACTTACAGGAGGACTTGTCTACTTTCTGTCAGCATCCCAGCCTTGTATGCATATTCTCATGGATGTTGAGTAGGGAATACCCCCTAGGTCTTGCAGAACCTGAAGAAGAAGAGATAAAATACAGAGTCTATCTCCTACACTGTCGGCCCCTGGCCCAGAGATCCTGTTGATCACTAATGGCTACCTTGTAGGGAAATATGGGAATAAGCATCCAGTCTGGGAAAAAGTCAACAGAAATTGGCGACTCCGCCGGGGACGGTGATTTGAAAATTGTTATTTGTGAAAGAACCCTGGTTTTCAAAAGAAAACAGTTCCTAGTAATAGGTGGCGACTCCGAAGTAATCTCCCAACCGGTCAAAGTAAAATTTATATGCAGGGGAGAAGATCCCAACAAAATCCTTTATTTAAAGAGTTACCAGTAACAAGAAGAATGATGTACAGAAGAAAGGGAGCTGTCTCAGTTAGTCATGAGGGTTCCCCCAGAAAAGGTGATGATATGCAAGATAACCCTAGGCCATCAGGACAGCATGTGCCTTACTTTTCAAATGCAGAGGCTGATATTCAAGGTGCATATGAGAGGCAACATGGTGGTAACATGAGAATGAGGTCAAAGGTGTTCCAAGAACGCCCATTTCTAGACCCTAGTGAAAGGTTTGAAGAGGTAGAGTCTCTGAGGGATGATGAAGATGACGACCAGAATGATATGAGACCATCTACCTCCATGCCTAAGGATGAACAATTAGCTGAAGAAATCAGAAATCTAAGAGCAGAACTAGAATATCTACAAGCCATGAAAATCTGAGATGATATGAAGCAGAAAGTGCAAGCTTTAAGAACTGCCCAAAATAATTCAATTCCTACCCTTGAGAATGCAAATGTGCAGAGACATCAGCAAAGAAATCAAGTGCAACATCAGCATAATGATGAGAGACAAAATGTGAATGATGCTAGGATACCATTGAACAATGTAAGGAACCAGAATGTAAACAGAAATATTAATGTTAATCAGTTAAACAGACAGCCCATGCAGTTAGATAGATTCAGGCAGTTGGTATTTGATGGTATTCCTGGGTATCCTAACCCCATTGACAAGCATCTGAGGCTGCAAGTGCCTAAATTTTCAGGAAACAACACAGTGTCAGGAGAAGATCATCTAAAAGCCTTTCAAAATGTCATGGATAACTTTGAGGTTGAACATGAGGATGTTTTCATGAAGTCATTCATGCAATCCTTAATAGATGAGGCAAGAGAATGGTACAAGAATCTGCCTGACCGGAGTATTTCATCATGGGATGATTTTAAAAGGATGTTCAAGGAGCAATATGGTGACAAAACTGACCCTAGCTTTTTTGTAAATGAGTTCACCAATATCACTAAAAGGTGAAATGAGCAGGTTGCAGATTTTAATGCAAGATTTACTAAAGTGTTAAACAAATTGCCACATCACATGAGGCCAAATGAACCAATGTGCATAATATTGTATATCAATGCCTTTGATGCAAAAACTGCATATGGATTAAGAGATAAAGGTCCTGCTACTCTCAAGGATGCTTTCAGAATTGCAGTGAATATTGAAAACAATAGGAAAGCATCGGGCAAGACAAATAGAAGGGATGATATAAAAATTCTGCAGAATCCAAACAAGCCTCAGAACACTCAAGGTAATACATCTGCCCCTGAAGATAAGATAGACAAATTGGCAAATATTGTTAAGGACCTAAGCTATAGATTAGCTAGAAGTGAAAAAGGGATAGGTCCTGATAGGCAAGTCTATCAAAGGCAGGAAAAGAGGCCATCATTGCATGATATGCCTTATAATACCAATTGGCATGATGGTAAACCTATATTCCCATGCAACAACACAAATCAGAGGGCTCAACATGTCAAAGAAACTCCTGATCCTCTAAAGAAAGCTATAAATATTGTTGATGATGCTCCATGGTGTATAATTTGCCAGATGCCACATTCACAGTCACAGTGTATGATTGCTCAATCCTTGTGTGATAATATTACATCTTGTAATGAATGCAATGAGCCACATTATGTGCAAGATGATGATGTTAATATGATGTCCATAGGCAATGGATACACTCTTTATGATGCTGATGAGAAAACATATCATCAAATTTAGGCCTGCCAACATTTCCCATATGATGAAGATAATGAAGATAACTATGTGTATGCTCAGAGCTCACACAATTTTCTGAATAACTTACAACGACCTTCTGATGAGGAAATTAGAGCCTTCACAGCTGCAGCAGTTGCTCAAGTCAAGAGCAACTACAATCTCAGAGGTAAAAATCAAGTAAGCAGCCCACATCAGCCAGAAGGTATTTCTGCAGGACAGCCAGTGCATGGTAATAAGGGGATGGAATTACAAAAAAGGCAGTGGGGTAATAATAAACAGAATTTTAGACATAGAACGGGTCATGAATCCCAAGGACCAGAAAATAGAATCCCTCAGGCTGAAGATCAAAGTAAAGGTTCCCAAGACAAGAATGATGATCAGGGAACTATGAAAGTAAGAGCTAAATCAGTTCAGGATAAAAACAAGATTGTGGAGCAAGCTACAGCTGTTACACAAAATTATGCTCCATTTGATATAGGTCAAGTCCTCTCCCAGGTAAAAGTCTCTGTTCCACTTATGGAACTCATGAAAGTGGAAGAAATCAAGAATAGGATAGTATCCCTAATTTCAGGGGTGCCCTTTCAAGCTAAACAAAATGTTCAGATCCAGGGTGAAAAACATGTCATGTGTAATGAAGAAGATGAGGCTCCTGAAGTCTATTTAGGAGTGACTATGACAAAGTGTCCTTCACAAGTGGAACCATTTTATGTTTCCCTAGTTATAAATGGAAAAATAATCAGAAATTGTATGCTTGACTCTGGAGCATCTACAAATGTCATGCCTTTGGCCATCATGCAACAAGCTGGATTGAAAATTGACAAGGCATGTGGAAAATGTTATGCTATGGATGCCAGAGAGGTACCGGTTATTGGAATCATGAAGGATGTAGATTTCAAACTGGCATCATTTCCTGAAAAGAGATATAAAATGAATATAACAGTGGTTGACATCAAGCCACAGTATGGTATGTTGTTGTCAAGAAGATGGGCAGCACTAATTGGTGGAAGTATGCAACTGGACCTGTCATATGCCATGATTCCAATGAATGGCAGGGATGTTAAGCTAATCAGAGAACAAAGGTCATCAGAGACAGTAGAAGACCAAGAAGCAGAGGAACAGGTATGCTTTGTAGACACTGACTCTGATAACTTCAAGGTTGTCTCAGATGATACAAAAGATAAAAAGAAAAATGCCTGCATTGAAGAATTGGATCAGCGAGGTTTGTGGACCATGTTTTTTGATGGAGCTTGTGCAAAAGAAGGCTCTGGAGCTGGAGTTGTTTTCCTGTCTCCAACTGGTAAGCTCCTCAAATTCTCTTTCTTGCTGAGGTTCGATTGCACAAACAACATTGCAGAATATGAGGCTTTACTCTTAGGCCTAAATATTGCTCTCAAACATGGAATTAAAATGTTAAGAGTATTTGGCGATTCTGAGCTGATTGTATCCCAAATTAGAGATAAGTATGCTTCAAAAAACAAAAGATTGAAACAATACAAGCATGCTGTTTGGGATACCATTGAACTATTTGATGCATTTTCAATAGGCTGGGTAGAAAGGTCAAAGAATGTTATGGCTGATTTCTTAGCCAATGTTGCAATAAGGCCAGATGACATCACTCTGTCAGATGTTACAAATGTAGAAGTTAAAATTAGGGATGCAGTACCAGAAAATATATGCAGTTGGCAAGAGTTTAATGATGATAGGGATTTGTTAAAATTTTTGCACTGCATAGATGAATATGAGAATCAAGAAATTGATTTCCAAGCTTTTGTAGAGACTATAGATGGAAAAGAAACTCTTGTGGGAAAAGAGATAATTCAATTGAGGACTAATAAAATCCCTAGAGGGTCAGTAGCTTTGGAAAGAGCTTTTGACAGTAAAGATAAATTGGTCACAAGGACATCTCCCACAAATAAGGAAGATTTAGAAGAGATAAATTTGGGGACATCTCAGGCCCCTCAGAAGGTATACATTGGTAAACAGCTCAAACCACACATTAGGAGTATGCTGATTGCATTACTGAAAAAGTATAAACATGTTTTTGCTTGGTCATATGAGGACCTAAAAGCCTATAGGGAAGATTTATTCCAGCATGAGATCCCATTGAAGCCTGGAGCTAAGCCATTTAGACAAAAGCAAAGACCTATTAATCCTACCTTAGCTCCCAAGATGCAAGAAGAACTCAAAAGGCTCAGGGAAGCTGGAATAATTGTGCCAATCAGGCATTCAACTTGGGTGTCTAACCTTGTCCCAGTCAGAAAAAAGAATGGTGATATTAGGCTTTGTGTTGACTTCAGGAACTTGAATGTATCCTCTTTAAAGGATAACTATCCACTGCCTAATATGGAAGCTATGTTGCAGAGAGTGACTGGTTGTGAACTCTTATCCATGATGGATGGATTTTCAGGTTATAATCAGGTGAAGGTAAAGGAATCAGAACAGTATAAGACCGCCTTCACCACTCCATGGGGAACTTATGTATATGTTAGAATGCCATTTGGACAAACAAATGCAGGTGCTACATTTCAAAGAGCAATGGATGTTGCTTTTGCAGGGTTGATTGATTCAATCCTGGCTGTATATCAGGATGACTTGACTGCTTACTCAAAGAAAGAAGAGCAGCATTGTTTGCATCTGGAGTAGATTTTCATAAGAGCACTAGAGTATGGTATTTCTTTAAATCCAAAGAAGTGTGCCTTTGGGGTAGTTGAAGGAAAGCTTCTGGGACATATTGTTTCCAAGGATGGAGTCAGGATAGATCCAGAGAGAGTGGCTACTATTGATAGAATTCAAATGCCAAAAACTGTAAGAGGAGTTCAGTCCTTCTTTGGACAGATAAATTTTGTTAGGAGATTTGTTCCCAACTTTGCAGAAACCACAAGGAACATTTCCAAGATGATGAAGAAGGATGCAACTGTCCACTGGGAAAGGGAAGCAATAGAATCATTTCAGAGTATCAAAGAGGCAATCAAGATGGCCCCTGTTCTTAAATCTCCTGATTTTTCTAGGCCATTCCAAGTATTTTCATTTGCTTCCTTTCATACTGTTGCTGCATGTTTACTACAGAAAAACGAAGATGGTTTTGAACAGCCCATCGCTTTCTTCAGTATGTCCTTGCAGGCCTCTAAGTTGAAGTATGATGTTATGGAAAAATAGGCATATGCACTAGTCAGAGCCATCAAAAGTTTCAGACCATACTTGGTAGGATCATATATAATTGCATATGTACCCCATACAGCAGTCAAAGACATATTCACTCAGCAGGAGGTGATTGGAAGAAGGTGCAGATGGATAAACAAACTGCAAGAGTTTAACATAGACATACAAGTTACCAAGTTGATAAGAGGACAAGGATTAGCCAAGATGATGGCACAGTCAAACTTGGAAGCATGCCAAGTTAATGCAGTCCAAAATGAGAGTGTAAATGTATCAGGATCTGAATGGTACAAGGATATTATCTACTACTTGCAAAATTTGAATTGTCCTTCCCATTTCAGTGATAGTCAAAAGAGGACTTTTAAGTTACATGCAATCAGGTATGTTATTGTTCAAGGTGAGCTATACTGGAAAAACCCTGATGGTGTGCTGCTGAGATGTGTGGATGAGGATATGGCTAACAATGTTTTGATTGATATGCATAAAGGATTGTGTGGTGGACATTATACTGCCCAAACAACAGCTCATAAAATTCTCAGAGCAGGGTATTGGTGGCCCACTCTCTTTTCAGATGCACAAAAGTTAGTGAGGAAGTGTGACCCTTGCCAAAGATTTTCAGGAAAGCTGAAATATGATGGTGCTTTACCCCTCAGAACTTTAATTGTGGATGCTCCATTTCAGCAATGGGGAATTGACTTCATAGGGGAAATTGCAGACAAATCAAGTGGGGGACACAGTTGGATTTTGGTGGCAACTGATTACTTTACCAAATGGATTGAGGCCATTCCAACTAAGAGAGCTACAAGTAAGGTGGTGACAGATTTCATGCTAGAAAATATTATCATCAGGTTTGGAGTACCATTCAAGATAGTCACTGATAATGCTATGTGCTTCAGATCAGATGAATTTGTTGATTTTTGCAACAGGTATGGGATAAATCTATCATATACATCACCATATCACCCACAAGGGAATGGTCAAGCAGAATCAAGCAATAAAAGCATCATGAAAATTATCAAGAGGATACCGGACAAGAACAAGAGAGCTTGGGACTCAAAATTAAAGTTAGCCATATGGGTTGATAGAGTGACAGTAAAAAGGGCTATTGGAATGTCACCCTTTGAGCTAGTATATGGTGCATTAGCCAGATTGCCCATGAACAATCTCCTACTAGTTTACAAGTTCATCCAAGAAAATGATGAGGAGATTGAAGATTCCATGACAGAAAGAGTGAACCAGCTGGTTGCACTGGATGAAAACAGAAGGAAAGCCCACCAGATTAATCTCAAGAGACAACAAGATGTAAAATATCAGTTTGACAGGAGAGTTATAAAAAGGAAGTTTCAAGTCAATGATCTGGTGCTCATTTGGAATGCAAAAGGTCAAGAAAAGGGTAAACATGGTAAATTTGAACCCTTATGGATGGGCCCATATCAGATTTGCAGTGCTCATGGGGAGGATTCTTATTTCCTCCAGGCCCTAGATGGTGAAGTTCTGGAATTGCCTGTGCATGGCCAATTCCTTAAGTTCTATTTTGCATAAATGACTTGTCGATGTGCACATTTGTAAAAACATGTATGTAGTGTAAATGTCTTGTGCAGTTCGTGCTTTTTGGTTTTTTGCCTGGTCTACCCGGAGATCTGGTTCTCGCTGCAGGTTTTCACCTGCACGTCCCCATTCGGAGCCAGTGTTAGCACTCATTTTGACCTGGAGGTTGATTTTTCATGTTTAGGGGGTTTCTTCATTTGAACCCTATATCTTCTTGCCCATTTTCCTAAGTGTTGGACCTCCTCAGCATTTTTCAGCTGCATCATCATATTTTCTTCGAGGAGGAGGTCATTATCATCATGTTCTCTGTCGACCGGTTTCTCATCAGGATCATCATGTTTCAATATCAGGTGATGTTTGGATATCATCTCGATCCTGTTGATGAGCTACAGTGTGTCCTGATTTGCTTGTGGGGGTGATTTTTCAAGTATCTGGTGATTTTCCAAATATCACCTTGCCCTTTTATGATGATGATGTCACCCCAATCTTCTGAAGGGGTTATTTTCTGAGTTGTTCGACCTGACTTGTTTTTTCTTAAGGGTCGTCATCATCATGATCATATTTCCAGTTATCGCCATGTTTCTTGCGAGGGTCATCATATTTTCTGCCTGCATGATCTTTCGCGGGGTGATATTTTAACATCGGGTGATCTTTGTTAAGATCATCCTGATGATGTTGCGGTAAAGTTCTAAGTGTGACCCGATATTCATCGTGGTCATCATATTTTGAACGTCAGGATGATCTTAGTCAATATCATCCTGATGTTGTTGTATCACTTCATGTTCGTTGTTTTATCACCCTGATGATGCTGACGTCATTCTTACGTCAGGGTGATATCCGCTTTTCTGCCTGTCTGCATCATGATATTTCCGAAGGGAGATATCTGCCTGTCGGCTTCGTGCATTATCTAGTGGGGGGTGATCATTTCAAATATCTGGCATATTCATCTATCACCCCGATCTTATAGTGGAGCTACAGTGCAGCATGATATTTGTGCATTAGGATGATATTTCCAAATATCTGGTTATCTTCCGAATATCATCCTGATGTCGATATGATGATGACGTCATCCGGATATGACGAGGTGCGCAGTAGGCAGATATGCTGATGACGTAAGCAGGATATGACGGTGACGTCATCAGGATGTTCATCGGCTAGACATTTGGTATCGGCTAAGCAGGAGGATCTTCCTCCGATGGATCAGGTTGTGCCGATGAAGGCGATTATCATGCAGGTTATATTGCGATATGATGCTGACATCAGGGTGATATTTCAAGCAACAAGATATCATGCTGCTAGATAATGATGATGAAGTCTTATACTAGTGTCGTCGGGAGCAAAAGCACCGACATCATGTATGCTCGCGACCTAGTATATAAGGTGATGAGGAGGTTGCTGCGGGGTGCATGTGGTATAATTCGACCCTGCATATTTTTAAATATCATGACGATGTATCTTGGCGGGAAACGGTTGCGACGCACAGTATTCTGCATTTCCCAAGGCCGCGGGTTGGTGCGCCATTAATGGCGAAGGTTGCAGAGGTATGGATGGATCTGGTACCCGATTGAAGGTGTACATCAACGGACAGTGGCGCAGGGCTCGAGGTTTCTTCCTGTCTCCTCCCCTACCTACTGCATTCATGTTTGGGCGCCAATCTGGTAATGCATTGAGTGCCATTTTTCTGATACTGTGTATCTGGCGGGATTTTTGGTCAACCATGTAATTAATTGCTGTGGTACACTACCTGGCTGTTATAAGCAGGAAGTGTTAGTCATTTTTGTTTGTTGAAAGTTGAAGATTTTTGGCTCTGTAATTCAAAACAAGCTGATCTGGTTGCTATGTACAGCTTAACCTATGAGTTTATGTATCTCTTGTTGTATGTTTTTGGCATGAACCCACTGATTTCAGGATTAATCTTATATGAGAAATGCTATCTTAGCATGTGTTTTGTTAATTCTGTCTCCAGTATTGCATGTATTCTTCTTCTGAGTCTGGATATTTAAGCAATATTTGAGACTCTAGAACATAGAATTCCTATGTTGAATGTCTGATCTTTTAACTTCTGCTCAAGGGGTAGATTAAACTGTTTTCAGGTTAAACATTGGGAAGGGTATACTGCAGTAGGGATGCCATAAGTAGAGATAACTTAACACTCTGTATTGGAAGATATCTGTAAGGCAGGTATCACCTATATCCCCATGAAATTTAGTTTTAGCTGTTCATGCTGATCATTCACAGGTGTATGTCTACTGACTCTAGGCCCTGGATAGGCACCAATCTTGCTTTATGTTTGTGTTACAACCATGTCCAGCTTTGCATCCAAAATTAAAATCAAAATCTAAATCTAAAACAATCTTTAGGACATTAGAATTAGTTTTAGGAACCTCATTCCTCTATCTACAACTGCAAATAGGCCCAAAGCTAGCCCCTTTGCTCTTATCTTTCAGTTTTGGTCTACTTACAGGAGGACTTATCTGCTTTCTGTTAGCATCCCAACCTTGTATGCATATCCTCATGGATGTTGAGTAGGGAATACCCCCCTAGGTCTTGTAGAACCTGAAGAAGAAGAGGAGATAAAATACAGAGTCTATCTCCTACACTGTCGGCCCCTGGCCCAGAGATCCTGTTGATCACTGATGGCTACCTTGTAGGGAAATATGGGAATAAGCATCCAGTCTAGGAAAAAGTCAACAGAAATTGGCGACTCCGCTGGGGACGGTGATTTGAAAATTGTTATTTGTGAAAGAACCCTAGTTTTCAAAAGAAAACAGTTCCTAGTAATAGGTGGCGACTCCGAAGTAATCTCCCAACCGGTCAAAGTAAAATTTATATGCAGGGGGGAAGATCCCAACAAAATCCTTTATTTAAAGAGTTACCAGTAACAAGAAGAATGATGTACAGAAGAAAGGGAGCTGTCTCAGTTAGTCATGAGGGTTCCCCCAGAAAAGGTGATGATATGCAAGATAACCCTAGGCCATCAGGACAGCATGTGCCTTACTTTTCAAATGCAGAAGCTGATATTCAAGGTGCATATGAGAGGCAACAGGGTGGTAACATGAGAATGAGGTCAGAGGTGTTCCAAGAACGCCCATTTCTAGACCCTAGTGAAAGGTTTGAAGAGGCAGAGTCTCTGAGGGATGATGAAGATGACGACCAGAATGATATGAGACCATCTACCTCCATGCCTAAGGATGAACAATTAGCTGAAGA
Organism: Cunninghamia lanceolata; assembly: GCA_027924645.1. Taxonomy (NCBI): domain Eukaryota; kingdom Viridiplantae; phylum Streptophyta; class Pinopsida; order Cupressales; family Cupressaceae; genus Cunninghamia; species Cunninghamia lanceolata. The sequence continues at coordinate 63,887 of BSBN01000328.1, read as the reverse complement.
AATCAGAAATCTAAGAGCAGAACTAGAATATCTACAAGCCATGAAAATCTGAGATGATATGAAGCAGAAAGTGCAAGCTTTAAGAACTGCCCAAAATAATTCAATTCCTACCCTTGAGAATGCAAATGTGCAGAGACATCAGCAAAGAAATGAAGTGCAACATCAGCATAATGATGAGAGACAAAATGTGAATGATGCTAGGATACCACTGAACAATGTAAGGAACCAGAATGTAAATAGAAATATCAATGTTAATCAGTTAAACAGACAGCCCATGCAGTTAGATAGATTCAGGCAGTTGGTATTTGATGGTATTCCTGGGTATCCTAACCCCATTGACAAGCATCTGAGGCTGCAAGTGCCTAAATTTTCAGGAAACAACACAGTGTCAGGAGAAGATCATCTAAAAGCCTTTCAAAATGTCATGGATAACTTTGAGGTTGAACATGAGGATGTTTTCATGAAGTCATTCATGCAATCCTTAATAGATGAGGCAAGAGAATGGTACAAGAATCTGCCTGACCGGAGTATTTCATCATGGGATGATTTTAAAAGGATGTTCAAGGAGCAATATGGTGACAAAACTGACCCTAGCTTTTTTGTAAATGAGTTCACCAGTATCACTAAAAGGTGAAATGAGCAGGTTGCAGATTTTAATGCAAGATTTACTAAAGTGTTAAACAAATTGTCACATCACATGAGGCCAAATGAACCAATGTACATAATCTTGTATATCAATGCCTTTGATGCAAAAACTGCATATGGCTTAAGAGATAAAGGTCCTGCTACTCTCAGGGATGCTTTCAGAATTGCAGTGAATATTGAAAACAATAGGAAAGCATCGGGCAAGACAAATAGAAGGGATGATATAAAAATTCTGCAGAATCCAAACAAGCCTCAGAACACTCAAGGTAATACATCTGCCCTTGAAGATAAGATAGACAAATTGGCAAATGTTGTTAAGGACCTAAGCTATAGATTAGCTAGAAGTGAAAAAGGGATAGGTCCTGATAGGCAAGTCTATCAAAGGCAGGAAAAGAGGCCATCATTGCATGATATGCCTTATAATACCAATTGGCATGATGGTAAACCTATATTCCCGCGCAACAACACAAATCAGAGGGCTCAACATGTCAAAGAAACTCCTGATCCTCTAAAGAAAGCTATAAATATTGTTGATGATGCTCCATGGTGTATAATTTGCTAGATGCCACATTCACAGTCACAGTGTATGATTGCTCAATCCTTGTGTGATAATATTACATCTTGTAATGAATGCAATGAGCCACATTATGTGCAAGATGATGACGTTAATATGATGTCCATAGGCAATGGATACACTCTTTATGATGCTGATGAGAAAATAGATCATCAAATTCAGGCCTGCCAACAGTTCCCATATGATGAAGATAATGAAGATAACTATGTGTATGCTCAGAGCTCACACAATTTTTTGAATAACTTACAACGACCTTCTGATGAGGAAATTAGAGCCTTCACAGCTGCAGCAGTTGCTCAAGTCAAGAGCAACTACAATCTCAGAGGTAAAAATCAAGTAAGCACCACATCAGCCAGAAGGTATTTCTGCAGGACAGCCAGTGCATGGTAATAAGGGGATGGAATTACAAAAAAGGCAGTGGGGTAATAATAAACAGAATTTTAGACATAGAACGGGTCATGAATCCCAAGGACCAGAAAATAGAATCCCTCAAGCTGAAGATCAAAGTAAAGGTTCCCAAGACAAGAATGATGATCAGGGAACTATGAAAGTAAGAGCTAAATCAGTTCAGGATAAAAACAAGATTGTGGAGCAAGCTACAGCTGTTACACAAAATTATGCTCCATTTGATATAGCTCAAGTTCTCTCCCAGGTAAAAGTCTCTGTTCCACTTATGGAACTCATGAAAGTGGAAGAAATCAAGAATAGGACAGTATCCCTAATTTCAGGGGTGCCCTTTCAAGCTAAAAAAAATGTTCAGATCCAGGGTGAAAAACATGTCATGTGTAATGAAGAAGATGAGGCTCCTGAAGTCTATTTAGGAGTGACTATGACAAAGTGTCCTTCACAAGTGGAACCATTTTATGTTTCCCTGGTTATAAATGGAAAAATAATCAGAAATTGTATGCTTGACTCTGGAGCATCTACAAATGTCATGCCTTTGGCCATCATGCAACAAGCTGGATTGAAAATTGACAAGGCATGTGGAAAATGTTATGCTATGGATGCCAGAGAGGTACCGGTTATTGGAATCATGAAGGATGTAGATTTCAAACTGGCAGCATTTCCTAAAAAGAGATATAAAATGAATATAACAGTGGTTGACATCAAGCCACAGTATGGTATGTTGTTGTCAAGAAGATGGGCAGCACTAATTGGTGGAAGTATGCAACTGGACCTGTCATATGCCATGATTCCAATGAATGGCAGGGATGTTAAGCTAATCAGAGAACAAAGGTCATCAGAGACAATAGAAGACCAAGAAGCAGAGGAACAGGTATGCTTTGTAGACACTGACTGTGATAACTTCAAGGTTGTCTCAGATGATACAGAAGATAAAAAGAAAAATGCCTACATTGAAGAATTGGATCAGCGAGGTTTGTGGACCATGTTTTTTGATGGAGCTTGTGCAAAAGAAGGCTCTGGAGCTGGAGTTGTTTTCCTGTCTCCAACTGGTAAGCTCCTCAAATTCTCTTTCTTGCTGAGGTTCGATTGCACAAACAACATTGCAGAATATGAGGCTTTACTCTTAGGCCTAAATATTGCTCTCAAACATGGAATTAAAATGTTAAGAGTATTTGGCGATTCTGAGCTGATTGTATCCCAAATTAGAGATAAGTATGCTTCAAAAAACAAAAGATTGAAACAATACAAGCATGCTGTTTGGGATACCATTGAACTATTTGATGCATTTTCAATAGGCTGGGTAGAAAGGTCAAAGAATGTTATGGTTGATTTCTTAGCCAATGTTGCAATAAGGCCAGATGACATCACTCTGTCAGATGTTACAAATGTAGAAATTAAAATTAGGCCTGCAGTACCAGAAAATATATGCAGTTGGCAAGTGTTTAATGATGATAGGGACTTGTTAAAATTTTTGCACTGCATAGATGAATATGAGAATCAAGAAATTGATTTCCAAGCTTTTGTAGAGACTATAGATGGAAAAGAAACTCTTTTGGGAAAAGAGATAATTCAATTGAGGACTAATAAAATCCCTAGAGGGTTGGTAGCTTTGGAAAGAGATTTTGACAGTAAAGATAAATTGGTCACAAGGACATCTCCCACAAATAAGGAAGATTTAGAAGAGATAAATTTGGGGACATCTCAGGCCCCTCAGAAGGTATACATTGGTAAACAGCTCAAACCACACATTAGGAGTATGCTGATTGCATTACTGAAAAAGTATAAACATGTTTTTGCTTGGTCATATGAGGACCTAAAAGCCTATAGGGAAGATTTATTCCAGCATGAGATCCCATTGAAGCCTGGAGCTAAGCCATTTAGAAAAAAGCAAAGACCTATTAATCCTACCTTAGCTCCCAAGATGCAAGAAGAACTCAAAAGGCTCAGGGAAGCTGGAATAATTGTGCCAATCAGGCATTCAACTTGGGTGTCTAACCTTGTCCCAGTCAGAAAAAAGAATGGTGATATTAGGCTTTGTGTTGACTTCAGGAACTTGAATGTATCCTCTTTAAAGGATAACTATCCACTGCCTAATATGGAAGCTATGTTGCAGAGAGTGACTGGTTGTGAACTCTTATCCATGATGGATGGATTTTCAGGTTATAATCAGGTGAAGGTAAAGGAATTAGAACAGTATAAGACCGCCTTCACCACTCCATGGGGAACTTATGTATATGTTAGAATGCCATTTGGACTAACAAATGTAGGTGCTACATTTCAAAGAGCAATGGATGTTGCTTTTGCAGGGTTGATTGATTCAATCCTGGCTGTATATCAGGATGACTTGACTGCTTACTCAAAGAAAGAAGAGCAGCATTGTTTGCATCTGGAGTAGATTTTCATAAGAGCACTAGAGTATGGTATTTCTTTAAATCCAAAGAAGTGTGCCTTTGGGGTAGTTGAAGGAAAGCTCCTGGGACATATTGTTTCCAAGGATGGAGTCAGGATAGATCCAGAGAGAGTGGCTGCTATTGATAGAATTCAAATGCTGAAAATTGTAAGAGGAGTTCAGTCCTTCTTTGGACAGAGAAATTTTGTTAGGAGATTTGTTCCCAACTTTGCAGAAACCACAAGGAACATTTCCAAGATGATGAAGAAGGATGCAACTGTCCACTGGGAAAGGGAAGCAATAGAATCATTTCAGAGTATCAAAGAGGCAATCAAGATGGCCCCTGTTCTTAAATCTCCTGATTTTTCTAGGCCATTCCAAGTATTTTCATTTGCTTCCTTTCATACTGTTGCTGCATGTTTGCTACAGAAAAACGAAGATGGTTTTGAACAGCCCATCGCTTTCTTCAGTATGTCCTTGCAGGCCTCTGAGTTGAAGTATGATGTTATGGAAAAACAGGCATATGCACTAGTCAGAGCCATCAAAAGTTTCAGACCATACTTGGTAGGATCATATATAATTGCATATGTACCCCATACAGCAGTCAAAGACATATTCACTCAGCAGGAGGTGACTGGAAGAAGGTGCAGATGGATAAACAAACTGCAAGAGTTTAACATAGACATACAAGTTACCAAGTTGATAAGAGGACAAGGATTAGCCAAGATGATGGCACAGTCAAACTTGGAAGCATGCCAAGTTAATGCAGTCCAAAATGAGAGTGTAAATGTATCAGGATCTGAATGGTACAAGGATATTATCTACTACTTGCAAAATCCGAATTGTCCTTCCCATTTCAGTGACAGTCAAAAGAGGACTTTTAAGTTACATGCAATCAGGTATGTTATTGTTCAAGGTGAGCTATACTGGAAAAACCCTGATGGTGTGCTGCTGAGATGTGTGGATGAGGATATGGCTAACAATGTTTTGATTGATATGCATAAAGGATTGTGTGGTGGACATTATACTGCCCAAACAACAGCTCATAAAATTCTCAGAGCAGGATATTGGTGGCCCACTCTCTTTTCAGATGCACAAAAGTTAGTGAGGAAGTGTGACCCTTGCCAAAGATTTTTAGGAAAGCTGAAATATGATGGTGCTTTACCCCTCAGAACTGTAACTGTGGATGCTCCATTTCAGCAATGGGGAATTGACTTCATAGGGGAAATTGCAGACAAATCAAGTGGGGGACACAGTTGGATTTTGGTGGCAACTGATTACTTTACCAAATGGATTGAGGCCATTCCAACTAAGAGAGCTACAAGTAAGGTGGTGACAGATTTCATGCTAGAGAATATTATCATCAGGTTTGAAGTACCATTCAAGATAGTCACTGATAATGCTATGTGCTTCAGATCAGGTGAATTTGTTGATTTTTGCAACAGGTATGGGATAAATCTATCATATACATCACCATATCACCCACAAGGGAATGGTCAAGCAGAATCAAGCAATAAAAGCATCATGAAAATTATCAAGAGGATACTGGACAAGAACAAGAGAGCTTGGGACTCAAAATTAAAGTTAGCCATATGGGCTGATAGAGTGACAGTAAAAAGGGTTATTGGAATGTCACCCTTTGAGCTAGTATATGGTGCATTAGCCAGATTGCCCATGAACAATCTCCTACCAGTTTACAAGTTCATCCAAGAAAATGATGAGGAGATTGAAGATTCCATGACAGAAAGAGTGAACCAGCTGGTTGCACTGGATGAAAACAGAAGGAAAGCCCACCAGATTAATCTCAAGAGACAACAAGATGTAAAATATCAGTTTGACAGGAGAGTTATAAAAAAGAAGTTTCAAGTCAATGATCTGGTGCTCATTTGGAATGCAAAAGGTCAAGAAAAGGGTAAACATGGTAAATTTGAACCCTTATGGATGGGCCCATATCAGATTTGCAGTGCTCATGGGGAGGATTCTTATTTCCTCCAGGCCCTAGATGGTGAAGTTCTGGAATTGCCTGTGCATGGCCAATTCCTTAAGTTCTATTTTGCATAAATGACTTGTCGCTGTGCACATTTGTAAAAACATGTATGTAGTGTAAATGTCTTGTGCAGTTCGTACTTTTTGGTTTTTTGCCTGGTCTGCCTGGAGATCTGGTTCTCGCTGTAGGTTTTCACCTACACGTCCCCATTCGGAGCCAGTGTTAGCACTCATTTTGACCTGGAGGTTGATTTTTCATGTTTAGGGGGTTTCTTCATTTGAACCCTATATCTTCTTGCCCATTTTCCTAAGTGTTGGACCTCCTCAGCATTTTTCAGCTGCATCATCATATTTTCTTCGAGGAGGAGGTCATCATCATCATGTTCTCTGTCGACCGGTTTCTCATCAGGATCATCATGTTTCAATATCGGGTGATGTTTGGATATCATCTTGATCCTGCTGATGAGCTACAGTGTGCCCTGATTTGCTTGCGGGCGTGATTTTTCAAGTATCTAGTGATTTTCCAAATATCACCTTGCCCTTTTATGATGATGATGTCACCCCGATCTTCTGAAGGGGTTATTTTCTGAGTTGTTCGACCCGACTTGTTTTTTCTTAAGGGTCGTCATCATCATTATCATATTTCCAGTTATCACCATGTTGCTTGCGAGGGTCATCATATTTTCTGCCTGCATGATCTTTCGCGGGGTGATATTTTAACATCGGGTGATCTTTGTTAAGATCATCCTGATGATGTTGCTGTAAAGTTCTAAGTGTGACCCGATATTCATCGTGGTCATCATATTTTGAACGTCAGGATGATCTTAGTCAATATCATCCTGATGTTGTTGTATCACTTCATGTTCGTTGTTTTATCACCCTGATGATGCTGACGTCATTCTTACGTCAGGGTGATATCCGCTTTTCTACCTGTCTGCATCATGATATTTCCGAAGGGAGATATCCGCCTGTCGGCTTCGTGCATTATCTAGTGGGGGGTGATCTTTTCAAATATTTGGCATATTCATCTATCACCCCGATCTTATAGTGGAGCTACAGTGCAGCATGATATTTGTGCATCAGGATGATATTTCCAAATATCTGGTTATCTTCCGAATATCATCCTGATGTCGATATGACGATGACGTCATCCGGATATGCTGATGATGTCAGCAGGATATGACGGTGACATCATCAGGATGTTCATCGGCCAAACATTTGGTATCGGCTAAGCAGGAGGATCTTCCTCCGATGGATCAGGTTGTGCCGATGAAGGCGATTATCATGCAAGTTATATTGCGATATGATGCTGACGTCAGGGTGATATTTCAAGCAACAGGATATCATGCTGCTGGATAATGATGATGAAGTCTTATACTAGTGTCGTCGGGAGCAAAAACACCGACATCATATATGCTCGCGACCTAGTATATAAGGTGATGAGGAGGTTGTTGCGGGGTGCATGTGGGATAATTCGACCCTGCATATTTTCAAATATCATGACGATGTATCTTGGCGGGAAACAGTTGCGACGCACAGTATTCTGCATTTCCCAAGGTTGCGGGTTGGTGCGCCATTAATGGCGAAGGTTGCAGAGGTATGGACGGATCTGGTACCCGATTGAAGGTGTACATCAATGGACAGTGGCGCAGGGCTCGAGGTTTCTTCCTGTCTCCTCCCCTACCTACTGCATTCATGTTTGGGCGCCAATCTGGTAATGCGTTGAGCGCCATTTTTCTGATACTGTGTGTCTGGCGGGATTTTTGGTCAACCATGTAATTAATTGCTGTGGTACACTACCTGGTTGTTATAAGCAGGAAGTGTTACTCATTTTTGTTTGTTGAAAGTTGAAGATTTTTGGCTCTATAATTCAAAACAAGCTGATCTGGTTGCTCTGTACAGCTTAACCTGTGAGTTTATGTATCTCTTGTTGTATGTTTTTGGCATGAACCCACTAATTTCATGATTAATCTTATATGAGAAATGCTATCTTAGCATGTGTTTTGTTAATTCTGTCTCCAGTATTGCATGTATTCTTCTTCTGAGTCTGGATATTTAAGCAATATTTGAGACTCTAGAACATAGAATTCCTATGTTGAATGTCTGATCTTTTAACTTCTGCTCAAGGGGTAGATTAAACTATTTTCAGGTTAAACATTGGGAAGGGTATACTGCAGTAGGGATGCCATAAGTAGAGATAACTTAACACTCTGTATTGGGAGATATCTGTAAGGCAGGTATCACATATATCCCCATAAAATTTAGTTTTATCTGTTCATACTGATCATTCACAGGTGTATGTCTACTGACTCCAGGCCCTGGATAGGCACCAATCTTGCTTTGTGTTTGTGTTACAACCATGTCTAGCTTTGCATCCAAACTTAAAATCAAAATCTAAATCTAAAACAATCTTTAGGACATTAGAATTAGTTTTAGGATCCTCAGTCCTCTGTCTACAACTGCAAATAGGCCCAAAGCTAGCCCCTTTGCTCTTATCTTTCAGTTTTGGTCTACTTACAGGAGGACTTATCTGCTTTCTGTCAGCATCCCAGCCTTGTATGCATATCCTCATGGATGTTGAGTAGGGAATACCCCCCTAGGTCTTGCAGAACCTGAAGAAGAAGAGGAGATAAAATACAGAGTCTATCTCCTACACTGTCGGCCCCTGGCCCAGAGATCCTGTTGATCACTGATGGCTACCTTGTAGGGAAATCTGGGAATAAGCATCTAGTCTGGGAAAAAGTCAACAGGTTCCAAGAAAGCTTTGCAATTGAGCAAGACTGCAAAACCATTTAAGAATTTTAAAAGTTTACTTAAGGGTAATTTTGGCTCCTATCTTAGTTTTTAATCATTTTCTTGAGAATAGATCCATTGTAAGACCCATTGAACACTTGATTTAGATGATTTTTTATGTTACATGTAGAAATTCAAAACTTGGGCTTTGGTTAATATTTAATACTAAAGCAGCTATGATCAAGACATAGTGGTGAAATTAAGCCCATACAAGTACTACCAAAAACAAAGTATCTTGCAAACAAACCTATGACAAGCTCAAAAAATAAAAAAAGGTTTGCTAATTCTATAGGAACAGGGGTGTGTTGTGGAGGTCATAAAAATGTCTCGGTGGATGACTAAGTGTAAATCTTCCAAGGGGGCGCCAAGAAAGTGACCTCCTTGTTGACCATCATGTAAAGAAATCTCAAGAATAAAGATACAAAGTTGGAGCAAATTAAGATAAATCTAAACATGGTAGAGATTAAGTCCAAGTCATTAGAAGGAAAAGTGACTACTATATGTGAAACAACAACCCATAAAGTAGATAGTCAAGTTGATGTCACGAAGGAGAAAGTTGACATTTACGATAAGTTATCCAAGTTAGAGACATATCTTACATAGATAAAAAGTTAAATGGTCATTGAAAAGGCTATTGGAAAAGTCTTGTAAAAGTAGGCCAATGATTTGAAGATAAAATTGCTATACATAAAGGCAAATGAAGGTTTATTGAATGTGAAGATCTCACCTCTCCATCATAAGGCCTCTACATAAGATTATGAGATCACCAAACTTTCTAGAATTACGTTTCAAACAAAATATAGATAGTAAAAGTATTGAGAGAGAAAGAACATGCCTAGAGAGTAGAGTTGATGCTTGTGATGAAGAAATCAATAACTTAAAGTCTCAATTCAAAGAACTAAAATTAGAGAGTTCATTGCAAAGTAGAAGCAACTACAACTAATCATCACCATGGCACTACCTTCCCTCACCTCCACACTAGCAAGAACATAGGTGGACTTGACCTAGATCTCTCCCATCCAAAAACTTGAGATGAGTAATATATTACAAAGCAATGCTAGGGAAAATTTTCTAACTCGGTATATGACTGTCACATCATATTTACAAAGCAAATAGTATAAACTAGCAAGTATAAAGAGTTTCTTGGATTGGTCACCCTTATCAAGATTACCTAGCAAAAAGCCATGCTAGTCCATGTAATTCCTTACTCTAGAAATCTAGAGGACATCTAGAAATTTATGCTTACTCTACTCTAGTATTTGATAGACTATCTTGCTAAATCCATGTGAGGTTGTTTCAAGATGGATAATATTTTAGGGTTTGAATCAACCTCGAAATATGAAATTTGATCACGAATCCATTAAGAATTTGTAACTCCTCTTTAACTTATAATGCATATCATTTTTCTATTTTAAATATCTTCTACTACTTGTAATTATAACCTATTTGACCCTCTTTTAAATTTAAGTTTTTTAATTTATTAAAAAAATTTAAAATAAGATAAGTTTCTACAAAAGGAGTTTACATGCAAAGTTTTGAATTCTTTAAGATGCATTACTTCCTAATTAGTAAATGCCCAGCGAAAATGACTAGTTATTCGTTCTAGACAAGTTTTAGGTTCACGCTTATCTTGCCATGCACAAGCTAACAAAAAACAAGACAATATGTCATTATTGGGCTGTGATATGGATAAAAAAATAAATTACATAACAATGTGTAACCATGTTATTTTAATAGGGCATCTCTTTTGAGTGCAGGGGATATCCTAACCCAACATCGTCGTTTTCTTTCCCCGATTCCGATAAACAAATCCATACAAGAATTAAAAACAGAAGCAAGAATCGTGTCCACAAGGCATTTCACCTTCTATATATTACAAGCCGGGGTGTCTGTAAGAGGCACTCTGAAACCTGTGGTGCTAAAATTTGGGAGAGGCAATGGAAGGAAATCATAATTATTATACATTGAAGTTAGTTTGGTTAATGGCGGGTTTGCTTGGCGCGGCGGTGATAATAAGCGGCGGAGTGAACGCGGCGATCTCTTGCTCAACGGTGACGTCAGATCTGAGTCCATGTCTGTCATATGTCACGGGCGGGTCTCCGCAGCCATCGGACGGGTGCTGCAGCGGCGTCCGCACTCTCAACAATGCCGCCTCAACCACGCCCGATCAGTTAACTGCTCCACGTAATACCTTACTCTCCTCTTTTTCCATTTGTTTTGTTGAAATGGATGATATTTAGGTAGACGATATTTAGGTAGAGTGGTCTGCGTTTCATCATCACTCACTAAAATGATGTTGTCATGAACAGGATCACCTAATCTAGAGGAAATCTGTCCGGGTGGATGCTGTGAGCATACTTCTTCAGCTGCCTAAGTATTTATTTGTGTGATTATGGGTATATTGTTTATAGCGTAAGATAAGATAGAGCTCTGTGTCACTCCTACTGTATGTGAATTAGAAGTCTATGATACCGCGCCCAGCTTTGGAACCCAAAGTTGTGGTGCTACAGTTTGGTGGCGAAGCTTGCTTGTGTTTATGTATTTGCAAAACTAATTATTATTATTAGTATGAAGAAAAGTGTTGTCATTTTATTAGTGTATTGCTAAGAATATCTCTACATAAAATGATCTTGACCAAACAACACTCAGTTAAACTAAACTAAATGAGCTGGGACTGATATTTGAAATTTATGAAACTAAATGTTAAATTAAATATGAAAAATTATATAACTTAATTGTATAGGTATTTAGCTCTGGTTTTCTTGCAATAGTCTTTGTTTAGGTATCAGAAATATATTCGTCAAGGATTTGGAAATTTATATTTAGGTTTTGTAAATCTGACTGTACTGCATGTGTGAACTTGAACTTGTAACTTGCAGAGATGATATAATAAATCCTTATAGTCTAAAACATGTTTTGCTAGGCTGCCTAATATCTAAATTTGGTATAGTCAGTTAATGTTTACAAACACCTATAAAAAAATTTGATGAATCGTGATGGTCATGTTTTCTTTAGTTGGACCATTAATGGATCAGCTTTATAACTTTTAGAGAAAAGATCAAAGATAACTAGAAATCTTGCAATGATCTCAGGATGATGTGATGATGGCGTAAATTCCTTTGTTGTTCTATGACAACTTGAATATAGATGTATTCTCTAATTATTCTCCATGTGATTGTTTCCACTAGAGTTAGTCTTTAAATTAATCACCCTTGTTTGCAATTAGCACAAATTAAATTTTAGTTGGCTCATAATTGCTAGTGGATAAGACTGCAAAGAGGTTTTGAATTTAAATTTGGATTTTGAAAATGTGTGCTTTAGATCTATAGGTGCAAAGATGATCTAGATCACTTCCACACTCATGGACCTAAATGAGGTCAATGAACAACATATTTGGAGCATGACATAAATGTATGGTGATGAATGGTTTTAGGGTTGAGAATGGATAAGGTCATTTACTAAATTTAATGCAAATTTTACCATTTTACACAACAATCAATGCAATTAAGGACAACCTATTCAATATGGTCCAAAAACATAAGGGAAAATGGTATGAGTATGTAATTTTCATTATCACATTTTTCCTCCACTTTGAATTATGTGTGAGCTACATGGAAATGCATGCTAAAGTAAAATCAAATAGTTAACATGGAAATTAAATGTTTTTCAAACACTTTAAGGATGCTAATATGTATAAAGTAATGGACCATAAATGTGGATCATACATCTTTTCAATCTCCATGAGTGCTCCATTTTTGGCCTACAAGAACATAATTTTTTAAAATGAGTACTACATGTCAAGCATTTAAAATGAACATAAATCATGACTTGCTCATTTTTTCTTTAAGAAATAAAAAAAGTAGGGTTAGAGATTCCATCTATTATGAAATATGATAAAAATCCTTGACTACATAAATAAAGATCAGACTTTGAAAATAGCTCAGTATTAAGGGCTTTGAAAATGTAAATGAATGTACAAGAATGATTTCATTTCGATACAAAAAAGGTGTGAAAGGTCTTTTTACAGATACAAAATAGGATCTCATTCCACAAATAGTGCGATAAAAGGTCTTTGACTCTGCAAAAATGTGCTCTGTATAGATATAGCAATAAATCTTAGTTTGGTACTACAAAATGATCATAGTTGTCATGTAGCTACATTAGCAAAATCAAAATGTTGAAGAATGTGATTGATAATACATGCCCATCTCAATTGGTTCCATACTTGAATGCAATGGAGCATGCATTGTTTTCCTAGATAGAAGAAAAGGAATTATTCTTCACAAAAGTTCCTTCTTCCCCCATGGCTCCTCTAGTGTAATTTGATTAGTTTACCAAATCCAAAAGGAGGATGGTCAAAAGTTAGAATCAAGAGATAATGTATGTGCGATCCAAAAGACTACAACCACTCCTAACTATAATGTCCCCACAATCCAAATTTGGGATACTACAAATGCAAATAAGCAGTCTAAAGTGGCTCAAGTGTAGGTCCCACCAAGAACACGCAGTGTTGTGATAAAAAAGCCAAGGTGCCTATTGTATGATCACAAAAACACACGCCATTTGGCCCCAACAAAATAGGAACCCAACTTTTTCTTGCTTTGCTTGGCTGGTTTTGCTTTCCTTTGCTTTGTTGGTATGGTAAAAGTATTGTCAGATGTATGTCTAGGTCTTGTTCTAGGCATATCCAAATCTTGAATTATGAACCAAAATTTTAAAGTACAATTTTATCCCTTATAAAGCTTGCTAAATGAAAGAGAATGAAATTCTAAGCAGGTTTGCCTTTCGAAGCACATAGAAATTCCCTAAAACTAGGAAGTTATACCTAGTCAAAGTTTGGCCAATTGGTCAGAGGGATGTTCACATTGTCTCAATATCTAGACATTTCTAAATGTCCCAACCAAAGAAATTGCAAAGTAAAAAGCAATACCCCGACATCCATAAAAATGCACCTATCAAATTTTATACCGTTGCGTGATAAACCATCATCCGCATAATCACATAGTATGGATACTTAATTCTAATATCTCGAACTTCTTAATATCTAGACATTCATTAATGTCCAAACATTTTTGAATATCCTGGTGATGTGTCTGATTTGACTTTTTAAATGGACATTAGACTATGGACATTTCACTTAGACACTTAACATTCGAACCTCCCTCAACATCTGGATGATGTCATATGATCTTGTACTTATATTAACAACCTACATCATATGGATATCCAGTATGTTGGGATAAGGTGCCATTAACCTTGTAAATCCCAATATTGTATTTATTCCATTTATTATATGTAATTTGTAATTATCCATGAGGAGATGTACTAGTTTCACTGGCAGGGGTAATTTCAGAGTCACCAGAAGTTATTATGGAGTGACTTTTACTATTGGCAAATGTAAAAACTCATGGTAAATAAGGATAGGCATGCTCCCTTGAGGAATATACTATTTTTGGCATGTATGACAACTGTCATAATGTTTGGTGAGTGCATCTATGCCAGATGCAAGTTGTCATAAGATTTTGTGATTCTATGATGCATATGACGGATATCTTAGTTATGTATTTGTTATATTTAGCCCAAGGTTCCTATCTTGGAAAGATACTCTTTTGCTGGAATCTATGACGGTTATGATGCGTCATAAGATGCTGTAAGGGGCTAGATTTAGTCTTGAGCCCCCAACCTTTGCATGGCTATTTTCGGACAAGTGTAAGATGCTTGTAAGATGGTAATTAATTTTTACAAGTTGGATAATTTTAGGAGAGAGAAGGTGAACGCCTAAGATGAGCTAGAAAATGTTTCTATAGTTATTTGCCATGTATTAGTTGCTACAATATAGATTTTAGGTACTCAGGTGCTGCTGGAATGCTGTCGGATTGAAGACTGGTGGAGAGAGTTGAAGTGTTGTTGTACTGTAAATCATTTTCAGATTAATACAAACATTGGGCCTCCTTCCTATGTGGAGTTTTTTACTAGAAAGGGTTTTCTCCACATTAAACATTCTGTTATGTGTTCATATTTCTGATTTTACATTTATGTGAAGCATTTTTTGTTTCTGTGTTACAATTTCTATTAATAACAAATAGTTAAAGATTGCAAAAATTTATATTGAATCAGATTTCTATTGAAGTAGTGTTGTTTTCATTTCTAACATTTGGTATCAGAGCCTAGCCATAATTGACTCTTGGGTGGTAGTGTGGAAGCTGTAGCTACAATGGGAGATTTGGTTGTGTTTGTTTTACAGATCTTGTGTTGTTATTATTGTTGCATCCACCGTTGCATCAACCTCTAGATTGGACATTGAGAAGTTCAATGGAACGGGGTATGAGTTATGGAAGCTGAAAATGGAAGATTTGTTGGAAGAAAGAAACTAATGGTTGGTTGTTCAAAAAGAGAATAAACTTGATGATGTCTCTCAAGATGAGTGGGATAGACTGGATAAGAAGGCACGGGGAACCATCCGGTTGTGTCTTTCAGACTCTGTCCTATTAGATGTCACAAAGGAAGAGACTGCATACAAGTTGTGGAAATGGTTGGGTGAGATCTATCAAGCCAAGAGTATGGTAAATAAACTTTATTTAAAAAGAAAATTATTTTCCATGAAAATGCGAGAAGGTGAATCAGGTGCAAAGCGTTTAAATTCTTTTAATTTATTAGTGAGTCAGCTTGATTCAGTAGATTTTAAGGTTAGTGAGGAAGATGAATGTATCTTACTTCTTTGTTCTCTACCTGAGTCTTGGGAGAATGGTATCTGTTGATGATTGTTTTAATGCAGTCATAACAATTAGTTTAAAATTCACATAAATGAACCAAAACTAACTTGAAAGATATGAAGGAATTGGTTAAGATTCACTTAATCCCAAGTTTAATATGGTCAGGTCTTGACCTGTTGGGCAAATTTAGTTGGTTAATGTGAAGTTGTAATGTTCAAGGGGCCTTACGTAGTTTAGGGTTTCCTGTTGGTTAACTGGACTCAAACTATGCAAAAGATTATAAATATCAGTGTGTTGTTCATTCCTTTTTGCATAAAAGTGTTACTGTGTTTCAAAGCTTTAAATGATCTTCTTAAATTATTACAGCTTTCTCCTCTTAAATATTTATGAAAAATGTCTACTTTCAACTCTGTTATGCATCCTCTTTCAAATATGAGACAATTTCCTTTAAATTTCTATGTTTTTAGCTAAGTATTTTCAGATGGGTTGGGAAAAGTTAGAAAGATCTAATCTAAACATCATTCATTCTACCAAAGGATCTAATTGTTATGTTATGCACTTTGTAAGTTATACAACAATTTGATCAAATCCACAGACAAAATTCTAAGTGTAAGTTCTGAGCACTTTCACAAACGTCCACCTAAAATTGCAAGCTCTAAGAGAAAATGTTTTAAACACAATGAAGAGCAAGAAAACACTCAGAAGATAGATGCAGAATTCTAGATTCAATTGTATTAGAAACAGACAGTCACATAAGATTTACAATGTCTGAATGACTCTTAGCTTCATTGATCAAATTATAGAAAACTTACAAGCTTTACAGATACAACAAGGAGGCAGGATGTTCCACATGCTCCTTGTTGAAGACACAGGCGACCTCCTTCTACTTCTAAACTAAAGGGTCCCTCTACTCTAAAATGCTAAACCTAGTTACAAGTGATGATTATCCTCTAAAAATCCCTGTGTAACCTTATTATAGTGTACCAAGGAATAATATATAAACTTCTACTGTCCTCAATATAGCTCAAAAGCCCTATTAAGGAATGGTTCAAACCTCTAGTTACAACAATAAATGCTGGAGAACAAATCCCCAGAAATATCTCTGGGCATGCATCAAATCTGGGTGAAATATGCCCTTCTGGAAACCCTAGCAGCTCAATAATAACTTCCGTCGTCTGCTACAATGATGTCCACAACTGCATTTTGTCTTCATCAATGAAGACCCTTGACTTCCTTGCACTTCATCATTATCTTCCTTTGCTCCTGAGATCGGATTTCCTCCTCCGTGATGTCACCGCCATCAAGCTTCAACTCTTTCTTCAACTGTAAACTTTTAAAAACAGACCAACAATAAGTATCATCATTTAATAAACCTGCAGGAAGAAAAATAGCTGCTAAATCTAGTTGTGACTATGTGAATGCATCAATCGGGCCCTGAATCCATGAAAAAACATGGGTCAAATGCATATATACAATGCTAAAACTAGCCGGGTCAGCCATCGTTGACCGAAAATATGCATTCAGGCCCTAAATCAGCCTCAAATTCTTATCGCTCTGTCTTTTCCCGCTCATTTCTCTGTTTAAATCCTTGAATACCTAATATACAAGCTGGGCGCGATACAATGTTTAATTGGATTCCAATCCTTTTCAGTTCTACGGCTTGCGTATTGCAATGTATATCGGTTTGTATGTCGCAAGATACAAACGCTAAAATATACAAACACTTAACTCTATTTTATGATTTTTCAATTCCGCTCGATGTATAAATGCATTGTATGTTTTAGATATTCAATTCAGATGTGACATAAGCATTTAAATCTGACTTCAAATTCATTTGGATTCCGGCTTATATGTGTGCAATGTATGTTTGGAAATATACAAGTCCAGAATTATACAATGATTTAACCTCATTGCATAATATCTTCGATTCCGACGGTTGTATAAACTATTGTATACTGCAATGTATATGTAAATATACAAGTCAAAATTTATACAATGAATTAACATTGTTTGATAACTCTTTTAAGTTCGCATTGTATATAGTGCTTGTATATTGTACTTGTATCTTTCGATATACATTCAGACGTGATACAAGTACTTAACCAAATTTAATCCTTCACTGAGATCCGTGGCTTGCATGTTCTGTTTGTATGTATTAAACATACAAGGGCCGAATATACAACAACTTTACTCATTTTAATAAATCCGTCGGGTCTGCCATTGCATATTCACATTGTATGTTGTGCTTGTACCTTCCAATATACAATCGGATATACATACAATGAATTAACTCACTCTAACTTTCTCTCGTGTCCGCAGCATGTATATTTTGTTGCACATTGACTTTGTATACTTCAAAGTCATCAAACATGCAAACCCCAAATATACATAGATTTAACGTTACTCTATAGCTATTTTGGGTCCGCTCCTTGTATAAAGTGTTTGTATCTTGGAAATGTATGTAAGATATATACATTGCGGATACATGCAATGAATTAACCACTTTTAATAAACTTCAAGTCCGTGTGATGTATATTTGCAATGCATATCACCGAAATATACAAGTTGCAAAGATACAACAATTTAACACTATTTAATAACCTTTTCAGGTCCGTCATGTATGAAGTGCCTTGTATATTTTACCTGCCAAACATACAAATGTGAGATACAAAGTGAATTTAAAACATCAATTTATTTTAACCTAAAACCACTTCGGGTCCATCTTGTATGTATATTTCAAAACTTTAACCAAATGCATATAAGTAAGAACATACAAACAACTTTGTATGTAAATCCGATATACAAGACCCATTTCACGACTTTGCATGTGAGCGACATACAAGAGACTTTGTCTATGCATGACGCGATATACAAACTATTTTGTATGTGCAACATACAACGGCCTAACATACAAAATCAAATGCATATGCAACCCGATTGCAAAAGGCAAATGTGACTAAGTACAAAAACAAAACCCTTTGCATATACAAACGACCCTGTATATGCAAAGTGATATACAAACCTGAATGTACATTTTACCAAAATGATCATAACTTGCAAAATATGGCAAAGTTTAAGATCGTTCAAAATGCATTCCTAGCTGATTTTTCACAAGGAATCCAACCATATCATGTCCTGGTACTGAAAATGCATTTTTCTCTATTTTTATCAAAGTTTGCAATTTAACCCTCTTTTCCTTTTACCACTAAACAGACCCACAGAAACAAAACAGAAGCAAAAAAGCAAAGCCACAGCAGGGGTCCTCATTTTGCTAAGGAGTAAAATGGGGCATGTTGTGAACATCACAACAACTAGCAACCAAACAAAACAATTAAATTCAAAGTTTTCAAGAAAACTAAATGAAATAAATCTATAATTTCCAACTATCTTTCGTGTAAATTATTATTCAACTTGAGACCTAAGGTATTCAATAAGGGTGCATGAATTTTCATTTTCAGTTTAGCTGTGTGCACGTGATTAATTATCCTCATCTTGAAGATTGGTTGAACAAACCAGTGACTGATATTAGACTACGTAGTTGAGGATATTCCCTCATAGCCAACCAGATAGAGCCATGCTGCCAGCGAGTGTCTATAGCCCCGGCAAGGTTATCGTTACAATTCTCCTAAGTAAAGCCCTACTGCCAGCGAGCATCCATAGCTCCGGTAGAGTTACTTAGATAGCTTAATCTAGATTTTTAGTATAATCTGCTTTATTTATTCATTTATTTATTTTTATTTTATTGATTTTGATATTTTGTAGATATTTCACAAGATATAGCAATTTGTAACTTTATGATGCAAGGAATGAGCAGTTGCTGAAATTAAGCTGACAATTGTAATGGTAGCAAGGGCGACCTTGGATTTTTCACCTAATATCTACACTGGTAGGTTTAACAAACCCAAAGATTTTAGGTGTGTCATTGTGAGAAACCTTCCTCGAATTCTCAATCACTTTTATTGAATACGACATTTCAGAAGCTAAACAATTCTCTACATTCATGATAGTCACAACAAGTTATGCATAAATTGCAAATGATTAACCTGAATATTTTGGATTTTATACTATTTTCAATGGTTGTTAGCATGCTTCTTAATACTCCAAAGTAAAAAAAATATCCCTGCTGAGGAGACAACAAACAAACCAACAACAGATTGTACAAGAAAAACAAAAAAATTAAAAGCAAGGCAAAAGAAGGTTATACAAGTAGCAAAAACAAAAACAAAATTGTACAAACAACTAACCTACAAAAGAAAACAACAAAAGAAAATACTAGAAAGAGAAAACTGTACACTACTTACACTATATTACACAAAAATGTATTGCCCTTTACCTCAAGCTTGGAAGTAGTGTTTCAAATGTTGGTCATTAACTGGTAATGGCACATCTTCCCCTGTCAAGGTCTTAAGTCTAAATGTGTTGTCTCCTATTATTTCTAAGACTTGCAATGGACCTATCCATAGTTTATCAAATTTTCCATGACTCCATTTCTTTTCATGTGCTTTGTCCTAACACAACACTAAGTCTGATATCCTAAATGTTTTGACTCTTTCTCTCTTATCAAACCACCTCTTAACTATTGCTTGGTGTTTTGCAAATTTCTCAATGGCTTGACCTCTTTTCTCATCTAATTATAGCATTTGTACTATCCTGGCTTCCCTATGGTTATCAAAGCCTAAATACTCATTGGTAAACTTCCAGATTGGTATTCTCAGATTTACTAGAAGTATGGGATCAGTCCCATAAACTAAATGATAAGATGTGATGCCTAAAGCTATTTTAAACTTGGTTCTATCTACCCACAGTGTGTATTTTAACAAGGTATTCCACTCTCTAGGACTCTTTGTAATTAGCTTTTTGATTATGTCTAATAAAATTTTGTTCGTAGACTCAGCTAATCCATTGCCTTGAGGGTAATAATTTGAAGAAAACTTTAAGACAATCCTGTATTTAAATGCCCATTTAGAAAACTTTAAAGAAGAGAAAGCAAGGCTGTTATCACATACCAATGAATAGGGAGTTCCATACCTGGTGATGATGTTTTCTTCAAGAAACTTGATAACTACCTCGCTTGTGAAGAACTTGCAGCATGTGGCCTCAGTCCACCTTGTATAGTAGTCTATCACCGCCAGTATGAACTTGTGTCCTGCAGAAGATGGAGGATTGATGACTCCAATGAAATCTAGGCCCCATTGTGCAAATGGTCTTGATTTAATCATAGGTTGTAGTGGATTGGCCTGATTTCTTCCCTTATCTATTGCAGTCTGACAGGTGTGGCAACTTTTAATGTGACTTTCTATATCTTTGAACATCATGGGCCAGTAATAGCCCACCCTCAATACTTTGTGTGTTGTAGTAGATGGGAACCATGACTTGTTCCGTACTTGTCATGCAATTCTGTTAACACCTTATCCACCTTAGCTCTATTTAGACATCTCAAATAAATTCCATCATGGTTCTTCCTGAATAGAAGACCTCCTTGCACCATACATTTCTATGCTTTAATCTTCAAAGCTCTCCTCTAAGAAGCTTTCATCTTATTTGGGTACTTTCCAGCTATTAGAAAAGTGTTTAAATCACCATACCAGTTTGATGCGTCATGGGAATTCAGTACATATTGTTGTTTTATCAAATCTAGGTATGTGTTTTCTATTGTTTGCACCAACACCTGCCCTCTGACCAGCTTCATGGGAATGATTTCCATGTCAAACTCTTGTAGCGTGGTGATCCATTTGGCTCTCTTTTCTCTAGGTTCATTCTGCATCAGCAACATCTTTACTACTGCTTCCGGAACTATGGCTTTGACCTGGCTGCACAAAATATAATGTCTGAACTTCTTCATAGCTCTTATCAACGCGAATGCTTGTCTTTCGGTATCCAGATATCTCAGTTGTGCATCCTTCAGAGGTGCACTCATAAATGCAATGGGCCTTTCTTCATTGTCTTCACCCTTCTGTGTCAAGGCAGCAGTGATTGAATGAGAGGATGCGAAGGAGTAGATATAAAATGACTTTGTGTAGTTAGGGCTTGTCAATATAGGGGCGTCAGAAATAGCTCTCTTGATATCTTCAAATGCAGCCCTAGCGACAGGCATCCACTCCATCTGCACATCTTTCTTTAACATGGCATTTAACGGCTGCACGATTTCTACAAAACCTGTGATAAACTTCCAAACAAAGTTAATCTTACCAAAAAATGATTTTAACTCTTTCCTACTATTTGGTATTTGCAATTTTTTTATTGATTCTATTCTATCTGGGTCAATCGATATTCCATCTTCAAAAATGACATGTCCTAGTAATTTACCTTCAGTTACCCCAAATGAACACTTTTTAGGGTTAAGGGAAATTCCATACCTCTCACACCGCTTAAGTATTTTCCTGAGATCTTCAGCGTGAATGGATGCATCCTTAGAATACACAGTCAGATCATCCATATACACGAAAATGCACTTACCTGATAATCCATGGAATGCAATGTTCATGGCTCTTTGAAAAGTGGCACCTGCATTGATCAAACCAAAAGGCATTCTCCTATATGCATAATTTCCCCATTTACAAGTGAAGGTGGTTTTTAATCTATCATCTTTATCAATTAAAACTTGGTTATAGCCCAGGAAACCATCTAAAAAAAACATCATTTTTGCCCCATTCACTGCTTGCAGCACTTTGTCTATTGGAGGCAGAGGATAATTATCCTTTTCAGATGCTTTGTTCAAATTCCTAAAGTCTACGCATAATCTAATGTCTCCATTTTTCTTCCTTATTGGTACTAACTTAGCTACCTAGACTGAATGTCTGACTGGGAAAATTATTCCAACAGACAACAATTTTTTAACTTCCTCAAAGATTAAAGGCTCTAGAATGGCATTCACAGGCCTTTGTTTTTGCTTGAATGGTTTAACTTCTGGTCTCAAAGGTATTACGTGAGCTATGATGGATGTATCATAGGTTGTCAAGTCTTCATATGTCCATGCTATTACATGCTTATAATCTTTCAGGGTATGTATAATTTCTTTTCTTATTCTCTTAGAACAAGCCTTTCTAATCGACACATTTTGTGGATTTTGCTATGTCCCTAAGTTGTGTAAATCACACTTACCCCCTTCTATTTTGGGTAAGTCTTTCTGTCTCATCACTCCATCAAAGTCAAAAATATGTTCTAATTCAATTACTCCTTTGGGTAAGAAGTTTCTCTTCAATTTGATTATATCCTCTTGGTCCCATGTTGTCTCAGGCCTTTCTTGCTCATCAATTTGATTTGAGCCTCAAATACCTCATTACAAGTCAGAAAATCAATGATTTGTTGATCCCCTCCAAATACCTGAAAGTGAGTAACATTGTATGGGATACTGGGAACATTAACCAATTCTACAGCAAATCCTCTCAAAGCTAGCAGTGTCAAGGGTTCTAATGTGCTAGCAACAACTGCTAGTGCATCTGGCCTATGGTTCAACTCTCTAGAGATGTGCTCTATGTTGAAAGCATCAAATGAATCTATTAAACCCCATACTCTATGTCTGTAACAAATCATTTTCTTATAACTGCAAGCATATAGTTTCCTTACTTGTCTGACTACTAGTTCAGAGTCTGAAAATACCCTGATCATTTTCACTTTCTTCTTGATGGCCATGACAAGTCCCAAAATTAAAGCTTCATATTCAGCAGTATTGTTAGTACAGGAAAACTGCAATCTATATGCTGCTAGGTATGATTTACCCTAAGGATCTATGATTCAATACCTACACCCGCACCCTGTTTTGATTTGGACCTATCACACTTCAATGTCCACATGTCATCTTTACTTTTCTGACCTTTAACCTTGGCATGCTTTGTCTCTTCTATTACTTGTGAGGTGCTGGTCTATTTATTCATGGGTATTTCTATTTGGTCAACTTGCATATGTGTATTTTCAGCTTGCAAATGAGAAAGACAACTACCCTTGCCTTTTATTCCCTTTTCTAAGTCTAAAATCAGAGCATCTATACTACTCTGAAAGTATCTCTGTGGCTGATCAGGATTCACATTTTCCTCTTGCAATTCTACCCTCTTCATGCATTTTTTGTATTCATATTCAATGATGTCTTTGCACATTCCACAACTCTCCTTAGAATGTGGCCTATCATGGACTCTACATCTATTCTTATACAATTTACATTAGACTGGCAGATTTTGTTTAATGCATTCTTCCACCTCTTGTCTAATGGCATGGCCAAATTTGTCCATTGCACTGTTTTCTTCATCCAAAGAATTTCCATCAGACTCAATGAATAATGTTGTCTCCTTGCTTAGATGTTTTTCCCTAATGTTTAACATCATGATCTCTTCAATTTGTACCCCATTTTTAGTAATCCTATAAACACCAGGTTCAATAGCAGCATACAATATTTCATTTGTTCGATTATACTCTGTTAGCATGTGTTTCATCTTGGGTTCTGCCTCTATTCTAATCTGGTTTGGGACACCTCTCCAAGGTAGCCACATATGTGAAAAATTAGTGGCCATATATCTGTTTAATGTCTTGGACCAATCCCTACTTAACAACATTCCATAATTCACGGGTATGTCCACTATTTGAATATCAATGAATTGTCTTACCCTAGGGTCTAAAGCTAATTGCATCTGAATGTTCATCAATTCTCCTATCACACTAACCTCAGTTTTATCTAACTATGTGACAACCTTAGCAGATCTGGTGGGAGTTAGCCCAAGAGTTTTACATATCCCTAAGGGCATTACGTTGGCTGAGGCACCAGAGTCCACCATGCAATTATGTATGTTCTTCCCACACAATCTAATAGTTAATAAGAAAGGAGGAGCATCCTTCTTATCAGCATACATTACTACATTTGTATTTGAAGGCTGCTCAACTTTCTTACTTTTCTCTTTAGGCGGTGAATCTCTATGAGGAATAGCTATATCAGCAGCAACCTCATCTGTCATGGATGTATCTAGAGATCTTATAAAAGCATTTTTGATCCCTGGAGCTTTCAATAATTCATTCAGAGGTATACTGACCTGAATTTTCTTTATTTCGTCTGACAAGTAACTCATTAATCTTGTTGTGTCTACTGTTTCAGTTTTACTTGTTTGGGTCTTTTGTACTGTTGTTCCATTGTTTGTATGGTGATTACCTTTAAGTATGGCAGGATTGTTTCTAGCACTCTGATCTGGGGGTGTATTGAAGTTGTTAGGAGGGATGGAAGTGGTGAAAGGTCCTCCTGGCCTAGTATTGTTCCTTAAATTGTAGGTGTGTTTTTTATTTGTCTGTTGAAAAGCCTGCACCTCTTCTATTTCAGTTAGTACCTCATTTTCAGTTTCAAAGGGAAACTGAAAAGCATTTAACACAAAGGCCGATTCAGGATAAAGATTTTCACAAAAGTACGGTTCATCCTCTAACAATTCATCTTCTTTCTCTTTTGTAGTTGCAAAGGTAAAGGTTTCTAAAACTAAAGTTGTATCGTACCCTGAGGGTACTACCTCATTACCCTTGGGAATGAGAAACTTAGAAGTAGGAGGCTGCATGTCTATATTAAATATGTTGGCTGCCAAATGGAACTATGGATAGTCAAGCTCAGCATGGGCATTGGTATTGTGAAATCTGCACCAACTTTTTAGTGTTGTATTGGCCATTTGGATGCCAGCCATTTGTTTTGCATCATGATTATCTATATTCTCAAAAGGAGAAGCTAAGGTACCATTGTTTGGCCCAATGTTCCATGTTTTGGGTGGCCTAGGTTGATTTTGATTTTTGTTATTATTACCCCAGGCCCTATTGTCTATCACTGGCCCTCTATTTTGCATTAGTTGCCTTTGGTTATGACCTTGATGTTGATTATAGTTTTGGCTCTGATTTGAACATTGGCCTTGGCTATTGTTTTAGTTATGGCTCTGATTGTAGTGTTGATTTAGATTTGAATTATAGTTCTGATTTTGGCCTTGGTTATAATTCTGATTTTGATTGTATCCTTGGTTACCTCTTCCATAGAGGTTCTCATTTCTTAGTTGTGTCACTTCAGTGGTTAATCTTTTCAAATGTGTAGTGATCTCTTTGATTTCTTCCCTTTCCTTCTGTGCCTTTGCCACAGTTGTATCTCTAGGAGGTCGGAAGAAAGGCTGACCATTATTTTGACTGTTGTTAGCAATGTTATTTGTGTAAGGAGCTATCGCTTGGATTGGGGTAGGACTATACATAGGTGTGTAAGACGGGACTGGATTTAATAATGGAGTGTGATGCATAGGAACTCCATTCCAAGGTTGTGCCTGATTCTACATCCCAAAATTTCCTCCATTAACAAATGGGCTACAAGTTGTGTGCCTCATTTCTTGGTTTACGACGGCTGCCTCTTTATAGGCTTTGGATATTGAATCTATGTCAGGTTTTCTTTTGACAAACATGGTAGTTAAAGGATCTAAGGCAGCATAGTACATAGCTAACAAGGTATCATCATCTACGGTGTAAGGGGCTACTAACCTAGAGTATGCCTTTTGAAATCTATCATTGAAATTATCAATCAACTCTCCCTCACCTCTTTTTATGGTAGCTAATTTATGATACAAGATGCAAGGATCGATGGGTCCTCTAAATCTAGATAGAAATGCTTCTTCCATAAGTGACAAGGAAGAAACGTAGCCATTGGGTAAGTTTACATACCAGTTAGATGCCTGTTCATTAAAGGTGTAGGGAAACAATCTACACACAATGTCCTCGTGTTCTAATCTGGCCCTAAAGCATGCTTCCTTGAATATTCTAATGTGGTCTTCTGGATCTTGGTGCAACTGGTATTTGGGACATATTTTTTACCATTTTTTGGGCATCTCATTGTAATCATTGAAGTGTATGGGAGACTGGACATTGAAATAAGCCATTGTAGGTATCTGTGCTTTACCTGTACCTATGGGAATACCTAGATTTCTTGGGGGATTAGGATCTTTAGGAGGACTAGGACCTCTAGAGAACCAAGATTTAAAGATCTGAATAAAGATCTGTTAGGACTCACAAAGTTGTGGATAATATAAGCGATCTAGGGGGTGTGTTATCTTAGGGTTCCAAATCAGAGGACTCTTACTTTGCCTTATATCAGGTAATTGTACAAATATATCCCCCAAACTGGATCTGGATCTAGTCACTCTATCATTGTTATGAGCCAGTTCTACTTAAAACTAAACCCTAACTCAAGTCAGGCCCTCCTTCTAGCGCCTGAGAAACTATTGATGATTGTTTTAACGTAGTCATAACAATTAGTTTAAAATTCACATAAATGAACCAAAACTAACTTGAAAGATATGAAGGAATCGGTCAAGATTCTCTTAATCCCAAGTTTAATATGGTCAGGTCTTGACCTATTGGGCAAATTCAGTTGGTTAATGTGAATCTGTAATGTTCAAGGGGCCTTACGTAGTTTAGGGTTTCCTGTTGGTTAACTGGACTCAAACTATGCAAAAGATCATAAATATCAGTGTGTTGTTCATTCCTTTTCGCATAAAAGTGTTATTGTGTTTCAAAGCTTTAAATGATCTTCTTGAATTATTGCAGCTTTCTCCTCTTAAATATTTATGAAAACTGCCTACTTTCATCTTTGTTATGCATGCTCTTTCAAATATGAGACAATTTCCTTTAAATTTCTATGTTTTTAGCTAAGTATTTTCAGATGGGTTGGGAAAAGTTAGAAAGATCTAATCTAAACATCATTCATTCTACCAAAGGATCTAATTGTTTTGTTATGCACTTTGTATATATTATAGCAATTTGATCAAATCCACAGACAAAACTCTAAGTGTAAGTTCTGAGCACTTTCACAAACGTACACCTAAAATTGCAAGCTCTAAGAGAAAATATTTTAAACACAATGAAGAGCAAGAAAACACTCAGAAGATAGATGCAGAATTCTAGATTCAATTGTATTAGAGACAGATAGTCACATAAGATTTACAATGTCTGAACAACTCTTAGCTTCATTGATCAAATTACAGAAAACTTACAAGCTTTACAGATACATCAAGGAGGTAGGATGTTCCACATGCTCCTTGTTGAAGACACAGGCGACCTCCTTCTACTTCTAAACTAAAGGGTCCCTCTACTCTTAAATGCTAAAACTAGTTACAAGTGTTGGTTATCCTCTAAAAATCCCTGTGTAACCTTATTACAGTGTACCAAGGCACAATATATAGACTTCTACTATCCTCAATACAACTCAAAACCCCTGGTTAAGCAATGGTTCAAACCTCTAGTTACAACAATAAATGTTGGAGAACAAATCCCCAGAAATATCTCTAGGCATGCATCAAATCTAGGTGAAATATGCCCTTCTGGAAACCCTAGCAGCTCAATAATAACTTCTGCCGTCTACTGCAATGATGTCCACAACTGCATTTTGTCTTCATTAATGAAGACCCTTGACTTCCTCGCACTTCATTCTTATCTTCCTCTGCTCCTGAGATCAGATTTCCTCCTCCGTGATGTCACCGCCATCAAGCTTCAGCTCCTTCTTCAACTGCAAACCTGTAAAAATAGACCAACAATAAGTATCATTATTTAATAAACCTGCAGGAAGAAAAACAAGTACTAAATCTAGTTATGACTGTGTGAATGCATCAATCAAGACCTAAATTCGTGAAAAAATGCTGGTCAAATGCATATACAACGCTAAAACTAGCTGGGTCAACCATCGTTGACCGAAAATATGCATTCGGGCCCTAAATCGGCCTCAAATTCTTATCGCTCTGTCATTTCCCGCTCATTTCTCTGTTTAAATCCTTGAATACCTGATATACAAGCCAGGCGTGATACAACGTTTAATCAGATTCCAATCCTTTTCAGTTCTACGGCTTGCATATCGCAATGTATATCAGTTTGTATGTCGCAGCATACAAACGCTAAAATATACAAGCACTTAACTCTATTTTATGATTTTTCAATTCCACTCGATGTATAAATGCATTGTATGTTTTAGATATTCAATTTGGACATGATACAAGAATTTAAATCCGACTTCAAATTCATTTGGATTCTGGCTTGTATGTGTGCAATGTATGTTTGGAAATATACAAGTCTAGAGTTATACAACGATTTAACTTCATTCCATAATATGTTCGATTCCGGCAGTTGTATAAACTGTTGTATACCGCAATGTATATGTAAATATACAAGTCAGAATTTATACAATGAATTAACATTGTTTGATAACTCTTTTAAGTCCGTGTTGTATATAGCGCTTGTATATTGTACTTGTATCTTTCGATATACATTCGGACGTGATACAGGTACTTAAACAAATTTAATCCTTCACTGAGATCCACGGCTTGCATGTTCCGCTTGTATGTATTAAACATACAAGGGCTGAATATACAATGACTTTATTCATTTTAATAAATCTGTTGGGTCCGCCATTGCATATTCACATTGTATGTTGTGCTTGTACCTTCCAATATACAATCGGATATACATACAATGAATTAACTCACTCTAACTTTCTCTTGCGTCCGCAACATGTATATTTCATTGCACGTTGACTTTGTATACTTCGCAATCATCAAACATGCAAACCCCAAATATACATATTTTTAACATTACTCTATAGCTATTTTGGGTCCACTCCTTGTATAAAGTGTTTGTATCTTGGCAATGTATGGAAGATATATACATTGCGGATACATGCAATGAATTAACCACTTTTAATAAACTTCAAGTCTGTGCAATGTATATTTGCAATGCATATCACCAAAATATACAAGTTGCGAAGATACAATGATTTAACACTGTTTAATAACCTTTTTGGGTCCGCCATGTATGAAGTGCCTTGTATATATTTACATGCCAAACATACAAACGTGAGATACAAAGCGGATTTAAAACATCAATTTATTTTAACCTAAAACCACTTCGGGTCCATATTGTATGTATATTTCAAAACTTTAACCAAATGCATATAAGTAAGAACATACAAACAACTTTGTATGTAAATCCGATATACAAGACATTTCGCGACTTTGCATGTGAGCGACATACAAGAGACTTTGTATATGCATGACGCGATATACAAACTATTTTGTATGTGCAACATACAACGGCCTAACATACAAAATCAAATGCATATGCAACCCGATTGCAAAAGGCAAATGTGACTAAGTACAAAAACAAAACCCTTTGCATATACAAACGACCTTGTATATGCAAAGTGATATACAAACTTGAACGTACATTTTACCAAAATGATCATAACTTGCAAAATATGGCAAATTTTAAGATGGTTCAAAAAGCAACACTAGCTCATTTTTCACAAGGAATCCAACCATATCATGCCCTGGTACTGAAAATGCATTTTTTCTCTATTTTTATCAAAGTTTGCAATTTTAACCCTCTTTTCCTTTTACCACCAAACAGACCCACAAAAACAAAACAAAAGCAAAAAAACAAAGCCACAGCAAGGGTCCTCATTTTGCTAAGGAGTAAATTGGGGCATGTTGTGAACATCACAATAGTATCCTTGCTATCACTGCTAACCTCGCGGATCCGAAGTTGGATGCTCTTGTTTCAGTGCTACTGTCATAGGAATTGAGGAAGAAGAGTTCGGATAGTTCAAGGGATGCTCTCAGTGTCAGGGGAATGTCTAAGGAAAGAGGACCTAAAGGAGATCAGAAAGGGGCTAAGGACAAGTCCAAGGGCCAGTCTAACACTCCTAGTAAAAAGAACAGAGTTAAGTGTTGGAACCACGGTAAAAGGGGACATGTAAAGGAGTGTAGAAACCCCAAGAAACAATGGGAGAGTGCTTCAAATAAGTCCTCGAATGCAGGTGAAGAAGTTTTACTTTCTGCATGTAATCTTGTTTCTAATGATCACTAGTTGATTGACTCAGGATGCTTGTTTCATATGATTCCGCATAACGAATGGTTCTCCTCATATGAAGAATATGATGGAGGTAATAACTACCTTGGTGACAACTCTTCATATATGATTGTCAAGAAAGGAAAGGTATTGTTGTGTTTTAGTGATGGGAGGATTAAAACCCTCCCTGGTGTTTTGCATGTTCTTAGATTAGCTAGAAATCTAATTTCAATTTTGAAGTTGAATGATTTGGGAATGCATGTGACATTTGACAAGCATGGCTACAGATTAGTGAGAGGGAACTTGGTGGTAGTGAAGGGGAAGAGATTCAGAAGCCTATTCAAGCTTGAAGCCACTACAGTGTATAAAGCCTCCTATGTATCTGAGGTTAATACTGAAAATGCATGTATGTTGTGGCACCGTAGATTGGGCCACACAAGCAATAATGTATTAAAAACTATTAAGAATAAAAATTTGTTGGATGGTTTTTCCTATTCTGATGAGCACTTTGATTTCTGTGAGCATTGTGTGTTTGGTAAACAAAATAGAAAATCATTTCCTTCAGGAAGCAATAGAGAAAAAAAGAAGTTATAAATTATTCATACGAATGTGTTTGGACCTGTGGATAATGAATCTATCGAAAAATCTCATTATTTTGTAACCTTCATTGATGATGTATCCAGATTTACATGGATTTATTTTATGAAGCATAAATCTAAAGTTTTCACTAAGTTTAAGGAATTCAAAGTCTTAGTAGAGAACCAATCAAGTTTAAAGATAAAGATATTAAGATCTAATAATGGAGGGGAATATTTCTCTAAGGAATTTGATGAGTTTTGCAAGCATGCAAGTATAATCAGACAAAAGACAACTCTGTATACACCACAACAGAATGGTGTTGCAGAAAGGATGAACCAAACAATTATGGAAAGGGCTAGAAGTATGCTTAGTGATGCACAATTGGATACATGCTTTTGGGTAGAGGCTATGTGTACTACTTTCTACTTGATAAATAGATCTCCTTGTAAGGCTCTTGATTCAACACCTTATGAAGTGTGGACAGGTAAGAAACCTTCTATTTCACATTTAAGGATTTTTTGCTTTGAGGCTCTTGTTCATGTGCCTAAAGAAAAGAGATCTAAGTTGGATCCAAAGGCTAAAAAGTGTACATTCATTGGATACGGTGATAATGTCAAAGGTTATAAGCTTTGGAATCCATTAACCTGCAAGACTATCTTTTCTAGAGATGTTATTTTCATGGAACTTAGAGCTATTTCTAAACCTGAGAAACCAAAAGAAAATGATGAAAAGGTAAAGAAGGTGCACTTTGATTTAGAGCAGCAAGATGTACCTCATGAAGAACATAATGATGGATTGGGGGTGAATAAGAAGAAGAAGATTTGAGTAGTTCTGATAAAGATGAGTTTGTTCTTACAGAAGAAGTTATTGTAGATGATCATGCAAAAGAATGAGTAGAGTCTCTTACTCCACCCTTGAGGAGATCCACAAGATAGCAAAATCTAATTGACAGGTATAGCCCACCAGATTTCTGTTGTGTATATGCTTTATTGAGTACTAACGATGACCCTAGATCCTACAGGAAAGCTATTTCTATAGATGATAATGAGTCTTAGCAGCTAACCATGTAGGAAGAGATGATGGCTTTAGATTCTTGTAACACCTGGGATCTTGTTCATTTACCTAAAGGAAGAAAGGCCATAGGATGTAAGTGGGTCTTCAAGAAGAAGTTTGGATCAAACGGGTCACTGGAGAAGTACAAGGCTAGACTAGTAGCCAAGGGCCACTCCCAGAGAGAGGGAGTTGATTTTGGTGAGATATTATCTCTTGTTGCTAAATTGACTTCTATTAGATTTCTCTTATCTATTGTTGTAGCTTATGATTGGGAGATTGAGCAAATGGATGTTAAGACTGCATTCTTGCATGGAGATCTTGAAGAAGAAATTTATATGCAACAGTCTACAGGTTTTGAGGTAAAAGGAAAAGAACATTGGGTTTGCAGGTTAAAGAGGTATCTTTATGGTCTAAAATAGTCCCCCAGAATGTGGTATCAAAAGTTTGATTTATTTGTTTTGAAATTGGGTTTTGTTAGAAGCAAGGAGGATCATTGTGTTTACATTCATTGTGTTGATGATTCTATACTAGTTATTGCTTTGTATATTGATGACATGTTTTTCAGCAATACAAAGGGTATGGTTAGTGAGCTTAAAGCCCAACTTTCAGGTGCATTTGAGATGAAGGATCTTGGTGCTGCAAGGTATATTTTGGGAATGGAGATCAGGAGGGACATAGTTAACAAAAAGCTTTGGTTATCACAAAGTAAGTATGTGAATACTATTGTGTAGAGGTTTAGTTTGTAGGACTGTAACCTAGTTAGAGTTCCTTTACCCATTGGTACTAAGCTTTCATTAGATATGTGTCTAAAGATTGAAGATGATCTTGAGGATATTTCTAATGTACCATATGCTAGTGTTGTAGGGAGTTTGATGTATGCAATGGTTTGCACTAGACTAGATATTGCCCAAGCAGTGTGAGTTTTGAGCAAATTTATGTTTAACCCTGGTAGACAACATTGGAACTATGCTAAGAGGGTGTTTAAATATCTTGCAGGTACTCCTAATCATTGTTTGGTTTATTTTGGTACTAATAGTGCTGATAACTCTTTAGACATACAGGGTTTTGTTGATGCAGATTGGATAGGTGACTTGGATAGTCGAAGGTCCATTAGTGGCTATTTGTTTACTATGTTTGGAGGTGCAGTGAGTTGGATGAGTAAGAGGCAGCCCACAATTGTTTTGTCCACTACAGAATCAGAGAATATGGTTGCTACTCATGTCTCTAAGGAGGCGGTTTGGTTGAGTAGACTATGTACATGTATTGGATTTGATTACAGGATCATTCAGATTGGTTGTGATAGCCAGAGTGCTATCTGTTTGGCCAAGAATCCTATGTATCATGCTTGAACTAAGTATGTTGATGTTCAGTATCACTTTGTTCAAGAGGTGGTTGCAAATGGAGAGATTAGCTGAAGAAGATAGACAATCAAGAGAATGTTGTAGGTTCTTTGACCAAGCCTGTCAGTACAGAGAAGTTCATGTGGTGCAGAGAGGCCATGGGCCTTGTTTCTAGTGCTCGATTATTTCATTTGATTTCCTATGGGTTGATTTACAATGTATAATGTCAAGTGGGAGAATGTTGGGATAAGGTGCCATTAACCTTGTAAATCCCAATATTGTATTTATTCCATTTATTATATGTAATTTGTAATCATCCATGAGGAGATGTACTAGTTTCACTAGCAGGGGTAATTTTGGAGTCACCGAAAGTTATTACGGAGTGACTTTTACTATTGGAAAATGTAAAAACTCATGGTAAATGAGGATAGGCATGCTCCCTTGAGAAATATACTATTTTTGGCATGTATGATAACTATCATAATGTTTGGTGAGTGAATCTATGACAACTGCAAGTTATCATAAGATTTTGTGATTCTATGACGCATATGACGGATATGTTAGTTGTATATTTGTTACATTTATCCCAAGGTTCCTATCTTGGAAAGATACTCTTTTTCTGGAATCTATGATGGCTATGACATGTCATAAAATGTTGTAAGAGGCCAGATTTAGTCTTGAACCCCCAACCCTTGCATGGCTATTTTTGGACAAGTGTAAGATGCTTGTAAGATGGTAATTAATGTTTACAGGTTGGAGAATCTTAGGAGAGAGAAGAGGAACACCTAAGATGAGTTAGAAAATATTTCTATAAGTATTTTCCATGTATTAGTTGCTGTAATATAGATTTTAGGTACTCAGGTGCTGCCAGAATGCTGTCGAATTGAAGACTGGTGGAGAGAGTTGAAGTGTTGTTGTATTGTAAATCATTTTTAGATTAATACAAACATTGGGCCTCTTTCCTGTGTGGAGTTTATTACCCGAAAGGGTTTTCTCCATGTTAAACATTGTGTTATATGTTCATATTTCTGATTTTGTATTTCTATGAAGAGTAAATTTGTTTTTGTGTTACAATCTGCATTAATAACACACAATTAAAGATTGCAGAAATTTATGTTGAATCGGATTTCCATTGGAGTAGTGTTGCTTTCATTTCTAACACATTCACATGGATATTAATCTTTTCAAATCTCCTTACCTTTGCCAAACATCCCAATCTAGATGACATCACATCATCTCGACCTCATTAAGGTATCTCTAGGCTACATGCAACATATGGATATTCATTCACATGGATATTAGCTTTTCGAAGATCCATACCTTATTTCTGACATCCATATCCATATGATGTCACTTCAACCTAGCTTAACATAGAAGCCTTATCCTAGTGACATCACATGGACATTTGTTCATATGGATATTTCACATTAATAATATCCTGACCTTCCAAATATCCATACCCCTATCTAACCAACGATATTATGCCACGTGTCCACAGGGATGT
The DNA here is from genome assembly GCA_027924645.1 of Cunninghamia lanceolata. Classification (NCBI taxonomy): domain Eukaryota; kingdom Viridiplantae; phylum Streptophyta; class Pinopsida; order Cupressales; family Cupressaceae; genus Cunninghamia; species Cunninghamia lanceolata. The sequence continues at coordinate 29,083 of BSBN01000328.1, read as the reverse complement.
CCTGACCTGTTCTAAATGAAATTGAGACCCGATAGTATATTTTTTAGTCAACAAGGGATGATCTGACCTTCATATTGATGTCACCTGGATGTTTATTTATATGGATATCCTACACTTGCTTATTGTCTAGACATTAGACTCAGTATCTATATCCTAATGACATCACATCATCTCATCTTAATGAAAGGCTTAACATGCTGACATCATACGGATATTTCCACATGGATATATCCATATGGACATTCTAAAACTAATATCCATTATATCTAGGCATGCCTTTTTTGCATTTAATGCAGTAAAAGGGTCATTGCCATTTAAACATAAAATCATGCCGACGACACCAGCCATGATCTCTCGTAATTTCACTAAAGGGATGTACCTAATCTCTCGGGAGTAATTAATAAGTCCTAAAATCATAGAATTTCTAAGTTAAAAGGGTAAATTACTATCATAATTTGCATAATTGTATTCAAAAGCTAATAATTTGCATAGAGAACTTGAGAACTAAAGGTAGATACAATGAACTTGCAACAAGGACTTAATTGCACAGAGGATCACCTACACAGGACATTTTTGGTATACATTTACACATTCCAATTGAGGTCTTCACATTCAAGTATGTACGGAATAATGCCTCTTTGGTGTAATTTTGTAAGGATATTTCGTGGTTTTATACAAGTGAAAGGTTGTAGTAATGAAATCAAACAAATTTAGGTTTTATTCATGATTAAATGCATGTATTTAGATCCCCTATTTCTTTCAGACATAGGAACTAAAATGTGTTAACCCTAACATAATATGTAACCTAGTTAAGACATGGATGTGTTAAAATTGTAGGACAAAATGCAGCCCCGCATAGACAAACGTGATGCTGAATTCAAGAAGATATGATTCCCAAAGCACATAGTATATACAATAAACATGGGTTTGCAGAGGACACTCATTGTGGCAACACAAACATTGAGGCCTTCAGAACCATAATTCATAGTAGGGAGGACAATCCTATCTTGAACAATATTGTATCTACAGGGATGTATTATGCAGCTGATTTCCCATATGATGCAGATGCCCTGGAGCTCCTAATTGAATGTGAAAATAAATATAATGTGGTGACAAGAAGATTTGAGCACCAAGGAACATGTATATGATGATCTATCAGTTGATGGTATAACAAAGGCATTCAATTTTCCTACACCTAGGGGGATATATGTGTCTGATTTAGAGGAACTTGCTAAGGAGTATGATGGCAATTAGAAGGATTGTAGAAAATTTATCTTTATGGGATGGAGAGATTTGGCTAGTAAGGAAAAAGTAGTGGGCAAGATGCCCCAACATCTATACATGTATGACTTCAGCCCATAAATTCAATATATGATGGTGTTTCTTAGTAGAATGGGTGGAAAATAAAATGCTGGTAACTTTGAATCCTAGATGCATGGCCTGATCAGAATGGTAATTAAGAATAAACAGACAGTCCAATGGGCCAAAATAATTAGTGATTCCATGTATACATAGATGGTAAAGTGGAGAAGAATGAAGGATAGAGTCTTCAAAATGACATCTTATCTAGTTTATGCATGTACATTCAAGGCCACTTTTGATGGACTAAAACATTTGGAAGACTAGGTAGATTGCCACATGAAAAGACATCCCAAGAACATTATCCTAGTTAGAAAGAAGGCAGTTTGTACAACATTACAAGATGGTAAATGATTGTTTTATAATGCACTTAGTTAGACTCATGGAAGGGGATAGATCCAAGAGGTTTTCAGTGGGTGCCATAGAAAACATCCATCCATGTGGGGCTTGGTTCATTCAGTCCCACACATATACATAAATCAGGATGGAAGGGTTTAGTGGGAATCCCAATTCATGTTACCTAGATATCCATTAGACAAGGTTTTCCTGATGGAGATGTTTAGGCAGATGATCCCTGCATTGGAAATAACTAAAAGGAAAGATGGCAAGACATATGTGAAATTCCCTATTGATATAAATTGGTTCCTATGTGGATCAATGGATAATGCTAAAGCAGATGAGGCAGACCTGAAAATGTTGCACTTACAATTATTCCCATTGGTAAGGGATTATGATCCTTACCATAGGATAGAGAAGAATTTTAATAAGAAGTATAAGCATGTCATTCATCTGGAGGATTTTTGGGCTGACTGCGATGATGAATATGATGTAAGAAAGAGGGAATATCAAAGATTGAACCTTAACCAAATGAAAACTATAGGATATCATGAGTTCCCTCCCCAGGTCAAGACAAGGGATGATGACATCTTTAGACCTAGAGTATGAGGATAAAAAGGTATATAATGAGGCATTTGTACCTCCAAACTAGACTAAAGAGGATGAGAAATCCATTGATGTCATCACTACTAAGGTAATAGAGAGATCCAAGAATTGGCTGTAAAAGAAGATTAATGACCTTAAAGCTAAGGGAGTTGTCAAATACTTTGGACAAGAAAAGAAAGATGAAAGAGAAAGAAGAAGCAGACTTTGATGACTTCTTGGTGCACAAGACGCGTGTCTTGGAGATGAGGTTAGCTAAGCCCAGCACATCAAGAGCTGAAGAGGAGCCTACTTTAGAAGGTGTTTCACTTGTATATAGACCTTCACCTCCTAGGGATATGCTTGTAATGGCTATTCCTATCTCAATGCCCAAGGTTCCCATAGTAGAAAAAGAATAACCTATAGAGGAGGAGGATCCTACTGAAGAAGATATCAGCAGAGGACATAAGGATGTGTTAGGGGGAGTCAGTATCCCCCAAACAAAGTAGGTATCAAGGACAAATTATGAGGGGGTCTACTTCCAGACCATCCAATGTTCAGGTGCTTGAGTACCAAGATCCAACCTTGCATGTAGTAAGAGAGTTTCAACATGATGTGCCAGTGGATAATATTATAGAGGTAAAAACTAAACTAGCTCAACAAACCATGAGCAAGATGTTAGAGAAAGAAGTGGGTAAGTTTTTACCACTTGGTTAGACCATTGATCTAACTAATGATAATGTGCTCAGGGATGTAACTAATCGCCCTATTGAAAGTTTGCTTAGGCACGTTGGGCCTACAACTAGAGATGATAGTCAAGAAGGGCATAACAAAGAAGTTAAAAGGGAAGAGTCACTAGAAGTTGAAGTTCCAATAAAACTTTTAAATTTCCTTATATCTAAATTATTAATAGCCCAAGAGTGATAGACCTGACCTATCAGCCAGTTGAGGCTGATGAAGAAGAGGTTGTAAAAGATAGACAAACACAAGAAGAGAATATCTAGATGGATATTGAGGAACCTCATCAAGATGTACAAATTGAGGATACTACCAATGAAGAAAATATCTAGATGGATATAGAGTAGCCTGAATAGCAAGAGCTTGCATCTAGACAACATGATCAAGGGGACAAAAGAGTTGATGAGGAAGTAATATAGAAATTAGATATAGAAGAACATCATTAGGATGTCCAAGATCAACCTGAGAAGCAAAGGGGGAGTCATCCTAAGGATGTCATGAGCCAAGGAAAACAAGATGAAGTACTCGATATAGGTCAGGATCAATAGGAAGAACAAATGAAAGATGATCATCACATGGAAGGTCAGGATGGACAAAAGGATACATCATATGCAGACCAACCACTCCTAGATCAAGAAAAGAAGCAAATTGGGGATGATCATGATGAAGAAATAGGTCAAGAGGAATAAGTACATGGAGAAGAGCATTAGGACCAACAGATTTTTGGTCAAGATGAAGAAATACAAAGATTCCTGTAGGTCAAGATGATCAAAGTAAAGTGAAAGAGATACAAGATTCTCAAATTGAGCAACATGACCAGGTAAGGTCTAAACATGTGGTACTATCCTAGATGTCATCAGAGACAGGCATCTAGAAGAAGAAAAAATGCCATTTTATTTTAAATCCTTATTCACATTGAATAGTATTAAGCCCAAGTGCAAGGCTAGGGCAGGTTCAAGAATAAGAAGAGATGCTGCAACTGGAAAGAGAAAAACATAGGTGGCAATCCCCATGGTGGGCAAGGCCAAATGAGAAATAAAGGAAGAGGAATTCCAAGTCACCTCAATTGACTTGGGGCACTATATAGTTGATTGGGATATTCAAGAGATCAAAGAGAGCATTGAGGTTGTGGATGCTAGAATGAAGAAGTTGAAGACAAAGAATAAGGAATTGAAGGAACAAAATTCTCAATTGTAGGAATTTATTAGGGTTTTAGTGAAACCTATTGGTCTAGCCTCCATAATACAAACTGTAGAGAGGCCCATTCCCTTGACATTAGCCATTGGAGAGGAAATAGCAAGTTTGGATGCTCAAAAGCATCAATCACAAGTCATGAACAAATGGTTCATGCAATTCATGACCACAGGGGATAAAATAATAATGACCTCCATGTCCCATTGGGACACATTGTCCAAGCTAAAAGAGGAAGTTGAGTCAATGAAAAGAACATCCAGACAAAGTATTAAACAAAGTGATTAGGCATTGGATAGGATAAAATAAGCTAAGAAGATGTATGATCGGGAACTCTTGACCAACAAAATTGTAATAGATCAAACATTGCCTCTGATGGACTCCCAGATCCTAGAGCTTCAATATGAAGTAGATATGTTGAGGACATACATGTCCAAAATCAAGGATATGAGAACCAAGATACATGAAATGCTAACAAATGAAATGAAAGTGTTAGAGGAGTTATTGGGGAGTGCTATAACAGAGGGAAGCCTACCAGATGAAGAAGAGAGCATCAAAATATTTAAGGAAAGGTTCAGGGCAGTATCAAAGGATCCTGTTGGGCATTTTTCAGAGGATGTGATGGAGGAGATGGAAAAGCTTAGTGTTAAGGTAAAATCATATAGAAAAGAGATGGATAGAAAAGTTTCCAAAATGGTATCCTTCAATGAGCAACTCAAGGCATTAATGTATGCAAAGGAAAAATCCCAAGTGCGTGATACATCCCAAATAGATACAACATGTACATAGGAATTTCATAAGAAGTTAGATTCGGGGATAATCATCACCAAAGGATCTGATATATTAGAATAGAGAGTGCTACAAAGATGCCAAAATGAATATTCTTTGTCACTTGTGCCCTGTTAATGGTTGCCAGCTGGCAACTCGTGCCACTTGTATTCTGTTGTTGACTTGGTCAAAGCAATGTAGATCATTGATCTTCTAAAATGGATCATGATTGTTGGATCATTTGTAACTAAATCCTATCCTTGTCCTATAAATGGAGATTTATTCACATTTGTAAACTATTAGGAGCTTAATTGAGGTTGAACTGTTGAGCACTAAGTATACATTTTGGAACTATAAATTCCCTAAATTCATCATGTCTTGCAAGATAAATAGAGGTTTGTTAAGAAACTTTTATTTCTTGTTATTGTAACTAATAACTATATCAACAGTACCAAGAAAACATAGGTTATATAGCAAGAGCTCAGTATTCAAGTTCATTTACTATAGCGAAGCAACTAAAGAAGACAACTACGAATGTCTCTCTATGGGGTGTTTTATCTATCCCTCAGCAAAGGAGTTTGTTTCATGAAGCTCTAAGGAAATAATAAAGTCTAGTTAAGATGATAACTCAAGTTTTTTGGGTTAGAAGGAATGTAGTAGACCATCTTAAAGCCACTCTGGCTGATCAACTTTCCATAATTTTGTCATGAAGGTACATAATCCCAATCCAATGCCTTGTTATTTAAATTTGATAGTTGGATATAAGTTATTTCATAAATTTATGATAGACTCTACTGCGAGCACCGAAATAATACCCAAGAACATTAGTGATGCTTTTAGACTAACCTATCATCCAATGGAGAAGGGAATCACGTAGCTAGATGGGAAGTGGGTCCAAACCATAGGTATCCTTAAGGATCTCCCTCTAACATTGTATGTCTTCCCATGTGTTATTGTTCTTGAAGATGTAATTTTTATTGATATCCCTCTGGCCTTCAAAATTTATTTATTAAGAGATTTTATAGCTAAAATAGGATGATACCTATCTTTTGATTGGTCCCAGCTTATTTTTAGGACAAAAATGAAAATCCTATTAGAGCTTATATCCCAAGAACATATCACACATGAGGTGATGGACAAATTTGAACCTGCACACATCATGTTCATTGGAGAACAAAGGTTAGATCTAGAGCTCCTAGAAGATAAAGAGGCTTAGTCCACTTGTGCGAAAAAATAGATGAATGCTTGCACAATAAAGAGTGTTAAATGGGACCATTATGGTAACTACAATTCTATTGGCCTTAGGACTTATATCAGATATGAGGAAGATTAGATCATCCTCGATGTGAATATTCTAGAGATATTAGTTGCAAAGAAGGATCAAGACATAAAATTTATGGATATTATGCTTCAATGGTAATAGATGTAGAAATGGATGAGGAGCTATTATTTTATCAGTCTCTCTTGAAGGGTAGAATATTCTTTGAGCATTCTAGTTATAGTTTAGTTATACCAATAATGAAGTTAGGTATGACTCCTTAGTATGAAGAATCACTCTTTCTAAAAGGATGGGTATAAAGCAACTACAAGTGTTTGGAGACTTTGATCTTTTCATCAACCAAGTCAAAGGATTTGATGCTACCAAGAACATTTAAATGATGTCTTATCAACATAAAGTATAGAATCTCTTAGAAAATTTTGAGGCCTTAAACATTCAACTAATCCTGAGACCCTAGAAAGTAAAGGAAGACCGAATGGAAACCATCAGTTTTAAATTTGATCCAATGAAAGACATTCTATGTAACAAAGAACACATCAAATTGATCATTCGGCCTACAATTATGGATATAATAGAGACAATTGGTAAGTTTTCAAAAGTGATTATTAGATTGCACTATTCCTTCAACAATCAGGTGAATTTTCTAATTAAAGCCTCCCTCAAAGATCATGTTATCGACTACCTTTCATGGAGAAAATACTTAAAATAGTGGCTACCTCTAATCACTTCTCTTTGTTGGATAGATTCTCCAAATACATTAGGTGTGGGTGAAGTGTGTTGTAGAAGATCAAATTAAGAAGATATTACAAGAATTTCACCAAGGAGCATCTATTACACATTCAACTCTCAAGCGCACCACAAAGATCCATGTTAATTGAGAAACACTCAACTGACATCATCTTGGTGCATACAAGAAATAAGAGATAAGGGACCACCACTAATGATGCGGAGATCAACTAGCCAATGGTGCAACAATAAAACCTAACAACTTCATAACACAATTTGGAGATGCACCATTATACCACATAGCACCTAATGACATCACAGTTGGTTGGGTGAGCAAATAAGAAAAGGGGCCCACAAGAGATGATGGGGTTACAAGCTAAGCAATGGTATAATGTGAAGGATTTGGCAAGCACTAACACCACAAGCAAGTGTGTAGGACACACAATCATAAATAGGTCAATGGTTCACACATTCCCAAGAACATATAGGATCTCTAAAAAACAAATAGCTTCATCTTAAATTGAAAAGAACCCATGCCTACCATTTGAAAACATCAATCTCAATCTCTAAGCTCTACCCAACACACAATGAACATGAACACAACTATGCACCTCAACACAAATGGTCATGACCCACACAATCATAGTGCTACCTTTAACACTTAATATTGTTATAGAATCACTTCAATGAAGCACGTGATATCATAAGTTCATATATGCCTCCCATAACAACAGCATTAGAGCTTAACTAGCCTGAGGCCATATAGGAAAATCAAGAAATTATAACATGGGAAAGGAAGGAGACATAGGAGCATGATAAAATGATTTAATGGGGCCCATTAAATTGTCTCAAAATAGTTATTAATGAAGGGCCAAATAGAGAACCGACACAAGAAAATTAGTAGTAGAATTAGAATTTTGGGGCATAGGCTAAGAATACCAACAATCACGTTGCTATAATATAACTATACCACGATGTCAACCTAATTATTCTCCAAATGGGAAATCGACTCATCTAATTAGATATTCCCACAATGACTTAGTCAACTATTTTTTACCAAACACATCTATAAATGAACCTTGTCTAAACCTATAATATTTCCAAGACCAAACCATGGCTTGTGGTAATACATAATATCTTCTTATAGCCTACAATAATCTAGAAAAGCTTCCTAAATATCTACCTATCCTCTAATATCAATGCATGCACTCCAACAATGTCACATGCACACCTGCATTGCCACACATACTCTAGAAGAATACATTTTTCATGATGTGGTAACCATAACTCAACCAAACATTATGTGGTTGCTAACATGGTACCATTGGGCTCCAAGACACCTCCATTCCATACTGCAAAGTCTAACTCCCACCATATTTTACCATACAAGCTGCAAACATTGTTTTAGTCTATGATCAAGCTTTAATAGGAACTCACAATGTCCTCCACATTCTTCTCTCACTTACAAACTTTGTATAAGTGAATAACACAACAAAGTTCCAACAAATTTAAGAAGCAAAATCTTGAAATGATACACATACTATTAAAATTAACAAGGAAAATTAAGGTACTTAGCTCTAGGAACATTAAGGAGTATTCCGGGTATGTGCAGGATCATGATGGACCAAACTATACCTCTAAGTGGCAATGAAAATACAAAAAATCAGACTTAATCAAGTTCATGTAAAAATTTGAATGGATTATCTACACAATTTGAAAAAGATGTAAGAACAAAATTTGTAGAGAATTGAATCTAGTTTATGGGCTACTATTTTTTTTTCAAAAAACTAAATTTACTTAGTGAAAAATGAATATTTCAATGAACAACTATTAAATTTTTAAGAAAAAATAAAAAGTGGGTGTCATTTGATGCAGAGTGCTTAGTGGAAGCGTTCAATTGATCAACAAACTTGATCGGTGAGATGTGACCTATGTCTTGGCGACCAAACCTTGTCAGCCAAACATGTCCCGTCAGCCACCTTGCAACTTCTTTGACCGATCTACCAACTCTCCCTGATAGTCAACCCGGCTTAGCCTTCGACGATAATTCCTCTATCGGTAGCGTCTCCAAATCTCCTACCGATACTCGATGGTGGTTATCTTTCCACTAGACTTAACCTTAGCGGTTAGTAGCGACCTTGTTGGCCAGACTCAACTCATCGGCGATCACTTGTGATCATTTACTGATATGCCGATGCATTGTATAGCCTTCGGCAAGACTTCCTTTGTCGGTGGTATCTTGCACTTGTCCCCTGATATTATCACTCATGCCAATATGCCAAAATATTGTATATGTTTTACATGACTTGTTACTGCTGGTGGACTAATGTATCTTCACCCCGATTTCACCGTTGCGACCGGTCACCTTTTGTATCTGACGCAATGTATATTCTCAATATACATTGAGATATACATTCACAATACACCTTCGGTGGGACTAAAGCTGTTCCTCACCAATGAACCTTTCTATCAGCCTAACACCATAGATCAGTGTAACTTCAAAAGGTTTCTCTGAGTGTTGTGTTATGCCAATGACACTTCAGTTACTCTGCCACTACACAAAGACAAAACTCAATAGAACAGAATGGGTCTCCACTCCTCTGCAAACACTTGATCACCATCAATTTGGTCACTCCATTGACTGTCCACACACAACAACACTTTTCCTATTGTTTCAATGACTAGTCACATAGAGATGCCTAGTCAACTTATGCCAAACTCCTTGGATCCTTAGGTGTCTGATCCAGAACAATAGAAAACACAAAATACACAATATATTCCTCCATCACACTGAACATGAGAATCTTGACTTCAATGGATAGAGGAGATACAATCCATTTATTCACAGAACCCTGGTTTCTAGGTTTTCAGACCAATCTCTGTAAAAGAACAAAAAACTCACAAACTACAACACTTCTAGACATGAGACTACTTTAATGTCTAAACATCTCCAATTAGTTTCAAATGATCAAGTATCCGTACAGAATGACTGTTACAGAAAATTATTCAGAACAAAACAGAATTTCAACACACCCAAAAAACTCCAGATCTTCATTCATTCATTCATGCTCTTCATCCTGCCATCACATCCAACTCCTCGCCTATACAAGGCTTGAGAGATCAGTTAACATTCCTCCCAACCATGCAAACTGATTTGAAAGATAGTTAGCCATTGGGTTTCTCCTATCAAAAGAAAACTACATGTTTTCATTGTGTTATTACATCAAACTTGACCAAACATGGTCTACATGGGTCTAGTGACCAAATTGACATGAAAACCTTCTTACAAACATGATGGGGCTTAAAAAGCCTTATTGAAAACAAAACAAAACAAGACTCTTGCACCATAGAGAAGGTGCTACTGCACCATCATTCCAGCCAACCTAACTACAAGATTTTTTTTTTTGAAACTTTCAAAATAAGTAGAGGACTCATGCCCGGATGTGATGCATATTTTTTTGAAATTTTTTTCCAATAAAATAATTAGTTATGATTATTTTACTATGACTTTTTTTAAAAACTAAAAACTAATTTTCTAGCCAGCCTAACTCAATTAAATAAATCATAATTCATTTTTCTTAACCTATAGCCAGAAAAGCATAGAGTGTGATGTAGCTTTCAGATCTCAAAAAGGTGAAATGGTTTGAAAGTTATCGATGTTTTTCAATCAGGGTGTCCATCAAGATGTCAGACACACACTATGTAGAAAATTATGAATAATTATTTAATAAAATTATAACCAAACAAATCTTATATTTTTAGAAAGATAAAAATTTCTTCTATAAACCCTTTTTGTTTTATCAATTTTGCATAAAAAAGGTCATCAGCATGAAGGGTGAAGTTCAAAGAAGAGAGTGAAACCTCTAAAAACATTAGAATTGAGGGAAAGTCAACTATGATAGTCCCAAGCCTACATACAATGCAAAAGCGAAGAAAAATGGATATCTGTTATTAATGGATATCCATTTTGCTTTGGTAAAATATCATTTTCCTTTTTTTATGTTTTACAAAACGAATATTTGTTTTGCAAAGCAGATATCTATTTTAGGTTGCCCAAAATGAATATATGTCTCTCTCTCTCTCTCTCTCTCTCTCTCTCTCTCTCTCTCTCTCTCTCTCTCTCTCTCTCTCTCTCTCTCTCTCTCTCTCTCTCTCTCTCTCTCTCTCTCTCTCTCTCTCTTCTTCTGCTATATATCTTTTGCATCTATTCCCCAAGTTATGTCTTAGTAGTTTTAGCCTCCTCCCATTCATATTACTTCTATTGCATGCATTTCTCCACTAATTATACCTCTTAGCACATTTAGAATTGACCTCATTGACTCTATCCCTTCATTTATAGTTGTATTTTATTAGGAACTTGCCTAGTTAAGCTAAGTTCTTTATAATCCATTGTATCACACATGTTACAAACATCCTTAGAGTTAAAATGCACCTGACAACTGAGAGTTGGGGGGGGGGGTAAATCAGATGTCCCAAAAACCTTAACTACTTCTACACTTTTAGATATTAATCACTTGTCCACTGATATTATGATTAAACCAAGAAATCATGAAATTAGAAGCTTAAACACAGTTGTAGGATCAAACACAAGAGACACCAGATTTTTACGTGGAAAACCCTGTTAAGGGAAAAACCACGGAGAGGATTAGCTCTCAATATATATTGCAATCTTTGAAAAATGATGTTTAGGCTTGGTCACTCCACGGGCCTAGAACATGCTCGGTCACTGCCATGAAGTATAGCTAGGTCTAGCAGGCTCATTGCCACAACCCTAAACCTAGAAAGATTACAATGAGGGTTGTTAAACCCTAAGGGCTGTTAAACCCTATTGGAGGCTCACTGCACCTGGCTCACTTCCAAATCAGCATCTTCTTCATGTCTGAGATTAATTCATTGAAGTACAATAGTTCTTCTACTCTACTCTGCCTTTTCATCTTTTTCTTTATCTTTGCATTTTCCCACAAGGACATATTTTCCATGACTCAATTACAAGTACTTATACACTTCATCAACCTTGGAATGATCATCAAGGTCGGCATTACAATCATCAACCATTGGAACAATCTCCAAGGTCAGCATCAAAGACATTTACACAATAGGTCTTGATCTAATACAAAATTATGCTAAGGAAATGTAGTATAGATGTATGCGGATCATGCCACACCTTAGCTGGGACTTAAACATGATCTTCCATGCCACAACATGCTTCTATAATCTTCAAGGGATCTCCACAATCACTGGAATTAACCAAGTCGGCTAAGACTGGTTACACGCTATGTTATTTGGGAATAATCTTCAAACACGATCTCAATTTCTTAACATAGACCAATGTAAAGATAGGAATATGATCAAGAGGTATCCACAAGCACATTGAAATCACTAGGAGTAACCGCACAAACTCAAGCCACTTTATTCATGAGATTCTTCACACAAGAGCACATGAAATTCACTATCTTCAACTGTCATAAAAGAAAGATAGCTTACGGATCACCAAAACATGAACCATTCCAATTGTAGGCACATATCATCATCCTAGACTTCCCTCTAGAACTCTAGAGCAAAATACTTCAATGCGAAGGAATGCAAAGAAAAATATTCTCTTTGGCACCAGTGAATGATCAGAAAAAGCACTGTTTACTTTGGTGAATGTAACTCACTTAATTCTTCACACTGGAGGCTCAAACTCAGGATTTTGCATATTTAGACATTCCTCTGAATAACTTCCAATCTGCAGAGCAAGATCTTCAATCAACAAGAAATGTGGATAAATTTTGGATTGTTCTTCAGCATGCAATTCACTATCTTTATTGAAATTCACTGCAACTAACAGTTTCTTCCGGAGAGGAAAATTTTCTCAATATCCTCAACATATAAAGTTTCTAAACAATTAACAAAAATGGGATATAGTTGATACCAATGAAAACAAAGATATGTTGACAACAATGACAACATCGATTAGGCACATACTTGCAACAATCTCCCCCTTTGTCATTGATGGCAACATATGATGTGAAAAATTGCAACAGCCATCTGGATAAGATTTTCTCCCCCTATCTTTTTACACATCTACACTCTTTCTCTCTAAGTTTTTCACATGATTCCTCTCCCCCTTTGACATCACTGGGAAAGGGCACATACTTTCACTCTGCTGCTTTGATCCAATCTCTCTTCTAAACTCTCTGACTACTCCCCCTAAGAAGTAGCCCTAAAAGCATCAATCCAGATCTAGAGCAGGGACTCTAAGCACCACCAAACTAATGCACTCTTGTGCATCTTAGTTTAGAATAGGAGGGGTGATAACCCCTAACGTTTCTCTTACATACTCAAAAGTATCCTTAGATAGATGCTTGGTGAAAATGTTTGCAATCTAGACTTTTGTAGATACATACTTCAACTTGACTTCATTCTCTATCACTTTTTCTCTTAGAAAGTGATATCGTATTGATATGTGCTTTGTCCTTTAATGCATTATTGGATTCTTTGATATGTTTATGGCACTTGTAATGACACAAAATATTGCAATCAAATCTTCATACACAACTCTAATGTCCTTCAGTGTTTGCTTCATCCATAACACTTGAGTGCAACTACATGCTACTGCAATGTATTCTACTTCTACAGTAGACAGAGATATTGAGTCTTGTTTCTTGCTTAACCAGGATACCAACTTTTTTCCGAAGAAGAATGCACCTCCACTTGTACTTTTCCTATCATCCACATCTCTAGCCCAATTTGCATCAGTGTATGCAATAAGAGTGAAATCATTGTCTTTTGTGTACCACAAACCATAATCTACTGTGCCTTTCAAATATCTCAGTATTCTCTTGACTTCCATCACATGTGATTCTTTAGGTTCTGCTTGAAATCTTTCCACAAGACAGATTGCATGCATTATGTCATGTCTAGTTTGGGTCAGATAAAGTAATCCTCTAATCATAGATCTATACCTTTTCTAATCTGCCATAGGTGAGTCATCATTTTTGCTCAACTTACAACCAATTACCATGGGAGTGCTTATCGATTTAGAGTCCTCCATCCCAAACTTATTTAACAACTCTTTCACATACTTACACTGAGAAATGAAGATACCTTTATCTAATTGATTAATTTACAGACCCAGAAAGAAATTCATCTCACGAAACATTGACATTTCAAATTCATTTCGCATTTCCCCAGCAAAAACCATGTACATACCTTCATTGCCTCCAAAGATTATGTCATCAACAAAGACAACAATTAGGATTTATTCATTATTGATCTTGAAATAGAGATTGTTGTCAGTAGTACCCTTACTAAACCCTAATTATATCAGATATTTATCTAATCTTGCATACCAGGCCCTAGGAGCTTGTTTTAATCCATACAAAGATTTGTTCAATCTGTACACCATGTCACTCTTATCTGATGACTAGAATCCTTCTGGTTGTTTAATATAGACTTCTTCCAATTCTCCATTCAAGAATGTAGACTTCACATCTATTTGATACCTTGAAATCTTTGTAGGCTGCAAATGCTAAGAACATTCTTATTGCTTCAATCCTTACCACAGGTACAAATGTTTCCTTGAAATCTATTCCTTCAACTTGAGAGTACCCTTTACATACCAACCTTGCTTTGTTTCTTACCACTTCACCATTCTCATTCATCTTATTCCTGAAGACCCATTTTGTACCAATTACATTTTTATCTGCTAGTCTAGGAACAAGATCCCAAGTTTGATTCTTCTCTATTTGCATCAGTTCTTATTTCATAGCTTTTACCCAATTCTCATCATTGCAAGCTTCATTTACAGTCTTAGGTTTAATCTTAGAAATCAAATAGAAATTTACTTGTTCTTCTGTAGATCTTCTTCTGGTCATAATTCCTTTGCTCTTATCTCCTATGATTTGATCTTCATAATGATTTAGTTTTACATACCTTGGTGTCTTGGTGACAATTTCCAGAGCTTGTTCTTCTTCATCTAAACTGTCTTCATGTTGTACAATTTGATTGCTTGTTGAAGCATCTGGTTCATCTATTTCATATCCACTTGATACCTTTTCCTTGCTTTCATCAACTTTGACATTTATGCTTTCAATGATCTTCTTCAACTTGTTATTGTAGTATTGGTAGGCCTTGCTCTTGGTGGAGTATCCAAGGAAGATACCTTCATCACATCTTGTATCAAACTTACATAAATCTTCATCTCTTCTGATGTAACACTTACTTCCAAAAACTTTAATGTATGTTGGCAAGAGACACTGCTAGGCATAATAAGTGTTGTCATTGATGGTAACTATGTCCCTACAACACATCCACATTGCATAATTTGCCCATATCAAAAATTAGATTGAAGAATTTCTAAGTCCGGGAAGTCAAGAACAAAGTGTGTGATAGGGTCCAGTATCTTGGTCCGGATCTCTCCAATGGTAGATCATGGTTTTCTATGAATCTGAGGGAGTGATAGCAATTGTCAGAGTAATCTAAATCTAGAGTTTTGACCTCTGGTGATGAAGGATTCAAAAGTTATTAGCCTCTGAGTATCGGGTTAACAATTTGATAGAGTAAACAGAAGGAGAACAGGTCGACCTTGTAAATAATTTTGGTTCCAGATGTATGGAAGTTGTTGATTGGGAAATTAGTGATAACCACTGATTGTGGTTAACTTGATTAATGATTTGTGAGTGCAAGTTTTGGTCTGTATCTCAAATTATGCACGGATCTAACTGATAGAGTAGAGTATTCAATAAAGTTCTAAGTGTTCCTGAAGCTGACTAAAAAGTAAGTAAAGATCAGGATACGGATATATATAGCTAATGGATTTGGATGATTTTGATGGTGTTTGTTGTGAATATGGAGTAAAGGTGAAAAAGAAGAGATCTAAAATTTGGATGAAGGCAAAGCAATAAACAAGGCAGAGTGAAGATGAAATGTGTAAGATCAATATTTTGTACTTAATTGGAACTGAATCTATGCATTAGTAGACGCTTCTCATTAGTTCAAAATCTCTATTATTCTCTTCTAAACATTTGTAGGCAGTGAGCCTCTATTTGAGCAGTGAGCTCTGGGCAGTGAGCCTGAATGCATATGCATTCTCATTTGTAAAAATACTTTTAACAGGGTATTAATTTTTGTGGGTTAACCCCCACCGTGGTTTTTCCCTTAACTAGGTTTCCACACTAAAAATCTTGGTGTTAAGTGTGTTACTTATGCTTCTACTCATGTGTAACTAATTCATGCCTTATTATTTATTTGACTATAAGTTGTAAAAGAAGATTAAAGGTAGAAAAGTTTAAATTGTGTGACAACTGATTCACCCCCCCTCTCAGTTATCTGCACTAATTCCAACAATTGGTATCAAAGAGAGGTTCCTTTGAAAAGCCTAACAACTTAAGGAAAGATCTTGGAAGGAATTTTAATGGGTTTAGTTAAATATCAACTTCATTTGGCCCTAGAAGATCTTGTTCAGTCTAAAGCAGAAATTAGTAATCTGAGAGGTGAACTTAAAGATGCTGATGATACAATTGAAATTTTAAAATATAAATAAAAGAAATCTATGGAAAGGAAAAAAGGACCTACTTTTGTAGTTATCTATTTTAACTGAAGAAAATGGCACGAATGAAGCTTTGGAAGAAAAGACAAAGGAATGTGAGAAGCTATCAAAAGAAGTTGCTATTTTGAAAATTGAGATGGAATCTGGGGCAATAAGGCTAATCAAATAAATTGAGCAAAGGAAGAAGACTGAAGAAGACTTGAATCAAACTCTAAAAGAAAGAACTGATGAATGCTACAGATTAGACAATATTGCTGGCCATCTAAAATTTGATCTACAAGAAAGCAGAGACAATGAAAGAGATCTTGAAAGACAAATTATCACTCTCAGACATGACTTGCAAGTTGCAAATGAATACAAGGAGAAGTTCAAGATAAGCTCAGCTAAACTTGAAGCAATACTTGAGGGTCAGAAAAAGGCTGATGACAAGCATGGTCTTGGATATGAGAAAGGTGAAAGCTCTGGATCTAGACAAAGAAACTCCAACCAAGGAATGAGAGAAAAAGATCTAGAAGACCTCCGGTAAGACAACCTAATGCTCAAAGGTATCCATCTTTCAATGGAAATTGTTTTAAGTGCAATAAATTTAGTCATAGAGCCACTCAATGCAAAAGCATAATGAATCAAAATAATACATCCTTCTCTAGACAATGCTTCAATTGCAAGAGATATGGTCATAAATCTAATGAATGTAGAAGTATGATAATGAACAACTCATCAAATAGAGGAAATGGGAATTCTTTCAATAGAAAATGCTTTGCATGCAATAGATTTGGACATATGGCCATTCAGTCTAGATCAAGAGAAAATCAATCAAATGGGAAAAGAACTATTGTGTGCTTCCATTGTAACCTATCTGGTCATTTTGTAAGATTCTACAAAAGTAGGATTAATGAAAGAAGAGGTCTGGTAAATAGAAAACTAGATGAGCAGAGACAAGACAAAGGAAAAAGAAAAATTGAAGAGAATGAGATCCAGAATGAAATAAGTGAGACATGGGTCAAGAAATCAACTATGAACCATAGTAATGAGTCTGCACCGAAATCCAGTGCAGATAATTCCTCAGGGAATTAAATTAGGAGCTCTGGCTCAAGGGGAGCTGCATTAAAAAATCAAAATCCCCCAGCCAGTAAGTAAGTGCCTAAATCTAGCACAGTGAGAAAAGAGATCTTGGATTGTTTCAGATCATTTGGAAGGATTTCTAGAAGAAAAAAGGTGGATATGGAAAATTGCGGAGTAATTCATGACAAACTGTTCAACAAACAGAGCAACCAGATGTATTAGGGCAAAGCATTTATTACAAAGACAAATTAGGTGCTGTGGAGCATAAAAGGGTCATTCATTCCCCAGAAAAATCACTTTGCATCAGAAGAAAGAAAGAAGAGAAGGAGTGAACGAGCTTAGAGCTAAGAATTCTCAAGAATTGAAGTGTGAAGAGGATCCTCAAGCAAAACCCTAACTTGTGGAACAAGGTATTTCTATTTTCTGTGAAACCTCTTGAATTCTCAATCTCTGCAAATGGCTACACCTTTAGTTGTTGATGTCACTGAAAGGCCCTGTCCTAAATTTAAGAAGAGTCCTTACAAATCTGTTGAAGTTGAGCCACTAGGTGCTTTTTCAGGTGTTCCATATGGGGTTTTACATGTTGAAGACATTAGGGCATACATCCATTGCAATGTAGAAGAAATTGGGAATCTGAAACTGCTAGAGTTGTTTAAGATCCATCTAAAGGATGACAATTACCAATTGAAACCGGAATACAAAGCCCTAGAAAGCGAACATTTTCTGCAATTCATTAGGTTTCTGATATTTGATGAAAATGAATGTGTTCGATATGTCTTGAGCCAAATACATAATGCGTTCATATGGCTATTAAAACCATTTAAGATTACAAAGGATGTTATCAAGACTGTAACTGGGTTAAATTCCTCTGGTGGATTACCCATGTTGAAAGCTGTGAAAAACCAGACAATGACTGATGCTACATGTGCCAAGTTTGACAAAAGGGAAATGACCATCAATGATATCATAGAACCTGATGTTAAATTTGCCTCCATGGTGATTGGGTACAAGATTTACCACTCAAGCAGAGAAAATTCTATCTCCGACACTGCAATATATGTAGTCTATCAAATAGTAAAGGAGAATGCTGATTATGATCTTTGTGAATTACTACAGAATCAGTTGATTGAAAATTTGAGAAAACTAAAGAACGATAAGAAAAATACCTTCAAATATGGTTCCTTGATTATATGTTTGTTTTTCTATTTTATGGATGAAGTACCTAGAATTCAAGGTGTGCATTGGACAACTGATAGGCTAGTAGCATGGAAAATAAGAGATCACCTTCTTAGCCTTGGTGACTCCCAAGCCCAAAAGACTGCCATTTGGGGCTATTTCAAAAACTTCCAAAGTTTAATGCAAGCAAGGGAGAGAATCCCTAAAACAATTGTGGAGAAGTATGGAAATGACATATGTTTCATGGTTGACACAGATCAGTGCTTGATGGAAGCTGTAGAACCAAGGACAAATTGGATAATGCCTATAGGTTATGAGGTGGATGGAAGAGTTTTGGATATGTATGCTTAGCATCTTCTGAGCACACATAAAGATACCTCTGTGGAAAGGTTTGGAACTTACAAGGAACTAAGTCTAAAATTGCATGTGGAACTCAGATAGTCAGAGCCCAAGAGGAAAGTGTAGAGGCAAGTTGAAAAGTATGTTGAGAGCATTGGCCTAACCAAGGAAGTAGTGAAGCAGGACAGAGAAAGAATTGAGAAGGCTGAAAAAGAAAAATAGGACAAGAAACAAGAAGATGCTCCAGTGGAACCATTCTCCACTTCAAGGACTACTAGAACCTCTACTACTACTTCTATTCCTCCTAAACCTGTAAAACCAAAAGACAGACCATCCGGTGAAGCAAGTAAGAGAAAGAAAACAAAAGCCACAAGAATGAATGAGGGCACGAAAGATGATGAGGAGACAAAGACAAATGAAGAAGTCAAAGAAATAAGGATCCAAGAAAGCCAGAGCTTCAAAGACTTCTAAAGACCAGCCTTCTAGAAGCAATAAGACCAGTAAAAAGCAAGTAACTAGTAAGGTTGCTATGACTATTGATGAAATTGTAAAAACAATCACTGTTCATGGAAATTTAAAGCCTATCAGAGTTTACTATGATAATTTTGATCGAGCAAACAAGAAAATTTTGGAAGATGCCATTATCATATATTTGAATAAATTCAATAGAACCCTATTGGAAATTTTACAAGAACTTCCTAAAGGTTTAAGGAAAGTACTAGAAATGAGGAAAGAAGCAGCCAAGGCTAAAGATCTAGAACTCAAAGAGTATGTCTTTTATACTCTATGTCTTGTAATGACTAGAAAAGAAGCAGATAAAATCCTCAGAGAAGTTAAAGAAAAATTCATAAGCAAGGTCTAGATGAACAAGCTAATGCTTGGTGAAACTAAGGAAATTGCAAAAGAAACAAAAGAAATTTTGAGAAAGGCTTTAGACAAAGATAAATACTATATTTTTTTAGAGGAACAAGTTGAGGAAGTCAATCCTTTAGTTCCAGAACAAGAAGCTCTAGAAAAAGAGGTTGAAAAAGGAAACGATGACCAAGGTAATACTCTAGATCCTCCAGAGTTAACCTATGAGGAGACTAATGCTAGATTTGATTCATCAAATCTGAATGTTGGAGAAGTTTAGGAAAAGAACATCATTAAGCAACAATTTGAGTTTGGTGAAGCCTTTGTTCTGGAAGAGGAACAAGTCAATCAGGAGGACATAGAAATGATAGACAAAATAGTTGATGCAAAAGAAACTCCTCCACCTGATCTTTCTGAAAAAGAAGAGGATATTACTACTGTACAGAGCCCTCCAGATCAGGTAGTGAGTGGTGAAGACAGAGAAAAGATTTTACCTACAAGTGATATAAGAAATGATAAATCAGAGGAAGAGAAGAAAGAAAACCAAGAAGACAAAGTAGAAGAAGATGGTGCAAATGTTCAAGCACCTAAAATAGATACTGAGAAATTTGATGAACAAAAGGATGATTTAGAAAATGTTGCAAGAGACACTACAAATGTAGTGAAAAGTCTTCTTGAAAAAGAGGTGGTTGAGCTTGATGAGCCTGAACTACTCCAAGGGCTAACCAATCCAGATGCTCTCTCTCCAATTCAAATGATGAAAATAGCATCATTCACCTAAGTAAAGGCTAGAGAAAATTTGTTAAAGTCCCACATGGAGGACAATGAGCTACTGGGGCTTACAACTAAGATTTTGGAGAAGTTAATACCTTCCTTCCAGAAGAGTCCATTTGATTCCCCCTCTAGAAATCTAAAAAATCTTGTAAGTTCTGTAAATACTCATTTTGAATCCTTTGAAAAATCTACAGAGGCAAAGGTCTGGAAAGAATTTTTGGATAAGAAATTTAGTGAAGTACAAAATCTAATAGGAAATGATAGGATGATACTCAGCATTAGCATAAGGGGTATTCAAAATGCTCTAAATGATGGAAGAGATATGTACAAATTCTGTCTATCATGGCCCAAAGTTAGTGAGGATGTTGAGAAGAAGATAAAGGAGCAAGAACATAAATTGTCAAATCTTTCTCAAATTTTTCATCCTCTAACAGATTCGCTTATAAGTCAGGAATGTCAAGTAATTATCTTGACAGCTGAGATAAAGAGGCTTGGTAAAGAAAAAAGTAACATCATGAAGAGAATGTGTGAGCTCCGGGAATTGATTGCCCCCAAGTTAGAAACCATGTTTAATGCCTTATCAGAAGATCAGACTGCACTTCAGACAAGTAATCCTCTAGATCTGACAAAGGTAGAAGCATATACATTTTTGTTGAGTGGACACATCTCAATTTTGGATGGAATGAAGGGAACTTGGTCCTCTGAACTTGTGCAATTGAAAAATAGTTTTGCAGACATTCTCAAGTTCATGTGAATAAAACTTAATTATTAGTTGTACATATGTGGCACTATACATAGAATATTTTAGAGAGTTTTGGCTTGTGAATCCTACCCCTTGCCATTCATGTCAAAGGGGGAGTGAATTTCAGTGAAAAATGAAGAATCTAGCAAAGGGGGAGTACCAGAAAGTAGTGTGAACAATAGTATGGAGCACAAGCAAAGAGGGAGTACCAGAAAGTAGTGTGAACAATAGTATGGAGCACAAGCAAAGGGGGAGTTATTCAGACACTTAGTCATTTTCACTAAGTGTTGCCATCAATGCCAAAGCGGGAGATTGTTGGCAAGACACACTGCTAGGGATAATAAGTGTTGTCATTGATGGCAACTAAGTCCCTACTACACATCCACATTGCATAATTTGCCCATACCAGAAATCAGATTGAAGAATTGTCTAAGTTTAGGAAGTCAAGAATAGAGTGTGTGATAGGGTCCGGTATCTTGGTCCGGATCTCTCCAACGGTAGATCATAGTTTGCTACAGATCTGAGGGAGTCATAAGAATTTTTAGAAAAATCTAAATCCAAATTTTTGACCTCCAGTGATGAAAGATTCAAAAGTTATTAGCCTCTGAGTATCAGGTTAACAGTTTGATAGAGTAAATAGAAGAAGAACAGGCTGCCCTTGTTAATAATTTTAGTTCTGGATGTATGGAAGTTGTTGATTGGGCAATTAGTGATGACTAGTGATAGTGGCCAACCTGATTGATGATTTGTGAGTGCAAGTTTTCGTTTGTATCTCAAATTATGCACAGATCTAACCGACAGAGAAAAGTATTCAATAAAGTTCCAAGTGTTTCTAAAGCTGACTGAAAAGTAAGTAAAGATTAGGATGCATATATATATATATAGCTAATGGATTTGGATAATTTTGATGCTATGTGTTACGAATATGGAGTAAAGGCAAAAAAGCAGAGATCTACAATTTGGATGAAGGCAGAGCAGTAAACAAGGCAGAGTGAAGATGAAATGTGTAAGATAAGTATTTGGTACTTAACCAGAACTAAATCTATGCATTAGTAGATGCTTCTCATCAGTCCAAAATCTCTATTATTCTCTTGTAAACATTTGTAGGTAGTGAGCCTCTATTTGAGCAGTGAGCTCTGGGTAGTGAGCTCGAATGCATGTGCATTCTCATTTGTAAAAATACTTTTAATAGGGTATTAATTTTTGTGGGTTAACCCCCACCATGGTTTTTCCCTTAACCAGGTTTCCACACTAAAAATCTTGGTGTGAAGTGTGTTATTTATGCTTCTGCTCATGTGTAATTGATTCATGCTTTATTATTTATTTGATTGTATGTTGTAAAAGAAGATTAAAGGCATAAAAATTTAAATTGCACGTGACAACTGATTCAAACCCCCTCTCAGTTGTCTGGACTAATTCCAACATTTCACAGTGGGAACTTTACCATGCCACAATTCATAAGGAGTCTTTAAACTATTACCTTTGACTTGAACTTTGTTTAGGATGTATACAGAAGTGTGAATTGCCTCTCTCCAATATACTTCCAGTAGGTCAGCCTCCTTCATCATTGTTCTAGCAGCCTCTTGAACTGTCTTGTTCTTCCTCTCCACTACTTTTTTTTGTGGAGTCCTAGGTGCAAATAATTATTTTTTATCCCTTGATCCTTACAGAAGAAGTTGAACTCATTTGATGTAAACCCTCCACCTCTATCAGACCTTAAGCACTTGATTTTCAAATCTCTCTCATTCTCAACCATTGCCTTGAATGCTTTGAAAGTTTCTAGAGCTTCTACTTTTTCTTTTAAGAAAGTAACCGAAGTCATTCTAGAATAATCATCAATCAATAACATGAAATACCTGTCTCCTTGCATACTTCTTACTTTAGTAGGTCCACATAGATCTGTATGCACTAATTCCAGTAGACCTTCAACAGATTGGTCCTTGCTCTTGAAGCTAGTTTTTGTCTGTTTTCCAAATTAGCACTCCTTGCACAATGTATCAGTAGGCTTTACAAGCTTGGGCAAATCTCTTACAACCTGAGTGGAACTTATCTTTATAATGTTGTCAAAATTGATTTGACACATCCTTATGTGCCATAGCCAACTTTCATCAATCTGAGCCAACAACCCATAGTTATCATTTCCTTTCAGATAATAGATATTGCCTTTAGTCTTCTTACTAGTTGCAATCACTATTCTGGAGCTTTCCATGATTTTGCATCCATTGTCCTTGAATCTCAAATCATAACCCTTGTTAC
Organism: Cunninghamia lanceolata; assembly: GCA_027924645.1. NCBI lineage: Eukaryota > Viridiplantae > Streptophyta > Pinopsida > Cupressales > Cupressaceae > Cunninghamia > Cunninghamia lanceolata. The sequence goes on along the minus strand of BSBN01000328.1, from coordinate 5,371 downwards.
ACATCTAACCGACACTCAAGAGATTGTGCTTTAATCCTTTCACATAAAAAAGATCTTCAGTATTATGCTTGCCATCAAAATAAATGGATCCTTTTCCACAAATCTTACCAGCTATGTCATCTCCAAACCTAACCAGTCCTCCATCATATCTTTCCAGACTTACAAACTTACATTTGTCACCGGTCATGTGATGAGAGCATCCACTATCAATAACCCATTCATATTTATCTTCAACAACCTAAACATCCAATGCACTTTCCACTAGTTTTTCTTCCCTTACACAACTAGTAGGATTAGTAGACACATGTTCTTCTTTAATAGCAATAAACAAGCATTCATTACCAGAAGTACTAGCATTATCTGGATCACCATCTGATACTCCATCATCATCAAGATCTTCAACATAGTAACATTTCTTTGGAATCCTAGGTCTATCAGGTCTTGGCTTAGGAACTCTTGTGGGACATCTAGAAGCATAATGACCAACTTTACCACAACTAAAACATTTGAAAGGTAATTTTCCTTTTAAGTTACCAATACCTCTGGGCAGACTGTTAACAAAGTTGGCTTCAAGTTCTTCAATCTCATAATCTAGTTCCACCTTGTACTTGTCAGATCTGGGGTTCTTTCTTTGGAAGGGAATCACCAAGTTCTCTCATTTCAAAGGCTGTCAACTTCCCAAGCAGCTGATCTTTTGTGATCATTGTTGCTATCATTATTTCCTCAATTGTAACCACTTTATGATTATGTGATTTAGGCAGTGATCTAAGAACTTTGTTTACAATTTCAATGTCCTCAATCTTTCCTCCCACACTTTTAATGTTGGTCACAAGTTCTTCGATCTTTTGCATGAAGGATGTTATGTTGTCAGCTTTGCTCATCTTCAAGCATTCATATTTTGCCTCCAAACTCTGAAACGTGGCACACTTCATAGATTCATCTCCTTCATATAGATTCTCTAGCTTGTCCCAGATTTCATGAAAAGTTTCCAGCTCCATAATCCTTGTCACTTCGATATCAGATAGGGCGCTTACCAAGGCATCTTTGGCTTTTATGTTCAACTCAAATGGTTTGATCTCATCTTCAATTTTTAGTCCATCCTTCGGTATTTCATACTCATCCTCAATAGTTTTCCAAACACTGTAACCCAAGTAGAGGAGATGGGTTTTCATGCAGATCTTCCATACGGAATAGTTTGTTCCATCATATCATAGACTTTCCTTCTTATACGACATCCTGGATCAGCCTCAAGAAGTCAAGCTTTCTTCTAAGGAACCTGGCTCCGATACCAATTGTTGACATGCACTGGACAACTGAGAGGGGGGGTGAATCAGTTGTCCCAAAAAACTTAACTACTTTTGCACTTTTAGATATTAATCACTTGTCCATTGATATTATGATTAAACCAAGAAATCATGAAATCAAAAACTTAAACATAGTTGCAAGATCAAACACAAGAGACACCAGATTTTTATGTGGAAAACCCTATTAAGGGAAAAACCACATAGAGGATTAGCTCTCAATATATATTGCAATCTTTGAAAAATGATGTTCAGGCTTGGTCACTCCACGGGCCTAGAACATGTTGGCTCAATACCATGAAGTACAACTAGGTCTAGCAGCTTGACTGCCTCAACCCTAAACCTAGAAAGATTACAATGAGGGTTGTTAAACCCTAAGGGCTATTAAACACTATTGGAGACTCACTACCAAAATCAACATCTTCTTCATTCTGAGATTAATTCATTGAAGTACAATAGTTCCTCTTCTCTGCTCTGCCTTTTCACCTTTTTCTTTATCTTCACATTTTTGCACAAGGACATTTTATCCATGACTCAATTACAAGTACTTATACACTTCATCAACCTTGGAATGATCATCAAGGTCGGCATTACAATCAGCAACCATTGGAACAATCTTCAAGGTCGGCATTAAAGACATTTATAAAATAGGTCTTAACGTAATACAAAATTCCACTAAGGAAATGTAGTATAGATGTATGTGGATCACACCACTCCTTAGCTAGGACTCAAACATGATCTGCCACACCACAACATGTTTCTATAGTCTTCAAGGGATCTCTGTAATCACTAGAATTAACCAAGTCGACTAAGACTGGTTACACACTATGTTATCTGGGAATAATCTTCAAAAATGATGTCAATTTCTTAATGCGGACCAATGTAAAGGTAGGAACATGATTAGGAGGTATCCACAAGCACATTAAAATCACCAAGAGCAACTGCACAAACTCAAGCCACTTTATTCATGAGATTCTTCACATCGGAGCACACGAACTTCACCGTCTTCAACTGTCATAAAAGTAAGATAGCTTGTGGATCACCAAAACATGAACCATTGCAATTGTAGGCACTTATAATCATCCCAAACTTCCCTCTAGAACCGTACAGAAGAATACTTCAATGCAGAGAAATACGGAGCAAAATACTTTCTCTCTGGCACCTTGAATGATCAGAAAAAGTAGTGTTTACTCTAGTGAATGTAACTCACTTAATTATCTACACCAGAGTCTCAAACTTGGGATTTTGCATCTTCGTACATGCCTTTGAATAACTTCTAATCCAAAGACCAGATCTTCAATCAGCAAGAAATGCGGAGCAATCTTCTGGACTGTTCTTCAGCATGCAACTCATTGTCTTTACTGAAATTCACTACAACTCACCGTTTCTTCTAGAGAGGCAAATTTTATCAATATCCTCAACATATAAATCTTCTAAAAAATTAACAAAATGGGATACAATTGACACCAATGACAACACAAATATGTTGAAATCAATGACAACATTGATTAGGCACATACTTGCAACACTTGGATCTCACCATCTCCTCATCATCTATGGAGATTGCAACTAGTCTTGTTTCTCTTCCATCCATGTCTCTTGATAGCCAAGGTATCATGCCTTTTTCTTTGGCCCCAACCATAGTAGGCCTTGGTTTGCCCACTTTCCCATTATTCATACAATCAGTCCTTACCCTGCAACCTACTTCCATGGACAATGTGAAATTCTTTGATCCTTTATCCACCAACTTCAATTTCCATATTTTTATTTTTTATTTTTCCCCTTCACCATAATATCCCCTTTCATCTCATGGAAAATGCAAGCTTCCATTCATATCGTTCCTCCCTTTTCTCCCTACATAGTGATGATTAAGTCTTCATTACCAATTGGGGTACCTAGTCAAATCACTCATATAATAGTTGGTAACACATCCCTATGATATCCCTCCTTAGTCTCCATTTTCTCATTAGTCTTCATTTTCTTATGGGTTCATAAATTCTATAGCATAGTTGTAGTAGTAAATGCAAAAGGTATGGAAATCCCATGATGTACAAAGAGGGAGAATAGAAAAAGGAAGAATAACCTAGCACCAATACATAACCCTAGACATCAACTATTCATGATTGCACACATGGCCCCATTAATCAACAACCCTGAAGGCAAAATGGGACTAGATAATTGTCAAGTTCTTGCTATGGACATGAACTCATTGAAGAAATATAGAAAATAATTACAACAGATTTCATCAATGCAAGCTAAAATCTAGAAAAAAGAGATTTAGCGCTTGCAAACACTAAGGAAACCCTCAAGCACATGCAAGTGAAAGTGTAATACCTAACTTAATAGTTTATTGATGATAATAAATAGCTCATATATAGGGTCTCTAATGAGGAAAGTTCCAAATAGAAAGAGCAAAATACGAAGTATTACAAGTAGAATTAGGAAAGCTAAGTTCTACCTTGGAGGCTATAGGTAGAAGCTTAAAAGGGTCGATGAGATTAAGAGAGAAAGGGTGATTGAAGATACTATCTTACACCAAAAGGTTGTAAAGATGATAAATTCTAATAAACCACTAGAGATTCCAAATGTAGAATTGAAAAATAAGTTTCAAGATCATATGTAGAGGTTGGATGATATGAGGGCTAGAATGAAATATTTGCAAGATAAGGCACAAATTGATCAAAAAGTATTGTAGGCTATGAGTAGAAAATCTAAGGTTAAAGGATTAGGTTCAAACCACAGTGAAATCTATAGGATATCTATCCCTCATTAAGGAATTTTTTGTAGCCTATTGGTCCAAGTACTTGGACATAGTTAGAGAGTTGAAATTTGCATTAAAATTTATAAGCTTTGTGAAAATTTCAATGCATCGGTAAAGCTTGAGATTAACACCATTACAAAATCCATAGCTCCAAAGGTAGTACTTGCAAAAAGTTGTGTTAAAAAATTATATAACTTTTAATGATGAGTTGATTGTTGCAAGGATTGATAATTGGAAAGACAATACTATGAATATCAATGAAGTTCTCAACAAAGATATGGTAATGCAAAATGCAATCTAAAATTGCTTGCACTTGCTTAAATGGTATAAGGGATGAGGACTCACATCCTCTCTCTTGTGAAATAGGGACTACCATCTCCCTTGGGTAGTGATAGCAATGCATTTTGGAAAAAAAAGAATTTTAGAGAATGCTTGTACAAAAGTAGATAGATTAGTGACCATTTCTAGACTAGTCTCAGACACCAAGCTTCTTTGAAATTAAATCCATCTTGTTGCTACTAGCCTAATTGGAAGCTAAGGATAAATACACCATGGGAAACTTCAATAATATCTCCTACTAGGACACTATTCATCTTAATAAGGTATTTTAGGACAATAGAGGAAAGGAGATTCTAATTGAAGAGGAGTGGTAAGTACTCTAGGATTCTCTTAAGTTAAAATTAAATGTGTTGTAATTTTTTCCAATTTTAAAATTTTTAGGTTTGACTCTATGGCCTATGGATAAGTATGTTCTTCTTTCTTTCTTCATGAGTGAAGAACCCTAGGAGATCACCAAGAATTGTATATACTTCACTCTTCATTTTGCATAGGGTCATCTCTTCCATGTTGCAATGGAGTGTTCTTTTGGAGTTAATATTATTTTGATTATGGTGGGACTTAATACTTGTGTATGTTCCTATTTTTGAGCTCACTCATTTTCATGTTTTATTATTCAAAATTGTTTGTTTTGCCTCATGCTAATACAACATAGTTTTGGTGGAGGAATTTGAGTTGTTGATCTCCATTAACATCAATAATTTGTGCATTTTTATGATTTGTCAAGATACATTGTTAGTATGGTGGAGTGCTAACCATTAGCAATCATATTTTGACCTAGAAGGCCATTCACTCACTAGAATTTGTTAGTTGCATAATTAGAATAACACGGCACCATTAGTTTCAAGCCTTACATGCCATCCTATGATGGACCCCTTCTTTTATGTTTATTCAAGCATTGATCTTGCTAAGCAATGATGTTAGAAAAAACACGAGAGAGAGAGAGAGAGAGAGAGAGAGAGAGAGAGAGAGA